>OZ004600.1:49701231-51111670 GCA_963924605.1 Malthinus seriepunctatus
TCAGCCGCCCTTTAAATCAGAAATTAGTGAGAATATAACAATATTAATACATTTCTATATTCAAATCGGGGTAAACATTTCTGAAACGCTTAATTGAAAAAATGGAGAGAATGGAGGATAAAAGAAGCAATTTTTGAAGTCGTTTGGCATGTTTAACTGAACTTCTAGTCCATTAAGATGGGCTCTGATCATTATCAACGAATAAAGTTTGTAAAAATTTTAAAACTAGTTCAAATAAAATCCGATACTAAGGATTAATGTTAAACAAGATATTAAATGTCCCGAAAGAGTATTTTGAATCAATTAAAATATTCAAATACAATGAAAAAGTAACGTTCTTATACTTTTATGTTAATTTTTAACGAACGTACCAAAGTGGACACAAAGAAATTTAAATTTATACGCTATTTTGTTACAATCCTTCTTATGCCAGGATACCTGGTTGTACCTTAATTTTTTCAACCCCCAATCGGAAATGTCCAGTCTTGATTTAGGTCTTATTAAAATAAGAAAATATTACATTTCAATTCACTTATTAGGCGTACAAAAAAGCCATGACCATTTGGTTGAATTACCACCACCTTGGAGTGTAATTCAGGAGCAACTAAATCTAAAACGTTTCTCGGTTTAAAAAAATTTCCCCTTTTCACTAGACGTACAAAAGTGTAGAAAAATGTAGAATGTGAGATGAAAATTGAAAATTTGAATTATTTACCTCTGCAGAAAAAAAATTTAATTAGATTTTGATTGGTTTAACTGTTGGGGGTAAAGTTGACCCAGGACTGCCCAATGCCCGCCTTGACCCTTCATATAAAACTACATAGTATACTATTAGAACCACACACACTTCGTTGACGAACAGTTAGCGGACACGCGTGTCTGTGGATCAGGGATTAACGTTCAATCCCTTCTTTTAATTGGATTTTAATTGATACAGGGTTTTAATTTGGATTTCAGATTATTTCAACACTCAGTTGATTATTGGTTAAAGCAATCCCAATATTAGGTTATGAAAATAAATTTTCTTTTTTTAAATGTCTATGTATCAATATTTGTATGTTATTAAATTCAATAATTTTAATCTTTTGGGGATTATGTTGTTATTTTTAATATCTATAAATTTTAATTAAAAATTTATCAAACGCTTTAGAAAAATATTTAAAATCTGTATGTTTTTGGATAAAATTGAAAACTGTTGTTTAAATTGATACCCCTAAATTAAATTATAAATCTAATTTATCACTATTATATTTAACGATTCTGACTATAACCCGTTTTATGGCTTAGAGAAAGGAACACTAATTATACTAAGTTTACAGGGTGTTTTCCACATTCACAGAGTGACCATCATGGATGGAAAGTAGGTCATTCGGAAATTATTATTTATCTATCGGTGAGTGCATCAGAGCATAAATTAACCCTCTTTTGAATTAATTTCGGTTTTTTTAACATTGCCACTTTCATCAGAAATCGACATCTTAAAAAATTTTTTAAGCTTTAAAAAAGGTAAAACTAAAACTCCCGTTTTGGTTAGAGTAAACTGCAGCCTTAAGGCTCTACTGTATGCGGATTTTGGTATTAGAGTAGTCCCAACAAAAGATGAGTACACCATGTGATTACCGTTAAAGTTGCGCAGTAGTTAAATAACTTTAAAAAAAAATTTTAAGAAAAAATAACAGCTCCGCTACTGAGTTCTGAAGCCACGCCTCGTGCAGATTTGATCATTATACTCATCTTTCGCTGGGACGACTCTATTTCACTTACCCAAATTGCAGTTCAAGAAAACCGGAGTAATAGGTGAGTTCGGTTGTATAAAAATATGATGATTTTGTTAAATAAATTCAAAGTAGGTATATTATTTTAATTTTAAACCTGCCTCTTGCCTAAACTATAAATACAACATCAAAAAAGTATCATATCGTAAAGAAGTAAAGTGTTCTTTCAAAAAATTACAAAGAGAAAAGCAGGCGATCATTTGAAAAAGTTGGTTGCTATAGCAACCCAACAGTTGCTACACAATTTATATTCCATCGTCCTTTTTGATGTAATCAACTGTTAGTTGCCATAACAACCGAAGAGTTGTTGGGCAATTTATATCCAATCATTGTGTTTTATATAAATTGTTATATAATCAACTGTTCGGTTGTATCGCCGTGAACTAAGCAACGAATTTCTAAAGGGTTGGCCACACTACATGATTTCTCATAGGAGAATTCATTAAATCATAGCAAAATAATAACCAAAAATAATAGGGAATTTTCAGAATAAAACTGTTAGTTATTTACCATATTTGGGGTAAATAACCAAATATAGTAAATAACCAGTTTTAACAGTTTTATTCTGAAAATTCCCTATTATTTTGCTATGACCGAGCTTATTATTTAGCTATAGGTTTGTTCTCACACAGCTCGAACTAGTTCGTAACTGGGCGGAGCATGCGCAAATTGAAATTTGTATTGCCAACTTCAATGTGCGCTTGCGCTGTTCAGTTCTGAACCGTTCTGAACTGGTTCGACTGTTTGTAGGAACAAACCTTATGATTTCTCCTAGGAGAAGTCATGTAGTGTGAACCACCTTTAAGCAATTGTCTACGTAAGAAGTGCCTAACGCTAAGACAAATCCTAACCCGATGCAAAAAATTATTAACCATTACGATATCGATATAAGTATACCTTTATTTATCTTATTTAGGAACCGTGGTGCACGTGGTGAAGCTTAATTTCGACTTAAAAAATGCTAATGTCAAATTAAGCAATGCCTAACTTTGCGAGTCGTCGGTGAAAATGAGCATTAGTGTTACCGGTTTTCTAAATGATCACAGAAACCTATTGAAAATTTAAATATCTTTCAAATGAAGTGATAAATTAATGTTAAAAGTGACCCGACTTTGAACTTAGCAAGCAGCCCCCTAATTCACCACATTGCCATTGCTACTTTTTTAGAAAAAAAATATACGTAGAGGGACTGCAAGAAAAGCAAATTAAAAGCAATTTCCAGTTATTTTCATCAAAACTAGGAATAAACACGAATTCAAATATGGTTGGATAAACGTTCAAATTATAAGACGCTATAACTATTTTAACTAAAATTAAAGAAAATTTTATTAGCTACATACAAGGTCTTTAAGAATTTTTCGCTAAACTAAATACTTTTTGAGTTATTTGCAAGAAACCTGTATATCACCGCCCCCCCCTGTAAAATATTGCCGTGTCAAAGTTTCAGTTTCACTTTTTTAGGAATTTTTAAAAATGTTGTCTTTGATTTTTTTCTACTTATTGCAATATTTTTTGCTTAAGTGACTTTTTTACGCATTTCAATAGTTTTATAGCTAATTACGCACGCAGCCAAGCTTTTCATCGTATCTTTGAAAAGCAGGATAATTTTAAAAAGCCGCAAGGCAAACTATCAAAAACTGCGATTGTCCCGCCAAAAGCTCTTGTCACTTAAATGGCCTTAATGTCCCCTATACAATTTAAAAGTTTTGAGTTGATAGCGAGGGGTCATCCACTCTCGGCAGTCAATGTACAAAAACTGAGCAGTCAACGTCAGTCATAGCATAGGTAGTCATAGGCAGTCAAAGGCAGTCATCGTCAGTCTGTGTACAAATTCAGATCCGTCAGTTGACAGAATATCATCTTTGATATTATAAAATGCAATTTATCTTCAAAAAATAGTGTAATTGATAAGATTTTACCTCCACTTTGACCGAACTCTTAAACTCAATTTGTTAAAAAGTTATAAAAAGGAAGAGAAACTTTGAAGAGAATGGCTAGCTCACACGATGCGATCTGTACCCATCTAAACTTTTCAAGTATAGTAAAGGCTAGAAATAGAGCATTTATAACGAGTACTATATTCAAGTACAAATAAATAAACTAAAGCTTAATTGTAGAATATTAAAAAGAAACCGAAAGCGTAATTTTCCTTATAAATTCTTTTTTAAATTTAATATTAAAGTTAAGGTTACATAAAATCAAAACTTCCGGCCTAGAGTTGTTTTGGAAAAAAAAGCTTTTGTGTTATTACTAAAAGTAATTGATCGTAACAGCATATATATCAAGTAGTCTTATATCCTTAAGATCAAAATTGTTTTTTTAGAAAAACTTATATCCAAAGTGAAAGCGGTTAATCTTATTTCTTTTATTACGTATTAGAAAATTTTGTAAAAAATTATTAGCTTAGTTTTTCTTAAAAAATTAGTGGGTACCGTTGTTTAATAATAAACATGTAAATGGTTAAAATTGTCGAAATTGACAGGCTAACGAGTAGATACTTATAATAATTCAAAATCGAAAGCTATACATAAATATAGACAAGTAGAAGTGGGTCGCAAAAAATTTCTGATTTACCCTTATACGATTCACTACATATTCTATGAAACATTCGATTGATAACTGACCAACCCTCATCAGCGGGTAATCGCCTTCTTTAACGTTTTATGTGAGTACAAAATTATTAATTAATGCTAAAAGGTAATTTATTAAGCCAAAAAGTCAACACAAATTCGTTAATAATATACAAATTTGTATAAAAGATTTGTGATTTTACAAAAAAAATCCATTCCACCCTGTATATTTAAATCGAAAGCTCGTCATGGTATCTTTTCGCTTACCTACTTCTCCTGATTAACCATTTTTCAATTAACTTAACCCTCATCCTATCAATCTATTTTTTTTATGGCAACAACCTAGAACCTAACTACTAGCTATATAACAAGAAGAATTATTATGATATTATGAAGCAAATTTTTATTATGCTATGAGGAAAGGGACACATTTTTAAAAATTTTTTTTTATAAAACTAGGTATAGCTTATTTTGTGCTTTCCGAATTTTTTATTTTTGATCTAACTTCTATATTAAACCCAAAATAATTTTTTTGTACTCACTGCTTCGAAAGTGACGTTTGACGCACTGTGAGGTTTTGACAGTTTGCTTCCCGGTGTAGTAGACCGGGAAGCAGTGTTTCCCGGTCGTCTACAGAGCGAGTTTTTTCAAAGCAGTGGGTACAAAAAATATTGTACAATCCTCATGGTGAAAAATTTTCCCGCGCTCGGTTCGTCAATAACTATTTAAAACTCGCTACGACGTCACTGGGTCCTTTGCACATAGCGACAAAAATTATTCTTAATTTTAAAAAATAATTATAAAAAATGCTTATTAAGTAATAAATACCAAAGGAATAATGTAATTTTTACGTAAATTCGTTAGTATTAAAGTTAAAAATATTAAAATCAAACAAACTTTTTCGCCATCTCTTGGTAAAATCTCAAAAAGCTTAAATAAACGTCAACTGTCAGTAGGACCAACTTAAAAATTTAAGCAATAAAATTCTCTGACACGATTTTTTTAGAATCAATTTTTATAATAAATCATTGCAAAATAGAAAAAATAGTATAAAACACTTGTGTCACAAGAGCTTTTGACGTACTCAGGCATTTGCAGACCTCCTTTCAGTCGGTCTGCCAGAATTTGCCTTCGTGCGTCAAAATGCTATCTTGTGACACATGTATTTTAATATACTATTTTGAAATTGATACAAAGTTTAGTGTGTAATTCACCTTCTACATAAATTTTGAAGTGTAGTTATGTCAATTGTCTCTATAAGCTTTAAGGGCGCGCTGACAAACCGGCAAAAGTTGGAGTTAAAATAACGTTAAAAATAAGCCTTTAGTTTGTCTTGTGGAATTTAAAAACTAAACGTTATATGAACTTAATTTTTTTGAAATTTTAATAAAGAAAGATCAATGAAGGAGATGGACAATTTTCATTGCTTTATATTATGAATAAATAGGTTAAATTAATTTTTGAAAACAAGAAACTTTCAAATTTTGAAGCAACCAATATTGATGAAATTCCGTTATCTCCTGGTGGAGATCGTTATAAGAACAATACCTAATTTTTAAGTGATTCCATCGCTAATTAAACGAAACAAGGAAGAAAATACTGAATCAAAATATGTTCTTAGCGGTCTTTTCAACCAAATCTTTCGACAATAGTTCAGGCATTGCCTTTTAGATGGCCCAAGCAAAATTTTAAAGTTCCAGGTATAAATTTTTAACTTTACTATTCTTTTGTAACAATATACTCATTACAGCATCGAAAACCGTCCAAAACGATGTTGTAATGTTCTACTTTTAAGTACTGTTTCTTGTTTTTTTTAGTTTGAGATTGGTTGACATTGGTAATTAAAATAATTATTTTGACAGTATGTTGGCACCATCTATATTTTTTTTTCTTCAACTTAAAGTGGTAAAAATACACGCTATGGCAAAAATATCTCCCCTCCACTTTAGCAGCGCGCCCTTAATATAATACTAAACAACGTCACAGTCAGGGTCGGACTGGCCTCATTTGGCCCCGTCGGTAACAACTGTAACTTGGCCCCATATCCGGCTCCGCTTGACCCCAAAAAACATTTTGTGGCCCCGTTTGACCACAAAAAGCATTTGGCCCCGTCGGCAATTGCCTATAATGACACTAAACACCTATAATATTACAGTGTAGTGTCATATTAAAAGTTAAAAGATTATATAATCCATTCACTTATTATTTGCGATATGTTTGGCCATGAATTTTTGTTTTTTGGTTTGCCAAAATAAAAAGTTCCTATTAAGTTGACTGACAGCTCTTGACAATACCAAAAAAATGACAGACCAACTATTAGGCAATCCAGCAACCTGTCAAATCAAATCTAATATGGTGGATGGATGGCAGGCTGCGCGCATGCGTAAACCACGTGACTACTTGCACATGTAAACAGCCAATTAGCATAGAGCTTAGGAAGTGCATCATTTTCCCTTTCGCCAAACGCCAGTGCCACTCTGTTTCTAGGTTAGGTGTTCTTTGTTAATGGTTTTTGAATTTATGATATTAATAGTAATATTTACTGTGATAAACTGCCTACAACCTGTACCGTTGTTGGTTGTGAAAGTGGCGCAGATCGCGAGTTCGTTAGTTTTTATCGGGTTCCACGTATTTTAAATTGTCCAAATGTAAATGTGTTATCAAAAAAACGATGAGAAAGTTGGATGTGGTTGGATAGATAGGATTAAAACGCCTGATCTGAGATCTGACAGAGTCCCCATTGAGATACGAAAGAGTTTGTAGCAGGCATTTTATAACCGGTAAGTAAATATGTCGTTGTGCCATAAATAAAGCAACAAATAGTTTTTTTCTTCAAACGTCAGAAAAAGTCGCCTTTGTGTCACTCAATAGGTAACGGTGAAGTTTAACTTTCCCGCCGAGGCAGGAAAAATTGTCAGGAAAAGTACTTTTCTCTGTCTAGGAGGGAAAAGTAAAATCTTAACCGCACATTATTTTTATTTTTAACGTAAAAAATGTTTTTTAAGCATTTGTAATGTAAACAATTTAATGTTTTTTAAATTTTCCTTTATAATTAGTTCGTTGCGTTTAATAATTAGCTTTTTTTACAAATTTAAGTTAATTTTAAAAACTATTTGACAATTGAACTACAAGTAATTGACAAGAGATGGTGCTCTTTCAAAAATCAAAATTTTCAGTTTTACGCTTTACGTTTGCAGAAAAAATTTAATGTTTTATACGGAGACAAAGTAGTTTTGTGTGACTCGCCTGTATTGCCTGACTCGCTCGCTACGCTCGCTCTTCAGCCAAACACAGTCTTGTCACACAAAACGTCACTTTGTCTCCTTATAAAACAAATAACTATTGCCCACTACTACTGCACTCAAATAACTTATTGATTGCAATAATTACCTCCTTAACTAAATAAATAATTATCGTACTTATTAAACTAACGAAGTGTGCTTTTTTAGGGAAACCGTGCTCTTTAGCAAATGAAAATTATCTAGACTGAGCTCTATCCTAGCATACGAGTTAGGTGTAACCATTTCGAAAAGGAAGAGCAATTTGGACTCAATAAATTATAACCGATAGAAGGAGAAAATAGGTATGATAGTTAAGGTGCTTTCACCTGAACAGCTATAAAAACATGAAAAAAAAATTTACATTGCACTATTGTCTGTTTATATGCTGTATGTTTTGTTAACAGGTGCTAAATGCAGAGTTTGAAAATCCTATTTCAGAGGATAGAAGTTGACGGTTTTGCTACCCAAACGGATATGACCGCTGAAATGTTAACTGTAAAATTTGAGCAGTTACTTTTGCACCTAAGAAAATTACCGAGAGCATGACACAAAATGTCTCCCTTTGGATTGATGGAAGATATTTTTAACCAAAAGTGAAAATATTAACAGGCTTTGAATATACGATCTATTTGTACTAAATTAAATATATACTTTTTAGAAATACCTACACACTTTATTATAATTGACTTTATATTATATAACAAATTTTAAATAAATAGATGTATGTATTATCAATAAACAGCCTTCAGATAATCGTCTATTCGGTTCTAAAGAATCCTAAATGCTAAGTCATAAAAATGCAGGAAAGGATAGTTTTGAAGCACAAATTCATGCTTTAGGGCCTAAGTTTAGGCGATTGGGATAAAAATGAATTATATAATAACTTTTTAATTCAATTTACTTGGGTTTTTAGGATGATTTATGTAATTGTAAACTATTTATTACATCGACTTGTGTAAAAAAACTTTACTTTTTTGAGGATCATTTTCAAAATGATAATATCTAATATGTTATCACTAAATAGCCTGAAGATATCATATTTCATGGACCTTGTCTTAACATAATGTTTTAACCTTAGTTGTAAGGATTTTTAACCAAACCTTATCATCGTCTAACCTAACTTCTTAAAAAATATTGTAGATGGGGGCCTTTATATTCTTGATTGTAAATGGGGACCTTTACTTTTTTGAAGGGTGCCATCCAACCACCATTTTTTGTCACGTGGTTTGGATTGCCTAATTGATAAAAGTCACTACTCTACAATACATAACCTAACCGATTTTTTTCAAATTTATACCGGGTGGAATCTGTCATCCTAACATGGCCAACCATAGCGCAAATAATAAGTGAATGGATAATATTAACGTTGACACAACTAAAGTTCAAAATTTATCTAAAAACTGTATAACATATTAACATATAATATTCTTCCACACATTTAAAATACATTCTCTTTTAAAAAAACATAATTGCCGCTATGTACAAAAGCCTCAGTGACGTCACAAGGAGTTTAAAAAAATTATTTTAGGCTTAATTTAGACCAAAAATTTTAAAAAGTAACAATTTTCTTTTTTCTTACTATTCATTACTACAAAAAAAGTGAAATAGTCGGTGGTAGTCCCATTCCTCATTATATCGACACACAAAGATCAGGGGCTCAGAAGGAACCCATACTACGTTTTCTCCCAGACGACGTTTTTCGTAGAACTTTCTTCAGAAGAATACTATACCATCTCACACTGGACCTCTTCTGACATGATAATTTTTGTCATGGAAGCTTACGATGGGTACGATGGGTATTCATTACTAAGGGCAGGTTGTACCAACCAAGTCCAACATAAACGTTTACGGTGGTTACCACTGCAATTTATCAGTTTTCGTTATCGTTTGTTCGGTACCTTCAAAAGACTCAACTCAACAAAAGACAGCTCAACAATGTGTGCATTTAACTACCATAGCTTGTTTAAATGAATTTTTAAGTCTTAACGTTTTAAGGTAAGGGTTGACACTTTACCTTGTTTCTAGAGCACCTTGTACATTGTACATGTGCTATAGAATATTCTCTTAGTATAAGCTGTACTTTTAATTTAGTAAAAACAGGACAAATAATTCTGAACACTCATGCAACTTCATAAATATAGGGTGTTTCAAAAAAGTATGGTCGATACTTAAAGGAGCAATTGGTAATGCTAAAAGAAGCGAAAAAATGTTAATAAACCCATGTCCAATTCTCAACTGTTTTCTTTTAAGTATAGACCATTATTTTTGAAACAGTTTGTATAATTATGTGAATTACCCTAAAGATAGGGACTTACCTTACTATTAATCGAAGTCCTGCGATATCAGCTTTCTACTTCTTTCTATTACAGGTTAATACGATACTCTTGAGCTGAAAAGTAAGAAAAAGCCATTGTTAAAATTTAGAGTTCGAATTAAAACACATTTATTAAACTACCTTTTTATCCCTCTGAACTTTTCTAAAAATTAAATTTTGCAGAAAAATAGAACATTTTTTAATAACTGTAATTTTATTAAAACAAAATACACAACACGCGTACCTACGAGAATCAATTTAGAACTGATTACTTCGACGTTTGATCGAATAATATTTAAATTAAATGATAAAAGGCACTTCTTATCGGCAATGAGGTGAAAAATTATCCATTAGCATTAGTAAGACTTTTTAAAGATCTTAACTAATTGATACAAGTAATAAATTTTTATTTAATTTTTTTAATACGGTGAAAATTATTATTATTTGTGATTTGACTTTCTAATTATGAATTTAAATTTATTATTATAATGGTATTAGCAACCCTTAAAAAAATTAGTACATTAGTTCTAGTTCTACCAAAATTAAAATTTTTTTCACTAGCTTTACCACTGGAAGTATTGCAATAGTTTCTATACTTTTTTTCGGTAGTACGTAGGTACTATGTATCTTTGATAATAAGAATATCGAAAATAAATAATTTATTAAAATTTAAAATTCATAACTTGTTTGTGCATTTATTACTTTCTATATCAGCTTTAAGTAGACCTTGTAGAAAAGACCTTTGAATAAAATTTGAAAATTCAATAATACAAAGATTAAATTTTTTAATTTTTGTAACTTTGTAATATTGGCATTTCCAAATTCAGTGGTTTTACAACTTCATTAAACTAAACAGTATATTGTTTTCTAAGGAGTAAAAGTTACTCTTTTTTCGGCGAGTGACAACTGACAACTACTGACGAACCAAAAAGAAGTCACTTTTCTCCACTTGAAACTTTTTGAACACCCTTTTGGTTTTTTCCTTAAAACGTAAAAAAGTAATTAATTCTAACGTGAAAACTCGAAGATTTTTAAAAAGCGCCATCTCTTGTCAATTACTTGTACTTCAGACGTCAGTTGTCAAATATTTTTTTAAATTCACTTTTCACCATTTGTACAATAGTACAGTAGAAGTAATAAAAGAGGTGGACGTAATTCCCACAGAGATGATTTCTGTTGCAAATTGAAGGTAACGAACTAAAAATGCAGCATAGGTAATTAGGTACCTATTAAAAATATAGATCCATTCTCTTGTGCGAAATACGTTTTTTCGGTCTCCTTGAAGATAACATCTTCCAAAATCGCCCAATTGTACACAGATTTAAAAAAATTTTTGTTCTATTTTATTTGACTTGCAGTTCGCGAAATTTTCGCTAAGGAGACTTTTTTCGTGAACGTGCCCTTAGGGCGCTAGGCGGCGATGAACGAAAAAATATGTAATTCTTCAATGCTACAAACACGCATGTAAAAAGCCTTTAGTATTTTGCCTGGAGGAGGTGTCCCGAACTTTCTCCTTTTAGTATCTCTTTTCAAAATCCTCACCGTTTCCATAAGGGTGACGCAAAAAATTATTTTTTCTACTCCCATATGTGAAACTAAGCATTTCGTCATCACTTACTCGTTACGAAAATAGCATTTTCGTCTCTAGTGAGAAAAAGTGTTATTACAAGCAGATGTTATTTACAACATGAGGTGAAACCAGTTTTTTTGTGGTCGGTTCACATTTTAGTAAAAAGAATTATTTTTTTAAAATGTACTAATTATCGTCGTAGAAAAAATAGCATTTACGACTCGAGATGAAATCCGTTTTTTTCGTTCGAAAGATTAATTCACTCGCCCCTACGGGGCTTGTGAATTAAATTCTATCTCACGAAAAAAACGTATGTTTCATCTCATGTTGTAAAAAATACTATTTTAAGTTGCCAAAATTCGAGGAGGCGTAACACCCTTAAAAAATTAAAAATATAAAAATTGCTACATATACAACATATAGAACACAGTCCGCAGAAACAATAAATGAAACATAAATGCATAAAAAATTATTTTTGAGGGCATTACAAACCCTCGAAGTTTGGCGAAAAGGTCAAAATTAAAATTTTTTAAATCCTAGTTTAAAATTATGGGCAACCTTATTCTCAAGATGAAGGCCGAAAAAACGTATTTTGCACAAGAGTAAGTCAAAGTTAATTCATTTAAACGGAATAGGTCTTTTAGGACACCAAAATTCGAAAATTCAGATCAAAAAATCACTCGCATAAGTCTTGTGCAATAAACACTAGTTTTTTCAGAAATTCTTGAAAAGTAGTTACCAACACTTTCAATTTTTGACCAATTACAGATTTTATTACTTCGTAACTTCGACTTTCAGAAATCTGTGGTAGAGGTATTTATAGTTAACTTCTGTTATACATTTCATTTTATTTTTTTGTGCATCGCAAGCTCCCATTTAATTCCGAAAAGTTAGGAAGATGAATTGTAGAAAATCAAACGTGCTGTTTTTAACGATACGTGAATTTAGAAATCACATGTAGCATGTAGCCTTTTATTTATTTAAATCAAGTCGACAGCAAACTTGAAAACCCAATAAATGTTGAACTGAAAAGCCACTGAAAAACACGCAAAACAAAAGTAAATTTGGCGCTACATTTTATTTAATTTACAACATTTTTAATGAAAATGTTAACTAACACATTAAGTTTTCACCTTTTCACGCCTTTATTTTTAATACAAAACCTACGCACCCGAAGTCTATTTAGGACTTGAAATCAATCATTAAAATTAACTTTCTTTTGTTTATTTGATGATCAACCCCTAAACAATTAAAAGAAAATGGAAAAACACGCTTTTCATCTTAATTTAAATTTATAAAAGTTGAGGTAAATAAATGATTTAATTTTCTAATTTATTTTTTACGTTCTTTAAAACTATGAGGATCATCGAAATGACGTAAAGTCGTAAAGTATTAGGTTGGCATTAAAAATTTGTCGTCCGTCAAATGAACAAGAAGACAAATTATTTTTTTTTTTAACTTTATAGAAAACCTAACACCTAGCAAACAGACGCACATCCATAATAATTGGCTAAATTGTTACAAGAAATCATAAAACGAACGTATTCTTCATCTCCAAATTTTATTTACAGCTTGCTCCGAATAGATCCTTTACCTTGAATAGGTAGATCGTAGATGGAAATTAAAAATAAAATTCGTAAAAGCTAACAAGTGATAAAATAAAAAATTAACATCCTTCAAAAATTTTCTGCATGAAATAGTTAGGCTTTGTATTATTAATTTTGTTTATCCACATGTGAACCTATGGTTAAGTGGACGAAAGTGGTAGCTTAGCTGTAAACGGACAACCCCTTTATATTTAAAGACACACTCGTCAATAAATTGTCAGAGGCTGACCTTTCTGATTAATGTCCTGTTGAGTTACAGCTGACCGCTATAAAATAGTTTTTATGATGTCGTAACGTATGTATATTTGGTTTTTCTGTGTTACACTACAAACACCATCATGAAAAACATGTTAACTCCCTTTTACAAGAATACATAATAAAATATAAAAAATAAAGGTACATAATAACTATTTTGTATAACAACCTGTTTTATGATCATAAAATGTTTTAGATACGTAAATTTTATTTAAATGGTCAGTCAATACAAATGTGACATCTTCTTGTAAAGGGCCTACCCTAAAGTGAAAAGTACCCTAACCTAGCCCTTTTATATTTTTATTAATCGAATTTATTTTATACTTTTTACAAATAAATGCAAATGAAAAAGTATTTTTCTACTCTTATGTAGAAAGGTTGATGGTGTGGTGAGCGGTGGAGACGATCTACTATCTGCTAACTTCTCTCCAAAGCCATTTTGAAAGATTCGTGAAGCATTGTGTTTTGTTTTCTATTCACCCTACTGCTGCAGCTAATAAAAACTGCAGACTAACGCCCTGTCCTAACTAAATACGATCAATGCGATGCGTTGGTTGCTCGCATAGAACGCATCGCAGATATTTGCGACAAATATTGCAAGTGTCCAAACTGAATACGATGCATGTGACGACTAGGTTCGTTACGATTAGTAGTAGTTTTCGTTCATCCAGTCAACATGGATCCTCATAACGTGCGTTTCAGGTTATTAACGGAAAACTTATCAATTAAATTTAAAATATTAAAAAAACTTAGAAAAAAGAGAAATAAAAGAAGAAAGGTTCACGTTATTTACAAAAACAGGGGGGTACATGGTGAATTTCATCATCTCTATCCTCAACTACGATCTGACGAAAATGCATTTCGTCAATATACAAGAATTAACAACTCTATTGCAACAACTGAGCGTCTAATGCGATGAAAAATAAAACTTGCTTGATTTTCAAACAGTCCGTGCAATGCGATGACACCGAGATCGTAGAGATCGCAATGACGACGTATGCAGTTTGGACATGTTTATTTGTTTATCTGTAGCTGTTTCTTAAAGTCTATCGTATCAAACGCATCGCATTGCACGGATCGCATTAATCGCATTTAGTTAGGACAAGGCGTTAACTGTACAAATTGTAACTTTACCAAAACAGCTATAAAAGTCCCCAAAAGAGAACGATCCTGAGGCGTAAAAAGCCTATGTGCTATATACCTAACAGTTTTAGTTGACACTGTGTTACGGACGGACGGACAGTCCCAGCTGATGTAAAGAATGGCATGATGCATTGAAGCGGGCGAAATAATGGAGCACTTGCTATGCCACTGCAGTGCACTTTAGCACAAATCTTCACACTATATAGTAGCACTAGTAGTGAGGTCATCCAAAGGTTATATTGAAGTAGCACAATGAATCCAACTTCGTGGCATAATCATCCACCTACTGCAGCTCATTCTGAAATGCTGATATCTTGAAAAGCAGAATGAGAATTTTTAAACATTCCAAAGAACTTAAGATTGTGAGTAAGCTCCTGATGAGTGATGAGTTAAGTTATTTAAAGTAATTTAAACTACTTATCTAATAGGGGTGCTAGAGGGCTCTCGGTATATTATAGAGAGCGAAATCGTCAACCACAACATTCAGATATCGACAGACAGCAGTGCTCGCGGCACTAAACAGCCACAAAATAACCTCTGGTTTGGTGCTAGAATGCATCAAAGTTCTGAATCAGATATCTACATATAATGACCTAAAACTCTGCTGGGTCGAAGGTTATCAAGGAAACGAGGGGAATGAAAGAGCTGACCAGTTGGCGAGAGAGGGCTCGGCGATTTTGCCTATTGACACTGAGTCCTCTATTCCTCCCTCAGTCAGCACCCTCGATAATCTACTAAAAAGTAGCACACTGATAGCCCATAGGAAACGTTGGGCTAACTGTACCAGCTGCAAGTTTGCCAAAACAGCTATAAAAGCGCCATCTAAAAAGTACGCTAATTATTACCTACGGTTGTCTCGTGAGAACTTACGTGCCATAGCTGGCACTCTCAGTGGACACTGTCGACTGAACAATTGTGATGATTGTTCAATTGTATAGGATGCAACGAAGTGGATGAAACAATGGAGCACGTGCTTTGTCACTGTCCTGCGTTAACGCTAATTCGAGGATCTATGTTAGGGGAATACTGGCCTAACATGGCCAGTATCAGCCACACTTCGCCCTCTAATATCCATGAGTTTATCCAAAGGTTGAGATGAATCAAGGACTAAAGAGTCAGAAGGGATTGCTAAAGCGAGGCAGCACAATGGGCCCGATTAAGCGACCGAAGTGCGCGTAAACCTTGGTTTACCCTCCATCCTAATCCTAGAGGTATAACTGCTGCCAGGATATGCTTAAGCAGACCATCGGTTTAATGTTCCATACCATTCATTCTTTCGAATGTCACAAAAATTAACCGGATGTTCAACGACGTAGGGTTTCATGCGGTGAACTCCTGGACTATAAGACACCATGGCTCTCTGTAGGCTTTCTGTCGGGCTCTGTAGGCTCTCTGTCGGCTCCCTGTAGGTCGTTGTTTCTATATTATTCTAAAATACATATGCCGAAATAATTGATACCCGCCATACTTCTTAAACTCCCTGTACGTGCCAGGCAGAACCTGCTCTTTCAGAGTACAGTCTACAACTATTATTTATTTTGATTTGAACTACTTCTGTATACAATCCAAAGAATGGCATCATTCAGAGACCTGTGGTCCTGCCAGAAACTTCAATGCCAGCTCCCTCTTGTGGAGAGTCCCTTCAACCATGATTAAAATTTTAGACTTTCTTGAGTGCTACAAAAAGCCGTAGTAAAAAGTTATTACTTATTCAAAAAGTTTCTATTTAAAAAGTAGGTACAGACACAGTTACATTTAAATTAAAACTTCGCCGGGCCTTAGAGACCCGAATTAAGCGCTTTTGGTGTTAAAAGTACTAATTTCTTGTAAGAATTTCCACGGATTTCTTTAATTTTCTTTTCTTTTTTTTGAGATAAAGACGTTATGGATGAATATCAAATACAAACCTTTTTCAAATCCGAATCTTGATTGTTATATTCTCGAACCATAATATGCCCATTTGCCCATCCATGAACGTAATAATTATTATAAATTTAAAAGGGTGATCATGGAAAAATATAAGCTGAGCTTAGTTTTAATTAAATTAATTTTTGAGTAAAAGCTGTCTAAAACTTTAAAATAATTTCTGAGCATAAAAAATAATGGTCATCAAGGCATCAAAGCAAAAGATACTATTTTATATCTGACTGCTAATTTCACTTTCACCCTTAATTGCCTGACGTGGCTTGGCTACTCCAAAACTCCAAGAAAATAAAAAAGTCAAAGATTATTATGTAATATTCTCAATAAACGACATCACGAAGTTTCGAACGACCCATATGTGTCTATTATGTGTTGTCAATGCAATGATTAATTTTCATCAATTTGTTTGATTTGAAAATGATCTAAATCTTTAATTTATGTGTTTTTCAAAATTTAAAGAAAGAACAAAGAATAAAATGAATTATAATAAAGAAAAATATGAAAGGATAATTTTTAAGGTATTTGGATAAAATAAATACAGTCATTTCGTCGAAATAGTTTCATGTTCCGGTGAGTACCTACCAAGTGAAGCAGAGCGTGCTAGTGCACACAGTAGGGGAGTTGAGATAAGGGGGTAATTACCCGCTGGACCACGGTCGTCTTTAATCAATAACACGGGCAAGTCGTGTGTGCACCCCCGTTTCTCCCTCATCCCCAACGACACTAACTTCATTTGCATGCCTACAGCGCTCACCCACCAGAGTGGAATATTGGATAAGTTAATGTATGGCTGTGCTGCCAATGTTATACTTCCCTTAAGAAGAAATGACCACCGACCGTTTGAATTAAACATAAGTGATAATGCACAAGTTTCGAACTCAATTAAACAATTTATTTACAGGTTCTAAAATAATAAATAAGTTTAATATAACTTAAATTCCGATCGTAGTAAACTATGGTTAGGAAACAAAAGCGTTTCAAAATAATTTGACTTGATAGGGATATTGATGAGTAGTGATTAACGTGCTATAAACTCCTATAGTTTAACCAACGTTAGGAGGGTACAAAACGAGGTGTAGCAACTCCACGTTTGCTTAGCTGGTTTAGAACCCTTAACGCAATATGTAATGATAACTATTTATTTTGTTAAAGCGGACGATACAGAAAGCGAAAGTTTATACAAATATTTTATATATGAAAGCACCATGTTAGCCTCACTTATGTAAACAACATATAATATAAACTTCTTGCAATATTTATCAATCAAAATGACGTTCAAGTACGTTAAAAAACTTTAAAGTATATCTACATATAACAATTCAAGTTTAAATATTTAAAAATGCTCCATTTTGTTATTATTCACGTCTAAAAATTGTCTCCAGACAAGAGTTTAAAGAAAAACTACCGCGAGGGCAAAAAAGGAAGAGTATAATAAACTTTTAATATTCTAAATAAATTTTACAAAAACTGACCTTTTATATCAGTCACATTTTACCCTTCTATTCCTGTCTTAACGCACTTTCCAAATTTAAATAATTTTATAAAAAGAGGGGTAGGTAAGTGCAAACTGAGCAATTAAATTACAAACCTTTTAATGGGCAGACAGCTAAGCGGACGAACTAACAGAACATTGAACAAACAAACTAGCAGACGAACAAACCTATAAAAAGCAAATAGACGAGTTCACTGCAGATACAGAAGAAAGCAGGGAGATTTACTGATACTGATGGGTAAACGCCTCAAACGGACAGAAGAAAAATCAGGGAGAAAGAATGATAGGCGAACTGATAGATGAACGCACAGACTACAGACAAACTATAGCAATAACTGGCCACAAGAAAGAGTTGATATGCTGCCTTGAGTGATTGTCAAATAAGCGAACTGACTCATAGGTAGAGAATATAATTATGCAAAATATAAGAACGAAGATGGAGTTGACATACGGGCAGAGTATTGGACTGATGCAAGAGCGTTCATATGGGAAGGTAATGGGGTAGTAAACCCCTCTCCCCTAGAGGAGGGAAATTTCTACAGTAAAACAATAAAAAGCATCGTTTAGAAAGTTTTGTATCTGTGAGAAAGAGTGTTTCACATCATTCAGACTCCAGATCTGTTTATCTGGGAGCATCTACAGGTCCTCCGGATCTAAAAGATTACAAATAATCACACTCTTTACCAGTCTATACCTCCCTAGATTTTTTTGCACAAACTAGTGGAGAGAGGTACGACGACAATGGGGTTTACGTAAGTGAAAGAGTTATTTACTATAGAAAGGCCTCCTTATCGGAGATATCCTCATCCCCCCCGTATCCAAATGTTGCAAGTAATCTTAGTAATCACACTTTTTGCCATTGATTACCGCTGTATTTGTTTGTTTAAAATCGACACTGGACTGATGAACAAACTAGTGGATATATGTATCTTCTGGAGGCCTTATACTTCTCTAAAAGGCATAATAAGTCGTTTTTAATAATAGTTTCATGATACTGTTTAAATATATCTACGTCATTGAATAATGTCGAATGTTTTAACAGAATTCAACAGCTCCTCCTTTAGTTCCGATAAATCCGAAGATGTTCTAATTTTCGTAAATTGAAGTATAAGCTATTATGTTTCATTTGCCCAAATGATTGTTAAAAATGTCCAGTACTTTAAAAATCAAAGAGTGGGGGTGGTGATTTTTATTCACATACGTAAGAAGCCCTCCTTATCACATTTCAGCAATAAAATTGCTGTTGGGAATTTTTTCTTTATCAAAACCTTTATTTTTAATAAATATATAATTAAGTAACGAAGTTACTTCGGGGAGGCACGAAGTGCCGACTTGATACTATTTTTATAATC
Source organism: Malthinus seriepunctatus (assembly GCA_963924605.1). Lineage (NCBI taxonomy): Eukaryota > Metazoa > Arthropoda > Insecta > Coleoptera > Cantharidae > Malthinus > Malthinus seriepunctatus. The sequence continues at coordinate 49,720,514 of OZ004600.1, forward strand.
GTCTATATGTGTGTTGCGATTTTTAGAGGTTAGATTTTTAATTTAAGGCGAGGGGGAGGCGTGGGGGGACTTTAAACGGGTGAAAATCGACACTTTTTAGGGAAAATTTTAAATCTTCGTTCTCCTTCAAATGCAAGAGCTCAAAATTTACAGTTATACAAGGCAAACATATAGGTATCCCCTCTTTAAATTTTAAACCAATCGATGCGATGAAATTTTTTTTATACCTCTCGATTGGTCAAAAAATCGAAATTTGTCGAACGACGCAAAAATTTAGATTCGGGTACGCTAGGGTAGCCCCATAAACGCCCCGGTCTTAGTTTTAAAAAATGTCCATAGATGGCCGCACAGCGCCCGTCACAAAATTTCAGAAAATTCTCCTCCGACTTTGAAAAATCGCACAGCAAAAAGTAAGCAAAAAGTCGAAATTCTGAGGGCTGTTGGGACGCCCTGAAACCTTTGACAGTCGTCGGGCCAAAATTCGGACCGATCCCTTCGGCAGATCCCGAGTGTAAGGGCGTCGCGGAATTTCGGCGTAGGCCAAAATTTTTCTTTTTACTATCCAATTCAAATTTCGGTTTCGGCGTCTCTAGACGGTCTAGATCGTCGGTTCGGTATCGGTTCCTCGATACCTCCCGTACCCGCCCCACGGAGGGGGGGACAAGAAATTACCCTCGCGGCGAGACGCCTGGCACCTTTCCTATGGCATCGAAGGCTTTCGGACCGAAATCGAAAGTTACATCGCACCTTTCTCTACGACCTATCGCGAGATAATTTCTACGACTTCCATACAGAGGGCGCTGCGAATTTTCGAAAGAGGATCCATTTTTAGTGACTATTTGGCGATTGCGGGAGAACCGGGAGGCCCACGGCATATATCCTGTTCTCGGATAAGGAGAGGCCGATTTGGTTCGGTAAGCCGCCAGTAATTTTTCGGGGCATCCATAGGGCGCCTCAAATTTGGATTGGCGCAGTCGGAAAAGCGAAAATTTCAAAAAAATCGTACGGAAAATGGGGGAGGAAAGTTGAAATTTTTTCGCTTGATTATTTGTTTTGGGCCAAGTGTCCGTCGTAGACTTCGGGTGGAGAGACCAAAAAGACCTTAATAAAAAAGTCACATAATAGAGTAAGCAAGTTCGTTTATTGGACGAAACAGATCTCTATAGTATACATAATATACACCTTTCGGGGTCAAAACTGACGAATCTGGCGTCAAAAATGAGCTAGGACCAAAGGGGCCCAAGTTATGAATATTACAAAGTTTTTTCGATTTTTGGACTTCTCTTTCAAAAATTACCATTACGAGACCCTGCAAATGGTAGGGATGCCGAGCGAATGTTTTTTTATTGACCCTTGGGGCAACATCCGTGCCAAATTTCGAATCGATCGGGGAACCCCCTCTATTTTTAAAGGTCGCTCAAAGTCGAAAAAAACGGAAAAAAAATCATTTTTGGAAAATCGATTAGAAACTTGGAATGAGGGTGAGGGAGGTGCATTAGACGACATTTTCGTTTATTAAAAATCTGAAAGTTGAAAAACAAGACATTGTGTGAGCCTAAAGTTTTGAAGATGAAAATTTTTAAAATTTTTATTTACCACACGATTCGCCTAAAATTTGGCATGGGGGTACTTTCTATGGTCCGATTGACGATTCCGTCGAAAAATTCCGGATAAAAAATTTCGGGCCCCCCTTTAATGGATGGCCAAAATTTTCGACTCCAATTTCAAAAAATTTTTTGCCGTTATGTTTGGCCATCGGTCCTCTAACTTTTCGGCGAGGGGAAATTTTTCCTCAGACGTGCCGTTAGGGCGCTAGGCTTCGACGAAACTAAAAATAAGTACTTTTTCAAATTTAGGCTAGAGCCGTGAACACGATAGTCAAAAAGGCTGATTTATTTTGCCTCGAGGAGAAACTCCTAACTCTCCTCTTTCGATTTTGTCTATCTAAACACTTACCGTTTCCATAGGGGGGCCGCAAAAAATTATTTTTTAAGGTCGTGTTTGTCTAAATTTTAACTTTGCGTTTCAATAGCACATACGAAATTGTGTGAATAATGCCAAACTTGGAAGGGTCGTAAAGCTCTTATAAAAATAATTTATTAACAATATTTTTTGATTTTCGTGTTTCGCGAACCGTATGCTATTAGGTCTATATGTCAATTTACCCCTTTTAAATATTTTTAAACGTTCTTAGGATTTCTTAAAAATTGACTGTTTCTCCTTTTGAGCTTTTCGTCTAATTTTGAGGGGTAGTTAATACCTTTAAAAAAATTGTTTATTGCAATTTTTTTTAATCTAGGGTAGGATAGACTATGTCCTATACGTTCTATGTGCCAATTTATTCATTTTTAATTTTTATTTATTCATTTTTTATTAATTTTTCAAAATTTGTTTATTTTCTAATTTTAAGCTTTCGTCTAACTTGGAGAGGTCGAAATGCTCTTTAATAATTTCTGTGGTCCTTTTTGTTTTTCTATTTAGCGTTTCTCGGAGTCCTATAAGTTCTACTTGGCAATTTGCTCATTTTTAATTTAATACACATTTTTGAAAATACAGTAGAACCCCGTTATAACGTACCATCAGGGGCCGAAAAATTTGGTACGTTATAACCGGAAATTCGTTATAAAAACACAATTAATAAACGATCTGCCCGCTGTATTACCTATTATAATATAGTTTAATAATTAATAACCAGCGGGCCGATCGGGCGGAATTCCCGATTGCATCCCCTTTCAATAAATGTTAAGAGCTATTATATAAATTAATTTGAGTTATAAAAACATTTATAACGTAGATTTTGTAGATTTTTGATTCTTTCTGATTTCTGAGCTGTTTGGAGTTATCAGAAATCTACAAAATCTACGTTATAAATGTTTTTATAACTCAAATTAATTTATATAATAGCTCTTAACATTTATTCAAAGGGGATGCAATCGGGGATTCCGCCCGATCGGCCCGCTGGTACTAGGCTATAATTCTGTTTCTACGAAGACGATAATGGGGATTACTCAATTTTGTAGTTCTGAGAGTATTTCCAGATCCAAAAGTTACAAGTAATCACACTCTATACCATATTGATTTTGATTACCTCCCTCCCTAAATTTTTTGTTTAAAACCGTCAGTAACTAACGAACAAACGTACCTGTAGAGAACGGGGCTAATGTAAGTACGCGTATTCTTACGAGGAGGTAATAAGGGGTTATACAGTTTTGTAGTTATGATGAGCAAGCCTGATTTAATATAGAATAATTTACCTCCTTATCGGGAGTATCCCCATTTCTCCCTAGATTCACAAATTCCAAATAATCACACCTTTAACCATTAATTACCATTCCTCGCCCAAAAAGTTCTGTTTAAAACCATCATAGCAACGATGAGCGAACGAGTATACGGATGCACGAGCTGATATGCCCGTATTTATAGACAGATCTCAAGCACTTGCTCGTACTCAAGACTGAGACGAGGCCGGTTGCTATTGGTTTCTATTGTATTATACAATGAAAACCAATAGCAACCGGCCCTGTTGTCAGAAAGAGTTATTAACTATAGAAGGGCCTCCAGACCTCCTTATCCGAGGTATCCCCATGTCCCCCTGAATCCGAATGTTGCAGGTAATTTTAGTAATCACACTTTTTGCCATTGATTACCACTTTGTATAAAATCGTCATGGATTGATGGATAAACGAGTGGATGGACGTATGAGCTGATGTAATCCCCTTCCTACAAAGACGGTAATAGGGGTTACTCAATTTTAAAGATGTGAAAAAGCGTGATTTACTATAGAAGGACCTCCAGACCACCTTATCGGAGGTATTCCCATCTCTCCCGGATCCGAATGTTGCAAGTAATCTTAGCAATTACACTTTTTGCCATTGGTTACCGCTAGATTTGTTTGTTTAAAACTGTCACTGGACTGATGAACAAACAAGTGACGTACCGATGGATAAACGACTGGACGGACGTATGGGTTGATGTAATCCCGTTCCTAAAAAGACGGTAATGGGTCAATTTTAAAGTTGTGAGAAAGTGTGCATTCTTACGTGGAGGTAATTGGGGTTATACAGTTTTGTAATTTGAGCAAGCTAAATTTACTATGGAAGGCCTGCCAGGCCTTCCTATCGCGGTATCCCCATTTCTCCCTAGACTCACAAGTTACAAGTAATCACACTCTTTGTCATATTGATTACCTCCCTCCCTAAATTTTTTGTTGAAAACCGCCAGTAACTGTTAGACAGACGCACCAGACAGTTGGCAGAGAACGTGGCTGATGTAAGTAAGCGCATTTTTACGGGTAGGTAATGGGGATGATACAGTTTTGTAGTCTGAAAAATCGCGATTTACTATAGAAGGACCTTAATATCTCCTTAGCAGGGGTGACCCCATTAAGCTCAGATCCAAAAGTTACAAGTTATCACTTTCTTTACCATATTGATTAGGTACCTCCCTCTCTAAACTTTTTGTTGAAAACCGTCAGTAACTGATGGACAGAGAGAACGTGGTTGATGTAAGTAAGCGCATTCTTACGAGGAGGTAATTGGGCTTATGCAGTTTTGTAGTTTGAGCAAACTTGATTTACTATAGAAGGCCTTCTAGACCTCCTTATCGGGAGTAATTTCCCCTATATCCAAAAGTTACAAGTAATCACACCTTTTACCATTAATTACCACCCCTCACTCGAGCAGTTCTGTTTAAAACCACTGAAACGATGAGCGAACGAGTGGACGGACGCAGAAGCAGAGATTAAGAAACAAGATAAAGTAGTTGAAATACGGGCAGATGGACAAACGGAGGTCTACTTTGAAAGTGAAATTTACAAATTATACTTAAAAGGAACAATAATGTAAAACTTGTGGTAAGGAAACGAAAATCCTAATTAAAGACGTAGATTCGTAAATAATTAATTTGATTTAAAATAACCAAGTTCCTTTTAAGGGTAGTTGAATTGTGACATGTTTATATGGGTACAACAAAACTATCTTAGCAATCTTGTTTATAAATTTACATATTAAGCATCTAATCTAATTATATCTTGTAAATGTCTTAAGCAAACCATCATTTCCATTAATTTAATTTAAATTAATACAAATTTTTGTTATATTAAATAGATAAAGTTTGAAAACTTTATAGTGGACACGAGCCCTAGTCATCTGTAAGACGTGACAATGCAGTGCTAGGAAACATAAATTAAACTTTAGCACTTGCTACACTGGCCGCTAGGGGTGGACAGAGCAGATAAGGCAGCGCTATATATCAGGAGATAGGGCGATGCAAATTCAAACTATTCTTCTTTGGACTCTGTTGGTCTTCATTTGGCAAGCTGCGTAGGGCGGATACTCTACATGGCCAAGATAGAAGGGGAGGATAAAATATTGTGCTGAGATTTGCATCAGTTCTAACAAGTTTAGCGGTTTGATACTAGAAGTTACTGCTGCTCGCAATCGGTAATAATCTACAACCAAAATGCTAATGGCAAATGATGGAAGGGAGAAATAAGCTTACTAGGCAATTCTCTTATAACGCAGGCTTTATTATTCTTTAAAAATTCTATCTAAGATTAATTTTCTATTATTAAACTTTTTTTTCGAAAAAACTTTTTTGAAATTTATCTGTTGTTGTTTAATTAAGCGGTACTTATAACTAAAACGCACGTAATCTCTTATGAAATGTAAGGTCGACGTCGACGTCGCTTCGTTTCGTCTTTTGATAAACGTCGAAGTTACTCGCCGTCCGAAACTTATCTGTTATTGAAAGCTGTACGTACTCAATTCAGTGAGTAAACTTATATAACATAATTTAGCAATTAACTAAGAAATTTCTGATAGTTTGATTAAAATCTGTTAGTTTGAACGGACTCAATCTGTTACCTGCATCGCCTCGGGCACGGATTCGTATAGCAACTAAGAGTAAGTGAGAGTTAAGTTCTTAATCGAACTGTTTAAATCAATTTAACTTCCTATTCGCTATTTTCTTTTAAATTGACCTATTAAAAAGTAATTTTAATCTGTGTCACGTGTGATCTATCTATTCGAATAGTAATAATATCGGATGAAGTAAAAGGTAGACATCGAAAATGTTCAGCTTGTTACAGTAAGATAGTGTTACATACGCGGTAATACTAAGGGGGTCTTAAGAGTAGTTGGGAGAATGCGTGTCAGCACACACACCCTCCTCTAGGTTTGTAGATCAATACCTCGGGGCAGCGCTGGACCCAGCACAGGTCCACCACCAACAGCATAGCCTATTTTACATTCTCTGTTCCTGCTTCTATTCCTATACTCGTTGCTGTCATCCTGCCTCACTCCCGCTGCCATCATTGCTTGCTCTTGCCTGCTTCCTTCCTTGCTTACTTGCTTGGCATAGCATTAATGCGTTGTCGACTTCGCAGGATCGGATTTTACTTTTAAAGATAATCAACTTTCATTACTTTTATATTATCTATAACTTTACATTATAAAATAAACGTAAAAATAAAGACTTACGTCTTTTGTTTTTTTCATATTCCAAAAGACACTTAACTCGAAATTAATTCACGAACATCACATAAAATTCAAACACTTAAATGACGAACTCGAGTCGAAATTTTTTAATCAAACAGAAAAAAGAGAACAAATTAAGAGGTAAATTCTTATTAAAAGTCTTTGAAATTTATTCGGAAGAAGGAGTCTTTAATTTGACACAGTCTGCAGTCGGTTATTGTTGTTGATGTTGCGGTAGTTTTCAGTATTCGAAGCTTCATGACACACTTTAAATTTTCCGAAGATAGAAACTTGTCAACAACGAAAATAAATACATTCATTTTCTCCATAATATCTGTCCATATGTCCGTCTATCCGTCCGTTGGCCTACCTGCCTATCCATCCACCTGTCTGTGGGTTAATCCATAGATATGTATGTCAGTGGCGATGGCGTAACTAAGAGTTTTGGGAGAGAGTGGGGTCCCTAATCACTTTCGTTTCGGGGGCCCTTTCTACCCTGGGTCCTTCAAGCTACGCGGGCCCTGCGGGCCCGTTATTTACGCCACCGATGTATGTTATTTTGAGCGCCCGTACGTCATCTGTGCGTATCTCCCTTACATCTATCGCTCGATAGATTCTTCTGTTTATTTCCTCACCATGTTCTTTTCTACAGGTGTATTTACCTTCATCTGCAAGGAGCTCCATTTGTAATTCCGTTTATCAATCCATCTCTATGTCTAACGCATCATAAGCGACTGGCTCTCTTTCAAATCTCTGTGATACGACACCCCGTATATCATAAATATTGTTCATTTTTGGAAAGAAGTAATTTTCTTTGGAAATAAACACCACTATTTGTGTGGACCCCAATTTGAGACTATAATACAAGACTTTTACAGTTCTCTGATAACAATCTAATTATTAAAATGCCAATGAGGGGTGTTATAATTTGTAATCCCATCTATATTAATTTGGTCCTTTTGTCTTGTTGGAATAATTTTGGAAAATTATGTGCAACTTTTCAAACCCAACTCTTCTTTAATCTCCGTTCCTATCTGTTTAATTTTTCTCTTTATTTGTAAGTTTTTATATGAACTGAAAAGCTCAAAAGCACTCTAATAACAAGAGTAACCACATTATTTCGAAAACAAACAAAAATGAAGTGGAAATATTTGGAAAAAAAATAAAATGAAAGAGGTTATTTTTGAAGTTGTGATTTTGTTTTGTTTTTTGAATGAAAAAAATTTTTGAAATAAAATTATACATTTTATATGATTCGAAAGATACGGTCCTGTCATAGTTAATCTAGTGCTAGCGTATGCGGAGACGTCCACCCTGAGCGCACGTGTTGTACAAGCTTCCCATTCCTCAAGTAGCCCCCTTAGCTACGCCACCCCCACCTGCTTGGACATTCTCTCAAGCGACAATTTATTACTTATACATACACATTCCTTCACCAACCACTTTATACAGGGTGAATAATATTAGGCATTCTAAGTTTAATTCCGACACTTATTTTCAAAAACCCTTTAGTGTCATATGCAAACGCTTTATACAAATGCGTTTATAAAAATAAAATATGTATAAAAGTTTTATATTTTACAATGATTCCATCAACTTAAAAACCCTTAAAATTATAGCGTGTTATGAGATTTACAACTTTTTAGAAATTCGGGATAAAAATGTTACAGAGACCACATATAAATGTCATTTGAATGTGAAATAAGCTGTCTATCGGTTGGGTGAAGATGATACAATATATCCATTATCAAACCCTGTGGTCGGACAGGGTTGAAAAGGCGAGGAGACAGGAGAAACTCGCAAATGTGCGCCCTGGGCATCTTACACGTTTCACATACTAAACAGCCTCCTGCGGCCGACACTATCTGCACACGGCTATCGCTATCTCGCCTACACTTGTTACTAATGCAAACTTCTAAAAGTTCATGAATAACAAGTGTTAATATGATATCATGATTACTTAAACTTGTTTAAAACTGCACACATCCTCTTTGTAACTACGCACACACGCATATACTTTTAAAATTCAGAATAGAAACATCATCGAAAGAAACAAATTCCACATCCACCAATTTGTGTGCAAAATTAAGTTTCTCAAGCACCAAAATTTTCCTATTCGGCCTTACTAAAAGAAACAAGTCTTTATTTTCGCAAGAAAATTCAATCACTATTAAGTGTAAACGTGTCGTTAAAATTTTTCGAAAACCTCCATCCTTTTCTAAAACATAAGTTATCTTTAATAACAAGTAGGCGCTTATATATTTAATTCGGCCATAATAGAAATTTTATGTTAACAAAATCGTCGAAAGCTCATCACAGAAGAATTTTTAAGGTTGACCCTAAGCGTGGAGTTAATAAAATGAAGTTTTTGTATCGTGAAATCCGGATTTTCTCTAAGATTGGCAAAGGGGTCACATGTTCTGGATTTTCAGTCTACTTTGATAGCATAAAGGCTCGGCCTAAGTTGATTTGATCGAATATTCTAGTCACTATTCTTTCTTTTAGTTCCTTAGTTTTTTCCAACTGAAGATCAGTCGTGTGTGTGTGACAAAGTTAGTGCATGTGCGTGATTGTGCGTTTTCATTGCTTTAAAGTATGATCATTCAAATGTGAACAAATTTGCCTTTATTTAGCTACATAAATATTTTATATTATTTTAAGGTACCTAAAACAGACCTAAATTTTAACTATGTTTACTTTCTCATTTCTTACAATCAACCTGAGCTGAGCTTTTTCTAAATTTACATACGTATATGTTGTATAGTTTTCCTTTTAGTTTTCCGATCGATACCGATATCGAATTGAAAAATTACTCAAGTTCGACACTTTCACTTAATTCGTTATTCGCAGAGTTTCACAATTAAATCGATTTCTTAAAAAGCGTTTTATATACTCGGCCCGATTGATTTAACATATTCTCTGACAAGTACTCTAATTTACTCTCAATTCATCAGTTTTCAATTCAAGTTTTAAGAATGTAACCATCAGAATACATACAGTCATTATAATTGTAACTTACCTTTTTCTTTTCAGGCAACGCGTACAAGATCTTATAGATAGTTTTTTAGTGAATTCCATCTTTGGTTTTTCTTCCATCCAGAAAGGTACATTGCTAGACGTAATGGCAGATGCTTCTATAGTTACTTCGAAATCTAAAACGTAAAGCATGGATTTCAAAATAAGTTTATAGGTACCTACGAGTGCTTAAAACATAAACATTGTAACACTCTTCCTGATATACAAATTATGATAAGTAACCAAACTCATTAGAGAATGTTTCAGGTTTCACATATATCCAGAATGTTCAACTAACTCTGACGACGATGTCCAAATTTTGCAATGTGGAAGAAACCAGAACCAGAGTCAAGTACTCATATGTAATTTAAATGTTTGTATAGGGAAAATTTTAAAAAATCAATGAAAGGTGACAACCGTGGAGCGACATATTATGGAAGAACTGTATAGCACAAACGCTGAATGAAAAAATTGGAACGAATATAGGAGAAAATAAAGTGTATAGCGCCGATTACAGAAGAAAATAAAAAATCCCCTCTATATCTTTAGTAACACCACTTTTGCAGTTTTATAAACTAAAACCTGGCTGAAATTAAAACTCAGAACTTTGACAAACCTTAATACGACATTGAAAATTTTTTCCTTTGATTCAGGACTAAAAACAACGGATGTGGCCATACGAGGAACTTTTTCCTGTAGAATTTTCTTTTAGGCATTTCTTTAAAAGTTTATAATTTAAAATTTTCTTTAATGTATTTCATTTATAAGACATCAAATTAATTTTTAATAAAAAAAATATAAAATTATAATATTTGAGAGACAGGAAAAAGTTCCTCGTATGGCCACATCCGTTGTTTTTATTATATTAAAAAAATTTCTTAAAAAATTTAAAAAAAAGTTTTTTTTAAATTGCTTTCGTCCGGAATCGAACCTAGGACTTCTGCGTGTAAGCAGAAGTACTAGACATGAACTGTCAAAAATACTAATTTCATTTTTTTTTAATTTGGCATAAATTGAAGTTCAAAATATACATTATTTTATGTGTTCAGAAAGCTAATTTTACGAGCTTTCAAAATATTAATAAATATATAGGGTGTTCTATTTAAATTAAGAAATTTTATTCCATTTCCGGTTAAACCGGAAGTCAAAATATAAAGTGTTTGGTATCGTGCAGTAGCTAATTTTACGAGCTTTCAAAGTATTAAAAAATATACAGGGTGTTCTTAAAACTTTTGATATTTTTGTAATTTCCGGTTTAACCGGAAGCGTTTTGTTAACCGAAAATAGTGTCAAATAATACTTATTCATAGGATTGATACACATATCCATTTACAAGTTTTCATTTCTATTACAAAAGAAATTAGAGATTTTTTAAATTTTGACATTCAAAAAATCATTACTCCAAAACGGCTCGAGCGATTTTGATAAAAATTTATATTTCGATAGAGAATTACGTTTTCTGTAACATCAAAAAAAATATGGCAGAGGAAATTTTGAGAAAATCTATTTCAAAATTTTGCCCCTTAAAAGTAGACAATTTTAAAACAATTTTGAAAATCGACTTGTTTTGGAGAAAACCCCTATATTTTGGCTGTACAATGGTACTCTGAAATTTTTAGAATATTAATTACCGGCCAAGTCATAAAAGATAACCCACAGAATGGGACAATCGTTCTATTAGCCGCCATTTAGAATAAAAAAATTTGAAATTTTTTTTTTCAGTTGTGGCTCACGTGTACTATCTTATAACCAAGTAAAAATAAGCACAAAATAAGTTTGGCCCAAATTTGCAAATATGCGCCCAAAATAACCACCTTATTTTTGAACACCCTGTATAGATTTCTTATAAAAGCTAATGTTTTTATAAGATGTTAATGTTAATGTTTTTTAAATTTTCTTTTATAATTTGTTCGTTGCGTTTAATAATTAGCTTCGTTTTACAACTTAAAGTTAATATTTGACAATTGAACTACAAATAATTTTCAAGAGATGGCGCTTTTTCAAAAAATTTCATTTTTTGTTTTTCTAAGTTTACGTTAGAAACATTAAGTTTTACGTTTGAAGAAAAAATTAAATGTTTCATACGAAGGAGAAGACTCGTCAGTAGTTGTCAGACTCAACTTCGATTCGTCTGACAAGCCCTACTGACTCGCCTAAAAAAGTGACACTTTTACTCCGTATGAAAAATAATAAAAATAAAATAAAACAATAAATAGAATAAAACAAACTACTATTTAAAAAACGATTTATTTTAAATTGTTTATTAAGAAAAAATTATATGATATATTTTTGATTTCATATTAATTATAATGATATGAAATACTTTGAAATACCTTTGCGTAATATTCACTTAAATTACAGTACTTACAACACAGTTTCCGTAGTGTAGCGGTTATCACGTGTGCTTCACACGCACAAGGTCCCCGGTTCGATCCCGGGCGGAAACAAGAATTTTTATTATTTTATTTTTTTACTTTTTTTTAATTTTTTTATGGCACTTGCTATTCAATGAATATAAAAAATTTGTGAAAAATATAAATAAATCGTTCTAAAAGAAGTGTTGTCGTATTTTATGTAACATAACCAGTTACTAATTTTCATCATAAACTGCGATTTGCCTTTGCGTTTTCTTAAAAAACCTTGCGATGTACGAATAAAAACAAAAAAATTAGAAAATTAAAAAAAGTCAAAAGGTGCACTTTTACAAGCACAGCTTTCTGAAAAACTATAAATTTTTTAATGACACTAAAGAATTAAAAAAATCTTACTATTTTCTAACTTCAAATATGCAGAATGCCCAAAAATAAACCCGCATCGCTTTAGGTATTTACTGTTTTTCTTTGATTGACACAAACCCGCGTTTTTAGAAATTCTTTGCCTCTAGGAACTGTCCTAACAGGGGAGCTGTGGGCAGGGAACTTAGTTATAAATTAACATGTAGGTATAGGTACAGGGTACAGGTACAGGTACAGTCACGTAACGGCAATACGTTATCACGAAATGTGGGTGCAACCATCATAACACCAACACAGTTTGTTGATTTACTACTGGTTGGCAAAATGAAGTGACCCCTCAGTTTAAGTAGGGGGGTTGTTATTGATGGTTGAACCTTCAATTCGTGCTAACGTATTGCCGGGGTGGCCAAAAGATATGCACGTGACTGTACATAGAGAAATAAGTTACAGAGAATACTTGATAGGGTCAGAAGCTAAGGGATTTAAGTAGAAAAATTCGAAGTCCAGAAACTGAAAATAGATGTTTATTTTACTTGATAGCAAAGAGATTCAAGAAGATTTTAATACCACAGCCTTAATAATAGTATATTATAGGTGCTTTCCATTTGTTGAAAAGTACAGCTCTGAACAGTACCCTACTGTATATTTACACATATTTATACAGTAGGGTACTGTTCAGAGCTGTACTTTTCGACAAATGGAAAGCACCTTATAATACATGTGTATAAGAAAGACTTTATCGCATTAGCGACGAAAATTACAAGCACCGAGCTTGCGAGTGCTTGTAACGGCGCGTATACGATAAAGTCTACTTATACAGGAGTATTATACGCTATTTTTTATTATAATTGCAACTAAAACCTCTATAAAAAAGAAAAAATCTGTATTTAAAATTTGAAAATTAAGCATGCCCATTTTGGATATATTTGTTGCCACAGAGATGCTTTGTGTTTACATTGCAGAACAACAGTCGCACAACAGTTAATATTATTATTGTTACCTAGACGACTTTATAGAGCACTTGTGCTATAAAGACGATTTTATGAACGCTTTTTAGTGTGAAATTGGCAGATAATAGGTGCTTTCCATTTGTTGAAAAGTACAGCTCTGAACAGTAGGTACCCTACTGTATATTTACACATATTTATACAGTAGGGTACTGTTCAGAGCTGTACTTTTCGACAAATGGAAAGCACCTTATAATGCAAGTATAATAAAATAGTATATTAAAAAGCAAGTATCATTAGGCATCTTCTTAACGTATGAGTCCAAAGTTTAGAAAACAAGCGCGCAGCGCGCGTTTTCTAAAGGGACGAATGCGTTAAGGGCCTAATGAAACGTGTTTTTTATGCTATTTTTTCTATTTCGCTGCATTATTTTATAAAAATGGTATTAAAATTACGTCAAAACATAGTTTTTGGGATTTTGATACCTAAATTTATTTATGTTGGCAGTACTTATTCTAAAGTTTGACGTTCGTGTTTGAAAGTTAGTTTAATCTGTCCAATGAAATTAATTTTATAATTGTCAAATATAATTGATCTGTCAACATGCAGTGCTGCACATTGAAAAAAATTCCCTAGAAACAGTGCTGTTATAGACTCTATAAGCGTACCATTATGACGTCAAAACAGTATTCTTATAGGCTTCTTAACGTACCGAAATAGAAAAAAGATATTACATAAATCCTATGTATTTATATAGTGGAATAGAATTGTGATTTGTACGGATGTTAGCTCCCATTAGCAATTTTATGCTTGAATATAATTGAGGACGATGTCCTGAACAACACCTTATAGTTTTGTCAATCCAACTAGTGCCGGAACATTAACAAAAATGGCTTTCTTCTTGCACTTTCACGTTTTCTTTCTTAAAATGACAAATAACTCGAGTTGTAATCAACGGATAGAAAAAAGTTATGATAAAGAATTGTTTGGGATTTAATACCGAAAATTTCTAGCCCAATTTCGAGACTTTTAATTCATTAGATTTGGCTATAAACCTTCCCGAGGTTAAGAGGTTGTCAAAAAATGTTTTCTTCATTTATTCTGGAAGAAGTGAGGCAATTTTGCCGATATTGCACAAAAAGGCGTTACTTGACTAATACAATTAGCCTGCAAAATAGGAATTTTAAAAATTGATCTCAACAGCTACATTATGGATTTCTGCACAATTTGTTGAAAAAGCTTCCATTTTATGAGAGGTTATAGAATTCCAACAATTTTTTTTTTCAAATTTCAATTTTTTAATGTACTTTGTGATGCAATAAAAAATGATATTTTTTTTCCTCATTTACTATGCCTTTTAGGCCTTTTTGTCAAAACACGTTTTATAAAAACTGTTTTATCTCTTCTCATTTCAACTAAAACAAATTGGTATATGCTTAGTCAAAAAGAATTTTTGAAGACCTTTCATTTAAAAAAAGATTTGTTCAATTTGGTCAAATAGAAGAGTAGAGAGTTGTATTTTCGTGTTTTCAATTGCAGTAGCTGAACGCCTAACTTATTTTAGGTTATTTTTGGGTCAAATGAAGGGCAGAATATTTCTTCATTTATGTATATCATTTTTTTAAATAATGCTTTTTTAAATTCAACACCAGAATAAGAAGAATGCGACGAAGCGCAAGAAAAATTTTCTAAATCGACTAAAACTCGCGGAAACCATGGTAAAATTTGATAAACGAGCATTCTCCCACTACCTACGCGTGCATCTAAATTTTAGGGGATATGTGTTGTTCAGGACATCGTCCTCAATTATATTCAAGCATAAAATTGCTAATGGGAGCTAACATCCGTAGACCTCTATGACCGTCCCATATCTCTATTCCACTAATATTAAAATGATATACTTTAAAGTTAATTTTCTCAAAAATTGTCAATGTAAATATTTCTTGGGTTTTAAGTGAGAGTGTTCCGGTTCCATGGTATTTGACAACTTAATGTCAGTTTGGTTTTCAGCTATACCCAAGGTGTACCTACATAATAGTGTGCGATATAACAGAATTTGATGCAAAGAGTAAAATAGGTCAAAACTACTGGCGAGTAAGGTGTAATATACTAAATATTTTACAATATTGGCGCCCCAAAAACCATTGCGCTCGTAGCCTGCTACTATTGCTGTCTAAACCTAAACCTAACCTCTTGATGCTTATACATAATAAGTGTGTCTTCTATAGACTTGGTCACACATACTACATACATAGAACAGAAATCGGTATTCGAGTTTTCCAATTAGAATTATCAGATTAAGGTCCGTTTGGACTGGTTTCCCTTAACTACTAACTACAACCTAAATTTATTCTCCAGTAGACTTATTAACGGGCGTATCCTAAGCAACAACTAGTTTAACTACAAGTTAAATTTACACTGAGAAAAATATGTAACTAACCGAACACCGTTTTGTTGAATCTACTAAGAAAAACGTTTAATTTACTGACCAAAACGTTGTTTGTACCTAGCAAGAACGTTAAAACAACCGACAACTTACGAAAACAACCGATTTCAAACTGTTAAATCAACGAAGAAAAATAGGTAGTTCTATATTAACCTAGTACGCAGTCAAATCTACTATTTTTCTCAGTGTAACTGGAAAACTAACCGAAGAAAATCCGTCATTGCTATTTATTTTATACATGAGAATACAACACAGATTTTTGGGAAAAGCTTTTAAGAAAAGGAATTTTTGTTGAACAAAATTTTAATGTTTGCATCTTGTTGAGAATCAGGGAATTACTTTTAAAGCAATTATCGTATTGAAAATATTCATATTTGAAAAATTTAATATAAAGTTTCGTAACTTATTAACTTAATTAAAAAAACATTCAAAATTCGTATTAATGTAGAAAAAATTTCGATCTTTATTATTGAAGAATGAAGATGAACTTTAAAATTTTTCAACTTTCTTATACTCACGTTAATTAAATTTTATTCCGATAACTAAAAGTAGTCACATCAAAATATACCAATAATCATATTCACAATGAATCAAACCTTCTCATAGAACTTGAGTATTCCCCCCATAAAATAAACTATTACTGTTAATCTCCACTTCTTATAAACCTTTCGAATAAATTATTAAGGGCACCGACAAGATCAATTTTTTGATATCTCCTCCCACTCTTGAGTTTCTAGATCCTTCATCTCTTGATGAAGAGACACTCCATCGAAAGAGACACTCTTTGCAATATGAAACAAAAGCAAAAGAAAGCAGTGTTTTATTTTGAAAAAAAATTGAAATCTTTCATTACAGTCCAGTTATTCCCAATTTTAACCTAGGAAAAATAGTAGGACGGTCAAAACATGGTGCATGGTCTTTTTGAAAGCATATATTCTTAAAAAATTCAAAAATTTTATAGTGGCACTTCAAACAACTTTTGAAGTGCCCACAGTCACTGAAAAAATTGAGTTCGATTTTTATCAAAAATAAACATAGGAAAAAAATGAAAAAAGATCTTAAAGAAGAAATTAGATCAGATTCACTATTCATCATTTAAATACATTATTGTTGAATGCTATTTTAATAATTATGAGTTTAAATATGCCGTACCCCTGGAAAAATCACATTTTTACTTTTAAGATATTGCTTTTTCGTTAAAAATCGATCAAAATGAACAGTTCTTGGAAGATTGTATTCTTAATGAATATATAAAATATTCACAAAATAATATTTTTATGGGAACCTTTTAAGAGGCTCCCACATCCCCTAAAATGAGAGGAAAACAGGGCTGGACTGGGAATAAAATTAGTACCGGAAAATCTGATAGTTCGGGCCACTTGCAGGCGGGACATTGAGAATGGGGGGGTAAATAAAAAATTCTGAATTTCATCTATTATTATTCAGTGTGAACTTTGGTATGAATAAATTTCCTACAGGGTGGGTGTTTACTGTGTGGATGGATTGCTTCTCAACTATTCGAGATATCAAAACCAATTTTGGCATGGTAATACGTAATCGTTAGACCTGCATTTTAAAAATGTTTAGGTACACACAGGGTAATTATTATACAGTGGAGGTATTGTGGCTTTAATGCCGAAAGCGACTGAACTTTGTAGCTATGAGCCCAGGAGTGTAATCAGGATTTTTTAAATTTGTTTGTTCCATTGACTATTGATAATAATCAACTTACAAAATACGTGCTAAACTTTCTAAAATGCGTAAAACTATACATCACTTTAACCGAAATGGAATTTTTCTCGATTTTTTTCCATTGCAACACCTTGTATATTTTTGCGAATTTAAAAAAATTCCTGATTACAGCTCTGGCAACATGGCTCCAAAGTTGACTCTGTTTCAACATTGAAGTGACAATATATTCAGAACAGTTAGTGATAGGTACATAAAGGTCTCAAACTTATTAATTCTAAATATTACGGGGAATCCGAATATGTAAAAATATACAGGGTGTTCCATGAAATTTTTTTTTAAAACTTGTGTTTTCACAAGTTTGGGTTGGCATTCTTTTGTGAATTGCTTGCTTGTCTTCTGGTTTGGCCTGCTCAGGCCGCCTGCACAGGTCTAACCGGAGTGTCCGGACATCGTTGAGGCGGCCTGCACAGGCCAAACCGGAAGGTAAACCTGTGTGCGAGGTGCGGCCTTTAAGGCCCGTATACATACACACAGGCCTTGCCTTCCAGTTTGGCCTGTGCAGGCGGCCTGAACTCTGCCTAGATGCTCTGGCCGCCTAAACATGAATAGTGTCCACAAGGAAGGCAAGCCTGTGTGTGTGTGGAAGGGCCTTTACAGTTATTTTGATTTTTGAGTCCTGATGGTTCATATTTTTGATTTTTTCAATTTATCTAAATTTTTGGGATATGTTTCTTTCATTGCCACATCACGGGCCACCGGGAAACTCCAGGTAGCCCGCCGGGTCAGTTTAGCCCTGGGGGAAAACAAAAAATAGGGGTATTCTCATTTTAACCCATTACCAGTCGTAACTGAAATTTGCAGTTAGCATATTTTTGGTTTTCATGCACTTTTATTACAAATTTTATGTCAATATTTAAAAATCATTCAAAATGTTAGCGTCCCAAAATTGGGACGATGGCTGGTAATTGGTTAAGTAAAGAACATACCCTTGTATATTTGTACATCTTCGTAAAATAGTCTATGGTCTTACATATTTAACAATATTTCTACTATAAGATCGATTTAGTAAAAAATACAATTTTTTGCTAAACTGTGCTTACAGCTTATTCTTACTTTTCAGAGTAAAAATGATTAATAATAAGAAGAGTTTTGTCCAGCTAAATTGGTCATTTGATCCACTGCGCGACGGGGAGAAATTAAGAAAACTTTAAGTGTAATAGGTGAAAAATTAACAAAAGAAAGAAATTTCTCTACATCCTGTACCTGTAAAAATGAAAATAATTTTAAATTATTCTTCTAGGCGAATTTTGTATGTAAATGGGTATTTCAAACTGCATGAAGAAGATCAAGATAGACAACCAAATGATTCGGCCCATCACTTTCTACAGAGTGGCCCAGTAACTTGTAACTCGTAACGATCTTTTACTGCAACCCAAATTACAAATATCATTCGAGTCTCAGTTTAGACAATTACATTTTTATAAATTAAAAAATAGATCAGTGTAGGACTGTAGGTAAATGTCAAACTTCAGATTGAATTAATTTTGTGGCAACTGTCATAAATTACAATTATATTTCAGGTTGATAGTTACACAGATCCATTTTTTATTTATAAATTATAATTGTCAAACCTGAACTGATCTAGACCGGAACGATATTTGCAATTTGGGTTGCAGGGGTTGCAGTAAAAAATCGTTAGGGGTTACAAGTTACGCGGCCCACCCTGATGGATATAGAACAAAATAAAAAGAACCTCTCTGTATGTCTGTATCTAATGAGAATAAATTTTTGGAAACTTTTAATGATAAAGGCTTTGACGGTTGTAATCAAAGATTTAAACTGCAATAACTTAATCTATTTTTTCTAGGATATTTTTTAAAACAGAATGCATAAAATTATTTTCCATTTTCTTTGACCTTTTTCTTAGGTCTACTACGACTCAAGGATCTCCTAGCGCGTGGGATTTGGGAACTGAGGGGTCTGTTATTGCGTTTTACTTTGAAAATTATTACTGAAGCTGAAAACAGAGCCTTAACAACCAATTAAGTTGTTTAGAAAAATAAACAAACCTTTAATTAATTAATGAATTGGATTGTAAGTTTTGAATTTATTCATACACGTACAAATATAAATGAAGAAAATAAAGTGAAAATTTCGATATCGTGTATTAGTGTATTTAAAACTCAATATTCCGCTCTGTTGAATTGGGACTCAACGGAATCCAACACCTCGCAGTCATCAAGGGATTCTTATATCTCGTTCTAGCATATTCTTTCCGTCTCCTTTCACGCAGCGCAACGAAAAACTACATGCGTAGGTCAGGGCTAAGAATCTGTGTTATTCTTGGTCGATCATTAACTTCTGTAGCAAATGGAATTACGAAATAAAACATAAAACCGCTTACTTTATGAAATATTATTAATACAAAAATATTATTTTTCTCGTCTCGGAGAAATAAAGATGATATGTACCAATTTCGATTTTATGTTTCATCGCGGTAACCGATAAATATCTGATTCACTTATCGTGAATGTTTTAGAAGTTTCAGTTACTGTTACAATTTTATAATTGTGAACTACGTAATTTAGATGTTATGCTTTAGTGATTGATTTAATTTCGAGTTCTTGTAAAAAATGGATTTTGAATAATATGTGCGTTCAAAAACTACATCCTAGCCTCAGAACCTACAGTAACTACAGTCAAATACACTTAACCCTTTTTTAAACCTTTAAATTGTACGGAAGCTGTACAGAAATTATTCGATAATTCGGTGAGATTTCTTACAACTATTAAGGGTAGTTTAATCCATTTTCTTTAATTTTAACTTATCAACATTGTACAAAGAATAATTTTTAATGTTCTCCTGTCCTCAAATCTCCTCTTTCGATTCCGCAATGTCTAGGTTTTTAGTTTTAAACCTCTAAATAGGAAAAAGTTCCTTATAGGTGTAATAAAATTGCAAATTTTGAAAACAGGGCAATTGTAACATTGTAAGATTATTCACCTTCAAAATTAAGCCTAGAAATTAGCGGGAAATTTAAATAATATTTGTTGCTCCCGCGTAGAACGCAGAATGATGGACTTGTTGCCTATCCTTTTAGAGTCTTTTACTAACACTCTACTACTTAGTCTTAAAAGTTTTTGAATTTTGAAAAAAATCATGACACTCAAATTTTTATTTTAAAACGTCGTTAAATAATCCAAAACAAAAATTGAATCGTTCACGTATGAAAATTAACGAAACTTTTAAAACCATCTCACAAAAGAAGTTCACATGACTTGTACGTTCTGCATTATCGATTTCGTTAATCAATCATATTTAAAGACGTGATCCATAAAATGCAATTGTGTACATTTGAACAACAGTTTCGTTTGCAAGTAAATGCAATTTTTCACACAAAATGTATTTTATTAAAGTACGAAAATATTTATGTTTTACTTACACATCCATAAGGTAAAATTATAAAAAAATTGTAATCATTTGTTAATTTAATTAATCAGTGAATAATTTTCTAGTTTAATGGGGAAGTGGAATTTTTTAAAATTTGACAAAAAAATGAATATTTTTGGTAAGTAAATTTACAGAAGTTAGTTTAACGTATTTCTTTTCGTTGTTTATGATATTAGTAGCCACTTTAATTTACAAATTAATATAATAAGACCTAAATATGCATAAATATGCATGACGTCTTCAAACGTCAAAAAAAGTTGACATTTTGTGCCTGAATAAATAAGGTTAAATAAGTTCTACTTTTAGTATTAAAAGTAAATTCTAACCTTACTTATTTACAAAAAATTGTAATATAAAATGATATTTCTAAGCATTTCTAAACCAATGTAAAAAAGTTAATGTTTTTTAAATTTTCTTGAATAATTTGTTTGTTGCGTTTAATAATTAGTTTCTTTTTACAAGTTAAAGTTAATTTTAAAAAAATATTTGACAATTGAACTACAAGTAGGTAATTGACAAAAGAGTAAGAGTACTTTTTTAAACTTGGTTTCGTTTTATAATATACTATTTATAGAACTTCAATTAATTTAATAGTTGTAGGGTACCCATATTTTAAATTTTGTTTAACCCCTCCTTTAATTCAACTATCTCTGCCATCGACTCCATATACGTATGTTTTATTATCAAAATATTATTAACACAAAGCCGCTTCTCACAAAGAGTGTTCTAAACATAAAATAGCCAAAAGCAACTAGCGGGAAAAAGAGGGGAAAAAAGAATAACGTCCCTTAACAAAAGTAAGACCAAAGATTCTTCGAGCCGTAAAGATAGATGTTATCTCATGCAGAAAGCTATTTAAGATCGTATATGATTTACAAAAAATTCCAATAACTTTTAATTAACTTTCAATAAGTGATAAATATAATTGCTTTTCTTTTGCGCTTTTGAAAGAGGGACCAGTCAAAATTGAACGTTCCGAAATATTTGCAAAATCGGCATGTTTATGCTAAATATTAACATAATCGGTTCTATTTTTCGATAGCTGTGTCATCCGCTTCTTCTTTAGATTTGTGAGATGATAAGAAAGAACTCATAGGAAGTAAAAATAGTAATGACAGTGTTAAATTGAAAAAAATAAAACAAGTTAAGAACTTAGAAGATCGTAATAGTATAAATAATTAGCATTTTAAATTTTTTTTAACAAATTATTAACCCTAAAAAGGCCAATCTACGAGGCCCCATTTCATTTTTAGACTTAAATTTTTATACTTAATTTTCCAAATTCACTCGTGCTCTTCGGTGACTTTTTCTTAACTTTAAATATAGCTTTACAAAATGTAAAAACATTTTTTAGTTAAATTTCAAATTAGAAGGAAAACGATGATTTTGTCTTACTTTTAGGCCTTCTAGGCCCGAATGCCGTTTTTGTCATGTAAAACAATGCAGACTATTTTTTTATTGTAATATGCATTGCTCTTCTAATTTATGATTCCGATAACATTTTCTCGTTATCCAGGGACGGCTTATATGTTGATTTCTCGGGCCCTAAACTGGGGCCATTTTTTTTGGACTAAAAGATAACAAAATCGCTTTATTACAAATATTTTAGGGTCCCACTATTCAATTTATTAATTAGATGAAAAAGCTAAATAGTTTTCCTACACTGAAAAAAGTACATCTGCAAGACTCGTTAAATTTTATTATCTTGTGTGGAAATTGTAAATAATTGTTTTTTCTGCAAACGTCCAAAAAAAGTCGACTTTGTGTCACTCCTCACTCATGTAAGGGTGAAGTTAAACTTTCCCGTCTCGGCAGAAAAACTTGTCAGACAAAGTACTTTTCTCTGTCTAGACAGACAAAGTAAATCTTAACCCAACATAATTTTTATTTTTATAACATAAAAAATGTTTTCTAAGCATATTGTAATGTAAACAATTTAATGTTTTTTTAAATTTTCCTTTATAGTTTGTTGGTTGCTTTTAATAATTAGCTTTTTTTACAAGTTAAAGTTATTAATTTTAAAAAATATTTGACAATTGAACTATAAGTAATTGACAAGAGATGGCGCCCTTTCAAAATTCAAAATTTTTAGTTTTACGTTTAAAGAAAAAAGAAAATGTTTAATACGGAGAGAAAGCAGTTTGTGTGACTCGCCTCTATTGCCGGACTCGCTCACTATGCTCGCTCATCAGTCAAACACAGTCTTGTCAAACAAAACAGTACTTTCTCTCCTAATAAAACAAAGTACTATTATTTATTCTTATAAAATTATTATTGAAGCTTTAAGTATACTAACGTTACCATAAAGTTTTTGAAAAGATTCATAGTTTTATCATTTCTGGCTATACTAATTGGGGTCTCGCGGACCCCAATCGTGGCCTTTCTAGGGTTAAACTCGTAATTTGCCTTAGTAACATATTTTTTCCGACCTCTTAAGTGTAAAGTTCTCTCTATTTCAAATAATTTGCTGATGTAGACAATTAAAATGTAGTTCGTAGTATACTCATAAAGTGTAGTCAAATGAAGAAGAGACCTTCAGATTGTTGGAAGAACGTGTGATATGAATTTCCACACTGTTCGATCAATCAGAAGAGCGTTTCCTCGTTTCAGTACACTCTGTGACAAAATTCATGCCATCAAACACTTATTATTTATTATATTTTACAATATAGTCGTCGGAAAAACATAGTGTATAACATGTACTATTTTATTACTTTCCTATTTACCAATTGGTAACCGTAAGTAAAATGTTGCAATAAAGAAATGTTAAGAAGACAGTAGACTCTCGAACGAACATTTTTTAGTACAGAGATTTTGCATATTTTCAGTGCGATAGGGGATAGCTCAATTAGTTCTTCTCTCGGCAAACGTTCATAAACTTTTACGCCGCGCCTTGCTGAATGTGGATACACCTTTACAGTTTTAGATATATCTAAATTTCAACCGAATTTTAATTTTTAAAATTATAAAAAAAATAATCAAATGACCAGGATGTTGTCACAAACTCTAAACTGTATCTACAAAAACAAAAGTCAGTCCCTGTGTTATTTTGCTATGTGCCGCTTTCATTGTGGGCACTGGTGTACATATTGGCGTTATCAAAAACTAAAAATTCAAATATAAGTCTAATTCGTTATTGAAAAAAATTTTCTTACTAAAGTAGGTACCTAATTTCGAAATAAATCAAAAAGTGCAATTGCAAATGGAAAATTATTCAATATTAAAACTGAAGCTGTGAGGTCGAGTGTGTTAATTATTTTGACCACCTAAGGCATTTTTTGCATAGAATCTAAAGATGAACCGATAAATGATGTAGTATGTACTATTTGCTTTTTTTACGCTTAAGCTGATCTATAGGGCACTGGTCGATATTGGACAAGGGTCGACATTCACCCACTTTCTCCTATATTTATTTTAAATACAGTAGTCATTAGGGCTAATCCCTTACTTTCCATGAAAAATAATTTTTAATTTTTACCTAATTTGAGAAGGTGCGCATAATTTTAAAATTCTCGTTACTGGCTCCATTTCTATAGAATTGTAATTGTTTGGGGGTGGGTGGGTACTGGATAATATTCTGCTATACAATTTTTTTAAGTTTTAGTTAAAATTTGTGCTGACAACAACCAACCTAGTGAACCGATAATTTAATTATTTTGACAACTTTTTTACTTATAGCAAGGTAAAGCAATTTTTATTTTTTTATTGTAATATTATAGAATAGATTTGTTTATCAACAAGAACTTCCACGCTACTAGTCGTGCACCAATGTTTTTTTAAACTTTTGTTGTACTTGGAATTTCTGCTTCTCGAATATTAGCCAATATTAGTAGATAGTAGATTATCTAATACTAATAATTCCGAGATCAATAAATGGATCTTCCGCTTGCTTGAACAAATTGTATAGGCCTTAATTTAGTTAAATTTTGAACAAAATTACCACTAGGATTTTGAATAGATAATGATAGAATAAAATTTTTACTGTGTACCTATATCAGAACTGGTCATTTTTAATTTTTATAGAATTACAATACAGGGTGTTTCACGTAATGTGTCGCTCCTGATTTCGCAGAAAAGGGTTGATAAACTTCTTTCACGAACAAAATAAAACTTGTCTATCTCAGAATTCTCTATATGATAAACTTTGCATGAAATATGTGTATACAGAGTGTAATGTAGAGGCGATATGTAACCTCACTTTGTCATTTTAAATAGTTTCTGCTTTTAAATTCGATGTTGAGCATTCTAAAAAATCTTCTTTAAATTATTTAAATTATCGACATTTCAGTATAGGTATAAAATATTAGATTTATAAAATGGAAAGTTGTACTTGTAGAAGTTATAGTGCAGATGATTTGCACTGAACAACATCTCATTAGCATTTTATAATTTGGCTAAAATTTTAAACAATAAAAGCGTTATTTGTATGCAAAATTTGCAAAATTGCTTTAAAGTTAAACAAAATTTCAAATATGATTTTTAAAACTAAAATCGGCTTTATTGCATAATATGGTAAGAAAGTTAAAAGTTTATTGAAGTCAAAATATTTTCTACTTCTAATCCTAAAAACTTGTAATCCTAAAATTAGTTTCTCTAAATTGCATTTTTTTTGTAAAAACGGTACTACTTGGGCTTTGAAGTTAAACGTTAAAGCTATTGATATTCAAATCTTTTGTGCAAATATTAAAAGTCGGCTTAAAAGCTAGCAATAAAAACAATTTCTAGTTGCCAAAGTCTCTTCTCTATTGTAAAATAACGGCTCCGTCTCACGTTGTTTATTATCTCTACTGTAAATATAATTCTAACTGAAATTTTAAAAGTTAAAAATATGTAATTGAAAATTACTCATTTTTGGCAGTACTTTATTCTTCACACTTCATCACTTCTTAGTAAAGTTTTATTTTAAATATTTTTTTGTGTTTTGTTTGAAAGTAGCATTTTCTGCCATCTCTCACGGAATTTTCTATTAGTGAAATTCGTTGGTTGTCAATATCAATGGAGGGTAATCTACGTTGGCTCCCGTTGCTATTAGAAAAGGTGTTTATACCAATGTTATAAACACATTTAAATCAAATGACAATCTAACATTTAAAAGGTTTAAAATTATCTTATTTTATAGTTGAAGCTTTACATTGTTATCCATGGCAAGAGAGATAATGTCGAAATTGCACAATTTTATTTAAAAACATTAAATTATAAAAATCTAAAGGTGCAGTGAAAAATCAATTACCCCCCCCCCAATATTCATTTTGGCAGTACTTGCATCACTTCTTCGTAAAGCTCTATTTTAAATATTTTTTTCGAGGTAGGTAATGTTTTTGGAGGTAATGTTTTAGTTGGTTCGTTGGTTGTCAATATCAATGGAAGGTAATCTACATTGGCTTCCGTTTTCATTAGAGACGGGAACCAGTGTTGTAATAGTTATTTTTGTATCAAGAGCGCGAGATGTTACTTTTATCAAAAGGCGTAGCCGAATGAAAAAAGTCTTTCGAGCGCACTAAAAACACTTCAAGCTCGTGATACAAACAATATTTTTTGTACAACTGTAAAAAACCATCCAAATATAAAAAAATTAATTAAAATCATTCAACTGACAAGAGAATTTAAATTTTCAAAAAATAGTAAATTGTTTGATTAGGAGTAAAAATGTCACTTTTTTTAGGCTAGTCAGAAGGGCTTGTCAGACGAACGAAGTTGAGTCTGACAACTATTGACGAGCCAAAAAAAGTATTTTTACTCCGTATGAAACATTAAATTTTTTCTTGAAACATAAAACTTAGAAAAATCAAAAATAAAAATTTTTGAAGTGGAAATGGAACCCTATCTTCTCTATACATTAAAAGTTTAGAAATAACTTTAATTCAAAATTGCCTTCTACAAGAGAGTGAAATTCCCAAAAACATTTTTCATGAAAAATGTATTTTCTTACGAAAAAAACGAAAGGAAAAAATTTATTCCGAACGTACCATCTCTTTTAGGGTCTCTCTTTTAAAAGCACGTGAATCTAACCTTTAACGTCGTGCACGCTCGTGTATCAAAATTTCTACGCACAACGTTAAAGCTTCGATTCCCGTGATTTTGCTCCTTCAGTTGATTCAGTACTGACAAGTTAGTACGAATTTAGTCCATGTATAACGGACCTTAAAGCTTTTTCAACATATTTCTCTAGATTGAGGTAAATCATCTCGGATTTTCTCTGAATTGCATGTTAGGCAAGTGTTCTTATTATTGGTACCTGATGTCGATGTTTCAAAGGTTAATGCATCCAAATTTAATATACAATATAATATAATATATAGGGTGTTTCAAAAATGGGGAAATTCTTCTGGGGAGTTGTTAAAATTCTTCTAAATTTAGATAATTTAAGAAAAACTTAGTCGTAAATTTGACAACATGGCTGCACCTAGGTTGGCCTTAACAATTAATTATTTTCCATTTTTACTTGACAAACTACCAAAAAACTAAAACATCAAATTTTTTGGCAACAAACTGTCAATATTATTTTCTGTGACATCATTGCCAGATTCATGTTTAAGCTATAGGAATTAAAATTGCATAATTTTTAAATTCAAATATTAACCACCCACTCCCCAACTACCCACCCCCAGAGGAATTTCGCCATTGTGGATCGCCCTGTATACCTTTTTTTCATTTAGATCGTCTTTTATAGAAAAGATATGTTCTTAGAGAATTATGCAATAAGAATCATGAAGTAATGCCAAGCATTTGACCAAGACCTCAAACAAATGGTATTTCTTCCTTTAGATATAACCAGCCCAGAACAATTTCAAAATAGGATTTTCCAAGGAACTGTTATTGTTCGCACTCGAAGGCTTTTCATATACATTAATGAAACAAAGAAATTATCACCACGTCGAGGTGGCTAAATTAGCTTTTAATTTTAGTCAAAACTGACTGAAATCATAAGGAAAAAAAGGGGGGTTTCTTCAGTGATCGTAAGCAGCCGCGGAACATTACTGTTATACCTACATTTACCCATAAAGACATCCTAAGATGACAGAAATTAATAAAATGTGCTTCAGTGCCAATAACAGTGTCGACTTTTGGGCTGTTTAGCCTAATGTAAGACTCCATTTTACTAACTTGACTGCTATTGCTTGTGCCCGAAGGCCTCGTCTACGTGTATAAAACTAAAAAATTTGTGCCTTTTGTGCCTGGGGCCCAAGCATTTCTGTGGTCGAAACTAATAACGTAATAACCAATTTTAAAAAAAATTAAATAAATAAAGTCGTAAAATCTTTGGCTAAAATAAGTATAAGACCTGTTTAACTCTAAAGAGCTTCTTCATTTGTTTTTAAAATTCTTAATGATAAATTATTATTTTTTATTCCTGAATAGTGCAGTTTTGGATTATCGTTTTAAAAGGTAGAAGTAAAAGCAAAATATGGAAAACGAACGCAGCATTGTGAAAATTGTCTGAAGCCACATTAAAATCCATTAACGCCCAAGCACATAATTTCAAATTTTTGGATTTCAAACAAATAAAAAAAGTCAAAAGTTACTAAAGGTCATAAAAAACAAAACTTGTCTGTCGTCACATGACGACGCTGGGTGTTAATGGGTTTTAAAATTATCAAAGTGTTAAAGAATTTTAGCCAATCATAAGATTTTTGCATTTTTTATTCTATTATTCCATTTTTGAGCACCCAAAGCAATACCATATTATATTCAGAGCTTCCTTTTTACTACTTTTACGAGTGGTATTCATATAATTTGAATCATCGGTTTAACTTCATCTGCATTTCTGCATGTCCACATGCACATGTACTATTTGGAGTTTTTTCAGCCTTATTAAAAGAGCACCTTTCTTCGCTCGTATTGAAAGATATTTGATTTGACTATCGCTAACGTATACACGGAATTCCTATGAGACACCATCATGTACCTATGCCACAAAGTTTATTTTATTACAGTTGTGAGTTCATCTTGAACCCAAGTACGTTATGTACGCACTTCTATAATAAATTGCTGTAATAAAAAATAGTAATTGTTGGATTTTCTATTTTCTTTTATCTTCCAAGCATTAGTTATGATGACTCGTTCTAAATTATAATAAACACTTATTGGACATTAACCTTATTTTACGCAAGTCTCCTGTATTTAAGTTATTAATAACGTTTAAAAACGAATTTAAAAGGGGTTGCGAACAACTATTATAATTTTCATGCATAAGAAATAATTTTAAAGCACACGCAAAAGCAAAATGTTTAGTATCCGCACTCTGAATAGTGTATATTCTACATAAATATAATTAAATTAATAATTTTAAGGTAATGTTTATGTAAATTGGTCCAAGTAGAAATAAATTTACCTCTCTTCCTTCGCGAGATTCAAAGAGGGTCAAACATTACTTAAGGGTACGATCACAAGTTTATTTGCTAAAATATTTACGGAATTCCAAACATTCCTCTTCCTCATCGTTCACTGTTTTTCTTAATTTTGCTTTCCCATTAATAGAACGAATGTCGATAAAAGAGTAAAAATGGAATAATTTTGGTACGAATTCAAATTTTTTTTAGAACTTAAAATGTTCAATAAATAATATTTAGTCGAGTGAAGGGTGTCATTTGATTTAAAAAAATGATTGGCTCATAATAAACTCTGTATCCGACCGAAGGTTTTATACTTCACCATCAATTGAACTCACCTCTCTAATTATAAAATATTATTATTTTTAAATAATTAGTTAGTTAATTTCCATATTTTCAAATGATATCCGTTCGAATTGGACGTTTTAAATAAATAACTTATTGATAAATTCTGTAAGTTAAATATTTGTCTGGCATTTTGAAGAAATCAATATGAATTTAAAATTTGAAAAAGTAAGTAAGTTGCATTTGCTGACATTTCAACTGCATAAAAAGGTTCAGTACCTTAGGCTAGATCAATTTTAATCACAATAACATGACGTAAGCACCAATTCAAAGATGCAGCATGCAAGTTTTTAACATTTGCAAGGGCAAAAGTACATTTACCTTCAATAGTTTGGTCAGCTGAAATTAATTATGGTTTTGTAAAAATGAATAAAAAAGTTTAAACTTGGCTAAAAAATTTACATAGAGTACTTAATAGAGATAATTGATTTTTTTTCAAGTGGTAACTTGCGTTTGATTCTTGGAGTGGCGGCGGTAATTAAAATTTGTTTTGTGGGGAAATTAATAAATTAATTAATAATTAAAAATAATAAAAAAGAGTCGAATTTATTATCTTACATCCATAAAGTCAAGGTGAGATATATTCGCGGATTCGGCTGACTGAATAAACTCAGATGACTCGATTTAATGTTTTTATTTTGGCCAGACTATGTCTGCATGCATTAATTGCATCCTCGGGCATTCTAAAATTCGGCTGCAACCAAACTTAAAGACCTTGAGATCTTACATTGTCTAATGTTATTCATATAAAATTCGTTTTAACTTATTACATTTGTCAAATTCGTTTTCACACTCGAATTGGTCGCTTACCTAATTTTATGTTTTAATGCGCCGATTTGAAGACGTAAGGAGGTGGTGGAGAAAAAACAAATGTGAGCAAAGTTTAATTACACTTGTTAAAATTTATATGCATACCTTATTGTTTATTTATAACAGTGAGATGGTCAGTTTTCGAAAGTCTTTTTTTGTGTTAAGTCGCTTTTATTCATGTTGCCGGTTCCGATTACATTTAAATTAAGTTAATGATTTGAGAATTTAAAAAATTCGAATTTATTAGATGTTTATGGTCAGTGCTTAAATGTCACTTTTTTTTCAAAAATTTTCTACGAATGTTCTTTGTTGAGAGTAAGAAAAAGTAATAAAAAGACAAAACTTAATAAGTTAGTTAATATTCGTAAAATTTTCTTTGTTCGAAAAGTTATTTAAATATTGATTAGTCTTGACAGATTTCAATTTAAATATTAGCTCTAGTGTGGTTAAACGCGTAATATTAAATTTATAAAAATGTAAATAAAAATATTTTATAGAATATTGACACCTTGTTATCTAATTTTAGTTTCTATCAAGTTCTAATGGAAATAGAGGTCGCCTATTAGGAAAATTCGAGGATAGCATCATAATCCAAGCTAAATTTGTTCAAAAATTCACCTTCTTACCCCCTACCAACCCTTAACGCATTAAAGCGGGCCATCCGATTGGTCGAATCTTGGGCAACTGGCCTATGCGAGTTTGCGAAACACGCAGCATAGTGTGGACCACCAAATTCGAGAGGAACAGAGAGCACCCAGTTGGTGCCCGACTGGCTTTAGTGAAAGTTCTATTGTGGTGTGGTGTCTTGTTGAAACTTAACGCATATTAAAATATCGGCAAAAAGTTATGAACTCGAAAAAATTTGTAGATTCGAAATTACAAAATATTCAAAATTAAAAAAATGGGATAGACGCTCTTAAAAAATTTGTTTTTATTTTTTTAAACATTTTTAAAATTTATTTTTTAAAAAAAGTGATGTTATCGTTAACAGTTCGCGTATTATTTTCATTTTTTATTACAAATTCTGTGCCTCCGGGACTAAGAACATTGGTCATGTTATGATATTAAAATAGTGTTCGTTGTATTTTTTTATTTTTGAACTTTATTTATTTAGAAAACGAACTCTCGAGTGCTGTGCGATGGCTACTAGCAATAATAACGGCGTGCAACAAACACAATTTCAACAACAACAACAAGGAAATAATAGTCCACATCTATGTAAAGACTGTGGAATTTATTTAAATTCGGCCGAATCGCTTGAAGTGCACCTGAGTTACCACAATGAAAACTTGTTGCATAAATGGGGTACTCAAGCGATCTCTAACGAAGAAACCAACAACAACAACACGAAGACGGCTAATATAAAACGTGAGTTTAATCCTAATTCTGTTTCTGCGGCTGCAGATAGTTCAGATTCGATGTTAAAAAAGAGCCCCGAATACGGAAGTAGGGCTACACCGGAAACTTCCGCAAGTTTCGGTCACCCTTCTACTCCTCAAAGTTATCATAGCGCATCTTCGCCTTATCAAAATCCAGATAATTCGGCATTTTCACCAGGTTTTCAAAATTACCCCAACATCAAAACCGAACGTCTTTCACCCAACCCCCACTTTCAACAAACTTTCAATACATATCCAGAAAATCAATTCTACGCGATGGACAATTCACAAACCCAAATACAATCAAATTACTCTCAAGATTTTTCTTTACATAAAATAGTCTCGCAACCTGTCGGATTTCGTTATCATCCCTATCAACAACAAAATTCCTACGAGCGCAATTCGCAATCACAAGTATCTTCGTCGAGTCCCGCTTATCCTCCACAACCCACGGCGACGTCGCCGAGTCCCAAACAATGCGACAAGTGCGGTTTCGTTTGTGAATCCGATCAACAACTAGTAGATCATTTAAACGTAGCTCACCCTCCTACCCCCGCACCACACATGACGCCTTATCAACAAAATCAACAATTCATGTTTAGTCCGCACGAAATTAAAACCGAAGACGACGCTCAAAGCGAAATACTCGACTTGGATTCGCATAAAGTTCATCAAGTTTATCAAGAAGAAGAAAAAAGACAAAACGGCGAATTAAACGGTCACAATCCTCATTCTGTTACTGCAATGTTATCTTCTTGGCCGCACTCTCAACAAAATAAATTTTCTCAACAAGATCAGCGCATGTTTATAAACGCTCACGAACAAAAAATGTATCAAAATGGCATTACTCAAAGTGTAGATTCCAAAAATTTCCAACAAGACCTTAAAAATTTCCATCCGCATCAAGTTCATCCAGATTACATTTCTAATGGTGTTACCACCACTACTCAAGAAACTGTTAATAGTACCATAGTTCCTTCGCAACAACATAATTATAGACATTTCGAGCACATGGCGCCGCAGCCTAGTGCACCGGCTATAACTAGCACACAAGTTCCTAATAATCCCACACCAGTTAACCCCGCTCCGGTGTCAAAAGGAGCAAATTGGAAATCTAACGAAGCTCGTCGCCCAAAAACTTATAATTGTACAGCTTGCAACAAGTGGTTTACCAGTTCGGGTCACCTAAAGCGCCATTACAATACCACGTTGCATAAAAACGCTGTAAAATCTAGCGGACATCCGGATCCCGCAAATTTGCCAATTAGCGCACACCATCATCCGGGACGAGATAACAATACTAGAGGTGGTGGGGATACTCCACCAGAACAAATCGAAGATCCGCGAAACGAAGATACATCTTCAAATTTCGAAAGACCCAATCCTATGTCTGGAATGATTCAACAACCGCCAAACGGTCCATACGATAGGCAATCTACACCAAATATTCATAGTCAACCTTTACATTCGCCGTTGAATCCGAACTCAATTAGTCATAGTAATTTATCGAGTCATAGTAATTTGTCTAATTTATCGAGCGGAAGTTCCCCAAACGGGGAAGCAGGTCCCTCTGCAATTACCAATCTAGACACGAGGGGCCTGCTATCAATTCCCAGTACTCCCAATCATCATTTTACTACTCCGGGATTCAACATGGCTCCTATGATGCCTATGGACAACAGTCAATTTCAGATGTACCCAAACGGGTCGGCCCCCCACGTTACGCAAGCTATGGCTACCAGCAACCTCAATACTACTGGTGAGCTAATCGTGACGGAAACTCAGCAAGCGCTTCCGAGCTTTGCTCAAATTCAAGGGCATCGCTACGGCGTGATGTTGAGCTACGCCACCGCTAACGTGGGGGGCTCGGGTCCGGCGACGGCCCCCTATAGTTATTATACCGAAGTGTACGATAATGGCGATTCTAGGCAATTTATAATAAGACAAGACGACGAATATAAATTGCACACGATGATATCATCAGAGGATGCGATTCTACTGCAAGAAAATCCATATTCTCCTCCAAATCACAACAATAATTTGTCCGACTTACAAGTGATGACGGAAAAAGAAGAAACTCGCGGCGATGGCGATTTTAAAATTAAGTTGCCGTTTCGAGCGCCTTCACCAGAAAAGGCGCATTTAAAACGCGATTACGAAGACAGCGCAGGTAGTCCCGTAATATCATCGACGGTACCGGCGAAGCAGGTCGGTTTGCATAAATGTTACGATTGCGATAAGATATTTAATAAATCGTGCTATCTAACTCAGCATAATAAGACGTTTCACAGCGGAGATAAACCTTTTAAATGTACGCGTTGTGGAAAACGATTTTCTTGCGAGGTACAGTATAAGGAACACACGGCAAAACACGCAGGGGAGAAACCCTACAAGTGTGACTTATGCCCTAAACAATTCAATCATAAAACCGACCTGCGTCGTCACATGTGCCTGCACACGGGCACCAAACCCTTCGCTTGTGAAACCTGCGGAAAGGGCTTCATTCGTAAAGACCATATGTTAAAACACTGCGAAACCCACGCCAAGAAACCGCACGTTTCCAAGGTGACCACCGTCCGTTGAGGGTCGCATCCTCTACCAATACGCCAGGTACCTATTTAATTTGAGTTTAATTGCCAAATTAGCTTAAAAATGTGTATAGTACTTAAATTAAAAAATAACCTTTTTGGCACTTTTTACTACTTAATTTTTTCTTAATTTTTACCAAAATTGTTTATTGTTGTTGTAAATATTGTTTTTAAGATTATTTTTTTAATTGTCACAGCATATTTTTGTGAATTGCTCAAATACAGAGATTAATAAATAAATAAATGAATATTATAAATAAATAACTTCTCAAGATATCAAATAGAACAATACAATATGCAAAACTACAATACCTCAGAGTCTCAGTTAATAATAAAAGAAATAGATTTATATTATATAATATTTATATCAGATTTTAAATACATACAGGATAATCCAATTATTACAATGACTCTTTAAAAATTAAAAAGCCAGATCCTGATTGCTTAATTTAAAAATAACGAATGATAGTTGAACCAATCAGAGATTACAATTTTTTTTAATTTTTAAAATTCAATTACAATAATGAATTTTTAAAGAGTTAATCAATTATTTTTGTTGGATTACCTTGTACGTTTTCAATTGATGTACAAACTGTAGTAGAATTTTCAAATAAATTATATCAAATAACTGTATATTAAAAAAAAAGGATACCTACAAGAAACTTTTTCTTAGAATAGTGTAAAATTTGCAATTTGATTTTTTTTAAATAATGAAAATTCGTACAATGGGTACTAAATGAGACGGACGAATTTTTAAAAAAAAAATTAAATTGCCAAAATTTACAAGTGAAAATCGAAGTAATAATATGCAATAATGTTACAACGCAAATTTTTGATATTTGTTTCTATAATGTGAGAATTGTGAGTCGTTGTGTATATATTTAAGTTATTAGATAATAATTTTCCATAACGAAGCTACCTCAGTTTATGATGAATTCTGTGCCAACTTAATTAAGAATTTGTTGAACTATTTATTTTGTATCATGTGCCAAATTTTATTAGCAAAAATTGATATATTTTCAGTGATTAATAAAATATATTGATATTTTTGCATCTACTTTAAGGCACATTAAAATAATTTGTTATATTATAGTGCAATTTAACCACGCCAAACAGGAATTATGGGTTAATTTTGAATAAAATTTTTGTTAACTGAAGTGTAGTTACCAGGGATGTTTTATAAAAAAAGTGATGGTTTAGTATCTGTTTATGTTTGAACGTTATATTTCCCCCATAAGTGTGGTTTATATTAGAGAAAAAAATTAGGTTGTAGCAATTTGTTCATTTGTTTTCAATGTGGCACTGTTTCACTGTTAAACACACACAGACGGATAAACAGGTTACACTGTATTATTTGTTAAGACTGATAAATAATAGTTCTTATTTTATTATCTGTACATTTTGCTAATTTCCAGCTGTTAGATTTAAGTTTTTATATATTTTTATGTTAGTTACAATATCTCGAACACTTTAATAAATAAATATTGATTATTAAATGTATACTGATTTTAATTACTTCGAAAAAGCAAAAACAACAACAAAGTAAGTATTCAAAACAAAAGCGTGTCCAAAGACCTACGGACTACTTCGACGCAATAAAAGAAAAAAGTGACATTCGTATAGCCGGATTATAAAAATTCCGAAGCCATCTCGATACGCTTTCAATTTCAATAACCTCTTCAAGTACACGAACCCCGCAAAATTAATAAAAAATTAATTTTCGACTGGAGGGGTCAAAGGCTCGATTTTTTCCACCTTCTTGAAGTAAAAACAAAAACCCATCAACAAGGTCACTTTTTCTACTAACTACTAATTAAAAAATTAAGGTGAGTAATTTTAATTTTGATTTCAATTTAGAGAAAAATTAATTATCCTAATGAGAAAAAGTACAAAGAAGAAATTTAACGTTAATTTTAAATTTGAATACCTTTAATTCGTTTGATGTTACCGCAAAAAATAAATGCTAAAGTAAGAAGTTTTAGTTTTATTTATTAACATTAACTTAAAATAATTGGTTTACTAGGTACTTTAGTTAAATATTTCCGGTGCTAATTAGCACTTAATTAAGATTTAAACATTTGATG
The DNA here is from genome assembly GCA_963924605.1 of Malthinus seriepunctatus. Lineage (NCBI taxonomy): Eukaryota > Metazoa > Arthropoda > Insecta > Coleoptera > Cantharidae > Malthinus > Malthinus seriepunctatus. Next base: position 49,756,812 of record OZ004600.1, read on the forward strand.
GTTTGAGTAATCTCAAATCGGTATATTTACAATTTTATTAAATTTTGTTAAATTAATTTGCCATTATTGTTTAGATAATGAAATAGTTTTGTTGATTAAATCTCGAAAACATTTTATTTTTTATTAGCTCTTACCTCCATGAATTGATTCGAGTTCCAATTTATTTTTTATCTAATACCCTGTTTGCCTGTTTGTAAGTATACTCGTAGATGAAATCAAAATTAAAACAATAAACGACTCAATTAAGTTGTACTCGGAGGTTAGTTGGACCAGTTTTTACAATGAAAATTTCAGATCATCATGGTAAGTAAAAAAGTAAATTGATCTTCCAATAGTAATTGGTGTTATTAAAATTGTGCATTCCCATTTAAATTTTCCCCTTTCTCAATTTTTTTTTTGATTTTTTCAATTTTTTCAAAATTCTTAAAAATTTTGATATTGAAAGTCGGTAATTTTTGAAAAGGCGTCTACGCCAAGAAGAAGTCATGAATAATCATTTTTAATCGTATTTTTCAATATCTGCTGTAACGAGAAGGAATTTGTCGTTTACAAAAAAATTAAGTCAAGGCGAAATTTTACCCCTAGCATCGTACTTTTGGTAGCAGAAATGACTAAATGATTTTATTATAAGTGAGAAAAAAAATCATTTGCATAGGACTATTGTCATAGCCATCAAGTTGATCATAATTATAATATCATTGATCTAATTGTGAAAATTTTCAGCTAGTGCGGAAATTTTTCGTTTGAGGTTTTTCAGGTTAATTTAATTATTTTTTTAAATTTAGCAGTGTTATTTAAAAATTTCACTTGGTAATTTTCCAAACTACAAAATTATTATAAAAAATTGTTCAAAGAGTTGTTAATTATTTTTGAATTTGGTATTAAAAAATGCAGTTCTTTGCCCTATTAAATTTTTTTCTACTTACTACAATAACTGAGATCTATAAGAAGGAAATTAAAAACAAACACATATCCCACCCTGTATAAATAAGAAGATGATTGACTTTTATAATGTGAAGCAAGCTTGGACATTTTGGCTGAGAAAATTATATCGACTGTTCTAGAGAAACCTGTTGTAAAAGTTAGGAAAATGGTTCTTTTCTAATTAACAAATTATGCTGTAGTTATGAATAGGGTAGCAAAAAAATTGCTCATAAGTAAGTAGTCAAGTTGTTAACAAAAACCAAAGGTCACATGCCTTATTACTGCTGTAGTTGCATTTTTCTTTAATAAGCTCTTCTCTTCTATTCAAAAGAAAAATCAAATACCTAGGTACACGGTGATTGCTAAGTATAAAAAATGAAGAGATATTGTTTTTGTTATCCTAACCTAGACTGGGTAATAGTATCATGCTATAAGCTGCCAGAGCTGGACTGGGAAAAAAATTAGTACCCGAAAATCTGATAGTCCAGGTTTATATTTTTGATTTTTTCAGTTTATCTAATTTTTTGCAATACCTGTATTTTTTCATTATCACATCACGGGCCACCGGGAAATTCCTTGCAGCCCACCGGGTCAGTCCAGTCCTGCAAGCTGCTTTTAAAATTAATATTTAAAATAAGGGCTGTCAAAGTGTCAGAGTCGGCCTGGTTTCATTGCGCCTGTATTCTCACGACCTCCTTCATTTCCTGAATATAAAAAAATTATACTTAAACTAAAAAAATCAAAATTCCCATTTTTATATAAAGTGAGGTTAGGTTAGGGTCGATTGAGATAGGTTAGGTTAGGTTTGTTAATAAACAAATAACAAACTTCAATTGACTTATACATAAACTTTTGGCACCGTTGGCAATCAATGAACGACCTGCTGATGTGATATGGCTAATGTAGGCAGTGTCGGACTGTTCGCCCGGCGAGGCTGAATGGGGGGACTTAAAATCGCCAGCCATGTGGATAATAATTAAACCAACACTTCAAAGTGTCTCTATTTTTGTAATTATTGAGAATGAAAAAAAATTGGTGGTCAAGGTTTTTCTCGTTTATAATGTTTGGACATATGTTTAATCATGATCAGTTAACCGACAATTTAATCAGATTTGGTGAGATTGGCCCTAAGAGTTCCTAGGAACCTCATACAAAATCCACAGTGGAGCCTCTATACTCACTCCCGTTAATAATAAATTTATTTAAGCACGAATCGATTTTACAACAAAATTTTACACTAAACGATATTTCTGGGGCCTGTTTTATCCTGGGACTCTTCTACAACGCGGCTACGAGCCAGTTATTTACGCCACTGAACAAAAATCATAAAATCTTAGTTAAAATGTCGCCTTTTCACACTGCACACTGCACACTGCACTAATTTGAAATATAAAAATATTTGGAAAAAAGTTCGGACACGTCGATTTCAATTTTTAGCTGTGTATATTTTGGTACTAAAATAGTTTATACAGGGTGATCTATTTCGGAGCTACGGCATCAAGAACACTCTTTGCAAATTTATCATCCTGTAGATAATATTTTTGGAATCTCCATCTGCAGATTTCTAAAACATATTACACTAGGCTTTAAAATTGATATTTCTGGAGCTCCATGCTACATATATTTGAAAATTGTATTTTTAAACTTTCAAGTGACAGTTGCTGAGTTCTGTAAAATCGTTTGAAATAAAAGTGCTTTTTTTACGATTCTGTCTCGACTTTTCAATCATAATCTCACAAAATAACGAAAAATAGTATACAGGGTAAACAAATTAATAATAACCAGTAACAAATTTAATTAACACATACCCTTTTTAAGTGTAGTAGGTTTTTAAAATCAGTTCTCTATGCTGGAGAATCCAAAACTGATAAGATACAGGGTGTCCCGGGAGGAATGTGCAAAACTTCAGAGGTGTGTTTCTTCCGTCGTTTTAAGCAAAAATAGTTATATCATAGGTCCAATTCGGAAAGGTTAGCGAGTGATGGCTACACCCAAATTGTGGCTAAAAATCGACACTTTTGAGGAAAATCGTGGCGTTCTCTGTATGGAAATCGTAGAAATTATCTCTTGGTCAGTTGTAGATGAAGGTTCAAGCTAACTTTTGAGTTCTGTCCGATAGTGTCGATTTTTAGCCACAATTTGTGTGCAACCATAACTCGCTAACCTTTGTGAATGGGACCTATGTTAATGTAACTTTTTTTGCTTAAAATACATAACAAACACGTTCCTAAAGTTTGGAAGATTCCTTCCAATTTACAGGGTGTCCCATTTACAAAACCGAGATAATTGATAATATTCCATACCTTTTGGACACCCTGCATAAAAGTTAGTATAATAAATCTGATAAGGACTTATAGATTTTTTAAATTTAAAGTCTTTTTTTGGGAGGGGTAGTGGGGGCCCAGCTATTAAGCTAACGAGGGGGGGTCTAGACCTACCAGTCCAACACTGACTGTAGGCTCATCCAACCCTGATATGACTGATGAAAAAAAATCACAAGATTTTGTTAAACAAGTGTGCGGTGCATCTAAATTGAGCCTTGAGCACAGACGTAGGATGAACTACGTAAATAATTGCTCTCATCTGAAAAAGAAAATGGAATCGTAACGAACTCTGGAGGAACACGTTTTATATTAGGCACAACAAGGCAAATCGTCTTCATTTTATTTATGGTCTAGATTAGAAAGAGAAGATGACACATATAAAGCAATGATCTTTGGATATGTCTTTGAAGAAAACGAGTGGATAGACCGAGAGAGAAGGCGATATGAAAATGAGAAACGGCGATAGCCGTAGGAGACTCACCAGTTGCTGAAGTTTTCTGGCATATTTTAGAAGTTCTTCTATTGTTTTCTTGTCCAGCGACACGATCTGAAAATAAAAATTTGGTTTAGTCAATGTTCGTCAGAGCCAGTTAACTTTTAATAATTTTTAATGTAATAGTATTATTTAGAGCCCCCTTCCCTTCAGAGGTCGATATGTCCCCGTAACAGTCAGAATTTGGAAACAAAAAAAAAGCGTAGCTTGTGGCGAAAAATTTTTCCTCGAACTCGAAACGAAGTTACAGCGGACATTTTTTAAACGCCCTGTGGACACAACATTCATGCAAATTCAGAACATTATTCCTTCGATTTGAATGAAATTGCCTAGATACAAAATACATCTATTCCAGAAAATGAAGAATTACAGGCTTTTCATCATACACCGCTAACTGAGAAATTCGATTATGCAAATTATTTTTGCAACAATAACATATAAAACTGTTTTTTACAGATACAATTTTAGTTCTGAGGGAGTATAAGTACGCTACCGATATAAAAAAAAGTTGGTTATGACTTTTATAAGAGATTGTTATCTTCAGCGACGAACTAGAACGTGACTCGCAATGATTACTACTAATTTTAAAATTATTTTCTCTCGAAGTACCTACGCTTCAAAAATTCAACTTGCATTATAAGACGTAAGCACTGCTTGATTTTTAATAAATAATAACCCATAATGACTATGGCACATAATTTTATTTCAAAGGCTATCCATATCGACGCCACTGGTCAAAATTTCAATTTACCTAAAAAAATGTATCTTGAGTAATTCGAAATTATGGTGTAAAAAATTTTTTTTGTTAGCTTATACAGAGAGATTGTAGTGAATTTGGGGATCCACACATGAGAAAGAAACCAAGAAAGACAAAAGAAAGATTTCACTTGCTACAGTTTTTTTTCAATTTTTGAATTTTATCAGAGCGGTCTGTAAAAAATGTTTGTGTTAATTCTATAAATTAAAAAATTGTTGTAAGTACTTAACAATTTAATTATTTATTATTCCATAATAATAAAATACGTAACAAGCCCTTAAGCCACTAACCCTATGTTGAAGTAGTGTTTATAGAAGACAATGGACAATCAAAATAAAATTGAATGAAGTTCGAGCTACCTTAGGCATAATTATGAATTTGTTTGGTTATTATTATTCTATCATTTATATACTTTTTTAAAGCTTCTTCGACAATACTTATTTTGATAACTCAATGAAAATTACTTAAAGTTCTCGATTTTTCTTATTATTAATAATAACTTTTAGTCTCAATCGAAGATTTTTTTTTAACAAATAAACATATAAAAATTTGTGATAATTTAAAATTAAACATAATGTGATCAAAATATATAATGATTTATCGCAGGAAGTGTGGTAATGATCTAAAACAGGTGGTGTACGGCTGAAGAGCTTTTTGAGAACAAAAGCTGCACTAAAACCTACCTTAAAGCAGTTTCATTTTAATTATTATTCTTTAATCTGATGAAGCTTTTAAAATAAAATTTTTTTAAATAAATTATTAAAGCGAATTATAATTGTTGTTCTTTTATTTTACATCCACAAAAATTGACATCTTGCGATCCTAATTGTACGGCTTTCGAGATGGTGTAGTTCTGTAATTGGAGTTGCCTCTTCCCTTGTTGTATCGTCAAGTCAATAATGTAAAAAATTAAATTAGGGAAGCAAAAGATTTTTTTAAATGACAGGTAATCATTAAAAGGTATTGTGTTTACAAAGATTTTAAAAACTACTCTGGGGTTTATCCAAATCTATATTAATCTTCTCCAGACAAGCTTTTGTCAGATCACAATAACCCCTCCGACAAATGTATTATTGACAATTAAAAGTGCCATGCTTATCATTATTTTCAAAGGCTATTTCTTGTGACTACACCATATCCTGTTCTTTAGGATCGTTTCAGGTCTCCTCTAGAGATGTTGTCCATTCGGTATAATCCATCTATGGATTTTTGTAATTTTTGTGATTTTTTGTGGGGTCTGTTTCTTTCTTCTTCGACACCTTATTTACCGTTTCCATAATATGGTGGTCAGTTGACATGAACTAATATGAAACTCTGGTTCTTTTCAGAGTATACAGAGTGTCCCACTTAGGACTTGGCGTGCTCACCATGGAGATTTCGTAAAACGTAAAAGATACAATGTCGATTAAATAACAAATCTAGCCTTTATCATGAACAACTCGATATTGCTTTTGCTTTTATTTTTTGAAAACCGTTTTTTCAGCACTCGAGATATTTAGACATAGGTACTAAAAAAGTTAATTTTCTTTAAATGCTAATAACTTTATTAATAATGAAAATAATTTCAATTTTTAAAAAAGAAGTAATAGGTGCTACTAAAATCAATAAATTTAATAAACAACATTTTTTTTTATTGCACGGTTTTGGAGATATGATTCAAACTGATACTATACAGGGTGTCCAACTTAACATGCTCACCATGGGGATCCCGTAAACCGTAAGAGATAAGAAGTCGGTTAAATGATACCAAATGTAGCATCTTTTATAACCAACTCGATCCTACTTTTGTTTTTTGAAAAATATTATTAGCACTCTAGATATTTAGCAAAAACTGGAAAAGTTCATTTTCTTTGAATGCCTATAACTTTTTTATTAATCAAGATAATTTCAATATTCAAAGGGATAATAGGCACTACTAAAACTAATAAATTTAATAAACAAAAGAATATGATGCAAACTTAAATTTTTTTAAATTTCTTTCTCTTTTCAAAAATATTTAGTTGTTTTTTGAGTTACTTTTACATTTTTTTTGGAGTTCTTATGTTTAATTTCAATTGTTTTTTTTATTCGATTGTTTCATTCATAATGTAATTTGATTTAAATTTTTTTAACATTAAACAATAAATTTATTTTCTTATTTTATGTTACCAAACAAGAATTTGAAAAATAATCAACCTTTATATTTTTGAAAAGAAAAAAAAATATTTGCAATAACATAATATTAATACTAGGTTTGCATTTAAAAAAATATAACTCTCCAAAACGGCGGAATAAAATGTTTTTTTGTATATTAAGTTTATAAGTTTTAGTAGTGCCTATTATCCATTTTTTGAAAATTAAAATTTTCTTGATTAATAAATAATAAAATTTAAAAAAAATTAATTTTTTCAGTTATTTCCAAATATCTAGAGTTTCAATAACTTTTTTCAAAAAACAAAAGCAGCATTGGGTTGGCCATTAACAAGGCTACATTTGGCGTCATTTAACCGACTTTGTATCTCTTGCAGTTTACAAGATCTCCATGGTGAGCATACTAAGTAGGACATACTGTATACTGTCAAGCTTACAGGTTTTCTTCCCATTAAACCGAGCCTGACTTTACTGACTGTCAGTGTAGACATAAATTCGCTTATCTCAAGAAGGTTTAGCCTAACGTTCAGCTAAAGCCTCCCTTACGTTTAAACTGGACATTGATTTTGAATTTTCCAAGTCTATTCAATGCCTTAGGTTTATTAATGGTCTAGTAGCCATATCAACTTTTTGATAATTCAGATAATCAAACTCTTCATCGCTTTGCCTGTAAAGTCTTTTCAGCACTTTTGATGACTTACTAAACTGACAATCGGCTCCGCTAGTGGCGCTAATTCAGTTTCTTCAAAAATTAAAATTCCGCATAAACAACTAGGTCCCTAGACAGCTGTTGCGCCACTGGTGGTAGGTATTTCTGCCAAACAATTCCATTTTTCTCATTAAATGGAAGATGCATTTAAATTGATTACAAACTTAATTTAATACAATAGATGTTTGATTAATTAAAAATAAAAGTTAGAATCAATGAAAAATAAATGTTATGTAGATAGATGATATCGTTTAATATAAGGATAAGCAAAAGGCAAGTAGGCGTTTATTAAATCGAAATATGAAATGTGTGAATAAAAATACGTAATCTAATAATTAATCTAGGAAGCTTTTACTTAATGGAATTCTTTCCACATCTAAGCCTTTAATTTGATTGGTTCAAGTTATAGAATAGAAGGAGAAAGCAGGTGTATAAATATTTTCTGTCTGAAAAGTCTTATACAAAATGTTTTTATAAACACTTTTATACCTTCTTGGTAATTTTTAATTGACCAAGTGTCTTAATAAGTGTTATAAATTACGCTTTTCTATTGTAAAATAAAATTATTTATACTCGACGTCGTTAAAAATAAATGAAAATATTTAATTAAACTTTTTGCTTGTGTGCGTTTATTATCTTTGGGGATTGGACGCGCGACGCAAAGGCAACAATGCGCTTTGCGGAACAATCCTTTTAAAATCAAAAAAATGCACGTGAAAGGCATTAAATGCGGAAGTGAAGTGCAGATAGTTGTGGCAAGATTCCGGTAAAGTAGGGTGCAAAGGAGATACAAGGGTTGATCGTGGGAACAGCAAAGGGTAGCTTAGCATCGTCAGATGTCCGTAAACAACAGCAGCTGAAGCTTTTCATTTCTGATGATCTACTACTTCTACTCACATTTCTTACTCGAGTTAACTATTTTTAAAACCAAATACGTGACTTTAAATTAGTTTATAATAGTTAGTAAAAATGTTATTAACTATTTATTGTTGATGCTTTATTGTCAAACCTATAATGTCTCTTAATAAATGCAAGAACATGGTTACGTTTCCTGTTGCATCTGCCAACTTTTGCATATCTAAATTTAATGCACTTGCTTAGTTTGGAACAAAAACACTGTTTGCTCCTCATTACGAGCGCAACCACTTGCACGGCTCTCTACAAGTTTGTTTATCGTACAGGATGGTTCAATTCCAATAGTGGACATTATTTTCTTTAATCAAAATTTTAAATAAATATTTTAAATAATGTGGGTATGTGGGTGGTCTGTCATGTACTTACTACGCATCGTTGCCATTTTTACCCCTTTTTTTTAAATTTTTGTACGAATGTTAGATTTTAAATATTTGTTTGATGAACCTAAAGCCTAACTATCTATACATACATAGAACCTAGGTATACGTATAAGACAAATTTTGTCACCTTGCCACAAACTTTTGAAGAAAGTCAGGATAATAAGTTTATTATCAGCTTGATCGATAGGTCATTGATGTTTCTAAGTAGCCATTATATTTATGTCGGAAATACATATTTAACCGATGTAGCCCCTCACAAGTTTGCTCGTAAATTTTGGTAATGCCATTTAACATGTATGCCATGAAAGAAGAACACTTTTAGGTTCCAACAAGGGATATACTAGTGAGGTAAAAATTTCAAAGTCTTTGAGCTAAGGGTAGGTATCAACTGATTCTATATTAACGCTTAAAAGCCGCACCACACAGGCTTACCTTCCTTAAGGCTTGTTCACACACACAGGCCTTGCCTTCAGACCTGAACGCTGTCCAGATGCTCTGGTTTGGCATGTGCAGACCGCCAAAACGGAAGGCAAGCGTGCGTGTTTGGACGAGCCATTACACAGGCTTACCGGCCTGCGCAGGCCGCCTGAACGATGTCGAGATGCTCCGGTTTGACATGTGCACTGTGCAGGCCGCCAAACCGGAAGGCAAGCGCGTGTGTGTGTGTGGACAGGCATTATACAGGCTTACCAAGTACAGGCCGCCTGAACGATGTCCAGACGCTGCGGTTTAGCCTGTGCAGGCAGGCAAAACTGTGTGTGTGGAGCAGGCTTTAGCCCATTTCCATAGAATCTTCCTTTTGTTCAAAATTATTATTTTTTCTTTCCTTCAGACTTTTGACAGCGCTAGACGATGAGGAAGTGTGCATTCCAAATCCGATGAAAGGTCTTATGGGGATAGTGCAATAAATATCCATACTTAAAGTGTAGAATGTTTAGAAAATACGGTTTACAACTCTTCTAATCTCGACTTTTTTTCATAAATTCACCAATATGTTGCCGTGCTGTTCCCATGTCTGCAGAAAGTAATACCAAGTTTCTAGAACTTTTCTGGCACTGTTTGTGATTTAATGTTTACAGCCAGGGCCGGATTGGAAGCAAATTATCTACCGGGATTCGTAGCCGGCCACCGCCCCCCACACCGTATAAATTTTAAAAAGCAGTAGGCAGTAATTTTTACATTTTAAGCTCAAGAAGGTTTAATCAAAAGTATTTTTTGAAATAGATTATTTCTTATATAGACGTTGTAAGGGTCGCGCCACACACAGCCTTGCCTTCCGATTTGGCCTGTGCAGACTTTGACTTGGCCTGTGGAAGTTTAAAGGCCGCGCCACACACACAGGCTTACCTTTTGCACAGGCCTGTGCAGGCCGATCTGCACAGGCCAAACCGGAGCCTGAACGATGCGATGTCCAGACGCTCCAGTTTGGCCTGTGTGTGTGGCACAGACTTAAGCGTTGCTTTAATTTTGCCTGCACAGCCCTGACCCGAGTAAAAGCCTGTACGTGTGGACGCAATTATATTTTGGTCTTGCCTGCGCAGGCCAAACCAAGATAAAGAAACTCAGTCATTCCAATCTATGCATTTGGATTTTTTATCACCCTTTTACGTTAGACATTTTTCTATCTTTTAATCTGAATTAATAGGTTTGTTTGTGCAGCAGTTGCCAACCGTTGGAAATCGTCCGACGCATATGCTCACATTTTAAGGCTAACTCTACCCTGCATTTATTTTATGAAAAGGTATTTAGGAAAAACTGAAAAGTTCATTTTCTTTAAATGCTTCAAATTTAAATTTTTATATTATCAGTAGAGTTTAAAAAGCTTAAAAAAGTATAAAAAAAAGGTTATAAAAAGCCAAAAAAGCTCTTAAAAAGCACTAAAAACCCAAAATTGCGCATCACAATTTAATTTTTATTCAAAATTTGAATTATTATTTTGAAAGAAAGTGAATTAGAAATTTAACACTGAAAAGAAAACTAATTATTCAAAATTTAAAAATCACATAACTTTGAAAAAAGTTCAAAAAAGCACGAAAATGTCTTTTAAGCAAAATATTCAAAAAAAAATGCAAAATATTCGATAAAAAGCAAAATAAGCATTATCAACATTGGCTTAAATGAACACTGGAACAAAATTTCATTCCTCCAGAAAACACTTCTTGTTTTTAGATTTATTTGAATTACAGTAAAAACTACAGCTGTATTGGTCAGTTGTTACAGTTACAGTTTACATGAAAGTTAGGACGAATCCGTTTGGATTGATATTTTGTTCAAAAATGTTGAACTGATGAAGAATAATCTTCTGGTGTTTTTCATTATTTTTTACTTTCTATAAGATTTTAGAACCGATTTAATATTTAAAAAAAATTCAATTAAATAAATCGAAAACCCCTCTAAGTACAAAATCCGAGCAAACAAAACTAGTACAATGCTGGTACGTCATTGGAACACACAAATCAAAACGCATTATCCATAGGGCGGAACAAAGATGACAAAATTGAAGAGAAAGAGCGATCGCAAGAAGCATTGTCAACACATATAGAAAGCTTTTGCCTTCCAGGTGCGTAAGAATAGTTGACCATGTATTTTTTCATCTTCTAATGTTCAAAGACCAAGAGCCAGAATAATTGATAATTGTTATCTACGTTTTCATGAAGAAATTTTACAAAAAAAACTATAAAAATGTTCAAGTTTTTTAAAGTCAAAGTTACATCCCTAAAGTCGCCACTTTAATATTTTATTAATAACCTACTTATTCTCTAGGTGATCCACTACCTAACAATTAATCAAATTAAAAGTTTGTACCAATTTCCAATTTTAGGGGTGAAGCTTAAAAAGCGAATATTTTTTTAATGGAGAAAAAAAAGAAGGCTTTTGTGTTTACGAACATTTATTTGTGCAACTTTAAACCTGTGTCTAAAAGAAGCATGGGAACACTCTGTCTTCTTATTTACTTCCAATAGAAGTGCAGTGAATCGCACAGATATCCCACCTGGAGCGTTGTGTCTCTCTCACAATGCTCGTGTAATTTTCGTACCAACTTTTTTAGTTTAAAGAAATTAAATCGACGACTTCGGAAAATAATTATTAAAAAACTTTATTTTAAAATTAAAATATAAAAATTCTCGAACGTCTGATAAATTAAGGGTAAATGTTTCCTAAACAGGTTATCTCTTCTTTTTTTAATATAATGTAAATTAGCTTATTAAATTATAAAAGTAGAAAGTTTATTATAAGGGTGCAGTTGTTTTTATGTGATGTAAACAAGAACCATCTGTCCTAAGCGTGACTTGCAATATCTTAAAGTTAAGAAAATAGGAAAACAACCATCCAAGTTGTGCCTCACAAGTCGATTCATCGTGGGACCATTGTCGAACGGGTTGACAAATAGTGGGTTGCCATCGAGAATTACTATACAGCTTTAAATAATATCCTCTCTATAAGCACCCCTACGTTTAATTTGACAACCGGAAGTATCTTACAGGTGAAGGACCGACACGTCCGGTTTGTACGACCTGCTTTAATGCACCTGACCCTTGACCTACCCAAAACTGACCACTTTTGACCTACCTTAATGTTGTGGACAATTAATGTAATCCTTAACGCCAACCCTTTTCAATAAAAAACTCACTAGACTTCTATTTAAAACTTCATTAAAATTATTCCAAAATTTAAATCCCCAACCCTAACAATATAAACACAAAAGCTCGCTAAAATTGTTATTAAATACATGTTTCGGACACATTTTAAGCAAATAAAATAAACTTCTTATACTGTTAGTTTATTATTTAGTTATCACTGCAATAAAGTAATTGAAGAAAAGTCATGACGCCGCCACAAGGGATGAGAAAAATATTAAATATTACTCGAGTACAATAGCCACTAACTTCAAATAAAAGGTCGAGCCGACAAAGCATCAGAGAAAGCCGAATTGCATTTACACTTACAACATGGATAAAATCATTTGTGAAGTCAAGAAACCAATTTTTTTTACAACTGTACAGTTATTGCACCCCTAAATACTTTTAAAATACTGATAACCATCTGCAAAATAAATAATTATTTTTGGATATTTGTTTCTTAACATTTCTTATCATTACTTCTTATAACAACCAAATGTTCCTATTTTAACGCATGGGGCTCATAATGGTGTTATGATTTTCCCGTAATCTCTCTTGCCATGGAATAGTTATTTACGAACCATGTGTGGGAACACAATTTTCCCGCGTGAACGCTGTTTGAAAACACGAGCGACGTAGGAGCGAGTGCTTTTTTCATTGCGTGAACGCGGGAAAATTGTTCACGCATGAGGATCGTACAATATTTTTTGTAACGAACAAAACCGTTATCATAATTCTTAAATAAAAGTTTTATTTGATTAGTTTTGACAATTTAGGTATACAAAGCAACCTATGACTTCATAGTCAAACTTCATTCTTACGTCAAACAAATTCTTACTTTGACAGTTAATTATTCTAAAAGTTGTTAAAAATTGTTATTAGATGTAACGTAATAGTTTAGTTTGCGAATTTAAATGTTCTAAAATATGTTCCCTTACATTAATAAATACACATTACTTTATTTTATTACCATTTATTAGTGTTGTTTTGACAGTTTACTTCCCGGTGTAGTAGACCGGGAAACAACTGTTTCCCAGTCGACCACAGAGTGCGTCAAACGTCACTTTCGCAGCAGTGAGTACAAAAAACAATTTAAAATTAAAAACGTCATAAATATTTATTTTGACACTAAGGAAACGGAATCTGACATTTTAAATTTTATATTGTTTTCCATGGCAAGAGAGATTACGACAAAATCGTACAAATTTATTTTAAACTTTTAATTAAATCATTAATCTAATCATGAAGTTTTTGATATCATTCTAACCGTCAAAATATTATCTTGCTATTGGTATCATTATTAACCCCATCACAATATGTGAAAATAGGGATCACGAATCTTTAAAGAAAAGTAATTTCACCATTTCCAATGTTCTCGATTTTGATTGGCACTCGCTATTATTATACAGAAAGAGAAGACATAAAAATTTACTATTTCAGTATAGAAACAGTAAATTAGTTTACGAATTTATGGTGATAATCAATTGTAATTTTATATGTTGGATTTGGTTACTTTAATTACTCGTTAATTAATTAACTTCTAAGAATAGAATTTAATTAATTAAGTAAATTATTTTGAATTTTCGTAATTTGAGTTAATGTTTTATTTATAAATAAGTAAAAGTTTTTGAGTGATTTGGTTCGAAAGATGCCTTTGTATTGTTAAAAAAATATCTATCTTTGCTAAACGTTTACGTAATCGATCACAGTTGGAGAAATGTCAAATTAAAAATTTGGAAGAATTCAGTACATGTAAGGTGAAAAATGAGATAGTATATAAATGAATATACTTTATTTTGGTTTGGATAGTTTGAAATGAAAATTTCAATTGTATAAATTTTCGAAAAGAATTTTTTAGTTATTTTCAACATGGTTGATTTTATTTGGTTAAAAAAGACATTTCAATTATTTCATAAAAGTAAAATAAAGCAGTTGTTGTACGTTTTGCTCTTTAATGTTTTTACAAAAAATTGCTCATATCAAAAATGTTACTCTTCAGACGTAAAACTTCAGACTTCAGAGACAATTTTCTCTCGAGTGTGTTTCTGTTTCCTATTAGTAGTTGTTTACTAAAAGCAATTTAGATTTTTCTTTGTCAAAAGTTTTGACAAATTGATAGTCGACTAAAAAATATTATTATCAGTACGACGAGGTACTCGAGGAGTCAGAGGGACTCCTCCTCGCAAAGACTCGATTTTTGGTTTGTAAAATATTAAAGTCAACATAAAAAGCTAACTCTGTTTATACAGCTTTAATCGTTTCTTTCAAAATTGAGGCCATATCTAGCAGAAGAAGCCATTGCTCTGGTGGACGTGCTGGAAAAGTTTGACACCAGGAGTCTTGCAGTGCTCTGCTGTCGCATTAAAAACCTGAAAACTCTAATATTTCGCACATGTAATGAGTAATCATGAAATGTACAATAGAGCAGGAAAAAATAATGTCCTCTGGCAGCAGAAAAACGCCATGGCTAAAAACACCTTCGAGATTAGTTTGGAACCACGACAGCTCAACTCTTCCAATCTGCAGTCAATAAACTCGTCATTGCCAACAGGATTGAAAATGTTCGTTAACGGACAAGGACAAGGTACTACAACGTTACAAGAGAAAGAAGGAAAAAAATAGAACGTGCTCATGAAACTTTGTCGGACTTTTCGTAATCATCAACAGTGCCAAGGCTGCAAGTTTTCCGTAGGAAAATAAATAAATTTCTCAAGAAGAAATCTAAAATAAATAGGGATCTAGGCACAATTACTTTTAGTGAAGATTTACTACTAGAAACACACTCTTGACAATGACAATTACTTGATGACCCTGATCGTATTAGAATGATAAAAACAATCGTGATCAGTGAAGTAAGTCGAAAATAAAAATTGATAAATCTTAAGGTAAAACTCATACTCAGATTATGGAAAGCTAAGAAAAAAATTCGAAGGGTAGGCAGGGACAATTTATTTATAATTTCTGATAATCATTTGTTATATTTCTTGTTTATTCGATGTTCAATTGTTTTTTTATCTTTTTAAAATCCATAACTTACTTGTTTGTGACTTTGCAAACTTTGCAACTATTTTAGTAAACTTGACCATTTACCTTTACTTGTTTATAATAGCTTCGACTTATTGTACTATACTTTTATAAAATGGAACAGATTTGCCCTATTTGTATGTAAGGGTAGGTAGCAAATAGAAATAGTAGAATTATAAAGAAACATACATGCATTCGGAATTACATTAATGATTCGTATATCTATAGTTACAGACAGGAAACTTGGTCGTTTTAAGATGTTTTGTTAAAATGCTATTCTATGGTACACTTGTTTGGTATAGAATTACGTTTCCTTTCTGATAATTATTGTTTCGTACGAGTTTAAACTGGGGTTACTTTGCGTCACCGTATTTTTATCTATCAACACCTAACATCTAGATCAGGAAAAAAATTGAAATACCTTCTGCAAGTGTGTATCTCGGTCACAGTGATATAGCTAAACGTCCAAACTACCCTTATTTATCAGATTGTTTAATTTTGCAACTAAAATAAATTATTTTTTTTAAATTATTTTCCCTAATTAAAAAAAGTAACAGTACGTTTTAACATCAGTTGCAAGTTTATTACATGTTTTTTAATTGGTAAATCGAAGACACAACAGGTAAAAGGCCCAATTAGAGAATTTCTGAGGTTAACCAAATAAACAATTGTCACGAATTGCCTAATTAGACACATTTACCTCATTATACAACAATTCCATATAAAACAATTAAAAGCACACTAAAAAAAACAATCAAACACTACTCGAATATATAAACGACAATTTCTTTTTAAATCAATTGTTTTTTATATGTTTTAATAACACCGTTAATTGTAAATCTTCTTTTATACATAAATATTTAATAATTTAAAAGTAGTCTCTGCTAATTGAGAGTATAATTTGCCTAAGCCAAAAGTACAACTTGGCAACAGTGTCATTGTGACGTGCACTGAGTTTCCAGCTGCACGTATACAGACGTAAACCCCAGTGATATAATTGGAGTTAGGATATTTTCCTGATACCTCCCTGTAACAGTTGCATATTCAGAAAGATTATTCCCGAAACTAAAATTTATGAAGAAGTATTATGATAGTATTATAGGTAGACTCTCTATTATATTATACTATACTACTATAATACTATAATATATAAATTATATTATACTCTCGTGGAAGAAGGATGGTCCAACAACCTTTTATTCTGAAATAAAAGCATCGAAAATTAATCTTTTTCTCGCAATTTCAACAATTCATTAGCAGGTCTTCACGATTTGGTTGAAAGATACTTACACAAAAATGTGCTCCAGATAGAAACTTAGCAGAATCCGCTACAGGCTAGATACAGGGGTGAGGATGAGGAAGCCTTTTGACTTGACGTAAATTAGGGAACAAATGCCAAAAAATTAAGCAAGCGGCTTCCGAACATGAAAAACATTCCTTACCTACTCCTAGGCTAGAAAAGGCCAGTTGTATTAGCATTATTTCCTTTTTATACTCATAGGTATTTTGGAAAACTTGACATTAACGCAATACACGTGTACTTTTTTATGTTCTTTTATTTAGACTAGGTTTGCCTGTTTTCTGTCTTCCGGAACTATGGCAAATCGTAACGAAAACTGTAACTTTTTAACCCAATTACGTTTCGTTCGAATTTGCCATCCAACTATGGTTTTAGATACAGTACTATCCGTAAAAATCTGCATTACACGATCGCTATGTTCTCTCACAGCATGGTTGTTCCATTTTCTGTATCAAACATAATTGCTCTGAAAGTATTCATTTCAGTTACTTGCATTAGTTGTTCTCCTATTTTGGTTTCCACTCGAGTCTTCCCTTCATAATTCATTACATGTTTACATGTCTTACGATGATTTTAGAAATTTTTTTTTTTTTTTATTACAGTTTTGTCATTGACATGAATTTATTTTCTATATGGGAAACATCTTTTGTTATAGCATAGATTCACAGATTTAATTTGCAATTAAAAGCGGTAATTTGAAAAAATATTCTACTTGTTTATTGAACTGTGTTGTCTGCCTCTCCATTTGTCTGTTAATCCTCTGAATCTCGATGTAAATTGAGCAGAAATTAGAAAATAAGATAAAGTCATTGAGAAAAATAATGACAGTAGGCATACGGTAGGTATATAGTTGAGGCCAAATAAAGTGGCGCATGACTCACCTCCTTAGTGTGTAAGAAAAAGTCCATACTAAACGTATTTCTAATCTTAATGCAGGTCTAGTGCAATATTTTTACGTGTGGTGGACCACCGGAGCTTCAGCGCGAATTTTTATTGACAAATTCTTCTAAACTGCGCTAATAATCACGTTTTCTTAACTTACGTAGCGATGAATCATGCGCCACTTTATTTGGCCTTAACTATAGTTCAGTCGGCGATAGCTTTTTGGTATGAATTTTGTTATAAATGTAAAATTGAAGTAGTCAAATTTTTTATTTCACTTTAATAGTGGCATATGAAAGAAGATAGCAAGCTCTAGCAAACGTCGGCTGTAAAATTCAAATATAATTGTCAATAACGTATACCAAACGTTTCATAGAGCATCCACACCTAAAAGCTATCGTCGACTGTCCTATATACCAGGAATGGCCAACAAGTCGATAGCGAAGCGATTTTTGGTAGATCATAGCCGACAGCAGAGATTTCAACACGCAAACGCAATTTAGTCGTGACTCATAGAAACAAACATAAACTATAACTAAGTCATAAGCTCTGTTTGTTTGACTTGTACTAGTTGCTCGGAACCGTTAGTAAACCAATGAGAATAAAGAATACAAAATAAAGTCTTCAGTCATTGGTTTACTGCCTGTTCCGAGCAACTAGTGCAAGTCAACTCATCAGCCATTTTTGATCAAACGTCAAAGTGACGTTTGCTGTAATTTGAGCTATTTCTAACCCTATTATTTTACATGAGGTTAAGCCATTCTTAACTTTTTTGACAACAATGAGTCGTAAAATATTAGATAACATTTTGCCCACCATTTTGCTGCTGGAAAAATCAAAATAGCGTTAATGACATTAAACCTCACTTTGACATTCGAACCAAAATGGCTGATAAGTCAGCTGTCTGTATATCATAGTTGACGTCGAGATTTTAGTAGGTAGATCGCGACACATTTTTAAGAATAATAGTCGATCATATGTTTAGAGAAGTTGGCCACCCCTGCTATATGCAAGGCGGTATGTTACCGTGGCTCTCGGCCATATGTATACTTAAGATGTGAAATGATACTTTCGTAATTTTCTTCTTCCCTTATTATTTTAGCTAAAAAGGCTTTAAATGAAAGTTTTAGGGCATAAAATTCTGCATCTAAATCTATATGAAAAGTAATTTTTGCATGCTTTATACTGTAGGAATTAGAAATAAAAATGTCGAAAAGTATCTCAAAATATTGATCATATAGTGATATTATTGTCGGCAGCTTTAGCTTTTATTTATCAGTGTCACATTTATTACAATTAGAAGGAAAATCCCATGGCTATCGCTATTTGGATGTCGACATTTTCATATGTAATTTCTGCCGCGAAAACAATGGCACTAATACTTTCTAGCGGTTTTTAATTTTCATTGAAGAGTTGTTTGAGAAAATGCAAGTTTGAGACCTAACTTATAATTTTCACTAACGCAAGTCCCTGCATTAATTTAGAATAATAATAGGTAAGTATACGCTAAAGCCATTTAAATAATAATACGCGAAATTGATCAATTAAACAATTATTGTCATTGAAATATTTAAAAAAAGCGTTAAACTAAGTGGTTAACAATAAAAGCAATTAAAAATTGATTCAACCTGCAAAAATGTCGCATATAAAAAGTAACAAAAAAGTTCTTTTGTTCATTTCCTATATGCAAATAGCTTCGTTGATTATTGAAAGGGTGAACATAGATTTGTAATATTTGTCAAGTACAGAATTTAAAAAAAGTATATAATTATCAAATTATTCCTTTACAACTTCACAAAAGTCAAAATTACACAGCGGTTTACTTTTTACCTAAATTTTAACGGAAATAAAAATTTGTCAACTAAGGGGTGAATTTTTTAAAAGGGTATAACACAAATATCACATATAATTTGAAATTTGAGATAACTTGATTAAATCTGACGTGAAATTTGAAATAAGGTATAATTTTTATATCAAATTTTCATTACGCAGGTAGGATAAAAATCAAATCTACCCTCTCTTTAACGTATAAAAGAATTATTTAAAGGCGTTATTAATAGTAAATTCGTTAAGGGGTGATTTATAAAGTATAAAAAATTATTTTTAATTTTTTGGTTAAATTTCGAAGTAAATCTAGCAAGTATCTGATTAGCTACAAGTCGTTATCTATCAGCAGGGGGTTGGTAACACGCTCAAACGTCACACGAGATGCTTCAGCTCACCCTGGACATTATAGTCGTCCAATATAAATTAATATTTGTCGCTTTTGTATTATTAGATAATAACAAGCAATAGCAAACTGGTCGAATTTGCGGACACAGCATGACGCCTCAAAGCTGCATTTTGAGGAAACTATTGTGCTTGTCAATTCTGGTTGAAATATTGCGGAATATGCAGTTTCTCTTTGAAATTTGCTTTGTTCTTCGAAATTATTTGTGTGTTAAGTTATTTATGTGTAGATAATTTTATCATTGTAGGTATTTAAAGATTAAAATTGAGGCTTTTTCGCAACTTTTAACAAGAAATAAAAATTAGGTCATTTCGAGTAATTACGAGGGAGTTTTGAGTAAAAATAATTTTTTAGAAGTGTAACTTGAGCAATAAGTCATTTTTCGTTTCATTTTCAGTAAACGTAATCCGTGGTTTTAATAACTTGATACACTTACTTTTTAATTAAAATTGACTGTTTATTTTAATTCCGCATTCATAAAAACTGCGGGCTTTACAACCAAAAGCTTATCACCCCGTTCGGTTTTTTTTACATTGAGGGTAGGTATGTCGTGCAACAAAAACAGTAAACAGCATTCATTGAGTGAACAGCACCATATATACACCGGCCAACCTGTTGCTTCGGATAAAAATATAAGCGAGATATACTTTTTGCGACCCTCTAACTGGGGTCACCACCCACTGTGTGTGGTTTTAACCCCTGGAGGTTTACCACAACCCTTTCATCCTGCTCCTAATGTGTGATTTCCAAATTACAGTACGTGTTAAACAACCCATGATTCCCTAACGTTCGATTGTGCCTATTCCATTTGACACTTATCAATTTTGAATATATCGAATTTTGCATAATTTGCACATATAATTATATTCCAAACGACCTACTCGACAAGAATTTAACGTCAAATAAAAACTCGCCAAACGGAAAACTTCAACGACCAAACAATTAAAAAAATTTAGCAAACAAATTACATTAATTACGCTAACTTGCAACAAAAATCACTTAAAATTATTATTATAATTTTATAATGGTGCTAGTAATAACAACTTTTTTATATCGCATATCTACTGCCTATTATTATTATAAGAAAAAGTTCAACGAATATTACAAGGTGAAACTCAATTTCAAGGCTTTTTTAACGTGCCATTAAACTCGGACATTTTTAAATGTTTGGCCACAAATAAATTATAGCACCAACTTACATTAATAGACCAAGTATCCACTTTGAGAAAATTAAAACAAATAATTAATCGCGTTCGATTACTCTTATAAGAACTTTACCGAGTTCTACCAACTTTCGAACAGATCGTTGGCAGAACATCGTCGACAAGAAGATGCATCAAAAAAACAAATTTCCCAGCTCGACTTTGTTTCTAAGTGGAAAAATTTTAAAAGTAATAAAAACTGCATGGTAACTACACCTGATCAAAAGTTACTTTAATAACAACAATTTATGTAATCACTAATTTTATTTTGGCAAAGGAATAAATTAGCTCATCAGTTCAGCAAACTGGTTCATCGACAAAATCAAGAGTGGCGAAGTTCAAAAACTTTTGAGTTACTTGCTTAACAAATTCAAATCCGACTTGGGTTTCAATTTTTCGAGCTTTTCCTTAATTTATCGAAAGTTTCAGTTAAAGATTGGTTATAAGATTGATTTTACAAAGTATTTACGAAATTGGAACGTACAAAAGAGTAAAATAAAAGATTTAGTTTTTCTTTCATTGAAGAAATTTTAGTACAAATTGTAAACGTTTTTACTCATTAGTCAACGAAAGCTTCTAGTATTTCAATAAAAATCATCCTGTTGGTGGAAGTCAATATTTAATATGCTTTTTTGATATTTGTATTTCGACCAATATTATCAAACATGTTGGATGTTGGTCATTTAAAGCTCTCTTTATTTTCTGGACACGCAACATCTCTACTAAAAGCCTAATCAAATTTATTTTATTTTAGTAAAAACTTGAAAATAACAAATTGTGCCAAAAGATACACTTTAGCATCAGCTAATATATTTTTTAAAGCTACATTGCCACATGAAGAAGACAACTTAAAATTTTTTACATGAGAAAGAAGTCCAAAAGAGGTTCATACTTGAATCATATTTTTCGTTCTTCAACATTATCCAAATATGTAGCTCAAAAACGGTAGATACCTACAAATTTCAATTTTTGAGTTGGTTTATCATATTCATATCAACTAGAAGGTACAAAAGGCATAATTTATTCATGCAGATATGAAAACCTCACCATTTGTTTCTAAAAAGTGATCTAAAAGGTGACCATGTGATCGGCGAAACTTTTCCATATGAAAGCTGAGAAAAACAATATTTGGACATACAGGGTGATTTTTTTAAGTGGTACTAACATTGAAATCTCGGAAACCGTAAGAGTTACGAAATTGATTGAATTAGCAAAAAGTTGTATATTTTGATATCCTTTAAGAACCCGTTTAAAAAATTTCAAAATTCAAAATGGTTTCCGAGATAACGCAGAAAAACTGAAAATTGGCAATTTCGTTTTTCGACTGTAGTTTCAAAATGGCGTACTTTAGAAACAAAATTCTCGGTAAAAATTTTTAGGAGATCAAAAAATCTATCAAACGATACCAAACTCGACTTTTTATCACATCGACGCTAGGCGTCGCGACGTTCAAGTTTTCATTTTCTTATGGGGGACATATTATTTTTTTTTTGCAAATATTACTCAGTAGGCTTATCTAAATTCGGATACCAAACGACAGCTTCCTATCTTGAACTTTTCTTAATTTTCACAACTTTTCAGATTATGTTATGTTACGTTATGTTAATATTTTACTTTATTATAATAATTACGTTATTTTTTACGATAAAAAATAACGAATAAAACTTAAGTTTTTAAATTTTTTGAAAAGTAATTTGAGCTGGAAATAGAAATAAATCAAATTATTATTTATTTATTAAATCTTAGTAATGAAATTTTATTTCTTGAATAACTTACTTTTCTAGAAATTTAAAAACTAAGTTTTAGTCGTTATTTTTTATCGTAAAAAATAACCTAAAGTAAAATATTAACGTAACATAACATAATCTGAAAAGTTGTGATAATTAAGAAAAGTTCAAGATAGGAAGCTGTCGTTTGGTATCCGAATTTAGATAAGCCTACTGAGTAATATTTGCAAAAAAAAAATAATATGTCCCCCATAAGAAAATGAAAACTTGAACGTCGCGACGCCTCGCGTCGATGTGATAAAAAGTCGAGTTTTGTATCGTTCGATAGCTTTTTTGATCTCCTAAAAAATTTTCTTGAAATTCTTTTTCTAAATTACGCCATTTTGAAACTACAGTCGAAAAACGAAATTGCCAATTTTTTGTTTTTCTGCATTATCTCGGAAACCATTTTGAATTTTGAAATTTTCTAAACGGATTCTTAAAGATCATCAAAATATGCAACTTTTTGCTAATTTAACTAACTTTGTAACTCTTACGGTTTCGGAGATCCCAATGTTAGTACCACTTAAAAAAATCACCCTGTATGTCCGAATTTAATTGTCTACTCTACATTATTCCTATTTCAATGCTAGTAAAAAGATTAACTTTTTATTAGAGGAACTCATTATTTCTCGTTTCAGAAAAGTAAATTTGTGAGTTCTCCTTCTCCACTAACAGTTTTTTCTTCTTAGAAGTACATATTGAAAACTTTTTGTAAAAATTCCCGTACTTACTCATTTTCATTGGCAATGCAAAAAATTTTAATTTTTTTTATTCGCAATCCTGAAATCAGAACAAAATGCTCTTTCAGAAAATACCAAAAAATGCCCCCCTCGCTATTTAAAAATAGCCACTACTAAATGCCACTACTCTGAAGATTTAAACGATAAAAACACAGTCAAAAGATAGGAAAAATTACGTTATTTACTTCCTCCAAATTTCATTCTATTTGGTTAATTCGTTTAGAAGTTATTAAGGTAGTTCCACACTTTTAGAACTCTCTGTATGTATAACTGGTGGTAATGGTAATGCACGTAGCAATGGCGTAGAGAGGTTCTAATGGGTCAAAGAGCAAACTCTTCGTTACATGCCCTTTCTTAAATATTCAAGAAATCCGTTCCCCTGTACACACTAGACATAATAAGATCAAAGACTTACTAAAATAACAACATTATGATAAGCGAAACTGTGTCTGATCTTCTGGTCTGACTTGTCTGATTCGTTTAAGGCATGAAATACAAAGCAATTTTTGTATCAAAGTTTCTAAATATCGATGACTTTGGGACAACCGAAGCCCAGGTTATAAAGGAGATCCTAAAAGTCCCCTCAGGTTCTGGGCCCCAACGCTTTGTACCTACCTACATATTAATCTATCATTTGCTATTACACTGGGATTAGATATATCAGAAAGACTAAAACCCCAGACTAGACTAGACTAAAACTAAAGACTAAAATTTTGGAACCATCTGTTCTTATTGAATGATCGTAATGACTGGCTGTGATCTACACTTCGCTTCTGGTGTATATTTTGTAAAACGAAATATTGATTAAAGTTGAACCAGCTCAAGTAAAATCGAACTGTAATATTTTGTTATACCAGCTTCCCGAAAGGAAATTCGGGAACGATTATTGACTTCTTCACTATATTTATACTTATAAACTCAAACGCCCTTAAAATTTGCTTTCCAGTGGTACCAACTTAAGCTGTACTTACCTAGATAACTTAAGATTTTAATCTCTAGTTATAATGCCAAATGAGATACAATCGAAATCTGCATTAATGGAAATGAATTTTAGGAACGTAAAATTTAGTACAATGGTAGAAGGATTCCTCAAAAAGTCAGAATTCCCTCAAAAGAGCCTCGGTGAATTCCCCACTCCCGAGAGTTTTTAAAGATATTTCAGTCGCCCCGCACGTTCGGTTCGATTGGTGTCCTCTTTTCTTTGATACCGTAAGCACGTGCTTATTTTGTTTAAAGATTTTAATCCAGCCAGCCAACTATGATTGTTAATGGATGTTTTCCTATGGGATCACCTGAATTTTTTTGTTCATCTAACACAGCCACAGTCAATAGAAGAACTGAACGAATGCATGAATGCTTAAAAGGCAAGTATTAGACTGTGAAAGATCTTTGAAAATAGCTTTTAAAAAATAAGTTTGTCAAAGATATTTGACAGTCTAATACCAGCCTAATATTTTCAAAATAATAAATGTAAATTACATATAAAATCGAATAAGAATTCTTTTCCTGATTAAGGTATTTCATTGAAATTATCATTAAAATGTATTTAAATATCAAATTCACTTTTCAATTGCCGGAATTTTGGTCATTTCCTCTTGCATCATTTCATAAATTATAAATTGCCGTGGATTTTTTAAATATTGCAGCAAATTTACATCAAAATGTCACTAAATTTTATTGTGTAGTAATAGAATCAATAATTGAGAAGGTTTTAACAGCTCAAAATCCCTAAAAGGTTGAAACCCCAACACGCAAACATTTTGACAAGAGAGGAAATGTTAAAGTACCCAATTTACTCAACATTTTTACGATTAAAAATTATAAACAATATCCTGTTACTTAAAACAAATATAAAACTATTAAACCCCTAGAAATCAAATTTCTGACTAATAATTGAATATCACTCAGAAATGAAATAAATAATACATTAGAGAAAACCAGGAGAGAACAACTATGGATGCGATGAGAGAATATCGATTAGTTAAACAAGTCAAATAAAACCCATGAGAGAAGAGAAAATAATTAGCACCCCTGACAGTTGATCATGAAATTAAAAGGCTTCCACTGATACTAAAAGAGCTGCATTACAAACATTAAGTGTTAAATAACCAGAGGACGTTTAAAAAATTGTCGGAAATTAATCCATCTTACTTAATTTCATATTTTGAGCGATATGGCAACGACCCTGGTGCTTTTGGGAAATTATAATCAACGCTTGTCACGAATAAAAGAGATAAAATTTTATTATTTTAACAAATGTACCGTGCGTACTGATTAGAAGCTCATCATAGGTAGAGCCTACTAACCAACATTCGAAAAGAGAATTCAAATATAAAAGAAGTTTTGAAAATCAAGTTTTTTTGTTAAAACAACGAATTTTTGTTTATTGCAAATCTACGAGGGCAACGGATCTGATGGTATTAAAAGTTTTAAATTTAAATCATCTGCCATCAACCTAATAACCCCAACAAGTCAATCGAAACGTTTCAATGTAAATTAAATATTAACCTCCACAACTCATGGACCCAGCAGGGGTAAATATCATTAAAATATGAAATCAATAGAAATGTTCTTCTAAAATTAATTTACTCCAACACGAGAATGTAATTTACCATAGAATTTTAGATGGAAGGATTGTGTTGTGTATGTAGATCAATTAATAAGCGCGGGGAACTTGAGAAAAACCTTCAAACCTTGAAACAATGAGGTTTTTTACTTCTTCATCCATCACCTCTAAATAATGGATGTTAAAAAAGGAACTGAAATTTATCCCAGTTAGAAACTAGATCGTTCATAGACGTTCGTACTGTTGGTAGAGTAAGTAGTTTTTTTGTGGTAATTGCAATTTGCGGTTTTAAGTTAAGAGAATTTTTAAGCAACAATTATAAGGGTATGATTTTTACAATCAAAATTTGATTATGAATGATTTTCATAAGAGCGCCATATAATTAGATATTGTGGGTTTTCTGAGAACGTCCAGTATCAGTGACCGCTTAACCTTCTACGCCCGCTATGTCCGGTGTGTGCGTCTGTTGAATTACATTTTGATTTTATTTTGTAATTATAAAACCAAATTATAATTGCTTATTTATTAATCAACATTTTAGTTTTAGTTGTTTTTTAAATAAAAACCTTGTTTACTTTTGTCGTAATCGAACAAATAAATTAAAACTCGATGGAAGTAATAAAAACCACTTTCGATTTAAAATTTGTACAAGTACAATTTTTTTCGCTTTTGGCAATTCTTTAGCACACTGAACTCGTAATCAAGAAGTTGTAACTTATTAAAAATACCAACACAACGAACAAGTTTTGCTATGTGAGAACTATGATGATGAGCTAAAGATGCCATTGATCAGGTTTTTAAGAGAGTGAATCACATATACAAAATACGATGCTGCTTCTTGCGTCTACAAAAGCTGCACCTCGGGCTGTGGGCCAAAAGTGACCTTGAGATACATCATTAAAAGAATTTTAAACAAAGGATTTTTATTTTTAAATTCTATAAGAATAATTTACACGAATAAGAACCAAAAAAGAGATCGAAATAATAAATTTTTTGCTTTACTCCAGTTTAAGGGTTGTAATAGTTAATTGTTTGAGCTTCTACTTCTGAATGGGACGAGTTGAGCACAAATTTCTTTTAATGTTAGTGCATTTTTTATTGTTTCATCTCCTCGGTTTGATGCTCAATTTTTTTCTTATTAAAGTACCGAGATACAAACTAAATGTAAGTTTGTAAGTGGCTGATCGTACACGGCTGAAAAAAGCTAACAAAATGTGTAAACAAACTCGCGGTTAGATCATAGAAAATGCCACCGTTTAAAATTTGAGCTTTAACACATAAATTGTCACCAAATAAATTGCTTTTATTGTGGCGATTTTTTTTAGTGAAAGAAATTTTTGTAATTTTTTTTTATATAAAGTAAAATTGCCTAAATGTTTCAAAACAACTTCTCCCACATAAAACTAACAATTTTGATGAAAGCGTTTATAGCAAGCTGCACCGTGAAAAATTCCAAAATTGCTATATCTTTCTTCCTTTTCGCTATTATTGTGAATGTTTCCTATCTTTTCTACTGATCATAGCATCATCTAACTTGCAACCCTGTAAAACATCTTACATTCAAGGTCGCACAATGAGGGTAGAAAATACTATTCGTTTTAAAAAAATTAGCTTCAAATTAAAACTCAACCTTTGGAATTTAATCCAAATCTTAAAATAAAAATTTTACAACAAATTGATTTATTTCTTTATTTTATTCCCAAGCGGCTGTAGTCAAATAAAATTATGTTAAAACACAACTAACCGAAGATAAGTTTGTGCAAACGTCCCAAGTTTAATTGGTGCTAAATTAAAAGCGAAATTTTGGCCAAAATGTTCGAGCCACCCTCGAACATTTTTTAATAAAAAAAATCGAAAAGTTTTTCGAAAGAATAGTACAAATTGTAAATCTTCTAATTCCAAAGCTGGTTTGTGCAGTTGTTGAAGAAATACATGCTTCTCCCCCGCTTGCACCACCCCCTACGTCCGCGCACCCCTTGTAAAGCCACGAGCGCCACGTTAAACCTGTTGCTCTTAAAATTATACACGACCAAAAAAAACCGTGCTTCATCCTACTTTCTAAATTAATAGGTATATATTTTTTTAGAAATAATCTCCAAAACAATAATGAATGGGCTTAAGAGAATAAAAAAAATTAAATGCGAATATGAGTAGTTTTTAATGTACCGTCCTAGTTAGAACTTCACCTGTTGTTTTTATTTTTTTAAATAATTGGGTAGGTATAAGAATTTAAAAAGAGAAAAAGTTAAAGGGTTTTAAAATAACTTTATGTATAGTATATCATACGTGAAGGGGGTGTAAATCCCGTTATTTTACGCGCTATAAAAACTACCTGTTCTCATCTATGCTCGCTTAAAGCATAAAGTCAAACCCTTTGGTAAAAAAACAATCCAAATAAAAAAAATAAAATCATTTCTGGACGTACACACTTTAACAGTTTTAAAAAAAGGTAGAAATGCGTTTGAATTGATTGTTGTAAAATTTACAATACAATATGCCATCATTACCAAATCTATGTATGAGATTTTAAAAGTTCCATGTCAAGTTTTTCAAAAATAAATGATCTTTCAAATAAATAATACAAGGTTTAGTTAAAAATTCCGACATCGTTACGGGCAAAATAAAATAAATGATGATGATGACGGTATATGTGTACGTGGCTATCAAACAACTCAAAAATGCGTTTCGAGAATTTACTCAACTTTTTTTTTGTAAAAACAGGTGCTATAACAATGGAATTTTGACTCTTTTTTATCCCAAAATTATAAAAATTTTGAAAAATATTTTTCTATGAAATTAAAAATTTTCAAATACCATATCTGTAATGTTTGAAAGGCATTTGTTTATAACAGACCCATTTGTCATGTTTGGATTGTTTAAAGTAAAATTAAAACAAAAGGGTAGTTGCGACCATTTTATTTATTTGTGACTTTAAGAATAATGAATCGTTGTTGTATAAACCATGGAATACCTACTTAAAGGTCTATAAAGCTATATGAAATATAAATAAAACTTCCAGCTAGCTTAAAAGTTATTTCAAAATAAAATGATGTAAATTAGTGTTTCTCTACTCTTTGCTTACATCGTTACATCCTCCATTAACACTTTGTTGTCTCTTGATGACTACATTATAAATCACAATAATCGATAACCAGTAAGCAGTTGATGTATTGATAATTGCCTATTTATTATTTATTTTAAGACTCGCAGATCTAGCGATCTTTTCTCCAAACCCAAAATTGTAGATAGTGACTCATTCTTAATATGGGTT
Organism: Malthinus seriepunctatus; assembly: GCA_963924605.1. Taxonomy (NCBI): domain Eukaryota; kingdom Metazoa; phylum Arthropoda; class Insecta; order Coleoptera; family Cantharidae; genus Malthinus; species Malthinus seriepunctatus. The sequence continues at coordinate 49,786,048 of OZ004600.1, forward strand.
CACAAGCTTTAGCTAATGGCAGTGGATTCGAATACGAACGATTGTTTATAATGATATACCGAAAAATCTCGATGCAATCTACTCTTCATTTGATCACTGATACAACTTTCTAGATTTGTGGTACCTATTGTAGTATACAGTCCCACCAACTTTTCTAACGAGCTGAGGGGGCGCGACCGTGATAGATTTTGAAGTACACTACGAGTATTTCAGTCAAAAAATTTGACAATTAACTGTCACTAAAATTGATTATAGGTTGATATTAAGACAGTGAATTTGAAAAGCCTGTAATACAGCAGATAATTTTGTTTTCATTAGCCCCGACCCATTAACGGTGCGCGTAAAATTTCCATAGTTTTCGCAGTTTATCTCGTAAACGATGCACTTTTAAAAACTTAAGAAGTAAGATTTTAGTTTCAATGCTAATGCATAAAATTCCCTTCGACTAACCACGTCAATGGCCAGTTCTTTGCACCCTTAAACCTTTCCAACCTCCTAACTTCGATATGTATGGTTAAATTTTGTTGAAACAAAATTTGTCGCTCTTTAAAGTTTGTCGTGACATCCCTGTTACACTCCTGTATGCATTGAGGGAAAATGTTGCAATACGATTTAAAAAAATTAAAATTAGGAAGGTTACTTAGCTCCTAATATTAAAAAAACATTTTTAGAGAGAAGATCTTGTGTTAAGTTATCAATACTTTTGAAAACCCCAATTTTCATAACTTTTATGTAATAGGGTATTTTCCAATTTTTTAAAATGTATCTAGAAAGTTACCTTATTGATAATGTAATCTCAAAACCACATTAAAGAAAAATTGCGACTGTAGGTTTTGCCAAAAAAAATGATTTGAAATTCAAACTATAAAGTTTCCCCCATAAAAGCGGCATGACGTCACGAGTCGTTGCTGTCAATATTCAACTAATGAGCTCCAACTTATGATAACATTGATTACACATTAACTGACATTTAATACATGTAACTAAGCAACAAACGTGATGTGTATGACTCGTGACGTCACTTCCGTTTTAATTTTCACTTTGAAACTGTACCATTTAATACTTTTTCTAAAGCAGTTTTTGATAAAACTGTTTTGATTAACATATTTTTAGTGTGCCCAAGTCATTGATAATCGACTTTGCTATGCAATAACGCAGGAATAATCGATATTTTAAAAATTGGAAAATACTCTGTTGTTTAGGAAAAACTTCAAGTTTTCAGCGAGAACTCTGATGTCACCATAACAGGGTGTTTCGGCTGTACTGAAGCTAATTTTACGAAGTTTCGAAATACGTATTCAACGGGGGGCGTCATAGTCATGTAACGCACTTTAATTCTTTTGGCACTTGCTTTTCATAATAACGACATTTTAACAAAAATTTTTAAACACCAAAATTTGGTGTGGTGGTCCAAAATTTTGTATTTACAATTTCTGAAGGCAAAACTCGAATTGGCATAACAAATCTATTCTTGCAAAGGTTAAAATTTGGCAGCCTTTTAAATGATGGGTTACCCATGGTGTTAATATCCATGTCCATGTAAATGGACATGGGCTTACCTAACCGAAAAGTATTATAAAAAATTTTTTTATGAGCGTTACATTACACACAGACAGTTTATTTTTGCATTTGCGACTCACGACGACTAAAATCGTCCAGAAATTAAATAAATTTTTCAATTACATTATACTTTTATACAAGAAAATCAAAATAGAAATCACTCAGACTCGAAAATCTTTTTTTAAATGTACAGAGGTTAGGTAGAAATTATTAGTAAACTTTAAAAATCTTACCTTATATAATGAAGAATTTTTATTTTTCTGAAGTCATCTTGGTCATCTTTATTTGAAATGCTGGAAATACAATAAGTAATTAGCACTTTTGTATGTTATAAAAATTTTATTTTTAAATACCTATTACCATTTCGTAATGCAATTGAATAACAACTTGAATAAAATAAACTACCTACTCACGCATAAAAGTTTAAACTAAACTAAAGTAGATATATTAATTCTTATCAATAAATTAATGCAGGTGGTGAACTTACGACTTGCGTCTATTTTTACATCTATTCATACAGAAAGCAAAGCAAACGCAAACGTATTTTATCAGAATAGATAAAACATCTACCAAATTTTATTTAAACTTTATTTAAATCACATAAAATTTTTTAGTGAACTAATCCATTTTAACATGAATTTAATATCTATCGCATGTACAACCTACAATACCTACATACATACAGAGTGCTTCCAAAGTTGGTTTGGACATGAAAAATTAAGTCTATTTGCATTTTTAAATTATTTATGGGTAATTCCACGTCAGATCGGCCACGTTTGACCCTTAGGTCTTCGGATTTTGACGCCATTTGGTGTGTCGGTTAGAAATATGTTCAAACTTTAGTGAACAAAGTGGTTTTGAGGAAAAATTATTTTTGACCTATCTACGCTCAAATTAATTTTTGAACTATTTTAAAAAATGAATAATTCAATAATTTATAACTCGCGATCTAAAAGAGATATGTTTCTGCAAAATACGCCTATTTAAAGCTAAAGAAATGTACTATTTATTTTATGCATCGCTTCTTTGATTTAAAGCCTTTTTGGTCAAAATGTTCCAGTGTCAAATGTTCAAGTAGAAGTTTCCAAAATACACCCTCTTCGATTTTCGCAATTTTTTTATATGTTGAACCCTTATGAGTTATGACTTAGGTTTAAGTAAAAAAATTCAAAACTTTGGGCACTCGTCAAATCTTGATGCTAGACGGTCTCAACTCTTACACCTCAATCTAAAACCCTCACTGAGGCTTGAGGCCGTGTAGCATCTCGAGTTGACGAGTGCCCACGGTTTTGAATTTTTTTACTTAAACCTAAGTCATAAGAGCTGAACATATACAAAAATTACGAAAATCGAAGAGGGTCTATTTTGGAAACTTCGACTTGAACATTTGACACTGGAAGAGTTTGGCAAAAAGGCTTTAACTCAAAGAAGAGGTGCATAAAATAAATAGTACGTTCCTTTAGCTTTAAATAGGCGTATTTTGCAGAAATATGTATATCTCTTTTAGATCGCGAGTTATAAATTATCGAAGGATTCATGTTTTCAAAATAGTTCGAAAATTAATTTGACCATTATATTCCAAAAATAATTTTTTCGCAAAACCACTTTGTACACTTAAGTTTCAACCTTCTTCCAACCGACATACCAAATTTCGTCAAAATCCGAAGACCTAAGGGTCAAACGTGGCCGATCTGATGTGGAATTTATTTCATTTTTTTTTCTATTTTGTTATGGTAATAATATGGGGTCAAAGCAGGCACGTTTTAAACAGTATGAGCGTTTTCAAAAACTACTAGCAAGTTAATTCATTTTTTTTAAATTAGAGTTGCCATACCCAGAATAGGGAACATGCATGAAAAAAAATTCAGTTAAACTGTTTTGTGTACTTTGAACTGTCGTTTTCCCTAAGCAATGCACCACCTAACACATCCACAACTACGCAACGTCCATAATACTCGTATTACCAACTTCATGCACTCTGTATTCTCCAGAATCATCCCTTAGCGACTTTTAACCTGTTTCAAAACTTGAAGAAAAGTCTGGCTGGAAAAAGATTATTATCAAATAGTAAATAGTAGTTAAAAAAAATTGTCGATCGCTGGGGAGGAAGGGTTGTATATTCAGGAAAAAAGAGCTCATGTTTATAAATAGAAACTGGGAAAGGCTACTCTCATAAGAATAATTTTGAGATTTTTCAATAAGAACAGCTCATAGTACTTAAAGAATCATGGACCCATGAAGAAGTTGAACAATTTAATTTTTCAGCGTTTGGCCTATGTACCCAAGTAACCCAAAGACGTCCACTGGACGTCTACTGTACGTACGCGTATGGACGGTTTGAACGTCCATAGCTGGTGCACAATCAGTTCACAGGCCGTTCTCTGGACGTTCTATGGATGTACATTTGGCACAGTTGACAATCCGTATTTCGTCCATATGTATATGACGTTCAACGAACAGTTTATGGATGTAATAAGGATGTCCCTGGGACGTTAAATGAACAAATTATGGACTATACTTTATTGCCCTTATCTATAGTTATCTAGCAAAAATTTCTCTAGCATTAGTAGGGGAATCTAGGGATCTCAATCTCTTCTTCTAGATGAATTATTGAACGATCTCGAATCATGTAAGTATGTATTTAACACTTAGAGTACCAAGAAAAAAACTATGCGAGAAGTACCAGCCGGGTCCAACGGACCCGAGTGTACATTAAACGCATTTATAATAGGTCTATTTTCATTTTTTTGAAGTTTTTTTTTAATTTTCGTTTTTATGCATTTATTTTGTTTATATGTTGATAAAAAAAAATTGATAATTCAATTTCGCCCTTCCTAAATTTCGCTTATTTCACTATCACTCTGAGTATTTATTTCTACCATTAATGCGGTTTACACGTAAAATGATACTGCACATTTGGTTAATGGAATAAAACTCAGCACATAGTTTACTGGAACCATATAGGTTAATTTTTTCCAATGAGAATTAAAAAATATTTGATGGGGGCTGCTGTACACCCCCTTTAATGAGGGCTCTGAGGGCTATACATGGCGAATACCTCAGCTACGTTGCACTTTTTGTTAATAAATGGAATGAAACTCGATACATAATAGTTTACTGGAACCATGTAGAGTAATTTTGTTCAATAAGACCAAATAAATATTCAAGGGGGCGCTGCACACCCCCTTTTTTCAAAATCTGATATTTACCGTACTTTCTTGTAAAAAGATCTAATATTGGCCCCATCTTATCGTGAAAAGTATTGTTACCCTACATTTTAAGGGTGTAGAATCGATCTGTGACCATTTGGAATCCATCTGAGCAACTCCATGGGCTTAAAATCGCCATTTTTGCTTCTATAGTGCTGTTAACAACAATCTTTCAAAAAATTTGAAATCATGCCAGTAAGGCATTGTTTATTAATATTTTTTTATCTCATCGTACAGAATATGGTTCCAGTAAACTATCTACCAAGTTTCATTTCATTAACCAAAGGGACAGTATCATTTTAATGGACCCCTTTTAGAAGAAGATTTTTACAACGCCGATGAGGAAAATAAGGGTTTTGCGCCCAAAGGATGCTCAAATGAATTCATTATGGTTACAGATCGATTAAGCAGCCCCGAAATATACGGATTCATCCAAAATACTCAAAAAAATAACGGCAATTTTATAAAATACAACGCATTTATATGTTCGGGTCCGTCGGACCCGGCTGGTACGTGGCGCTGCTTTTTTTATTACATAGGGAAGGAAGTCGATTAAATGAAAAAAATTTGAAATAGTTATTCAAAATAGGAAGTTAGAAAAAGTTACAAAATAACAGCGCATAATTTTCAAATTTGAATGAGAAAAACTGAATTGAAAGTGCGATTCGGGTCCGATGGACCCGGCTGGTACTCTAAGTGTTAATCTTATTATTTTTTTTCATTCAGTAACAATTTCTTGTAGCGGTATAGCTCTTAATTTATTAATTTGGATTTAATATAAATAACTTAGAATGGCTACAAACACCAGAACATTTCAAAAATATATTTTTTCAATTAAAAGTTTCTACAACAAAATACTCTGTTTAAATATTTTTTTAATTTCTAATGTGTCATAATGTATGTTATTATATTTAGTTTTTAACTTTTTATAATAATTTCATACCTATTCAATTTATACTCATTCATGTTGTGCGAACATATTTTTTTAAATTTAGCTCCGAGTAAAACAATACATGTAAATAATTTTTAATACTTTAAAAATAATATAATTTATTTTTAATTACACAATATTTATGTGTTAAATTTTAAATGTTTTATATAAAAAAATTCAATTACAACCGCAATTTCGTGATAAATCGCTTATATTTTAAGCTTTGATGTTGAGGGGTTTTGTGTAATATTTAATATAAAAGCGCAAAACATTGGGTCTAACACTTTTTGTTATATTTATGAAATTAGTTAAATTATGTAATGCAGCAGTTTTAATGTGATTACAATTATATACAGGAAATTTGATATTAATACAAAGGATACAGTAAGCAGCTGCCTTTTTATTATTACTAAAAATTAAAGTACCTATAGGTAAAAAGACAAAAAAATAATTATAATGTAATATATTATAAATTTTAGTTTTAAAGGTTACCTAAATTAAATTTATTCTATTTATTTTTTCTATTTACTTAAAACTAAATAAAATTATGGCGCCAATAACTTTAAAACTTAACGAATTAATTTTCTCCTAATTTTTTTTAAATTTCAGTAATAATAATAATTAAATATCAATTAAGTAGGCTCGCTGTACGCACTATATTTTTTTCTCTATTTCATAATTTTAATACTATAATTTTGACACGCAAATTTTATTTTTACATTAATAAGAAAATTTTGTGTACATTTACAGTTACAAAATCGCATTAAATAATTAAATAAAAAAATAGACACATCACTAAAGAGGGTATTAAAGACACCAATTATAGCACCACGAAAAAATATTTTAATAGGCCAGGTGAAAGTCGTATGGCCAACTTAGTTTTTTTTAGTATGAAATGTAATTTTTGTAAAAATATCTAGAAAATCACAAAAGAGGATCCTCTTGAATCTCCTTAGATTGTTTATAATAATTTAAAAATATTTACTATTTTCTCTCAATAATTTGAAATAAAACATTAAAAAGAAATAACAATGGTCGGTTAGTGGGGATGGGGACGTCAGATGAGCTAGCACAGCTTTTCGTTTTTCCTTTTGAAAATTAAAGAAAATCTTAGAAAGTGTCTTTCTTTTCTTTTATTCGCCTTCAAAATAAGGAAGTTTCTGCGCCCTACCCTGTAGTAATAATCCAATGACCTCCAAATTCCAAAACCTCCAAAACCTACAACTACTGTATAAATCTTAGCTGACTCGTCAGTCATCTTGAGTCTTACGTCAAAGTGACGTTTAATGTAATAAACATACAAACATAGTACTCCAACAGTCAACTGTTTTATCGGTCTTATGCAAAATGTCACTTTGACATCCGACTCAAGATGGCTGACGAATCAGCTGCCTTTTATATATGTAGTAGCTATACCGTTGAATAAACAGCCGCTACTCTAATAGGAAAGAGCCATTTAGCAAATAATTTGGATCGCAATGGTTTTCTAAATATATAGCGATTTCCAGTCAATTTCTGCAATAGAAATGGTTGCTTATACTCCCACTTATAAGGAAAGATCAAGACAGCCAATAATACTGTAAACTCGACGAAATGAATGAGTGCCTCGTAGTTTTCCAAAATGTCGTTTCCATCGCATTTTCTCTTATAGGCAACGGTTGCTAACCTTCCTTCCAGATCTATTTATTCAATGAGCTATACTAAAACCTACAGCTATTAGATAAAAGGCCGCTACTCGTCAGCCATCTTGTATCTCCTGCCACAGTGGTGTTTAATGTGATATACATACATTGTGATCGAACAGTTTTTATATACTGTGGGTACTGTTTAAGCTTTGCTGTTTGTTTTCCAAATAAAATAAACATAAAAAATTACAAAATAAATAAATTACAGGAAACTGTATTATCGGCCTTATGCAAATGTCACTTTGACAGGAGCTACAAAATGACTGACGAGTCAATTTATCTAGTAGTTGTACCAAAACCAATGACATTGGCCGCTGCCAACATTAACTGATAAATGTCCCCATATCTACCGCTTGCGAAATTCTAACAAACGTCAGTTTTTTGAATTCGATATTGAGAATTTCTTTTTAAAATCAACATTGACCAACATAAAACATGCGAAATAAATAATTATTTGTTTTTATAAGCAGCTTTAAAAGAGAAACTTTGTACAAATAATCACCATAGGATTTAATTGTGACTATTATAATTATTTTTTACTAATTTTTTATATTTCGGTTCTGTAATGGAGCTATTACGACACCAAAAGTAGTTTAGTAATATCTGAAGGCGTGTCTGAAAAGTGTAGTCACATTTCTTTTTTTCGAAGTTGGTATGTATTTTTTTAAGTGGTTTTCTTTTCTTTCTCCGGGCCTGGACCGCTGACCTCGTAAACCTGAAGCCGCACTAGGTTATACAGGATTTCCAGCAATTTTAAGTTCGAAATGTCTTATTAATAGTGATTATACGTTAACACAACAGGTAGATACTATTCGGTGATCAGCTGATTTTGAGGTGCCAAAAACTGTACTGCATGTACAGTACAGTTTTATAGATTTAAAAGCATTTTAAATCCAGCTACCGTGTGGCGAAACATGTCGCAGTTTTTGTAAAGAATTTGGAAATTATATATATTTTTAAAATATATTACAGGTTTGTTTGTTTTAAAAATATTGTACGATATTTATTTGTTCGTTCGTTATTATTTGTCCACTCGCTACGCTCGTTTCGTAATCTTCTCCACTCACAAAATAAAACGCCTCTTTTAACACGTATATCATATACTACACTATTATGAACTTGGCGTTAGTCAGAAACCTTGACGACGTACTTGAAATCCAAAGAAAGTCAAAGGGTATCTAACTTCTTTGAAAATAAAAAATACCCCGTCAACCCTGTATACGCATAATTTGGCATAATGTTACATTTTAAATTGAAAGCAAGTTAAAATATACCCATAAAAAATACCACGCGTTTCAATTTCTCATGGTATTAAAAAAAAGTCCTTTTGGAAGAATTTGGTAATTTTAATGTCACTTAAATCTTTATGGTTCATTCGTTTTGTGGTTAAAACCACAAAAAAAAGATAAAATGTACCCCAATTCGGTAGTTGACTTGTCTCTAAAAACCCTGTATTTTACATAGTAAATAAAGTGACTTTAAATTTTGTTTAAAAAAGTGGTTTACCCTAAACTGGACCATATTTATTATAATAGTGAGGATTTACAAGTTAAAAGAAGGATATTATAAAAAAAGCCACGCTTTCAAAACCTTTTCAAATTCTTATTTTTTTGTGATTCGGTTTTCTATTCATCGCAAGACCATATTAATTTACATAATGGCTGAAAGTGGCGAATAAATGGTAGTTTTAGATTTATTCAAGGGTAAATCTTAATATCGTTGATATTTGATAGCAAATAGAAAATATACCTATCAGGAGCAGCTGCAATTATTTGGTCAGATGTATGTCAGATTCTTTAAAGATTTATTTAAGAAAATTTTAAATATTCCTAACGCTTTATAACGAACATAATACAATTTAGTAATGGATATTTTGGGTTTTTAAAAAACGTATAAACATTTGAAATTTATTAGAAATTTATAAGCTATAAAATTAATATAATGATAAGTTTAATATCGGAATTCGAGATCGATCGGAGCTCGTTAACCCAATCTGAGAGCTGTCTAAGTGGATTATTAAGCGAAAAAGTGGTAAGTGTGTCGGTGGGATTTTAAGGAAAGGAGATCCAGGATCCCGCCGTAGCACGCGACGGCCCGAAAACCTGACCTTTCTCAATAAACACAGGGGTCTACGATAAAGGTAAAGGATGAATTCCACTCATTTTTGTGTCCAACTTTAGTCATAAATAACTGTTCAAATGCACTTTTCTTTACTTTATGTGTTTTATGATTTTCGAATACGTTTTCATCATTTCCAACCTACCCTTATTATTTATTTTATTTCCTCGTTTACTTTTAAAAATTTACAAAAATTACAACTATTAAAAATAAAAACAATAAATTTTTAATACAATTGATTAACGCTTTGGAATACGCGAAAAATAAATCATTAGTCTTAAGAATAACACATAATTGATATAAGAAAAGGGTCAACTTAAATGTAGTGTAAAAGGTAGTTTTGTGGGTGGCATTGACCTAGGACAATTCAACCACGAACACAGTTGCTCAAGTTTATACTTTTACATATCAATAGGCGGAAGTTGGTTTCTAAAAGCTAAGACTGGAGACGCCGCTACCGCAGCCACAACCGACCCGTCCCGTCCCATCCTTAAGAAAGGGAAAGCGCCGGGATTCAAAGGATTCGTGCAAGGGTAAAGATCAGACAACAACCTGTTACATTAGTCTTTTCACTTAAAGGATTTTGTTCAAGATGTGGAAAAGTGACAAAGAATTAATCACCACCGATTCAGACTAAATAACTTTATAAATATCAACTCGGAAAATGTGTAATTTTAAGACGTTTTATTTTGGTAATGAAAATTATAGTTTTCCAATTGTTGTTTAATGATTGTAAAAAAATTTAAAGCCTATAAAAGTTGTAAGGGTGTTATCTCTTTTTGAAAACCCCGAAGCTTTTATTGTGTATTTCTTTTATTTGTCTGTTGACTTTGTTTAGAAATTCAAATAAAATATTTTTTTATTTCTTCCGTATGTTAATGTTTAGTAATAATTTATTAATTAATTGATGGTTTCGCATTTCCTCAATTTAGTGCTCTGAGAACGATTTCTAGAATTCTACTGGATGGAAGGATGAAGAAATCGGATAATTTGGCGTTTTCAGTTACTTCATGGAGATACATTTATTAATGTTTCTATATCTGGAATTTTTAAGGTAAAAGCGTTTGAACTTCTGAACACTCAGTATCATCTTAAGATCGAAAAGTAGAAAGCGATAATAGAAATTGAACAACGTTTGTGATAAACGTGAGAAACTCAAAATCATATGGAAGATGACCCCCCCCCCAAATGTTTGAAGCAGTTGGAAAAATTTTTCGGAGTTGGCATAAATTATAAAGTCAAAACAAAATTTTTGCAAAAATTATAAAGTCAAAACAAAATCAAAAATTGAAAAACCGTTTTCAATTTTTGAAAACGGTGTTTTCAAAAAAAACCGTTTTTTGAGATATTGGAACTCGCGCACTTGATTTGTCTAGTGTTATCTGTTATCTCTAAATTCTCAGGGTTCAGGGTTGATGTAATAACTGAAATATAAACAAAAACAAGAAGTTTCAATCTTTCAAGTGGTAGTTTTTCTAGAGGCAATAAGCTAAAAAGGCTCGTCTTCATACACAGGCTTGCCTTCCGGTTTGCGTGTGCAGGCGGCTTTCACAGGCCACCTGAATTCTGTCCACAAGCTCCGGTTTGGCCTGTGCAGGCCGCCTGAACGCTATGTCTACATTCTACATGCTCCGGTTTGGCTTGTGCATGTACAGGCCGCCTGAACTGTGTCTACACGCTCCGGTTTAATCTGTGGATCTGTGCAGGCGGAAGGCAAGCCTGTGTGTGAAGACGAGCCTTTAGATCTCCTCAAACATTCGAGGATTATCTATCTTACAGGTATTTTTTGATTTCAATTTATCTCTAATCTAATGAATAAAGATTATTCTTTAGTTATTGCTCTTATCCAATATTTAGATACCGCACTAAACCATGTAAAATCATACGTACAGGTTCATATTTTCTAAATAATTTTAGTAAAAAAAGTTTCAAACAAAAGTTGTAAGGCATAAAATTTTGAATCTAAATCAAGAAAAAAAAATTAATGTTACATGTTCCTTAAGGACAAGAATTAGATATGAAGGTGTCAAATACTACCCCAAAATAGCCATGACTGTTTCTTACAATAAATTTGACACTGCGACAAATAATAAATAATAACTGTCAATGTCAAAATGAACTAACGAAAGTTTCGTTACGAAACCATAGAATATAAAGAACAAGGACGGAGCTTAGCAACCGTTGCCCATATAAGAGAAAATGCGACGAAAATGACATTTTAGAAATCTATAGATGAGTCATTCATTCCGTCGAGTTTACATTATCATTGGCTGTCATGATCTTTCCTTTTAAGTGGGAGTATAAGCAAACATTTTTATTGGAGATAGAAATTGACCTGAAATAGCTATGTTTAGACAACCATTGCATTCACATACCTGGAATGCCATACCAAGTTACCTTGAATGCTCTTTCCTTTTAGAGTAGCGGCTATTTTATTCAATGAACGAAACAGAAATTGTTTAGCATAACTTTTCATACTCCAATTTTTACTGTACAAAGCATGGAAAATTAACTTTGCTTATTGATTTAGATGCAGAAAATTTAATTCTCTACAATTTCTGTTTGAAGCCTTTTTGTCTAAAATAATCAGGGAAGCGAGAAATTACAAGATTATATTTTACATCTCTATGACGGAGAGCCATGATCACATGATCACCATCCTGTGATCCCGTGTTCCTCAATGCAATGCAATGCCTGACGGATTTTGTAAAGACACGATATGGCCTGTTAAAGCTAAAAACCGCTACAAATGTTCAAAAAAAGGCGTAAAGAAGTTGGATAATGCTCAATGCTCTAGGACAGACTTTAGAAAATTATATAATTTGAAGTCGAGATTTAATAAGAATCTGCAAACAGGAAGATTAGAAGCTAAAAATATAGCAACAGAAAATAGATGATTTGCTTATTCTGTAGTATAGTTTGCCAAAACTGTGTGAAAAGTCTTCTGTTGGTCAAAAGATAATAACTTAAAGGGGTGGACCAAGTATGAATTTTTCGTAATTTAAATCGTATAGGCTAAAGTTTAACATCGTGGAAAGTTTAAATTGAAGACAGAGCAATTTTCAGTACGAAATAAAAATAAGAAGAAAACTAAATTATAATGTAGTGTAAAAGTTTAATCCTTTGATTTATATCCTGTTTACATTAACGTAAAAGTTGCGGAAGTTAAACTGTTAAAAAGGGTGAACATAAAAAGTAACTCGACGATCTGAAATTAGTTTATAAGTTAAGGCGGTAAAAGGGTATAAAAAATTATAGACAAAAAGTAAAAGTTGTAGCTTAACGTAGTTGATCCACGAGCTATGCAGGTCGTCGCTATCAATGAATGCGCACACTGAATGAAGAAGCAAAAGCAGCAGCTACTTTATCTGCTGTGGTGTATTTATTTATCCTCGTTGTCAAGGAACCCCGACCTTTCTCAACGCGACCGCACTCCTTCTCAAGCTACTTGAGGCCTTCGCTCGCATTACCCACTGACACGCATTTATCACTGATAATAAGAAAGCTGTTATATTAAGGGAAAATGACAAACTTTTACGAGATTACGAGAAAAATATTTTCTTTCCAAGAAAAAAATCTTTTTCGCATTTATTCAACGATGTAATATGAACTTTACGTTTACAAGTTACATCAAGATAAAATATGTTATGCATTTGATGCAACTACCCCCCAAACATGCATTATCCGAGCTTCGCCCGCTTGATTGACGTGAAAAGTCTTGTACTGCTTAGTTTAAATGCTTTTAAAATTGATTAGGTAGTTTGTTTACCATGTTTATCATGCACATTAATTCTTTCAATTCCATTAAGTTTTATGATGAGAGTCACAATATAATTGATTACTTTTTTTATATAAAAATACATCAACCCTGTCTCGACGCGACGTTTAGTCTACTTCAATTTACTTTTACAAAATAATTTTTTCCAGTTCCTACAATTGCATAATTTATACTAATAGAGAAAATTTAAAGAAGTTAGATTTTCGGTGGTGATATTTTACCCTTTGATTTAATTAAATTGATAGTTTTAGTCCTTTTTATAGTTATTTCGTGTTAATCCATCATAAATAATATAAAAAGTTGTGTTAATCAAAATAAGAAATATGTTTATTGATACAACGAGGAAACAAAAGTTTTCTAACATAATGTCGAACTGTTTATTTTTTATATTTTGAAGTTGAAAGGTTACAGGGTTCAACCAAACGCTATTCTATGAAAAGTTATTTTGAAATGATTTCGTGAATGGTTTTTGTACAAATTAGGGATGAAAACCTAGAAAGACGTGATAATTCATAAATACAAGAAAGTGGAAGAGATATTCTTTAACATTCTCTGGTAGAAAAGTTCCTATGGCTCTAAACAGTTTCCTTAGGGCCGTTTTATATGGACTTAATATCGTACTTTTAGAGTACTAAATCGGCGCAAGGAGTAAAAGTACGGAAATCTACATTTAACGTCGAATGTCGAAATTTCTATGCACGACGTTAAAGCTTAGATTCTCGTGCTTTTGCACGGGATTTTTACTTTCGGTTTAACTGGAGATGAAATCAACTTTCCTAATTTAAATGGCACACCCTGTATATTCTTTAATATTTTGAAGAACCGTAAAATTAGCTATCTCATGATACTTTGATATATCTCTTTTTTTGTACTTATTTAAAAATAATTCTCTCTCTTATTAAAAACCTATGTGCTAACTCGTCATACTGTATTGCGTTTGATAATACTGCAAAATGTTTTTTGTATATTTTTATGAATAAGATAACTTATTAAAATATGTTTAAAATATGCAATTCCTTAGTATAATTTTGAACACCGTACAGCTAAGGTCGAGTAATTTTGTGTTGACGTGCTTAATGTGGAAGGCTCAAAACTACTTAATTTTCCCAATTTGGGCACTGATTTGAGTTTCACCATTATTTTACAATTTCTGGGCATACAAAATTCTCTTGCAGAGAATTTTATATACGTTTTTGCTAAAATCAGGAGTGGACTTCGCTACCATCTTTATAAAAATGTATGTACTCTATGCTTGCTATCTACAGAAGTTTATCACTTTTTTACAAATAATTTCGCCACCACAAATTATGAAGGGTAAATTATGAAGTTCTACTTAATTAATTACTGAACTTAGATGCAAAGCTTGCTTTCATTGTTTATAATTAATGCACATTTTGATAATACGATTATATTGATAAAATACACTTCCAAAACGTATTACTGAATGCGACTTAAAAATGTTACCTCTGGTAGTATTCCAGTACCATCAAGCTTTAGTTTAAGTACTTAAGGGGGTAAGCTCCGCTACTAATTTTAATGGGTTCGGCCACTTTAAATTCCGCCGTTTAATTATTTATACTTAGCTTTTCAAATATGAAATGACAATTGATAAAAATTGTCGATGAAGAATTATTTACTAAAGCGGGACTTTCCACCTTAACAGACGTTGTTAACGTTAAAAATGGTTTGTTTTTAATTACTTCTTAAATCTTAAATGTTCTTAAATTAATAATATAGTTTTGATTTGTATTAGGGGAAGTAAATAAATTTAACATGGTATTACCCCAATACTATCCACCTTTAAGTACTTAACAGACGTTCTTAACGTTAAAAACGGCTTGATTTTGTTCAAATTTGTCTTTGACGTATTTTCAAAGTTCATCAAAAAAATTAATAATATAGTGTTGATTTGTATTAGGGATAGTAAATAAATTTAACATGGTACTACCCAAATACTAACAACTTTTAAGTACTTAACAGACGTTCTTAACGTTAAAAACGGCTTGATTTTGTTCAAATTTGTCTTTGACGTATTTTCAAAGTTCATCAAAAAATTAATAATATAGTTTTGATTTGTATTAGGGATAGTAAATAAATTTAACAGGGTACTACCCAAATACTTTCCACCTTTAAGTACTTAACAGGCGCTCTTAACGTTAAAGACGGCTTGATTTTGTTCAAATTTGTCATTGACATATTTTCAAAGTTCATCAAAAAAATTAATAATATACACTCAAATTTTTAAAAGACTACCGACACGTGACTTTTAAAATATTGAATAAATAATTAATTTAATTATAAATTTTCTAAATAAATATTTAATAATAATTAGCAATAAATGTATTAACTAAATTAACTAATTAAACTCTGGAAATAAGTCGTTTTCATCTTTATTTGTACATATAAAGGTGGTCACGTGTCGGTAGTCTTTAAAAAATTTGACTATAGTTTTGATTTGTATTAGGAATTGTAAATAAATTTAACATGGTACTATCCAAATACTTTCCACCTTTAAGTACTTAACAGACGTTCTTAACGTTAAAAACAGCTTGATTTTGTTCAAATTTGTAATGGACGTATTTTCAAAATTCATCAAAAAAATTAATAATAGTTTTGATTTGTATGAGGGGTAGTAAATAAATTTAACATGGTACTACCCCAATACTATCAACCTTTAAGTACTTAACAGACGTTGTTAACGTTAAAAACGGCTTGATATTTTTCAAATTTGTCATTGACGTATTTTCAAAGTCATCAAAAAAATTTATAATATAATTTTGATTTGTATTAGGGGTAGTAAATAAATTTAACATGGTACTACCCCAATACTATCAACTTTTAAGTACTTAACAGACGTTCTTAACGTTAAAAACGGCTTGATTTTGTTCAAATTTGTCATTGACGTATTTTCAAAGTTCATCAAAAAAATTATTAATATAGTTTTGATTTGTATTAAGGGTAGTAAATAAATTTAACATGGTACAACCCAAATACTATCAACTTTTAAGTAATTAACAGACGTTCTTTATGTTAAAAACGGCTTGCTTTTGTTCAAATTTGTCATTGATGTATTTTCAAAGTTCTTCAAAAAAATTAATAATATAGTTTTGATTTGTATTAGGGGTAGTAAATAAATTTAACATGGTAAAACCCAAATACTATCAACTTTTAAGTACTTAACAGACGTTCTTAACGTTAAAAACGGTTTGAATTTGTTCAAATTTGTCATTGACGTATTTTCAAAGTTCATTAAAAAAATTAATAATATAGTTTTGATTTGTATTAGGGGTAGTAAATAAATTTAACAAGCTACTATCCCAATACTATCAACCTTTAAGTACTTAAAGACGTTCTTAACGTTAAAAACGGCTTGATTTTGTACAAATTTGAAATTGCCGTAATTTCAAAGTTCATCAAAAAAATTAATAATATAGTTTTGATTTGTATTAAGGGTAGTAAATAAATTAAACATGGTACAACCCAAATACTATCAACTTTTAAGAAATTAACAGACGTTCTTAACGTTAAAAACGGCTTGCTTTTGTTCAAATTTGAAATTGCCGTAATTTCAAAGTTCATCAAAAAAATTAATAATATCATTTTGATTTGTATTAGGGATAGTAAATAAATTTATCATGGTACCATCCCAATACTATTAACTTTTAAGTACTTAACAGACGTTCTTAACGTTAAAAACGGTTTGATTTTGTTCAAATTTGTCATTGACATATTTTCAAAGTTCATCAAGAAAATTAATAATATAGTTTTGATTTGTATTAGGGGTAGTAAATAAATTTAACAAGCTACTATCTCAATACTATCAACCTTTAAGTACTTAAAGACGTTCTTAACGTTAAAAACGGCTTGATTTTGTTCAAATTTGTCACTAACGTATTTTCAAAGTTCATCAAAAAAATTAATAATATAGTTTTGATTTGTATTAGGGATAGTAAATAAATTTTACTTGGTACTACCCAAATACTATCAACCTTTAAGTACTTAACAGACGTTCTTAACGTTAAAAACGGCTTGATTTTGTTCAAATTTGTCACTGACGTATTTTCAAAGTTCATCAAAAAAATTAATAATATAGTTTTGATTTGTATTAGGGATAGTAAATAAATTTTACATGGTACTACCCAAATACTATCAACCTTTAAGTACTTAACAGACGTTCTTAACGTTGAAAACGGCTTGCTTTTGTTCAAATTTGTCATTGACGTATTTTCAAAGTTCATTAAAAAAATTAATAATTTAGTTTTGATTTGTATTAGGGATAGTAAATAAATTTATCGTGCTACTACCCAAATACTATCAACTTTTAAGTACTTAACAGACGTTCTTATCGTTAAATCCGGCTTGATCTTGTTCAAATATCTCATTGACGTATTTTCAAAGTTCATCAAAAAAATTAATAATATAGTTTTGATTTGTATTAGGGATAGTAAATAAATTTATCGTGGTAA
Organism: Malthinus seriepunctatus; assembly: GCA_963924605.1. Lineage (NCBI taxonomy): Eukaryota > Metazoa > Arthropoda > Insecta > Coleoptera > Cantharidae > Malthinus > Malthinus seriepunctatus. Next base: position 49,803,795 of record OZ004600.1, read on the forward strand.
TACCCAAATACTATCAACTTTTAAGTACTTAACAGACGTTCTTAACGTTAAAAACGACTTGATTTTGTCCGAGTTTGTAATGGCCGTATTTTCAAAATTCATCAAGAAAATTAATAATATCGTTTTGATTTGTATTAGGGGTAGTAAATAAATTTAACATAGTACTACCCAAATACTATCAACTTTTAAGTACTTAACAGACGTTCTTAACGTTAAAAACGACTTGATTTTGTCCGAGTTTGTAATGGCCGTATTTTCAAAATTCATCAAGAAAATTAATAATATCGTTTTGATTTGTATGAGGGGTAGTAAATAAATTTAACATAGTACTACCCAAATACTATCAACTTTTAAGTACTTAACAGACGTTCTTAACGTTAAAAACGACTTGATTTTGTCCGAGTTTGTAATGGCCGTATTTTCAAAATTCATCAAGAAAATTAATAATATCGTTTTGATTTGTATGAGGGGTAGTAAATAAATTTAACATGGTACTACCCCAACATTATCAACCTTTAAGTACTTAACAGACGTTCTTAACGTTAAAAACGTCTTGATATTTATCAAATTTGTTATTGGCGTATTTTCAAAGTTCATCAAAAAAAATTATAATTTAGTTTTGATTTGTAATAGGGGTATTAAATAAATTTAACATGGTACTACCCCAATACTATCAACCTTTAAGTACTTAACAGACGTTCTTAACGTTAAAAACGGTTTTACTTTTTTCAAATTTGTCATTGATGTATTTTCAAAGTTCATCAAAAAAATTAATAATATAGTTTTGATTTGTATTAGGGGTAGTAAATAAATTTAACATAGTACTACCCAAATACTATCAACTTTTAAGTACTTAACAGACGTTCTTAACGTTGAAAACGGCTTGCTTTTGTTCAAATTTGTCATTGACGTATTTTCAAAGTTCATCAAAAAGATTAATAATTTAGTTTTGATTTGTAATAGGGGTAGTAAATAAATTTAACATGTAACTACCCCAACACTATCAATCTTTAAGTGCTTAACAGACGTTCTTAAAGTTAAAAACGGCTTGATTTTGTTCAAATATTGTCATTGGCGTATTTTCAAAGTTCATCAAAAAAATTATTAATATAATTTTGATTTGTATTAGGGGTAGTAAATAAATTTAACATGGTACTACCCCAATACTATCAACCTTTAACAGACGTTGTTAACGTTAAAAACGGCTTACTTTTGTTCAAATTTGTCATTGACGTATTTTCAAAGTTCATCAAAAAAATTAATAATATAGTTTTAATTTGTATTAGGGGTAGTAAATAAATTAAACATGGTACTACCCCAATACTATCAACCTTTAAGTACTTAACAGACGTTCTTAACGTTAAAAACGGCTTGAATTTGTTCAAATTTGTAATTAACGTATTTTCAAAGTTCATCAAAAAAATTAATAATATAGTTTTAATTTGTATTAGGGGTAGTAAATAAATTTAACATGGTACTACCCCAATACTATCAACTTTTAAGTACTTAACAGACGTTCTTAACGTTAAAAACGGCTTGATTTTGTTCAAATTTGTAATGAAAAATTCATCTAAAATATCAAGAATTTGATAATATAGTTTTGATTTGTATTAGGGGTAGTAAATAAATTTAACATGGTACTACACAAAGACTATCAACTTTTAAGTACTTAACAGACGTTCTTAACGTTAAAAACGGCTTGATTTTGTTCAAATTTGTAATGGCCGTATTTTCAAAATTGGTACTACCCCAATACTATCAACCTTTAAGTACTTAACAGACGTTGTTAACGTTAAAAACGGTTTGCTTTTGTTCAAATTTGTAATTGACGTATTTTCAAAGTTCATCCAAAGAATTAGTAATATAGTTTCGATTAGTATTATGGTATTAGGGGTAGTAAATAAATTTAACATGGCATATTTTTCTATAATAAATTGGGGAGCAGGAACTATCAAAACGCATGATCTTACATGTAAAATCCATATGATCGGGAGCTCCGCTCAGGAGTACAAATTATTCTAAGTCAAGTAAATAAATTCAAGTTAGCTGCTAAATCAATTGCTTCAATTAGTTTAAATTGCTCATACCAATTTAATTACTTTGTCGTTTGTTTTTAACTCTTTTGTACATTAGTTCTTTGAAAAATTAATTATAATTGAGAAAAAAACTATTTTTTTAATTTTATTTCTCCACGTTTTAAGTCCCTCTGATTCCAAAAATCCAAAAAAAATTCTTAAAAGCCGTGTATCTGTATTTTGTGGTCTTCCCTTTATAACTTACCCCGTAATGACTATTAAAAATAATTCAAAACGGCATTGTACCTACAGCTTAAATATAGGGCTTTCGCCCTAACCTAACTGATTTTTAAATTTGTTTCAAAACTGCCTCAAAATTTTGAAATAAATTTTTTCAAATTTTTTTTTAATTTTTGGAAATTTTACAGACAACGTAATTCTCTGTCGAAAACCGTTTTTTTAATTACTTTGTATGGAGCAGGACCTGAGTTATGATTTTTTTTATGTAAAAATTTCACAAATCTGTCATTTTTTTTGTTATAAAAATGAAAACTTGAAAATTTATAAAATATCAATCCTATGAATATCTATTATTTGACACTATTATCGGTTAACAAAACGCTTCTGGTTAAACCTGAGATTACAAAAATATCAAAAGTTTTAGGATCATCTGGTGTATTTTTAAATATTTTAAAATCTCGTATACAATTAGCTGTTACACGATATCAAACGCTTTATGTTTTGACTTCCAGTTTAACCGTAAATAGAAATAACTTTATTAATTTAAATTAAACACTTGATATATTTTTAAATATTTTGAAAGCTAGTAAAATTAGCTATGTGACGATACCTAACACTTTATGCTTTACTTCCGGTTTAACCGAAAATGGGAATACGTACGAAAAAGTTCCTGGTATGGCCGCATCCGATGTGTTTTATGTTTACAGACGCATTTGAAAATGACTTTTGAAGACATATTCTGACCCTTTAAGTAGCTACCCTACGGTTTTTACAGATAAATTGAAAGATTTTTTCAAAAATCGATTTTTGTGTTAGCTATGTTGAAAAGAATTTTTTTTACGTGACAGGTAAGAGTTTTCAACTTATTTTGAACCAATAAAATAGACTTTTCAATTTATCGAATTCCTTCTAATAAAAGTTGAAAGTGTGAGTTGGCCATTATAAATTTGTGGGAATTATGGTATTAATTCGAGAATCTGTTAAAGTTTATAAGTCAAGTTAACGTGGCTTTTCTTTTGCGGTCGAAACCTTTTACTTACTAATTTCCCAGATTAAATATTTTATTAAGGAGATTTCAACTGTTTAAGTATTTAGAAACAATTTAGAAATAATTAAGATTGAAAAATAAAGAAATGCGTTAAGTTGTATTTAGTGGCGTTTAACGCCAAATTTCGTAACTTAAATTTTTTATATTTTAATAGGTTGTTCATAAAGTTGTACTAATTTCTACACTTAATATGATACATAAGGGTCTCATTATGCGAAGGTATCTCTATAGGCGTGACCTCATCTAATACCTTATTTATAATTACATGCGAAACCCTAAGAGAGCCATCTTGTACAGTGGCCACCGAAATACTTATTAGCCCTCCAGGTGTCGTTATACGTGAGATCAGAAAATTTACAACATAATATGTTCGCCAATTTCAAGTCACAAACTCGATATTGTGGTATAATTTCAAACACTTAACTTTTCTGCTAGCTTGTCCTAAGATACTAAACTTTTATTTGATGAACTTGAAATTCGATTTATCAAACTATAATGTCGGACTAAAAAAAGTTTGGCACAATTTAATATCAAAAAAGTTTGTATCACACAAATCACGAAATTTTGTTAACATTCTTGTCGTTTCGTTACTTATTTAATCGCATTTATCAGTGGCGTACGTTTTTCTATTTAACTTTTTCCATTATTTAATTATTTATACTTTTAATTTCTCTAAAGATTTTTTCGAAATTAATGAAAATGATGGTTGATGGCAAACGACGATGATGCCCTCCGAAGCATATATCTATATAGAGCCGGATTAAGAGCTCTGATACACTAAGCACTAGGGTGGTCTGGAATGGTCTTTATCTGTATATAAAAATTATTAGTTTAAAATACCCCTCAAAATTGTTCTTAATAAAAAGAATAAGAATCCCTGTAAAATGTTAACCTAATCGGAAAAACTTAAGACGTGCCTCAACGGCCTTGACTGAAGATTTGTTATTAAATTTTTTTCATTACAAGATGTTAATAAAATGTTCGAACACACTTCGTTACTTAAAATTAGAATATCCGTATTATTTTGTTTTCCTCAATTTTGATTTTATGAGGCCTAACAGCCTCTGAAAGGGGGGTCCTAAAACACTATTTTGTGAGTAATTTAGAAATCCCTTGTTGAATTTTCATAAAATTTGGTAGGCGACCTAACTGGACCTAACCTAGTTCATTAACATAAGTAGCAAATCTTAATTTTGGAAAAGCCGCTAAAGGCCGCTAGTTACAAGAATTTGTCTTAGTTTTTCTGCCATAACTTTTTTATCAAAAACATTTTCACTTGTTTTATTGCACAGTTAAACGTAGAATTTAATTCTATAATGAAGGTATTGTATTTTTTTCTTAAGATGCACTGTTTTCGATAAACAACTATATAATTCAATAACTAGATTTTATTTTCAATAAAGATTTGGAATACGAGAAATGCAATCGCATTTTTTATTCAGGGGTTCAAGCAGTCCAAGATGCGCCTATGGACGGTTCAAGCATTACTTTTCTATTCTTTCAGGTTAAAGTGATGCTACTAGATGATGAAACAATTAAAATTCTAAATTATATTAATAAGGACCATCCTGCTAAGCACTGAGGCCCTAAATATACAAATTTCACTTTCTTTAAAACTTTGTCGACCTAAAAAGGCCTTTTTACAATTAATCGAGCAAAAGAAAATATTGTGCCATATGCATAGGGGCTGCAATCTAGACAACCTCTCCAATGATCTTACCACCTAGCCATGGTTTCGCACTTTAGACCCAGTAATATTTTGGGGTCACAGCGGCACATGACCCCCCCAGTCCCGAGCAAGAGTGACTGATACTTTGGTCACTTTATCAGCCATAGCGTTTCCTTCTATGCCTCCATGGCTACTGACTACTTAAATCAATACCACATTTTAAAAATCGTTTGCTAGATTATGCAGCTCATGGAAGATCTTCTTAACGAGATGATTGTAAAGTGATAAGTTTGTGCTATTTTTATGATAATGCCTGTCTTATTTCTCAATATTTCTTAACCGTCTGCTTATCATTAGTCTCATCGCGTGACTATAAATATTATCAAATTTGCCCAACGAAAGAAAAACAACATCTGGTCTGGATCTGCACCCAAGTCATCAATTCTAAAATATTTCTGGGCCATTGCCTTCTTTTGTTGGGATCTCAGGATCTCAACAAACCTTTTCAAACCTTTATAAGCCTTTAAAGCACAACCTGTTCCATAGCAAAGCAGTTGACATAAAAAACGTAAATTAAGTCAGTTTAACCAACTATGTATCTCCATTAATGACAAAAATAACCAAGACAGCCCACATTTCATAATACATACCCATTTACCTAATTATTCCAACGAATCGTTTTCAAAGAAAGCTTTTAATTTGCACCAAAAGGTGAAAAATTATTATACACTTATTATTTATTATGTGTTCCTATTGCGTGCTGTAGAAAACCATATTTGTGTAAAGTGAGCACTTCCTGGTAATTATTAGAGTCAAACGACCCATTTAGAGCAGACGAAACTCATTGATGATTTTTTTTGGGCAAATTTAGTGAATCTTTTTAACATAACCACCATTTATCGTATGACCTAAAAATAAAAGTTTTATAATCAAAAACCTCAAATAGAGCAGCAGCTGTTTTTGGTGTTCTACTACACTAGATAACTAAAACCACAAATCACTATTAAATTTGCAAAACAAAAAATGGTAATAATAATAATAATGAACTATTAAATCCTTAGTACACAACCTTACGCACCTGCTTTATGTCCGTGGATTAATCTTCTCCTTATTGAATAGTTAAATGAACGAGTACGGAATTTCCGGTTAGCATAAGCAAAAGTAATTTGATTTCCGTTTCACATTCTAGAGAATCTCAAAATCAACTAAAGTCAAGGACGTTCTTGTTCTTGAACGAAATTATTGTTAAATTACACGATGAGTCACTAATCAGAATTATTTATTACAACAAACTATACGTCTACACGTAAATTACAGAAAGGTAAAACCACAACCATTAACAAGTCAATAAATTAATTAACAATAATAAGTTAATATATTTTTTTAATTTTCACTCTCTTTGACATAGCATGACCCTTTTACTCTCAACAACAAAATTATCCTTAGGCTTTTCTTTTCTACTCGAAAGCAATAATTTAAATATTAAATTTTCATTTTCATTGGAAGACAACTCAAATTCGTTTGTTTTTAAATTTACCTCAGGTTTTGGATTACACTCAACGATAACTTTTTTTGGCTCTTCAATTTCGATCGAATGATTGGAAATAATATCGACACGAATGACCTGTTTAGTTTGTGGTGTCGGAGGTTTGGACAAAGAAAACGAAACTACTTTAGTCAATTTTTTCTTTGTTTTACCACTTTTACTTTTACTTGATTTTTCATCAGTTTCGACTTCTTTTAATTTTTTTTTGTATTTCCGTTTGGATTTGCGTTTAAGTTTTTCCGAAATTTTTGTTTCTTCGGAAGTGTTCGTTTGGGTTTCTTCGACGTGGGTTTCTTCTAAAAGACGTTGGATGTCGGGATCTATTTGTTTGATTGGAAAAGGATCGTATAATTTTCCTTCTTGTTCGATTTCTTCGTCGTAATCCGTTTGGATAATTTTAACTAAATTTGGTACGTCCAAGTGGTCGGAATTTGGACTGATTAAATTTGGCTCGGTTTTGAAATTTGATTTGGCGGATTTTAGTCGTGGTCGTTTGTTAGTCCATCTGTTTAGAGAACTTCCTGTATTGAATGCTTTCATATTTTTTGGTATTGATATATTTAATACTGCTAAACGAGGTGGTTGTTTTTCTGATTCTGTTTCCGATTTGCTATTTTCGGAGAATGAAAATCTAAAAGAAATTATGGTTTTTTATTTCATGTACCTTCTACAAACTAGATTTGCATGCTATAAGGTGCTGTTAATTTAGCTATTGGTGTTTTCAAATCACTAAAAGGTTTCATGCAATAGAGTTATTATATTCATTACTATACCAGTTCATGTACAAGACTACTTATTATTTCTAATTGTGGGTATTGGCCAAAATGTCTTTGTTGCATGTTGAAATGGATATTTATTATTTGAACTAATTTGTATTTAACTTTTACAAATTTTACTTCTTCTATTACTAGTAGGTATACTAGTGTTGATGATTGATGATAGTGTTTGAAAATTGCAAACAATAGTATGTGCTAATGTATTTTCCACATAAATCGTAAATATAATTTAACTTAAAATAATTGAGAGGGGGGGGCAAATAATTAACTATTAAGAATTTACCAATGAAAACACTATGCTGCGTGGCTGCGTCGTCTAACGTGCAAACCCACCGATATAAAAGAACAAAGTAAAAAAGAATTAAACAGTAAAAAGAGTATTGCGTATTTAGCTCAATGTGAAGATAAATAGAATTGGGCAAAAAGTGTGGATTGCGAGCAAAATTAACTCAACAAAAAGAGTCTCGAATATCAAGAGTGATCAATGTGTTTCCCAAAGTCCACAATTTTCCTAAAATCCAGATATCCTTTGGGATAGTCTACAAATTTTAGTATAATGCAGGCTGTATTATAGCTTTTCTCTAATGGAAATGACTACCATCGGAACAGATAAAGCTGAGAAAATTATTTGAAGAAAAAAATTTAATAAGAACCGTGAACAACTACTGAGCCATTCTGAAACACCATAGTCTTGAGATTAGATTATTAATTTTAGAAATTATTTCAAGTTTTTCGTTCAAGTGACAAGTGACTAGTGACGTCACAGGTGTGTCCAATAAAAAAATCGTAATACGTCTTCTTAAAGAAATTGTGATAAAGAATTGAAATATTAAAAAAAAACAGGTAGTAAATTTCAAATAGAGTTGACTTCAATCGTTCGAAGCAGAGACAGATATAAAACGACATACAGACAGAACTACATTGACTCCATCACTATACTGAAATTATCCAGTTGGTTAGCCCGAGGAAGCAAGCACGCACTGACACGTGTAACCCTATAAGACTCTTCAAAATTACAGCAGCCTTTCTTTGGACACCACAGTCGATGGAACACAAACTTCCACCGCCATGCAAAAATTAGCCAAAAAGTGTTAATCATCAGATTTCCACTACATGGGGATAGCTCCTGTTTTTGGAAGATTGACTAAATTGAGCAGATGAGTTCGTCTGTTATGAATTAGCGCGATTCTAGATTAAGGTTTCTCTAAAACGTCCTCACTAGTGTGTGTGGTTCCAGTGGGGAAGACTGAAGATGTAAGACCTGGAAATTAGTTAACCACTAGCTAAAGCCTTGTTCAAGTTAATTCCAAACCTATTCCAATTTTCAAACAACCTGATGATGTGATCGAAAGACAGACTGAACGAGCACACGAGCAGTAAAACCAGGCGCTTAAAAGATTCTTGTTGAGCTCTAAAACTTTTGCAGTTTTACAGCCGTCCAGTTAGCGAGAGCAATGAGTTTAAGCAGTTAGTTGGGTGCGCGATCAAGAATCAGAGGATCGTTGCATAAGAGGTTCGAGCAGCATCCCAATCGCTAAGGAGCTATTAATAGTCTTCATCTTTAGTAAGCGCGTTGGCAAGGAGCTTAAGTATAGTTCAGTCAGGTTTAAATCACTTATGACTCATCACTCTAAAGTGTAAGCATCAACGTATATCCGGTATGTCCGTTCTTAATACACAATGCCAGAAACGTCAAAATTAATTAAGTTAATTTTCTATTTGCCTACACATATGTAGCGATGTGCATTTTAGGCGCGAATTTTAAATTAAATTTAAAAAAAATATTTTAAGTTATTCTCCTGGTCCTAAAATATGGAATACGGTCCTAGAAACGTTTTAAACGAAGAATGAAACGCAATCAAAGTGCAATTTTCTGATCGATTTATCTATTGACAGGAGATTCAAAGGTCAAGATTTTTTAAAAACGTCTACCTTGAACTTTCTAAAAGTGGAAGATTCTACTAAAATATATACTTTCAGGATACATCCTGACGCACATGGTGGAATGTAAACCTGCGTTTTAGGACGTAAGGAAGCTCGATGATCAATGATCTAGTACAAATGCTATTTTGCTTAAAGATTTAATCAAATGCGTCAAAAAAGGGAGACGCAGAGGCACTGGATTTTGGAACCCGAGAAACCTCCGCCTCTTGCTACTGTTAAAACTGACAATAAAAACATCACACGACATCAAAAGAGGAGGCGTTAAAAGGAGTAAGATATTCCATCACTAGGTTAAAAGTAAGAAGCCAACTTTTTTACAATTATTTCTTAATTTTTACAATTGAAAAAATAAAATTTAGAATAAATTTAAGTTACCAATGGACGCACTTGGGCATGCGTAGTGATGGAATATCTTACTCCTTTTAACGCTTTGTTTCAAAACACCTACAACTGACATCTAAAGTCTGTGAAACTCTGTGAAATGCTCGTCATACGTTTTTACCTACCATATAGTTTATACAGCAGACGTAAGTTTCTATACCTATATGTCTTTTTTTATTGCAATATTAGACAAAAAAAAAATATTTTATACTGACATTTCTTATTACATACTGCGATGAGTCACAGAGGATTTTAAGTTTACCGAACTATAATAGTACTAAATTCGTTAGGTAGACAGGCAGACGAACAAATAAACCAGTAAGCAAGCAGACAGACTGAGGGAGAGATAGTCGGACAGATATGAGGACATACAGCAAATGTTCTCATTTCAAATCTAGATTTTTGGCTACCAAAAGTCTCATATATTTTTGTAGTTGACTACAAAAATAGTGTAGTTTGTGCTTCCTCTGAACAGATTTTTAAAATAAAAAGTGCAATTAACCAAATAATGCAATATGTATTTGTTAAATAGCGTGATTAACACACGATGGTTCTTAAAATCATTTCTTACAGTTTGAAATATGATGGAATAGATACCTGGAAGAATCATCACCATGTTCAACTCTATTCAAAAAACAATAACGTTCATTCCTTGTGTAGGAAAATTGTTGTAGTAGAGCGTCATTTCGTTCAGCTAATTTAATCGAACAACATCTCATTTCACACAAAATCTACAACAAGAAAATATTTAAAAAATCAAATAAAAGAAAAACAAAAACAAATAATTGTTATAGATAAAAAGTAATTTTAAGTATACATTTGTTTTCTTATTGGACATTGAAAAATTAAAAACAAGTTTGGTCCAGACAGAATTACCAAAAATTTTAATGTTTTTCAAATGATTTATGATGTCTGCGTCCTAGACCTACCGCTTCAAAAATATAATTTGCGAATTTCGTTAATGACTTTTTAAGAATTTTTTGATCTCACCTTTATATACCAATTTTAACACAAATAATAATTTTAAAATGGAGCTCACGATAACGGACTCTTTTAATCAAAAATAAAGTGCAAATAACTTAAATGAGGGTCTGTCAGTTAAATTTTCAAAACATTCAACTTACATACGAAAAGTTTTCTGAAAATTTGCTTAATAATCGGCTTTCGCCTACTAAAATTTAACAAAAGAGATGTATGTTACGCCGTCAGTTTTCAAAAGCTTTACAAATTTATTTTACTTTACACGTGTTATAAAATCAAATTTAAAGCGTCTAACGTGTGCGATTTACCTTATTTTTAATAATTCCATTAGAACATTTTTTTCTCTTCTCAAATAACTCTTTTTTAACCAAGAGCACAAGTTTTAATATTTAAAATTCGAAGCGCCTTGATTTACTATGCACGCAACCAGGTCTACACTGAAGCTTTATAGTGGAATCTCGTCAATTGTGATATCGTTGTGATACCTTGCGTGTGGCCAACTTACTTTTAAAAAGAGCCTAACGTTATTCTATTCAAACGAAGCAAAATTTACATTTTGTTAAACTTAACGATCGATAATATTAATAAGTATTACACTTTTTATACTAAAATCTATTTTTATAACCTAATATCAATAAATTTGTTGCTTTTCGAGTAGGTTCATCAGACAATTCGTGCCATGTAATAATAATTTCTAATTGCTTACTTCATAAGTATTTGTTTCCTAATTTTAATGAAATGATTATCATTCAAATTTGTTAAATAAGTGTTTTTTTGCAGTAGTTTAATTCGTACTAGTATCCTATTGTTCCATGGCTTTTATCGCTAAAATTGATTTAAAAAATCAAACTTTATACCAATTCTTAGTTTACAACCTCCTCATTAAGAATCGTTATAAATTTTGACATTCTGAAGTTTCGTTTCTACTTCATCTTTAAAATATACGTTTAAAACTTTTAGCTTCAATAACTATACTTACTACAACTGTAGGAAAAGAAAATGTAGAATATCATTTTGAAAGAGTGGAATATTCATACATTTAAAGTTGAAACTTTGGAAGCGATAAGAACTCAAAGGAAGTATCTAGATAAGCAAAAATATTACTCTACAAAACATGAACAGCGACGCGTGTCTTTTGATATCTGAATATTAAATAATCAAAAACAATAAAAAGTGTAGAAGCGTAACCAAGTATAGTCAACTCCAAAGTAGGTTTGAGTTGAGAGGGGATAAGCAACGTCTGGATTAAATTTTGAAGAACGTATGTCGCTGTGTTCAACTTTTTAGTGTTTTTACGTGGTACCAATAATTGACCCAAATGTTTCTAGATATTTGAAATATCTGCCGCCTAATTTGAAGAATGAGCTAAATAAATTTACAAAATTATAATTTTCAATACACGTTCAAATTTTGCGTTTATTAATCAGTTTTTATAAGTTGATTAGTAGTTAGTGACGTGTTTGTTATTGGTAGAGTTGTTCGAACCCAAGATGTTTTCATACAAATAGTATTTTTATTTAAAATCATGTGAGGTTATGCGTTGTTCTGTTTTATTAGTTAGCAGGATAATAATTAATAAGTGATAATCACATTACTAGGTGTGTATATTTTTTATAATATACATTACAATATGGCCAGTGCGGTAATTTTAATTTGCATAATTTATCCGTAGCAGTGACTGGCAAAATTATAAAATATCAATCAAGAAGATCTACAAACTTCATAGAAAACGAATGTCGAATCATAGCATAGCAAGACAAGAAGTCAGCTGATGGCCAAGAACTAAGTTTTACACACAAAATAGTAATTTGCCTCGCAATATGTTAGGTACACACAAAGTTCGAAGAGATAAAAAGCACAATTAAAAAGAAATTTCGAAGCTCGTAATTCAGAAGCGATAAGACCTAAATGTAACTGCAGTCCAACAACGATTTCCTTTCGAAACGTAGTCACTACATCTTAAAGCGATTTTCTATTTAGTTTATGAGCTTCCTTATATTCAATGTTGTAAGCAGCACCTTCGAGTTTTGATTTCTCGATAAAAGTGCATCAAAGTGTAGCTTAAACTGTAGCATCTCAACCAGTTATTTATGAATTAAATATCTTATAGTATTAACTCCTACAAGATATTTAAAAGATATGTAATCTAATAAAAAAATTTATTTAGTGTTTAAAGCTTTTTCAAGTGTTTAATGCGTCAGCTTCCTAAAAAGTAAAAATAGTTTTTGTGACGACTACTAATGAAATTATAATATGCTAAGTTTTTTCAAACATATGTACCATGCTTACCGATGGCTTATTTTACCGTGTTGATGATAGGGGTATGGTAAAACACCAGAAACCGGTACACAAATTAAATAAACGAACTTATCTTTTAATTTATATTTAATAAAATAACAGTCACTTTAATTAAACAACAAAATCTTATAACACAATTAAATTATTGCCAAAATACTACCATATTTTTAGACAAACTCTTTTAAACGATCTGTTTTGATTTAGCGCATTCAAACAAAAAAAGTTTTGTATTACAGCAAATTTTACATTAATTATTTACTGTTATGTACTATTTACATTAATTTTTATGCCACCCAATTGGCTTACAACAAAATACTTTGAATATGTTTTTAACTTGAAATTATAGAAATATCTTTCTTCGATGCTAGTTTTTTCTAATAGGTTCATTTGCTTTACCAGTTACATTAAGCTCAAAGTACAAAAGTAAATGCCATTTATTCCTATCGTAGAATGAACATCTCACCTGCAACAAAAGTTGATACCAATATTACTGATTTATATAATTATTAAACTATTTTACCTGTTAGAGATTTTACAACTTATTTTTTCAAAGTTTCATCTTCTTGGAACATGGATAACTTACATGGTTACAATAATAATTCAAATCGATAGATAATTATGTACAATGAAGTACTTTACATGTTTTAAATAGGCTTTTTACAAAAACCAGCTTGAATTTGTGAGGTTATGTTTCTTTTTACCAAGTTAATTTTATGATATCTACAAATAATTAGCATTTAAAAACAATTTTTCTGCATATTTGTAAAGGTTGTAATGTATACTTGCTGTTTACTTACCTTAATCTCCCTATTTTAATGCATTTAATTTATAAATTATATAAATTTGTAAAATCTGACGTTTAAGTTTGAAATAATGTAGAAATTGCTACGACCTACGTTTTCGACAGGTACATTTAATTGTATGGTCGACGTTTGTTAAAGCTTGCTATCTCCTTTCATACGCCGATAGTAAGTGAAACAGATATATTTAACTATTTCAATTTTGTAATCAGACGAATATTGCCCACCCCAAACCTAGTTTGGAGTTGAGTATACTAAGACTAGGTATAGTATACAGGGTGGACCACGAAACTTGTAACCTTTGACGATTGTTAGTTTTTACAGCAACTCAAATATCATTGCAGTCTGTCTAGATCATTGAATAAAGAAATACCCACTACTATATCAGGAAAGAGCCATTTAGCTAATAATATGGATCGTAATGGACGATCATTATAGAAATAGAAATGGTTGCTTATACTCCCACTTTAAGGAAATACCATATGATAGCCAATGATAATGTAAACTCGACTGAATGAATGAGTCATATATGAACTTCTAAAATGGCATTTCCATAACATTTTCTCTTATAGGTAACGGTTGCTAACTCTCCTTCCGGATGTTTTATGTTGTAAGGTCTAGATAGTTACATTTTTATAAATCAAAAATGGATCAAATATAAATATCAAATTGAAATACATAGTCGTAATCACCAGAGCTTTTGGATGGGGAATGTGTTTTAAATGAGTAATCGAAATATTCATCAGATGTATTTATTTCACTATTAATATAGTGGCATATGAAAGAAGATTGTTAGCTCTAACAAATATCGGCTATAAAATTCAATTATAAATGTCAATAGTGAATACCAGACGTTTCTTAGTGCATCCCCACCTAAAAGCTCGCTACTTTTTAATTTTTTCCAATCCAAGAAAAAGGTATAATCGAGAAAAAAAAATTTTTTTTATCGAAGTTCTCGACGTTTTGAGTCTCCCTCATTCCAAAAATGGAAAAAAAATCAATTTTTTGAACCAAAATGTGTGGATGTATGTCCGTAACTCTGTGGAGCAAAAACTACTGAACCGATTTTGATGAAATCTGATTTTAGTCACTTTAAAATTATTTCATCGGCAAACTAAGCTTTTATAAGAAATCTATACAGGGTGTTTAAAAATAAGGTGGTTATTTTGGGCGCATATTTGCAAATTTGGGCCAAATTCAATTTTACTTGGCTATAAGATAGTACATGTGAGCCCTAATTGAAAAACAAAAATTTCAAATTTTTTTATTCAAAATGGCGACCAATAGAACGATTGTCCCATTTTGTGGTTTTTCCCTTATAACTTTGCCATTAATTATTATTATAAAAATTTCAAAATGGCATTGTACATTAGGGTGGGCCGATTTTACGATTTTTGGAAAATGGCAATGTTATATAAAGAAAAAGTTGCAAATTACAAATATAAACTTTTTGTTAGTACAAAAAAAAGAAATAATGAGGTTTAGAACTGCCACAAGGGCAATGAAATTTTGGATTTTTTAATTTAATAATGTCGAGTTTTGCGTATTGGTAAATTGTAAAACACATAAAAACAAACGTTTTTCGTTAAATAAATTCTTAAATATTTTTATTATTTCAGCTGCCACAAGGGCTCTAAAATTTCAAATTTTGATTTTTAATTTTTGAAATCCACAAAAAGTTGCAAAACCGAAAACTAAAATACTTTTCTTTAAATTTTTTTTTCATATTTTCATGTCTTGAACTGCTAAAGACAAAAATAATTGTAACATTGGCCGCATTCACTGGACGTAGCGCAAACGAATATTGATCCATCGGCTACACCACTAGCGCTACTATCGTGAGATTTATTTAGAGAATTAGTCCCTTCGACAATTAAGCGATTGAAAAGCAGAGAGTTCAGTTGCTTTTCAATCGCTTAATGTGCGAAGGACCTTAAAGATACCAGTTCTTATCATTTTCAAAAAAGCTCCTTTTCCTAATTTTTATTATCAACAAGATAAATCCCTATTATATTGTAACAAGTTTCAATGGTAATAATTTAATAATAATTATTATTGTTAAACTTATCATGGTTTAGACCTGCAATTGAACTCAAAAATAAGTAAAATAGTAATTAATTTCTAGTAATTATTTGTTCCTTTCCCTAAATGTTATAAATATGATCAGCGACACTTAAGAAAGATTCTGATTGTTGTAAGAAGTGTCACAGATATTAATTGTTAAACTCAAGTTTCTTAGCTACTATAAAACCTATTTTCTGCTTATTTTCCAATCCCTTTTTGTAAATTTTTACACTTCCTTTACGGAATTGTTAAAAAATACAGTTTGAGCAGAAAAATCAAACTGCGTCAAAAAGATAATTTGGTACATTTCCTAAATTTTATGATGACACTTAAGAAATGTACAGATTTTCGTAAGAAGAGTCATTGTTAATTAGTTATTACAATTAAACCCATGTTTTTGTAGTAAAATGACAATTTACTTATTTGTATAAGCCTTTTCTGCCTTTTCGCTAAGTGTAAAGCATTTATTATTTTACACTTGACGAAAAGGCAAAACATAGTTGATCTAAAATAATCAATTTAAGCTAAGATGGAGTCATAAGCCCTGGCTGGAAAATTCTAAAAATTAGAGAAAGTTTGTGTAAACCTAGAAGGCATTGAAGTTTTTTCAAAGATTTTTTACATGACTGTTATGCAAACAAAAAAATCTTTTTTTTGTGGATCGGAAAGTGGATCGGAACGTTCGTTCAAAAATATTTTAATTAACTTGTTTTAGCAACATTATAGTGATTATGAACAAACACTTAAACTTTGTCGAACCTTGTCAATAAATCCACAAAAAATTCAAATTGAAGCAATTACAGTTGTTGCAAATAAAATTCAGGAAATTAGGCAGAATGCCTCAATTTCAATAGTACACCAGTGCAGTATTATCAAGTGTTAGGGCCGAATTACATGAACTAACTATCTTCCTAACTAGTTAGTTACTGAATCGGCGCGCGGTTATTCAGTCGAAAGTTAGTACTGAATGCAAATTTCCTGTATGACATGATACTAAAATTTTAGTTACTAGTTAGTTTAGACCAGTTTTTCGTGAGCAACTTTGAACTCCCGAAAATAAACGGTGTTGGAACGATCACGCCGAAGCTGGATTCTGCATCTCTGTCTCTCTAGTGGATTGTAGTAAATTTAAAATTTGTTTTCTAACTTCTCGTAGGTATTATTATTTATACACTACTAGGTAGATAGGCAACAATCATTTACAGGTAAAAATATCAATTGTGTAGGAACACAAAGAATTTAAATAACAAAAAGGTTTGGTTTTCAAGTAAAAATTTTATTACATCCTGCTTAACTTTCAAATACAATAGCTAACTTGGAAAGTCCGAAAGTAATTAGGGGTAAGAATTTTAAATAAAAATCTATCAACTTTTTTGTAATCAAAAAATTACATATAAAAAAACTAAAATCGTCACTGCGCAGTTTTAGTAAATACCCTAGAAACAAATTAGAACAATTTTAGATCCAAGTTTACTAAATGGACGGAGAAATTTTGACGTTGACGTTAAAGCTTACATTCCCGTGTTTTTGCTCCTTGAGTTCATTTAGTAACCAAGTTAGTAACTAACAGTTACTAAATAGTTAGTTCATGTAATACGGCCCTTATACCTAAACAAATGTCATGTGACTGTCTATAATGCACTTTTTTTATTGTTAATAACAATTACTGTTTACCTATGTCTGTATGACAGTTTGTTTGTAGTGTAGTATTCTGGAAAACTTTTCTCTAGATTTGTTTCTTAACCCAATCAAAAATTAAAAAGCAGCGTTTCAGTTTTTCTGACGTTTTATTTCAAAATTCAAAATCACAAATTCTAAATTATATTTCAAACTTTGAATTTAAATGCCCTTGTGGCAATTAAAATAATAAAAATTATCTAGATTTGTTTCTTAACCCAATCAAAAATTAAAAAGCAGCGGTTTAGTTTTTCTGACGTTTTTTATTTCAAAATTCAAAACACAAATTCAAAATTATATTTCAAATTTTGAATGTAAATGCCCTTGTGGCAATTAAAATAATAAAAATATAAAAGCAAAAGTTTAAATTTATGTAATAATGTCATTTTTGACTGTCCAGATGGTGAAACTAATGAAACTTGAAATTCAAAATTTTAGTGGCTTTGTGGCAGTTCAAAACATGAAAATACAAAAAAAATTATTTTTCCAAAAAAAATTGTTATGCCATTTTACAACTTTTCTCAAGTATAACAATTCGAAATTTTGATATTTTTAAATTTCCTATACAAATCGGCCCACCCTATTGTACATCCAAAATATAGGGCTTTCGTCCTAATCTACTCGATTTTCAAAATTGTTTTAAAATTGCCTACCTTTAAGGGGTCAAAGTAGGTCAAAATTTTGAAATGGATTTTCTCAAAATTCCCTCTGCCATATTTTTTCTTTTTTGGATATGCTACATAAAACGTAATTCTCTATCGAAATATAAATTTTTCAAAATCGCCCGAGCCGTTTTGGAGTAATGATTTTTGGAATGTCAAAACTTCAAAAATCTCTAATTTTTTTTGTAATGAAAATGGAAACTTGAAAATGGATATATGTATCAATCCCATGAATATCTATTATTTAACACTATTTTTGGTTAACAAAACGCTTCCGATTAAATCGGAAATTAGAACCATATCAAAATTTTTTGAAACACCCTGTATATTTTTAAATATTTTGAAGGCTCGTAAAATTAACTTTGACACGATACCAAACACTTTATATTTTGATTTCCGGTTTAACCGGAAATGGAATAAAATTTCTTAATTTAAATGGAACACCCTGTATATTTCTTAATATTTTGAAAGCTCGTAAAATTATCTTTCTTAACATATAAAATAATGTATATTTTGAATTTCTATTTATGCCAAATTTAAAAAGTTAAAAACAACGGATGTGGCCATACGAGGAACTTTTTCCTGTTGTCTTTTTTTTGTGCATTTCTTTTTTTATTAAAATTTAATTTGATAATTTTAAATTATAAACTTTTAAAGAAATGCACAAAAAAAGACAACAGGAAAAAGTTCCTCGTATGGTCACATCAGTTGTTTTACAATCGAGTTAGGTTAGATAAGGTTAGGTTAGGTTGCGTTAGGGTAATAAATAAACGAAACCTCATGTAAGAGACCTGTTCGAGACCAGATGTTAACTTTTATGCTTGGAAAGAAATGGTAAGAACCTCAGATGCTTTGGGTGAGACCATACCATAAGATCCTGTAAGACTCGCGTATATAAATGTCAATAACTCTAAGACCCTAGATGGGCTAAGTAAAACAATAAGCTCGGTGAACTGAAATGAGTAGTCTTCTCAGATCCTCATCTGATATAATTAACAATAATAAACAACAGATCTTATGAGACCCACTGATGAAAATCTCCTTAAAATTTTCCACAGAACTAGCACAAACTCGGTTGGAAAACAAGAATCTTAATCCTTAAAAACTTATTTTTAGATAACCGGAAGTGTAGTTACTAATTATTAATACAAACGGATAGTAATACTATTCAAATATACAACGTTATCTTTGTAAAGATTGTGATAATAATTTTTTTGAATCAGTATATTTATGAGATATGACGACAGTTTTGAATTTTTTTTGGGTTAGGAAATTAATATAAATAATTTTAACCCAGGCACTTTAAAGAGAGATTCATTACAAACAAAAGGAAAATTTTTTGGTCCCGATCCGACCAATACAAGCGGAGTTATTCAAAAAATAGTGAAACGGAAACTTGCAAAAGTCAAACTTTTTTTTGTATTTTTAGAATCAGCGTAACTCAAAACGTCGAGAAATGCAAAAAAAAATTTATTATTATTATTTATTGTCTCGATTATAACAACTTTTTCTTGGATTGGAAAAAGTTAAAATGTGTTTTTAAATTTCAAATTCCAAAAGCTGTCAAAAATCGGCCTGTGCAGAAAAAGCGCACTATGGTCGAAAATTGATTATCTAGTGATGGTTTCGACGGATTTATAAAAAAGCTGCTCTTAGGAAGCTTTTCCCAAAATCGGGAATTTTTAATTCCACAGAAACTAATACGATTTTTGGGCCAAAACAAAGTCAAGGTTTATTTCTACGGAATCGGCTAGATAACTCCATTTTTGACCATAGTGCTCTTCTGAAATACATTCTGTAATTCTGTGATTCTGTTTGGATTTTAAGGTGTGAGCTCAAGTCCTCCATAAATGCGATTTTTTTCTCATTATCCAGAAAAATATTATAATCTTTTTAGAAACGTCCTGTATTTTTTGAATATTTTGAAACTTCATAAAATTAGCTACACGTACCAAAAACTCCTACCATCTTATAGCTACATTCAAATTTGAAACTTACCATAAAACATACAGGTATTTAATATGTAGAAAATCAATCACAATTTTTCCAAAAAAACATTTTCATTCTATTAATAATTTTGTAATT
The DNA here is from genome assembly GCA_963924605.1 of Malthinus seriepunctatus. Taxonomy (NCBI): domain Eukaryota; kingdom Metazoa; phylum Arthropoda; class Insecta; order Coleoptera; family Cantharidae; genus Malthinus; species Malthinus seriepunctatus. Next base: position 49,823,981 of record OZ004600.1, read on the forward strand.
TATTATATAAACAAAATTTGGCCGCTATTATAATCTGGATTGGATTAATATAGACTATTAACACTCCCTTTGTATACGTATGCAATATCAAATAATTTTCATCCCCTTTTCGCCAACAAAGTAAACAATTTGATTTTTTAATTAATTACACTTATTTATACCGATTAAAAATTCGTTTTTAAAAAAATTACCAGCTTATCCTAAGCTATCTAATGTAAAAGAGCCATCAAAACACGACTCTATCAAGAAGGCTTGAGAACTTATGTGACATCTGATTGGATAGGGTAAACAAAAGTGTGAGATTGAGTTTACTAAGCCTTCTTGATGCAATCTTATTTGCATTTCCATTTAATTTATGCGCTATACAGTCTTTTTAAGGGTTAAACAAATCGTTTTTAACTAGGTGTCAATTTTTAAATTACAAACTATAGGTATTATACATATGCAATTTCCTTAAAAACTTTTAGATACTTTAATTTCCTGTCATTATAAATATGAAAAACTATTTTTAAACCCATTCCCATTATATTTTCTGTAATTTATATGAAAATCACGCTAAAGTTTAATATTTCAGTCAAATCCGATCAATTTCTTTTTCATTTGATATCTATTCAATTACAAGTGTACAAAGAAACGTTACCGAAGGTAATGAAGCATACAGATTACAGACAGACCGTAGTAAATTACAGCACGCAACTCGAAACTGTTATTAAAATAACTAAATGGCAAACAGCAAATCAATTGTGTATAATTAGCAATATCAAGTTTTATCTACGAATAGCTAGTTTTGTATGTTTAATGTTTTAGATTAATAACTTATACAAAAACATTAATCAAACAATACAAATTAAACGATCTCATTAATTTTAAACTTGAGAAACTTTAACAATTATTGTAAGAATATTTTAGAATTCGTAAAACAAAACGAAAGTAATATGTAAAAATTATTAAGCAGATAATTGTGCAATTAACTTTTAATTTATTGATATATGAAAAAAGAGTGCTACATTTTTATAAGCTTCTTCGGTTATAAATTTCATAAAACATCACTATTTTGAGCGCCTAACACTGAGTGGTACGTACATGCTAAAAATTGCTACAATTAGCTTACTGTCTAATTTGCCATCAGCAATAAAGGATAATAACCTAATTTACGGTTTTATCATTAATCCAAAAACTTATTTGCTATTCTTTATTACGTGAATTATTATTTAATTAGCTGTTAAAAATTTTAACAATAGCAACATGTGAACTTTAACAAGTGTTTATTAATATCCAACTTTTGTTTACTTCGCCACCCTTTTTATAAGGGGAATTATATTTAGTATTAATCAATCAATTAAATATCTATAAAACATTCGACACAGCTCACCCTCTCATAAAACTTTTCCAACTACGCCACTGATAAATTCAATTATATTCAGAATTCAGATCGCTCCCTTTTGAAAAGAAAGCTAATGAGCTGTATTACTTTTGAAAATAGAGTTTTAATTGAACTTTAAAGTGGTAGTTAATAAACTACTAATACAATTTTTCTTAAAACAATAAAACTTTGGATAAACCAAAGGAGAAAATGCTAAAGGAAAGTTTATAATTTACTAAAAGGATCTGAGAAAGAACTTTTTTCAATAGCAAAGAAGTTGTTATAGCATCCCTAAACTTGTGTGTATTACGTACTGTATACGGCCATATTCTAAATTTAAAATTATAGCGGTCATTTTAAAGTAGCTAAATAATGAGAAAGCAAGAGAAAAATTGTTCTGACACGAAGGGCAGTTAGAAGTAAAAAATTCCCTGAGGATGTCAAGACGACGTTTTAGGACGAGTAGGAAAAATTTTATAATGTGGTTTACTAACACATAATTATAAAATTATATTATAATTTGTACAATTGTATAATAATGCAATGTATAATTTATTAAAATAATTTTTTAACTTCGTTAAAATCCTATATTATTTTTAACTAACCGCCTGAAATAAGAACTTTTGATTAATATAAATATAATTGCTTTAATATAAAATTTTAAAATATAATTTTTGCGCTACAGTAGGCGGCGATATCCTACCCCACTCGTTTATTCTTGATATTTTTACCCGACGATTTTAAGAACCGAAATATTAACTTTTTCCCGAGCATTTTCCAATGGGGAGATGTAAGGAGAAAATTATTTTTATGTATGAAATGGCAAAAAAGCGTGTTTTTTGCACTAGATCAACACTTGGACTACGAGCGTCAGCGAGTGATCTGATTCGTCGCGTTAATATTCGAGTAATGTTTAATGTTAAAATGTTAAAAGTCGCTATTTTGATACTTTACTCTGTCCAGCGACCAGAGATAGCTAAGCCACTCCGACAAAAACAGAAATTTTTGGGGAGTGGCTTAGCTATTTCTGGTTGCTGGACAAAGATTAGTTGCAATATAAAATCTCATTTTGTAGCTATCGTCAAAATTAACATCAATTTGAGATTAAAAATGATAACAAAAAGTGGCTATATATTGGATCAAAATTATACTGACAGTTGACGTTCATCATTGAATAAAAAGTCGCTACTCTACCAGGAACGGACTCAGCTAATAATGTGGATCGATTTCTCGTATAGGCAACTGTTACAAAGATCGTTCCTGATATTTTATGTTCTAAGACGTTTATTCAGTTTTAAATAGATTTTACCAAGAGGTGGCGCTATATTTTATGTGTCATCACAAATTTAAAAGTTTGATTTTAATATTTTTAATTTTAATACTAAACTTATGTAAAAATTACATTACTCCTTCGGTATTTAACATTTAACAAGTATTTTTTGTATATATTTTTTAAAATAAGCATAATTTTTTCATAATTGATTTGTATCACGTGTCAAAATAATTATTTTAAATACCAATCTCAAAATAAAAAAATCTAGAAACAGTGCTACAATGTAGCATTTTATAGCAGCGTTTTTTATCATTGAATAAAGAAATAGAAAGGGCTCTTTCCTGGTAGAGTAAAGGACTGTTCCAGGAAAGAGTGATTTAGCTAAGTAGTAATATGGATCGCAATGAACGTCAAAATATAGGGACTTTCGGTCAATTTCTTCAATATAAATGGTTGCTTATACTCCCACTTATAAATAAGATCATGGCAGCTAATGATAATTTAAACTTAACGGAATGAATGAGTCATCAATGGACTTCTAAAATGTCATTTCCGTCGTATTTTCTCTTATAGGTAACGATTGCTAATCCTCCTTCGGAATGTTTTATGTTCTAAGGTTTAAGATGCTTCAATGAGTGCATTACCAACGCAATAGAGAAAAAAATGTTTACTGTGGCTAAAGATATTCAAAAGCGGTCTGTCTAAATTTTACTTGGACAAATAGAACAAAGAAAAATCAAGAAATGTCATGAATTTATCGTAGTATAATGGATAAATTTTTGACTTGGAATTTATCCGTAATTTATTTAATAAAGTTGATTTAATATTTGTAAATATGTATTTGTAGTCTGGTTGCCAATCTATTAAAATCAGCATGACCTGGAAATGTCCGCGGAGTTAGATTTTTTGAGTGATTCTAACTCAGTTTTTTCCGCTGATCATGAATCCGCCGGGTGCCACTTTGGCACCCTTGGGCAAACGCCGCCATCGAGGAAGAATGGTGACAAAGAAAGGTTTTTCGGTAATAGTTCATTAACCCTTACTTCTACATAAATATTATTCTGAGATCAAATAAAGATCATAAAATTCTACACAAAAAGGCATCTTTCATATGTTTTGTTAGTTTAATGGTTTTATCATAATGTGAGAAATTACAATCTGCATTAAATTTCTATTTTGCTAAGTCGTCTTAAATTGCACGCTGCGTACAAATTATATATTTTTCTTGTGTTCTGTGTAAGCCCACCACCTGAGTGTTCTTTAACTAAACATGAGGTGCCAAACCATCAAAATCCACAAATAGTGTAGCAAAAAGTTACTTCTTATAGAAAAGAACTTGGTAACCAGCGATCGTGGTGCACTGAAATATTCAAGATGAGAGTCAAGAAGTCTACACAGTTAGCTTGAGACGTCATGTCATCACTTATCACTCTTAAGCGCTTGAAAAACATTGTAGAAAATATATAGTCCCATTTAATTTAATGAAAGATTTTATAAATCCCCTATAAACTAGCGGGTGCTCTTTTTTGGAAACATCATGGTATTATAGGTGGAATGCACATGTTAATGTCGTTTGTTGGATGTGTGGGTAAATTGATGGCAGAAAGTGGTTTGGCAGAAGTTTTGCAGTCAGCGTTTGGAGGTGTTAACCAGATGTTATTAGGAAAGAAATTTCCCCAGTATGTGACAGCCTTCAGACTTTTAACAGAAGAAATATTGCACTGTACCTTAGAATCAAGTACCGTAGAAACATACGAAGACTTTACTAAAATATTAGAGAAAAGGGCCGAACAACACGGTTATGGTTTGACTGTCTACTCAAGCCAGTCTTCATTATGATGCTTTTCGTACGAGCTGAAAGGGAAGCAGACTGGCCTTTACATCTTTGGGCAGCCGAATCAATGTTGCAGTATTTTTTTAGCGCCGGTCACTGGAATTATTTGCGTTGCGCCCTAGTCTATATTACTCACATGTTGTATAACTTACCCAGTGATATTTTAAACAAGATGATGGAAAACGGCAATTTTGTTATGCGACATCAAAAATGGACTCTGGAACGATTAGTATTAGCCCCAACAACAAAAAAATTAGTACGTTCACGAAGTTTGAGATTCCGAAGTGTTTTTAATGAATGGGAGGTGGAGAAACTGGTTTGTTTGTTTCGGAAAATGGTTGGTTTTATCACTCGGCATGCAAGAAAGATATAAATTAACACCTCACACTTCGACTTTCAAGAAACTAAATTTTTGCTACCCCCCCCCCCCCCCCCATTTATTAGGGACTCTTCGGATTCACTAATCCGAAGATTTGGGAATCTTCGGACTATATAATATGTCTTACAGTTCTTATAAGACATGAAATTGTGCAACTTTTCTCTTATTTAACCGATCTCGTAACTCTTACCGATTAGAAGATGCCCATAGTGAGCAAGATGAAAGTGACCCTGTATGTGTGCTCGTTTACGCAACTAACTCTTTTGGAGACATTATACATTCCTAAAAGGCATAATAAACCAATTTTGAGAACAGTTTTATGATGCTGTTTAAATATCTCCACAGCTTTGGCAAATATAGAATTTTTTAACAGAATTCAACAGCTGCTCCTTTAATCCCAGTACACCAAAATAAGTTCTAATTTTTATAGATTAAACGTATAAGTTATAAAGTTTTATATTCATACACAATTGTTAAAAAATGTACAGTACTTTAAACTTACGAAGGCATTTGAAGAAAAATCAGTGATTTTGGTACTTCCCAACAGTATGCAATAGAAAAAGAAAACGTGAGATGATGAGGAAACTCCAATTACTTCATCAAAAAATAGACATACTTTCCTTCAAAATGAGTGCCTATTTTCTTAAATCCGATCATTAATAACGGCTTGACAGCATTTTGAGGCGAATTATTTGTTAAAAATAAAATTTACCAAAAATTAAGAAATATTAACTCGTAGTGCTTGTAATAATATAATATTTAAAGAATTTCTATCGATGTAACTTTAAAAAAGAACTCATAAGAAATAATATTGTATGACAAAATTTTTTTTAAATAGTTCTTAAGACCAAGTATCTTGAAGTGTTTAAAAAATGGTACAAAAAGTGTTTTATTTGTTCTTCAATACTATTAGAAGTAACAAAATTAATTAAAAATACATGGAAGTTAAAGCTGAAGTCTTCAGCTTTAAATTAATATATAATTTGTTAACATTACCAATCTTCATTTTGGAGTAAAACAGTTTTTTATTCATCGGCGCGCATATATTTTGCATTATATTAACTCGCCTGCTTAATAATATTTTTGAAAACATGGCTCTTTTAAAAAGCTTTTTTCAGGAAAACCGTTGCTCTAATGGAAAAATTTTATATGACTTTCTTGTGTAGAAATGCGTCATCTATAAAATGACGGTCTAGTAATTCTTCTCTAGATTTCTTAATTTTGGATAAATCTGTCAAAAACTAGAATTAGTCATACGTTTGCCTCCTCCCTGAGGTTTGCCCAAGGGTGCCAAAGTGGCACCCGGCAGATTTGAAATCAGCGGAAAAAACTGAATCAGAATCAGTCAAAAAATTTGACTCCGCGGACATTTCCAGGTCCCCTGGTCTGGCAACCAGACTATTGGAATCCCTGTAAAATATTCCAGTTCAAAAATTAAAAACTTTTTTTTTCCAGGGTATCAGAAGCCATAGAGTTAGAGATATGCGATTTGTGTGTTATTGGACCAATTTGTCAAGAAATTAAGGACGTTGAAAACAAAAAGTCGCCCCCGCCAATATTGCCTTTTACAGAATTTTGAGATCTCATCACCATCCTATTTTTAGGCCAGGTTTTAAAAGATTATAAAATTAATGCTTTAGCATTATACGTATTACTGACAATCATTAAAATTTATGAAACATCTACTGTTCAATTACGGAATGAAAAGCTTTCTCAGGAATGCCGGTTCTGTCTATTATAATTAAATAGCTGAACTCATAATTATTAGAAATAAAGCTTAGACTGTCTATGGTTTGCATAGAGATAATAGTCCCGCTCCCTTGCCCTAAGCTTTTCTTTCCGTAAATGAACAATACGTAGATTGTGTATTCAGTCAAATCACTACACTGCTGTAAGTAGAGTAAGACCTCGTTTAACGCTTCCTTGTATTGTATTGTATTGTACTTAGGGGTCGATTGGCTTCTAAGCCTTACAGAACTGCGACCAGTGTTGATCTTTTGTTCATAACCCTACTCGTATTTATGTTCTCAGGAATTCAATCTTGCCAGCGAAGCATAGAATGTCCTTGAGAAGTTTACTTTTCACTTCTTCAGGCGTCAATTGAGCCTGCCCCAAGTGTTTCAGCCTAAGCCGAGCTAATGCATCGCAATTGCAGAGAATGTGTTCGGCGGATTCAATCTCCGATTCACAGAATCTGCATATGTCACTATCCTCCAATCCCAGTTTCTTTAGGCGATACCTCACTGGGCAGTGTCCAGTAAACAGACCCGTGGTTAGTCTGATTTCGTTCTTTGATAATAGAAGAAGCTGTTTAGCATTCGTGGTCGAATACTTAATGAATTTCTTCGACTATCTTTGTCCTGGTGCGTTGTTCCAGTGAGAATTTTTGTTCTCAGTTTCCCATTTTTGGATCTCCGCCTTTCTATGTGTTCTAGATAGTCCACAGAATGGTTCGGGTCCAATCGGGAGGGCTTTTGAGCCTGTTCTAGCTAGTTCGTCAGCTATTTCGTTTCCTTCAATTCCCTCGTGACCCGCCACCCAATGAAGGGCAACTTTGTTGCCCCTTGCCAGAGTTTTGAGAGATTGTCTGCATTTCCAAGTGAATAATGTCTCAAAGCTATTGGCTTTGAGTGCCCTTATCGCAGCTTGGCTGTCAGACATTATGTAGATTTTTTTACCCTTTAAATTCCTTCGAAGACATTCTCGGGCACATAGATCTATTGCAAGAGTTTCAGCTTGCATAATTGCAAAACGCTTCCTCGATATAACGCGGTCGATAACTGCTCGAATTTGTTTATTTTTGGTCGTGTGTTGCCCTTTTCTTTTTTACTTTGTGTTAAAATAATTTACGCTGTTTCATTTAGCACTTGTCATCTAGGAACTCATCCTAAGCGCTAAATGAGGCCTTACTGTATGTAATTTCAAATGTAAGAATATCCAAATAGATCTCAAAATACAAAAATGTAATTGTTAATTACTGTATTGTATTATAGCCTAGGTAGGTGATGTTATAGTTTATTAACGTAGGCGTAAATAGGTTAAAAAACTTTTGATGAAAATTAAGCGACCTCTATAAAGGTTACAAATGAAAACACAAACTGAAAAAAAAACTAATTTATTTTCTGCATAAAAACGTAAAATTAAAATAAACAACTTTTATAAACCAATACAAAGATCAACACATTACAAGTCAATCACTATATTAAAGGCACTTTTATTTAAGAAAAATTATTCAAATTTTGAAAAAATCAAATAAGTAACTTAATTGAATAAAATAAAAAGAAAAAAGTCGAATTCAAAATTAGAAATATTTTTTTAAAGGCAATTGCATTTACACCATCTTAATTAAATTTTTAAATTAAAGTATAAATTATTTCTCAAATTTAAGATTGAAATGGGAACTGTCACACAAATTAATCATGTTTTCTCTTTATAAATTTCATATAACGACAAGAAAAGTGAATACAATATTTAACTTGAATTTCCTGAATCATTTTTGAAAATTTATCATTTTTATATTATGCGAAGAAGGCATTTCCACCTACTACACATCTGCTGAAACTATTGGGAATAGTTTAAAATTAAATAAGGATGATGTGATTATTTTTCGATTAAAAAAGTTTGGAATTTAATTTTTTTCATCAAATTAAGTATTTAAATTTAACGAATGTATTTTATTAACAGTTTGATATTTTATTAACGGATTACATTCGGAGGATAAACTAATAACATAATTTCACCATTTATCCATTAACTTTCTCCCTGTTGGGGGGTGGCGTTTAATCCCTAGCGTTCACCGCATCTATTATACATATCCAGCCGCGACAAGCTCAGGATTCCCATCCCAATACGTTTCTACAGTCCTGATACCGCAATCCTGCTAACGGTTCTGCAGGACCTAGCGAACCGGTAAGCTGCTATCCTGAAGGATAACACTAAAAGGCTCATGATTTAGATAGATAGACTTGCATTTACAAAATGAAAAATGTTTCGAGATCACATTTTATTATTATACAGGTTTATTCCAACTGAGGCTTAAAGAAAAATCGACCTATTTAAACTCTTTAAAATAACTATATTTTATAACGTCATAATTTTGCCAAAAAATTATTTAAATAAAAATTATTTAATTTATATTTACGTTTAATTTTAATCGACCGCGTCTCAATTTTCCCGTAAAACGTTCCCTCGCGAGTAATATTTCATTTGTGGTAAAATACAATCAACTCATCCAATTGTTTTAGATTGTTTATCGCGTGTCGAAATTTTCTTTTAAAAATGTGATAATTGTAGTAATTTGACGTAAATGCACACAATTCAAAGCGTGTTTTTTTAATATGATTATATTCGAAAAATCTCAACTATACTAATCAAGTAATCGGAGAAACCTTTTTCACTCGTGTCAACTACTACGTAGCACGAAAATATTAAAATATAAAATTGAGATAAACTGAATGGATAGGATATACCGAATGGGCCATGAAGCTTGTAGCCCTGACGATTATTAACTGCAACCCAAATAACAAATATCATTACCGTCTATATACTCTATCCACCGAACAGATGCAGCTAAGCCACTCCCCTCAAATTTCTGTCAAATAAGGTTGACGCATATCAATTCTTGTATGAGTGTTGTAAACCGGATTTTCAAAATTCGACCAATAGAACAATTCTATTCAACTATAGCGCTTTTTTTGGGAGTGGTTTAGCTGCATTTGTTTGGTGGACAGAGAGTAGATCAGTCTGTCTACATATGTAAAATTCGGTTTTTCTTACTTTACCGACACGTGAGTTTTAAAATACTCAATAAATAATTAATTTAATTATAAATTTTCTTAATAAATCTTTAATAATAATAAATTAACAATAAATGTATTAACTAAACTAAATAATTAAACTCGCTAAATAAGCCGTTTTCATCTTTATTTATACATATTAAGGAGGTCACGTGTCGGTAAAGTAAGGAAAACCGAACTATAGTAATTTCTTTTTTGGCAACAACAGATCAGACTAAAATATGATTGTAATTTTTGACAGTTGTCACAAAATTAATTCAATAAGAACTTTAACACTTACCTACACTGATTCATTTTTTGATTTATAAAAATATAACTATCTAGAGCTAGACTGATCTAGACTGTAATTATATTTGTTATTTTGGTTGCAGTCAAGAGTTGTCAGAAACTGCAAGTTTCGTGGCCCACCCTGTATTCAAAAATTTTCATTTCTAAAATTCGAAACTTTTTCATATTTTATTTTATTTTATTTTGCATACTTACAAAAATTTGTTTAAACATTTACCTACATTTTATACTTGTCTGTTAAAGCTGTGTTATATATGCTATATTATTTAGCAGCAATATTTTAAGTTTTAGTGGACTTTGAGGATGAAATAAACCATAAAAAATTAGGAAACACGTACCTACTAAGTCTGAGCAATGAAAATTTCACTATTTCGAGAAGACCGAAGTACTGTTTGTGGTTATGAGATTACAGCAACTGTTCTTTTCTTATTAAGTGTATTCAAATAGAGGATGTTATAATTGAATGGCGTTTTGCAACAATGATCTAACCTAACCCATACTCTATTTTTTTACTTTTTCCTTTTAAAATGTCATTTTATGATGTCTTCCACGACAAGAAAAATTAATTTAACCAACATTTGGTGATGGTGATATTACATATATCCATTAAAAAACTATGTTTTCAAAACGCCAATTTACTAAAGTTATTTCAACTGTTTTATTTATTTGTGGAAAACTACATATTTGTGGCTTAGCTCATTGTTGCAAAACGCCATCCAATTTCAAGTGACTATTTTCAAGGTGGCACCAGCTACTTTACTTTAATGTACTACTAGAAAAAAACATTTTTTTAAAATCCTATGCTAAAAGGTGAATAATTTACTTTCATAACTCTTTGTTCAATCAACCATTTCAAAATAGCGGATATTTTCAAAAATCCATTTGTAGTGTCAATTTTTGAAAATATCGATTGATCGCCATTTTAAAACGCTTAGCACCAAATTTTGTTACAATTTTACAACACGTCATTAAAAAATTCAATTTATTCAACATCTTTGAAACACACTGTATATTTATGTATACCTTACGTTTATTTTCTAAAGTAATTTTTACACAACTTCATTGTAGCCCAAAAGATCCAGACTTACTCTGTATATTATGTATTATAGATAGAATGCGATTGAGCTGATATTCCCATTAAAGAGATTAATAAATTGTATCCATATATTAATTTATAGAAAGTATTTTGACGACAGCCATAGATAAATGAATATTATTTTTAATTAAAACTTTAATTAAGTTTTAAAGGGTGGCTTAACATGCGAATTTTATTTAGATGCAACATAAGACAGAAATTAATGTTTAGCATACACAGTATTTAGGAATTTTAATTGAATGTAAAAAATTTCTACCCTCTTTTTACATCTCCATAAAAACGTACGAAAAACTGAACTATAGTGTAGAAATTATCTCCAAAAAGGCATTATTATTTTTTATATTATTTTAAAAATCACTTTCCTTAAATGATTAAGAATGTCTTATAGGGCGGGCAGTCAAGTTTGTAAAAGTTTCTTTGCATTACGAGTATTTTACGACATAAAAACTCTATCAAAAGTTTAGTACGAAACAATAAACATTAAAATACCCCTCTTAGACGAACTATCGAAATAATTTTTTTTATAATAATATGAAAAGACACTGTCGTTTTTCAGGATCGGGCTGCCTTCATTTAAACCCGTGAAGTGTAAGTTAGCGCCTACACCCTCCCGACCCCCTAAAAAACAATGATTTTTAAAATAAAGAAATTATTTAAAAAAAATTCCGTTTTTTGTTTTTATATAATGTTAGGTTAGGGTATGGTAGGGTAGGGTAGGTTAGAGTACGTAAGATTATGTTGGGTTTTTTAATAAATAATAAACTTTAATTTACTTATAGATATACGTTTGTGGACCCGTTGGAAATAGACAACCTGCCGACATGGCTTTTCCGGCCCTGGTATGAGATGAAGAAAACGGAAAGTGAAAAGATCTTGCTAAGCAGTAATTGAGCATGTAAATAAAAAACAACGTAGCCAGGGGAGGAGTACGTTCTGAGTACTGTCTGAATTAGACAAAAACAAGCCAATGAAGCCTGTTGCACCTGTATTACATCCTTTTTAAAATAAAAATAAATTATTTACCTTTCTTCTGATGTCCTCTTGTCAAATGCGTCTTTCCCCATAACAAAATCTATTCTTCGCTTTGTCACCAACTCGCGTTATTTAAAACGAATCGAACTAATAATTATTTAACACTACACCCCTACGAATTATGCACTTAGTTTTAGACCTAAAACTGATAAACGAATTATTCAAGCTTCCATCAAGCTTTCAACATCGGACTCGATTTTAATAACGCGTACGCGGGTGTTTAAACTCGATTCCGAAAAATCCGTTTAATTATTTCGCGACTGAAATCGAAAAATTTAGTATTACAAAAATACAGTTCTATTTTTTCTCATCCAATAGAAACGACCTCAATATAAAAACGTTTAATATTATTTTTACGTCTTTGTTTTATTTAGCATCTGTGGTCGAGGTCCGGATAGCTCGAAAAGATGGATTAACGGAGTTGGCCGAAGACCGTGTTATAATGAATTCTTTTGGGAAGAAACTGAAGAGGAAGAAGATGAGGCAAATTAAGCTATTCATAGATGTTTTCAAAAAGGTAACTGGATAGACAGAAAGAGATGGAAATTTTGAAGTGAGAAACGGAAATAGCCGTAGAAGACTCACCTTTTGCTGAAGTTCCTTCAGACGTTTTAAACGTTCTTCTAACGTTTCCTCCTCCAACGAAACGATCTGAAAATAAAAATTTGATTTAGTTATTATTTTTAGGGCTACATTTCTTCTCTTAATTTAAACAATAAAAAACAATTAGATCGCGTTAGAGGGGGTCATTCGGGACCGCAATACGGCTAGAAGTCAATCAATACAACTGGAACAAAACTCCTCCATCTGGTATTCAGATGGATCTAAAACTGAACAGGAAACAGGTATAGGCATATATGGCACAAAATATAGGGCATCAATAGCCTTAAGAAACTACCCCACAATTATGCAAGCTGAAACTCTTGCAGTAGATCTATGTGCCCGAGAATGCCTACGAAGGAATTTAAAGGGCAAAAAAGTCTACATAATGTCCGACAGCCAAGCTTAGCTTTGAGTCCTTATCCACTTGGGAATGCAGGCAATCCCTCAAAACTCTGGCAAGGGACAACAAAGTTGCCCTTAACTGGATGCCTTGCCAGGTCAAGAGGGAATTGAAGGAAACGAAATAGCTGATGAATTAGCTAGAAGAGGCTTAAAAGCCCTCCCGATCGGACCCGAACCATTCTGTAGACTATCTAGAACACATAAAAGGGCGGAGATCCATAAATGGGAAACTGAGAACAAAAACTTTCACTGGAACAACGCACCAGGACAAAGGTAGTCGAAGAAATTCATTGAGTACTCAAACACGAATGCTAAAAAGCTTCTTCCATTATTAAAGAACGAAATCAGACTCATCACGGGTCTGCTTACTGGACACTGCCCAGTGAGGTACCACCTCAAGAAACTGAGACTGGAGAATAGTGACATATGCAGACTCTGTGAATCGAAGATCGAATCCGCCAAACACATTTTCTGTAATCGTGATGCGCTAGCTTGGCTTAGGCTGAAACGCTTAGGGCGGGCTCATTTGACGCCTCAAGAAGTGAAAAGAAAATTTCTCAGAGATATTATATGCTTTGCTGGCAAGATTGAATTCCTGAAAATATAAATACGAGTAGGGTTATGAACAAAAGATCAACACTGGTCGCAGTTCTGTAAGGCTTAGATGGCGTTCAGCAATATTTCTCAATAGAAAAGAAACTCAAAGATAGTCAAAAAATTGAAGCAAAAGACGTGGAAGAATGCAGCTATTATCGCTATTTACCAAAGAGAGATCGGGTGACTGTAAAAAGTGTTGAAATTAGCCCAAGTCATCAATATTTAGATTACATTGCTAAGTTTTAAGACACTAATTGAGAAACAAACATTAGAGAATGAAGAAGAGTAAAATGAGATTAGATTGATCTGTTTGTTTTGCGAAATCCAAAGGTCGGACTGGCTTCAATTGATCTCGATGACAACAGCTGAAATTTGGCCCCTCCCGACCCCATAGAAAGATCTATAATTTTGAATACATTTTGAAGATATCTACTTAAATACAAAAAATAAAAATTCATGGTTTTGTTTGTATACAAGTAAACTCAGTAAAGTATTACTAACAAGAATAATAAATCACAGAAAAATCTTATGGGTGGAATTAACTATTTTATGTTATTTTGTGAGAAAGTTGCTGACACAGTCAAATCAAAAACACTAGTCAACGCGCTGAATGGGTGAAGAATCGATTCTGGATATATACAAAAGAGGGCATCATCAGAATTTCAAGTTTTGGGGCAAAAAGTTCTGTAAAACTAAAATATGGCATTAAACAATTTGTTTAGAAGACTTGTATAAAATATATGGGATAGGAAAAAATGGATATGACACAGTATATCCTATACTCTACAGCAGGGTTTCCCAAACTTTTTCTCTGATGGAGCACTTTGGAGCACTAGTGCTCTGCGAAGCACAGTTTGGGAGACCCTGCTCTACAGTATGTCTCGAGATTGAGTACAAAGAGGAAAAATTTTATTTAACTGATCTCACATAAATTTAAAAAAATCCCTCTTTGTTACTCAATCCAGGGACATACTGTATATTTAAAATTTTTCATTATTTTACTAAATTCGAGAAGAAAAGATACAAAAACTACGGAATGTATTAAAAACAAAACAAGAGTAAAGACTTATCACCACTCAAAAATGAAAATTTTTGAAAAACTCTTTACTAGAATACTGGATTTCATTTCACTTCACTTCCACAGATCATTAGTGCCGATTTTTCAATCATCGTTTAAACTAAGTTCCAGCTGAACGAAGTTCCAGCTAAACGAAGTTCAGGCTCAAGCGCCGTAACTCGTTTACATTACAGTAAATTTACAGCGCATGAGATTGAACTTTGTTCAGCTGGAACTTAGTTTAAACGATGATTGAAAAACTCGCCCCAAGGCTCTCTAAGCACAAAAGTATCCTAATTTGTCCGTACTCGTGGTCCTGGTTGTTAAGTGCTACCGATCTACTACGTCTACACAATCCCATAAAGAGATCTTCTGATGTTAATGAACTAATGAGGACTTGAGGAGAGAGGATGAAATATGAACAAGATGGAGAAAGATTTAGAGATAAATCTGGGTCTGGCACCAAACAGAATGAAGAGATTGGGTAGGTGTTGATGTGAAAAATCAAATCTTTAGCATTTTATTTAGCAAGTATTTTGATTTTGAACTAAAAAAATTTTCCAAAATTTTTCATTTTGTAAAGTGCCAACTGCAATTTTCATTATTAGGTATTATTATAATTTGCAGATGAAAACTGAAAACTATAAACAATATTAAATAGTATAAAATTTGAATAATTTTTTGCAATTCAATAAATAACATTCTAACCTAACAGAACAATAAATCTTAGAACATTTAAGTAATTACAAAAACAATTTTGACCATTTATAATTAACAAATTTCTATAAGAGATAATAAATTTTGTTGCAATTAGAAATATGGCAATAATTAACAAAATCTATCCCATCAGCAATTTGCTTTTATGTTAAAATTTCAAAATATTTTATAACAAATACAAATTTAATTTGATTATCGTTATTGTTATTAAACGACACTTTGTTAAACGTAAAAGTAAATTCTTGTCTAATTTGTATTTTAACACGCATTGTTGTTTATGAGAAAGTTAATATTAACAAAACTCAAATGTCAAGAACTACCTTAAAATTTACGTTAACTTTTACTAAATAGAGCACAATTTTAAAACAAAGAAACTCACTTTATAACTTTTAAATTAGGTATATACTTAATTAGATGTTAGTTATAATAAATTTCAACTTGTGGGGGGCATAAAACTTGCAAAATTTTATTTTAAATTATTAGATAACTTATTTAAATTAATTAAAAAGTAGTGAAAAACATAAATCAGTTTCAAAATTTGATAACGTTGAATAGAATTATACTTCATAAAGCTGAAAGGGAAGTTTAAAGTTGAACTACCCCTAACACTCCTCGATGTTTAAAATAACAAAGCTTTTCTTTAATTAATACGTAAAAAAATATTAGAAGTTAAAGACTCGAATGAAGGAAGAAAAGGCGAAAAAAATGCGTATTAAAAAAAGATATAATATTGGAAAAGCTTTCGATAATGATTAAATTTTGTGAGAAAACTATTTTCAAGTATCAGGTACATGTAGTTTCCTAACAGTAGAAGTGTCAAGCTCAAGTAAGCTTCATGCTGGACGCTGGACTGGAGTAGAGGTATTGATCTTTGAGAAGGGAAAGTTTACACCCCCTCGACCTCTCAGTTCCCTGCCTGTACAGTGCAGTTTAGAAGCCTACGGCCGCTGGTCATTTCAACCAGGGCTGACTCGTCAAATCTTTTGCATATTCTTCAATAATTTAAGTTTAAGAAAAAAAATTTCTTTAACCCCGCATTTCAATTTTTCTAAATTTCCCTTCTTAAATTAACGTCACGAAATTGTTAAATTTCAGTTTTTAAAACTAACTTAAAGCTCATTTAAATAAGAAATTTTTCTAAAAATGGCGTTTAGAGAAAATTTAACGTCGGTAGTTAAATTTGAAATTACTTATAATTCAGAAATGTACAATTTTAACAATTAAAGTTTAGTAATTAACATTATTTAAGTTTGTTAAAATAATTTTAAATAAGAAACGTTTTTATTATTATAAATAGTAAAATGTTTTTTAAAAGGATCATTTTGTAAAGTTTGATTCGAATTTAAAAACTTTGTGGTCAAAAGATGAAATGTAAGTAGGAAAACTTTCCCCGCCTCTGACATCGTAGAAAAGGAGAAAGTCCAGCAGCAAAGTCCGGACGGAAAGTGAAAGTCCTGCGGGAAGTGTAAAGTGCGGGGAGGGCGCTGTATCGATCTGGGCACCCCCTTCATGGTCTTAGCAGCCCTTGCCTACAGCGGACACTCGGCCACTTGCTTATGCATTCATATGTTATATAGCGCCTTTCTCGCCGCGTTCCTCGTCTTTTTCATCAAATGTGTGCCAGAAAGATAATATTTACACTTTTCGGCATTAAACTTTTTACAGAGACAAAAGTTCAAGTTACATACGATAATGTAAAAATCGAATAGTAAAATATTTCAAATAAAAGATGATAAAAAAATAAAGTTTAAATTAAAAATCGTTAAAAACGCTTTAAAATTTTATTTTAAAAATCTCACATTATGCAGATTGATAGAATACAAACAAACGACAAATTAAAAATTTAAAACAGAAACTGAAAAGCGCTTTTGATGTACATTTAATAAACATCAACTTTGGGAAAATTATTAAATACACAACTGCGTGGTTATTATTTACATTTGATTTAAAACAAGTCAATTAGATATTTTAATCTTTCATAAATTGCTCCGAAAAAAAACAAATTTTCACATTTAAACTGCGGGGATAAAATTTTCATATATTTAATTTACCCAAAATACGTTTTAATTTCAACACTCGATGATTCATTATCGATTTGTAGTTATAAGCTCCTTTAGATTTTTAATGGAAAAAAAATTTATACCTTTTGACCATCGTTTTATTTCTAATTATTTCAGTTAATTTTTTAAAGCAACCCTTTAATAATTTTTTAGTGTAAAGTGCTATCTCCTGAAAAAAATGAGAGTTAAGGTAAATGTCTTATGTTATTAGACTAACAAGTCAGGGCTGGACAGGGGAAAAAATTAGCACCGGGAAATCTGATAGACAAGGTTTATATTTTTGATTTTTACAATTTATCTGAATTTTTACGATATATTTTTTCATTATCACATCACGGGCCACCGGGAAATTCCCGGTAGCCTGCTGGGCCAGTCCAGCCCTGTAACAAGCTAGTATAAGTAGATAAGCAATCTTAAAAACTCAAAGTGACAATAATTATGCAGAAAATAAATTTTAAACCTCACTTAAAAGTCATTTCTTTCGATTATCTAATAATAAAGATTTCGGAATGCAAGTTCGAACACAATTTTTAGAAAATCTAGAGAAGATTTTCATAATTTTTAAACCTCTACTTAGTGACTCTTTTTACAGACTTTCCAGTAGGCAGGCAAATTATGAAAAAATGTATTAATGTACAAATAAGAAATTCCTTAGAATCCAGGTTAAATAAAATTCAAAGCAGAAAATACAGCCCACAATCATTTATAGTGTAGTCAACGAACCAAAATTTATCCTGATTTTCGGACTTTTTGTGTAACAGCAATTTTTTTTTCTTAATCGATCGAAACCATTTCTGTGAGTTTGTATATAGAATATCTCATCCCAATTTTGACCAGAAGGCACTTATTCTTCGACTTTAGTGTAAAATTTTTACTTTTTTAAGTTTCCGTTTCACTATTTTTTGAATAACTTTGCTTCTATTGGTCAGATCAGGACCAAAAAATTATAGTTTTGTTTGTAATGAATCTCTCTTTAAAACTGCTTGAGTTAAAATAATTAATATTAATTTCCTAAACTAAAAAAAATTCAAAACTGCCGTCATTGGTAGTTCGTAGTTTTTTATAGAGAACTTGAGTAATATTTATTGTTATGGTATGAAACTTTAGGAAGTTGTGTAACTGATATACCTAGTAACAAATCCATATTGCAAGTTGGGTCCAAAAATATTAAGAACAACAGTTAAAATTTACGAAAGAAGAATAAAATTTTTTACCACTAAAATTGGTTTTGTGGACAAACAGTTTAAAAAAATTTTTTTTATTTTCAAAAAATCAGAATAAAAAATTGTCTGATGTGATTGTTTTTGTTTTCATCTGAAATAGCATTAAACTTCCAACATATCAAGAGAAAAGTTATTGCGATACCACCAATTGCTTACAAAAAATATGAAAAAGAAAATTTGAACCAAAATGCAAATTTTAGCCGTTGTTCTTAATATTTTTGAACCCAACTTGCAATATGGATTTGTTACTATATCAGCTACAACTTCCTAAAGTTTCATAGCATAACATTAATTATTACTCAAGTTCTCTATAAAAAACTACGGCCCATCAATGAAGGTAGTTTGAAATTTTTAATAGATTAGAATATTAATATAAATTATTTTAACCCAGGCAGTTTTAAAGAGAGATTCATTACAAACAAAACGAAAATTTTTGGGTTACGATCCGACCAATAGAAGCGAAGTTATTCAAAAAATAGTGAAACGGAAACTTGAAAAAATCAAAAATTTACACTAAAGTCGAAGAATAAGTGCCTTCCGGTCAAAATTGGATTGAGACATTTTTTACAAAAACTTACAGGAATGGTTTCGACCGATTAAGAAAAAAAAATTGCTGTTACACAAAAAGTCCGAAAATCAGGATAAATTTTGGTTCGGTGACTACACTATTAATAAAAATGATCAACTGTAATAACTAATAACCCTAGGGCATTGATAACAACCGAAATAATTTTGTCATATAAAAAAAAGAAAAAAAAAAAGAAGACATTATATTGAGCAGTTGAGTGTGGTCTGGTACATGTGGTGTTAATGGATTGAAATTGGAGTGTCAATTACAGTACATTTAATTTTTGACATTTCATTATTACATTCCAAAATCTTCCGTCATCTAAAAATTAATTCATGAGACATGGTCAGCAGCAGTTTTCCACGCTAACGCCTATCTGTAAATCAGATTTCCACTATCAATCTATTAGTAGTCTAGTTTGGTATAGTCTGCCCACTTCTGAACGAAGCCTTTCACAACTTTTTCATTTAAATCAGTATAAGGCAATTTTGATCTATTCAAAATCAGCAGTTCTTACTAGATCGTATGTCCATTTAAGTTTTGAAAGATCTCCATTGTTGTATGATAAAGTTTCACCTACTCTCTTGCTGTCTAAAAAGTGGAAGTGGAAGCAAATGTTAATTTACAGACAGGGTCAGCAGCAGTTTCTAACCCTAACGCCTATCTGTCAATCAGATTTCTACTATCAATTTATTAGTAGTCTAGTTCTGCATAGTTTGTCCACTTCTAAACGAAGCCTCTCCCAACGCTCTCCATTTAGATCGATATATGGCAATTTTGACCGATTCGAAGCCAACAGTTCTTACTAGATCGTATTTCCATTTCATTTTTGAAAGGTCTCCATTGTTGTATAATAAAGTTTCATCTCTTCTCTTGCTGCCTAACAAGTGATCAGTAGAAGCAAATTTTAATTTAGAGACATAATCAGCAGCAGTTTTCCACGCTAACGCCTATCTGTAAATCAGATTTCCACTATCAATCTATTAGTAGTCTAGTTTGGTATAGTCTGCCCACTTCTGAACGAAGCCTTTCACAACTTTTTCATTTAAATCAGTATAAGGCAATTTTGACCCATTCAAAATCAGCAGTTCTTACTAGATCGTATTTCCATTTCATTTTTGAAAGGTCTCCATTGTTGTATAATAAAGTTTCACCTCTTCTCTTGCTGCCTAACAAGTGATCAGTAGAAGCAAATTTTAATTTAGAGACATAATCAGCAGCAGTTTTCCACGCTAGCGCCTATCTGTAAATCAGATTTCCACTATCAATCCATTAGTAGTCTAGTTTGGCATAGTTTCTTCACTTCTGAATGAAGCCTCTCACAACTTTTTCATTTAAATCGGTATAAGGCAATTTTGACCCATTCGAAACCGGCAGTTCTTACAAGATCGTATTTACATTTATTTTTTGAAAAGTCTCAATAATTGTTGTATGATAAAGTTTCACCTCCTCTACTGCTGTCTAACAAGTGATCAGCAGAAGTACGTTTTAATTTAAAGACATGGGAACAGCGTTTTCCACGCGAACGCCTATCTGTTAATCAGATTTTCAGTATCAATCTATTAGTACTCTAGTTCGGCATAGTTTATCCACTCCTGAACGACGCCTCTCCCAACTCTATCCATTTAGACCGATATATACAAAATAATAGTTCGTATCTCTCCCGCTTAGAGTAGAGATGGACCAGGCGTACGGAGAGAGTTGGACCTATAATATCGCTATGGATGTATATATTTTTTTTATAAATTCCGACCGTTTATAATAGATAAGAGCGTGTAAAGTTGCGAAGTGTGTAGATTGTCCAAGATTTACAAAACGCATTGGCTGCAGTCACTCATTTTAATAGCCCAAAGTCTACTTTCAAACGTCGCGTCGTATAAAAACCTGTAATGCAGCTAAAATAAGCCGACTTAGACAGGACCAGGTGAATTTACTGAGAGAAAGTTGGCAAATCGTGTAAAAAATTGAAAAAATCTGGATAATAATTACGTTTTCAGGAAAAAATTTGCTCTACCATGTCTACCTTCAAGACATGGTCATGGTCAGCTTTCCACGCCAACGCCTATCTGTAAATCATATTTCCACTATCTTTTCCACTAGTTTGACATAATTCGTCCACTTCTGAATGAAGCCTCTCCCAATTCTTTCCATTTAGATCGGTGTAGGGCAGTTCTTACGAGATCGAAATTTTCAGGCACTTACTTCTGCAAGCAGCATGACGACCGTACTGATTTCAATAATAGAAGTTTTAAAAATTAAAGCTTATCTTACTTTGGAAAAAATATAAGCCCTTTAAGTTTGGAATTTCAAAAAATATGTATGTATTTGATTTCCATAAATTTAACCTGATGGATTTAGCTGTGCATTGTAGTGCATGAAGCCTTACTTTTATTATGTTACTAACACATTAACATTCCTAAAAGGTCTAGGTACGATGTTACATCTCTAGTTCTATTGCATATTACATATTACATAAATCTAATGTAAAAAATTTTAAAAACTTACTTTAGAAAAAAATTAAGATCATTTCCCTGTAACGCGTAAAATGTCCAAACAATTTAGTTTAACAATCAAATTTCACAATTGTAACATGCAACCCTTGTCTTGTGCCATTTAAAATTGCAAGATTTATATCCCAAGTCTTGTGCAAACCATGACAAGAAGATACCTCAAAGGTATTTATTATTAACAATATAAGATGTTGTAACATTACAATAGTTCTACTAAAAAATTCATTAACACTACATTAACAATAAAATAATTATCATTAGTAAAAATAATTGTAAATTGTTTATCATTGTTTGTAAAGTCAAGAATTCAAGTGGTAAGTTTGAAAATTCTATCAACCGAGCTACTAAAAAATTAACAGTCCATTATGAAGAAGTAGGTCTAAAATACTTAAAACGTCGAATTTGCGGACTCCTTAAACCTGAAGATGGCTTTTTCATTTACGCCTTTAAAGAGTGGAGTAAAAAATAATATCCAAGATTTTTTAATTAAATGTATAATTTAAATAATTACAAGAAATCTTGTGTTCTGTTAGCTTCCAATGTTCTAAAATAAATTAAAACGTAAAAATTTGAGAATTAACTTAAGAATCTTGGAATTTGATTTTATTTGAAGTTGACACGAAATATTATAATACAATTATGCCTTAAGCTAAGTAACAATCAAGAGTTGTGAAATAGAAATCTTTCTATCCAATTTTCTACAAAAAATCTTAAAAAACGCGAATATGTAATTATTATTAAAAAAAAGTCTACACCCTTTTGACTAGGATGGATAATGTTCGATATCACAAAATAATGGGTAATGTGTACTACATAACTTTTCCATTTTCCTAATAACAAGTCATCAAATTAAAATTTACGTTAAAATACGAGGGGGTGTCGAATTGTCGATATCTAGTCACTTTAGATATGCACAAAAACAAAATCCGTTACTATAGAAATAAACAATCCGTTATTTGAAATTTCACTTCAGAAAGTTAAAAAGTTTGCCTTCTGTGTGAAAAAATTGCAAAGAAAATTATGTTAACCGAAATTAAGAAATCGATAAAATGGGGCAGTAAAGTACTTGCATTTCAAGGGGTTACGAGGCAGCAGATACGTTTAATGTTCTTGGTGATTAATAGCCGTCATATCTAATTATTAAAAATTAGGCTTCAGAATTCAACAGAGGTCAATTTGTTATTAACGATGAGAAAAGACCCCAAAAGCCGATTTTGGTGTCTACCCCCGTATAGATATTTGACCGTCAAATTGAGTTAAACATAATCTACTATAGTCGATATTTAAGGATTTTACACGAACATGTTCACTTCTATTTAAATATGCAAGAAACTTTTAAGAGTTCCCAGATATTAAACGTTAATTTGAAGAGAATAAGAGTGGGCTCGTTTTGCAATGATCCTCATTTCTTACCATGAATAAAATTTATATACCTGCACATCTATGATACAGAAACGAAGAAACAGTTAATGGAATGGAAGCATAAACATCCAAGGTCTAGAAGTTTCATGTTCGGATATCTGCTGGAAAAGTTCTAACCTCAGTTTTCAGTGCGTGATCACATCAGTCCACCGCACCTCGCATTGCTTTTAGTACCGTACCTATCATTGCACCGAAAAAATAAATATAGCATTGTTTAACATCGACGCTTCCATGAAAAAACGACACAAACGCTAAAAAATTTTAAAATGAGTTATTGATACCATTTGAAAGCTGAGCTTAAAGGCCATAGATTGAACTGACTGGAATATGACACAAAATTCCAGTAAAGCGTAGTTTTCGTTTTTAAATCGCATAAGCGACAACGTAAGACCGATAAAATGACTAAGTATTTTGTATTTACTGCAAAATGTAGTCATTTGGAGCTTGTGTCGTTTTGCCGTGGAAGAATCGATATTAGAGTAGCGACACTATTGCATTGCACTATTGCACTCATATAAACGTAGGGGAAGATTGGACAAAACCGGGTAATGAGTTATAAAACACTCATCTTTAGTAGGAAATGTTTTCGCGACTACTTTTGACAAGTTGAGATACTACAGCAGTTTTGATTGCTCATAGTAATTTTTTTATAGTAAAGTCTCATTTCATATAAACAGCTTTTATTCTTAAAATGGGAAAATATCCGGTTTTATCTACCTAGGTGGGCAAAACCTGGTACTCATTTAAATTACATAAAAATGAAATTAAAGTGGATATATTTATGCCAAAACATACTTTACATGCTTAGGCATCATACAGAACTGGATTTATAAAATAAAAATTATCTAACAGCGTTTTCGATTGGGACCGCACCGACACGTCCGACACAGATCCAATGCGCTTTTGCACCGGTTCAGTAATAATGAACAAGAAATTTGAAAAAAACATTTATTCAAAAGATGGATAAAGCCTGGTACCTAACCACCAACTCGATTTTAGCAATCAACATGGTACCAGGTTTTAGCTGCCCGTGCGTTACAGTTAACAAAATGACTCAAAATTTACACGCTATGCAAAATTAACGAAAATTTTATTTTAAACCAAAGCCACAATACTACACTTTTGATCAAACTAATTAGCGTCTAAATAAAGACACTATCAGCAACGTAATTTATTGTCACACTAAATAGTAACATTCGTCAATGACTAATGATAAAGAATCGAAAAACGCGGTAAAACTGACAGGAAATGGACAGTTTAGGTACCACTTTTATTACCGACAATTATCTATGATGAGGTACGACTAGTAGCGATGAAACCCTTGGATAATAGCACCCTCTAAGATATAATGACTGTTACCGGTTTTATCCGACTACCCAGTTTTGTCCAACTCTCTCCTACTTTATTTCTTTTTTGGTACAATGATAAGTGCTGTGCTAGGAGAAATGCAGCAATGCGAGGTGGGGTGCGCCGATGTGGCCACGCACTTAGGATTACCGTGAATAATTATCATTAAATATGAATATCTACGTAAAGTATAAAAATAACTGAACATTTTTTCAAATTTTTTCAATGTTCAATGTTCAATGTTCAAAAATGTGTTCAACATTTTTAAAAATTTTGTGAAAATAAATTAAGGAAGAAGACAGTGCGTTTACAAGACACTACACCTGCGCATAAATCAACCTACGATGCGAATTATTTAAATATTCCCCAGATCTAGCTCTAGCTGTAGCTCTGATGGCTCTATCATATCTTCTCAAAACTGATACGAAGTTTAAACAGTCGCCAATTTTCTAGAAATAAAAAACATTTTTTTAAAAGGTGTTTGTTGTTCTTATAGCTACCGTAATTCCTTTGTTGATCTTCTTTACTAACTCTCCTATGATCTTTTCCACCATACGCATTCGTCGTAGAATTCTCCTCGATATTGTTTCATGGATATATTTCATGGCCTTCGCGCCGATGAGTTTTAAATCTGTTAGAATTTAGGAATGAAAGTATAATGTACCTATGTCACATCGGGTGACAGTTTGGCCCAATTAACACAAAAAATTAAAAACTTTTGGGCCACTATATCAGAAATACCGAAATAGAGCTAGAATCGTTGTTTGTGTTTGATCTTGAATTTTATCTGAAGCTTCAAGAGAAAGAAGTCCATATCCAACGCTTAATTTGATTTAATTAGTTTTTCAACATAACACGGTTACATATAGAAAATGAATTAACTATAAACTATAATAGGCATATTTATTTTTCATTGCTTAGGTGCTTAGAACTCAAAATGATATTTTAGTAATTTGCAATCTAATAAGTAATACCCTTTTCACTTATTAAATTTTATAAAAGCCGAAGAATGGTTTATACGTAACAGTCGATTGATAAGTCTAACGATAAAAAATTGAATTTAATGACCTACATCGTAGCAGGCTATGTTAATAATTACTCGAAAAATGACATAAAAAATTTACACTTGTCAATATCATTCCTTCATCAATATTTGTAACTTGTAGCTAATAGTTTATGGATTTCATCTTCTGTGCGTCATTCAAATGATTTAAATGAAGGAGAATAATTGTGAAATATTTTAATGGAGCGTGTCAGTTGTCATGAAGTTCAATTTTATTCCACAAGGTGCGCACAATCGACGGTTCCAATCGGCAAATTACAGTATTACCAATTACTTTTATTGCATAAATTTGTTTGAATTTTATACAATAAAAGTAATTGGTAATACTGTAATTTGACATTTGGGACCGTCGATTGTACGCACCTTGTGGAATAAAATTGAACTTCATGACAACTGACACCCAGCTATTAATTTTTTTAAATTGTTTTAACATTGCCTACCCTTAAGAGGTTAGAATTTTAAATGGATTTTCCAGAATTCATTTGTTAAGCTTTGGATTGTCCAGAACCAAAGTTGTCATTTTTACAAGATTCAAATTTCAAAAATCATTAGTAATTAAAATGATTTTAATTCATAATTCATGAATAAATGTCAGAATAAGTAAGGTTGGTATTTACTTTTGCATCCTAAGAAGTAAAAGTATACTTTTTTGTACTAATATAAAAAAGTAAAACTTTAACCTTACTTATTAAGTAACATAATAATATATTAAATTTTTTTTACGTTTGAATTGATTTTCAATTGTTTTCCAAGGCACTAGAGATTATATTGAAATCCTGTAATTTTATTTAAAAAATTCAACTAAATAAAGCCTTTGGTATTCAAATTTTTCATGTTATTAGAAATAGAAAAAAATCTCTTTCGATTACCATTTTCTATTATTCTCGTACGTTAACGTGGGGAGTAGAAATATTAAAAAATATGTTTTCCCATGTTTTCTAATCCTGCTGTCGCACGGTATAATTATTACTGAAAAATCAGATTGCACCTACAGTTATATTTTGAAATTCTAAATTCTTAACACAGCTCAAGAAAATGATACGGGCAAGTATTTGAAAAACAATATGAACCCTAGTCCTGTAGGAATAAACCTAGATTCTTATTGATAGAAGCTTGAGCTTATAACATAACAGTGTTAATTTTATTAATTTAGATAATGTTCAAATTATCCACAAAGTATTAATTAAACCTTCTCATTAGTAACAATTTCTATTATTTAACTCTACTATTAAATCATTTTACTTAATTCCCAAATTGTAGTTGTAGATGTAATGACTTAATGACTTAATGTGCGTCTATCAATTTTTATTAAATTAAGAAACCTACATTGATCGCAAGATAAAATAACAAGTTATTCGAATTACATTATTAAATTATTATTATCTTGAGAAAAAAAGAGTCTCGATCGAATTAGATTTTCCCATTATTTGCTACATAAGACTCAATTTAGTAAAGATTAAAGCCCATTTAACTGCAACTTTGATTAATAAGTTATCGATCTCTGTTGAGCTCAATGTTATAAATTGTTCCTATATTATAGGAAATTATCTTTCTTTCATGTAATATCGGATAAAGATAATAGAACTATTATGAAGAACGAATTTTTAGAAGCGATCAAAATAAAAATGTGTGGGCCCATTTTTAAGCGACTGTGATGACTTTTTGTTTTTGTTTTCGAAAATTCTTTCGTTAAGATTTTCCCTTTTTATTATGATAAACGACTTTATTTTTTGTCTGTCTGTCTGCCTGGATGTTAACTTCCTATTATAAAATTAAATGGAATTGAAAAAGAGGTTATTAAAAGAAAAGATTTTTGTTTTGTTGCTTACTATTCAGAGAGTATTAGAAATTGCATTAGTAGACGGGGAAGCACTGATAGCAATACTTTTTCGTAAACGTTCGTAATTTATACGAAAGTTCCTGATTTATATTTTGATTGCTCTGTATTTTCCTTTAAAGGTAGTGGTTTCTTTTGTTTTGATTTAGCACTGAATACTCGATGTATATGTATAGCCATTTCACTAAATGTTTTGAGGTTTAAACGATACACTGATATTCAATAAGATTGTATCATTAGCTTACGGATGAATTTTTGCTAAGAATTTTCATCCCCTAAACTATGCAAAGCGTTTCGATCATCCTAAAAATGCAATTACTATGTCAAATAAAGCTTTCTATAGCTCGACCGAAAATAATAGCCGTATTATAATAGTTATCGTCTCTTTTATTAATTTATTTGGAAAATTTTATATTTATTTTTTAGAGCCAAAAACCAAAAATTTGTAACTTTTTCGAACATTTAAAAAAGTTTGCATAATTTTCAATTCAATAAAAAAACTTTCATTTTGTATACGAAAGCAAGAAAGTTCGTTTAGGAGAAAAATGAAAAACTATTTTAACTGTGAAAATACCTTTTAATCACTTTGTAATAAATCATAAATAAGCGTTAAGAAGTTTCATAATTTTCCTACTTATGTGTTGTACTTTTAATCAAAATAAATAAATGACACAAAGTATAAGAAAGTTGTTCTTCTTTTTAGTTTTTTTTAAATTGAAACTGACCACAAATAGCATAGTTTTAATGAAGTACTCGAAAAAACTATTTTCAACTTTCCGCGCTTCACGAAAAACTTTTTTAGTTTTTCAAATTCTTTCTCACTTCAGGTCACAGTTGGTAATTTTGTTTTCGTTTATTTTTCTAAATTGGTAATAAAATTTATTTAATATTATAGTAAAAAGTGATGACTTCAATAAAGATTTTTTATCATTAGTTTATGCGACTGTATTAAGCTTTTCCTAAGATTCTCTACTTCTGGTAGATACTCAACAATTTTGAATTATAAAGATTCATATAATTGTAACGTAGGTACTTAGAAACTATTAAACATGTAATTTGTTTCTCCAAATGCAAATTATCAAAAACTGATTTCACACGTTTTTTAAATTTTGAAACCAAGGCTGTTCTAGGAAATTTTCTGAAAAACTTCAAAACTTTAGTTATTTAATTTTGGAAAATTAAATAACAAAAATTAATATTTCTAAAAACGTTTATTTTAGCATTATTATAGATATCTGAACGTTAAGATGAGAAGCAAGAATCCTAAAAAATGTGTTTTCCCTATGTTCTACAATTTTGTTGTCAGCACCCGGTATACAAACGTATACCTACTTATCTACCAGATATATACGAGAAATTGCATTTTTTTTCGAGGCGAGGCGAGGAGAGAGTAAGATTTCTAATGCGAGGGCGAGCATGCGAGACACTCGCGTGAAGCCCTATTCTTAGTGAAGACTGAAGAATTAAGAGAAGATATAGATTCGAACTACCGACTACCGAGAAGTCTAAAGAGTGGCAGTCTAAAAACTTCGTTAGATTAGGGGTAGCAAAAATAGCAGATATAAATATTCCTACTATTAAAAAAAAGTGGCAGCCTTAGAAAATCGTTAGAAGTAATAAAAATGGCAAATATAAATATTCAAACCTTTTAAAAAATACAAGGGGTGTCATCTAAAATATAAGTAATTTTTTGGTTTTCAACGACGTCGACGTACTCTTTAAGGAAAGAAGATCAGAACTACTGAGAGGTCTAAAAAGTGGCAGCCTTAGAACATTGTTAGGAGTAATAAGAATGGCAAATATAAATATTCAAACCTTTTAAAACATACAAGGTGTGTCATCTAAAATATAAGTAATTTTTTGGTTTTCAACGACGTCGACGTACTCTTTAAGGAAAGAAGATCAGAACTACTGAGAGGTCTAAAAAGTGGCAGCCTTAGAACATTGTTAGGAGTAATAAGAATGGCAAATATAAATATTCAAACCTTTTAAAACATACAAGGTGTGTCATCTAAAATATAAGAAATTTTTTGGTTTTCAACGACGTCGACGTACTCTTTAAGGAAAGAAGATCAGAACTACTGAGAGGTCTAAAAAGTGGCAGCCTTAGAACATTGTTAGGAGTAATAAGAATGGCAAATATAAATATTCAAACCTTTTAAAACATACAAGGTGTGTCATCTAAAATATAAGTAATTTTTTGGTTTTCAACGACGTCGACGTACTCTTTAAGGAAAGAAGATCAGAACTACTGAGAGGTCTAAAAAGTGGCAGCCTTAGAACATTGTTAGGAGTAATAAGAATGGCAAATATAAATATTCAAACCTTTTAAAACATACAAGGTGTGTCATCTAAAATATAAGAAATTTTTTGGTTTTCAACGACGTCGACGTACTCTTTAAGGGAAGAAGATCAGAACTACTGAGAGGTCTAAAAAGTGGCAGCCTTAGAACATTGTTAGGAGTAATAAGAATGGCAAATATAAATATTCAAATCTTTTAAAACATACAAAGTGTGTCATCTAAAATATAAGTAATTTTTTGGTTTTCAACGACGTCGACGTACTCTTTAAGGGAAGAAGATCAGAACTACTGAGAGGTCTAAAAAGTGGCAGCCTTAGAACATCGTTAGGAGTAATAAGAATGGCAAATATAAATATTCAAACCTTTTAAAACATACAAGGTGTGTCATCTAAAATAAAGGTAAATTTTTGGTTTTCATTTCAACGACGTGCTCTTTAAGGGAAGAAAATCGGAACTACTGAAAGGTCTAAAAAGTGGCAGCCTTAGAACATCGTTAGGAATAATAAGAATGGTAGATCAAAATATTCAAACCTTTTAAAACATACAAGGTGTGTCATCTAAAATAAAGGTAAATTTTTGGTTTTCATTTCGACGACGTGCTCTTTAAGGGAAGAAAATTGAAACTACTGAGAGGTCTAAAAAGTGGCAGCCTTAGAAAATCGTTAGGAGTAATAAGAATGGCAAATATAAATATTCAAACCATTTAAAACATACAAGGTGTGTCATCTAAAATAAAGGTAAATTTTTGGTTTTCATTTCAAC
Organism: Malthinus seriepunctatus; assembly: GCA_963924605.1. Taxonomy (NCBI): domain Eukaryota; kingdom Metazoa; phylum Arthropoda; class Insecta; order Coleoptera; family Cantharidae; genus Malthinus; species Malthinus seriepunctatus. Next base: position 49,854,513 of record OZ004600.1, read on the forward strand.
GACGTGCTCTTTAAGGGAAGAAAATCGGAGTTACTGAGAGGTCTAAAAAGTGGCAGCCTTAGAACATCGTTAGGACTAATAAAAATGGCAAATATAAATATTCAAATCTTTTAAAACATACAAGGTGTATCACCTAAAATAAAAGTGATTTTTTTGGTTTTCAACGACGTGCTCTTTAAGGGAAGAAAATCGGAGTTACTGAGAGGTCTAAAAAGTGGCAGCCTTAGAACATCGTTAGGACTAATAAAAATGGCAAATATAAATATTCAAATCTTTTAAAACATACAAGGTGTATCACCTAAAATAAAAGTGATTTTTTTGGTTTTCAACGACGTGCTCTTTAAGGGAAGAAAATCGGAGTTACTGAGAGGTCTAAAAAGTGGCAGCCTTAGAAAATCGTTAGGACTAATAAAAATGGCAAATATAAATATTCAAATCTTTTAAAACATACAAGGTGTATCACCTAAAATAAAAGTGATTTTTTTGGTTTTCAACGACGTGCTCTTTAAGGGAAGAAAATCGGAGTTACTGAGAGGTCTAAAAAGTGGCAGCCTTAGAAAATCGTTAGGACTAATAAAAATGGCAAATATAAATATTCAAATCTTTTAAAACATACAAGGTGTATCACCTAAAATAAAAGTGATTTTTTTGGTTTTCAACGACGTGCTCTTTAAGGGAAGAAAATCGGAGTTACTGAGAGGTCTAAAAAGTGGCAGCCTTAGAAAATCGTTAGGACTAATAAAAATGGCAAATATAAATATTCAAATCTTTTAAAACATACAAGGTGTATCACCTAAAATAAAAGTGATATTTTTGGTTTTCAACGACGTGCTCTTTAAGGGAAGAAAATCGGAGTTAAAGAGAGGTCTAAAAAGTGGCAGCCTTAGAACATCGTTAGGACTAATAAAAATGGCAAATATAAATATTCAAATCTTTTAAAACATACAAGGTGTATCACCTAAAATAAAAGTGATTTTTTTGGTTTTCAACGACGTGCTCTTTAAGGGAAGAAAATCGGAGTTACTGAGAGGTCTAAAAAGTGGCAGCCTTAGAACATCGTTAGGACTAATAAAAATGGCAAATATAAATATTCAAATCTTTTAAAACATACAAGGTGTATCACCTAAAATAAAAGTGATTTTTTTGGTTTTCAACGACGTGCTCTTTAAGGGAAGAAAATCGGAGTTACTGAGAGGTCTAAAAAGTGGCAGCCTTAGAAAATCGTTAGGACTAATAAAAATGGCAAATATAAATATTCAAATCTTTTAAAACATACAAGGTGTATCACCTAAAATAAAAGTGATTTTTTTGGTTTTCAACGACGTGCTCTTTAAGGGAAGAAAATCGGAGTTACTGAGAGGTCTAAAAAGTGGCAGCCTTAGAACATCGTTAGGACTAATAAAAATGGCAAATATAAATATTCAAATCTTTTAAAACATACAAGGTGTATCACCTAAAATAAAAGTGATTTTTTTGGTTTTCAACGACGTGCTCTTTAAGGGAAGAAAATCGGAGTTACTGAGAGGTCTAAAAAGTGGCAGCCTTAGAACATCGTTAGGACTAATAAAAATGGCAAATATAAATATTCAAATCTTTTAAAACATACAAGGTGTATCACCTAAAATAAAAGTGATTTTTTTGGTTTTCAACGACGTGCTCTTTAAGGGAAGAAAATCGGAGTTACTGAGAGGTCTAAAAAGTGGCAGCCTTAGAAAATCGTTAGGACTAATAAAAATGGCAAATATAAATATTCAAATCTTTTAAAACATACCTAAAATAAAAGTGATTGTTTTGGTTTTCAACGACGTGCTCTTTAAGGGAAGAAAATCGGAGTTACTGAGAGGTCTAAAAAGTGGCAGCCTTAGAACATCGTTAGGACTAATAAAAATGGCAAATATAAATATTCAAATCTTTTAAAACATACAAGGTGTATCACCTAAAATAAAAGTGATTTTTTTGGTTTTCAACGACGTGCTCTTTAAGGGAAGAAGAACGGAAGTACTGAGAGGTCTAAAAAGTGGCAGCCTTAGAAAATCGTTAGGAGTAATAAGTAATAAGAATGGCAAATATAAATATTCAAACCTTTTAAAACATACAAGGCGTGTCATCTAAAATAAAGGTAATTTTTTGGTTTGCATTTCAACGACGTGCTCTTCGAGGGAAGAAAATCGGAACAACCGAGAGGGCAAAAAAGTGGCAGCCTTATTTATTATCTTTAGGAGTAATAAGTATGGCAAATATAAATATTTAAACCTTTTAAAAGAAACAAGGTGTATCACCTAAAATAAAAATGATTTTTTGGTTTCTACCAAAAAATGGGGCGTGATCGTCCCTAACTGAAGATCCGAAATTTTTTTTTTCAGTTCGATGGAATTTTTAACGCGTTCATAATCAAATAAATTGCTGGTTTCTGAATTTTTCAAGATAAATCATCAAAAAGCGACAATCCTGTATATTCAAATTTCTAATTCTAAGTAAATAATTCCAATACTGAATGTGTATTTTATTTAATTTTGTGTAATCATTTTTAACTTTTTTAACAAAATTTAACTTTGAGCTTCTAAGGTGCTATTTGAAATCCAACTCTCAAACTGACTCGATTTCAACACTTGAAAATATATAATTTTCTTAAATTTCATTGAAACGCTCAAAACGACTCCCTCGATAAGACTCTCTGTACTTAAAGACACGTGCGCTTGTTTCGATTTGTACATCACTAGTACTCACCACTGATTAAATTAGCAAAAAAATAGAATAATTTTACATTTTAGTTACAAGTAAAAGATTAAAGACGGAATAATTTTGTGTCACCGCTCACCGATTGTGAATTTTTTTCCGAGTATAGCTAAAGAATTTCCACCAAACTCATTAAGTGCATACGAAGAGTAAGTATTTAATCAATAAGCTTGTTGAGTTAAGTTTCTTTTGTTTTAACATTCTATTTCATCGGAAATGCAAAAGAGGACTTATTCATCGTTAAGAAAGGCAAATCGAAACGGGAAAAATAATTAAGTACACTGTAAACTTAAGTTTATGATTAATTAAAAGTATTAGGCGAGTCGAGTTTTAAAATTGAAAGAATCTCGTGTGTTACGAGCTTAGGACGGACGGCTCGTTTTGAAACAAAAAGTAAAATGAAGCGTTTTCATATTCGCACAAATAAATAACTTTAGCTGAGGTTGTTCATTTACAAAACCTAAAGCTGATATTCTGAATCGGTAAGCTTTTATCCAGTTTTAACTTCGGAATAAGATTATTAAAGTCTGTAAACTTAAAAACACTTTCATTTGTTAATAAATTTCTGTTTACTTAATTTGATAATTTCAAGTTTTGTTTGTGTAAATATTGAAATTACGAGTAATAAAATAAAACGTATTTAAAGGATTGTCGTGCGCTTTTTTAAGAATTAAGCGTTGCATTCGGAAATGTAAGAAGTATAGCGTCTAAAAGCAATTTAAAATTTTCGAGTCTTAGTTTCTTGACGGTAGAAAGAAATAGATCAAAATGAGAAGTTGCAAATTGAATTTAGAAAACGTCCTTGGTTAGAAAGCACCTAGGCAATGTAGAAAGGATTCCTAGCGGAGGATCCTGGCACTAATGTAGTCCTGGATCCGAGGTATTGATTGAGCTCGGACGACGGGCGATGTCCATTCTCGCAACCGCGCGTCTAAATTATGCGTGAGCGAAGTGTATGCGTGGCGTGGCGCGTCAATCCCCGCGGGGGGATGAAGCAACGGCCTCGCGTCTTGGACCGAGTGAGCCTGCGGGACTTTGATGTTCACTCTCGCGCCACCGCCTCCACCCACCTGCCACTCACCCTCACACTCCATGCATGATTGAGAACGCGTATTGAAATTGAATTCGTAGCGTTGGACGTCGTCCATCTCTTGATAAGCTCTTACCAAATTCTGAAGTGCGCATTTTCGCATATCATTGTAGTTTTAAACTTTCAATAACGTAGGAAAACGTTATTCGATATAAAAAAAAGAGTAAAATGTCCAATTTGAAACTTTCAAAAAAATCACAAAGTAGGAAAAAATATGTTTCTCGTAAAAGTTATTGTCAGTTTTTCTGGAAAAACATAAATAAAAAAGACACTAACATACTTTTTCTTTTGTTTATTTTAAAACATTTTTCATCTTTTTTTTTATAAATCTTTTCTAATCGTTTCTAACTCGAAAGTTTAAACTCGGATAAAAGAACAACCAAAAATCGATAACACTAAAAAAAACTTTTGCGACCATTTTATTTTGGAAAAATTTATCCATAACAAAAGTAGATGTGTCGTTCTGTCGACAAATAAACAGGACGTTGTTCGCTATTGATGATACGGGCAGGAGATCGAAAATGCGTACCGATAGTAATTCAATATTTATATAAGCCCTTGAATATTTTAGAGAACGATAGGACTGTTTTTTGACGGACTTGAATATGCGTGTCAATTTTTATTCTTACAATTTATTTATGAGGTTCGGGTAACGTTTGAATTTTAAAAATTAAAACCCCCTGTGCTTGTCAAACGAACCCTTCCTTCTGATAACCCCATGGCAGCAATCAAAGAAACAATACAATACCAAAAAGATTTACCCTTTGTTTTTAATTCTTCCATTTTAAAACCGAGTCATTATTTATTGTTTGCATCAAAATCGTATTTAAGGTAACTTTGAAAGTTATAAAAGTGGAATGATTTAGATAAACATTTTTGTATTTATGTCACAAAAACTTTACAAAACTTCAACGAAATAATTAAAAAATACATAAAAGCACAAAAAAATTAAATTATTATTTTTCCTTGTGTTAAAAATTTTCTTTTAATGACTAAAACGTTTAAAGAGTTAAAGCGAAAACAAATTGAAATACGCTAAGTCCTGTTGAAGACATATTAATTTTGCCCGTTTCATTGCCAATAACCTGCAATAACCCGTCCTGGCATCCCCCATTATCCTCCTAACGAGTTCCCGTAACTTTGACCGAGATATTCATTCGAGAAAAGAATGAGATAAGAATCGCCTGACCTTTTTACTTTCTCATTTCCAACAATATTATATATCAGAAATTGTGTTAAATTACCTCTTTATTCTTCAAATCTTCCCCATAAACCTATATATTAATTTGATTTAGATTAAATTCGTTAATTTCGTTATAAGTCGTATATATTTTTTTTCTAATTTTGGAGATAAGGGTATTTACTGCGGGATGTCCAACGTTGATTTTGTATCATGCGGGCTGGGCTGTTCGATATCACGACGTAGCAGGGGTAAGAAGGCTCCATAAGTGGTAAAGCCCTAAGGGGTTGTATATTATAAAACATAACGCCACACACCTGCACGTAACATTTTCACTTTGCAGTATATTGTTTTAATAGGTTTGAACAGGATAAGGTCGATGTGCAATAAAAAAATAGTTTTTTTATTAATAGTCCGATCTTGAGGATATTAAAAATGACAAAAATAAGTTTTGTACTCTACCACATAATTCTCAAGAAGAGTCGCTAAAAATTCAAATTTCTGAATTATAATAAATTTGAAAGTTAGAAACATCCCTTATCCTTTTTATTTTTATTATGCTCATTCTTATTGTTTACTTTCAAGAAATATTGAAGATTCGACTTAAAATTGAGCAATTTTTAAAAATCGTCTCCGAATGAAAAATTATAAATTCGCGTCAACAAATGACCAAATATGAAATTAATCTTCACGTTATCAATGGAGAAAACGACGCTTTGAAAAAGAGAAATGAAGATAATAAATCAGTCATTTTTCCAATAGAAAATTTTTTCAAAAACGTAACAATGGCGAAAGCGTATGAGAACAGAAATTTGATGAAAAAGTTAGTTCTGTTTGTTTATATTCCGAATTTGGTCGAAATGCGCCCAAAATAACCTTATTTTTAGACACCCTGTATAGATTTCCTATGAAAGCTTAGTTTGCCGATTAAATCATTTTAAAGTGGCTGAAAGCAAATTTCATCGAAATTGGTTCAGTAGTTTTTGCTCCACACAATTATGGCCCGTTTACACACACAGGTTTGCTTTCCAAACCGGAGCGCGTGGACATCGTTAAAGTGGCTTGCACAGGCCAAACTAGAGCGTATGGACAGCGTTCAGGACGCCTGCACAGGCCAAACCGGAAGGCAAGGTCTGTGTGTGTGTGGACAGGTCTTTAAAGACATATATTAAGGCCAAGCCACACACACAGACTTACCTTCCAGTTTGGCTTGTGCAAGGCCGCCTGAACGATGTCCAAGCGCCCCGGTTTGATCTGTGCAGGCCGCCTGATCGATGTCCACGCGCAGTTTGACCTGTGCAGGTCGCTTGAACGATGTCGAGACGCTCGAGTTTGACCTGTGCAGTCCGCCGCAACGATATCCACACGTTGCGATTTGGCCTGTGCAGGCCACCTGAATGATCTCCACGCGCTCCGGTTCGGCCTGTGTAAGCCGCCTGCACCGGCCAAACGGGAAGGCAAGCCTGTGTGTGTGACGTAGGCTTTACAGACATTTTAGGTGAAAAAAACTGGGTGAAAATTCTTTTTGCCATTTTCAGAGTCAAAACGGAGAGAAATGAAATAAAAAAAATTTTTTCCGATTACTATAGCAACTTTTTCTTGGAAAAAGTTAAAAGTAGCAAATGATAAGAAATAAATTACCAATAAATAAAATCAAGAGTGTTTGTTGAAATGTAACCAACATACACATATTTGTTAATTTTGAAACTATTCATATACTTCCATGAAAAGTTGCGTTATACAGAGTGCCCCACTTAACATGCTCACCATAGAAATTTCGTAATCTGTAAGAGAGGTCATCATGAGGTCGGCAAAGTTCTTTGTTTATTAAATTTATTGGTTTTAATAGTGCCTATTATCCCTTTTTTGAAAATTGAAATTATCTATATTAATAAAAAAGTTATAGGTATTAAAAAAATGAATTTTTTCTGTTTTTTCTAATAAATCCAGATGACTAATAATATTTTTCAAAAACCAAAAGTAGGCTCAAGTTGAAAGAGGTTACATTTGGTGTTATTTAAACGACTTCGTATCTCTTACGGTTTACGAGATCCCCATGATGAGCATGCTAAGTGGGACACTCTGTATACCTCGACTGGTAGTATTTTTTCCAAACCATTTTTGACATTTCGTTTTATTAAAAAAATTATTTGAAAGGTTAGTAAAAAACCAATCTAGGTTTTTTTATGTCTGTAGTAATGTTAACTTTAAGAATGTAGAAGGCATTCATATTAAAGCGCCCTATTTCCATATGCAATTTGAGTGGCTATTCGCATATATATTTAAAATGCGTAAACACGTTTATGAGACTTTTATAGAAAAAAAAATTTGCCGTTATCTCTTTTATACCATGATTGAATATAAAATACTTGTCTTTTTAACTCAATTTATAACAAAAATTTACTATTTCAACAACGAAGCAATTTTAAACTAGTAGATATATGCAAAGATACACTATTGAAAATAGAACAACTTTGGTGAATCAAAGTCCTAAAGTTTCTTTAGTCTCATGCGAGTCCTGTGAATCCCTTAGGACGGCTAACTCTCGTATGCACGCTAAATGCTGCGTAGGGGCTACTAGATTGAATTTTCTTATTTTATTTTTACACTCTTTTCCTCTTACTCCGCACACATACACCCTATACACCTCGAAGAACTAAAATGGACGGCGTTGTACTACAAAGAATTTTTTTCAACTCGAACAACTTTTAAAAATCGTAATTGTTTAAATTTTTTATTTTTACCATAATTTTCAGAAATTTTTAAATTCTTAAAAATTGTGCTTTTAATTAACCAATAATAATTTGAAATATAAATATCCTTTTGAGCGTTGATCAAAGAACTAATTAATAAAATCAGAAGATTAGAAGAAGTGTTTCAGAGCGTAGAGAATTTGCCTGTGGAATGATGAAAACGACCTGAATTTTTAAAAAGTGCTTAAAAATACAATTTCCTAACCTGGTTGTGACAACCCCGGAATCTCGACACCTGAAACTTTTTCTAAAATTGCTTTTCCTTTAATCTGAAGTCAAACTTGTGGCAGAAACCTTAGTACCAATGCAGTTCGTACAACGTGCCAAATGCTAAGCCTAAGCAAGTCAAGCAAACGTTTTAAATAGAGGCAAGTCAGAACAAGAGCAAACACTTTTTTTTCAATTTTTTCTAAAGGATCCAATGAAAATCTATATGGAAGTTGTGTGAGTAATTAAACTGAACAAGAGTAAACATTATTGAAACAAGCAAATGTTTGCTCTCGTTAGTTAGGTCATTGAGTATGGTCTTAATATGAACATATTGTTATCTATTGTTATCGATTTACTTTCTCCGAAAGATTATTTTTTCAGCAACTGTTTATAGTTGAACATAAAAACAAATATACAGATATAGGCACATGAGTAAAGTGACAGAAAGTAGCTCTAAAGATAGGAAATCAGTTGAAAAAATGTACTATTTTGTATCCTTTTAAAATGACACCATTCTCCTTAGTCCTGTTAAACCCAATCGCAATCCAAGGCGCGCGCGGGCTAGGCACTAAAACACAGTCATAAAAACACACAAACCAATTTAGCCGGTACAGTCTGTTGCCAGCAGCTAGGCTTGCACCCCAGATTGGCCGATTTAATTTCGGCAGCCTCGCTCGTCAATCTCTACGATACTTAATTTAAGAGATATGGCAATGTTCGCACTTGCAAATATTATCATAACCTTATAAGGTGTTACAAATTTGATTAAGAAATAAATTATATATTTATTATGGAAATAGTTAAAAATAGGCTAAATTTAAATAACGAAGTCGTACACTTAGCGCCACTTGTTTCTTCCATAACAATCCTTAATAAGTGGAAGAAATAAAACCGACGTCGATCCACGTGGATTTGGTTCAAATTTGTATAAACGAGCTGATTATTTGATTTCAAAAATTATACTCCAGTCTAAAATTTATTTACCTTAAGCTTCCTACAACAAAGATTTTTAGTTTTCTTACATTGGAACTGAAAGGAAGTAACATTTAAATTCAGTAGCCATAACATTTTATTTTAGAGCCATTCTAAAATCAAACTTAATAGAGTTTCGAATCGCTTTATTTACTAAAGTATTTTTTTTGAATTTGCTTTAGTTGGTTTTTAAAATGTTCCATACGTATATTGAAACTACGCCGATGGGCTGGAAGTAGGAAAAATGTTATACTTAATTGAAAACGTAAAAAATCGGAATGGGTGTGGATTTACACTTAAATTAAACTATGTTTGTCAACAAGTAGTTCAAAAAACGACCAACTACTAAGCAGTAAAAAAAGACGTGTTGGAGTTTTTCCAAAATATTCTAGTTTCATCCCTGTTCAAATTTGATAGTGATGGAAAGTGTTGTTCGCTTAAAAATATATTTTTTTAATTTTTATGTGACAGTGTTAAAATGATGATATTACGGAGGAAAGCTGCAATACGTTTTGTTCATTTAGTGAACTACGTCAACTACGTGACATCATTCGTTGACAATAACAACACATGAATAGGATCCCTAGTCTAAACCGACACATTTCAGTTTCCCTGTAGACCGTGCAAGCCCCAGACTTTTAAATTTTTAAAAGTAAAGGTAAGCGGTGGTAAATCGTAAAACATTCGAATAAAAATCTACTTTTTGCTTAATGCTGCCGTTTTATGGCCAAACTACCAAATATGTAGCTTCAGCATCGATTTGATTGATTTACCGTGGTCCTTATCCGTGTATATTGGCCTGAGAAAGTTAACATATTTAAATTCATCGTAACGCTGTCACCAATAGATAGCATTTTAAATGGCTTACGAAAAATTATCCTTTATTATTATGACAGAGACCGGATCGCTCATCATCATCACACAGATAGTTATCGAGAAAACCGTACAAAACAGCACATGTTACAATTTTGCATCTTCCGGTCCATATAAACTGCCATTTTTAAGGTCTATTCAAACACAACCGTGATTGTTCCGGCCCGTCTCCGATCAGTCAAATGATTGAGACAGTGATTTTATTTTAACCGGACAGTACGATTCACACACATCAGTCTTTTATCCGTCATTTACCTTCAGTGGTAAAAGGATAAAATTTACAAGTACGTATTAGTTCATATAAGATACGCAAACAATAAAAAACTAATTTTTTTCAAAGGATAACTGCGGAAAAAGTGTTCTAAATAAAAATATTACACCCACTTCTTGTTGTATGCCATATTTTAAATTTAAATATATTTTGCATGAGACAAATCGTATAATACAGGATATCTGCATACATGTTCAATTAATTTTTCGTCATTAAATTCAATGATGAACGGATGAACCACTATTTAACACCCTACTTGCCAACAATAACCGACGGTGCTTTATAAAAATATCGTCGCCGACGATATCCTATTTTGACTGACCGGAGACGGCACGACGTCAAAAGCAAAATCTCAGAACCAAGACTGACGAGTATGAATAGAGTCATTCAAAAGCACGTCTCTGATAATTTTTATAACATTTTTGACGGACCAGAAACGTGACGTGACGGAACAATCACGGTTGTGTGTGAATACAACTTTAAACATATAAAAATATCACCAGATAGGTATACCCAACTATCCAGAAATTGGAACAGAAATGAAATATTATCGAAAACAAATGAGAAAATTTCACGAATGTATTACAGTTACAACCAGAGCATTGTAATACGACCAAAATCTCTATTCTGATCTATTTCTAGCGTGCCTGAGTATCAACAAAATATCAACATCTACTGAATTCTAGAAAAAGTTGATGTTAATCGCTTAGATTAACTCTTTAATAACATCCAATATTTTTTCTATTATTTCTCTTTCATTATGTTTAATACATAATAATGCTCTTTGAAGATTCCAAAAAAAGTTCAGCGACTTTGTACATTTTCTACAAGTCTAGATGGGTAAAATCGATAAAAAAAATGAAAGATTTAGAATTAAATCAGCAGAGGTAGAAACAGAGCCTGAGACTTTCTTCCAGCTACAACAAATGATATTCGCATTTTTTACCCTAACCACGCACAACCAGCACAACAGAAAGTTTCTAGAGTTGCTACGTTGCAAAGTATGAAAACCTAGTTGCTGTTAATAATGTCTAAGATCTGAAAACCATCTCCATATAGATTATCCATATATGCTACTATCCAATCCATGTTGAAAAATAGTGCTAGAATAGTGACTGGAAGAATACAGTCATTTTAAACTCAAAAAACTGCATAAATCTTGGTTTTTGACTACAATAAACTTGCGAATTTCATGCGCTAAATCTTTCAAAAACATTTTTTTTCTCAGTTATTAACTAACGCATGGAGCTGATCTTTTTTTTATTTGATACAGCAATTATTCAGAAATTAAAAGTTATTTTTAAATTAAGAAGAAAATCTAAGAAAATCTAGAAAATCAATTGTGGCACAAATAATTCTTTTTATACAAATAAATCTCCAAAATTAGAATTGGTCTGGTTGCCAAGTCAGGGGACCTGGAAATGTTTGCGAAGTCATATTTTTTTTACTGATTCTGACTCAGTTTTTTTTGCTGATTATGAATATGAATCTGCCGGGTGCCACTTTGGCACCCTTGGGCAATTCTCAGGGGGGAGGCAAACGTATGACTTTTTCTAGTTTTTGACAGTTTTCTCCAAAATTAAAGAATCTAGAGAAGAATTACTAGACCATCATTTTATAGATGACGCATTTATACAAAAAAAGTTCTGTAAAATTTTACCATTGGAGCAACCCGTTTTCCTGGGAAACGTTTTTTGAAAGAGCCATGTTTTTAAAAATATTATTAAGCAGGCGAATCAATAAATAATGCAAAATAAAAAACTGTTTTACTCCAAGATGTACATGTACAGGGTGGGCAAAACTGGATGTTTTCATAGGGGTACTCGGAAACTGTACAAGTTAGAAAAAAACCGATGGCGCATCCTCGATCTCTTTTTTTGAGAAACTAATGATAGTAAAATCGAAATCGAGCTATCTTCTTTTGTTTTTAAGTTATAGCTCAAAAACCAAATATACCTCATTTTAATTTTTATTGATATCTCTAAAAATATTTAAAAACTGGAAAGACTTTCTTAAAACACTTTTTAACCTAGATTCCAGTGGAGTAGTCAAAAAATAATTTTGATATAAGGGTTGCTGTAGGTATTTTTAAATTTCACTGACATAGGCATTAAAAACCGTTTTCACGATTAGATTTTTGTTAAGGAGTGCCGTGCAAAATACCTGTACTTCATTCAAGGAGACGAGATAGTGAATGTAAACAAACAACCCGCGTGTTGTGCACGTGAACATTTCTGTTTAGCGCTGTGATTGGCTCTAACGTATAAACTTATTTTAAGCTTGTTGCATGGTTACCTAACTGCGTTGATGCGGATAACTCATATTATAGTGGCAATTAGAGCTGGGACGATTACAGGAAAAATGTAATCGATTATAAATAATTAAATGATTGAGACAACTTTAACTAAAGGAGCTTTTAGGGAATTATTATGAAACTGGCTGTTATTAATAATTTTTGAAAAATTTACACCGTATTTAATTTAAGTTTACGTAAAACCGCGCTCGTGAGAACTTGCACGTGCACGTGAACATCGCATGCAACACTATCTCGTCTCCTTGAATTTAGTATAATTATATTCCTTCATTTTCATCCCAATTATTAAAAGTGTTGATTTTCAAATTAATCCTTTTTGAGATAAACTCACGGTAAATACCAATTGTTAATATTTTTGCATGGCACCCCTTGACTTAACGAGTCTAATCGTAAAAAACTGTTTTTACAGCCTATGTCAGTGAAATAAAAAAATATCTATAGGTACCAACTTTTATATTATTAAAAAGAGAAAAAAATATTCTATTTAATAAAGTCATAGCCGCGCCGCCTATGATTCGTATTTAAAAAAAGTGAAGTTTGTGTAATAACTCGACAATGCACAATCAAAAATATTTTTTGACTACGCCACTAGAATCTACGTTAAAAAGTGTTTCAAGAAAGTCCTTACAGTTTTTAAATATTTTGAGAAATAAGAGAGATATATCAATGAAAATTAAAATGAGGTATATTTGGTTTTTGGGCTATAACCCACATAGCATGTAAATATGTATTGGATATCCTATGGATATTTACTATGTCCCAACGCATATCCATAGAATGTGCATTTTTAATGCCAGGTATATGAAATGGATATTCATTTCATATACGTTTGTCAGACAATTTATAATACATAAGATATACATAAGGGATATGAAATGTATATTCGTTGTGGATATTCTGCTCATATACGTTGGTAACACAGTATGTGATACATAGGACATACATAAAGTATATGAAATGTATATTTGTTATATTCCTACTGTATATTCATGGTATATTCCAGTTTGCATCACAATTTGCATAGAGACCATAAAAAACGTCCAGAGCTATAGTATCGTTATTTGCAGTCCGATTTTCATTATTCAAACATCAAATTCAATTATTTTAATCCGAAAAATTCGGAAAATTTAATTAGTTGTTATAATTTTGAAAATCGAATTATAAATAACGATTTAAAAGCTCTGGGCGTTTTTCGTGCATCTCTCTGTTTCCGATACAGGCACAGGTGCTGAATATTTGCTGTTTACATTTAAAAATGTTGTGGAATAAGAAAATTACTAGCTTAGTTTCAATTTCCTAATTAGCCAAAAAACTGAGGAAAGAAAAAATAAACTCACAAATAAATATAAAATACAGCTTTATTATTTTTAGCAATAACATCTTATTTCATATCTATCTATCTACAATAGCTTCTTCATTCTGGTTCGGCACAGCCTGAAAAAGAATATGAAGTTAATACGAGTACCTACATTACTAATTATTAGTACTACTTCATGTTGCCTCAACATTACAGAAATGTAATGAAATTTTGCATCTAAAACTTACCGTAAGAAGTTAATTCTCTCAGGAACTATTTCTTCTTTATATTAGGTACTACAAGAGTATAAAAAAAATAACTACAAAATAGCAATACCAATAATTTTTAACAATAACTAACGAAACACATTATCACAGTAAACAATAAATTATTATTTAAATAGTTCAAAAATATTTCCAAACGAAAGGATACCGAAAAATACGTTGTAGCAGGTCTGCCTACCTGCTATGTGCACATGTGGTTCTGAACAAAGGAAGGAACAAACTGACCCTGACGACATCTTCATCTTGACAAAGATCTGCACCCCGTATCCCAATTCACCACTTCACAGTTTTTAATTTTTTTGAAAAAGTAAAGATAGCCGATAAAAACAACAAAGACTATTGTAAGAAAATAAAACATAAATTCCATATCAAAAAGTTTTTGTTTTTACGAATTCAAAAAAAAATGTCATTTATTCATGTGCCTAATTTATGACTGATAAATATTAATTAAAATATGTCTATGTTCTATTTAACTTTTTTCAAATCAGTCATAAAAAGTTGGCATGACTTGTTGACTGATTGTTGAGTCCTAATGTCCTATAACATTATTTTACCTCTTTAGATATCGAATTTAATTAAAAAGTGAAATATATTAACAATAAATATCCGTTACGTATATACAGTGGATATAGGATTATGCACATATTATTTGTGGACCGACGAGTACATGTCCAAAATGTATACATTTCTTATACCGCTATGGAAACATAAAAATAAAGTTCAAATTGTATATACATTTCATATGCCGCTATGAACATGTAAAATAAAGTCCAAAATGTATATACATTTCATATACTGCTATGGACATATAAAAATAAAGTCCAAAATGTATATACATTTCATGTACCGCTATGGACATATAAAATTAAAGTCCCAAATGTATATACATTTCATATACCGCTATGGACATACAAAAGAAAGTTAATGCCAGATATCCTTTGGATATACATAGAATGTTCGGAATATCTTTTGCATATTGGGACTTCTGAGGTATATACACAGAATATCGAATGCTATGTGGGAACTTAAAAGAAAAAGAAGATAGCTCGATTTTCATTTTACTATCAAATATTGTTACCCTACATTTTAAGGGTGTCGAATCGATCTGGGACCATTTTGAATCCATCTGAGCAACTCCATGGGCTTATAATCGCCATTTTTGCCTTTATAGTGATGTTAAAAACAATCTTTCAAAAATTTTGAAATCATGCCAGTAAGGCATTGTTTATCAATATTTTTTTGTCTCATCGTACAGAATATGGTTCCAGTAAACTATCTACCAAGTTTCATTTCATTAACCAAATGGGCAGTATCATTTTACTGGATCCCTTTTAGAAGAGGACTTTTACAACGCCGATGAGGAAAATAAGGGTTTTGCACCCAAGGGGTGCTCAAACCAATTCGGTATGATCACAGATCGATTCAACAGCCCCGAAATATACGGATTCATCCAAAATATTTAAAAAAATAACGACAATTCCATGAAATATAATCCATTTATATGTACAGTCAGCCTCAAAATTAATGGCCACCCTGGCTATACGTTTAGCACGAATTATGGATGTAACCATTATAAAACCCCATACTTAAATTGAGGGGTTACTTTATTTTGCCAACAAGTAGTAAATCAACAACCTCCCCTTCTGTCCTTTTGTCGTTGTTGGCTAGTAGCCACCCTGACGTATAGCTAGAGTGGTCAATAATTATGAGGCTGACTGTACGGGTCCGTCGGGCCCTGCTGGTACGCGGCACTGCTTTTTTTATTACATAGGGAAGGAAGTCGATTAAATGAAAAAAATTAGAAATAGTTATTCAAAATAAGAAGTTAGAAAAAGTCACAAAATAACAACTCATAATTTTCACATTTGAATGAGAAAAACTGAATTGAAAGTGCGATTCGGGTCCGATGGACCCGGCTGGTACTCTAAGTGTTAAAGGAGCTTTAGTAAAATCTGTCAAAATATTATCTGTTTTAAATGGCTGCTTTTCATTATTTTGGCCTTGATATTAACTTTATATTAAATAATTTGGCAGTTAGCTACTTCTCCTTTAGTTTAATTCATAATACACTCCAGTAATAGGAAAATAAAAGTTTGACTAAAGGTCCTTTAACTAAAGGAGCATTTAATATCGGCCGTTAATCTACAAAAAAAACAAGTACAAAAAGTTCCCACTTCCAACATCTTGCATTTTTTTTTTCGCGATATGAATTTTGGATTTTTGTGCATAGTTAGGTAAATTGATGTCTTTAGGACATTTGATCTCGTACAACAAGTAGTTGCGTTTCAAAAATAAAGTATTTAAGACCATTTATATGAACCATGCAATTTTATCGTTCGCTATAGTCATTTAACAAATCTGCATTTTCGGCCGTTAAAATTGAAAATTTTCAGATTTCTTGTTTTAGTCTTAAAGGTATAGGATTATTTTTCTAAGATTGTGATTTTGGCACTTACCGGAGCAAACCTAAAGTTAGTTAGAAATGTGAAAATACAATGCAGTTAGGGACTATTTTAATTTGGCATCCCTGTACAGAGTTGTCACATTACAATTTAATTTCTTTGAAATTCAATGTTTTATAGCTTGATTTGTTGGTATGTGGCAACCCTGCGCTGTCATTATGAAACTTCAAAATCGCAATCTTAGAAAAATAATTCTATACCTTAAATGAGGACATTTTATTCAAAATTATCATTGAAACGAAATAAAATGGATTTTATTGAAAAAAACTACTAAAGAAAAGGCGAGCATTTTTCAGTACACCAACGTAGACTAACAGTTGACTAACAGTCATAGTGATGTGATATACCTACAGGGTGTTTTAGAGGGAATCTGCCAAACTTTAGGAATACATTTTTCAGACAATTTTAAGCAAAAAATTCAATTCGTTAAAGTTTGGAACTTATCACTAGAGTTAGGTAGATTTTTTCTGAAATATGCTGTATTTTAGTAGTAATTTTTACTTATTTGAAAACTTAGTTGTTAAAGTTAATAGTTAAGGGAAAGTGGTGCAAACGAGGCCTAAGCCGCGTAATTCATTTTATATTAATAGAAAATATTCTAAATTATTTTTTTATTCGCTTGTGTCAAAAGGTGACATTATTTTATGGTTAAGTTATTAGAACGAGAAGTTAACCTTTTCATCAAAGTACCATATTTTGATATGTTGCTAAGGTAACGTTTTTTGTCCTATAGGGCGGAAACTGTTTTTTCGGCGTGTAAAATTTGTTAATTGACAGACTTTGATATAATTAAATTAAAATAAATGTCAGATTGACATTATTAAATTAAACGATTTATTAGAATTTTTGACACTTTGACATACGAGTATGACATACGGACGAAAATGTTTTTCGTAACCATATACGTTTAACTTTACGTATTCGTCCAAGAAATTCAACTTTTCGTCCTTGTATCATTAATAACTATTTTAGAAACAGAAATCTTTTGAATTTAAAATAAATATATCTGAAAAATTTCTTTCTGTATTTATATTGCAATTAGCTGTTTCTCAATGTTTCTTCAATATTATTTCTGATTGTATAGCGCTAAACCTTACCAGTAATAGTAAACTGTTAACTTTTTTAATTTAGATGTAGGTAACTGAAAAAACTAAGAGAACGTTTAAGAAAAAAATAAATCTTATTGAAAAGCAAAGGTATGAATTGAAAATTAAAATAGCTATAATCTTCTATGCAAAATCTCGCTCGTTAATAATTTTATGAAAGAGTCTCGTTAAAATTCTTCAGCTGTTTAATAATTAAAAATTATTTTGTGACTCAATAAGGAAGGAGAAACAATAAAAACTGCATTAAAACCCTAATAATTGCTCAAGTTCGTTTTGAGATTTTCCAGAAAATCTTTGTATTCTCCTGTCAACAAAGAAACATAATTTTGCATAAACATCAATTAATTATTGTTTAATTTTTGTTATTTTGCACCACATCAAATCTACCTCAATTTAAAATTGACCAAAAAACTTTTACTAGTTCTACAAAGTAACTTTTGATTAAGTACCTTATTTCTCACTTTTAGTTCCATTTGAAGCTCCGTTATGAATCTTCTTCTTCTAAAGAGAGAAAGTTCACAATCACTATCACACTCCTTAAAGCGTTCACTAGAATTCATTATTAATAATCACTTTTTCACTGTAATTAAAATAAAGATTCCATAAATGTCTTTAATAAAAGATCCATCCGTTTCGTCCTTACGCAGTGCATTAGCTGAAAAAAACGAAACTTATTAATCAAAATTTTAAAACAAATAAAGAAAATTGTTTATAATTGTAGAAAAAAAACCTAAAGCCTTAAAGGCGTTGAACTTATTTCTTTTATCACATTTAAGAAGTGAGCAGTTTAGTGAGGTCAGAGGATTAGGGTGCAGAATAGGGTGCTTCTTATTTGACCTATTTTCGAATTTTAATTCTGACGGGCCTCAACAGATTCCAAATTATTCAAAAAATATTATTCAAGTGAAAAAAAAAATTTTTTTAATAGCGGCCAATACCAACGGGATTGAAGTTTCTTATGTAAAATACACAGGGTTTTTGGATGAAACGGAATAAAAATTCGTTTTTCGTAAAATTGTTGGTCTAAAAATCTGAAACTTGGTAGGTAGCACGTCCATGGACAAACATATTTAAGTCCATCACCATGTTATCTAAGTTTCAGATTTTTAGACCACGAATTAGTCGAAGAAAAAATTTTTATTGCGTAAATAAAAAAAACCTGTGTATTTTACATAAGAAACTTCGACCCCGTTGATTATGGCCGCTATCAAAAAAAGAATTTTTTTTTTCACGTAGATAATTTTTTTGAATTATTTGGAGTCGATTAAGGGGGCGTCGGAATTAAAATTCGACAATAAGTCAAATAAGAAGCACCCTAGTGCAGAAGTTGATAAAACTTCAGAAGAAGAGTTTACTCATGTTCTCACCTACACAATCGTAGATCCGTTTCTGCAGTAATAAATAGCATCCTTCATAATCTTTTTCAAATCATTTAGGGTCATTTACTTTTGTTTCGGAGAAGAAAAGTAAAAGTTTTCCAACATAAGTAATGGAAATTCTTTTGAAAGTATTTTTATTTTTTTTTATTTAAATGTAATAAAATGAAGAATTACATGATGCGCTGCGCTATCTTGTGATTAAAAATATGAAGTTGTTTATTCTTTTCGCGTTGCTAGTATAGCCGGTAATGTAAAGTTCTGTAAACGAATATTCGCCTAATTTGCCTAATAGATGACGCTATCGAAAAATATTCAAAATTTTTAAATTTTAAATGTTTTTAATAGGTTTTTGAACACCGTAGATTGTTATTTTAATTTATATCAATTTTATTAGATTCTTTTATTTATCTTTAAAATGTTTTGACATAAATTAAGCAAAGAGATAGTTTTTTGTTGTTAAAAATACAAAACGTAATTAGTTGGCTTTTAATTAATTTCTATTATAATCAACAAATGACAAACAACAATTCATTTGACAGTATTTATTATTCGATACCAATTTATAAATTTTTGATAGAACCTAAAATTAATTAAATTTCAATATGTTTAATTCTACAAAATATTCTTTAATAATTGACGATGATAGCATACCTCGTAGGGAAAACGAACAAGATTTTAATAACGAATGGTTTGAAGATGCTCCAAATGATGCAGATTGGTTTGATAATTTCAGCACTACAGCCTGTAGTTTTTCAGAATCGACTCATTCGGCGTCGTTTCCAGATGAATTTTACGAAAAAAATAAATTCTTAGAAAATGAATTGAAAGAGTCTGAGTTGAGATACCAAAATTTAAATACAGAGCATCAAAATATGATTACTCAGTAAGTTATTTCCTGCTATTTTTCTAAGGTATTATAAAGTAAAGCTTGTAATGTAAAGGTCGCTAGCAATTGCTTCTGATGCTCAATGCTCAATATTCGACGGTATGTCATACGTTCCAGGTTCTAATTATATCAGAATTTTAAAAAGTTTTTGCATTTTGAGTTTTCCTTCAAGCACTGGTAGGTAAATACCTGAAGGCAAAACTTATTCTAAGCAAGTAGTCAAATATTTTAATGAATCCATAAGTCAAGGATAATGTACCTTTTCATTAAAAAAGAGGACAAGATGTACCTAATTGTTTGTACAAAGGCCTTTATTAATTGTACATTTTAATTAACACTCAAATAGACACATTAAAAGACATTTATTTCATTATTTCTAATTTTATAGATTATCCAATGAAAAGCAAAAATCAAATAAACTTCAGAGGAAATTACAATGTATGGAGGATAACCATTTGCTTTGCACCAAGCTAAAGGAAGCTTATTTAAACATGAAAAATGGTGAAGCAACTAGTAAAAAATCAGTTGACGTTAAAGACCAAGCCTGTCAGACTTGGGCAGGAATTATTTGCCAATCATGTGTTGCAACTCATGAGATGGCTCGACAGTTAAAATTAAGCAATTTTAATGACCCATCGATGATTACAGTCAAAAGGTAAATTTTACTAAAGACCAATAATTCTTTCGTTAGTACAATGTTAGTCTTTTGAAACATTGTTTTGTACTTTTTGTACCCGTTTTTGTGTATACAAAGTGGCCCATTTGAATCAATCCACTAAAATTGTTGTAGGAGGACAAATGATACCGATATTACTCTGATCTCCGGCAAGGTTGGCTGGAGGTTAGATTAATCCCTATGTCTCATATAAAGATCAACTTGTTTTCTGAGGTCAATATGGCCCCTATCCTTGACCACATACAAGTACTTCTACTTGTACTTAAATTAAATTCTGCATCGATTTCATCGAAGTCAAAAATAGGTGCTTCGACTCAGAGAACGAGTTGACCTTAACATAATCTGTAAGGACTGCTCTTTTTGAATTTATTACAAAGGATCATCTTGTATAAAGCTCAAATATGAACTATTATTTCAGATGTGATTTAGCTAAATTGCAAGAAACGGTTCAAAAATTAAAGGCAATGATCGACGACAGAGAAAAGACTTGGAGTTACAACAATCAAAAAACACTACACTACAAAACTAGCATCACAGAACTTCAAAATAAAGTTATGTTTTTAAACGAAATAATTTCGAAAAAACCCTCTAATACAAATGCAATTAAAACACGTAACAATCATGAAGATATTGTTAGGAAAGAGAACGCCTTTTTGAGAAAAATTATAATTAAACTAGAAAAGAGACATAGGTAAAAAATGTATTTTATTAAAAAGTTGCGTTAATGAAATTATTTACAGGGATATGGAAAGAATGTATAACATGAAAAGACGACAACCCCTTACTTTAAGTGAGATGGAACAGGGCATGATACAAGAGTTAATCAGAAAGTAAACAGTTTCAGTAAAATTTCTTTTTCTACAAAGATTTGATTTTAGATATTCCAGTCATTTAAAACGGAAAGTTATCGTCCCTAGTAGTACTAATTGTAGTTCAATAAGTAGTTACAATGTATGCGCTACTATAGATGAAGAAGATAGTACTGCTTTTGATGAAAACGAATTTAATGTAGATACTTCTGATTGTGGATCGTCAATATTTTAATTATGTACTTATTAAATAAAACACATAGTTATAAACTAGCTTTTTTGCATAATTCAAAACAATGTCATCTCAGATTGTTGTAAGGCCCAAAATTTTCAAATTAAATTTTGTAGGATCTAAATATAATCTCTTACAATTCAAATCTAAGATATCAAAAATACTAATTTTTGTCAAAGTGTGTAGGTATTTAATTATTATTATTATAATAAAAGATTTTCTAGTTATTTTTACAATAATTATTATTTTTTGCACTTTGGAGACTGCAATAATATGATTGCATTCCCCATTATTAGAGACTAAAGTGAGTAATTTGCTCCCAATTAAGTATTACAGGAAAAATTGCATATTGACGTTTGAAAATGCTGTCAATTTGACAATCGAAAAATGCTATCAGAAGGTGCAAAAAATACCTTAGACCTTAAAACATAAAACATTCGGAAGGAGGGTTAGCAACCGTTGCCTATAAGAAGTTTTACATTGGGAAAAGAAGAGTTTACATTGGGTGCATTCATCGGACGTAACAGTTGTGGAGCAGCTACCAAATCATTTGGTGGCTTATTCCTTGTTTGGGAACCTCTGCAGATACATGTTCACTTAACAAAATCGATAGCTCCACAACTATTACGTCCGGCGAATGCACCCATTATGATTGGCTGTCATGATCTTTCCTTATAAAGCCCGATTTATAGATTAACGTCCGCCCGTCTCACCGTTAGCCGCAAGACGTAAAACATAAAACGTTAAAGATAAACCCCTGCAAATTCATGTTGTTATTTATAAATTGACATTACGTTTCCCGCAAAACGTCCGCCCGTAGAAAATTTCATCTTTTTTGCGGTAAGCCAATCAAATCAGTTATTTGAAAGTTAATGTCACTAAAATGTCATCTAATGTCTTATATTAATCGTTGTACGCATGCCCCAAGTTAACGTGACGGCCATTTATTAATTATTTCAAAATTTTGTAGATGACGCTACCTGCGTTAAAATTAGGACATGCGCACAACGATTAATATAAGTGACATTGTGATGACATCGGTTGACATTTTAGGTTAGAAATTATCTATCAGCTTGTCAAAAATAAGTTCGTGGTTCAAACCACTGATTTGATTGGCTACCCGTAAGCCATTTCCTCAAAAGATAAAACTTGGCCTACTTTTTAAACACAGTTTTCCGTCTTATGTTTAACGGGAGACGGGCTTACGGCAATCTATAAATTAGGATTTGAGAGGTTATGTCCACGTTACGTCTAGCGGGTAGCGGCTTGCGGTGAGACGGGCGGACGTCAATCTATAAATCAGGCTTAAGTGGGAGTATAAGCAAATTGACTGAAAATTGCTATGTTTAGACTTCCACTACGATCCATATTATTATCTGTAAAACTCTTTCCTGGTAAAGTAGGGGCTATTTATTCAATGATCTAGACCAGGGGTGGCCAACTTCACTAAACATAATTTATATTGTCGATCATAATGATCGACTATTTTTCTTAAAAATGTGTCGCGATCTACCTACTAGAATTACACTAAAATCTTGACGTCAACTATGATACAGACAGCTGATTCGTCAGTCATTTTAGTTTGAACCACAAAGTGAAATTTAATGTCATTTGCACTATTTCGATTTTTCGAGCAGCAAAATGTTGTCTAATATTTTAAGACATATTCTTGTCAAAAAAAAATTAAGAATGGCTTAATCCGAGGCTTAATCTCATGTAAAATAATAGAGTTGTTAGAAATAGCGCAAATTACATCAAACGTCACTTTGACGTTTGAACAAAAATGACTGATGAGTGATGGGTCTACTTCGTTTATCTAGCACTAACTTACTTCAACTTACTCCTGCTCTTTACGAGTTTACGAGTAGTAGTAAATACAAAGTATGTTTTTTTGTCTTGCACTGAGTAGACGATAGCAGAAGAGCAGGAGTGTGCGTTGTAGATTGTAGTGAGTTGGAGCAAGTTGTAGTAAGTTAGTGCAAGACAAAGGAATAAACTTATGATACTTATGATAAACTTATGATAAAAATTATGATACTAAAAGAGCCACGACCGATTGTTTCTATGAGTCACGACTAAATTTTGTTTGCGTGTTGAAATCTATCTACCAAAAGTCACTTCGCAATCGACTTGGTGCTGGTGGCCATCCCTGATCTAAACTGTAATGATATTTGTTAGTTGGGTTGCAGTCAAAACGCGCCAGGGGCTACAAATTTCGTGACTCGTCCTGTATATGTATCCTGTTTGACGTTTTAGATTTTATTGTTTTCCATGGCAAGGGAAATTATGTTCAAATCCTGTAATGGGGAATTATTATCCGTTCACTATTTATTTGCGCTATGATTGGCCATGTTAGGGTGACAGATTCCACCCGGTATAAATTTGAAAATAATCGGTTAGGTTATGTATTGTAGAGTAGTGGCTTTTATTCAATTGTGTTGATAGTTGGTCTGTCAGTGGTCTGTCATTTTTTTGGTATTGTCAAGAGCTGTCAGTCAACTTAATAGGAACTTTTTATTTTGGCAAATCAAAAAATAAAATTTCATGGCCAACCATGGCGCAAATAAAGAGTGTATGGATTACAGACTGTTTTTTTTTTAATTTTTTTAAGAAAATAGATCTAAAAAGAATAAGTTTAGCTATTTTAATTTCTCTCGATCTTCAATATTAAGCCCAAAAATAATTTTTAAAGGTGCTTTAACCGAAAATTGTCGTTTTTATTCATGTTGCAACAGGGCCTACAAAGTGAGTGAGATATAATACAATCGAAAGTAGTTAGACAGAAATAGACAATGTGGTTGTTTTTTCATTTTTAAGGCATTTTAAAAAATTATTTTTGGGCTTAATTTAAGAGTTATAGAAAAATGAAAAAACAGAACTGATCGCTTTTATTTGCTCTATAAATTGGCATTATCAAAAATTACAAATTCAGGTACAGTCTAATTCCCCATTTTAAACAATATTTTGAAATTTTTTTATCCTAGGAGAAGCGTTCGAAAATTCACTGTCCATTATTACCCCCTTGGGACCCTCGCATGGAGAGCACGAATCTTTAAAAATGAGTTTTCTTATGTTATTTTTCTATGCTGTGTAATATTATTGCAACCTGGTGCTCAGATTGTATACCATTGAAAGAGGTCCTAAAATTTTGATTTTCCGTAACCTCCTTCGGATATTAATTCTTTTTAGCTAATCTGTTCTATTTCTTGTAAGATCACATTCTAAATTTGAAGATTGTTCTTTTCTTTAGCTAGCGAAGTTGAGGGTTTGAATCTGTTAAAAGTTAAAAACCGACAATTTGATAGCTAATCGATTAGAAGGTGTAAAATTTCTCTCCATAGATGGCAATAGCATGGCATTTTATAAAAAATTAAAATAAAAACCTGGCTAACAATTAAAATAATTCTAAAATGAATATCAGTTAGATTAAGAGAGTAATTATTCAATACGCAAGCTTATAGCTTATTCAAATATAAAAATTGGCGCTCTTTCAAATTATAAATCAATTATTGAGTTAGAAACCAAAACACTGATAATTTTAAATATGCAGTCCGAATAGAAATTCGACAACAATTATTTCATCTGTCTTTGTTTTACTTTTGTTAAATATTATTATAATTTTAGTTACTGATTGAAATGTAGTACTAGTCTTGCATCATCCACTCACAGTATTATATAAGAGGGTAACGTGGTAAAATCGAACAGCATTTGAATCTGACGTTTACGCTCAAACGTGGAAGCCTTGCGCCGGCATCGTTTTTAATTTTTTTTGTATTTAATTAATAAAATTAAATGTAAGTACAATAATTTTATTTAATCAAATATTATTTTAACGAGATTTGTTTAAATTTATAGAATTAAAAGAATTTTTTAACTTTTTAATAAATCACATCTAGTGAATGTTTGATATTTCATTGATTAGAAAATTTTTATTTGTAGTAGAAAAATGTGCGGTATTTGGGCATTATTTGGTTATCAATGTGATTTCCGCCAACATTGCGAGCATGCTTTCCCAAAAATCGATCATAGAGGGCCAGATGCGTGGATATTGGAATATACCAAACACATACCGGTATGTATTTAATTAAGGATTATAATGGAATATAAATATCAAATGTTGTAGCAATAAATATTTTATGTTACAAATACATAATGTAGGACTATCTTGGACAAGTTCAATAAAAAGGACGAGTCCAAGAAAGTCTAGTTATGTACGAGTCACATACAAAAATTTGTGTTCGACTGCTTAAAAATTTTTTTCTTAAATTTAGTATTTTTATAAGCAAATATCAGATTGTAAAATTTAATTATAAGTCAAAATTCAAAACTATTGAATGTTGGGAATGAATATTTACCAATGAAATTGCATAAAAATGCGACTTCGATGCGACTGATGAGTCCAATTGACTTTATCATTATGGTATTAGAGTAATAGAATCAAATCAAATCAATTTATTTAAACATTTTAAATAAAACTGTAAGTATCTCAATTTCCTACGTCTCGAAAAATTTTTTCTATAGTGTATGCCGAGATAATTGATATATTCCATACCTTTTGGGAAATCTTGTAGAGGTATTATATAATTCAATTTTTTATTTTGAAGAGTCTTTCAATAGGTGGGCACACACGATCGAACATGTCTTACAACATCTACGCGCTTACATGTTTGTCAACATCAACGTGCGTGTGTTGGCCCAAAAACGCTTCGAACATGTACGCACGTACATGTTCGAAGACATGTCCGATTGTGTGCGGGTCGCTCGTGCATACATCAATGCACGTATATTCGTACATGTTTTCAAGATGAAAACTTACTTCTTGTATGCACGTTGTACATGTTTGAAGCTTTTTTAGACCAACACACGCACGTTTTTGAGGTACATGTACAGTCAGCCTCACAATTATTGGCCACCCTGTTATAATTCTAGCACGAATTGTGGATGCAACCATCATAACACTCCCTATTTAAATTGAGGGGTAACTTTATTTTGTTAACAAGTAGTAAATCAACAACCTCCTCTTCTGTTCTTTTGTCGTTGCTGGCTAATAACCACATTTTTGGCCACTCTGGCGTACAGCCAGGGTGGCCAATAATTTGGAGGCTGACTGTACGTGCGTACTTGTTGTAAGACATGTTCGATCGTGTGTGCCCACCTAATAACAACTTTTCAAGAAATAACGTTAAGTATTAAAAATGTGTTTTTTTACTTTAAATTTAAATAAAAAATGTCCAACATTACTAAAATTTAAAAAATACTTTAGACCTAAACAAATTAATTATTATCGAATTCTTCAAGAAGTTTATTAACCTTAAGGAATTATATAAAATATTTTGCAAGTTTCTCCACCGATATTTTTCTCAAAAATTTCCGATCTAGGATGTTTTTCGTATTACATTGTTAGAATTTTAATTAAATAAAAAATGCAATAATCCACATAATGCTAATTAATCTTTGTAATTAGGAGTTATCTACAATTCATATTATCACCTAACACTACAAGGTTCAATTTGAATATTAATCGCCAATTCACAAACTGTTTACAATTATTTTTTCTGATATCAGTTCCTGATTTAATTATAACATACAAAAAAAATTATATTTTGTAAATCAATACGTTATTTTCATTATTAAAATATGAATTTTACATAACATGTTTGCTATTATTCTATAGGGCATGTGGGTAACCCTAACCTTTCATGGCGATTACGAACAGAACCGCAAACTTCTGCAATAAATACAATACAAAAATTCTGTTGTGGCCATAACAGAATTTTCTTAGATTTTAGAACATTAAAAAAATACAAGGTGTACCAAAAATATTGATATTTATCTTATTTCCGGTTTAACCGGAAGTGATTCTAATCTAAAACCATTAGCTTCGGAATCTTTCCTTGATTTTAAAAAAGTATGAATACACAATCATTAAATCAAGATAGTTTGTGCCATTTCCAGCTAAACCGGAAGTGAAAATCTGAAAGCTAATTTCACAAGTTTTGAAAATATTTAATAATATACTGAGTGTTTCTAAAAACGTTTGATATTTCTGTAATTTCGGGTTTAATCGGAAGCGAACAATCCTTATGCCCGTTTACATCGCTTACAGATTAAATGAGAGATAGTTTATCTGGCGTATAAGTTGTAAAAATATAGTTTATTTGACACATAAACTAAAATCGGAGCAAAAGACCATAAGTAGCAGGTACCTTTGTAGAAAATTTATTCGTCAGTTATTTGATTTATCCTACAGTTAGATGGAGGTGTAAAGTTTTTGACAACTTATCTCCAGGATAAACTATCTGTCAGTTTATCTGTAAGCGGTGCAAACGAAAATTAGATTAGAAATTAATGAAAATTCAATTAACCCTCCAGTTCTTTGCTCCCTAGTTAATCAACAAATATAAAATGTTAATGAAATCTATAAATAAATTATTTAGTCTGGGAGGATGTTTAAAAAAATCAGTATTAAATAATAAGGTCAGATAAAATTTAAAAAAACAAATCGTTAGTATTTGAATTTTTTAACTTAACCTCTTAGTATCAACCCTATCTTATATCTATCTGTATTATGATAACCCTCAAAGCTCGAAGGATAACAAAAATATTTTTAAAAAGCTCCACTTAAAATTTGTTTAGTAGAAGACTCAAGTTAGATTTTCCTAACACACCAGTCAAAGGTAATGGCTCAAAAAATTTTCCTTTCAACATTCAACGATGACAGCCAAATAGGAACCCCATAAGAAAAACATGGAATTGATTATTGTAACTCTAACTCAATTTTAACTCAGTGAACTCACCATTAGAAGGTGGCCACGTAGACGCACCGTACCGCACCTCGCACTGCCACTAGCACCGCACGTAGCACCTCACAGAAATAATAAATAAAGCATTGTTTTATACGAGAGTGTACTGGCGAGGGTGCATAATCAGTGGCGTAAATAACAGGCCCGCAGGGCCCAAGAATAGAACGGGCCCCACAAACATCGTTTTGTATGAAATTTGGTATAAAATCGATTTGTGGATAAATAAAATGATTATTAACGTCAATGGGTAGGAGCTCATCCACTATGGATTTTACGGTAGGGCCCCCAAACTCTTAGTTACGCCACTGGCAGTGGCGTTAAACGGGCCCGCAGGGTTCTTGTTGTGGGCAGACCCCAGGAACATCGTTGAGTAAGAAATTTCTTTATAAAATCGATTTGTGGCTAAATAAAATGATTATTAACTGGAATGGGTAGGGGGCCCACTCGCAGTGGCGTAAATAACGAGCCCGCAGGGCCCTTGTTGTGGGAGGGCCCCAGAAACATCATTTAGTTTAAAATTTAGTTATAAAATCGATTTGTGGTTAAATAAAATGATTATTAACTGGAACGGGTAAGGGCTCCACTCTTGATTTTGCGGTAGGGCCCCCAAACTCTTAGTTACGCCACTGACAGTGGCGTAAATAATGGCCCCGCAGAGCTAGCGTTATGGGAGAGCCCCAGAAACGTCGTTTACTTTTAAATTTCGTTATAAAATCAATTTGTTGTTAAATAAAATGATTATTAACTGGAATAGGTAGGGACTCCACTCTGGATTTTGCGGTAGGGTTCCTAAACTCTTAGTTATGCCACTGGAAATGGCGTAAATAACGGGCCCGCAGGGCTCTTGTTGTGGGAGCTGGGAGGACCCAAGAAACGTCGTTGAGTTTAAAATTTCGTTAGACAATCGATTTGTGGTTAATATAAATAAAATGATTATTAACTGGAATGCGTAAGCGCTCTGGGCATAATGCTTTATTTTTTCGGTGCGGTGCTAGAGCGTGCTAGGAGCTGTGCGATTTCTTCCTTTTTTCTTTCTTTTAAAGCGCAAATTGACTACCTTTTAAAATAAACGAGTCATGGACAAAACACCTTGCAAATCGTCAACCTGTATTGTTTTGTTAAAAAAATTCCTACTTGAACATTTTCTTTACATTTCCAGAACAGTTGTTTGGGATTTCATCGTCTTACAATTGTTGGAAGTACGTATGGTATGCAACCAATGACCATATCGACCATTCCTCATGTAAAGTTAATTTGCAATGGCGAACTTTACAATTACAAACAAGTAAGTATACCTACTATAATAAATTGAAAAGAAACTTTTAAATAATAAATTATTTAAGGTTGGAGAACAATTCGATTTTAAATATCAAACTAGCAGCGATGTCGAGTGCATGATTCATTTGTACGAAAAATTTGGTATCGAAGAATGTGTTAAAAATCTGGACGGAGTCTTTGCTTTTTGTCTCGTCGATATTAACAAACGTCGCATTTATTTAGGAAGAGACCCTTACGGCGTTCGGCCTTTGTTTAGGCTTAAAAGTGCCACAGGAATGTTGGCTGTCTCTTCAGAAGCTAAAGGTAAAATTAAATTTTTGTTATCATTTTTTATTGTAAAGAAACGTATGTTATTTAGCCATAACAGCAATAGCTCAAGAACTTAACGGAGATGGTAAAAAATTAAACCCATTCCCACCCGGCACTTTTGAAGAATATGAACTTCTTAAAAATGGAACGGCCAAACTATTGAGGAAAGAAATTTTCCATTTACCAGGCGATCGTCCCACTTTCAAGCCATTTTTATCGTACAACGGTAATATATTTTAAATTGATTCACTTCAAAAGCAACAATGAATTAAATTTTAGATTTAAGTAACGACTATCTCGCCAACATTCGTGAATTATTTTACATGGCAATTAGAAAGCGCCTAATGTCAGAATTTAGAATTGGTTGCTTATTATCTGGAGGATTAGATTCTTCTTTAGTAGCCTCAATTTTAGTACAAGAAGCTAAGAGGGCAAACGTTCCTTATAAAGTACAAGTAAGTCGTTCATAGCCAACTATTACAAAAAACTTAACAATCTTTTTTAGACATTTTCCATTGGAATGGAAGATAGTCCTGATGTAAAAGCAGCTCGAGAAGTTGCTCAACATATTGGATCTGAACATCATGAAGTAATCTTTACGGAAGAAGACATAAAGGAGGTATTGGATGATGTAATTTATCATCTCGAAACGCCCGATATCACCACAATTAGAGCTTCAATCGGAATGTATCTTGTAGCAAAATACATCAAGGAAAATACAGATACAAGAGTATTATTTAGTGGCGAAGGCGCCGATGAGCTTTGTCAAGGTTATATTTACTTTAGAGATGCTCCAAATCCAGACGCCGCACACGAAGAATCGTTGAGGTTGTTGAGAGAAATTTATTTATTTGATGGGTTACGAGCAGATAGAACCACGTCGGCACATAGGTAATTATTTTTTTGTGATTTTACGCAAGTATGAACTTTATTCGATTACAGTTTGGAGCTTAGAGTACCATTTTTGGATTTGCAATTTACCAACTATTTTTTGAGTTTGCCAAAAAAATTGAGACAACCCAAAGATATGAAATTGGAAAAATTCCTACTACGATCTGCGTTTGAAAGTACTAACATTTTACCCCACCATATCTTGTGGAGACATAAAGAAGCGTTTAGGTTTGTACACATAAAATGTCTTTAACTTTTTAATTAATTTGGTACCTTTAGCGATGGCGTTGCTTCTAGAAAAAAATCCTTGTTTACAATTTTACAAGAAATAATTGATTCGAGAATGCCAAAAGAATTTGATTTAGAAGAAGCCCGTAAAAAACATTCTCATTGTACGCCAAAAACAAAAGAATCCTTTTATTATAGGGAAACTTTTGAAAGTAAATTTCCAAACTTGGCGGAAAATTTTATACCCTATTTTTGGATGCCGCGTTGGATTAATGTCGATGATCCTTCAGCTCGTTATATTAGTCATTATGCTGCTAGTGATAAAACTGAGTGAAATTAAAAATTTCTGTTTAGTTTTTAAATGTGTTGTAAACCTTTTATGTGAGTTTGTTGTAATTAGATCTCATTTAAAATTTAATTTTAGTGTTAAAAGGCTATTTATTTGCTTTTAAAATTTTATCGATTGTAGGTAGAAGCAGATATCGACAAAATATTCTATTTTTGTACATTAATAAGAATTTCCACTTCTTGTTATTTCTTAAGGAAGAACGAAAGTATGTACGTTATAACTGTAACTACACTCGTTTATAAAATGAATTAATAAAAGTTGATGACATACTAAAATTTATTTTACTGTATTTTATATCAGTCTTCTTAAGTTCGTGCGTGTATTCATTTTAAAATGAAACTAATAATTTTTTTCACCTTAATTTTGTTTAAAAATTTTGTGAAAACTGATTTAAAAAATGCGTCGCGATTTACTTGGCCCCAATTTGGAAAACAAAAAGCAAATGATACTAACAATCAAGACGCAGAATTTACAATTCCTCCAATTTTAATTCAACTTTTAAATGGTCAACCGACAATAGAGAAGTTTCCTCCGGTCATTGAGTTTGTTGCGCAAAAAATTCAAACGCAATTTTCGAATTACGTTTATGAAGATTTAAGTAGACCTCCTACGTGGGATAAGCCGATTTATAACATAAGCACTGAAAAACCTATAAGTTTGAATTTGGGTGTGAACGTTGGAGGAATTCAACTTTTTACTGGTGTTGCACAAAATGTAACTGAAAAATTTGAAACTACTGAGACGACTACGTTGGTCTCTCAAATATTGGTAAATGGAACTGCCTCGACGAATCCAGATTCTGAAGAGGATGAGGAAGAAGTTGTTGAGCCTGTATCTGAGCTGTATTTTGAAAAGATTCCCAAAGAATAATAATTGTGGTAAACAATTGTAATTACTTATTTAAAAGGTTTGTAAATAAAATAAATTTGTATTTGTGCGTTTTTCACTTAGGCGATCGAGTACGACCTACAGCTCAGAAAAGAAATAGTAATAAATAATAGTATTTAAAAAAAAGTACATAACATGTATATAACATTACAAGCAAGGTAAAACTGTTTTTAATGGCGCAAAGAGGATTATGACTGGCGAGCTGTAGCGAGCCTGTAAAAACAGTTACCTTGCGTGTAATGTATAACACTTTATTTGTTACTCACGCTTAATTCACTCACAATTTATTTAAATTATAATTAAACAAATTCTGTCAGTCGTTTGCGATAAAAATTTTCCTAAATTGTTTTTAGAAAACTTTAAAAGTCAAACTTGTAAACATTGATTTTCAAAAGTTATAGACAGCTCGCTTAAATGACGTTTTACAATTGAGTAACAAATAAATAGGTATAAATCTCGAAAAGCTGAAAAAAACAAAAATAGTCTTAGAAAAACTATAGAATTGTCATAAATCCGAGATTTCTAGATATATTTCTTTATCTTTTAGTTCACGAAACAGTAGTTTTCAATAGCTAATTTCGGTTAAATTCAGCTAAATTAGTCAAGTTGTAGTACTTGCTCTTCTGGTTTTAGTGATGTAATTAGAAAAACGGAAAAGGATCCAGTTGCCTAGAAACAGCAATGTCATTTTTTTAATTGAACACTTTATACAGGGTGTCTCTCTTGAACTGTCTCACCATGGGCAACTCGCTTATTTAAAAAGTAGAAAGAAGTAGAAATGGTGACAAAGTTGCCAAATATAGTCACTAACAATAATCTTGAATTTACTTTTTTTTATGTTTATGACGTAGTCTAATGGCCGTGTGCACCACTTACAGATTAACTGACAGATAGTTTATCTGGCGGATAAGTTGTCAAAAACCTTTGCGCATCTAACTGTAGGATAAATCAAATAACTGAGGGATAAATTTTCTTAAAGGTACCTGCTACTTATAGTCCAGTGCACTTATGAAATTTTACATGGTTAACCCGGGACTAATTCGTATAAAGCTGAAACCTTTGCTATTGTGTAGTACTTGTAGCCTTTAATATTATATTAAAAGCATCCACCCCTCCGAGGGGTGAACACCCCCAAAATTGGGTTTGAATTTCTAAAATTACACTTTTTATCATATTTTTGCAATCATCTCGAAAACTAGACAGTAAACGAATAATTATAAAGAGTCAAAAATTGAAGAGGAGAAAATTATACGAAAAGAATCTCATTTGCGATTTTTCAAATATATTCAATAGTTTTTGAAGTACTTACTCATGGGTTGCGCGATCAAAGTGATACTGAGCGATCTATTTTACATTATTCGAAATTACTCATTACCTATCAGATGTAGAAAAAAACAAAAACTATGTGGTTGAAGAGGACATTTTCAGCTTTAAACTACGTGCATAATATTTTGATATTCAGTAATTTATCATAGAGAAAAAAATTAAGGAATGAGAAATAACCTAATTTTTCTAAAAATTTAAAAATTTCTCAAAGTCAGTAATTGAGGAAATAAAAAATCCATACAGGATAACTATCTACCCATGGGTTGCGCGATCAAAGTAATACTGAGCGCCCTCATTTTACGTTATTGGAAAGTTCTCATTACCTATCAGCTTTAGAGTAAAACAAAAAAAATGTGGTTGAAGAGGACATTTTCTGCTTTAACACAGAGTACCAGCCGAGTTCATCGGACCCGAATCGCACTTTCAATTCAGTTTTTCTCATTCAAATTTGAAAATTATCAGTGGTTATTTTGTGACTTTTCTAACTTCCTATTTGGAATAACTCTTTCTATTTTTTTTCATTTAATCAACTTCCTTCCCTATGTAATAAAAAAAGCAGCGCCGCGTACCAGCCGGGTCCGACGGACCCGTACATATAAATGCATTATATTTTATGGAACTACCGTTATTTGTTTTGAGTATTTTGGATGAATCATGAATCCATATATTTCGTGGCTGCTGCATCGATCTGTGACCATACTGATTTCATTTGAGCATCCCTTGGGTGCAAAACGCTTATTTTCCTCCTCGGCGTTGTGAAAATCATCTTATAAAAGGGGTCCAGTAAAATGATACTGCCCCTTTGGTTAATGAAATGAAACTTGGTAGATAGTTTACTGGAACCATATTCTGTACGATGAGACAAAAACAATATTGATAAACAATGTCTTCCTGGCATGATTTGAAAATTTTTGAAAGATTGTTTTTAACAGCACTATAGAGGCAAAAATTGCGATTTTAACCCCATGAAGTTGCTCATATGGATTCCAAAAGGTCACGGATCGATTCGACACCCTTAAAATGTACGGTAACAATACTTTGCACGACAAAATGCTGCCAATATCCGCCAATATCAGATCTTTTCATAACAAAGTACAGCAAATAACAGATTTTGAAAAAGGGGGTGTGCAACGGCCAACGGCCCCTCGAATATTTCTTTGATCTTATCTGACAAAATTGCTCTATATCGTTCTAGTAAAACTTCACTTGTTATTTAATACTACAAGATGTAACAAAAGTAAATTAAAAAAATATGGTGATGAAAGCTGAAGCCTTTACCGTTAAATTCATATATACCTACTTTTCTAATTTTATCGTTGTTCATCTCGGAGTAAAACCGTTTTTTGTTCATCAAAACACACGTTTTTTTTGCACCATATTGACTACCCTGCTTAAAATTATTTTTGAAAATCGAGCTCTTTTAAATCTGATTTTGTGAGAAAACCATTAGGTATTTTAACAGAAAATTTTTATAGAACATATTGTTTGTAGAAACTCATTAACTTTAAAATTATACTCTAGTCATCTTGCTCTAGATAGCTTAATTTTGGAGAAAACTTTAAAAAACCAGAAGTAGGCACGCGTTTGCACCCCCCTGAGTTAAGCTCAAGTGGTGGGGGTGGTGCTTTTTAATCAAATAAGTAAGAAGCCCTCCTTACCACATTTCAGCAATGAAATTGCTGTTGGGAATTTTTTCTTTATCAAAACCTTTATTTTACTAGGCTAGTCAATAAGTCAATGCAACAGAGAAAAGAAGAAAACTTTGAAAGAAAATATTGTAAGTTCGAAAGGCATCGTTTGATATTTTTTCTTAGCCTAAAAGCTTGAATGTCAAGCTTAATTGGCAAGAAGCATAATGTCCAAAAGTATTAAATTAAAATAACCACTATAGGATAAGTTCAACCTTTGCCTTTTAACATATGTTTTTAATTTTACCAATAGAGCCACTGTATAAGGATTCATATGAGTATGAATCCCAATCTACAGAGTAGAAAAACGGTTAATAGGGAGTAACAAAAAATAACAATTAAAAAGAGCTATTTTATACAGGATGTTTCAAATTAGCGTTTATATGCATGGATATTTCCTTACAGTAAGCAATAGAAAACTATTCAATTTTCAAAGCACCGTTGTCTACTCATGTTGAACACAACCGATTACCGATAGCAGTAGTAGGTATCAATGGATAGCATTGCAACGAACAATAAACAAATAAGAAACATTTCAACTCAACAATCAATCAAAACAAAATGATAAAATCCCGAGTTTACTGTAAGGTATGCTACCGCAACACAGATTCCTGATGGCGAGCGGTAGGAATAAGCTCGCGCAGATTTGGCCACGCCCCTTAAATAATTTAAAGACGTCTACTACTGCGTTGGTAAG
Source organism: Malthinus seriepunctatus (assembly GCA_963924605.1). Taxonomy (NCBI): domain Eukaryota; kingdom Metazoa; phylum Arthropoda; class Insecta; order Coleoptera; family Cantharidae; genus Malthinus; species Malthinus seriepunctatus. Next base: position 49,890,500 of record OZ004600.1, read on the forward strand.
GATAAATACCCATTTAGGTATCTGCATATCCTCACTGCTCTCCAACATAAATCTGTCTTGCAGGATGTATGACAAAATAACAGCATTCTAAGTTCCTCAAAAGGTTTTTACGGGTTTTAACCAAGATCTTCAACTATCAATTGTCATCAATCTTATTATTATCTGAATGGGTGCTCCAAATTACTTTACTGTATAAATATCAAGATATCGTTGATTAAAACGAATAGTAATTTCATATTTTGCATAAAATCCATTCTCTACTCCTTTTGTTTTATAAATTGTTATTAACAAATAAACGATAGTATCATTTACATTATTGACTTTAAAAATATGTAATTGAAGCTGATGATGAGTGATGGTGATGAATTTTAAATAGGTAAATGTTTAGGTTCGCGATATTCCGTTACTTTGCAATAGTATTTGTATTCGTAACGTAAGTAAACATTAAATATGTAAATAATGACACGTAATATTTTTTCATCTTGGCGTATAAAAATTAATAGCGTAAAGTAACGTTATTTCAATAAATAGGGCAAATACGGAAGTTCCTATAATAATTATGCAAAAATCTACAGGTAGATATTATTGATATACTAATGAACTAACTACAATGGCAATGGCAATTAAAATAATGTTATTCGATTTTAATTCCTTCCTTGTACCATTTAAATTATAGCAGGGCCGTAGCCAGACTGTGTTATCAGGGCAGGCTCCAAAATTATCAAGAAAGGCTGAAAGCTAAAATCTTGACCACTGTAATCTCTTCTGTGAGGATGAAAGCTTTTGTTCAATGTTTGCAAAAATTTGACTTTCTCAAAAAAATTATAGCAGGGCCGTAGCCAGACTGTGTTATCAGGGCAGGCTCCAAAATTATCAAGAAAGGCTGAAAGCTAAAATCAGGGTTTTCTCTTTTCTGGGTTTGCATAAATCCGTTGACCACTGTAATCTCTTCTGTGAGGATGAAAGCTTTTGTTCAATGTTTGCAAAAATTTGACTTTCTCAAAAAAATTATAGCAGGGCCGTAGCCAGACTGTGTTATCAGGGCAGGCTCCAAAATTATCAAGAAAGGCTGAAAGCTAAAATCAGGGTTTTCTCTTTTCTGGGTTTGCATAAATCCGTTGACCACTGTAATCTCTTCTGTGAGGATGAAAGCTTTTGTTCAATGTTTGCAAAAATTTGACTTTCTCAAAAAAATTATAGCAGGGCCGTAGCCAGACTGTGTTATCAGGGCAGGCTCCAAAATTATCAAGAAAGGCTGAAAGCTAAAATCAGGGTTTTCTCTTTTCTGGGTTTGCATAAATCCGTTGACCACTGTAATCTCTTCTGTGAGGATGAAAGCTTTTGTTCAATGTTTGCAAAAATTTGACTTTCTCAAAATCAATGTTTTTCTTCTTTGGCACCAATTAGGAACTTATCGTTTTATTATTATTATTGCAAAATTCTTAGAAAGCTCTGACTAGAACAGGTTTAAAATTTTCCAGGGCAGACTCTCAGCCGCTCTGGCTCTGGCTACGGTCCTAAATCATAGATCAGGGTGGTAACTATTATTGTTCTCGGTCATTTAATTATGTGAAATCATACTTTCATAATTTCCTGCTTCCCTAATTATTTTAGGCAAAAAATCTCCAAATAAAAGTTGTAGGGAATAAAACTCTGCATCTAAATCAATAAACGAAAGGCTCACAGGCTGTAGGCTTTGCCTCAAAATAGCTATAGCCATGAGTTTTGATAAAGAATTTCAAATGTTTCGTTAGTTCATTGACATTTTCTTAAAAGAAAAACTCATGGCTATTGCTATTTTGAGATACTTTTTGACATGTTCATGATCTAACTTCTGCTGTTCCAAAGTGTTTTTTATTGATTTAGATGCAGAATTTTATTACCATACAACTCCTATTTGAAGCTTTTTTGTCAAAACTAATTAGGAAAGTAGGAATAACTGCTTTTTAAAAAACTCATCAAGTAGATCACAAGTACACAGGAATAAAAAATTAATACGAAAGCCTTAAATTAGAACAACATTCCACTGTAATGCAACTAAATTCCAAAAACTTATCATAACTTATATAAGGAAAGGATGAAGGTAATAAAATAAAAAACTCTTAATTACCTACACTCGTTGGATTACTTTAAAAATGGTCTCTAATTTAAAACTCGAAGGTACTTTAATCTAAATCCAGCAAAAAATAACAAAAGTAAATTTGTATTTGTACACACGATGGATGTTAATTTTCAGGTAATCAAAACTGCATTCCATAAGTAACATCGTTGATATACAAGAAGTGAGTGATTGTTCTTCCTTCATTATCATTACATTTGTACGTTGTACGTACATGCAAGTGTTTGAAAATGATGTTCAAAATAAAAAATTTTATTTTTTTTGTTTGTTGTACGTATTATTGCGAAAGCGCTCCAGCGGCACCAGTTTATAATTTACAATTTTATCCAGAAAGGTTAGTAAATATTTTTGAATGCCTAATTAATTTATTTATCAAAGTGCATTTTTAAAGGTTTTTGTTGTTATTGAAATAAGATCGTTAAATTATATTTTTGAATTTGGACTTATTTTTAAATCGTATCAATCAATATGTAAATTTTGTTAATTTGCAAATTTTCAAGTGATGTTTTTAACCGAATAAAACTGCAAGAGACGTAACTGTGATCTGGTTTCTCTTACATACCTATTAGGTACTTATCCTAAATTATTTTTCTAGACATTTTTAATTGAATCATGGCAAAACTGTTATACTGGAAATTCAGTTTTTATAAACCTCTTCGTCTTGTCTTGTCGACTGTGCATTTAACTAGTTTGTTAGGTTGGAACTGTACTGATATTGTATACAGTTGCTGAAGAACTGAAGGTTTACAAATACTGATTTCCTGTAAGGGTTGTAAAAACAGGGCCCTCGAAAGGTACAATCCATACAAATAGATGACCGTTTCATCAGGTGAACGTGTTGCGTCCTCCAAACTCAAATTGATAACATAACTATAAAACTACTATAATTTTGTGAAAGTGTGAAAATCTCGTTTTCCTCTGTTTTTTTCTAAAAAACTAAAACTCGGGGAAGTAATACATATATGGTTATATGTCCAGTCAGCATCACAATTATTGGTAACTCTGGATATACGCCAGAGTTCAATTCCCGCCTCTCAATTCAAGTAAGGAGTATTATGATGGTTGTATCCACAATTCGCGCTAGAATTATAGCCAGGGTGGCCATTAATTGTGAGGCTGACTGTACGAGGGAGTATTGATATAGTATTGATTAGCCTACTATAGAAACAAGAAAAATTTTAAACTAAAAATAATTTATTATTCTACATAATCTCCTCTTTGTGATATACATTTACTATAGCGAACCTCCAACATCCCTAAACCTTTCAAAAATATGCAATTTTTTTCATTTCCAAATGGATATGAACTATGTGATGGGTAACACTTCTAATAAGCTGTTATTTGTTGCTATAGTAAAGCGATTTGCTTTTATTCAAGAAAGGTCTGGCTAACTATACTATTTGTTCACAAATGTAGACAGTTGTGTCATTTATAGAATGAAGAACATCGAGATTTTTCGGTACAGCATTATGAACAATTTCTACTACTAAGCTTCTGTCAGCTTCTGTCAAATTATAGTAAAGTACGTTATTCTATTAAAGCGGCACGTGTTTTCTGCATCTATCTCAATAGACGCCGCGCTATAGTTAGCTAAATTTTATGAACACATATTAGGAACGAGTCACTCTCTATAATTGTGAAATTGGAATATAGATATCAATACACCCTCGTATATTGTTGCTGACACCGAAACGAATCGAACACCAGATTGACAAAATTTCTTTAAAATTTACCCCACTAGATAACCATAGTTCAAAGATTGCTACGATGCTCAATTTAGGCTAAAATTTCGGAAAACAAGAATCAACCATAATAATGTCTAAATTGTTTTTCTGTTTTACCAATATTTAAAATGGTCTAAAAATTTGATGTTCCGGAAACAACGTTCCTCAGTTTGTAGTAATCATGTTATCAGACTCCGCTTCGCGTCCTCTGATGAACCTACTTGACAGAACGTCAAAAGATACCTAAAAATAGCGATAGCGATGTTTTTTTATATAAAAATAAATTTGACATTTGACAAATAAATGTCGTCTCTGCCAATGAGCCAATGAAACAAAAACTGTTTTTCTGCAAACGTCAAAAAAAGTCGACTTTGTGTCACTCAATATGTCAGGGTGAAGTTTAACTTTCCCGCCGAGGCAGGAAAAATTGTCAGCAAAGTATTTTTCACTGTCTAGGCAGCGAAGTAAATTCTTAACCCAAGTTAATTTTTATTTTTATAACGTAAAAAATGTTTTCTAAGCATTTTTAATGTAAAAATTTTAATGTTTTTTAAATTTTCCTTTATAATTAGTTCGTTCCATTTAATAATTAGCTTTTTTCCAAATTAAAGTTAATTTGAAAAAATATTTGACAATTGAACTACAAGGAATTGACAAGAGATGGTGCTCTTTCAAAAATCAAAATTTTCAGTTTTAACGCTTTACGTTTGCAGAAAAAATATAATGTTTTATACGGAGTCAAAGTAGTTTTGTGTGACTCGCCTGTATTGCCTGACTCGCTCGATACGCTCGCTCTTCAGCCAAACACAATCTTGTCACACAAAACGTCACTTTGTCTCCTTATAAAACAAAAAACTATTATCACAATTTCACTTTACAACACGGCTATCGCTGTTTTGAAGTAATTTTCAACATTTTTCCAACAACATGTCCTACAATTTTTATTTAAGTTTTGATAAGTTCTTTTGGCATGACCCATATACGTGGCCACCACCACTTATACTTATCTTTGGTTATTTTAAAGTTTTTTGTCAATTTATAATAAATTATTAGTGTAGTCAACGAACCAAAATTTATCCTGATTTTCGGACTTTTTTGTAACAGCAATTTTTTTCTCTTAATCGTTCGAAACCATTCCTGTGAGTTTGTGTATGAAATTTCTCAACCCAATTTTGACCGAAAGGCACTTATTCTTCGACTTTAGTGTAAAATTTTGACTTCTTCAAGTTTCCGTTTCACTATTTTTGAATAACTTCGCTTGTGTTGGTCGGATCGGGAACAAAAAATTTTTGTTTTGTTTGTAATGAATCTCTCTGTAAAACTGCTGAGAATAAAATAATTTATATTAATTTCCTAGCCAAAAAAAAATTCAAAACAAAAAACTGAGCGTTAAATTTCCTACATTTCAAGAGAAGAATTATACCATCAACTGCTCACAACAAACATGAAAAAGAATATTTGAACTAAAATGTAAATTTTAGCCGTTGTTCTAAATATTTTTGGACCAAACTTGCAATATGGATTTGCTACTATATCAACTACAACTTCATAAAGTTTTATACCATAACAATAATTAAAACTCACGTTCTCTATAAAAAAAACTACGAGAAATCCATTACAAACAAAACGGAAATTTTTTGTTCCCGATCCGACCAACACAAGCCAAGTTATTCAAAGAATAGTGAAACGGAAACTTGAAAGTCAAACTTTTACACTAAAGTCGAAGAATAAGTGCCTTCCGGTCAAAATTGGGTTAAGACATTTTATACCCAAACTTACAGAAATGGTTTCGACCGATTAAGAAAAAAAAATGCTGTTACAAAAAAAGTCCAAAAATCAGGATAAATTTTGGTTCGTTGACTACACTATATTATAACAACATTTTTCAACCACGATTTCGTAGATGGAACATTTTGCCCTTATCCTTCGACTTATCTTACAGAACATGTTATTCATGTTATCCCGCTTATCCCAAATTATCACAGGTTATAAAAGAAAGAAATATCATTGTTTGCTAGTGGTTCACGAGATTCTTGCATTTTTCTTGTTTTTGTCTTGTTCTTGTACAAAATACAAGACAAAAGTTACAAAGTTTATAACAAGACAAAAGACAAGACAAGAAGTTAGCTTGCGAGAAAAGTAAAAGATTTACAAGATTTTCTTGCATTCCTGGTCTCTTGTCATATTTCATGTTATGGGTTTTATATTTTAGATTTCATTTTTATTATTATAGAAATTAGCTTGCGAGAGAAGTGCAAGAGTTACAAGATTTTCTTGCCTTCTTACTCTCTTGTCAGATCACCAGGTTGCATGAATGCAAGTATTTTGCAAGACAAGGTAAGAAAGGGGAAGCTCCAACGATATTTTCATCGAAAAATCCAAGACAAGAAATATGTCTTGCTATGCAAGACAAGACAAGAAATTAGTCAAACAAGACAAAAAATCTAGTCTTGTGAAACACTATTGTTTGCAAATGATTTTACATTTTACCCATTTTCTAATCTTAAGATTCAGAAAAATTTGTACAAGTAGGTTATGCACTAAAAGCTGATAACAACAATTATTGGTACGTATTTTTCAGACGACCGACGTTACTTTTAATTTTTACGCTTTTCTTTGAAAGCTATTAGAACATTATGAAAACTGAAATACAGCTATATGCCAATAATATAGCCCTATTTGCAAAACAGGCATTGCGAATTTCACTTCCTCATTTTCTTATACTTATATTATAAAATATAATCACTTACCCTTAATTAGAAGCCAAAATATTCATAGGGCTGGTTTCATAATTTCTTCTTTTTCTAAATTTATAATAAATTAAACGTTGATTGAATTTTACACTACACAAAATAAAAGCACCGGACTTATATTTACGTTATTGAGGCAGATTATTAAACAAATAGCCCTAAATATGACGAATTTTAATAATTAATTGCACAATCGTCACTAATTTATTGTTAACATGCAAACTTGCCAACACACGGCGTCACTTTCGTCTATTGTTTTTAGGAATTTACGAAACAATTGCACGCTCACACCTGCAAAACTATAGCGATTTGTATTATCTTAATTTTGATTTAAAAAGTTATCGAAATAAATGAAAATGCGTATGATGCCAAATCCTTTTAACAACACGGTTGCCATTTATTTTATTAAACAAATTTAAAAAATTGACTCAATTAAATTGTATTTTAATTGTTGATATTTAATCAACTTCAATTAAATTACTACTATTAATTAAAAATGTAAAAATCCCTAGTACCTACCTGGTGAGGCAAAATTTAAGTCCTCAATTTGATTTCTTTGTACAATTTTTAGACTTTTGTCTCTTTTTAAATAATATGCATCTTATCTTATACAGGGTGATTCTGTATTAACGTCAGAAAATTTCAGGAATTATAGAATAGGTCAATACAATTATTTTTTGTTAATGTTATGGGGGTCTCCGACGCTTCGTAGCCCACCTCAACTGAACCGCCCATGAGCGACATATCAAATTGTTCTTCTAGTATTTAATGTGCAATAATTAAAATGACTCGTTTTCATTCAATTTAGTAGAATAGTTTTTTAAACACTACTGTTCTGAATTTGTACGCTGACTGCAATTGACTGCCCATGACTGCATAATGGCTTCCATTGACAGCCAATTTTTGTACATTGACTGCAGAGAGTGGATAACACCACTCGGTTTTTGCTAACCTAGAGACATTACCCGTTGCTTCGTTCATTTCATTGCATTCTCTGCAACAGGAAACTGTAGTAATATTCTTGATTTTTTAAATGTTCTGAAGGTAAGCTAGGCAATTTTGAATCATCATGTTCATTATTCTTCTTGCTTCTTAAGCTTCTTAAGCTTTAGACAAAAGACATAAAATGGAAAGATTATTTCAAATTAAAAACTCTAGCAGATTAGTAAGTTTAGAATCTCCAATGTGCACGCCACACTGAGAAAATTAACGATAACCAAGAGCAAAGTTAAAGGTTCGTCCACACACACAGACTTGCCTTCCGATTTGCCTGTGCAGCCCTGCACAAGTCTAAACGGTGTCCACACACTCCGAAAGGCAAGCCTGTGTGTGTGGACGGACCATAAAATATTAGATACATCCGATTAGCCATAACTTCAAAGCAAAACATTTATTATTGTTCATAAAATATTGATTTAGCCTAGGGCCTTTAGAAACATAAATTGGGTCCTGAATGCATGATTGCTATTATTTCATTATTTTGTCAATGCCGAAAATGAAAGCTAGGTAGTAGTTTTAATTACAAAATTTACAAAAACCTGAAAAAACTGTATGCAAGAAAAAGTTTTGAAACCACTAGCAAAAACTGTCGATTTAAGAGTAGATTTTATGCAGAACAGAAGAAGGTATGCTTTCTAATGACGACCTAATGAATGACATGCTAATGACGACCGGCACTGTAACTAAGCAGATGCAACCAGAGCCTAAAACGAATAAAGGACGCCGATAAATCCCATAATCTAAACCAAATTATTCAATACTAAATTATCTTTAATCTTAGGTATATATTCTGATACGTTTTTAAAAGCAATTCAAAATCAATTTAACTGTTTTTAATGACGAAACCATAAAATATAAAAGATTATGTAATTGGAAAATCCTAGTTCCTATAACACATTCAAAATAATTTAATAATTTGTATATCAAAAACATCTTAAAATTTCTTCTGAACGACGCTGTTGTATGGTATAGTAGTCAGCATAATGGGATGACAAAATTTGCTCTAAACCCATGCTGGATGGATACCTACGAAGAGTACAAAAAATTAATCTCGATTAAATTAATCTTTTCATCATCATCACATTATTTTCAGTTTAGGGCATTTATTTTGATTTTTATTATTAGAAGTAGACACTCTGTTGAAACTTATTGAGAACTACTGTTAAATTAAGAACCGATAGTAAATATTTATTTAATTTTAATAGGTAGGTATGTCGTCATGTATCGAAGGTTAAGTGTGGCTTAAGATTTAGTAAATTTATTTGCGTTTTAAAAAGTCAATAACAATACAAAATATTGAAAAAAAATTTATTTCACATAATATTTCAGAAACTTAGTATACGCATATGGGCCACAAGCACAACCACGTCCATTTGGATCAATAGGTGATTGGATTTCTAATTCGGAATGGTTTCCAATACAAATAAACGTACCAGATGTAATTAACAGTATTGGTAATAGTATAAATGGAATATCTGGAGCATTCGTAAGCACTATACAAGGAATTCCAATAATAAATAGATGGACATCTCAAGAAACTCCTAGGCCATTAAGATATTATGTCCTAATACCAAAGCAACCAAATCCAATAACACCAAACTCAGGCAACTTGGATTCGTTCAATTTCGATACAGATATAGATATTTTTCATTATCCATAAGAATAAAGTTTATTTACTTATTACAAATATTTATTGCAACTAATTAACAAAAATAAATAATAAAAATTACTTTTTTTTTCCTTAAGATTTAAGACTTCGAGAAATCTATTTAAGCAGAAGCGTGATAAGAGCTTGAAGAACCACTTGGTCTAGGTCCTTCTCCTCTAAGCTGTCCTTCGAACGCAGTCTTACTTTGGCTATAATAAGCTTCTAAATTTTTACCTTCTCTGCCAACAATTAGTCCTGTAGGATAATCGAATTTATAAAAGAAACCTTTTGGTGGTCCATTTTCTTCTTGATTTTCTTCATCGTCTTTTTTATTTAAAACTGAACTTTGTGCGTACGCTTGTCTTGTTTCACTAGCACTTGGACTCGATCCTTGGGCATGGTTAGCACTAGATCCGGGATTTGTTCCTGGATGTTTGGCCCAAGTTTGTTGGTTCGTTGTATATTGACCAGTATAATCGGCGCTGTTAATGTTATCACCTCCACTTCGTTGATATGGTCTTAAAGGTTGTTGTTGTTGCTGTTGTTGTTGAGCATTGTTAACTTGGGAATATGGGCGAGGTTGTTGTTGCTGTTGTTGTTGTTGTTGTTGTTGTTGTGGGTTTGATTGATATTGAGGAACATTTTGCGACTGACTAGGATTTGGTTGATATACTTGACCTTGATATTGACTATATTGATCTTGAATTGGCTGTTGTTGTTGAGGTTGGTCGTATTGTTGAGCGTAAGGATCACTACAAAAACAATTTAAGCCCATTTCCTTTTAAAAGTTAAAATACTTACACTGGAGCATGAGAATTTCTTTCAGCTTGTTCGCGCCAGATTCTAAGATGTTCTTCTTTAGCTGCTTTGACTTCGGGTGAATCTTCAACTTGTTGTGGTTGAATTCTATCTACATTGTCAACTTGGTGGAAACCTGTACCATCATCCCAATATTCGACCTATTAAAAATAAATTAAATTTTTAACAACAATTTCTATTAAATATTTACTTTAATTTCTTGTCCATCTCCAGCGATGTAATTGTATGCTCCTTTAAGGTTTCCACCTCTTTCTTTCTTTTCAGTTTTTGATATATCTGGTATGGAATAACCATAAATGTAAGCTCCTAATCCATCTTGACCGTGGTATTGGTTGGCTAAATAGATATCTTCGACTACGTTTTCGGGATGATCGTTGATGATACGAACTCCAGGTACGTTTGATTCGATTTTAGGTGCAAATTTTAAAGCCTGGTCCTGTTGGTTGATAATTTGTGCCGCTTGATCTGGTTCTAATTCGACTAATCTAACATCTTCCGATATTACAAGTGATACAAAAGAGCACAAAACCTAAAATGAGAAAAATAAAAATTACACAAAGAAAATTTGAATTGAAGAAAATTAAGATCAGCTCATAAGACCTCTTGGGGAGTTATAATTATGGAAAAATTAATATGCAATTATTTTGTTTGTTTATGTAATGTAATAACATCTCTTGTGTGCAAGAGGTAAAATTATGTTAAAAATAGAAATAGTAACCCGTAAAATAAATACGAACACAATAAACCAGTTTCTCAATCTTAATTAATGATATTGACAATAATATCAATAATTTCACGATTTTAACAATTTATACAATTTTGGCGAGGTCAAAAATAATTAATTTTTAATATTTTTTAAATTATATGCTAGTTATTCAATTATTGTTAACAGAACCGTCTTCTCAATGAAAGTATCTCTAATTAAAAAAAATAATTTTGACCGAACTCATCATGCTAATAATCGATTATAATTATTAGATAATAATTTTTGAAAAAAACTAATAATAAATTTACATAAATTATTGTTAATTACATCTAAAAATAGCAAACGCTTCCAAACTAGAGTTAAAATTTTAAAATCGTCCCTTAATTTAGAATTGAGGCAGGTGAATAATTTCAATTAAAAATGGAATTAAAAATAAGTTTTTGAAAATAAAATAATAATTTATAACAAAAACTAAGTAAAACTCACCCCAATAAGGAATAAATTCATGTTTAAAAAATAATCACAATAACTTAAGACTTAAGACGACTTATTTTCACTCCTCACAAACCTTTAATTAATTATGTAAATTAGAAAATTATTAATACTTAAAGATTATCTTCTATATATACAACTTTACAGTTTCCACCTCCATCAAACAAATTAAAAGATGATGATTCTCTTAAATCAGAAGTTCTAGAACGTTTCTTACAAATCAACGCAAAAATACATTTGAAATTTAAATAAATGTATTGCACTGTAACAAATTTTTTACTTTTACTTCGAAATATGATAGGCTAAAAGAATCAATTACTTATAACTTTGAATATGATTCTAATTAATAGTTAAAAATTAAGATGCGCAATACGAGAATTATGACATTGAAGTATAAATCAGCCTGTGAACATTTTAACCTTCGTAAGGTTTTTCTTTTTATTTGCAGGGTTAATATGGAAGTAATACGATAAAGTGTCGTTACAAAACTGTATCCATTCAAGGAACAACTTAAACGAAATATTTTTGTCAAGTTCGCTACTTATTTTCATCCTTTTTGTTAAGGTCGCTTATATCAAAATCTTCCTATTCGTACCTAGATGAGCCCAACTCTTTTATGAAAGTTTTCGATTTTGGTCAAACTTTTGTTATGATAGGAATCTACTCAGAGAACCAAAGGGTTCCACGATAGAAATCTAAAATAAAATATTTGACGGATCATTGGAAAAGATTACATAGAGAGACCCAGACAGACCCCAACTTGACTTCTTCATTTCCAGACTTCGAAATATTTAAGATATGAAACATATAGAGCAGATCAAGTCCCCTCGAATTGATCAAATGTGCTCATGCTCAAGACTGCTAATTTCTAGTGAAAGCTTGTCAGTAGGTCTAGGTATCCACAAAAATTTATGTAAGACCGAGGGGTCAACCACTGTTCTGATTTTGTACACTGACTGCAGTTGACTGCCCATGACTTCATATACTATGACTGTCACTGACTGCAGATGGCTATCGTTGACAGCTCCATTTTTGTACATTAACTGCAGAGAGTAAACCCCTCGTGTAAGGTAAATATGGCACTTTTTAGTTCAAAAGGAATTTCTTATTTTTTTAGGTACTCTTAGGTACAGTCAGCCTCACAATTAGTGGCCACCCTGGCTATACGTTTAGCACGAATTGTGGATGCAACCATCATAACACCCCCTACTTAAACTGAGGGGTAACTTTATTTTGCCAACAAGTAGTAAATCAACAACCTCTCCTTCTGTCTTTTTGTCGTTGTTGGCTAATAACCACCCAGGCGTATAGCCACGGTGGCCAATAATTGTGAGGCTGACTTTACACATATTAATAACAAAGACAATAAAACAAAAAATGATTATTTTAATATCTGCACCAATTTCTTCCCTATTTATAGAAGCTTTACAGTTTAAACTCTTAAAAGCTTTGGCTGAACAGTATTAAAAGTATTATTTCTTTGACAGTTTCTCCTTACTTTTGCTACTTTTGAGAAGTCTCCAAAATCAAGTTAAAAAAATTCATTTTTTGAAATCATCTCTTTCTTCACCTCATAAATGGAATAGTGGAAAGATAGTACACCTAGCTTTGGAATAAGAATTTTTCCCTTTGTGTTTCAACAAAAAGATGTTTTTCAAGAAGACGTTTCTAGGAATTTCGCTCTATTACAGCCCCTCGAAGTTATTGCTTATCTTGAATTTATTTATCCCATTTTTTAATTTTATTTTCATCCCCTTCTTTTCTAAAAACGAAAAAACATCTTTTACTGTAAAACGAAGGACCGAGGTGCTAGAGGCAAAAGTTTTACGAAAAACGTGAGGCAAAAATTTGTTTTCATACCTTAACAATTTTTGCGGGCGAATATCTCGAAAACTAAAGAAATAGAAAAAAAAATTAATAAAAACAATCTTATACGAAATTCCATAAGTTTTCATTTTGCTACGAGTAATTTTTCTATAGGACCACCATTTTTGAGATATTAGCGAAAATTCACAAAACAGAACCTTTTCATCTCTCCCTACCTCTCTTAGCCATGTAGCTAGAACCGGAGATTTTTAGTATTTTAACTTTTTACCTCTTAACTAATCCAAACTCATTCCTGAAAAAAAACTTCAACCTCTTCCATGTTCTTTAGATATAACACCTTCGTTGACTAGAACTAGAGCATAAATTAACTTTTGTTTTGTGGACTGCAGTGTATTTTTGGAGGGGCCCGAAAATAATTAGCGCATCAGACCCCAACGTTCGTCGATTCGACCCTGTCGATTGGCACAAAAAAATGATGGATTTCATCATAAACATGAAGATTCGGATTAGGATAAACCTTGAGAAAAATTTATTGGTCACAAAACTTACTCGCTTCTTCTGGCAATCGGGTAAACAAAAAATATTCTCAATTACCTTGTTAGTTCTTTGCGTATTATGCATGTATTATTATGTCCATGAAATATCGATAAATTTACAAAACACATAATAGCAAAAATATCCAATTTCAAAACTCTTTGTAATAATTAGGAAAGCATTAATTACAAGCATTTCTTGAATTACCTACCAACCTACCTATGAAAGTATTTTGTAAGATTTTATTAAAAGGTGTTAGATGGAAGAAATCATTTAAATTCACAAGGAAATTTTATTCAAATTGAAATCTGGATGTCCGTCATCTCATAAAAGCTTTACTTCCTTCCTGTAATCTATAAATTTACTTAAACAGATAGTACTTCATTGTTGATTTTGATTGTGAGATTTTGAGATTATTGTAACAGACCCTTCCAAAAAACTAAAGCATTGTCGTCTAATTTCCTTCAAGCTTCATTCTCCTTCAAAACTTTAGACATAACATGATAATCAAAAGCAATTGATAGCAATAGGAGTAGACAAAATAAAAAATTTGGAATATTCGATCAAATTAAAATTGAAGGCAATCGAATAACATTATGCAAATTTAAATTCAAGTCGTGAAATAAACTTCAATTTATTATTAAAATTATATTGTAGTTATAACAAACAATATTTAGAAAAACATGTTAATAAAACTAATTAAAACGTCTTCTTTTAAGTAATCGTGATCTTACAATACTTAAGACGTAAAGTGGTAAAAAACAATAATTAATCACTATAACAATTCTTCAAGTGAACCTTGAACTTGTTCTTTAAATTAAATTAAAAGGTGGCTTTTTTTTAATTTTTCAAAGAGTTGTGGACGCTCATTACTGAAGCGTCATAGAGTAGGTACAGTATAATGCGTTAGGTACTTAAGAACAAGTGAATGAATTTTCCGTTTCTCAAAAACGTTACAGGTTACAGATATAAAACCTATAAGTGGTTTTAAAGAATCCTCAAAGGTTAAAATTTAGGCATACCTATAGAGTTAACCACTTTTCCTAAACTTTAAATTTTTTACAATAACGTTACATAATTAATAGATCATAAAAACTTTTAAATAAAAATATACAATAGAATTTTGAATAAATGACCAATTTGTATTCTAATTTAAATAATATAATAAAATGCAGGTGTTTTAATAAAATCATGTGATGATTCAATAATTTTCCTAGATTTCAAATTTGTATAAAATCCTGTTTTATAAACTTTTTTCATTAATTAATAAAGTTGACTGACAACCATAGATATGAAAATACATGGTACATATGAGTAACTTCTGACACCAGAGAATAACATCTTAATATAGTTCCTATATCGAACTACAGTTTTCAATTAAATATAACTTCTAGGTGTAATATTTAATATGATACTCTTTAAGGTATATACCACAAATAAATAATACATTGGTTACTATTACATAGAATATTAATTAACCGAAAACAATTTATTCAAAAATTTATATGAGAAATATTTCTTTAAATAAAAATTAAACATCAAGTTCCTTTTTGTTATTGGCTAATTGGCTTATTTTTATAAATTTAAAAAAAAATTGATAACCTGCAGACTAAAAAAATAGCATCAGTAGTAGTCAACTATACAAAACATTATTCAAATACAATCCTAAAATGGATATTTTCGTTAATTTAAAGAAATAAAATTAAATAAAAAAATAAGAGTATAACAATTTAGACAAAACACAAATTTTCAATTAATATAAGAAATCATCTATGAATTATTGATGGAATTCACCCTTGACCTTCTTTTAAATCCGCCTCATCGTTAAAGACGATTTTATAAACCAGAAATCTGTATATATTTATGAATGATTCCAATTTAGAAGGTCGCAATTGTATTTTTTTGAATATTAGTAATTAGTAAATTATCGATTATTGGTAATTGAACATCACTTCATTATGAATTTATCCAATGACGCATGAATTCGAAGATATTATTGCGGAATTTATTACTTAAAATAAAAATAACTTCTTAGAAATTGTTTTCACGAAAAATAACAAATTAATTATTTACATTATTTATCAACATTATGCATAAAGTTATTCTGCAATTTATGAAATTAGACCGAAGTGCAATATTATGCAAAAACAAAAAGTACAAAATTTCTATGACTTTGACATAAGCTTTTAGTTTGAACCATCAAAATTATTGTAAATAATCTAAATAATTTAACTAAATTTTAAATATGGGGTCGGCGGTGTCTTGTGCTGATGAATGTAGCGCTGTTGCAGCAGCAAGTAGCGTTATAAATTTATCCGATACCTTAATAATGCGTATTGCAGACGGTAATCAAACGCTTTATTTGTATCTTCCAAACTTTTTAATATATCCTTTAGGTGTGGAAGTACCACAAGAAAAAATTGAAAGCGTTACTTGCTGTGACTTAAAAACAATTGATGATGCATGGTATGAAAAACTAAAATGTTTTGATGATGCTCACTCAAGAGCGTATGGTTTAACATTTAAAGACCTTAACGATTTAATAACTATGTTTGAAAATAGAGTTAGGCTGGAACCAAAAACGTGTACTTATAATAATGTAAGACCATTTACCAAACTAAATTTTGGATGCATTATTATTTCTTTTCCTGAACTTCTATTAAAACCGATTACTATAATCTCATTTAATCTCTTTTACTTATTAGTTTATTAGTCGTCAAATGTTTTATACAGTAAGTTCCTTTCAGATCATTCGGTGCTATGAGAAAAATTCTGAATGTCCTACGAGATGTGATAAAGAAGTGCACCAATTTATTGATTGTTTAGATGCTAAAAGACTCGAAAAGTTAAAAATAATTAAGGAGAAAAAAGACTTAGTAGATAGAGCAAACAGAGTAGCAAGGTTTCGACGTTAAACAATATAATTAACTAATAAATTTATTTCTTATAATCTGAATTTATTTAAAAGGCAACAAATCAAATTAACGTTTTTCCAAACTTTTAAACTTAGCTTCTAATCTCTTAGAATAAGCATCTAACTTATAAGCAGCTTGTTCTAATTTTGTTATACTATCTTCAATTTGATCTATTTGGTCTAAATATGGTTGTAAACTGCTATCTACAAACAAAAAATTCATTATTGTTTTATTTAACAACTTCTAGTCTTACATTTCTGATTTAATTCGCCTATACTTTTTGATATACTGCCAGCGATGTGTTTCATATCAGAATATTTAGTTATTGTCGCCTTGTTCATGTTTTCAAGTAGTTTATATTCTTCTTGTGTTGTTGTTAATTCGCCATACAAATAATCTGCAGTTTTAGTAAACATTGTTGTAGCCAATCTACTTAAATTTGGATCATGAGGATCTAAAGCTTCAAAACTCGAGGTTGATGTAGATAATGTAGGCCCTAAACATCGGTAAAATGTTAATCGATTTATAACAATTAATATTTACCTTACCTTTTTTAGGAGAATCTGTCACCCCTTCAGATTCGCTCTCATCTGCCATATTTAGATTTATAATTAACTAACAAATAAAAATATTTAGAAAAAGTACTTTTGATTAAACTGTCACAATTTGAGGTTATATTTACATTTACATTTTAAACGTCAAAAGTATCAAGGTACTGAGTTTTCTTACTTCAGTTTTTTGCAATTATTTATAACTTACCAATTAAATATGATTAAAACGTGAAATTAAAATCGTTAAAATATTAAAATATCAGTTTTTGCGTATAAATTTCAAACTAATTTTGCAAAAATTGTAACTACTTTAAGTGAGTTGACCTCATCATTATATTAGCCTTGTGATCTTATGTCAAATGTCAGAATCACGAACCAACCTCTTATCAACTGATTAAAATAAACCGCAAAAATAGAAATGTAATTATAGATTTTTTATATAGCCTTTAAGCAGTAAGTGAGATGTTGTTAAAAGTGCTAAAAACAGGTTTAATTATTTCAAAAGCCAATGTAAATAAAATATCCTACATTCGCCCCATTTTATCCATACAACATAATATTATTCAAAATAACAACAATGATGAAAATGGTAAAAGATACTACAAAAATTTTGGCCATAAACCAGATCCAGTACCAAGGATAACAAAATATTGGTATAGTTTTTTGATAGTAGTATTTGTATTGCCTTTATTAGACTATAAATGGTAAGTTTTACAATCAATTCGAAAGTAGGTCGTATAAATTTATTTGTAGGCTTGGAAGAACTTTGTTTCCACCAGTAAAAGCACACGATGAATCAATCACCGAAAATGAAGATGTAAAGTCGGCAAAAGAACTAGAAGAAGAAAATGTAAAGCCAAAAAAACACCGTAAAGAAAAAATAGGATTTAGAGATCGAAAGGTAAGTAGACAGTTTAATTCGAAATGTAATTTTAGTTTATTTTTTATCAATAAGATAATAGAGTATGAAAATCGTATGCGATCTTATTCGACACCGGATAAAATTTTTCGTTACTTTGCAACTGTAAAGCTTACTTCAAGTGATGGAACTGAAGTTTTCATGACTCCTGATGATTTTTTAAGAGCTATAACTCCAGGATCTAAACAACCTGACGGTAAAGATAGTAACTTCAATTTTAAGAGTTTGGTGTGGTTTTAAATTGCATTCCTTTTGTAATAAGCTTAATTTATTTAATTACCTGCTGCTACTGTTACTAACTATTTTTAATGCTTGGTGATTTAGATAATAGAATACGAAAATCGAATAAGGCATTATTCTACACCTGATAAAGTGTTTCGCTACTTTGCTACGCTTCAGGTACAAGGGTCTTCTTCAGATCAACATGAAATATATATGACGCCTGATGATTTCCTTAGATCTATGACTCCTGGCATTAAGCAACCTGATGGTTAGTTAATTTATACATATCCCATCCGGCACAAGTCTCAAGTTGAAGTGATGTTTATTAATATGAGAGATTTGCTAGATTGGATATGTACGAATAGACCTGTAATTCTATTAACATTATTTAATAGTTTTTGGTGAAGGTCTTTTTATGACAACTTACTTGGACTTAATTCTCTAAGTTTTATTTTGTTCAGATAAAATTAATTTAAATTTTATTTTTTAGGTTTAGGATTAGACCAATTTAAACGTTATGATCCTAGGGTGAGTAATTAGTTATTTAAAGATTGGTCTCCATTTCAAAACCTCTTGTAACTCTGTAATTAAATTTTGTGCACCGATGTATATCACTCTGTTTCTCTGGTTAATCATACCTACTGTAACTAAAATCTTTTTTTTAAATGTATGTAAATAATAAACACCTTTAATTGCAATTCTTGTTAACCTGTAATCACTTACTGTTATTAATTGTATGTGCCTATAATTTTTATATTTGAAACCTCTATTTTTCAGCATAAGCTGGAGGTAATATCTTTTTTCTTTTTTGCATATTTTAGCTTTACGCCGTAGCATGCTTAGTATTTATGTATATTGAATTTCTTTTTACAGTTGTAATAGGAAGTAACGAGTAGTTGGGGATTTCGCATAGATTTTTTACTGCATGATACAAAATACTTGCAATTACAGTTTTTTTAATATTCATAAAATTCACATAAAACAATCTAATTACATTTCTGTTTAATTTCCATTTATATTTTTTTTAACTTTAAATTATTTCAAATCCTTCGCTTCTGAATTATTTTTAAATCTTTTTTATCTTTTGCAAAAACTTACAAATATAATTTCTTTAATTGTGATTTCTGTAAATCGTCATATTTTAATGTTCTTCGACGTTGAGTAAGGGCCCTTGGTAGTTGCATTACCGTTAGAATATTTTGTATCTATAGTTTTAATGCTTAAGAATTTCAGATTTTCAAATAAAAACTAGTGGAATGATAATTATTTGGATTTTTTAAACCTAGTTACTAAGCTTCTATTTTTGGCCACGTTGATGTAGTAGGTAGTTTGAGAAATTATTCTCTGTAGTGCACATGTACAATTATATGCTTTTGAATACATATAGATATGCATGTTTTGCCAGTAAATAGCTAAATTAATGCAAAGCTTCTTATTTTCAACTAGAATATACAACAAAAACTTGAATTAGCCCTCGACGAAGACAGTATATTTTATAAATTGGGAAGTGCTGGTTTAATTACTTTTTCTGATTACATTTTTCTTCTAACAGTACTCTCAAGTAAGTAAAATAATTGGCAAAATGACAAACCGCGAGTAGCGTATTTTTAATTTTTCCAGCATCTCGAAGACATTTTGAAATTGCATTTCGCATGTTTGATTTGAACGGTGATGGTGATGTAGATTGTGAAGAATTTGAAAAAGTTGCAACTTTAATACGTCAACAAACCAGTATTGGATCACGTCATCGTGATCATGCTAACACTGGAAACACATTTAAGGTAACTACTGTTTTCTTTAAAGCTGTGTAGGTCATAAAATTCGTTTTTATAGGGTGTTAATTCTGCATTAACAACTTATTTCTTTGGACCGACTCTCAAGCAAAAATTAACTATTGAGAAATTCTTAGATTTTCAAAAACAATTACAAAGAGAAATTTTAAGTTTGGAATTTCTACGTAAACATCCTGATGATGATGGACGTATTGCGGAAGCAGATTTTAGTGATTTATTATTAGCTTACAGTGGATTTCCTGAAAAGAAGAAAGCTCGAATGTTAAAAAGGGTTAAAAAAGCGTAAGTCTTTTTTACATGTCGTACAATAATTTTTAAAAATGTATTACAGTTTTAGAGATCATGGAAAAGGCATTACTATGGAAGACTACCTCAACTTTTTCCATTTTTTAAACAATATTAACGACGTCGATACTGCATTAACGTTTTACCATATAGCAGGAGCTTCCATTGATGAAATAACTTTAAAGCATGTGGCCAAAACTGTTGCTAATGTAGATCTTAGCGACCACATTATTCATGTTGTATTCACAATTTTTGATGAAAATCGTAAGTTTAAAAAAGAAGGTTTAAGTATTAATTAATAATGAATTTTTAGAGGATGGACAACTCAGTAACCGTGAGTTTATAGCAGTCATGAAAAATAGACTTCTTCGAGGATTAGAAAAACCAAA
Source organism: Malthinus seriepunctatus (assembly GCA_963924605.1). Classification (NCBI taxonomy): domain Eukaryota; kingdom Metazoa; phylum Arthropoda; class Insecta; order Coleoptera; family Cantharidae; genus Malthinus; species Malthinus seriepunctatus. The sequence continues at coordinate 49,911,192 of OZ004600.1, forward strand.
AGATACTGGTTTTGTTAAATTTATGCACTCTGTCTTAAAATGTGCTAAAGATTCTACTCCTGCATTTTTCGACCTTTAGAATATTGATATTTTCTCATATTTATGTAGATTCGTACTTAAAATGTAAGAATTATAAAGTATCCCGATTTGAATTGTAATTTAAAAGTTTCAAATAAATCAAATTATTAAGTTTTGATCGAATTATTTTCTGACATCACTTGTCAGAAAGCATATTAGGGCGATATCAAAGAAAATCTACAATAACCCTGATTTCCCTGTAACTCGGCAACCATAAGAGCTAGAGCTCCCGTTTTATTTTTAGTGCGACTCTGATGTCATTTTTACCCTTTTAAAAATTAGCTTAACCTTATCAGTTGATTAATTCGTAATCTAAACTTTTTAATTATAGGTTTGTAAAGTTATAATGTTTGAATTCAATTTAAAACCACGTGGAGTAAATCTTATTGATTTACCCTTTAATCAATTTCCCCTTGCCATCAGCAAAGCCGTGTAAATTAATTAATTATTATTTTTCCCCTTGTTAATTATTTCCGTGTTAAATTAATTTAATTTTAATAATTAATTTTTATTTTATGTATTGTCCTTTGCGTTCAGAAAACCCGTGTCCGTGTTTCCTCTAAGGTCTAGTGGTCTTATCTTGAGGTCTGTTTAGATCTCAAGAGGAGGTCTGTTGGTCTGGAGAAGCACGCAACTTCCGTGTCTTGTCCGTTAGGTCTGATCGTCTCATTCAGAGATCCTTTTTGGGTTTTAGAGCGAGGTCTGGTGGTCTAGCGACAGGAATCACCCTCTCAGCCCTGTGGTGGTCTCACTCAGAGGTCCTTTCTGGGTCTTAGAGCGAGGTCTGGTGGTTTAGCGACAGGAATCACCCTCTCGGCCCTGTCCATTAGGTCTAGTGATCTCACTCAGATGTCTTTTCTGGGTCTTATAGCGAGGTCTGGCGGTCTAGTCCCAGGGATTCTTTCCGCGTTTCTCTCAGGTCTGGTGGTCTCACTCAGAGGTCCTTTCTGGGTCTTAGAGCGAGGTCTGGTGGTTTAGCGACAGGAATCACCCTCTCGGCCCTGTCCATTAGGTCTAGTGATCTCACTCAGAGGTCTTTTCTGGGTCTTATAGCGAGGTCTGGCGGTCTAGTCCCAGGGATTCTTTCCGCGTTTCTCTCAGGTCTGGTGGTCTCACTCAGAGGTCCTTTCTGGGTCTTAGAGCGAGGTCTGGTGTTCTGGGTGAACCGTGGCAGGGTCATTTTAACATCATAGAGTCGTGTTTTGTTAGTTATCCAAATGAAGTATTTTTTTTTCCTTTAAGTTTTTTTTAATTTTTGTACTTGTACCATTTAGGTACTTAGCGTTGTTTTTATTTAATAAATATTTTGTTTAACTTTCCTGTGTGTTTCATTTCCAGCTTCGAACCCCCTATGTCTCCCACTGGGCGACTTTAAAGGGAGTAATGTACACCCGGTTTTTGGTGTTACAATCCTTGAACTTCACAATATAAAGTTGTAACGCCAAGTTATACTTTTTGGTATAAAGGATAAAGGAAGGAAAATAAAAACTCGTTTACAAGCAACAAATTTTTGTTCAAAGAAACAATCTCCTTATACAATAAATAAATAAACTGTAATTAATAAAATACTTTGCCTCGGACTATTTCACTTTGATTCGAGTATTGCAATAATAACATCACACTATTATTCATCTTACAGTAAGTGTGTACATCGGAATACTCAAAAAAATTTGCAGTGGCATAGAACAAACTAAAACCTTATAAGTTACGTAATAAATAAACATAATTCGACTTCAACATTACAACTCGATTTAAGAAATTAAAACTTCATAAAATATGACTTCTTTACAGTACTTTTTGTATCCGATCTATATACATAATTACAAAGAAATTGATTACGTTAATTGGTGAATATTTAACTGCTTACAACGAAAACTAAAAATGTTTAAAATTTGAATAATAAATTAAAATAAATATCTCAACTGGGTGCAGAATAAGTTTTTGTGAAAATGAAGTATTTCTAGGCAAAAATTAAAATGATTTACTAAACAGTTATAAAATTAATTATAGTCTCATAACCTCTTCAAGAAGATTAGTTTTTTCTCTAGAAAATAGTGCCTTACTACCGGTAGCTGTGCTGGCGCTAACAGGTCGGCCGATGTAACTACAATTTTATTTAAATTATTAACTATTTCATATTTCCAAAAATTGCATGCAAATAATAATGTTAGCAAACTAATTCACAGACACACACCTCATACACTAATACTTTTAAACTAAAGAAGTATTATTGATTTCAGTTTGATAATTAATTATTTGAATCTTGGATTAACTCAAAAAGGTGTAACAAAAGTATTTTGAGTATATTTTTGCTAGTTTGAAAAATATAAAAATTTATTTAAAAATAAGTACAATTACAAATGGCGTTAAAAAATGGGTTATATTAAAATTATATTTTACAATATTTTTACACCACTACTTCTTGCTAAAATCCAAATTAAGAACGTCTAATCTCATAGCTTCAAGTTCTTTTATATTAGTGGCTTTATTACCAGTTGCTGTAGATGCACTTGCTAAACGGCCAATGTACCTATAATTTATTATTGGGTAAGCAATGGACAGTAAATATGTATAACATATTGATCCTCATCTATGAATAATACACCGCACCTAAATACCTATTCATATAAAAATAAAAACATGTGGGAAAGCTTAGAAATCAAAACACGGAATAACAATTAAAAGAATACATTCATCTTCATTTATACCACCATATTCGTGCAGTAAAGCAAAAAAATGAATAAATACAAAACCAAAACCACAAAAAATTATAGAGAAACTGAAGATATGACATGAAGATCTCACCTAACAACTCTAGGTTCGGGTTCTTTCTCTGGTTGTTCTATAGTTTGAGATTTGGATTCAGATTTACCAAAGAGACGACTAAACCAACCTCTATTATCTGCAGGAGAACTGCAACATTCATCAGAAATTGGGACTCATTTAGATATTTCATAACATACTCGCTAATCATATCTTCAGTGCCTCTCGTTATTTCAAATTTTAAGAAAAGAAGAATAACTCTACACTTTCACTTACCTCACAGTTCTTGTTCCACTTAATGTAGTTTCAAATCTTGGACTAACGTAAGTCCAAGCTCCTGAATTTTTATGTTCTTCTTGTGCCCAAAACAATTCGGCTTTGGGATATTTGGCACATTCCGCCTTAATAAGATCATATGGGAAAGGTGAAATCTAAAACAAGATTTGTTAACAAATTAACATCAATAGAAGCAATACACAATAAAATATTTACTTGTTCGACAGTTGTTAATGCAATACTACTATCCAATTTAGCATCTTTAATTGCCTTTTTGATATCATAATACACCTTTCCAGAACAGAAAATAAGTTTCTTAACGTTTCCAGCATCTTGTGAAGCAGGACCAGAATCAGGAATAATTCTTTTGAATGAAGTTCCATCTTTCATATCATCAAAGCTGCTTCTAGCGTCTGGATGTCTCAATAAACTTTTAGGAGTCATCAAAATAAGTGGTTTACGGAAAGGTAAAGCAATTTGGCGACGTAAAATGTGGAAGTAATTTGCTGGGTTTGAAACATTAGCAACAATCCAATTTATGTCGTGCAACTGACGAACTTCAAATTCGTTACTTTCGGGAGGGAAATAATCGGGATCATCTGAGGAAAGTTGTAAAAATCTTTCGAGACGAGCACTGGAGTGTTCCGGGCCCATTCCTTTAAATAAACTTATAGCACAAGTAATTTAGTAATATAAAATAAAACATACCTTCTAAACCATGAGGTAAGAGCATAACAAGGCCACTTTGTCTGACCCATTTAGCTTGTCCAGAACAAATAAACTGATCTATGATTGGTTGAGCCGTGTTATTGAAATCTCCAAATTGAGCTTCCCATAAAACAAGAGCATTAGGGTTGGTCATGGAGTAACCAAGTTCAAAACCTAATACGCCGAATTCGGATAAAGAGCTGTTACAAACTGTATAAGGAGCTTGATCGGGGTATAAATTTTTAAGTGCGTTATAAGTTGCTTTATCGACTTCTTGATGATGCAAAACATGGTGCCGATGAGAGAAGGTTCCTCGTTCTACGTCTTGGCCAGAAAGTCTTACGTGAATCCCGTCTTTTAACAACGAACCAAACGCCATCGCTTCTCCTAATGCCCAATCGACACTTCTTTGTTCGACCATTTCCAATCTTGTTTTTAAAATACGTGCAATACCTGAAGAAAATATTGAAGGAGACCTAGTTTAAGATATTTTTTAATATACCTTTATGAATAACAAATTCGGCAGCATTTGGAGGAGGTGATGAGAAGCGTTTTCCAATATGATTTAAGGTTTCTTCGATAACACCAGTTGGACTAAGTTTCATAGGGTCTTTTCCTTCAAAAAAGCCAGACCAAGGACTGTCGATCCAATCCTTATATTTTATATGAGTTTCTTTTTTAGCACTTTCAAACGCTTCTTCACAAATTGCGTCATATTTATCTTTCACTGCTTTAACCTAAAATGTGGAAAAAATTTAGAACTGCACCGATGATTAAATAAAAGGCAAAAAAATTTACAAACCTCTTCAGCGGTAACAACTTTTTCGCTTATAAGTTGCTCACTGTACTTTTCTAAACCTGGTTTGGTATTACGAATTTTGCGGTACATCAAAGGTTGTGTAAACATAGGTTCATCCATTTCATTGTGTCCATTACGTCTATAACAGACTATATCAATAACCACATCTTTGTGGAAAGTAGAACGCCATTCGGCTGCGATTTTGCACACATGTATCACGCTTTCCGGATCGTCAGAATTAACATGAAATATTGGAGCGTTTACAACTCGAGCAACGTCTAAAAGTATATTATAGTGACTTTGTTAAATTTAAAATTGGGAAAATGCACCTGTGCAATAGGGTGAAGATCTCGAATGTCTAGGGTCGGTGGTGAAACCAATTTGATTGTTAACGACAATGTGAACAGTTCCATGTGTAGTGTACTGGGGTAAATCAGATAAATGCATCGTTTCGTAAACAATACCTTGTCCAGCAAAAGCAGCATCACCGTGCAATAAAATGGACATTACCTGCATTTGAACAACTTATAAAATAGAAACATCTAAACTCCCTGTTTACCTTTTTGCCTTCTCCATCACCTCGATAAAATTGTTCTGCCTTAGTTTTACCCTGTACAATAGGATTGACGGCTTCCAAGTGAGATGGATTGGCTACTATAGCCAAACGAATATTTTTGTTTGTCATTCGGTTTAATCTAATGTTGAAAATCATTAAAAATTGAAAATTAGCAATTTAAACAATAATACCGTTCGATGTATGTTCCAAGATGATATTTTACATCACCAGAACCATCATCTAAAGCTTCCAAACCAGCAAATTGTGTAAATATGTGATTGAGGGGTTTTCTACATACATTAGCTAGTACATTAAGACGTCCTCTATGAGGCATGCCCATAACAATACTTTCAACTCCCAAATCGGTACTTTTATCAATCACAGTTTTCATAGCTGGAATTAAAATTTCGCAACCTTCCAAACCAAACCGTTTTTCTGAAGACCATTTACGTTGTAAAAATGCTTCAAATCTATAACACTTTAGTTAGCGCGATACTTTATAATGTTTCGTAAGTAAATACGTACCCGGTAGAACGAGTCAATCGAGCTAATATAAGTCTTTTATTATCATTAGAAGTTTCCATACATCCGGGTGTTTCTAATCTTTGTCTAATCCAATTACATTGTTCCATACTGTTAATAAACATAAACTCGGCACCTATGTGACGACAATAAGCATACTCGAGTCTTCGTAAAATTTCACGAAGAGGTAGCGTTTTTTCTTTACCGCCAATAAAAGTTGTAGAAGGTAATTTAAACTGACGATCCATATCAGTTTCCTCTAATATTTATAATGGATTGTTTGAAGGAAATGAGGATAAATGAATTTTGGTAAAAGGAAGAAAAATTAAAAACTTCATTAATAAATCGTAAAAATTCTCTTATTTCAATAAAAATACTGTAAATTGGTAATTTTTATTGAAATAAGTGTGTATTTGAATTATCAAATTTCCATTTGGAAATTTTTCAACCACTTTTAAAATAAAAATTTGTTTACTATTACATGAGTTTAAAAATAAAAAGCAGTAAATAAGAGTTAAAAATAAAATAGAATCAAGAAAAAGCAAAATCTGGCTATGCATAACAAACAGCTAAGTATGTACGTACAACTACTTAATACAGTATTAAGCGGAAAGTTTTTTATTAGGGTATATTTTCAATTGCGCCAAATATTTCTACTAACAACATATCCCATTAATTTTCCGATGGACTTTTGAACTTTTAAATAGGTCCTTCAGTTACTGCACTCTTTCCAACGCTTTGTTGAACAATAAGAAGCTGATTTATAATTACAAATATAAACAATATTTCTCGAGTGCAGCTAGGAATCAACAATATTAGCTCATTCCCGATTTAGCGCAATTTTAGATAAGCCCATATTAACAATTTTTGAATAGAACATTATTTTACCGTTAAAAAATTCCAGTTCCTACTACTGCTTGTGTGCAACCACCTACCATCACCATATTATAATTCGACAAAAAATATAATTACAAAATAAATAAAAACTGCCTTACTGCTCATAAATTCCTTGACCTGTTGTTTGAGTTCCTCTGAGTAAGTACTGCTTGGATGTTCTAATTAAAATAAAATAAGCAAGAAAATTAGGGTAAAGCATGCAAAGATTAATAAAATTATACATATTCGTGCCAAAATAGGACTTAGAAGCAAAAAAAAAATAATGCAACAAATAAGTCATACTTTTGTAATGCAAGTAATAAGCAAAAAGTACTAGAAGGACTTCACAAATTGCATTTAAAACTCACTAACATTACGTTAATTATTTCTACACAATTCAAATAACATTCAAAATTGATCGAATTGGGTGGAGTTGAAATACACTTCACAGCAAAATTAACGCACCAATTACATACATTAAATAGAAAATATTCCTCAGAATTTTTTTTTATCCAGTTGAGTATGTAGTAGTATCAAAGTTACACATTTTAATGACTTTAAAGGGTAAAGTGACAAATAATAAATAGCAATAAACAGTCTAAGGGTGTGCGCAAATTAAAAGATTCGAGCATAGAGTCTAGAGCATAGCATAGACCACAGCGTTCTGGGGTACTCAAATTCAAAGCTAAGAGCATAGAGCATATTGCACCCTTGTAGGAACATATGATTCTACCTGAAATTTCAAACAACTCTATGTAAACTCTATGGTCGAAACATCTAATTTGCGCACACCCTAAGAACAGACGGAAGAATTGATCATTGAGAATCGCTAAAAAAAAGTATGATTAAATTTAATTCGTTTTAAATAAGGCCAGTTAATAAAAATTCGAAGTTACTAACACATAAGTTCCATGAATTAAAACTGAAAATTGCAGAAAACGTTGAAAGGTAGGGGAGATCGGGGTAACATGACGAATTGGGTAAGATGGTGAAGTGCCTTTATTTTAATACTACTAAACTTTAAAAATACAATGTTTTACCACCACCTTCACATCATGGCCTGCAACTAATTTACAAACAATGGTAGAATCTTCGGGGATTTTTTTCATTTTAAAATGAGTTAGCGTGTTTTTAAATATTGCAATGTAAATTTTTGTTATGTTGAGTAGTGTTTTTGCGGAATTTTAAAGTTAGTAATTATTATGTTTGATTTATAACGTAAGGTCACGTAGCTGTAGTTGTAATTTAGCAAGCAAATCTTTTTTTAATTTCTTTTTTACGTTTTCGGGGTAAGATGGTGGGGGTAAGACGATAAAATTACCCGAATAGAATGAGACCGCGGTACAATGACCGTTAAAAGGAACTTATTATCAGATGAACAAGCTGGACCTAGTTCTTCTGGTAACAGTATTTGAAAACATTAGACCTATTTTTACAGCCGCTAGGCCTAAAAGTAACAAATGAAAAAAAAATTCAGACTCGATAATTACAAGTTCTCCTATAAAAAAGGAACTATAGGAGAATGTGTTTTAGACTAATTTTAATGGAAATTTTTTTCGTTCTTATGACGAGCTAATTGGGTTCCTGATTTTGACCAACTATTTCAGGAGTATCTTTCATAATATAGAGTCTAATTCGAGGTCTAATTAATATAAAATATGAAACACCGTAAGTTCAACCATCTCACCCCAATAGGTTCGTCATCTTCCCCACTATATGGGGTAAGATTAGTGAAATGCCACATTTATAATTTTACTGTTTATGACAAACTACTGAAACTTATGGAAACGTTATTGTTGCCAAATGAAAGTTAAAATGCTATAGTAAGTTGGTTTATTATTAAAATAATTTTAATTAATGTATTTGTAGTCGAAATTCGCCTTTTTTCTTAACGTCGCCATATTACCCCGATCTCCCCTATCAGTTTTGTTCAAAATTAACACACAACTAATATTTTTCATCTTTCCTTCGTTTCTTAGACTATTGTCTAAGAATATTGTCTAAAATGTGTTCAACATTTAGTTTAAATTCTTAACTTTGATACTATATTCTTAACTAGATAAAAAAGTATTCTGAGGAATCTTTTCTATTTAATATAATTGGTGTTAATTTTGCTGTGAAGTGTACATTTTTTTCTCCAGAAATTAAAATACATTTGACCTTTACAAGATACTTAGTAGAACAGCATGTACATTTTTTATTCGACCTTTTGGTATCACAATAGAGTTCACTAAACAACAAAGTAATAACACTATTTTTCATAAGGTCAAAAATGTACAGAATGCCCTAGATCTTGAAGGTACATTCCCGTAATTTGGTAAGAATTTTTAGGTGTGTTACTCATTATTAATATTGAAGTTATTGGTTAATAACAATGCGATACTTACGCAAATTATAAAAATTAGTCTGAAGCTCATTGGGATGCCGATCGTCTAGATCTGCACTATTTATTCCAAGAGGATCCAATTTAGCTATGTGATGTCCTCGTATCTAAAAGTCAGCACTACTTACACCCTTCACCTTTTCAATATTATTTTAAAAGAAAAAACCTTTGCTTAAAATTACAAAAGTGTCATCTTTTAAAAATTAGTCAAATAGACAAACTACAATTTATTTACAAAACCTACCTTAAATAAAAAAATTCGAACTAAAGCGGAAGCTGAAAGCATTATTATACAAAGCTTTGCTTACAAGCAATTGTGACCATTCATGCAAAAGCATTAACCAGAACTGGAAAGCTACTTTTAAGCGATTCAAGAATATTAATGCAAAATAAAATGATAATTCTCATGTAATGTCGATGAAACGATAAAACGTTTTGACCTATTCTGTTATGTGTTAAAGACAAACATTGTAAAATAAATTGACATCTATATTTTTTGCTATACCTATAATTTAGAAGTCAAATGTATTTATTATTTAAGCTCATTTCATGCCGTAAATAAATTACCTAATGAATGCTGGCGAATGACTTGAATAGGAGGGGAACCTCGTTCATCACTAAAAGTAGTGCTATGATCTTCATACATGATAGCCAAAGGATCCAACCTTGCTGCAAGATGCCCTCGAGACTAACAAGTTAAATTCCAATTAAAAACCCTTTTTCAATATACTGTTAGTAGTGGTTAATGTGCGTTTTACAAAATGTTGGGCTCAAGATTGATGATAATTTTAAAATATACATAGAACTTAATATTGTGAAGTCCTGAATGAAATAAGAAATTGCCTTGGATCACGAAACTTATTTTTGAATTTCAAATATTTCGAAAAACCAAATAACGATAATATTGGAGAAATTATCCTTGTCATCATTTTATGAAAAAACAGTGTTCTTAAAGGAAATAACTAAAAATAACTAAATTTGACTAAATAAGAAAACTATTAACATTTTAAGAGAGACTAACTTTGACATACATTTTTTAGGAATAAAAAGTTGCTATTTAAGTTATATTGTCAGGCAATTTCTTTAAGGTGATAACCTTGATTACTAACAAACGAAACAAAACTTTTTGCTTCTGAAATAGCAGATGGGTTTAAATGAGCTAAAATGTTCTCTTGTTCTCTTACCTAACCAATAAAGAAAATACTTAACATTAATTATACTTTATAATAAAAAACAATATTGAAATAAGGCTTTTTAAACTTAATATTTTAAAAGGGTTAATTAAATCTTGCTAAAGTTTGCAATAAAATGAACACAATTGAGCCAGTGGAACGAAACATGCTACGTTTACATTTTAATTTGACACAACATTTTAATAAAGTGCACAAGTGCGCTCATGAACATGCATTGACATTACAATTTAATGCAATAAATGAAAAGTTGAAGAATATTCAACTTTTCACATGCACCTAAACGTAAAGTTAAATTTTTAACATTTTTTTGGGCATACTCGGCGTGTATTCATGCTTAAATTTTATTAGAAAATTATAGTTTGTCCATAAAAAAACTTCATTTGTTGACGTTAAATTCATAATATTCTAAAGGAAGGATTTGACTTCTAAATAATTCATCAAATTCAATACTTGTTATTCCGTACTTTCCAATATTATGTATTTAATTTTATAAGACACAATTAAAAAATTAGCTTACTATTAAAAGCACACTACAAAACTGTAACAATAAAATAATAGATATTTACGCTACAAGGAATGTAAGAACTTTATAACGTTCTAAGACAATTATTATAGACCTAAATTTTAACAGATATCAAAAATATAGTTATTAATGTAAGTTTCCAGATTAGTTTATTTCAATTAAAATTTTTGTAACAGGACACATAAGCAAAACAGTAAGTTGACGGTGAATTAGTGACAATTAATATATTGAAGTAATAGTGTCTTATGTTACTTCCTTACTTACAAATTATATAAAAATACGATTTTATCAAATTTTATTTAAAAAAATAGTTTATTAGAGCTTTACTTTGTAAAGTATGCTTCAACAGATGGTTGAATATGATAATATTTAGCGGATTATGGTAAGTAATGACACAATAGCTAAAATTTAAACGCAGGAAAATGTACAATAAACAAGACAAATAATTAAACTTTGAATCTGGTGTTAAATATGTACTGTTTTTACTTTCCACATACACATTAGGACTTACGGAGTTGCAATAAATTTTATTAATAATTATTACAAGTACCAACAGAAAACGAACTTATCTGGAAAACTTAAAGTAATAATTAATACACGGCACAATCTTAAAGGTGTTAACAGCGTTACAATATAATTTCAAATTGTAACCTTCCTTTAAAATCACACAGCATAATTTAGAAAAAAAATTTTAAGTTGCTTAGCAGTAAAAAAAAATAATACGAATAACTACCTCAACATATCAAACTTACTTGATAACTTCTAATAATTCCCTGAACGGCTAGATGATCATCGATAAGTTTTTCATCAACACCACCACCCATAGAAGACACACTTGGCGAACCACCTGATGAACTAGCTGATGGCAAAAATGCAGATATTGCAACTTCATTCTTACCAGGAGGTGCTAGCGATGGAGGCGCTCGATATCCTCCTCCTGCAGTTGAATTTCGAAAAAACGAGTCCCAAGACTATAAAAGTTGACACAAATTCATAAATTTATTACCATGTAGACACAATAATCAATAATTTGTTTATAACTTAAATGTACATCTTTAAAACTATTCTTCAAATTTATTTGATAATAGCAATAACTTTAATAATTTTGAAGACATTTATTAGTATTAATTTTGACACGTTTTTAACCACTTGCTAATATTTAAATTCAACAAACTTACAATGTGTACACTGGAAGGATCTTTAAGCCAAGCATTATACATATCTTCTACGTAAGTACTTGTACTTCCATTGAGAAAAGGTTCTTCAGCATTCGGTGAACCATAATGTCGAATAGATGTTAAAGCAGTTGGGGGGGTAGTTTTCTTTGTAATTAACCATCCAGCAAATTGTAGGTTACGAGGTTTCATAAGCATCGATATATTTCTTGCGTTCAACATTTTGTACTAAAAACATATAAATAAATAAAAGTTACAAATTAACATTATTAAATAATGGTTTGTCATTACAAATTGCATAACTAATAATTATGTACCTAGTGAAATGTAGCCCAATTTTTTCAAGGTTTGCCTTTTCAATCAGGGGTATTCAAATGTAACGATTTAAAAAATTAGAACGCTTTTAAATTACACTCTTGTAAAAATAAATTTATAAATTACGATTTGTACAACGTCACAACACTAATTTTATTTCAGGTGCTTGAAGATACTGCAAATTAATACAATAATATAGAAAATTATTAATTTGAAGGATTACGTCAAATTTTGAACTCGAGACGGTGAGTAATGTGGTAAAGGTCGACAATTTACTTTTTAAGCAAATCTAATTTCCGCAAATTACCAATTACGAATGCCAAAAAACCGCTAAAAATTCATTAAAGGTGAGTTTGGCATAATAACCCATATAAAATTGAATACAATCGATACTATCCGGACTAACGTGGAAACGTTACATAACATTTCGTCCCGTTACAACACAGCCTATACTGTACAAAATTTATTATCAAGTTCTTAATCAAATACTTAAATAATTTAAAGGATATTGTACAAAGAAATTGTTAATAATTCAATTGTACACTTACATTTTGCTAATATTCCACCGAACCACCCAAAACTGAAGTTCACAAGTGATTTTTTACTGCCAACTTAAAAAGTAAACAAAATACCTATATGGTATTTTTCAAATTTAAATTACTGAATTAAATAAAAATGATGTGGATCAGCGAAATACGATTTATTATTAATTTATTAAAAATCTAAAAACCTTGAATCATCAATTTATAACGTACAGCTTAATTTCACAAATTAATGTGCCAATTATATTAACATTGTGACGTCACTCACATTTTTACCACCATTTTTACTTGAAATAATCAGAACTAAAATTAAGTAAAGCTGTTATTTAAAACTATTTAATAGAAAAACTGTACAAAACACAAAAATTACTGACAATAATCAGTTAAAGTAAGCCTTAAACTTATATTTGCAGATAACAATTCAGTCATTAAAAGTTTAAAAGCGTACGGCATAGTAATTGTAGAGACATTTGCGGAACTTTTACAGCTGTTACACCAATTGCTATATCCTAATCTACCACACTTATTGCAAACATCAACCTCGCACTGGTCACTTGAAACCATAAGTCTTTCCACTAACATAGCACTAGCACCGTAACCGATCAGACAATCACGTTCCATTTCACCTAATCGTAAACCTCCATCACGACTTCTACCTTCAGTAGGTTGCCTTGTTAAAACGGCTATAGGACCACGAGCTCTAAAATTCAATAGATAATTTCGAAATCTACACATTAAACAATAAACAAACCTAGCATGAATTTTATCTTGAACCATGTGTTTCAATTTTTGGTAATAAACGGGACCAGAATAAATATACGCTTTAAGAGGTTCTCCAGTTGTACCAGAATAAAATACATCTTTTCCTTGATAATGGTAACCATTTTCTGTCAATTCTTCACACAAAGATTCAACTGTAGAGCCTTCAAAAGCTGTGCCATAATGAAATTTACCTAAAACATGTGACTTTAATATACAATTTTTACAACATATTTAGTTTACCTTTGGCAACACCGGCTTTCCCAGCTAGTAGTTCAATTAACTTTCCAACAGTCATTCTAGATGGAAATCCGTGAGGATTCATAATTATATCAGGAGCCATTCCATATTCGTTGAAAGGCATATCTTCTTGCTCGACGATTAGCCCTATAAAGTTAAGTAGCAAAAGAATAAAATATTATAATGCATAAAATATAACGCACCAACAACGCCTTTCTGTCCATGTCTTGAACTAAATTTATCTCCAACTTCAGGTGTACGTGTCTGTCTCAACAATACTTTTATCAGCCCATGATCATCCTCATTTGTTGAAATCATAACTTTTTCCACATAACTTGGTTGAGAATTTCTATAAGCAACCGAAGCATCTTTATAACTAGGCTCAACATTACCAGCAACTGCTGACGATACTGGATCTGTTGAAGTTGGAAAAGGGGTTGATTTATTAACTAGTACTTGTTTGTTTTCTACCATTTGACCAGGTGACACAATACCATCGGTATCTAATAAAGTATGCTTCCAAATTACTTTGCTAGTTGTTGCATCCATCATAGGACCTTTTATTATGTCGTTAGTCTGATTTGCATATCGTTTGACAGCACATTTTGCATTCCTGTATACAGTACAGCGACCAAAGCCTCTATCGAGAGAAGCCTTGTTAAGAACTAAAGCATCTTCTATATCGTAACCACTATAACTCATGACGGCAACAATAGCATTTTGTCCAGCAGGTACTTTGTCAAAATGTATCAAATCTATGGGTTTAGTTCTAACCATAGGTATTTGAGGGTACACTAAATTATACATTAAAGTATCAATGCGATTTTTCTGATTATAACCAATGGTTCCTACAAACAAAGAATTTTACTATTAATAAAATAAAGGTAAATAGTAATAAACTTACCCATGGCTTGTTTACCCATAGCACATTGGTAAGTATTTCTAGGAGACTGATTATGATGTGGGTACGGAATAATTCCAGCACAAACACCAAGAAGAGTAAAATTAGCTATTTCCAAATGTGTTGTATCTTTGGTGATTTCCTTTTCGTAACAAGCTATGTAAGAATTATTTTCTTCGTTCACATCCAAAAACTCAACCAAACCTACAACTCAAAAACATAATAGAAATGCACAAATTATTTTATTATAACACACCTCGCTGCAAAAAGTCTTCAAAACTTCTTAGAACTCCAATTCCTTTTTCATAATCTGCCATATGTTTATCTGTGAGTAGTGGTTTTGCATTATTAACTACAATATATGGTCTACATAATCGACCCCCATCAGAACTAATATGAATCCATCTTTTATTTTTATCCAAATATACGGATGTGTATTGATTTATGTAATTGTGTCTGCGGTTATTTCGAAATATATCGACAAAACTATTTGGTGTACTAACAATACCCAAAATGTTACCTATAATATCACAATACTCAGCCCAGAAATTAAATGAAAAAAAAAACAATTACCATTTAAAAATACCACATAATGATCGTCCGAATGTAAGGTAGATCCAGCAACTATATTAATATCAATAAGTCCGGCATATCTCGCTAATGTAAATAATTGTTTCTCACTTGCTCCGGTAGTTATATGAGTCATCAAAGCAAGATTTTTCACGAGACCACACGCCTGAAACGTGAATTTTTTTTAACATTACAACATTGCGTTTATCGAGCAATAAAAATTTCTAAAACAAATAAAGCACTTACTTCTCCTTCAGGTGTATCACTTGGGCAGAGCATTCCCCACTGGCTACCTTGTAAAGATCTTGGTCCAGACACTTTTCTAGTTTTCTCAAATTGTGAATTGATACGTGTCATCATTCCCAAAGCCGATATATAACTCAATCGAGATAATACTTGTGTGACACCTTGTCTCTCCATTCTAAAACGCTTAATTACCCAATTTCCCTAAAAATTTCCGCTATAAAATCCCAATACTTAATTTTTAAGTAAGTTCTTACAGTAGAAATGGCAAAAACGAGACTGTTGGTAATATCTGATGGCCTTATGTGAGTAATAACATCAAATTCGCTAGCCCTGAGCTTGGGAATTCTTTTATCAGCCATATTTTTCAAATTTCTATTTAAGTTTTTAAAAGAATCTTCAAAAATCAAAGCCAAAAGTGAACCTGCTAATTCCAAACGCTTATTTCCATAATAATCCCGGTCATCTACATTTCTTTTATCTTTACACGCATCCATAACACGCTTAACCATTATAGCTAAATAAATAGCTTTACTACGAAAATTAAATTGTACCACAGGAACATGAGCTAACACTGTAGTTGCTAATATGTCACGAGCTTCATCTTCGGGAAACTTATTTCTACCATCAGCACTTGCAAATCGTTTTATCACTAACTTAGATCCTAAATAACGTAACGCACTAATATCTGTAAAAATCTCCAAGTTGCTACACTCCTCCATTGTAGGTATAAGCAAGTGATGATTACTTGTAGAACAGACAAAATTCATTATATCTATATCACTAGTCATTCCAAACGCTTTGAATATTATTGATACTGGAATTGGCTGCAAATTGTGAAAGTTTATTAAATATAATATTTTATAAACAGAAACATTAATATTGTCAATACCACAAATTTATAAGCAGTCAAATACGGTGTACACTTACATCTGTAAAACTATTATGGGACATGTAATATTTATTGCCTTTTGAAAAAACGATTGTTCTAGATTTCTTTTCATGTGTTGAACTTGTTACTTGACACTGCATTCCAAATTTTGATTCTTCGACGATCATTCGATTTTTTACCAATTGCTCTTGAATCAAAATAACTTTCTCTTGTCCTTTTACAATAAAATACCCACCGGGATCCAAAGGACATTCGTTCATTTTAGCAAGTTCATATTCAGATTTATTTGTCAAGACACAATTTGAAGATCTTAACATTATAGGCATTCTATGAATTAATTTAAAATTTAGAATCGTATAACATATTAGTTATTAGTCGTTACCTACCTCCCAATTAAGACTCCTGATTTAGATACTTTTTTGTTTCCTTTAAAGTATTCTACATCAACTGTTATAGGAGCAGAATAAGTAATATCTCGTAATCTACATTCGTGAGGAGTAATTTGTTTGCTTATATTAAAATCAACTTCGTGAAGATCGGGTGCACCAACATACACATTTTTGTACCTTAATTAGAAATTATTAGGTATTATTTTTACTAGTAAAAATATTTAATACCTACTTTAAATAAAACAAACGGTCGGATTCACTAGATACTTTTGAATTAGCTTCAACAATTTTTTTTATTTCCACGTTTATAAAATAATTAAACGAATCGATTTGTTGTTTTACAAGACCTTTAACTTTTAAAAATGCAGGTACTAACTTCCATTTTTCCTAAAAAAAAAGTTATTAATTAATGCTATGAAACAGTACACAAAACTACAAATTAAGAAAATTATAATTTAAATACAGGGTGTACCGGGAAGAATCTGCCTAACTTCAGGGGTGTATTCCTTAGCTCACTTTAAGCAAAAAAAGTTATATCAACATAGGTCCGATTCGGAAAGGTTACTGAGTTATAGCTTGTTGAAGATAGTAGTGGATTTTGATATGGAAAACGTCGATGATATCTCAGCAAGGCAGGTAAACGTTAATAGCGTGTCTCAAATAATCACAATTACCAGTTAAGTTAACTTACAAGTAACAGCAAAAAAGGAAAGCATTATTTAACAATTTTTTTCAAAGCCTACTCTTTACAATTTTGAATATTCAGCTATATTCTTCGACTAGCCATAACTCGCTAACCTTTCCGAATCGGACCTATGTTGTTATAACTTTTTTTACTTAAAATGACCTAAGGAATACACCACCGAAGTTAGGCAGATTCTTCCCGGTACACCCTGTATAAATAGGAATGAAAATACACTAAATAAAAAAATTATCTAGGAAAGTGCCACTTTAATTTTAAAAACTTAAATGCTTACTGTAATTTCTTTAACAGGTTCTGCATATTTACTAGGATCTCCAAGAGCTTCTTCTACTTTTTTAGAACTATCCATTTGAATATTATAATATTATTTATCAATTTCTAAACTTATCATAACATTACCAACACCGAATGCACCGAATCAACCCAGTTTTAAATTTTAGGTTATGTCACACAACACGGTTATGTTTTGATTTGATAAAAATAAAAATGTGTAAATGCATATGAACTATTATAATTGCTTTTGAACTACTTTTTTAAAAATTGACTATGTACCTACGAGAACAATGAACAAAGGGTACAACAAGAGAAGATCTTTCCCAGTATTTGATTTTGTTTGAATATAAACTTAATTTGCTATATAATTATTCTTTCTAAAATATTTATTTCAGAATAAACAAAAATCCAAATATTATTTACATTTTTTGGCGCATATTTGCTCATATTTTAAAAAAACTCTCCTACAGGCTTAATCGTTAACTCGTGAATCTGAAAAAATACATAATTAACATTATAATAATTGGAACATTATTTGCTTACTTGAACGTGAGGAGGTGTAGATAAAACATAAATAACTGAATCAGCAACATCTTTTGAAGCTAACGATGGGGCATTATCAATAAAATTTTGAACTCCTGTAGCTAATTCAGTTAATCCACTTCCTTTTCTATTGGCTTCAAATATATCTGTAGATACAAATCCTGGACTAACGCTCTAAAAATTATTTTTCAAATAAGATTAAAAATCAATCTCAATTATACTCTCTTTTTCTTACAGTTATTTTAATTTTACTTCCCATTAAGACTAACTCATTTCTCAAAGTTTCTGTTAAAGCTGTAACGGCGTACTTAGAAGCGGGATAAACATTTGCATTTTTATCTTGAATGACTTTATGTCCGAAAACGCTGTTAATATGGACTATATGACCATTTATGTTATTACTGCGCATTTCCATTATAGCTTCACGAGTTGCAATACATAAACCCATTATATTGGTATTTACAACATCTCTCCACAGATCAGTTTTTCCTTCAGTTAGTGTAGTAGTTCTATTAATGCCAGCGTTATTAACGAGGATATGAACTGAACCTACATTTTCTTTGATCCATTTAAAAGCTTTTAAAATATCTTCTTCTACAGAAATATCTGTGGTAAATGGATAAAATGTCCCTTTTTTGTTTTCCAATGACTTATTTAGTTCTTCTAGCTTTTCTGTACGACGAGCAAGTCCAACAGTCTACGTAAATATTAAATTTATTTTGAAATCTTACCTCAGCTGCCAGAACATTTAAATATGTACTTACATTAATACCAAGCTCAACCAATTGTTCAACAATTGCTTTTCCAATTCCAGAACTTGCTCCAGTTACTATTGCTACTTTTCCTACCCAACGTTCCATATTGCAAAGAAAAATTGGAATCTAATGTTTATATGGATGCAAATACTAAAATTTACTACTGAGAACACAAATACATAGAATAATCTGCTCTGCCAGATTAAATATTTATATCGCTATACGTTCATCTTATCAGTTCACACTTCAAAGCAAGTTTACAATAATAAATTAAATATGGTAACCTTCAACAATAAATAGTAATACCTAATAAAATTTAATATAATTATTGAATAATGTGGGAGCAGTGGGAAAAATTAAAACTGGAAAAAATTAGATGAGTGCCCACAGGCCCATCCACTCGGGAGGACCCTAGAAGGCCCATATTGAGTCACTTTAGCAAAATTTTAGGAAACCATTCGCGTGTAATCAATTTGCCTGAAATAATTTAACAGTTTTAATTTTCACATTTCATTTATTTTAAAATGTCAGGACAAATTTTGATTGAAATACCTTTTCTGAAGTTACTTTACGGACCATATGAATCAAATGGTGTGATAAGACATAAAACACAACGTTTACACGGAATTATACGTAATTACATAAATCAAATTTTACCTAATTATAAACTCTAATTTGTAGAATGTTTATCAAAATTTGGTTTTGATATTGAACTAGTTCCATCGATACACATTAATAGATTAACTTTGGAACTGTTTAATAGAGAAATTTTTCGTTGCGATATAAGAAATTTGGAATTTAATTTTGAATGTGAAGATGATGTGATATGTGAACGAATTACAGGAGTCGTTAGAGAAGCTACTAAACGTTTATACGATGATGGTAATATACCACTATTTGGTCCTGTATCAAGAGGTAAAAGGGCTATTAATGAAATCAAATATGCTAAAAACACCCAAGAATTGCTTTCACCAGATATAAAATTATGGTACGAGCAACCACTACTACCTGTTTGCGACATAGATTATACTGTTTGCGAGTGCGAAAGTGATGAGCAATAATTCGCTTTGGAAAACTATTCTCGAGTTTTTCTTATAGACTAGAGTCTAGTCACTATAGATAAAATAAAATGTAATAAAGTTAACTCAATTTAAGTGCCTATTATTTTTTCTCAGAACACGTTGAACTTTTTCTAAATATAAAATTAGAACCCTGGATCATACTCCCTCCACTAGAACAATATTATTTAATTATTTCAAAATTGTATAGGTACATTTTGTATTTTAGTAAGATTCTACTATCTTTTGAGTGACAGTTAAAACAATCATCAAATAAAATGCCTGTTTCTTCTTCTTCTATGGAGAGACCATCTTTTTGGCCAGTTCGATCATCGTCTCGTAATGAATCTAAAAAGAATAAGGTAGGTAATTCCATTACGATTTAATGAAGCAATTTTTTACTCTTAATTGATTTTTAACTAAAAGTGTGAAAGAGGGCCTTAATAAAAAAAAATTATAAATTACTCTTATTAAATTTCAGCACAATTAATTTTAGTACACATACACAATTACACACACATTCAAGTTTAGAGCCAATTTTAATTTTATTTAGGTTGAGACACGTTTGTTTAGGAGTCCTTGCCAAAAAATTGCACCCACAATAGCTTGCTTGTTTGTATTGTAATATCCAGACGTTTATTTTATTAATTAATAATTATTTAAAATTAAAATTCTGTCAAGTGCCCTAACTGTAACCTGAATGATAATAGATGAATATTTGATACTATTTTGGGTTAACAACGCGCTTCTGGTTAAACCGGAAATTATAAAAATAAGAAAAAAATTATGTTTAGCTGGAAATTTTCTAACCAATTTTCTCATTTTAAATAGAACACTTTCTATATTTTTGAATATTTTGAAAGCTCCTAAAATTATAGACTATGGACACAGTATACCTTCTAATAGGTATAACCTATTATAACATGTATACCCTAATCTTTAGGGTATACTGTGCTATGGGCCTGTAACAGACAAATTGGGGTGATCGTATTCAGACCTGTTTTTGGGAATAAGCTATTTGAGTACCATCGAACATGACAATCTGGTTGGCTACCCAAAGCACTGGCTTAAGGCCTCAGGATCCTTCAATGAAATTGTTAGAGAAGGAAAAAAGTAAGAAATATGACAGCATTCGTGATGCAGCGTTGACATTTTTGCATTCTTATAAAAATAATCGACAAAAAGGTTTGGCTAATGGCTATTCTCTAGAATGGCTCTGAGAGCGTGGTAGCTGGATTTAAATTAACGTCTTTTTGCTATGCACCCGCACAGATAAACTTTTAACTCATAAACAGTATTTGGGTTTTACTTTGGCATCCCTCTCAGGTTTTCCGCCCTCCCCACCAAGAAGAAGTGAGAAGTAGAAGTTTATTATTAACAGTTCTGAAGCCTTGAGCCAGTACTTTGGGCAGCCAACTAGATTTTCGAGTTCGGTGGTACTCAAATACCTTATTCCCAAAAGATGGGCCTGAATACGATTACCCCGATTTTTTTCTATTTTGAAACCTCTGAAAATATGCTTGAATAGCTATGAAAAAGTCCTGTTAAAGCCACATCATAGTTTCTTTTATTACAAAACAACATATACGAGAGCATTTTGGCTCTCTAAAATGTATTTCAATTTTGATCGCTCTGTTCCAAATGTTCGTCGATGAGTTTTAGTCATCGAAACTCATGAAACGATTTTGCAGTAAATAATAAGCACGATACATCAGCATAGAAGCAATATGTAAAATTAAATAGACCATGAAAAAAAGATCGAACTAATAAACCTCGTTATTTTTATTCGCATAAACATATGACCCCAAAAGTATTAATGAAGACTTAAATAAATTTAATTTCAGTAACTAAATAAATATTTAACGAATTTATTTATTTGTGGTTCAATAAGGCACATTAAAGAATTTTTTTTAACGAAACTCATTGGTACAGTTAGGTGGAAGTCTGGTCAAGCTGATATAGAGTTAATCTATTTCTGTTTTCAAAGCCAACAGGGGCCAGGGAAACGGGCAACATCCCAATTTTCTTAATCAAATTCTAGTTTCTTCTGTGCTTGTTTCATCGCGACTGGTGTTAATTGTGAAACCTGTTGAGTGATCATTCTGCCAACTAATTTGTAAATTTAAATCTAAATTGAAACTTTATTACCTACTTGGTTTAATTATTAAAATTGCGATTATATCTAAGGCTTTGACATTAACCTATTTGAAGTAGTATCTAATTTTAAGTTTGTGCAATCTAAATTCCATTGTTTAAACATTTATAAACATAGTACAGTAAAGTGTTTAGTGAAAACCTCATTCAATTATGGGGGGACGTATGCAAGAATTTCTTTTAACTTTAAAGAGGAATAGTCCCCAAACACCGTGGGGATTTAGTCTCGTTGGAGGTGCTGATGTTAGCACCCCTCTAATAATCACAAAAGTAAGTTTTTTACTTTTCAAAAAAAATTAAAAAAAAAAACAAATAAGTTATTAAAATGATGATTCTTTTCAGGTTGCTTTTGGTTCACCAGTAGAGGGTGTTCTGCAGAGGGGTGATATAATTAGCAAAATTGATAATTACGATTCGAGAGATATTCGTCATCAAGATGCGCAAACTTTATTTAAAAATGCAAGAAACGACGTGAGAGTTGTAGTTCAAAGGTAAACAAATTAATAATAGTGAAATTTTCTACTCCATAAAACATTGCAACAATAAAAAAAGGTGCCCTACTAAGTACTAATTTTAGCAAAATGTTTTTGCCAAATTTTTATGCTCGTTAAGAGATTAGGAAGTCATTAATAAACTAAACTTTGGGATTTAACCAATCGAAATGTAATGAATGAAGCAGTGGCGGAACCAAGGGGGTGCCAGGATGGGTCCAGGCCCAACCAAAAAACTCGTGACCCACCCTTGTGCCCACCCTGAGTTTCAGATTAAAAAATCATTAAAGAAGATCATTTTACGTATAAAACTTGAGATTTTTAGAGAAGCAAATAAATTTATTATTATTATTAATTGTACAGTTAATAATAATAATTTCAACTCGAAAAGTGTAATCAAATAATCTTAACCTTTCAGTGCTAACAATCGGTCTCACAGACCGGCGAGTTTTATTTTTATTAAAATCTAGGGCTGGACTGGGAATAAAATTAGTGCAGGAAAATCTGGTAGCTTGGGCCACTTGCAAGCGGGCCATTGTGAGTGGAGGGGGGTAAATGAAAAATTCTGAATTTCAATTATAATTATTATTTAATTAAATATTTTTGGCTTATTTTATATTATTATTGGTTTTGGAGAATTAAATAACCAATTCTACTTATTATTATTCACACAGGAAAGGTATTGTCGCTTTAATGCCGAAACCGATTGAAATTTGGAGCTATGAGCCCAGGGGTGTAATCAGGATTTTTTAAATCTGTTTGTTCAATCGACTATTGAAAATAATCAACTTACAAAATACGTGCTAAACTTTCTAAAATGCGTAAAACTATACATCACTTTACGCGTCTCGATTTTTTCTATTTAAACACCCTGTATATTTTTGCAAATTTAGTATCTATTATCAATAGTCGGTGACACAAATAGATTAAAAAAAATCCTGATTACAGCTCTGACAACATGGCTCATTGGTTTCATTAAAAAAAAACACAAGTTTGGGTTGGCATTCTTTTGTGAATTAACTGGCTAGTCTTCCGGTTTGGCCTGCGTAAGTTTACAGTTATTTTGATCTTTAAGTCCTGGTTCATATTTTTGATTTTATCAATTTGTATAAATTTTTGCAATATATTTCTTTCATTGCCACATGACGGGTCACCGGGAAATTCCCGGTAGCCCGCCGGGCCAGTCCAGCCCTGTTAATATCTTTGAAATACGAACTGCTACCACAGACTTCTACCTAAATTCATTTAAATTTAGGTAGAAGTCTGTGACTGCTACGTGTCGGGCGGTTATCAGTAGATATTTACCTTTAAACTAAATAGACACTGTCACACGTTTTTTTGAAATTTGCAATTATAAGTTTGTAATGGTTCAATTATTATAAGTAATTGAATTCGGTCTGAGAGACCGACGTTATCACTAGGGTAACAAACAATTTTTAATATTTTTTCAAAATTTTTAGAATCTTATAAAAATGATCTTTTACTTTCCGATACCTTAAGGTATTAAAGGAAAGTATTGTAATGGGGTAAAAAAAAATTTCTGAGATAACACCGGATATATCTGTTTTGAGGTCCCCCGAAACGATCTAGACAATTTTTAGAAAAAAAGTCTGTGTGTGTGTATGTGTGTGTGTGTGGATGTAGTTCCCCACGAAATCTCTGAAACGGCCGAACCGATTGACTTGAAATTTGGCATAAGGTCTTATCAGATAACAACGGAGTGCAGAAAGGACTTTGTTCAAAATCGGTCCGCTAGGGGGCATGCAATTAAGGAAATTTTGTTTTTTTTAAATGGCACTATATAATTTTTTTAAAATCATCCGATAGAGAATTTTTTTCTCTATTCAATGATATAAAATTTTTTAACATTATTTTGTTTTAAAGGGAGTTTTTACGCAATCAAATATCTAATAATATTTGGCAGCTGACGTTTCTGACAGTTGTCAAAAAATTTGACATTTGTCAAAAAATTTTACATTTGTCAAAAAATTTTGACGTTTATTTATTTTTATTCAGTGATTATAAAAATGTTCAGTATTCTTTTGTTTTCTAACTGTTTTGGTCTTAGAATAATCAACTCAATCGGAAAGTCTTGTGTTGACACAACAGATATTTTTTACTTGTCTTGAGTAGCAATGAGTTATAAAAAAGAACAAAAGAGATTTTTCCATTTATTTCAATAAATAAGTACAGTCGAACCCCTATTTAGTGACCCTCTATTTAGTGATTTCCCCTATTTAGTGATGTTTCTTCGAGGATCTTGATCTTCAAGCTAAATTGCATGTAAAAATACCCCTAAATTATGATGTTAAACCTCTATTTAGTGATCTTTTTTAACAAAATTTTACCTAAAAATGTTGAAAATGCAAGAAAAAATTTTTAAAAATTTACTTAAGTGGTTGGGTTTTTCCGAAAAAAGATAAAATTTTATATTGTGGTGTTTTACTAACAACATTTTACCTAAAGATTAAAAAAATTTGAATTTGAACAGAGTAATTGTTTGAACAAGCCATGTTTAAGCTGTACTTTCACCAAAATGAATAAGCTAGTCTTTTACTGCAGGTAGGATTTTTAGCTGAATTTTACCTAATGTGAGGTATTGAAATAAAACCACTTGGATTTAAAATTTGAATAAAGTCCCGTTAACTTGGGTTTATCCTAAAAAAGGCTTTACTTTCTTATTGTAGGTAGAAAAATTCATAAGATAAGAGGAAGGGACAATGAAATTTTACCTAAAGGTTATAACTTTCTGGTCATTTCAGTTTTCCGTCAATTCTTGATTCAAGGAATTTTTATTTATTTATATGTCTATTAATAAAATGATTTTTTTAAGTACACATAGGTGTGATTATTAACTTATTTTTTACATTTTAATCCATATTATTCGGTTTCAGAAACATTACTTAAAATGGCTACCAAAATTTTGAACGAACTCTATTTAGTGATGTTTCTATTTAGTGATGTTTTTTTGGGGAACCTTCAACATCACTAAATAGGGGTTCGACTGTACTTCTTTTTGGAACTCGCTGTGATAATATGCAGCAGCTGTATAGAAAAAAAATAAATAAATTGTTTTTATGGCTTTGATTCCATAAGTACTTTAACAATAGCCCTAGTTTTCAAAGAACGCTGCAACAAAGCTATTGACAAATAGTAGGTTTGTTCCCACACAGCTCGAACTAGTTCGTAACTGGGCGGAGTGTGCGCAAATTGAAATTTGTATTGCCAACTTCAATGTGCGCTTGCGCTGTTCAGTTCTGAACCGTTCTGAACTGGTTCGACTGTTTGTAGGAACAAACCTAATATTGTAATAAAAACAGACAGGTTTCAAAATTTAAAACAGGGTAGAATTGACACATTTTTGAGTCGAAATATATTTGTCATAAATATGTAATTTATTGTATTTAAAATATTTTCTTAAAACAACCCTGTTTTTCAACCCTTAGGCAGTTTCAAAGTAGCAGGTATAAGATGCTCTGTCCATTGTAAACCCGTCTTTGTGTTGATATTACGTTAATCACCACTAAAGCCATAAAAATATATTATAGATATTCGAACTATAACAGTAACATATAAAGTGCTACAAATATTCTATCCAAACTATTTCAGCTATGGTTGAAGATAACAAAAAAATTATTAAGTTTTTAAAAGTATATTGTTCCTAGGTTTATTTATAATATTACCAGTTATTATTAAATTTTGTTTAATTCGTTTGAAATCGCATATTTAATTAATGCATCTTTTTAGTTTTGCTTATTTTTATAAAAAATTTTATTATTTAAATTTTCGTTATTAAAATGAATTTCTTTTTCTAAAATTATAATTAGTATCCAGAAAAATAACTAAATATTTGAAATAATTTCTATTTGCAATAAAAAAGTTGTAAAAAGTACGTTAAAAAATTTAAAACTCTGCACGGTCTCTGAGACCGACTTTAGCATGGATGTTATGTGGTGGCACGTTTTCACTGGAAGGTTAACGAGAATTTAAACTATAATAATAAGTTCATATGCAAAATATTAAATTTTTAAACAAACACTTGCATGCATAAGGAAAAGGTATATAAAACAGTGAAACTTGATCTCGTAAATTATATTTTCTACAAACGTCAAAAAAAGTTGACATTTTGTTACTGAACAAGTAAGGTTAAAGTTCTACATTTACATCCTAGGTGAACTTTTACCTCCTAGGATGTAAAAGTAAATTCTAACCTTAAATATTTACAACAAATTGTAACGTAAAATGATATTTCTAAGCAGTTGTAATGTATAAAAAGGTAATGTTTTTATAAATTTTCTGTTATAATTTGTTCGTTGCGTTTAATAATTAGTTTCTCTTTACAAGTTAAAGTTAATTTTACAAATATTTGACAATTGAACTACTAATAATATTCAAGAGATGGCGCTAATTCAATAATTTTTATTTTTGGTTTTTCTAAGTTTTACGTTTGAAGAAAAAATTAAATGTTTCACAAGGAGTAAAAGTACGTTTTTTAGCTCGTCAGTAGTTGTCAGACTCAACTTCGCTTTGTCTGACAAGTCCTACTGACTCGCCTAAAAAAAGTAACACTTTTACTCTTACTAAAACAAACTACTATTTTTTTTTCTACGTTATCGTTTGATTCTTACTAAATAGGAATAGTGTTATATTTATCTCAAAGGCAACGGCAAAGGTTTATTCTTTATTAATTCAGCTCAGTTTTCGTTTTAGAATATTCTATAGAGAATACTCAAACTTCTACCCATTGTAAAATTAATAACTTGATCATTATTTCTAAATTAATTATCTTAATTTTAGAGAGAATCCAGGTCGTTACAATACTAGCACAGGATCATCACGTAGCAGCTCTCGCAATTACAGTAGTCCGTTATCAGTTTCACCTCACATGTCACCTAGAGGTGGATATGGATCTCAATTTAGTCCTGCAGGTTCAGCTTTAACACCTACCTACAATGCGCCTTTCGAAGTAATGCACGAAGGATATTTTGCCGAACTTCCCGATAGACGAGCGATTGGAAAGCCGAATGATAATGCAGATTTACATGTAGTTAATCAAGTAAGTTTTATTGCATTATTGCAAGAAGTTCAAGAATATTTCACTTCTGTTTAGAAAAATGTAATTTTTGATAAAATTTCAGAAAGGTTTGTTTAAGTAAATTTACCTACACGGTTAATCAATGACGCTGGTATTTGAAAATTGGCGTTCTTTTTCTTTATAAAGAAATAATTTAGACTGCAGATATTTCTTATTTGTAATTTTTCTAATTATTTTCTGTAACTAATTTTTCGTTATCAATTTCTCAAAAACCAAAAGTTAAAATAAAATGCTGATATGTTTATCAAATAGTTGCCGTTAGAGTCTCGGGGATGAGAAATTTTCAGCCTCAAATGTGAAATATTTATATAAAAATTAATAACTATAAAATGCAGTACAAAACTGAAGAGTTATTTATATTAATTGCCACCTTATTTCTCCACAAAAATCAATCAAAATTTCTCATCCCCGAAACTTTAACGGCAACTATTTGATAAACAAATCAGCATTTCATTTTAACTGTTGGTTTTTGAGAAATTGACCACGCAAAATTAACAAGTGTTGTCTATTTAAGCAATGAATGCGACTGCGATAGCATATGCCTAACTAAATCACGCCTTTGAAGACATTAAGAAGTTTATTTTGCCAAATATTTTTCAAACTCTCTGGATTTCAGTGATAGTCCATAAAATAATAACCTCCCCTTCTCTCAGTAAACTTCACTTCTAGATGCCGCTTGCAGTAAATATTTAACTCGCGCCGACCCTGTCCAAGTATATCAAACAGTAAAATTTAATGAACCGTTTCGATATTAAGAATGAAGTTTTGGTCGCTACGATCAGTCTTTTAGGCATTTGTTCAAAATTTTAGAACTTATGAAACTATTGAAAATAGAATCAACAAATTCATAACTCTACAGCAATTGAAAATAAAAACAAAAATTCAAAATAAAGATATTTTAGGCGGAAAATTTATTCAAACGCATTTGGCACTAACGCCTACGACCTACCTATACATCATTTTTATTGTTTATTTGTGTTTTTGAGTTTTGCCTTAGGATTGCAACTGCAACGAGATTTCAATGTATTACAATCTTTTAATTTTTTAAAATTAATTCTCATAAACATAATTTGGAAAACTGTATGTGCTTAACTGTAGCTATAGATGATCAAGATCAATAAGTTTTCTTCAAAACTTTATAGAATTTTGTTTCAATTTTCTATCAAAAATTCGTCTCAAGAGATCGTAACTAAAAAACTTGATTTTAACAAAAGAATTTTTTCAAAAATGTAATTCAAAACCAAAAATTCCTATGACTTAAACCATTTCTTTTTTTCAAAACTTGGAGATTATTTTTTATGTCAAAGATTCACTTTTTGTACGAAACCGAAAAAAACTCAATTTAATATATTTTTGAGACAGTGCTCTCCATCTCCCACAGCCATCACCTCGAGTATTTGTTAGATCGTGGTAATTTATTAAATTGCTAGAATTCATTCTCAAATATGCTCCAATTGTCAAAAACAAATATTCTTAGCATCAGTTTGTAATTGAATCAGTTTCGGAATTTATCTGCTCTACCTACCCATTTGCTACAATATTTCTACATAGGTACAGTCAGCCTCACAAATAATGGCCACCCTGGCTATACATTTAGCACGAATATACGCCAGCGTGGTCAATAAATGTGAGACTTTTTTACCACTATATTACGAAACATTTAAGTTTTCTAATCATGGGACTATTTAGAGATCTTTTGGTCACACCTGAGAACACTACAATCTAACAGATAATTCTGATTATCAGACTCCTTATTTGTTTACATCTTTTATCTTTCTTACAGGCGACATCACTAAATGTTAATTTTAAATTTTAACTCATTAATTGATTTTATGTGTACAATATTAATGGTCCATATATTTTGACATATAACAAAAATTTGTAACTATAACATGGACTAATTACAAATAATCATACAACGTGATATCATGCCCTCCTACATTACTGGATCTTATCCAAAACTGTAAAATGAATGTATTTTAAACAAATCAAAAAGTTGTTTAGGTCAAGAAAATATATCAATGCTCTGTTTATTTAAGGAGTAACTCAGATGGCGAAACTTTTTTTCGAAAATTACAAAAATCTTGTCTAAAATTAAAATCCAAAAATACTAATTAAATTTATGAGTTTAAAAAACCATATAATAAAAATTCCTATAGGCTGCAATTTTGAAAAATTTATGTAGTAAAGAACTATTTATATGAAGTTAAGTCGTCATTTTTCGCCAAATTAATAAAAATTAGGAAAATATAGACTACATAAATATTATGAATTTTTGCACACAAAAATTAAAATTAGTAGACTATTTTTTCCTTATTCTTAATATTACTCATAGACACAATTTTGGATAAAATCCAAATATCTTCTTTAAGTATCCTTTAATTCATCCACATTAAGATTAAAAATTTTAAAGATGTGAGTTTGAAAAGTTACTTTAGGAAAAGAAGTCATTAATCTTACACTCTTACTCATCGGTTTAAAATTTCATTAATCAAGCAACTGAAAATGAACTAACGATTTCGAGACAGGCAAGGCTCTATGAGTGTTTTTATTAAATATAAAAATTGATTTATATCAAATACAGCTACAAGTAGGTACCTATAGGTAATTTTTTTATAAGGGCGAGCGGTGGGGATGCGCATATCACTATAAAGGACTCCTCACTTTTTATATGGAAAAACAGTTACAGTGAAATTTCATGAAATTTTCGTAAGCTGTTAACTTGACCTTCTAAACAAAAGTCTTCATGGGCAAAAATTTCTAAGTCTTCAGCTTTCTGAGATAGGGACCGTCAAAGTAGTTAGAATAGTTTACTTAACGCCCTCTAGCGGCTATACCAAAACGAATGTGTTAATAAAATAAGACTTGTTGTTTTATGCGTACCCCCAAAGTTTTAACTAAATTGGTCTAGGGATTTGGGACACAAACTAAAAAACTAAAAACAATGTTCTCTCTAGGACCCATTTTGAGCCCCCGCTAGCACCCTTAAAAATCAGATTTTAGCAAAACAAAAAAATACAGGTCACTTTATTTCTAAAGCCTTATTTGTTTGCACAATAGTTTATCTTCACCCTGTAAAATTAATTACCAACAACTGATATTCTGAATAACAAAAAATATGTGCTATTTGGCTATTTTCTATGTATTTGAACGACTTTGGCGACCTCTCTATCTCAGAAGGGTGAGGTTTTATAAATTTTTGCCTATGGAGACTTTAGTTCGGGAGGTCAAAATCTGCAACTTACTAAAATTTTATCAAAGACTGAAACCGTTTTCCCATATAAAAGTGCGGGGTCCTTTGTGTTTAATCCCACCAACGCAGTAGTAAGCGTATTTAAGTTAATAAAGAGGCGTGGCCAAATGTGCGCTAACTTATCCGTACCACTTGCCAGCATAAATAATTATACCTATATTTGCTATAGTATATCAGTGCTTTTTCGTCTATAATCCTATAAGGGTGGCGCTAGGGGTAGATTTGGGAAAAGCGATACCTAATAACACTGTTTTAGTGTTTTGAAGAAAAACTCTCGTACACTTCTTGAAATGAACGTATAGTTGTGAATTTAATTGATTAAAGCTAGTTCTAAATCTTTGATTTACAATATAAAATATATTATGTTTTCTATCTTTGCTTAAATTTAATTTTTCCCACCGAATGGTGGTAGGGATGTTGTCTGCCTACTGCGCACAGAATTTTCAGAGACCAAATCATCAAGTAGTAGGTGCTTTGGGTAAGGTGTAGCTTTCCACTTTCAGAAAAACTCACAACTGCTGAAAGTCAGCAGGTCTTGGATCTATTTTATTCTTGTCTTTTGACTAATCCTGCATCTAAAATTATAATAATTACCATGAGTATATTTGAAACAGTTGAACCAAAATATTCTGAACAATTTGTGATAAAATTTAAAAAAACTTATAAAGTTTTTTTGATATATTCCATCTAATAAACGTAAAGTTAGCTTAATTGTACGTAATAAATTTTAAAATAATACCAGATTCACTTTTTTATGTAATAAACCTACATATGTATGTGTAATAATAAGTGGCGATAAGTAAAATAACAGCTATATTAAAAATTTTTGGCACTTCGAAACAAAATTGTTTGGCACATTAAAATTATAAAACATGCCAAAATTGCTGTAAGAATACAATTTGCAAAAAAATGTTTTTAATTCACGTATTTTTGAAATTTACAAATCCAAAATTTCCATTTAGCTTACTATGTATACCTACTACTAACGTCACCAACGTGCTGTGCTAACGTTCTAACGTAGGTTGTTCAGATGGTAAAAATAAGTAACAGTGGTCAATTACGGGCCAATTTGCTACTCCTATAACTTATTTCCACGCGACCACTTCGGTATTTGTTTTAGAAATTCAATATCGTAGACAGCAAAATTCGATCGATCTTCCTTTGAACACTTTAAAGTAGATCTTCAGAATCTTATCCAGACACTTTCTTGTTGATAATAAATTGTAATTTTTGTTAGAGGTTTTAAATAATTAATTTAAAAAAAAAGTTAAAGGGTTAGGATTCTAAGTCAAAAACATGACTGTCAAATAACATTACAGGGGGTGTAAACCAAAACTGAGAGGTGTGTAGTACAGAAAATTCTAAGAACAAATTTTCAATCTGCGCATCCCTCTGTGATGGACAATTCAGAAGTTATAAAACTTTCAAGTAAAAATTCGTGATGTCATACCGACCTCCAACAGTCACAATCTGTCCAGTAGTAGTTTATACTCAATATCAGGGCCGTGGCCAAGCTGTGTTATCAGGACAGGCTCACAAATTTACAAGGGAAGCTGAAAGCTAAAATCAGGGCTTTCTCTATTCTTGGGTTTGTATAAATCTTTGACCTCTGCAATCTCTTCTCAGAATGGAAGTTCTTTGCCCAAAATTTGCAAGAATTTGACTGTTTTAATATCAATGTTTTATTCTTCGGCACTAATTAGGAACTTATCGTACCAGGGTATGCCCTGGCGTACCCCTGGCTACGGCCCTGCTCAAAATCTACATTGAACTACATAATTAATATTGGTGGTCTAAATAGAAATTATACGATTTTGGAGTCTGTATTTATAATTCATAAGGATTTGTTAAATCGTAAATCGTAGTTGGCGCAATCGTTTTTTATTACAACAACCTGTTAGATAATTTGAAGAAAAATTGTACACACCACTTGGTGCCAACAATGTTTGTTTCCAATATCGAAGATTGAAAGGATATTGGTTATATTTAGATTCTTCAGATGTTTCATATAGCAAATGTCTCGAAACAATTCATGAATAAATTCTGCATATTTAATTTTTTAAATGGAAATTTGAAAATGGACTCGGAAAGATTTTGTTACGTCTTTAAAACCTGAGTCAGAGAAAACGTCAATTTTAATTAGAAATTTTTGGCATTGCTCACATGTAACAAATACAATTAGAAACGGTACTTTGAATTAAATGAGGTTTATAGGTACCTACCAACGTAAACAAACATTAACCTAAGATTGTCCTTGATCCTTTATTGAAAATTTATTTATATTGCGTTGTACACACAGTTTTGAAAATTTTTATTAATAATCTAATAGTTGAGAGAGTTATGTTATAACCATCCTACGCTTTGGATAGAACATTTTCCCAAAATTTCGTCAGTCAGGCGCGGTTCTTTCAGACGGCAGGTTAGGTTTTTAAAAAAATGATTCTATCAAGACCACATTTCCCCGATTCCTATATCGAAAACGAACAAGCCACATTATGGGTAAGTGGGTGAAAAGAAGAGATTTTAAAATAATTAAAATCGTAATAATAAAAATAATTTTGGAAAATTTTGAAATTTTTCGCGCAAGAAAATTTTCTCATTAACCCTGAAGCTAATAGTTATTTGCATTTCCGGTATTTTAATTTTTAAGTGCATCTATTTTGAATCTGGGTTAGTCGTTAATTCAAACAGGATAATTGGGGCGGACACGCGCCAATAGAATAAGTTTGATTTTTTTGAATTAATTTAAAAAAAATTAATTTAGATAGATTTTGATCAAACTAATTTTTTATATAATCAAAAATTACCTAAACTATGCGTGTAAATTTCTAGAAAAAACATGCGCATTTGCGTAAAGTTTAAGGAATATTTTCTTACGTCAATTGAAAGAACTGATTTTAGATTACTAAAAATAACCGAGTATTACAAAACGAACACTTGACAACTATTTCTTCTTTAAACATAGAATTTTATTAAAAAAAAAATTTTTGATGCAAAAATTCCACATATGGAATAGTAGGTAAATACTTCATAGGAGCACTGTTACTTCAGCATTAGCTGAAGTTGCCCTAATCCTTAGTACATTAAAATAATTGTATTCCTTTCATAGTGTATTGTCTTTAACCCTTGTGTTTGTTATCCTACAGCCATATCGTACAACGCCATTGGTTCTTCCTGGAGCTAAAGTGAAACCCGATCAAAGAGTTACTGAATGTTATCTACGCCATCATCCTAACCCTGCAGTAAGGGCACATCCTCATCATTTTGATCGTGAATATCTCTTAAGACAAAAGGTATACAATCAAAAATCAAATCAAATTGCTTCTATTTTAGCAACAACCACATAATTGCCTAAACGCATTTTACAACTAATTTAATAGCTATTTGTGTTTATTTACATTTCAGCTAAACATAGAACCAGGTGATCGATAGATTACTAGAGTAGTTAGGAAAATAATTCCATTTTTAAGAAAATTAAACTACAAAAACAATTTGTTTCAAAATTCAAAAGTAGACATTTTTTTTACAAATTTCGCCCTCAAAATTGCGTTAAAAATTCATGGTCAAATTTATAAACGAATATCCGGCTTTACATGAACTTGAGGCAAACTCAAGTTCAATTTTTTTAACTTTACCCAAATATCTCAGATTTCATTGTTTTAAACATTTCATAAAGTTACAGTAAATTCAACTCTCAGCTATTTTCAAAAGTCAGAAGAATATAATTATCATCTTAACCCTTTGGTTTCAAGGCTCATGATCTAAAATTGAAATGGATGAGATTAAAGATTGCGTATAGAGATAATTTTGTAAATTCAAAATGTTTTGTTTTAATCTGTCCAATTTGAAAAATTTTGTTCAAAACTGGCCATTTGCCATCACTGAAAAATCAAAACAACTTTTGCGTAAACTTTCTATAATTTAAACTTTATTTCATAACTTTTCGAAAAGGTCCGGATTAACTGTTGTCTTTAGTTATTTATGTTTACGTGTAGGCAGCTTTTGTATTTAGTCGATAAATCTATAAATCCAACATGTCAGATTTTTTAGTTATCTTACTCCTGCATGCTCCATATATAATTAGTTATTTTGAAAATTAGTTAACAAAATATACCCTTCTGAAGGCTTTAAAACAGACTTCAGGGAAGTTGAAAGAGGTGAAAAACAGTTTTTTTACTAATAACTCAAAAATTATTCAGTTTGACTAAAATATCATTCATATATTTTTTGTAGCTTATAAAATTTCCTTTCATTTTAGTTTTAAGTAGTTCCTCCTCTATAAATATTAACCGATTTATAGCGTTTTTAAGTCTGAACGTTTTTCCACACCTATTCGAATTCACTTAGGTTTTAATTCAGTCTCTCTACAATAAAATCTGAAGTAAATTTTATAAGCTACAAAAATTAAAATGAATTTTCGTGATATGTATTTAAAAGAGAAATAATTTTCACCACTTTCAACTCTAGTAAAAAATTCTTGACGTAAATTTCCTAAAATAAATGTATTAGAGTATAGTGCATAAAAATATATAAGAAAGTAATAAAAGTTTGACTTTTTGTCTTTTACTGTAGGAGCCTATCATAAATTATTCAAAAAAGGTTCAACATTATTCCCTTAAATTTGTTTAACAAAAAAGTTTTAAAAACAAAGAAAAACATGTGGTATTTAGCAATCGTCATAAACCGTTTTAAGAAACTATTTTTGAGCATCTCATTTAAATTTAAATTCAAATTTTTACAACGATTGTTAAATACCACATGTTTTATGTAAATACCTAATGTTAAACCTATTTAAGGAAAAAATGTTGAACCTTTTTTGAATGATTTATGATAGACCCCCACAGCAAAAGACAAAGAGTTAAACTTTTATTACTTTCTTATATATTTTTATGCACTATACCTACCTTCAGCCTTACACCAATTTTCGTCGTCGTTCATCTAGTTTTGATCTTTTAAGTTGGGAAAATAAAAACAAATACGAGCTTTAAGACTTTCATACAATTTCACTAAGCACACTCAAGCTTAGAGATATCATATCTTTGCTTATAAATTGAAAAATTTTGGTCCTTCGAGCTGGATTTAAAACAAAAAAAAACATAGTTGAAAAAGTTAGGAAATAATTTCTTAGTTCCAAGCTGGAAAAAAAAGATAAAACAACACAAACTGAGTTGTTATTGTAGTTTTTCGCTTTTTTACTAATAAGCGCTTTAATAGGCTTTTCTCTTTGGGTAAGTTAATAAGATAATTAACATTAAAGTTATTATTATTTTATTTGTTCTAATTAAATTGTATTTTAATTGCTTATTAGGTAGCAGATTCTGTTCTTCATAGAATAACTTCAGATGATCCTTCAAAACAGGTTATTATTATTACACATTTTATGCACAAATGTTCTTTAATGAAGCACTTGTTATTTTTATTAACCCTATCCTTTTGATTCAAACTGCACCCATATCTAACTCACAGATAAGAATTTGTAATATTTAATCTAACCAACCTAAAGGGGATATTCTTTCGAATTTCATAAATCTTTACGTACTTTAGTAAACAATACTGTAACATGCCTACTTATCAAAGCCCTAAAGCAATAAGTGGTCCAGAGTTCAGAAGAAAGTCAGTTGAGGAAATGCAGAATAAGGCTCTTCTCAGGAGCTGAGTCAAATCTATCTGCATCAGTTTCCAAAATCGGATTTCTTAATGGTTTTAAAGAGGCTAAAACGTTCTTCACGATCAAGTATATGTCATAAGAGCACTGGATATTTTTTGAGTAGGCTATGCAGAAAATAGAAAAATTTGAAACAGGCTTAGTACAAAGCAAGCCTTGTCCCAACAAGCCGGGGTTTAGGAACACCGTTTTTAAAAATGTGATAAGGCGTCAAAATGTATGTGCAGGAATCCAAATGTGCGATTAAATACCTCCCATCGAGGTCTGCAGTTGACTGCCTATGACTGCATGTAATATGGCTGCCATTGATTGCAGATGACTAGGATGCTAGATACCATTGAGAGCTCAATTTTTGTACATTGACTGCAGAGAGTGGATAACCCCTCGCCTCCCATATAATCATATAAGAAAGTTCAAGATTCTTCCTCAGCTGTTTGGCACTAAAAATAATATTTTCCACAAGTAGCAACGTAAAGGTTTATGGAATTCTGCAAAAATTCAAACATCCTTCACATAATAACCTGTTCCTCAAATGAATATTTAATTCTTTTGGTTTTTAATTACCTGATTAATTTTACAGGAAATTTTTGATCTAACAATGTTTTTGGAGTGATAATTTTAGCACAAAAACGTTTAACAACTAAAAACTATACACACTGGATGTCTTAAGTCGATAACATTTTCTAAATCTGTGGAAGAAGAAATTGAAATTTTGAAATCTCCAAATAATATTTATTAATACCTAATCTAACGATTGAGACAAAATTGGTTTGTTGATTGTTTTTAAAACAACTTTGTTTGGACCAAAATATGCATGGTCATCCATCAGTAACAAAATGTTATTGTTAAATAAGTTAAGTACATTTTCGAATGGTAAACTAAAATAGTATTTTTGTTAGGTCGTTCATAAACAATTTAATTCACCAATTGGCCTGTACAGTGATCCAAATATCGCAGACACTTTGCAGAGACAAACTGGAGCTACAGTGTAAGTTTTATCAACTCATCATCTCAAAATCCTAAAAAACCTAAAAAAAAAGAGAAAAAACGTCACTATCATTGTTAGTTGTAATTGCCAGAGAGCTGATACTCATTAATAGATCATTAGTTGACTAGTCTATTTCTTTTCTCCTTCTTCAACGCAAGATGCAGCTCTCTGTAAATTATTCTGATAATCATAGTTCTTTTGGAGCTCAAGTCACTGGACTATTATTTAGCTTATCAAATTTTTTCTTTTGTTTTATCTGGCTAGTAACTAGAAGCTTTTCATTTTGATCTTTAAAATGTTTAGATTTAAGCAATTATTGCTGGAGACTTTTAATAATAAACTTTTATTGTAGTTCTCGCAGGCCAATAAAATTTGATCCATCAAAAAGTGAAGCATTAAGAGCAATTCAAGAACAAAATTATGGAGATAACGTTCACGAAGTAAATGTTCCACCTCAATCAAGAGTTTACGTACCAAATAAAACAATACCAGCTAAGGTAAACTTCCATTATACATCCTACTAGCTTTTAGAACAAATCATATCTACTCTCCGCATCTTTCGTACTCCTCTTTAAATGTTTTTTTTAATTACTACCTTTTACCACCCGACTTCCTAAATTTGTAGAAGCCCCACAATCCTGCACAGTATCAACCCCAAAATGAATATAATACCTTGGGATCTCCAAGTGAAGATATTCAACAAAGTCATTCATTTAAAAGGCTAATGTGGAGCGTCCTAACCGAAACAGATTATTAATATGGCGTCCCAAATATATGAAAATAAGTTGTTAATGTTATTTTTAGTTAACTTCTAAAAATATTTTTAGCACTTAACTTTTCTACGAATTTTAATCGAAATTTTAATAGATTTTTCGAGTGCGGAAAATTAAGTAGATAGATATATTTAAAAAAATATATATCGATTTAAATTATGCAAACACATTAAGTCATTAATTATAAGTTTGTTGTTAAACTAAAAACACTGTAATATTTGCAAACACGTAGAGAGATATCGAATAAAATTTAAAAATATTATTGAATTGACTTTTTAAGTTTTTATTATATTATAATCGTACTCTTTTATCTATGTTATTCACAAATAACTTATTATGTACCTATAATTAAATGTTGTTAGTTAATTTAAAAATTTATTTTTCTTTAAAAAAATGTACGAGTGAATTCTAGTCAAAAAACATTGCACGATGTTCAAACTGCGAAGCAACTGCTATGTTAATAAAATATAAGAAAATGTTAAAGTATTCTTTATCTGAATGTTTTAATTATTAAATATATCGATGTTAATAATAAAATAAGTACTCTAATAAATATGTAGCAAAAGGAATGTTAACAAAAATATATTTATTTATTTATATAAAATCAATTTGTGTCTTTTTTTAATTCCATTTCACAATTAAATGCACTGTAAGTACAAAAAGTATATTTTTTCTTATGACATAGAAGAGAAGTCTTATGAATATTCGTCGTTGAGCGATTTACCAACCACCATTCTTCTTACTTCAGAAGTTCCACCTCCAATTTCATATAATTTTGCATCTCTCCATAATCTTCCAGTTGGATAATCATTAATATAACCATTTCCACCTAAAAATAAATCACCTCATCACCATTCACATTCAAAGACATCAAAACACTTATTAGTGGAATGAACGAGAGTTTTACTGCGAAGAACCCACGCCTTGAACGAATTTTGATGAAATTTTTTTCATTTAGTTCTAAAGATCAAAGTTTGTATTGTTAAGTGTGCATTTGCCTCATTATCTTTTAAACCACTTCTTGTGAATTTAATTTTCAAAATCGTAAAAATTAGCTGAAAAAGAATTTTTATTTCATAATTTTGAGTGCAAATGCTTACACCTTTGATAATTATTAACTAAGCAACAAGTTTACGGAAAAAAAATTTCAGAAAGGCATGATGAAATTCTTATTAACATTTACTTAACAGTAACTACTGAAGCACTTCTAGACATCTCAAAAACTTCAAATTTGGTACCAATGTATATCATGTCCTCAAGATTTATAAAAAAAAGGTTTCAAGTCCTGAAAACCCTCTGGGGGCCGATTGAAGGGAGAGGAGGGACGCCCCTTACTTTTTATACGAAATAAGACCTTTCTAGGGATTCGTAGAGTGTAATATACAATGACACCAAATTTAAGTCCTTAGGATGCTTAAAAGTGCTTGTGACTCAAAGTAACAAAATCACAAGAATTGGCTAAAAAGATGATGAGGCAAATGCACACTTTTTTATAGGATAAACTTTGATCTTTAAGGTATATACTCAATAAATAACTCAATAAAAAAGATTTCATTAAAATTCAATCAAGGAGTTGGTTCTTCTCAGTAATATTATTTTTCAGCTAATTCCTATATAAGATGTTACTTTGAGTCACAAGCACTTTTAAGCATCCTAGAAACTTGGAATTTGGTGTCGTTGTAGAACACACTCTAAAAATCTCTAGATAGGTCTGATTTCCTCTAATAAAAAATGGGGGTGTTGTCCCCCCCTTTAATTTGTCCCCCGGCGGGTTTTCAGGACTTGAAGACCTTTTTTATAAATCTTTAGAACATGATATACATTGGTACCAAATTTGAAGTTTTTGATATGCTTAGAAGTGCTTCATTAGTTACTGTTAAGTAAATGTTAATAAGAATATCATCATGTCTTTTTTTTCGTAAACTTGTTGCTTAGTTACTAATTATGAAACGTGTAAGCATTTGCACTCAAAATTATGAAATAAAAATTCTTTTTCAGCTAATTTTTATGATTTTAAAAATTGAATTCACAAGAAGTGGTTTAAAAAGATGATGAGGCAAATGCACACTTTCTAATAATACAAACTTTGATCTTTAGGGTATTTAGAACTAAATGAAAAAAATTTCATCAAAATTCGTTCAAGGCGTGGGTACTTTGCAGTTTATGCTCTTTTCAGTTTAATATGATTCTATTATATGACTTATAATTTTCATTTACCTAATATTTGAATAGCGTCCGAAGCCACTTTAGTAGTATTTTCAGAAATATACAAAACCACTCCAGCAGCATCTTTTTTATCAATATACTGTTTATCACAAGTTTTTCCTACATTATACAAATAACTTCTAGAAGCAGTTAAAAGATTGTGCATATCTGCCATTTTACTCTAAAAAATAAAATTATCAAAAACGTTAAAACTTACAAACTTCAATTAACCTGTATCATTTGAAATTCTCCAATTCTTTGATTAAATTGTTTCCTTTCGTGAGCATAATTAAAAGCAACATCACAACAAGCTTGCATTATTCCTAACGATCCGGCAGACAACATTAATCTTTCGGAATCTAAACCACTCATTAACACATAAACTCCTTTATTTAGTTCTCCCAACATATTTTCTTTAGGCACTCGACAATTTTCAAATAACAACTCGCATGTGCTAGATCCTCTCATACCAAGTTTGTCTAATTTTTGAGCAGTTGAAAAACCTTTGAAACCTTTTTCTACAATAAATGCTGACATATTTTGTTTGGCTGAAGTACTAGTTTTAGCATAAACCTAAAAATTGATACATGTAATTGAAATAATTATATAAAAACAATAAATAGGTACTTACTACCACCACATCCGCTTCAGGTCCATTTGTAATCCAAAATTTATTACCATTGAGGACATAATGATCGCCGTCTTTTTCTGCTTTTAATTTCATGGAAACTACGTCGGATCCTGAACCCGATTCAGACATTGCTAGTGCCCCAACGTGCTCACCAGAACACAACTAAAAATTAATCGTTTACAAAT
The DNA here is from genome assembly GCA_963924605.1 of Malthinus seriepunctatus. NCBI lineage: Eukaryota > Metazoa > Arthropoda > Insecta > Coleoptera > Cantharidae > Malthinus > Malthinus seriepunctatus. Next base: position 49,952,667 of record OZ004600.1, read on the forward strand.
ACAAATAAATTTGGTATGTAGAGAAAAATACTTTTGGTAAATACTTTTTCTTTTGCTCTTCAGTCCCATTTCTGTGAATTTGATTTATGCATAAATTTGAGTGAGCTATGTAACTTAATCCAATAGCACCACTAGCTCTTGATATTTCTTCGGCAATTATGGCATGACTTAAGTAACCGATATCGGTGCCACCATAATCACTTTTTACAGTAACACCTACAAATTAATTGTTATTGAATGTAAAACTGTTGAAATGCACTTACCTAAAGCTCCTAAATCTCCTAGTTTTTTCCAAAAATCTCTCAAACCATCGAAATTATTCGTTTTATCGATTTCATTTGCTTTAGGTGCTAACTCTTTTTGGGCTAAATTAAATACAGTCTCTCTCAACTAAAAATAATAGAGTATAAACAAACATTTAACTATTATAGTTTGTTTACTTACTTGAGTTTGTTCACTCGTTAAACCATAAAGTGCATCGTTAAAAGCATAGTATTGCGATAAGTAATTAGATTGTGCAAAGGTTAATTTTTTGAAATTGTTTAATAACAATCTACCTGCAAAAAAAGACATTTTTGTCACAAGAACAAATTTTAACTAAACCTACAGTAAAAAGTAAAGATATATCGTATCATGTTTTTTGCTATTTATCTTTTAAGTATTTTTATTTATGCAATAATTAACCTTTGCACTTATTTGTATTAGGACGTAGGTTCTAAATATACAGTTGGTAACTGTATAGTAAGAAATAAAATAAAATAAGATTTAAATATATTGTTATTAAAATAAGACATAAAAAACTACAAAATAGGTCAATAGGTAATTACCAAACATAATTGTGATGTAATTTATATGTAATACCGTCAAATATTGTCCAATTGATTGAACAGATAGAGTTAATGACCCTGCTACTGACGCAAGTATTGTGTATGGTCATAATCTTGATAATGACGAAATGCCCGTTTTTTCGACACTCCTACTCCTTTGAATTATTATCAATAAAACATATTTATTTAATTCCCTGGAATTATCTATTCTCAAACATCCCTTCCATTCCAAGTCTTCTCCTATGTACTCTGTTTTAGATGTTCATCGAATTGTCCAAGTATATTCTTTGTTGACTTCAATTTTAAAAAAAGCAACAATAAAAATTACAGTTAGGAGAAGTTTATACAAATTACAGTACATTATAATATTTTAAATGGTAAGTATTTATTAAAATATTTTTAATTAAATAAAATTTGGTTGTATTTGCTTGCAGTTTTTACGAATATTCTTTATTCAAAGCTCTACCAACAACAAGTCTTCGTATTTCAGATGTTCCACCGCCAATTTCATACAGTTTAGCATCTCTCCATAATCTTCCAGTTGGATAATCATTAATACAACCATTTCCACCTAAAATGATAACATTTATTTTACATATAAACTAAAAATAAAAAAATACAGAGTGGGTCTGAAGACCAAAATAAGACGTTTGTCGCTCTTGAAGTCATATCTAAAGATGCATTCCTAAAAAGTTATATAAGGCTCTCATAATAATAATAATAATAATTGTATTTCTGAGGCTGGTCCCTAGTGGTTCCTTGCATCGCGACCTCTCGGATATTTGTGCGCTTCGGATTTGGTCTTCCCTTATGGGAGTTCTGTGCTTTTGATAAAGTCCAGAATTTTCCCTATTTATAAGTTAGGCAGTTCTCTTTGGAGCATCTTCTCTTTCCCGAGAACGATGTAACGATTTCTTGTGAAAGCCTCACAGTGTAGCAGAAGATGAATTTCCTCCTCCTCTGCACATCCTCTGCATAGTAGGTCTTATTCTAGTTCCATTGTATGCAGGTGCTTTTTGAGCTGACAATGGCCCGTTGTTATTGCCGTTGCCAGTTGTAGTTCATATCTGCTCATTCTGACTAGAGAACGAGTTCTCTTGTGCCAAAGGCACTGGTCCAATGGGTCTTATTTTGCTGCTCTCTTTGGCCAGATCGTCCGCTTTCTCGTTCTCTGGTATGTTGGCATAGGAGGCTCTCATAAGTTGCAGTTAAAATGTTAAAAATCAAAAAAGTACTGAAAATATTTTGATTAATTTTATACAGCCGAAAAGAACTTGTCAGAGCATCATAGAAACCCCAACAAACCAACTATGCTCCAACGAGCCTATGTTCATCTAGATACGAAGTTATTTTTATGATTATTATTTTTTAGAAATCAAAATACTAAACTATGGTTTTATGTTAAATCAACCGAATCGGGATGACGTAAATCTAATTTGCTGACAGACCGGAGGCTACTGACCAAGGTCAAACGAAAGCCTTCCTGGCTGGCAATTATTCATTATCAACAATTATTGGCAGTTATTAACTAAAGGGTTGAATTTTACATAAAAAACTTAAGCTATTTTGCTGTACATATATATGAATTTTCAAAGTCATTGCCACACTGCAAGGCCTATCTCTGGGAGTTTTTCAAAAAATTCACAAGAGGAAAGTACTCGAAGGGGCGGTGGTGGTGGTAGAGGGTTCATTTTTGCGTCAAACGCTGCGACCACTGTGACCGCACCTACGTACTGACTTTCAAAATAATTACCAGTCAGGAAGACCTTCATCTGGCCTTGGTCAGCAGCCGCCGTGGCCAGTCTCCAAATTAGGTAGTCTCATCGAGGTGTTAGATTGCTACCACCAAAACGTACCCACACGTGAGGAGATGTGTGTGAATTTACTCCACCTAATCAAAAAGGTACATTTTTCTAATGACCTCAAGAGCAGATTCACCAAGTGCTCCCACGGCTCTCCGTAACTATCAGCATTCCTTCAAAGTGCTACATTTAAGTGATCACCTACATCTTCTGAGAGCAGGATTATTTCTACAATTGTGTGATTTTTATAACGTATGTCCACTAAAAAAAGCATTAAAATATTATGCAGTACCTCCTTTTGGAGGTTAAATGATTTGTTAAAATTTTAACCCTACCTCTGAGAACTTATAAAGTTTTAAGGATGGATTTTTGGATATGATTTCAAGAGAGACAAATGTCCCCAAATCCCAGAAACTCATTGACATAAAGTCATATTTTTGGGCAATGAAACAGTTTAAAAATTACCTAAAATTTGAATAGCATCTGAAGCCATACGAGTTGCTCCTTCACACACATATAGACATACTCCTGAAGCATCTTTTCTATTTATATACGATCTGTCGCAAGCTCTTCCTGCATTATATACATAGCTTCTTGAAGCAGTCAACATGTTGTGCATATCTGCCATTTTACTCTAAAATTAGAAAAGATTGGTATATTTTATACAAACTTCGTAAACCGTCATAAACCTGTATCATTTGAAACTCTCCGATTCTTTGATTAAACTGTTTTCTTTCATGAGCATAATTAAAGGCAACATCGCAACAAGCTTGCATTATTCCTAATGATCCGGCAGCTATAATCAACCTTTCAGAATCTAAACCACTCATTAATACATAAACTCCTTTATTTTCTCCTCCTAACATATTTTCTTTGGGTACACGACAATTCTCAAAAATCAACTCGCAAGTGTTGGAACCTCTCATACCAAGTTTATCTAATTTTTCAGCTGTTGAAAAACCTTTAAAACCTTTTTCTACAATAAATGCTGACATGTTTTTTTTAGGCGTTGTACTAGTTTTAGCATAAACCTAAATGATATAAATTTCGAATTAATAAAAAGTAGATAAGGTACTGTGTTTACATACAACTAAAACATTGGCGTCTGGTCCATTAGTTATCCAAAATTTATTGCCGTTAAGAACATAGTAATCTCCGTCTTTTTCGGCCTTTAATTTCATTGAAACCACATCAGAACCTGAGCCTGGTTCCGACATTGCTAACGCTCCAATATGTTCACCAGAACATAACTAAAAGAGTTTATGTAAAAAAAATTTGAGATGAACTGCATCGTCCATACTTTTGGTAAATACTTTAACTTTTGTTCTTCTGTACCATGTCTATGAATTTGATTTATACATAAATTCGAATGAGAAATATAACTTAAGCCTGCTGCTCCACAGCCTCTGTGTATTTCTTCGGTAACAATTGCATGCTCTAAGTAGCCACTACCAGCTCCACCGTAGTCGCTTTTTACAGTAACACCTATTAATTTAAAGAAAATTAACCACTGAAGATTTAACTTAAGTTTATAAATTTTACCTAAACCTCCCAAATTCCCCAATTTCTTCCAAAACTCCCGTAATTCGTCAAAATTATTTTTTTTATCAATTTCTCTTGCTTTTGGTGCTAACTCTTTTTGAACTAAATTAAAAATACTTTCTCTCAGCTACAAAAATTTAAATGTGAACAAATTATAAACCATTGTTTGATTCCTACTTGAGTTTGTTCTCTCGTTAAACCAAAGAATGTATCATCAATGGCGTAATATCGAGATAACTGATTGAATTGACTGTAACTAATTTTCTTTACTTTTTTTAACAAGGAGCTTTTTAGAATAACAGACATTTTTTCAAATTGTTCTTTTAACTTTTTGTTACAAATAAACACAATAACTAACACAAACAAAAACTAATGAACTATTTACTCGAATTAGAACAAAACTGATATGTAACTTTCGACATACCCTAATACACAAGATAAGAATTAATTATATATATTTAAAATTGTAAACAAGTAGTTCATTATTATTATTATTTAATAACACAATACTTATCTTTAGAACAAGTACGAATAGTTAATAGTTGGGTTCTTACAACTTTATTAAAAATTTACTTACAGATTACAGAATGTGAGCTCCTGGGTGAGCTCTCAAAATAATTTTTGAATTTACAATATCTTTACTGAGACCTACATTATTATAGTTATAACAATTGGTTCATATAAGAAGTGTAACTTTAATTATAATTGCTTTGTAACAAAGTTTAAATTGGTGAATTGACTAAAACGACACTACATTTTTTCATAACTACATTACTTGTTTACGAAAATATTTTAATTTTAACTTTTTCCAATCCAAGAACACTTTATAGGTATATTGACTTCCGGTTTAACTAGAAATGGGATCAAATTTCTTAATTTAAATAGAACACCCTGTATATTTTTCAATATTTTCAAAGCTCGTAAAATTATCTTAATGAAGATATAATAGTATATTGTTTGATTAGGAGTAAAAATGTCACTTTTTTTAGTAAAAAAGTATTTTTACTCCGTATTAAACATTTAGTTTTTTCTTCAAACGTAAAACTAGGTAAAACTTAGAAAAAGCAAAAATAAAATTTTTTGAAGTGTCGCCATCTCTTGAAAATTATGTGTAGTTCAATGGGGAATTGGACACTTGTTTTTTTATTTTTTATTTTGAAACTAGAGTTTATTTTGATCTCATATTTCTCTAACTCGAATATTAAGCCCAAAATAAATTTTTTAAAAACGCTATGACGTAGCTACTAACGTATATCCAGCTCTCTTCTTACTATAGTTCTCTTCTCTTTTTACTATAGCTCTCTTCTTACTATAGTAAGAGGAGAGCTGGATATACATTAGTAGCTACGTCATAGCTTTTTTAAAAAATTTATTTTGGGCTTAATATTCGAGTTAGAGAAAAAATTTAAAAAAGTGATAAGTTTTTTGTTTAGTTCTTTACGTTTTTATAGAAAAAAGTACAAAATTCGATTGTAGTCTAATTCCCCATTGTCTAATATTTTTAAAAATTAACTTTAACTTGTAAAAAGAAGCTAATTATTAAACGCAACGAATAAATTATAACAGAAAATTTATAAAAACATTACCTTTTTACATTACAAATGCTTAGAAATATCATTTTACGTTACAATTTGTTGTTAATATTTTGGGTTAGAATTTACTTTTACCTCCTAGGAGGTAAAAGTTCACTTTTGCCTCCTAGGATGTAAAAGTAGAACTTTAACCTTACTTGTTCAGTAACAAAATGTCAACTTTTTTTGACGTTTGAAGAAAAAATAATGTATATTTTGAATTTCAATTTATGCCATAATTTAAAAAAAATGAAATTTTTGAAACAGTTTATGTACCTAAAAATTCTGCTTACACACAGAAGTCCCAGTTTCAATCCTTGACGGAAGCAATTTAAAAAAAAAATTTGTTAGTTTAAAAAAAAAGTTTTTTTAATATCATGTAATTTACATTAACATAAAAATAAATTGAATACAAAATGACAAGATTTGACGAACGGAAAAAGTTCCTCGTATTTTAACTTGTAAAAGATATTATATTCCGTAGGTACTACAAATAGTTTCATTTTCTCATGTTAATAAAACTGCTACAAACTTTTCAAATAATTTAATGCAATTAAAATTAACTATCTATGTGTGTCTTTATATCACATTCAACTACAGCATTTACATATTTACAGAAGTCGACAAATTTAAAACGTTTATTGTGATTTTGGAATATTCTTCGTATTAGAACTCACAGTTGAAACGTCTCCATCACTATTTAATGCTTTATTAGCAAATAACCTTATGGCCTAGAAAGATTTTAAGTTGCATATTAAAAAAGAATTTTAAGCGAACTTACCCCAAACAGTGGAAACTCTTTCTTTTCTTCTGGTTTAACTAAATATGTTACATCTTGTAGTTTTAACCATGTCCAATGAATAGACACTATAAGGCCTATGCCTACAATCAAAGGTAGTTTTTCTTTTACTTGATATTTCAATTTTTGCAAAAACATTATTTTTTGAATTTTATTGAGGTTAAATCAGATTAACGAGTGATTGTCACTTTTTGCTAAATAAATTAATTTAGCAGAATAATCAAAAGTAATAATAAATTATAAAAATAACAAGTAAAGAGTAAATTTTAAAGTATATTTTTTAAATACAGAAATAGAACCGATAACTTTCAAATATACTGCGTCAATAAACGTATGGTTTTTGACAATTAACCTATGTCAAATATGTCAAATGTCAACCAACAGTCAAATTTTTGAATTTAAATTTGTATGCGTAACCAAAAAGTTTATTTTTAAGTGAAATTGTATAATTAATTTGTTATAATTTGTCATAAAAATGTTGCTTTCCAAACCTACAATTCAGCTGTTAAAATCTAACTGCTTTAAATTATTTGTTAGTACCGCAAATCGTATATCTCTTGTTAGTACGTTGTCTGTGCCTAATGTAAAAGAGAAAAAGTCTCATAAAATGAAAGCTTGGCAAATTCATTCTTATGGTAATATACAAGAATTACAATTGACTTCAGCGAGATACCCCTACATGTCAAAACCTAGTAATATATTGGTACAAGTACATGCTGCTTCTGTTAACCCTATCGATATAGCTATGCTTGGTAAAAAATTGTAAACAAATACAAAATTCATTCTTAATTCAACGTTTTAGGAGGATATGGCAAAACTGTTTTAAATTTGCTTCGTAATTGCGACGTCGAGTTTCCCTTAACGCTCGGAAGAGACTTTTCAGGAGTAGTAATTGATAAAGGTCATGGTGTAGGAAATGAGTTCAAAATTGGAGATGAAGTTTATGGTGTTGTTCCAGTACATAAACAGGGCAGTCACGCTGAACTTGTTGTAGCTGAAGCACAACATGTAAGGTAATTCGACAACCAAAATTATAATTACGGAATAATGTTTTAGATTTTACATAAACCAACTCATCTTACACCAATAGAAGCAGGTTCAATTTTCTATACGGCTATGACTGCCTGGTCAGCTCTTTTTGTAACCGGTGACCTATTAATTAAAGATTCATACAAGCCCAAAGTATTAATTCTAGGTGCATCAGGAGGAGTAGGAACTATGGCAGTCCAAATTCTAAAGTCTCAAAATGCTACTGTTAGTTAGTTAGAATAATTATGAACATATTTTTGTTTATTAAATTGTTTTAGGTAATTGGAACATGCTCAGCAGATGCTGTTCCACTTGTAAGGTCACTAGGAGCTGATAATATATTTGATTATCGAGACCCTAACTACATTTCAAATGTAGCTTCAGAGGGAAAGTAAGTCTCTTCCACAGTAATTGAAAAACAAAATATGTAATTCCTAATTTATGTTTTATTGTAGATTTGATATTATCTTGGATTGTGCCCAATTTGGCCATCAAAATGTTCCAAGTACATGGCAATTTCAAACATACATTACATTAAATTCTCCATTATTACATAACACTGATAAATTGGGATTAATTGGAGGTTCTATAGCAAGCTTGGGAGATTTGATTAATTCTAATATTAGAAAGTGCCCAGAAGCAAAATCTGTTAGATGGGCATATTTTATGCCATTGCCTAATGGACTTCGATTTATCAATAAACTGATTATAAATAAACAGGCACGTATAACAATACCATTTTGTACATATTGCCATTAGCAATTTTGTAGATAACACCCAGTATTCAAAAAGTTTTTACATTTCAAAATGCTCCACAAGCGTATGAAGCCCTTGCAAATGGTCATTCTAGAGGAAAAATTGTAATTGATATGAAGAGTGGTTAAAAAGGTAATTTTTGATAGAAAGTGCACTGCTTATTTAAGATATACTTTTAGTTACTACCAATCGTATTTATAAGAGAAATTGGTAAAAAATTTTACAAAGGAAAAAGTCTTACAGATGTAAGTGAACAAAATGATAATTATTCTTTTTTTATTTAGTTTTGGTATTAGGGATAGAGCACAAATATTGAAATAATTTTATTATTAATAATGTAAACTTCTAATATAAATATTTTTAAGGAGACTATTTACATAATTCATTGATGAGTACAATTTGAATACATTCAGCTTACTCTATTGTAACAATTTATAAAATTTTTAACTCTTTTTAGACGATTCTGGACTAGATAAGTATTCTAATAAGTCGTTCATGCCACTAAATTCTGTCCTTCCCTGAGGAGGGTTATTTTTAGGAAGTTTTGGTAAAGCATTTCCAACCTTGTAGCGAAATTCTTCCAACTAAAATTGAACGTAAATAAAACATACGATTATAATTTAACTTATTACTGTTTGGGCTCCGGATAATTTCCAAATTGAGTAACAAAGTACACCACAACCAGTAAATGCATATAAAGTACCCCATCCTAAAGCTCTTAGTGCTAATGATGCACCTGTTTCGGTCATTTCTATAGAGCCAATCATCCCTTTATGAAAATTTTGAGCATCTTGCTTTCTAACTGCAGCTAGTGTTGTCCCAAATCCAATAAATGCCGATAAACCAGTAACGCTCGTTAAAAATATTCCAGCTGAAAAAATCTGAATGCAAAATCCAAATACACATCTTACGAAAATTCACCTTTAATTTTAAAACTAAGATTTTCTTTTGAATCCCCATCTACATTATTTTCGCTAACTTCTTCAGTCATTTTAAATTTTAAGGTTAGAAATTTGACATTTATAAGTACGACTATTTTGACATCTTTTTAATTATTTTTAATTAAAATTTTTTTACGCAAGTAGTGGAACCAAGTCGAACTGTTGAACATCCGAGTCCTTTTAAGCTGTCAAACGAAAACAATGTTTGTTAAAAATATCAACATTTACATACTTGCCTTTTATTAATTTGTAAATCAAATAGAAAATGTGTTAAAATGTACCAGTTTGTGTTGTACCAAAAGTTCAGTGTAGTTCTTTCCAGATAAAAGGTTAAGATGATACACATTGTGCAAGGACTTGGAAGTTAACAAGATGAAATAGGGTTGGGTATTTTTTTATACTATGAATGTTGATAAAAAAATTTATCGATAACTTTTTGTATCAATATTTAATTTATGACAGCAGATTATAAATACCAACCTGTGGCTTTAGATTCTCCAAGAACGGAAGGTAAATCTTCATCTTTCTAAATGTAATTGATGTTAAAACTGTATATTTTCAGTTTCGTTGACTTACGAGATGGCTTTAGATTCTTCAAAACGAATAACAAGGAAGTGGGAAATTTTTGCTGGTCGTAATCGTTTTTATTGTAATGGACGATTAATGACAGCACCCCATTCTGGAGTTTTTATATTAACGGTGTGCTTAATTACTGGAACGAGTGCTTTATTTTTCATTTTTGAGTAAGAATCATCTTCTTTTTAACACAGTTAATAAACAGTGCAATTTTTAGTTGCCAGTACTTAGCAGAAAATGTAACCATAGCAATTCCCATTATTGGTGCTATTTTATTCCTATTTACAATGTCAGCATTGCTACGCACATCACTTACTGATCCTGGTATTATTCCTAGAGCTACACCAGAGGAAGCAGCATACGTAGAAAAACAAATAGGTAATAAAAATATTATTTCTTTTATGTGCAATTATTTTTAACATTACTTAAGATTATTATTTAGAAGTGACGAATTCGGCAAATAGTCCCACTTACAGACCGCCCCCACGTACGAAAGAAGTTTTAATAAAAGGGCAAACAGTAAAATTAAAGTATTGTTTTACTTGTAAAATATTTAGACCTCCAAGAGCATCACATTGTAGTCTTTGTGATAATTGCGTCGACCGATTTGATCATCATTGTCCATGGGTAAGTGTGTTCATTGAATATGCCACTTATAGATATTAATTTTAAACAAAAGATGCTATCTTATGACGTCATTGTATATTTAAAATTTTATAATTTCATGGTTTTTTATCAGAAAGTCGTTCAGATTAATCATCTGTTTGTTCGTACTTATTTTGGAATTTTATTTTTTAAATATTTGACTTCTTATCAATAAGTCTCATTATCGGGTTTTGCGGTTTTTTTAAACATTTGTTTGTTTCTATAATAAAGATTCCCTGCTCTGTTTATTTCAATGTATTTCATAATGCTTTCTCTTTTCAATTCACTCTTTGAAATTAATTATATTAACCGAGTTAATTTGAAGTGTGTAATCATTTACACAAATAATTAATTACCGACAATACATTTGTGTGCACTACTAGAGCATGCGAATAATTTGTAATTATTTTTCTAGGTGGGAAACTGTGTAGGCCGACGTAATTACCGATTTTTCTACATGTTTATAGTATCCCTTGCCTTTTTAGCTGTCTTCATTTTTGCTTGTGCAATCGCTCATATTATTTTAAGTAAGTAGAGAAGTTGCGTATTACTTACAAGGTTTAAAACTAAAATTTTTTTTAGTTACAAAAGAAGATAGACAGTTTTTAGACGCTGTCAGGGATTCACCAGCTAGCATTATAGTCGCTGTAGTGTGTTTTTTTAGTGTTTGGAGTATTTTAGGTCTTGCAGGCTTTCATACTTACTTAACAACTAGTAATCAAACTACAAACGAAGATGTGAGTTTTTTGTCATACAGTTTAGCTTTTTAACCAATTATAACTATTTTAGATAAAAGGATCTTTTACAAGTAAAAGAGGACAAGATAGTTTTAATCCATATTCACAAGGAAATGTTTGCCTAAATTGTTTTCATATCCTATGTGGACCTTTAACCCCATCATTGATTGATAGGTAATTATTATTTTTAAGTGGTTTTGTTTATCAAGGTGAGTAACTTGTGCTTATTTTATATCTGATTATAACTCACAAAATTAATTTTTTTTACCTTGCTTAAAGGTTTTTAACAACATCATTAATCATGTTGTAATTGATCTGGTTAAGTGTATGACTGCTTAAGCCTTAATACGGCTTTAAAAAAGCAAGAACGAATAATAATTGTTAAAATAATGAATTTGAAAGATCCAGTTGCTATTAATTAACTATTAATTAGAAATATCTTTTATAGACGAGGTACGGTAACAGATGAATATAGACTAGAGGTAACAAATCCTGTAATCACATCTGATCCTTTACTTGCCTTAAAATCATATGGAACAACGGTTCAGGTAATAAATTGAACAACTTGAAAAAATCGACATTTAATAATTTGATTTGTAGCAAAATGGACAGTTGCAAATTAACTCAGGAAATGAAATGCCAGGTCTGTATCGACAGACAACGGAAAATATCGGTACGTATCGACCTCTTCCAAAACCAGTATATCGTACTCATTATATTGTACCGTCCAATAATTGTGCCAGTAAAAAAATAATACCGACACACTCGCAACTATTACAATACAACACACCAAATAAATGTATTAAAGATAGCTCTGGTCAAATTATAAGTAGTGCCTCATTATCGGGAATAAAAAAATCGTCACAGAATAATGTATTTGAAACTTTACCCGATATACCTTCAAATAGTCCCTTGAGATTTGAACAACCATATTCAAGGCCTTATACACCACCAGAGAAACGTTACAGCGCTAATTTTGGTAAACAAACGTCAGGGCGTAAATCGAATATAAACAGACAAAGACCTAAAAGTAGTTACGTTTACGAAAATATTTATGCACAAGATAATTTTTGTTCAAATAACGAGTGTAATATTAGCAGATCAAAAAGCGATAGAATTGCAGATGTGGCTAATGTTAATGTGAAGAACTTTCCGACTCTTGCATTTAATTCAATGTATATTCAAGAAAATCTCAAATAACTCTGGTCTTAATATTTTTTAGATACTGTGATTAACATTTTTTAATCTCATTAGAGTAGTATTATTGTTCGGACATGCAGTCCATATTTTCAATAGTATTGAATTTAGTTTCTAGTTATTTTAAATTGCTAAAGTACTATACTGTTCTTAATCGTTCGTGTGTAGCTTATTTATGTTTTGAATATTATCGAAGGATAAAATTTATATTAGTGGAAAGAGATATGGACATACCGTCGAGTTATGGATGTTGGTTCCCATTAGCAATTTTATGCTTGAATATTATTGAGGACTATGTCCTGAACAACCCCTGTTAGTTTTGTCAATCCAACTAGTGCCGGAACATTAACAAAAATGCAGCTGGCAAAAACGCCAAAAAGACATAGTAAATGACGAAAAAATTATCCTTTTTTATTGTATCACAAAGTTCGTTAGAAAATTGAGATTTAAAAAAAAATTATTCCAATTCTATACGCTCTCACACAAGGAAAGCACCTTCAAAAAATTGTGCAGAAATCCATATTGCAGCTGTTGAAATGCATTTTACAAACTCCTACTTGGTGGGTTAATTTCATTAGTCAATTAACGTCTTTTTGTGCAATATCGGCAAAATTGGCTTACTTCTTTCAGAATAAATGAAGAAAACATTTCTTGACAACCTCTTAACTTCGGGAAGGTTTTAATCCAAATCTAATGTATTAAAACTCTCGCTATTGGGCTAGAATTTTTCGGTATTAAATCCTAAACAATTCTCTATCATAACGTTTTTCTCTCGGTTGATTACAACTCGAGTTATTTCTCATTTTAATTAAGAAAACGTGGAAGTGCGAGAAGAAAGCCATTTTTGTTAATGTTCCGGCACTAGTTGGATTGACAAAACTATCAGGAGTTGTTCAGGACATAGTCCTCAATTATATTCAAGCATTAAATTGCTAATGAGAGCCAACATCCGTACAAATCCTAGTTCTATTCCACTATAATTATGCTTTTTTGAGTTGATTTTGTGTGGTGTATTTTTTTAAGTTAAAGGTATTGATGCACCTCAAACTCTTGTAAAGAAATTTTGAAACTATTTACAGTTTGTCAGTTGTATGTATAATTTAAAGTGAGAATGGGTTTATTTCTACAGTGAAAAATTCACTTTGGCATAGCTGTTTATCATTACTGTTATTCAAAAATGCACCCGTATAATGAACTTTAAAAATATTTTACAGCCCTTTGTTTGAAATATTTTTACATTGAGAAGATTTTACTACCATTTTAACATAATACTTAACATATTTTTTAACATTTATTATTTATTTTGCATGAGTAAGATTTTGGTTTTGCAATTGTTGCATGCAATTGCATTCAAATGTAGAAGTTGATAAGTGTATGAAAAGGCCACTTGGAAATTCATTTCTTTGATACACTGCATCTCATTTTTTTTTTTATCGCTAAAATGAGAATTAACGTTGGCCTTAACTTCTTTTTATCGTTTCACTCTAATTAAAACAGTGTTGGAAACACTGTCTTTTATTATTTAAATACTAATTGCAAAAAATGTCTTCAAAATTAATAGTAATTAAAATTTTTTTTTTATTTTAATGTTCATTTTGTGGCTATTTTATCATTTTCATTTATTTACTTAGTAGAAATTTGTTTGTATATATATTTTGTTCTACTTACATTGCATTTCGTGGTGGAGGTTTTCGAATAATTTTTTGGGTAAGTTTTTAGTTTTTGCATGATTTGTTGTATGGTTTGATTTAAATATCGATTTATGCCTTGTTAAATTTATTTGCATCTTAAATCTTTTATTTAGCACAACACATAACTAATACCACAATTTTAAGTTGCATAATTGTATAATTTAAAAAATAGTTAACCGATTTACATTCATACATTAATACGAATGTGACATTTTTATTGTTGCACTAAATTAATAACAAAGCTTATAATTAAATGCAAATATTTATATAGGAATGTCGTTAGATAATAGTTTAGGTTTAGAACGCAAATTTTTCTTCAACTTGCAGGAAATGACACTAACAGATTGTATATTTGTTTGTTAGTACTTTATACTTAATTTTTACTGACTGAAATTTTTTTAATAAATCTGAAGTCCTAACAAACAACATTTACAATGGCCTTAATAGCGCAGTGAAATGCTTACTCGCTGTAATCGCGTTGATTTCTGCTAATGAAGTTTTTGACGAGCTCATTATTGAACTAATCAATTTTTTAAGCTCTCAAAAACAAATGGCATCTTTTACAATTTCTGAATACTAATTTAATTTTTTTTTTACAGATAGCAATGCCGGTAGTGTAACGCAACTAGTAACTAGTGATCATCCTCTTCAAATGGTACCTAAATCTAATGAAATGCAATACTCGTCACAACCAAATCTTAATCAAACTCACGTATACAGTAATATAAATCCTACACAAACTGCAATAGCCAAATCAAAAAGTTGTGCTCAAAGCATTAATGATAATTTAGATAAACAATTAGAATTGCATCCAAAAGTAATGACAAATTTGGACGATTTGCAATTAGACTCTATTACAATACGCGAAAATCATTTATTGCCGAGCATAATGGAAAAACATTCTCCAGATCTCACTTTAGATAATGATTTAACTTTACACGATAAAGAAAACAGTTTGTTGAGTGCAAGTAGGTTGCGTTTATTACAAAACACTACTATGATCGAAAGTGCATTAGATTTAGACTCGATCGATGAAACAAGCTTAGGAACTAATAGTCAAATTGGGCTTATGAAAGTTACGGTGTAATAGATTTTTGTGTTGTATTATTTGTTGTAAATGTTTACATACTAATAAGTTTAATTTTAACAATTTGTTGTCATAAAAATTGGGTGAATTAGTGCATTTTACAAAAAAATATTGTTTTCCACTAAAGTGGCTTCCTAAATTGCTTAAATAAACTTGGAGCAACTTACTGTATTTAATAAAGTAAGAATTTATTTTTATACATATTCAAAGTTGTCTGTTGTGGGTTGTATTTTTGTTTAAATAATTATTTATACACATAGTGCAATTTCGTAAAAACGAGTTAATATTTATTTTTCGTTATGTAATTTCCATTCAGCTTAAGATTTTTTAATATTGCATATTTTACAACGCAAACGTCATGACAATATTTATTGCAATTTTTATTTTAATTCTTAAAAACTTAAACGCCATTAGAAATTATAATAAGTGATTGTTAGTAGAGCCTTTTATAATTAGGAATTTATGTAAAGCATGTTAGTGAGAAATTATAAGTTCATTTTACAAAGCGTTTTGTGATTCGATTATGAAAGAAATAAATCACGTAGTAGTGAGAATTTCAAACTTTGAATAATCTTACCAAAGTGATTTTAAGTTATCCTAGGCCTCGAATCATGAAATGCCCAGTATGTATAAGGTGTAAAATAAAAAAATGTGATTTAGCAATATGTACTAATCAACTAACAAACTATTTTATAAGTTTATTGTATGTAAATAATAATATATTTAAGTAATATAAATTGTTGAATATACAAACAAATTTTATTTGATCCATTTTATGAAATGACAAAAAAAACAGAAACTTCAAAAATATTACTACTCTATTAAAAAATGCACAAATTATGTGTAAGAATTAGCTTTGTGTTTAGGTAAAAATTGAAAACCATCTGGAATAGGTCCTAACAACATTTCAGTCATTTTTATCCAATCTGCTGCTGCTGTAGAACCCATTAAAGTTTCCATGTCATCCCTACCACAAAATCGAGGAGGTCTTTCGTTAACTTTTTGTGGTGGTCTTTCCATTAAACCGACTGGTACATAGCGGTGCAAAAACGATAGCCACTCTAATAGAAATCTTCTAGTATTTTCAACACCTTTTGTATCAGATCCCCAATGCTCTAATCCGTAATTAACGTACTTTTTAATAATATCGAACCTCTCAGAACTTGAAATATCCCAAAGTCTTTGCTCTTTAATCTCTGTAAATATCCAAGGCTTTATAAGACCACCTCGACCAATCATAACTCCCGTTAATTTAGGACAAGTCTCTAATGCTGTCTTATAATCTTCGTAACTAAGAACATCTCCATTTCCTAAAATAGGCAAAGGATGTGCTTCTTCACTACACTGTTTTATGTACGCCCAATCGGCTTGCTTTGTATACCTTTGTTCTCTAGATCTACCATGAACTGTAACTAAACTTGCACCCCATTCTCCAAATTTCTTTACCTGCAATTTAAAATTAAGTTTTTACATTTTAAATTTAATTAAATCTTACCAAAGTATGTGCTACACTTTCATTTGTGTAAACACCTGTCCGTGTTTTTACAGTTAATGGTACCGACAGTACGTGACTTAAACTTCGAATCGAGTTTTCCAAAACTCGTCTTCTTCTTAACATGCCACAACCGGCACCATCCCTATACACCAATTCAATTGGACAACCCAAATTTAAATCAATAAAATCGATATTGGCTTCTTTTTCTAACATTTGACCACATTTTGTTAAAAGATAAGGATTATTGGCACAAAGCTGTACACCAAAAATATCTTCTGTGCTATGTCTTTTAACTAAAGCCCACTCTTGAGGAGCACCCTGTAATAGTGACGAACACATAGCCATTTCACCACATGTCACATCAGCTCCAAATTCTTTACAAATCCTTCTAAATGGCAAGTTCCCAACAGTTGTTAAAGGACTCAAAAATAGTTTATCTTTCCAATCAATTTGCCGTTTTTCCCTTAGTGATAACTTAATAATATCTTCATCAGTTACAGAACCTGTTGTATATTTTTCATTGGTGTTTGATTCTTTATCTTTATTCTATAAAGTTAAATTTAATGATAAGATAATTCACTATTAGTAACTAACCTGTCTATCCATATACTTAACAATAGCTTCAGATAAGTTAAAGTCATATTGTCGCTTACGTAAAGAATTTTGTAAATCGTACGATAAACTATTAATTGCACCAACTGGTTTATCTAAACTACACTTTTGATCCCTAATGTTATATCCTTCTTCAGAGATATGATCTTTTCCAAATCTGCAACTCAGTCCACGGCTACATAATCCAGTAGTCCTAAAGTTATAGCATTCACTTCCTAAATAAAAATGTCAGAAATAAACCGCTATTTATGTAGAAATATATTTACCAATATCTGCAGGTTTATTTTTCAAGTACTCTTGAATGTCGTGCATAAAAAAACACCTATTCTTTGTGCATTGTTTTTCTTCTTCTTTAATAGTTACATTAATTAATGTATTGCACAATTCAGATTCCGTGTTTCTTTTAAAAGTTGCAGGTCTCGATTTATTTTGACCCTTTAATTTTCGTTTTTCTGATTTTGATAATCGCAATTTCTTTTCTGGAGGTTCTTCTTCTTCCAACTTAATTTTATCTTTCTCAGAGACGCATTGTAAACTTATTTCACTAAGATGGTCTTTACTGTCGATTATATACCTGAATGAATTTAAATATTAAAAAAGTAGAAGTTACATCGAGAAGAGTTTACTTACTCTGGTTTAATATTACAAATACCTAATGAAGCCATTTGTATTGTTTAGAATATCGTATTAATTTAAAATATTCAGTTAATCTCGTATAAGTGAATTCATTAAGAAACTCAAAAATTATTTCAGAGTCAGAGGTTTACAAGTTATAGGTTATAGCACACATGCAATGCATGGATTATTTTTTTGGAACACAACGGTAATATAGAATTCTATAATCATCGTTACTCAAGGAAGACAGAATGATTTCGATTTGAATGAATTGAAACGGCGTAGAAGATATATACCCTAGCGCTACGAGTGTGAACTAAGTCGAATAATTCGTTTAATCCCGTTAAGGGGGTTAGAGCAATATTATGGGAAATCTTAAAAAAATCCTATCTTTTTAACAAAAAAAACCATGTCGCTGATTTTTGGTATGTGGGTGTCTAAAATAGTCCTCTATCGAATGGCACCCTCAAATTCATTTAATCCCGTTAAGGGGGTTGTAGCAATATTATGGGAAATCTTAAAAAAATCCTATCTTTTTAACAAAAAAAACCATGTCGCTGATTTTTGGTATGTGGGTGTCTAAAATAGTCCTCTATCGAATGGCACCCTCAAATTCGTTTAATCCCGTTAAGGGGGTTGTAGCAATATTATGGGAAATCTTAAAAAAATCCTATCTTTTTAACAAAAAAAACCATGTCGCTGATTTTTGGTATGTGGGTGTCTAAAATAGTCCTCTATCGAATGGCACCCTCAAATTCGTTTAATCCCGTTAAGGGGGTTGTAGCAATATTATGGGAAATTTTAAAAAAATCCTATCTTTTTAACAAAAAAAACCATGTCGCTGATTTTTGGTATATGGGTGTCTAAAATACTCATCTATCGAATGGCACCCTCAAATTCGTTTAATCCCGTTAAGGGAGTTGCAGCAATAGTATAATAAAGATTTG
Source organism: Malthinus seriepunctatus (assembly GCA_963924605.1). Classification (NCBI taxonomy): domain Eukaryota; kingdom Metazoa; phylum Arthropoda; class Insecta; order Coleoptera; family Cantharidae; genus Malthinus; species Malthinus seriepunctatus. The sequence goes on from OZ004600.1 coordinate 49,971,536, forward strand.
AAAAATAACCTTCATAAAAATTTTATCAAAATGTCTTAAAATTGTTTTAAGAAATTAGTAACTTTTAAAATTTTAAAATAATTTTGCAGCCATACGCCGGATAGAGATTAAACCAATTTAAGGGTGCTATTCTATAGACGGGGGCCTAAATGACATACTTAATAAAGTTTAGTAAATTGTCTATTGTTTTAAGAGAGCTAGAAATTTTTCAAAATTATTCAACGTCTTGCTGCCACTCTCAAATTCCTTTAACGTCATTCCGGGGGTGGTTACAATATTTTGATAAAACTTCCTAACTCTTTTAAAAGAATAGGCAATTTAAATAAATTTGTTATGTAGGCCACTTAGGTCGGTTTACACCGGTTTCTTTTAACTACTAACTACATCATAACATCGGATAAATAAGAAAATCTCGTCCTAAATTTGAAATGGTATATTTTACGAAGTTTGTGTGGTGATCTCGGTCGAGGGTGGTGGAAATATTTTGATAAAACTTGAAAAATGTGATTGTAATCCTGGGGGCTGTAACAGAAAAAACGAGGTGATCGTATTGAGGTCCATCTTTTGGAAATAAGCTATTTGAGTGCCAGCGGACACGAAAATCTGGTTGGCTTCCACAGGCAGTGGCTTAAGCCCTCAGGATCCTTCAATGAAATTCTTAAAGAAGGAAAAAAGTAAGAAATATGACAGCATTCGGAATGCAACTTTTACATTTTATCGTTCTTATAAAAAAAATCGACCAAAAAAATTGGCTGCTCTCTACAATGTCTCTGAGAGCGTGGCAGCTGAACTGAAATTAAAGTCTTTATGCCTACACACCCGCAAACATTAAAGCCTGAGTTACATTATACTTTTTTCAACTAGAAACTTTGACTATTTTCATACTAGATTTCAAACTAGATTTGACTTGAAGTAGCAGAAAGTTTTGCAGTGGGGATGTTTGTAGTTGTTTACATCAGCTGATTTAAGGATTGCCAACATCCAATTGTATTTTATTTTTTAAGTAACCTTAAACCAACTGTCAACTTTCAAGCAAGAGGTTGGCAATGCAGAAAATTATCGTAAAGCGCAGGTCTAGTTTCAAACTTGTATTGAAAAGTATGTCCGGATCTAGTTTTGCAAACTTATTTCTAGCCGTTTCTAGTATAAAACTTGGATGAAAAATTTCTGATTTAGATTATCCAAGTCAGTCTAGTATGAAAATAGTCAAAGTTTCTAGTTGAAAAAAGTATAATGTAACTCAGGCTTAACTCGTGACTCATAAACTATATTTGGGTTGTCAACTGGCAAAATTACTACTTTTTACATAAAAAGTAAGATTTTACTTTGCAATCCCTCTCAGGTGGGCTTCACGCTTTCCTCACCAATTAGAAATTTATTATTAACAGCCCTGAGGCCTTAAGCCACTGCCTGTGGAAGCCAACCAGATTTTCGTGTTCGCTGGCACTCTAATAACTTATTTCCAAAAGATGGGCCTGAATACGATCACCCCGTTTTTTCTGTTACAGGCTCCAGGACTATTAAATTGTCCATTGTTTTAAAAAAGTTAGAAATTTTTCAAATTTGTAAACTTTTTTCTGCCACCCCCGAATTGAGATTTAACGAATTCGGGTGGTTACCCCCCTAGAGGCGATAGATGAGTGCCTTAAGTAACCTACATAACAAATTTAATTAAATTGTCTATTGTTTTAAAAATGGTAGGAATTTTGCAAATTTTAACATAGTATTGCTCCAACCCCCTTAACCGGATTAAACGAATTTGAGGGTTCCATTCGATAGAGGACTATTTTAGACACCCACATACCAAAAATCGGCGACATGGTTTTTTTTGTTAAAAAGATAGGATTTTTTTAAGATTTCCCATAATATTGCTCCAACCCCCTTAACCGGATTAAACGAATTTGAGGGTTCCATTCGATAGAGGACTATTTTAGACACCCACATACCAAAAATCGGCGACATGGTTTTTTTTGTTAAAAAGATAGGATTTTTTTAAGATTTCCCATAATATTGCTACAACCCCCTTAACGGGATTAAACGAAATTGAGGGTGCCATTCGATAGAGGACTATTTTAGACACCCACATACCAAAAATCAGCGACATGGTTTTTTTTGTTAAAAAGATAGGATTTTTTTAAGATTTCCCATAATATTGCTACAACCCCCTTAACGGGATTAAACGAATTTGAGGGTGCCATTCGATAGAGGACTATTTTAGACACCCACATACCAAAAATCAGCGACATGGTTTTTTTTGTTAAAAAGATAGGATTTTTTTAAGATTTCCCATAATATTGCTACAACCCCCTTAACGGGATTAAACGAATTTGAGGGTGCCATTCGATAGAGGACTATTTTAGACACCCACATACCAAAAATCAGCGACATGGTTTTTTTTGTTAAAAAGATAGGATTTTTTTAAGATTTCCCATAATATTGCTCCAACCCCCTTAACCGGATTAAACGAATTTGAGGGTTCCATTCGATAGAGGACTATTTTAGACACCCACATACCAAAAATCAGCGACATGTTTTTTTTTGTTAAAAAGATAGGATTTTTTTAAGATTTCCCATAATATTGCTACAACCCCCTTAACGGGATTAAACGAATTTGAGGGTGCCATTCGATAGAGGACTATTTTAGACACCCACATACCTAAAATCAGCGACATGGTTTTTTTTGTTAAAAAGTTAGGATTTTTTTAAGATTTCACAAATATTTTTTACCACCCCTGCATCGAGTTTTAGCGAATTTAAGGGTGGTATTTCATAGATGAGTGACTAAGTGGCATACCTACCAAATTTTTTTATATTATCTTTTGTTTTAAAAAAGCTAAGAATTTTTTTTAATTTTTATTGAATACGGATATAATAATTATTCAGCAACCCCCAAGATGTGTTTAAACAATTTTGTGCGTTCTTCTTAATTGTCAAGGTCATGTGAAATACCCATATTTGGTTTAATTGAAAGAAAGATTATTTTTAAAGAAAGCTATAAATGTTTAAATAATTGTAATTGATTTTTTCCACCCTTGGGGTGCTTAGGGTGAAAAGTTGTAAATTTTAGGGTTTGGTCATTGACTATAAAATATCTAGTTTGGTTTAATAGATTGATATATGTTTAGTGTATATTCCAAATATCAAAAGGATAGTATTATAATTAAGGGAGATAGAAATTTTTTAATTTTCATTTAGTTATTGCCGTTATTGCTGGTAGTTATTGCTAAAGGTACCCGCCTTGTTTTCAAACAGCGTTCACGCGGGAAAATTGTGTTCCCACACATGGTTCGTAAATAACTATTAACTACCTCGTGAAAGTTAATTCACTCGTAGCTAACGCCACTCGTGAATTAACACTGTTCCACTCAGTAGTTAAAATTTCCCTTTATCGTCTTGTATAATAAATAACTATTATTTTCCTTTTGCATCAATTTTATTGGAGAATAGCTTAGAATGAAGGTAACTTATAAATCTAACCGTTTATTAATTTTTATGGTTTGTTTCAAATTAGACAAGTTATTACGCCTTGGCGCCCAAAGGACCTAATTTGAAATTTCCAAGCCGAACAATTCGTTTTGTTCAACGAGACGTTCGGGTAAGAATATTTCCTTTTAAAAACAGTGTCTTGAATTTTAATATTAATTTAATTGTAGCTTCGAAGTTTCAACTACATATTTGGTGATATTGCAAAAAATAGTAAAAAGTTTTGGAATAAGTTCGAAGGAAAAGCTCACATAAATGTATTCAAAATTTTAGATAAAATTATACCAGATCAATACTTTGGCATTCCAAGACACAGATCTTTATTTTACAAAATAGTGAAATTAATCATTTCAAGCTCAGTGTATGAATGCATTTACGTAGATAGGCTACTACACGGATTTAATTTGTATAAAGTTCCTTGGCTAACAAATATTTTGCAGAAAGATCAAGTTCTCTCCAAAGAACTGAAAAGATTGAGTAAAAAATATTTTTTTGAGGTAAAATTTGAACTTGTCATCAACTTATAAGTAATCGATTTTTTTATTAGGCTCAATTATGGTTATTGGATAAAATTGTAAAGCCTTTAATATTTAGGTTTTATTCACCTATTCAGAGACGGCACTATGAATTAGAATTTGTTCCAAGGCGTATATGGATGTCTTTTCGAACCAAAGTTAGTTTACAAAACCAAGTAGACAATACAAAGTTATACACTATGAATCTCTATATTTCAGGTATTCAATCATTTGTGTAATTTAAACCACTTAAGTAAAGTTGATCAGTCCTTAAAACCGAGAGGACTTTTGCAAATTAAACCCAAAACAGACTACGACAATTTTTTAGAGTTTAGACCGATTATGAGGCTATACACTGCTCAGTAAAAATTTTTTTTAGTAAAATAAGGTCGATTTTGTGATATCAATTTTTTTAGAGCTCCAAAAACAGTTACCACCAAGGATATTATTAAAAAAATACGTTTGGCAGCGGAAAGCATGTGTAAAACCGAAACAAACAATTTATTTAAATTTTGGAAAGAGTATACTGCTCTTCATCCAGGAAGAATATATGCTGCCAAAATAGATGTTGCAGATGCTTTCGGCAATATAAATATTAAGTTTTTGTGTCATATTCTCGAAGAAAGCTCAAAGTTAAATCAAGTATGTAGCACATTTTTTAACTATTTGGCATACAGTATTTTATTTTCTTCTAGATTTCACCTGAGATCACCAATACGATTACCAATCATATAAAAAATCAAGTGATTTGCTTTGGTAAAACAAAAGCTGGTAACTAAATAATTATTTATAGCACTTGTTCCTCGTTGTTCACATGTTGCTACTCTCTTTTGTATATGATTTGGATTAGGCTCTAATAATTATTTTCTAGGACATAGAAGAGTATATCAGTGGAACCACGGATTACTCCAAGGAGATAGGTTTTCCAGCGTTTTATGTCAGTTTTACCTGTACGTTTTTATTTAATTTGTTGTATTTGATCTTATTCATTATTTTTAGAAGCTACTTAGATTCAATTCACTTAAAACATTTTTATAAAGAAGATTGTGTAATTCATAGGACAGTTGATGATTATTTTTTTTGTTCAACTCGTAAAGAAGATGTAGAAGAGTAAGTTTTGATGGTATCTTATCAATTTTGGTTGTATTTTTTTTATAGGTTTATCAAAATTATGAACAGTGTGCATAAGATCAACAATAAAAAAACATTTAGTAATCTCGAAAACTATGGACATAACATCATACCATATTGCGGCCATAATTTTCTTTTAGATACAAAGCAAGTTACTGGTCTTCATGATTTCAAAAAGCGATATGAAATAAGGCATCGTTTTCGCTTTTGGAATTATAATAAACCGGTATATTATAAACATAAAGAAGAGAAAACAATCCATGAGTAAAATTACATTAGCTTATTCCAAACTTTAAAGTCATTTAGTCATTCTTTTAGATTTTTATCAAATTCTATGAAATTTAGAAGCAATAGTTTCAATTTTAAGAATGTAGAGTTGAATACTATTTTCAATTCTGAGAAGAGAGTGCTCTTAAATTACTTTGCATCTATGACCCGCTTAGCATTCAAGCTTGATGCTTGTATTATGAATATTTTTTATAAAGTTAAAAACTTTTCAATTATTAGTAGAATTATTCAAGTCACAGTTCACAAGTATGCTCGAAAAACTATTTCAATACTGAACAGTAATCAAGGTAAATCTGTTTTACTCTGAAATAATAATTATTTACAACAAAAGCATTTTAGGTTCCAATAGCACAGGGTTGTTATCTTTGAAAATATTTTTGAAGTTGGGTTTTCATGCTGTCCAATTGGTGTTTAAGAGAAGAACCCAATATAGGAAACATAAAATGGTTCAAGTCTTACTACAACAAGCAAGAAGAATTTCAACTCCAGAAATTGATTTCAAATGTTTTCGAAGTATACCTGCATGTTTTAATAATATAAGTGAGTAATTCAACTAGTTTTTGAAGTTTGTATTAGGTAGTATTCACTGTTTTCTAGGTATGCAAAGACGCCTGCCCCAATATCGACATTTTAAGTAGTAATAGTAATCATTTGCGAGGACAACTTTATTTTTCATTTGGACACAAACGTTAGATGGGTTCCTTTAATAATACAAAAAGTGATGATTTAACTGTTTCTTCAAGATTGCTTATTATTTTGCATAAAGGATTTAGTAGTTCATCAGAAAGCATATCAATTCTCTATAATAAAGCAAATAATATAATTAATGGTACGAGAATTATCATCAAATTAACTTGAGCTTTGCTAAGTAAAACACTTTCGATATTATAAAAACAAAAACTTTTAATTTTGGATAATTAACCATTTACTTGTATACTTCATCGTCCTCTTATCAACTACTTATAGGTACAGGTACATACAATAATGGTACATAAAAACAATAAATATTAAAAATTACACATTAAAACAATTTTAGTAAAAAAAATAATTTTAAAACTTTTAACGTGAACTTGTTAGAAGAGGTATACAATTAGTTTTAGTTTTTAATCTAGATTCTATATCAATAATCTGCACTCACTTCATTCATTTTGTATCCTCTCTATTTCCTTTAGTCCGTTGTTTATGAAATCGTGGAACTTGTGTGTTGATTTTTGAAGAAATTGATTGATGTCGGTTTCGGGATGTTGTTTTAAAAAATCGAAAAGTAATTTGAAACCTTCTTTGGATTCATTCTTGTTACCTATTTGTTTAAATATGTCTGTGAGCATGGCGTGATCAGATTGCGATAACGTTTTCTTAGGTTCAATTTTTTCTACTTTTAAAGGTTCAATTTCTATCAATTTTAGGCTCTGCACATAAGAAAATTATACAAAATGTGATATAAAAATAAACAATAATCGAATAATATTACCTTTAGTAAACGTAAAATATATATTTCGAGTTCGGATTCCTCCTTCTTGTCAATTTTGCTAAGATGGAACAAGAGTTGGTCTCCTTTTCTTTTTACTGACGAATGAAGTATCGTTTTAATTGTACGTAAAGGTGTGTCGATTGGTTGAGTTTTCCACCAGCTAGTTGGAAAGTGCTTTAAAAATAAGTGCACTTCATATAAAATGCTGTCATAATCGACTTCTTCCGTCCAAGTTGGTATAAGTTTTATTACTCTCCATAAACATTTCATTACTAAATCTGTTAGACGTGCTGGTTCGCGTAAATAAATGCAATCAGATAGTAATTCAACTAACGCGCTGAAATAAAAGGAATCATCTTTACTACATAATTTCAAAGATTTTTAAAATGTCAAAGCTGTCAATAAAAACTACAATATCTTAAAATAAATTACTACTATGGATGTGGATCCCAGATTCAAGGTTCACCGTTGGTTTTTGGAAACTACAAAAGAGATCGAGGTTCAATTACATTTGCAAAAATTTTCACATTTAATCCATGTTGCATCTCTTAATAGTTCAATAAATTGAACTCTTATAAATTCAATGACGAGCTTCAAATCTGGAACCCACTGTATTTGTGTTGAATTTTTTAAGAAAAAACTTAAACTTACCAAACAAGATTGGTGGTATTGGACCTTTCGATAATTTTAACACAATGAAGATTAACAATACGAATGTAAGCATCACCACTTGGACAGTGCTCTAATTTTGCTTCAACGAGTACCATAATGAGACGCTTTAATACAGTTTTGATTACATCAACACTAATTTTTTGTCCTAATGTTTTATTCAAATAGAACTGCAAATACATCAAATTTTGAAAAATATTATAATCTTTTGAATTATCTTACAGCATTGATGACAGTTAATAAAGCTCTGTAAATTTTAAGCACTATCGAATTCATTGTAGGGTCTTGAGTTTGAAGTATATTGAATTGAGCACTTATTGCCGACATAAATTCGTTTTCCAATTCGACCATCGAGCTTTCTTTATTCGATTGGAGAATTCCCACCATTTTTTCTATGGCCTTATAAGAATAAATTCCCACAAAATTAAATTTTAAAAATAAACACTTTTACCCAAATACCTTTAATGCTGTAGGAACATTGGGTGAACCCATATCACTGATGATTCTTTCTAACACAAGATCTTTTGTAACTCGAGGACTGGTTTGTGCAAGTCCAAGGGTGCTTCTACAGAACGTTTCATTTGGTAAACTTGGTTTGGGCAAAGGTGCGAATCTATAAGAAAAGTAGAAATAAAAAATGAGCACTGTAGAATTAAATACGTACGTAACACGTAAAGGTGGAATGACGATGTCGTCTTTCAAAAAATCTAAGCAAAATTTCTTCAGTTCAATATTACCAACTGAAGATTTAACGTTATCCACTTTATCTATTTGGAAGGGTTCAGAACATTTGACTGATTCTTGAGGCAACTGAGTCGATAGCGTAATGACCGGTACGCTAGGTATTTCGTCGTCTTCGACATCTTTGTCCATACAATCGTTTTGTTCTTCCACTTGTTGCATGGGCAAGACAGTAGTTGTGCACTGAGGTGCAATATTCGTCTTAGGCAATTCGGATCTAGTTAATCTATTAGAAGATTTAGCCCTTTTTATTCTCTCTTCCAACAAAGACGTGTCTTTTTCCGAAATTTGACCTAACATTTTAAATACTTTTTCGCCGATTATAAAGTACGCCTGCAAGATGCAATTTAAAGCCGCATTACGTACGGCATGGTCTCTATCGGATATTTGTTTGGACACTTCCTTGAGACAAGCATTAGGAGTTGGAAAACAAATTGAAATACCTACAAAAAACGCTATAAAAAAGACCTTAAGGAAGTTTTTAAATTTTTACCGTAATCTTCGATAAATGAACCCATTAAGTCTAAACATGCGGTGCGCTGACGAGCGTTTTTCGATTTTAATCCTTCCATCAGATAAGTGAATAGTTTAGTTATGGAGAAAATTGATGCTAGTTGTTTCAATAACGATCTAACTGAACTTCGGATTGCATCTTTTGGATCGCCGATCTTATGAATAAAATTAATTCAATTGTTTAAAAAAATGAACACGTTAACTTACTTTTAAAACCAAATATGGTATAAAGGCGGCACCTTCGTTTTCTAACATTTGATATTTAACTTGACTCAACATATCAAATACTAAATGCAAATAATCTAAACTTTTAAGCAAAACTGTGGGATTTGTATCGAAAAATCTTAAAGTTAACCATTTGAGAACCAAATCCAAATTTGAAATTATAGCTGATATGTTTGTCGGCAAATCTGCCATTAACGAATCGATAGCTTTCAAATGATAATTGAAATCGGTATGGAACATATTTGAAATGAGAGTTTTATCAACATTTGCAGAAAGCATTTGTTCTTTGAGTAAATCCACATATTCTTGGCGTGGAGTTGTAAAGTTCCATTTTAATACTTTAAATTTAGTTTCATTTATAGTTCTTTGATCCTTCAAATGATTAACCGCCAAAGCATGTGGCGATTCGATGTCTTCTTCTTTTTTACGAGCTGATACTGGATTGACTGCATCTGGAGCTCCCTTACAAGAAAAAAATTTATTATTTACCAAAAAGCTCCAATTATAAATCGAATAAAATAGCATGCAAATTGTGGAAAGAAAGCAACGGATGTGGCCATACAAGGAACTTTTTCCGTCCGTCAAATCTTGGGATGTTTTATTTTTTTTAAATTAAAATTTCATTTAATAATCTTATAAATAATGAAATATTAAAAAAAAATTTAAGTAGTGCACTAAAGAAATGTTAGGGTATTGAAGTTAGGCATGAAAACAGTTCCTCGGATGGCCACATCATTAAAAAAATTTTTTTAAATTGCTTCCGTCAGGCATCGAACCTGGGACTTCTGCGTGTAAGCAGAATTTTTAGGTATTAACTGTCTAAAATACTAATTTATTTTGTTTTTAATTTGGCATAAATTGACTTTAAAAATATAAATTATTTTATATCTTCAGAAAGCTAATTTTACGAGCTTTCAAAATATTTGAAATATACAGGGTGTTCCATTTAAATTAAGATGTTTGATTCCATTTCCGGTTAAACCGGAAGTCAAAATATAAAGTGTTTGGTGTCGTGTAATAGCTAATTTTACGACCTTCAAACATATTTAAAAATATACAGAATATTCCAAAAAATTTTGATATTTTTATAATTTCCGGTTTAACCGGAAGAGTTTTGTTAACCAAAAATAGTGTCAAGTAATAGCTATTCATGGGATCGATAAATATATCCATTTTCATATCAAATTTTCATTTTTATTACAAAAGAAATTAGAGATTTTTAAAGTTTCGACATTCAAAAAATCATTACTCCAAAACGACTCAGCGATTTTGATAAAAATTTATATTTCGATAGAGAATTACGTTGTATGTAACATGTCAAAAAAAGAAAAAATATGGCAGAGGAAATTTTGAGAAAATCCATTTCAAAATTTTGACCTACTTTGCCCCTTAAAGGTAGGCAATTTTCAATTTTGAAAGAATTTTGAAAATCTACTTGTTTAGTACGAAAGCCCTATATTTTGGCTGTACAATGCCGTTTTGAAATTTCTATAATAATAATTACCCGCAAAGTTATAAGGGAAAAACCACAAAATGGGATAATCGTTCTATTGGCCGCGATTTTGAATAAAAAAAATTCAAATTTTTTTAAATTGGGGCTCACATGTACTATCTTATAGCCAAGTAGAAATAAATTTGACCCAAATTTGCAAATATGCGCCCAAAATAACCACCTTATTTTTGGACATCCTGTATATATTTCTTATTAAAGCTATTTTTGCCGATAAAATAATTTGAAAGTAGTTGAAATCAAATTTCATCAAAATCGGTTCTATAGTTTTTGCTTGGGGGGGGGGGGATTTTGTATATATTTTGTATGGATTTTGTATCCATACATACGGACATTTCAGTTCAAAAAAATCGGAAATTTTTTTTTTGCATTTTTGGAATCAGGGAGACCCAAAACGTCGAGAAATGCAAAAAAATTTTTTCTCCTCATTCATCTGAAGAGAAAATTTAAATATTTTATCAAATATTCAAGTCTCACCTTAGGTTTAGCAGCAGTTTTAGACGGAGCTACGGGTTTTGTACCACGAACGATGTTTTCTTCGACAAGAGCTTGTTTTTGTTTAGGCAAAGGTTTAGTTGGTAAACTACATCTAGCTTTATCTAAAGCGGCCTTAACGACGTTCTTAGATGCTGGCTTAACTTTATCTGTTTGCTTAAACATTTCTTCGTAACTCGCGTGAATCATCATACCCAAAACCGCTTCTTGAGCATTTTTACGTACGTCTTCATTTCGATCTTCCAAATTTGCATACAAATGAGGAATACAAGCTACAATTTCTTCTTTGGGAACTCTTTTAACTGCAAAAATTTAAGTTAAAAACTTTTATGAAAGACGAAACTATAAGAAAGTTACTTTTGGGTAGTTTTTCAGAAAGCCAAAGCCACAATTCGCTTCGAAGTGTATAAGAATTGTCTTTAAAGGCATCTGCGATAATTTGTCCTTCGAAGAATTCTTTATAAGAGCACAAATCGCCCCACGAATTCATACAAGAAATAGCCGCAGATCGTATCCAAGTTTTACTATCGCCGAGACATTTAATAAATCCTGGTAATAACACACGTACGTATTGTCTACAAGGTGCTCCCATAGCCGTCGCAATACTTTGACAAACGTTTAGAGCCGTTTGAGCAATTGCACGTTTACTATCGACTAACCGTAGAGCTAAAACTTGTGGTAGGTCACCGATGTTTGGTTTGATAAGTTTAGCTTCGTTTATAATATTAATAACTTGAACCAAAGCTTCATTTCTAACCTTCCAATTTTTGTCGGAAAGTTTTTCGATGAAAGCTTCCGTAATTTCGGCACTGATGTCAATTCTAGGTAATAAATTGGTTAACGTAGTTTCACTATGAGGTAGCGTACCCTTTTCATCATCTTGATCCAAAATGTTCAAACTGCTGGCTGAAGAAAGTGGGCCTCGAGTTGGGATCGGCGCTATTACATTTTCGTACTTTTCGATTTCTGCGTTTATTTGTTCGCGTAAAGCTGGCTTTTCGTTTTCAAAAAACACGTATAAAGAAGGTCCCAAGTACAAATAAAGTGTTCCAATTAAACTAATTGCAGCTGTACGTACAGATGAATTTGACGAAGCTAAAGCTTTCTTCGAATTTTCGATTATGGACTTTGCATTTAAATTACTTAAAAAATCAAATTTTTTAACAATTTTTAGTTTGTAATAATAAAAACTTACCTGAAACCAAACTCTTTTATGGAATTTGATAACCAAATTAAAGCTTCTTCTAGAACTTTAAGACTTTTTTGTGTAAAAGCATAATCCATTATGAGAGTTGCAACGAAATTAAATTTAGTCGCTTCTGAAATGCTTAACAGTACCTCACTAGCTGAAGCACCATTTTTGCCGTCACCTAATTTTTCCACTATCCCATTTATACATAAATTAGCGGTCGTTCTGAAATAAACCTCGTTTAATACTAATGAACCTTAAACTGTGAAGATATAGTTACGTCGAAAATGAAGAATTTTCGGCTAAATATTGAATTGCATCCAACCGGGCTTTCAGTACTTGAAAGTTTGCGTCTTTTAATCCGGGCTTTTTGATTAAAATTCTAACTAACGCTTGTGTAGGTAGGTCGGTTGCGTTTATTTCTTGTACCTGAGATGTAAATTCCGCCATAGTAGTTAATCTACAACAAAAGTAGATACAATTAAAGCAAAAACGGAAAGGAGGACTATTATGAGTTGGGCTTAGTCAGTGTGTGAAGATCGAGTGAAGATTTAAAACGATTCAACTTTTGATTTTAATGAAGCTGGGAAAAGAAAAATTGGAAAATTGAGGTGAAGACGGAGAAAAGGAGTACCCACAGGGCTGGACAGTCTCAAAATACATGTATTTGAAATACAGTATTTGTTATAAGTTATAAGTTTGTATTTTGTATTTGGTATTTTAAAGATTTTTATTAAAGTATTTAGTATTTTGTATATTTTGTATGAAATACAAAATATTTGATTATTCTGTATTTCAAAATACATATCGTGAAATTCATGTGCGCGTAACGCAAAAGATCAGTTTTTTGGCAATTTAGACAGAAAATTTTATAAAATTAAAAAAACAGAAAAAGATGACAATAAAATCAACAAGAGGCCAATTTACAGTTCGAAAGTTTAAGTAATAAAACTTGTTAAATTTACACAAAAATCGCAAAATGACGCATGCGCGAAATTAAAGTGTATTTTGTATTTGAAATACTGTATTTTGTATTTGTATTTTGGTTGAAAATGAAAAAGGATTTTGTATTTAAAATACTGTGTTTCGAGTATTTTGTATTTGAAATACACTAATAGATGTATTTAGCCCAGCCTTGAGTACCCAGTGGGGTAAATCACTGGCCCGCAAGGCCCGCGTTGCGGGAGGGCCACAGGATATAAAGGGCCCCCAAAACATCGTTTAGTATAAAAATTTGTTATAAATTCGATTTGTATTAAAGTAAAATGATGGTTAACGAGGATAGGTAAGGGCCCCCAATCTGGATTTTGCGGGAAGGCCCCCAAACTCTTAGTTACGCTACTGGGAGTACCTAAACATAGAATTAGAAAGACTAAACTTTACGTGGAGCGCAGAAAAGACAGTTTTACTAAACAGAGGAAAGTAGAAGGAGTTGGTAAAGTTAGGGTGACTTAGGGCCGTATTACATGAACTAACTATTTAGTAACTGTTAGTTACTAACTTGGTTACATGAACTGAAGGAGCAAAAACACGGGAATCTAAGCTTTAACGTCAACGTCAAAATTTATCCGCCCATTTAGTAAAGTTGGATGTAAAATTGTTCTAATTTGTTTCTAGGGTATTTACTAAATCTGCGCAGTGACGATTTTAGTCTTTTAGTGCAATGCGCGTTATGACAGTTTTTAAATGTAATTTTTTGATTACAAAAAAGTTGATAGATTTTTATTTAAAATTCTTACCCCTAATTACTTTCGGACTTTCCAAGTTAGCTATTGTATTTGAAAGTTAAGCAGGATGTAATAAAATTTTTACTTGAAAACCAAACCTTTTTGTTATTTAAATTCTTTGTGTTCCTACACAATTGATATTTTTACCTGTAAATGATTGTTGCCTATCTACCTAGTAGTGTATAAATAATAATACCTACGAGAAGTTAGAAAACAAATTTTAAATTTACTACAATCCACTAGAGAGACAGAGATGCAGAATCCAGCTTCGGCGTGATCGTTCCAACACCGTTTATTTTCGGGAGTTCAAAGTTGCTCACGAAAAACTGGTCTAAACTAACTAGTAGGGGAAGTCCGGGAGACTTGCTCAGGTGGGAGAGTTGAGCCACCTTTTAAAACTCAGCTTAAATTTCGCGCTAACGAAACGTCATCACGGTCATTGGTAGAGCGCGGGAGGCCAATAACCAGCACTCCACCACTTTTTGCAATGGCCAGTTTGTTTGGCTCTCAGGTTCGGAAACGTGTTTTTGTTACAGCGGAGTAAATTTTATTAATTTATTTAGTTTTGAGATTGTGGCCGTGTTTATAGAGGTAGGAATTGTGTGTTATTACTATTGTACTGCCTGATTATTGTAGTTTGACGTGTGCTAAGTGTTTTTTCGCTAAGATTGATTGTTTCTTGTGTGAGTGTAATTTAATGTCAAAGTAGTATATGCGGGAGACTTGCACCATCAAGCATTGCAATTGGCTTTTGAATTCGCAGAGGCGAATTCAAAAAAGTATCCTGGTAGCTGGACAACAAACAATGCTGCTGGAAAAGATTGGTTTCGTGGTTTTCTTTCCAAAAATCCAGAAGTGAGTTTAAGAACAGAATAACAGAATATGTTTAAGTTTTTTTTTTTTTTCTTTATAAGAAGAGTAATAACTGTGTTTCTTTATATCAATTTCATTTTGTGATGTTTTGTTTAATATATGTGTGATTTAAGCTGCAAAATGTTTTTATTTTCCTCTTTAAAAAGCAATGTTCAACTCTCCCTAAGGGTGGGGAGAGTTGACTCATATCCCATTTTTCATTCAAATATATATAACATATTTCAGTACTATAATATCGAAAAAGTAATTATGCATAAGTAAACCTAAATAAATAAGCTACTGTTTATTATTATAATTGAATCACTAAGCATCATTTATAAGAAAATACGATACTTTAAACAAAAAGCGGTTCAACTCTCCCGGACTTCCCCTAACTAAAATTTTAGTATCATGTCATACAGGAAATTTGCATTCAGTACTAACTTTCGACTGAATAACCGCGCGCCGATTCAGTAACTAACTAGTTAGTAAGATAGTTAGTTCATGTAATTCGGCCCTTACAACCAGCTCTGAGTCTCCTTATACAGTGCGTCAATTTAAAAAGGAGCCAGAGCCTATATCTCTGAAACTAGAAAGGATATTAAAAATCGCTCGAAACTGTTTGGGTAGTACGGAGGGGAAAATTTAAAGACGTAGTACGCGTTGCACCCCTACTTACCCCGTAAGCTCCAGCCATCCCAATTAAACAAATCTTAAATGGCAACCCCTACTTGTGATACATCATTGGAAGCCCTTAAAAATGCTTTCTAGTGGTACCAATTTAAACTGCATTTGGTTGAATAATTTTCATTTAATTTAAAAATAAAAAACTAAAATGTTTATTAGTTTCTTCTTTCTTTCGTGTCGGATGACACTTAGCAAAAAATCATAATTTTGGAACGTTTATCAATTTTCCATGGTCGTTATAGAGTAAAATTTACTCTAATAGTATTTAAATAAATGAATATAAACATTTTATAACGACGATAAAATTTTATAAACCTTCCAAAATTAAGATTTTTGCTAAGTGTCATCCAAGTAACCAAAGACTTATGTAAAAAGAAGAAATGAAATGAAATTTCAACCAAATGCAGTTTAAGATGGTACCACTGGTAAGCATTTTTTGAGAGCTTTCCAATGATATATCACCAGTAGGGGGTTGCCATTTAAGATTTTTTAATTGGGGAGGCTGGAGCTTATGGGGGTAAGTGGGGGTGCATCACTTACTACGTCATTAGATTTCCCCTCCGTACTACCCAAACGGATTAGGGCGATTTTTGATATCTTTTTTAGTTTCAGAGATATAGGCTCTGGCTCCTTTTTAAATTGACGCTCTGTATGTTCCCAATGAACCTAGTTCATACCTAGTTTTCCAATTAGTGTCTGCGAGTCCGGTTATAATATCAGGTTTAATTAGCTCGCCGACTATTTCCATTGCTTCTTCTTCCGTTATTTCCCTTTCTTGGGCCTTCTCGACTATTGTTTTGCTCGATTTCGATTTAACAATTGTAACCGATGCTGATGAAACAGTAGATAAAGTTGATTTTTTCTTAGTTATAGTTGAACCTAAATTTTACATAAAATAACCCCATCTACAGAAAAAATTTTTTACCTGTTGATGTTGATGGTTTTACAGATTTTTTGACTAGCGCCGGTTTCTCTGGCTCTGCAGAAACTTTGGCCTTTGTAGGTTCCGCTTTTCCTTTTTTAACTATTATTACAATTTTTTCATAAAATTCTTTAACTTTAGCCATTTTTAAATCGTCCTTTTCTAATTCAACTATAAAAGGAGCTATCGTTTTGGCTCCTACTAATTTCATTAAAGTGGCAATACCTTCACACGAAGAATCACGAACTCCAGGATCTATAAAAAGCGTTTTAAGATAGAAATTTATAGTAAATTTTAAATAATTCTTACCAGACTCGTTGATATTTTTCACCAAAGCCCCCGTGTATGCTTTTAGTAATTTTTTATTTATAGTGGACGGTTGTGTGTTTGTAAACGCTCTGCATAAAAACAAAGCAGTTTCTGTCTTAACAGATGGATTTTTGTTCTTTAAAGCTTCCAAAACATCTTCGACTATCAACTCTAAGTTTACCTAAAATTATGAAAATTATATAAATGACTTTAAACTTTAAAGTTGGAATCTTACAGATGGATAAATGGCGTCGAGGGCTTCTCTAATTGTAGCAACTACGTTTTGCTTTTTTTCTTTAAACTTTTCGAGCAAACCTGGAATACAAAACGACGCATATTGCCGAAAATTTTTTTGCAATCCATTTGCTAAATTGGTTAGTGACTTTCCGGCCAGTACAATAACTACAATGTTGTTGTCTTTTTGAACAATCTAAAACAAAAAAGGCTTTTAATAAGGAAGTTTTCTATCGAGTAAATGTTTTACTTTTTTTAAAGCTCTAATCAGATTTCCGTAATCTCCATTTTCAAATCTGGGAGCTTTTAGAAGTATATCGAGCGCCTCTAAACCTTCTTTGCGTTCTGTCCACTTTTTTGATTCGATAAGTTCGTAAAAGTTCTTTGGTAGTTTCCCTAAAACATCCACAGGCTCTGCTAGATCGTATGCATCCAACTGTTCCTCACAACCAGCTTCATCGTCTTCTTGGACTTCATCTTTAACCAAAAAATTAGTTTGATTTCAAAAACGTAATTTCTCCCACTTACTGTCTTCTTCGACTGTTAGTTTGGCTTGTTTTTCTTTATCAGATCTAATAAACCGCGTCGGTGTCATTTTCTGACCAGCGACTTTAGCAAATTCTACTTCTAGCTCAGATATTTGAACAGGTTGTATGCCACCGAGTTGGGATCTACAAAAAACAATAAAAAATTACAATAAAAACATACACAAAATAAATAATTTACTTTATAGCCGGCCCTATCCATCGGTAAAGCTCTATAACCATTGCACGTGCTTCGAGACGAACATTTTGGTCTCGATCCCCAAACAGACTGTTAATTTTTTTAATCATAGGTTTAACGTTGATAATTTTGCTACCAAATTTATTTAAAGCTTCAGTAAGAACTGTGACACAATAAATTACAATTTTTGGATTCTTCTGTTCCAATCCTTTAACCAAATCTTCGACAACTTTATCGTGTTTTTCAATTTCAATGTACATCAAAACTATTGCTGCGGCTGTTTCTTTTATTTTAGCTTTAGGGGATGAAAAACATTTTGTTATTATTCCAGACATAACTTCGCCTACGGTTTTTCCAGCTAGAGCATAATTTTCAACAAATGCAAGGGTGGCTTCGAGACCTTTTTCTTGAGCCACAACATTGCTGTCAGTTACAAAATTCTTAATTAGACCCAAATATTTTGCGAATTCGGATGATTTTTCGTCGTCAATTTGTTTAAATAAGTTGGCTGCTTCTTCGTAACCGTTAACACGTGCTTTCCATAATTTATGAATACAGCGATCTTGGAGAGGAAGTTTCTTCCATGCATCGTCTTCCATAGCTATTTTGAACAAAACTAAAATGATAAATAAGAGATTTAATAAGAAGATAGTAAAGAACCATAATACAAACCGTTAAATTTGAATATAAGAGTGTGTGAGCATTTAAAATATTAAGTAGGTGCACTAATTAGTTGGCGATGTGTATAAATAGTCGATGATTGTAAATATTCACCAGTGCCCCAGACCAATAAATATCTAATTGAAAATTTTTATTTTTATTTGCTGCGTTGTAAATGTAAATGGTATAATTTTAAAGATTTACTCAAGGTTTAGATCAATGTATGGACAAGTGTGTCTTATTTATCACAATTAAAGATAGCAAACGTGGTGAAACTCAATGTTATTACTTTACCACTTTTTCAAATATTAAATAAAGTTAAATTAATTTAATTATTGATTCGAATTTTCACTTACAAAAGAAACAATAGATTTTTAAAGTTGTGCGTTGTGGTCTACAAGAAATCTTAGAAACTTAAGAAATTAAACGGTCGGACTGCATAATTATGGATGCAACCATCATAGCACCCCTTCTTAAATTTGAGGGGTAACTTTATTTGACCAAGATGGGCTAATAAATCAACAAACTCCCCTTTTTTCGTCGGTTGTAAGGATAAGGAAAGAAATAAGTTGTCTCAAATTATAAAAGTGACTTATTTTTACTTGAACCATATATTAGATTAGTTTTACGCTTTACGTTTGCAGAAAAATTTTAATGTTTTATACGGAGTTAAAGTAGTTTTGTGTGACTCGCCTGTATTGCCAGACTCGCTCGCTACGCTCACTCTTCAGCCAAACACAGTCTTGTCACACAAAACGTCACTTTGTTTCCTTATAAAACAAATAACTATTTTTTTATAATCCCGATTTTATAATCAAATTAAAATCGACTTTAATTTAAATAAGGGAATAATTTCCATGTTGCCTTAGTTTCAATGAAACTTTAAATTTCTGTCTCTAAAAAATTATGTTACCTGTCCTTTTTCTGACCTGTAAAAGAATAAAGTGACAAAATACGGAGTGAAAAAGTACAGTCAGCCTCACAATGATTGGCCACCCTGGCTATACAGTGTGATTGAAAAAACGTGATAATGCAGATTTCTTGGTTATTATTAAAGATAGAAAAAAAACTCGTTCAGGTAACTTATAGTACTCAAGAAACTTGTTATTTTGGTCAATTCAAAAGTACCAGTGGAATTAAAACAAAAGAGGAACGTTAGTTAGGTTCATTTTTTTAAATGGAACGTGTAGATTTTTTCTACATATTCTTCAAGAGTATCAAATTCTCTTTACAGTGATACTAAATATCAATACAATATTTGAAAAAATAAAGTCGTAATAAGGTTTTAAAAAATGAATCTAGTAACCCTTATAACGTTATAACCATAGCACAACAATCGATAACAATCGAAACAGTCGTTATTTATTTGTTTTAATACTTTAATACGCAACTTGATAGTAGATGTTTTTGTATTTTTGATTGTTATCGATTGTTGTGCTATGGTTATAACGTTATAAGGGTTGCTAGATTCATTTTTTAAAACCTTATTGCGACTTTATTTTTTCAAATATTGTATTGTTATTTAGTATCACTGTAAAGAGAATTTGATACTCTTGAAGAATATCTAGAAAAAATTTACACGTTCCATTTAAAAAAAGGAATCTAACTAACGTTACTCTTTTGTTTTA
Source organism: Malthinus seriepunctatus (assembly GCA_963924605.1). Classification (NCBI taxonomy): domain Eukaryota; kingdom Metazoa; phylum Arthropoda; class Insecta; order Coleoptera; family Cantharidae; genus Malthinus; species Malthinus seriepunctatus. The sequence goes on from OZ004600.1 coordinate 49,991,508, forward strand.
ATTTCACTGGTACTTTTGAATTGACCAAAACAACAAGCTTCTTGAGTACTATAAGTTACCTAAATAAGTTTTTTTTCTATCTTTAATAATAACCAAGAAATCTGCATTATCACGTTTTTTCAATCACACTGTATAGCCAGGGTGGTTAATAGCCAACAACGACAAAAGAACAGAAGGAGAAGTTGTTGATTTACTACTTGTAGGTAAAAAAATTTAAGAAGCAAAAGTTAGCACTTTTTTTTGTGTTAGCAAAAGTTACTTACTAAGTTACTAAGTTAGTAGCTAAAATAAAGTTAGCGCCATTTTTTGAAGAGGAAGTTCTAGTGGTGGGATTTTCTTGAAATTGAAATACCAAAGCGTGACCTTTATAAAGTCAAAAGAAGCATTTTGTGATATAATTTCCATTTTGTAAATCGACATTTTCCATTTTGGAAATAATTTATATAATAATTTAATTAATTAATTTAATTAATTATATAATATAATAATTTATACAGGGTGACCATAATCTACCCACGTTACATGGGTAACTTTGTTATTAGAAGAGATACAGAGTCGGTTAAATTAGCAAAGTTGGGCAGAATTAAATGAAAATTCAGAATCCGTTAAGAAAATTGAGCATTGTTGCCAAGTTTCCAATTTATTCGAGAAAAACTGAAAATCGTCTAAATTTTCAATCAACGTTGGCTCGTTAGTTATTAAAAATACAGAAAATCGCAACAGAGACTTTTAATGCTTTTAATAGATAATTATAAGATAAATTAGATGCATTTATTAAAAAATATTTTTAGTCACTACTTTTCGAGTTATAACCCAAACTTACCTTTTTTTAAATGGCAACCATATGCAAAAATTAGCTCATTAAATTCTTTATTTTTTTCTGATTTCAGTGATATAAAACTGTTATTATCTTTTTTAATAATAATCCGTCAAACTGAAAAAATCAAAAAAAAATCATTTTATTAAATAAATCGACAATGCATTAGACTCATTAGACTATTGTTTGCATTATTTTGTTGATCGATGTTCAATTGTTTTATTATAGCCATAGCGATTTATTTGACAAAATGATTTTCAAACTTTGTTATGATTTCGAATTGTTCTAAAATTAAACATTAACAATTGTAGAATTACTTAAAAAATTAGAATTTTTACCGTCTTTCGCGTTTTATTTTTAACGATTTTCAATTGTTTTATTAAAGCCATCGCTGACTGTACTTTGTCCCTCCGTATTTTGTCACTTTGTTCTTTTACAGGTCAGAAAAAGGACAGATAACGTAATTTTTTAGAGACAGAAATTTAAAGTTCCATTGAAACTAAGGCAACATATGGAAATTATTCCCTTATTTAAATTAAAGTCGATTTTAATTTGATTATAAAATCGGGATTATAAAAAAAAATTATTTATTATAAAATTTATAATAAATTAGTTTTTCATTGACAGTTTAAACTACGTTCCATCTGAACTAAGATCAATCTCATGCGCTGTACTCTACAAACGAGTTACGGCGCATGAGTTGAACTTCGTTCAGATGAAACGTAGTTTAAACTCCCAATGAAAAACTCGGCCTAACAGAATCATTCAAATCAAACTACGCGCGAATAAACAAAAAAAAATCATGAATTAATAACGTCTTTCTTGTTGGATTAATAAATTGGATTAATAATAAACGTAAATTCGGTTGATGCAATTAAAACTGTGATCTATTGATGGAAGATTGTCTTTGGCTTTTAAGTTTCTATTAAAGTACCTATAAGTATATAATTATTTTTTATTTATTTTAGTTAGTCTAAAAAAGGTTATACGATAATTCAATATGGTTCAAGTAAAAATAAGTCACTTTTATAATTTGAGACAACTTATTTCTTTCTTAGCAATGGTATTAGTACCGTTCCGTTACAAAACTACGAAAAAATGGGAAATGGTTGGTGTAGTACTTGTTGCCAAAATAAAGTTACCCCTCAATTTAGGAAGGGGTGTTATGTTGGTTGCATCCGTTGCATCCATAATTCGTGCTCGGCGTAATGGATGGGGTGGCGAATTATTACTATGAACCCAAGTACAATTTCTGTACCATATTCAAAACCAAAACTAAAGAAAACACGTGAGCCAAGGGCCGTTTTGCGAGGGGTAATCCCCCCAAAAGTCAGCTCAGAATGAGCGTTAAAATCACCCTAAAATTTTAAAAATCCACAAAAAAATATTTTTTTATACTATTTATTATTCTGAAGGGTAAATAAAGGGTCAAATACTAAAACCTTTTAAAAGATGACCAAAATTCCGAAATAAGCAATATACAGAGAGGTCTAAAAGTATGGTACGGCCGTAATAAACTTCTAAACGACTTGACCAAATGGACTGAAATTTGTAAATAACATTTTTCCTATTTTTTGACGAAGTTTAAAAATTTTTATCGTTTAGATCTTCAGAGTATAATGGCATGGAGGTCAATTTTTTTAAATGGCAAGGGGGTATTTTTTGGTATTTTCTAAAAGAGGATTTTTGTCTGATTTTAAACATGTGCTACAAGTTGAGGTTTGTATTAAAAAAAATTGAAAATTTTCAGGGTCTGAATGTGTAGAAAGGCATTAATAACTTCTAATCGACTTGACTAAATGAAATGAAATTTAGAGATTTAAAGATTGATATAGAGTAATTTTGCAGGAGTAGACACAGAGTGTCGGACTGACCTCATTAGTCCCCGTCGGCAACAACTGTAATTTGGCCCCATATCCGACTCCGTTGCGTGCGTACATGTTCGAAGCGTTTTTGGGCCAACACACACACATGTTGATGTTAACGAACATGTACGCGCGTACATGTTGTAAGTGTAAGACATGTTCGATCGTGTGTGCCCACCTATTAGGAATAAACATAAATATAAATGGTAACTTTATACAACTTCTGATTCTGAAATTATTAATCTAGGAATTTAATATCGGGACATTATTCGTGAATGAGAGAGAATAAAATAAAACAATAATTTGTAGGTAAAAAATATATTAAACATTTCTAACACTGGAAATACGAATAAACCATATAATATTCTTTCTCCCCAAAAATGAGTTTCTAAATTAGACTAGAGTTAAGACCAGTATTTTGTACAAAAAATTAACAAAGGAACATTCTATCCAGCAAAAATAGAATCACCACTTAAATGGCGATGGCAAAAATCACGACCTGGCATAGTACTTAATTTGCAAGGCGTTCCCATCCTAGTTTTAGCACCACAAAGTGTTTTATTGATCCCATTTAACTTTAATGGTGTTTTGCTTCTTGATTTACTCGAATAATTTCTAGTTAGCGGTGATTCAAAATCAAAGTAATCAGTTTCATATTTGGTATCTACGTCACATTTTAATTGATCACATTCAGTGTTACAATTAGCATCTATGTTTACTTTTTCTTTGATCATCCTGGGAACTGTTCTTCTTTTAAATGTCATTAAAATCAAAAATAAGATGTGACCTTAAAATCAAAATATTTTACATAAATCATGATTTTGTCATGTGATACTTACATAAAACAAAAGATCCTATTGTTATGCACAATTCTACAAAATCCAAAGCATACATGCTTTGTTGTAACTTTAAAATTAAATTTAATGTAGGTAACGCAGTAACCATTAATCTTGCAACAGTTGTTGCATTCAAAAATGCACAAATTATCATTGCAAGCAACACAAAAGTAATGTGCCACATGATAGCGTACAACTTTTCTAGTGCTAAATCAGTACCACCAAGAGCTGAACTCAGCCACTGCATTTGTTCTTCCAAAGTTTTCTTAGTGTCTCCTACTAAGGAAACAAGATATTGAGCAGTAGCATTGACTTCAGCTAATTTTGTCACGGTAGATTCATATTGTTCTCGAATAATTTCACTTTGCTGAACTAGTAATTTGGAAGAATCGTCTATACGTTGAAAAATAATTTGAGCTTGCTGTTGTATCACCATCAAATCATCAATTAGTTCTTGATGATTATTATTATTTGCATCAGTATATGATTGAAGTTCACTATGTGCATCTTCAAGTTTTTTTTGTACATCCACAGTCATTTGTTTAAACTGATTATGAGTTTCTAATATTAAACGTTTTTCTTCTGAAATTCTTTTGATATTGTCTTCTAATGCTAGCTGTCCATGCAATTGAGCCATTTGTAAATCCTTTTGTTGTTTTGCAAGCTCTTGTTGACCTAAAAGAATAAATTGGATTTAACAAAATACTATAAAAACTACAATTGTCATTACCTTGTGAAACGGCACTTAATGAATCTTGAGTTATGTCGTACAATGTTTTTTGATCTTTTCCTATTTGATCTAAGGTAAAAAGTTGGTTGCGAGAAGCATCCATTAGTCTATTAATTGTATGTTCTGTAAGCCCACGAAATTGTATTTGACGTACTGAATAGCAAACAGCTCGAGCTCTGTTACTCATCAAATGGTAACTGTTCCACGTATCTGCATCCATACTTGAAGTGCAATCTTTAATGCTCATGCTGTCTGTACACGGATAAATCTGTCGACCTTCTACTGACGACTGACAATTTAGTAACATAACAGCTAGTTTTGCTATTTGCTCGTCATTCATTCTATCACAGGAAGTTTGAAGTTTTAAGATTACCTTTGTAAATAAAATTACAGATTAAAAAGGAAATTTGGAAACTGTACACTTACTCGATGTTGGCAAGAATCCAAGTCAGATAAAACAACACCAGTTAGTTTTGCAGCTTCCGAAATAAATTTTTCGTCAACAACAGCAACTTCGTAAGGTACACTTTGACTTAGCATGTCATCGTTATTTTGTCTGTTGTCTTTTTTGCCATAACCAAAAAAAGAGCCAACGTTTTGAAAGTATTGTAAAAGTTCACTATTTACGTGATTGCATAACAAAGTTACAAATAAAATGTAAAAAAGTAAAATTCTTATTAACTTCATAGCTGCTTATTTTCTTATATTTATAAACACAAATAACTATCTGCAGCTGCAATAACGTTCAAATGTATTCAAATTAAACATTTTGGATTTCAATTGCGATTGCGTGCGCTAATCTCAACCGTCACATCCGTCATTATGGTCACATGGTCAACATACTGCCAAATTTGACATTTGACAATTGACAGATTCCAAAAATTTAAAACACGAACGTCGAACATGTTTTAATTTGATTTTTGAAATAATTATATTAAAAAATGAAGAAGTCTTTCGTTTTACCAGATTTGGAAGACTTATTGTAAATTTATTTCATTTATTTATGATATTTTTTTAACTATGTAATTTATAAATTGTAGAACTGAAGATTCTGCTTCAGACAAAGTTGTTATAGTAGCAATAATTGGAAAAAGTGCACATAATGCCAGCTTAAAAGTAAAATCGTTTGGACGTATATTTCCTATTTCAGACAGCCGCCTAGATAAAGAAGTACATAGTTAAGTTCTACATTGTTGCTATATAAAATAAGTCGCTTTGTTTTAGTTTTCCATCCAAGGATCCTACGACGAAGTAAATAAAGTCATATATCTACATGTTCATAGTTTATTAGATACAGATAATTTAATAGAACATTATACCAATATAGCCAAACGATGTAAAGAACAAAGTAATAATGACGATTATTTAACGATCTACAATGAAGTTAAAAGTACTTTTGCTAGACTATTATTAACTGTATTTTATATAAGCCATATTGTCATTCTTTCACACCCCGGTTCAACATTTGATTTGAATTATATTCAGTACTTCAAAGTTATAGATCAACTTAGGTAAGTTAAATACATTTAATTCGCTTTAAAGTAAGTTTTCTTTTAATTTAGACACAAGGTCAATGATCAAATAAGTGATATATTTCAAGATATACAGGGTTTAAGTGAAGAATGGATCAACAATGGACGTACATGTACGCCAAGACTACTATTTTATTTTGAAAGATGTCCCGACATTGGGGAAAACGTTAAAAAGTTAGAACACGATATCGAAGATCGAATCTATCAAATTCTAAGAAAAGTTCGTATCATCTGTAGTACCAAGTAATTAAAGCCATATTTTAAAATTATAAAGTAATAGTAATTATTAATTTTAGTCAGTCTCACTTATTTGCAATACCACCAAATGAAGAGTTTGTTTTTATGTCAAATGAAAAACCTGTGGATCGTTTAGGTCATGCTGTTAGAAGTTTAATTTTAGGCTGTCAACCTGGTGAATCGGTGCAGATAGAAGCTCCTTTTTGTAGTGAGTCTGAATCGAATCGTAGCTTTAAATCCTTTCTACAAGTGCACATACAGCAAGCTCAGAATAAAGGTTTTTTTGATAATGTAACTTCGAGTCGTGTTTCACAGCAGCAACCAGCACACTTTGAGGTAAGCCCAAACATCTAAATGTGATGATAATAAATATTGTATCAAATAGCTACCAACATTGAAGCACTGGGTTGAAGCATGTACAGCTGTGTACGACTTGATTATGAAGTTAAACTCTATAACATCTTTGTGTACAGATACGCGATTTTCTGAGCAACGCTGTTTGAAAGTTTTACCTTTAGCTTTAGCACGGTACCAAGAAGGTTTACCTAGTCATTACACTAGAGCTATTCATGAAACTCGTCTGGCTTTAGCTTTATCATTATTCAGTGCACAAGCTCGTGGTCCTCTTTTTCAACAGTACAGTGCTCAGTTGGTGAATGAGTGTCAATCACATTGGGAAAACGGACGTCAGTTATGTGAAACTGCGTCTCTTACAGGAAATCCTTGTAATTTACCTAAACATGCTGTTGAACAAGAACATTGTAGTGGAATTCGTTATATTGGTTAGTAATTCTTTTTATTACTTAATTAATTTGTAACCATTTCAACTTTTCAGCTGCTTGTGATTGTGGTAGAAGGCAAGGTTCCAGAGAAGATCCTTACAGTCCTAAACAAGCAAATTATACATTTTATCAACAGCAGTGCAAGGATTGCATATGTGGTACATTAGAAAGAATTCATTTCTTAACATTTCAACCTTCAATTAAAGAATATAAAGCAGCTACCTTGACTGATACTGAAGAACCTCTTTCTGTACTTTCAGATAGAAGTCAATTATTAACTCCAGATCTTGATAGAGGTTTAGTAAGACAACCTAGCACAACTGAGTATTTACCTGGAATGTTAACTTTGAATTCCCCTTCTGGTCTCTTACCACATTATTCCAGTTGGTCTTTAGTATGTTTAGGACCTTCGTCTCTTTATAGTCACAATTTGGGACTCTCTGAATCCCATCATCCTGGGTTTTTAAATTCAACAAATTACCTATTACCGTGGGATGTTACTGTTTATTCTAAAAGTAGAACTTCGTGGCCATTAATTAATAAAAACTTATCTAGAGGTCGAAGACCACGTTCCACTGGAGCTTTACCTCAATTTACTGTAAAAGTATTTATTGGAGTTGAATATGAGTGTCCAAGAGGACATCGATTTATGTTAGCTGCTGCCGATCGGGTTCTCAGAGCTACACCAGGTAGTATGGTTAAGGATACTGGGCATAAAATTGCAGAATCAGATATGCCCTTGTATTTTCCTTGTCCTTGTAGTAAACCTGGTAAACCGCTAACAGCACAACTTATGCGTTTACATGTAGTGACTCCAAAAGCTCCAGTACATTGCACTCTTAACCCTCGAGTAAGTACAATATGAAAAAATAGCGCATAATAATAATTATGAATTTTTGAAGGTACAACCATCAACAAATAGTGCAATATTTGTTAGCACATTAGAAGGGCCTACATCATTAACTCAATCTGCTTATTGGATTATGCGATTGCCATATGTTTATGTATCTGATAAAGAAAGCTATCCAGAAAGTTATTCTGGTAGATTACTTTCGGGAGTTTTTGGAGTGACTGAAATTGAACAGTAAATTTTATTTGATGTAAGAGTATCAAAAAGTGATACAAAATAATCTGAGAATAAATAGTTAAATCTGAATTTTAAAATCACACTTTATTTAAAAAATATGACAAAAAAACATCACACACAAAATTAATGACCATTGTTTTTGCGGTGCAAACCAAGCAAATCTGATCTTGAAAATGATTTTGGACAAGCAGGACATAAATAAGGTGTTTCACCAGTATGAGTACGGATATGTATTTTCAACATTGTAGAGGTTGTACATCCTTTACCGCACAAAGAACACGTGTAAGGTTTTTCACCAGTATGACTTCTCATATGTACAGTTAGGCGAGAACTAACTGCAAAACCTTTGCTGCATACTTGACAAATAAATGGCTTTTCTCCACTGTGAAATTTTAAGTGTGTTTCAAGATGACCAGTTTGTGTAAATTTCTGAAAAAATGTTTAGATTATATAAAAGTTTAAAAGATTATTCGTTAATTTACTTTAGCGCAAAGATGGCATGAATATGGTCTTTCACCAGTATGTGTTAACATATGTTTGTTTAAAGAGTAGCTGGAACTAAATCCTTTATTACATATGCTGCACTCATGTTGCTTTTGAACGTAACTTTGCGTGTGAGTTCGTAAATGAGAACGAAGAGAACCATTACGAGAAAATGTTTTGTCACAAACACCACATGAAAATTCCTAGAATTCAATTATTATTACTATGAAATGCAATTAATTGTGATTACACTGCAGTTACATTTGTATCTTTTTTTTATAAAAATTGAAATTCTAATTGTTTGTGTAAAATGTCTGAAAAAGTGTTTAGGTTACAGTTACATAAAAGTTATGAATATGGTCTTTCACCAGTATGTGTCAACACATGTTTGATTAAAGAGTAGCTGGAACTAAATCGTTTCAGAATATACTGCACTCATGTTGGTTTTTGTGTGTTAGTAAGTAAATGAGATCAAAGAAAACCATTATGAGAAAATGCTTTGTCACAAACGCCACATGAAAATTAATAGAATTCAATTATTATACTATGTAATAAACATTTTTTGGATTATATCATATTTGTATTATATTTTGCTTGTAAAAATGTAAACTGTAACTGATTAGGTTGTCTAAATAAATTTCATATTATTAATCACATGACTGTATATTACATCAGATAAACTTACCTTATTGTCGACGTGAGTTCTAAAGTGTTCTGACAAATGAAATGATTGAATAAAAGTTTTTGGACAAATTGTACATAGATAAGGTCTTTCTTGACTATGTGTACGATTATGTTTTTTAAGATCATCAGATCTTACAAAAGATTTTCCACAAACTGCACATAAGAAAGGTCTTTCTCCGGTGTGACTCAACATGTGAACATTAAGGCCATGTTGTTGTGTAAACGTTTTACTGCATACAGTACAGACGTATGGTCTCTCACCAGAATGAATACGAAAATGTGTTTGCAACTGATCTGATGTAGCAAAAGAACGACCACAGTCACTACATTAAATATGAATTAGTAAAATTTCGATAAATTTCCATATTTACTTACCTACATTCAAATGGTTTCTCGCCAGTATGAGTTCTCATGTGTTTTGATAAGGTATCTGAACCTACAAAGCTCTTTGCACACCAGTTGCAAGTATATGCTTTAACACCTGTATGAGTTCTCATGTGAGTTCTTAAAACGCCATGTCTTACAAAACCTAAACTTAATAAATTAGAAATTTTTCAACAACTAATAAAAATGTTACCTTTGCCACATTCTGTGCAAGTGAACTCTCTTTTACCTTTGTGAGACCTCTCATGTTCTGATAAGTGAAATTTTTGCTTAAAACCTTTATTACAAATTTTACATACGTATGGTCTTTCTCCTGTGTGAATACGACGATGTCTTATTAAATCATCAGATCTTATGAATCCTTTCCCTTAAAGAAAAACTGTAAAATTATTCAAGTTATTAAATAAAAATACTAACCACACTGATTGCATACAAATGGTCGTTCTCCTGTATGGCTTCGCATATGCCAAACTAATCCACTACGTTGTACATAACTGTTTTGACAAATTTTACAAATATATAACTGTTTTGACTTATTATTTAATGCTGCTGTATTTTCGACTTCTTCTTTGCTAGTTGAATTACTTATATTGTTTTCTAAATCTAACGAGTCATCAATGACTTCTGATATTTTCGATAAATCTTCTGAATTACTTTGTTCGATTAAAGTTTCAGCGTCATCTACACTTAATTCTGCAGATTTTAAGATAGGTAAATTATAAACGTTTTTATTAATACAAGATAGTAAGGTGGTATTAACTTCTTCGCATTTTTTCTTAAACGTGTAAGCATTTAAAGCTTCTAAAAAACAATTGTCACATATTTCTTTGGATAACCCATCATTTTCTTCAAACTGTAAAGTATACTATAATTATTTATGTTTTAAGTTTTACCGGACATACCACAACTAAAGTAAACGACATGATTATGTGAGCCACAGAAGTATCGTTAAAATTAGTGTTATATATAGATTTCATATTTTCATATTGGTTCATACATGTTCTACAGGAATTTTCGAATTTCAGATTATTTATATCCATTGTTTCAAATTAGAAAACTGCTTCCAGTTTCCTTGTTCCTTCATAAAATTCTAACCTTATTCTTTTGACATCTGACCTTGATTCTTATTTTAACCAATCGTGTGGCTCCTTTACATTTATACAGAATGTGGCGAAATGTAAACAGATGTACAAAAACAACGGATGTGGCCATACGAGGAACTTTTTCCTGTTGTATTTTTTTGTGTACTTTTTTAAAAGTTTATAGTTTAAACCTTTCATTTAGAAATTAGAAGATATCAAATCAAATTTTAATAAAAAAAAAATATATAAAATTATAATATTTTAGAGACAGGAAAAAGTACTTTGTATGGCCACATCCTTTGTTTTTATTATCAAATTTATTTTTATGTTAATGTAAATTACATAATATTAAAAAACAATTTTTATTTAAATTAAAAAAAAAATTTTTTTTAAACTGTTTCCGTCCGGAATTGAACCTGGGACTTGTATGAATGTAATTAAAATTTTTAGGTATAAACTGTTTCAAAAATTTCATTTTTTTGTAAAATTTGGCATAAATTGAAGTTCAAAATATACATTATTTTATACCTTAAGAAAGCTAATTTTACAAGCTTTCAAAATATTGAAAAATATACAGGGTGTTCCATTTAAACTAAGCCTTTTAATTCCATTTCCGGTTAAACCGGAAGTCAAAATATAAAATGATTGGTATCGTGTAATAGCTAACCTTACGATCTTTTAATAGTTCAATCAGCTTAGTGATTCTCATAGGGGTCAACCTCTAACTAATTAGTAACAGGACGGGACCACTTTTAAAAATTTTCATTTGGTGAGTAAAAACAGGGAAAAAAAGTCTACCGTTTTTTTTTGCATACATACAAAGTTATAGGCCATTGAAGAAAAAGAGGGTGTTCTGCAGTGCTTTTTTGCAAAATACTTGAAAAGGAAGCCAAATATCGATAAAATGTAAAGGACCAATCTTGTTGAGCATAAAATTACCAAAATAAAATATGTTACATGTTTTGAGTTTTGACAATCTATTAAGGTGGTACGACCGTTTTCTTAAAGTAGTCATTTTTCCAAATTGTTAATTAACAAAATAATGTTTTAACCTATTTGCAACGCAATTACAATTCTGAAAAAATTCACCTGTTATCTGACATTGTTAGAGAAGATATCCTATGAGTTTCAGATTGTTTCAAGCTCATTTACCTAAATTATGGTTTTTTATTCATTAAAAAAAAGGACAAGCGGGCGTAGAAAAATGGACCGAAAGCGTGAACTTATTTGAAAAAGACTATATTATTATTCCTATTAATCAAAGTTCCCATTGGTTTTTGGCCATTGTATGCTTTCCTGGTATGGAAGGGTGTTCGAGGTTTGACGGAAAACCTATTTCTCTGGAACCAATAAAGCGAAAAAGTAAATATTTGAACAAATTAATTATTCATATTCTAATGCTTCTTTTTTGTAGAAAAAACAGAACAAGAAGAAAAAGCTATTCCTTGTGAGGACGATGATGTTAGTGATTAAGATGAAGCTGAAGGCGACGAGAGTGAGCTGGAATCAGATAGTGAAGAAGCTGAAGTGCCGGAACCGCAACCGGTGCAGTTTCCCAAAACTCGAAGGCAGAACCAACCACCGATGCTATTCCAAAAATTCCTCAACAAACCAATGTCACAGATTGTGGCTTATATCTCTTGCAATATGTTGAATGTTGAGCAATTCTTTGAAGTAAGTAATTACGTTTATTAATTGAGCCTGTCGTTATTATCAAAAGCTTAAATTATTCGACTAAAATTACAACATTTTTATGTTTAATTAGGATCTAATTAGTGGTTACAAAAAAAAGAGAAGACATATCCAACTTAATTAAAATTTAATGATTAAATATTGATATTGTATTTCCAACATTAAATGGTAAGCTTGCAACATCAAACTTCATTTTTAATTTTTTTAACGTTTTTACTTATTTTTAGGTAAATTAGTTGTTCATAATCCAGAAGATGATGAAGATGAATTTATGGACGACTTTGCAGATGAAGAGGAGGAGGATGAAGATGAAGAATCGTTTCTGGATTCTAGCGATGTACCTAAAAATAAGTAAAAACGTTAAAAAAATTGAAAATGAAGTTTGATGTTGCAAGCTTACCATTTAATGTTGGAAATACAATATCAATATTTAATCATTAAATTTTAATTAAGTTGGATATGTCTTCTCTTTTTTTTGTAACCACTAATTAGATCCTAATTAAACAAACATAAAAATGTTGTAATTTTAGTCGAATAATTTAAGCTTTTGATAATAACGACAGGCTCAATTAATAAACGTAATTACTTACTTCAAAGAATTGCTCAACATTCAACATATTGCAAGAGATATAAGCCACAATCTGTGACATTGGTTTGTTGAGGAATTTTTGGAATAGCATCGGTGGTTGGTTCTGCCTTCGAGTTTTGGGAAACTGCACCGGTTGCAGTTCCGGCACTTCAGCTTCTTCACTATCTGATTCCAGCTCACTCTCGTCGCCTTCAGCTTTATCTTTATCACTAACATCATCGTCCTCACAAGGAATAGCTTTTTCTTCTTTTTCTTTTTTGATTGGTGTCATACTAGTATGATTACCTAGTGAGCTTACTATACTTGGTTCTACAAAAAAGAAGCATTAGAATATGAATAATTAATTTGTTCAAATATTTACTTTTTCGCTTTATTGGTTCCAGAGAAATAGGTTTTCCGTCAAACCTCGAACACCCTTCCATACCAGGAAAGCATACAATGGCCAAAAACCAATGGGAACTTTGATTAATAGGAATAATAATATAGTCTTTTTCAAATAAGTTCACGCTTTCGGTCCATTTTTCTACGCCCGCATGTCTTTTCTGTGATGCAGTTAAAGTTGAATCTACTTCCGCTGGATGACCTTTTCTAAAATTCATCATTTTAGTTTAGTTATATACCAAAAAAACACATCATACCTATTTGGCTTAAGTGGTTTAGCAGTTAAATGCTTATAAAAAAACGTCGAGAATACATGTACTTTATCTTGCATTTCTTGAGGTAAGTTGAGGACTAAATATTTTAAATAAAAATCTATAATTACGTCATTTAAAAACTGATCTTGTGCTAGACATAAATAATCTTCGGTATTAATAAAAATTCCACCCTTTCCAGGAGGATAGATGAGAATTGTTTTAATTTCTTGATATCCTGCATTAAGAGCGACTTCACTTATTTCTTTAGGACACGTTTCAATCAAAGAATCTTCTTTGCCACAGCCTAAATAAGAAAAAGTATGTTAGGTTTATGGCTGAAAGATTTTGAAGAGGATGGGTGTTTGGAGTCAAGCTGCCTGTTTTAATCATAATAGGCATTTACGATAATTGGAGAGGTTGAAATTGGTATGTACCAAGGTAATAAATATAATAGGTATGCCGACGGACTATCTTACAACTCGTAGCAAACTGAAGCCACTTGTGAACTACTTTGTGAGACAGAGAGAGCATATCAAGGGTAATTGTAGCGCCAATATGAGACAGAGAAAGCATATCAAGGGATACTATTTGCACTAATTAAATGCGCGTATTCGCGTTTAATCGGTCATCAAAAGGTTCAAGTTTTGCTTCAACTTAAAACGTTCGCCGGCATACATGTTATATTTATTACCGTTGTATGTATCAACAGCGTTTGATAATAGCGGTATCGCGTTCGTATCACCTGATTACTGACATTTACTGGGATCCACTGGGATCTTTAAACCGCTCCAATTATCGTAAATGCCTATTGGTTTTTGATTGTTTTTTTATAGGTAGAAGTCGATTTATTTAAAGATGCTCATTTGACACTCACAGGAGCAAACTTTAAGTTGGGGGACGTTTATGCTGATTCTTTAGTTAGAAACCTTAAGAAACATACAGTTTGGTACAGCCCCACCAACCAATTTTGCGTTACGGAAAATATGTCGCCTAAAATATTTTGGAAAAGATTCGTCCAATCATAATCAAGAATTCAGCTTAGGAGCAGGCATAAGGTCTGTTCGTTTGACTTGCACTAGTTGCTTGAAACCGTCAGTGAACCAATGAGAATAAAAAATACAGAATATAGAATAAAGTCGCGTGCATCTATAACTATTTTAGGTTACGATAAAACCTTTCCAAATGACAGTAAGTTGTACTTTTCAAATTCACTGTCTTATTATTAACCTATATTTAATTTTAGTGAAAGTTCCTTGACAAATTTAGCCACTGAAATACTTTTAATTCGTAAAGTCCAATTCCACAATTATAGAGAGTGACTCATTCCTAATATGTGTTCACAAAATTTAGCTAACTATAGCGCGGCTTCTATTGAGATAAGTAGATGCAGAAACGTGCCGCGTTAATTAATTCCTTATCATAATTTTTTTCTATCAGTCGATTACAGCTCGAGTTATTTCACATTTTAAGTAACAAAACGTGAAACTGCAAGAAGAAGACCATTTTTTTAATGTTCCCGCACTAGCTGGTTTGACAAAACTATAAGGTGTTGTTCGTGATAGTCCTCAATTATATTCAAGCAGTCAATATTCTACTCAATGGAAGGTTTTATTGAATTTAAAAAATACTTCCAAAGGGCCTATCGAAAACAAAATAGTACTAAACTACCCCTAAATTTAGAGCGCAACTTTTCACAGTTCATAAAGTTTTGTGAAATCAATTATGTAACAACTTGTGATTAGAAGACAAATTCACAACTCGCCCTCAGAGGACATTTATGCAAAGATTTATTTTTCTACACAGCCCATTATGCCATTAGTGTAATATTATGCACTGCCCACGTGTTTTATCTGCCAGAGATAAGATGCACTCGCCTCATATTTTATTTACAAATTTTTGCTTTAATTTAAAAGAAAATCTAGTCAATGGAAGGTTTTATTGAATTTTAAAAATACTTCCAAAGGGCCTATCGAAAACAAAATAGTACTAAATTATCCCTAAATTGAGAGCGCAACTTTTCACAGTTCATAAAGTTTTGTGAAATCAATTATGTAACAACTTGTGATTAGAAGACAAATTCACAACTCGCCCTCATAGGACATTTATGCAAAGATTTATTTTTCTATACAGCCCATTAGGGACTAGGGTAATTATGCACTGTCCACGTGTTTTATCTGCCAGAGATAAGATGCACTCGCCTCATATTTTGTTTACATATTTTTGCTTTAATTTAAAAGAAAATCTAGTCAAGCGAGAAACTGTTATTGTAACAAACCTTTTGATTAAATTTGGAAATTAATCAAAATGTTAGTTAACGCAACCATGCAAAATATTTAAGTCCCGATGAGATCATAACAAAAATTGCTGATTACAGAGTGTTACTTGGAGTTGAAATCTTAGAAAGAGTTGTGTTTTGTGTAAATTGTAAGTTGTGTTCCTATTGTGCCAAAATTTTATAGGTATTAGGTAACTAAGCGTAAGAGGGCGATATTTTTCAAATGGGCGGGGAAGGTGATATTTAGACATTCCGCTCTTAAGCTTTAGCGACTTTAATATCCGGTTGATATCACTAATATTTACAATTCCTGATAGGGTAAAGTTCAAAGAAGGCACTAAAGTATTTGTATATAAAAAATAAGAGCCTAATTAGTGAGAAAAATGCAGTTGAACTTGGTGAAATTTAAAAAAAGACAGGATGTTTCTACCCATCATCCGTTGTTTTTTTTTGAATTTCACCAAGTTCAACTGCATTTTTCTCACTAATTAGGCTCTTATTTTTTATATACAAATACTTTAGTGCCTTCTTTGAACTTTACCCTATCAGGAATTGTAAATATTAGTGATATCAACCGGATATTAAAGTCGCTAAAGCTTAAGAGCGGAATGTCTAAATATCACCTTCCCCGCCCATTTGAAAAATATCGCCCTCTTTTTTAATCATGTATTTGGTAAAATTAATCATAGATATTTAACAAAACAGCTATGGTATTAAGAACAACATTATCCTCGGTTCTCCCTATTTTATAACCGTAAATTTAATTATCACAATTTTGACTAAAAAACGTAATTGCTTAGTACGACTATCGGTTATAACGACCGAATTTTGCGATCCCTTCAAAGTCGTTATAACCGGTTTTCACTGTACTTACGTTACGAGAGATAAAATAATTGTTAATAAATACGAAATTTAAAAACACACTATTACAAACACGTTAAAATAGAAAAATATTAAAATGAACGTAACACACGTAAAAAATTTTAAAAGGACTAAAAACACAAAACACAAATACATACTTACGTTAAAACAATAAAAATTCACACAAATTTAAAATTGAACACGTTAAAATTTTAAAAGGACTTTAAAAGGAAGGACACAAATACGTTTAGTTATACATACCAACACATTAAAATTTCAAATTAAACTGTAAAATTGAACTGTGTTCACAATCAACGAGTATATATGTACATACTTGATTATACGCCAGGATATCTTGCTATTTAAATTTAAAAATTTAATTTCAAATTCCTTAATAATTAATTTTCTAATTTCGCTATACCTTATTTATGTAAGATAAAATCACTTACAAACGATAACTGGAGATTCTGTGATTCAAAATAAGATTTTTTTTCGAAAACGCCTCCTTAAAAAAATACAGGGCATTATTTTTAAAGGTTTTTTTAATACCTTTTATTCCCTATCAGGAATATTTTTTAAAACTAGAAAAGATATTCAGCTAAAATTTGGTGCACTCTAATATCTAATCAGTGGCGTATTTTCTTTTTTCTAAAACTCGCAAATAATTTGTAGGTATACTGTTTTTGATGGGCAAAAAAATGGCAGTGGTCAGGTCGTGATAAGGGTATGTTACCTTACAAAATAATAGGCCCTTATTAAAAATCTAAGTTTTGGAATTTGGCGCGACTGTGTGCCTTTCAGTAGTTACTTTTGTGTCACTTCTTTCGGTTTTTGCTCGATAATTCTTTACTAGTGCGTCCTACGAAAAATATTAATGTTACCTTTTTTCTAGAGCACAAAATTAACTACAATTTATTTTTATAACATGTTTTTCTAAACCTCATAGTTACCAAAATACAGAGCTTCAAAGAACAAAATTTTTCAAAAAGTTACGGAAAACTACCACAAAAAAAGTGTCCATCATCTTTAGGATTTATTGGTTCAATATAAAGACAAAAAGAGTAACACTTTGTAGCCATATGATAGATATGTGCATAAAAAATTACAAATAAGACCATAATGGTCTACCCTGTACAGTGTATAGTTATACAGGGTAAGTCAGGAAGAACGTTAAGGGTGTATTTTACCTGTAAATATAAGACGAAAAAAAAAAGTTGTAGTCCGATTTTTATTGGTTTTCAAGTTAAAGCGTCTTAAAGTTTGAAGATTTTGGTAACAAAATTTCAATTAATTTAGGGAAACACACTTTTTTAACTTTCAATTTAATTTAGAAAAACATGTTATTAGGATAAATTGTAGCAAATTTTGTTTTCTAGAAAAAAGGTATTTTTTGTAGGACGCACTAGTAAAAAGTTATCGAGCAAAAACCGAAAGAAGTGGCACAAAAGTGGTTGTACTGGAAGCGCGCACAGGCGTGAATTGTTGCCTGAAAAGTCTAAAACTTTATATTTAAAATTATATTAGATAATTTATGTTGGGTTTCCTAAGTTGGATTCCTCCAACTTATCTTCTTACTTATAGATTATTCTATGGATTATTCCAAAAGTAAGCATTCCCTAAGTGTTCAAAAACCGGTTTCAAACAATGAAAATAGTTAAGTTGTGGAATGTTATGGATCCATAACGTTAGAGAAACACGACATTAAAGATTGGTGCATAACTAAACAGGTTACTAAAACTTCTGATATTTGCTTCTAGCAGGCCCGGACTGGCCCGACCGACTGATCCCCGATCGCCGGTGGGGCCAAATGAAAATAAATGCAAAAATCAAAGTAAAGAAAAAAGTTCATAATAAACGTAGTGTGTTTCACTTTAGATGAGGACACACGCATAACTTTTTTGTTTTGCTTAATTTTACAGTACAAAAATATGTTTAAATATTCGCCTGCGGCCCCAAGGGGTCCTGTGGGAACTCTTTGGAACTCAGGCCTGTGATAGTGTATTTTGTAACCAGTAAGGCCAACCACTAGCCAGTCCGGCCCTGGCTTCTAGTGCATTTTCAAGATCAAGCACAAAATAAAAAAGCTTCCAGTGTATGAGCCACTTTTTCGATGCCAAAATCTATTCTTGCTCTAAAAGAGAATATTGATGTCTCCAAATATTAGATGAAACCTACTTATACTTATCAATAAATATAAATAAATGACATCACGTAGTCTGAATTTCATTTTATTAAAATGAAGAAAATCGTATTTTTTGTCCAACTGTCAAAAAAACGACAAATTTTAATATCATTTACAAATCGCGAAGGTTAGGTACTATTTTTTAATAGTAGCAGTTTTTAGTTTGTTATCCTTAACAACGTTAAAATAGTATAATTATATTAAAATACATGTGTCACAAGATAGCATTTTGACGCACGAAGGCAAATTTTGGCAGACCGACTGAAAGTAGGTCTGCAAATGCCTGAGTGCGGCAAAAGCTCTTGTGACACAAGTGTTTTATACTATTTTTTCTATTTTGCAATGATTTAATTTAAAAATTGATTCTAAGAAAATCGTGTTAGAGAATTTTATTGCTTAAATTCTTAAGTTGGTCGTACTGACAGACAGTTGACGATTATTTAAAATTTTAAGATTTTACCAAGAGATGGCGGTAAAGTTTGTTTGATTTTAATATTTATGTAAAAATTACATTATTCCTTTTTGGTATTTTTTGAAATTATTTTTTAAAATTAAGAATAATTTTTACATAATTGATTTGTATCATATGTCAAAATAATTATTTGAATTACCAATGTCAACCAATCTCAAACTAAAATATAACTTTCATTTAGAAGATATCAAATTAAATTTTAATAAAAAAAAAATATAAAATTATAATATTTTACGGACAGGAAAAAGTTTTTTTTAAAACTGCTTCAGTCCGGAATTGAACCTGGGACTTGTATGTGATCAAAATTTTTAGGTATAAACTGTTTCAAAAATTTCACTTTTTTGTAAAATTTAGCATAAATTGAAGTTCAAAATATATATTATTTTATATCTTAAGAAAGCTAATTTTACAAGCTTTCAAAATATTGAAAAATATACAGGGATGGAACACCCTGTAAATTAAGAATTTTGATTCCATTTCCGGTTAAACCGGAAGTCAAAATATAAAGTGTTTAGTATCGTGTAACAGCTAATTTTACGAGCTTTTAAAATATTTAAGAATATACAGGGTGTTCCTAAAAATTTTAATATTTTTGTAATTTCCGGTTTAACCGGAAGCGTTTTGTTACACGAAAATAGTGTCAAAAAATAGACATTCATGGAATTAATATACAGGGTGTCCAGCTAAGCGCGCCTTCTTTGATAGCTCTTGCGGTATGCCAGATAAATCAAAAATAAAACAAAAGAATTATTTATGACTTTCATATCCATCACCTAAAATTATTTTGAAATACACAAAGTGATTACATATAGGGTGAGACATTAAAACAAATTTTTTTTAAATGGTACGCCCTATATATTTTTGCAATATCTGCTGTAGTTTTTTCTTCTCTACTCAACCGTATTTTATTTTTCTAATTTTGCCCAACAGCGGCCTACTAAATTAATTTTTTCTGTTAAATATTAAATTTACACTAGTTGCTTTAAAAAATCGCAATAACCTTAGTTTTGTGAATTAAGCAAAGAAATTTTACACAATTCAAGTGAAGAGCTTACACAACATGTAAATGTCGAGTAATTTAATTGTTATTGTATAGGGTGTTCACAAAATTTAATCAAAATGCATCAATTTCAATGAGTCATAACTCGATTTTGTTAAATAGAACACCCTATATTTTATGACTTATTTAACTCTAGCTTTGTAGTATCTTTAATTTTTATTAACAATGTCCTATACCTATCATGCATAGTTTTCCTAATATTTAGAAATAATAAAGTTTCTTCTAATAATAATAACAGTAAATTGAAATTGAGGACTTCGAAATGTCTAAATCTTTTTCTAACCTCCTCACTGAAGGATGAGGATCCTCAACTCTATGCTTGCAATCACTAAATTGTGGTTGATTTGATGTTACTGGTTTGGTTCTCGGTTCCTTCTCAAGATAAGCAACAGACCTCGTTCCTTCGAATCGTTCTTGAACTCGAAGAAACGAGCGTCTATTTGGGTGCCGACGATTTGGGTATCTTTGAGCATATATCCTTGATGCCAGTAACCAATTTCTGTGACTTTCGCCCAAAATATAAACCATGTCCATTAATTCCTCACCGGAAAAATGCATGATTAAATAAAAAGTAAATAAAATTAATTACTTAATAAAAATATTACTTTGTAACTAATGACATTTAACGACTTTAACCCGAGGGGTCAACCACTGTTCTGAATTTGTACACTGACTGCAGTTGAATGCTCTTGAATGCGTATGTTATGACTGCCATTGACTGCAGATGACTATCGTTGACAGCTCAATTTTTGTACATTGACTGCAGAGAGTGGATAACCCCTCGCTTTAACCTGACTTTTTCGATATTCCTAGATCTTCAAATGTTCAGAGAAGAAAAAACTTTATTATTTCTAAATATTAGGGAAACTATGCATGATAGGTATAGGACATTGTTAATAAAAATTAAAGATACTACAAAGCTAGAGTTAAATAAGTCATAAAATATAGGGTGTTCTATTTAACAAAATCGAGTGACTCATTGAAATTGATCCATTTTGATTAAATTTTGTGAACACCCTATATAATAACAATTAAATTACTCGACATGTACATGTTGTGTAAGGTCTTCACTTGAATTGTGTACAATTTCTTTGCTTAATTCACAAAACTAAGGTTATTGCGATTTTTTAAAGCAACTAGTGCAAAATTAATATTTAACAGAAAAAATTAATTTAGTAGGCCGCTGTTGGGCAAAATTAGAAAAATAAAATACGGTTGAGTAGAGAAGAAAAAACTACAGCAGGTATTGCAAAAATATATAGGGCGTACCATTTAAAAAAAATTTGTTTTAATGTCTCACCCTATATGTAATCACTTTGTGTATTTCAAATTAATTTTAGGTGATGGATATGAAAGTCATAAATAATTCTTTTGTTTTATTTTTGATTTATCTGGCATACCGCAAGAGCTATCAAAGAAGGCGCGCTTAGCTGGACACCCTGTATATATCCGTTTTCAAGTTTATATTTTCATTACACAAAAAATTAAAGATTTTCGAAGTTTTGACATTCCAAAAATTATTACTCCAAAACGGCTCGAGCGATTTTGATAAAATTTTATATTTCGATAGAGAATTACGTTGTCTGTAACATATCCAAAAAAGAAAAAATATGGCAGAGGGAATTTTAAGAAAATCCATTTCAAAATTTTGACCTACTTTGACCCCTTAAAGGTAGGCAATTTTAAAACAATTTTGAAAATCGACTAGATTAGGACGAAAGCCGTATATTTTGGCTGTACAATGCCATTTTGAAATTTTTATAATAATAATTAATGGCAAAGTTATAAGGGAAAAACCACAAAATGGAAAAACACACATACATACATTTTGGTTCAAAAAATTAAAAAATTTTTTTTTCAATTTTTGGAATCAGGATGACTCAAAACGTCGAGAATTTTAATAAAAAAAATTTTTTTTTTTTCTCGATTATAACCACTTTTTCTTGGATTGGAAAAAGTGAAAATTGTGAAGTTAATTTAGCATTTAGCAAATAATAGATTTTAATTAAGTAGACTACATTTAAATAATAGAGAGATAATAATATAAGTTAAATTTATGAAATAAAGCAGCCGTTGCGTTCATTGCCAGTACGCCCATGAGTACGCCTATGTGCTACTGCTAGTGGCGCTAGTGGCAGCTGTCATTTGCCTGTCATTGGCATGTATGTAGTTTTCTGTGAATTGTAGGTGAAGCAATAATTGTAATTATAATAAACCAGTGATAAGTTAAGTGAAGCATTTAAACTATTGCACAATTAAGCGTAAATGTAAGTAACTCGTTTAAATTTTATTTTGCTTTAAAAATCCGTTTTTAATATCAAATTTTTATTATTTATAGAAGATTAATGTCGTATTGGGACCCTAATTATGTAGAAACTTTTGGAAATGTTCACACTGAATATGGAGCTAATTCTTATGAATATAATAATTTACCATCTGGAACTGTAAATCCATATTTTGATAACACCAGCAGGAATCATGGTTCACAGGTAGATGAAATCTACAACCCACAATGTATAGATTGTAAAAGGAATATTTGCAACATTCATTATAAAACCAGTAGTAACCATACAGCTATGGCTCAAGCAAATACATCGCATCGAGAAAGAGATACATTTGATGTAAATTCTGCAACTGTATTAAATTCGAACTTAACGCCATTAGCTAAAGAATTTACACCCAGCACAAGTAATAGGTCTGTAAGTGCTGTATATGATGATCGAAGTAAAAAACATGGTGCAGTTAGAAGAAATACCTACTGGAACAAAGAGGTAAGGTATAACAGAAGTGATCATAAACAGTATAACGTTACTTATGACGGAAGCGAAAACAAATTTGAAAGAAATAAAAAAGAGCGTAATAATTATAAATTTGGTCAACCCAATAATGGTTTTAAAGATTTTAACAAAAGTAGAGAACAAAATCAAGCTTTGCAACAAACAAGGGCATTTTTACAGCAAGTAAAAAATGTAGAACCTAGTAAAAGTGAAAGTGATGAACAGTTCAATCCGAATTTTACTTCAAATATTGAACCTGCTGGTAGCAGTAACTTCAATAGCAATGGAAAATATGATAATAGCAGAAAAAACACCTCTGATTCATTTCGCTCTGGTAATTATGGGAGAAATAATTATAATAATCGCCGAAAGAATTACAAAAATAATTATTACGATGGTTTTCAAGTTGAAAAAAGATTTGAAGAAGTTAGAAATTCGAATTTCGGTGGGTTTGATAAAAAGAAAAGTGATTATTACAACGACGAGAAAAATTACGATGGAGAAAAAAGACGAGCTTACAATGAGCCACATCAAAAAAAGAAATTTGGATTTCAAAATTTTAAAAAGAAATGTAAGTAAAAAATTAGTATGCTATTGTTTATTGTTTATCTTTTTTTGTTTAGTGGATGCTGCATCTCAAAGAGAACGTCTTCAACAACTCGTTGAGTGTAGGCTTTTGGAATGTTTAGTTTGTTGTGAAAAGTTGCGACATACAGATCAAATTTGGTCATGTAAACAGTGTTATCATATCTTACATCTGCAGTGCACTAAGCAGTGGGCTGAATCGTCGAAATTAGATTCTGGATGGAGATGCCCAGCGTGTCAAAATGTATATCAAGATGTGCCAACACAATATTTTTGTTACTGTACTAAGCAAATAAATCCTGCTTTGGATCCTAATGAAATTCCACACAGTTGTGGACAAATTTGTACTCGTAAGGGTCGCTCTTGTTCTCATAAATGCACCATGATTTGTCATCCAGGGCCTTGTCCTGATTGTAGTATTATGGTACCTCGTTCTTGTGGATGTGGTGCTACAAAACCAACTGTTAAATGCAGTTCGACGGTTCCTATAACATGTCAAAAAATATGTGGAAAGGCATTATCTTGTACACTTCATAAATGTGACAGGAAGTGTCACGAAGACAGTTGTGACGAATGCACCGAAGATTTGAAACAAGAATGCTATTGTGGAAAACAAGGTCGTAAGATTAAATGCTCGTTTGATGCTCATGGGTGTACTGAATACGAATGTGGCGATACTTGTGATAAATTATTAAAATGTGGCAATCACAAGTGTGAACTGAAGTGTCATGTCGGACCCTGTGATCCTTGTTGTTGGTCTCCAGAAGTGATAACAACTTGTCCTTGTGGACAAACTAAACTTACAGAACATCGAAAGTCATGCCTTGATTTGATTCCTTGCTGTGATAAGGTAAATAATATTTTATTTGATTTATGGAAATAACTAATTGTAATGATTGTAGGTTTGCAATAAAGCATTGTTGTGTGGTCAGCCTAGTGCTCCTCATCGCTGTAAAGCTAACTGTCATGAAGGACCATGCCCAGTTTGTCCTCTTAATACAATGATACGATGTCGTTGTGGTCATATGGATAAAGAAGTTTCTTGTTCGGTAGTTACTACAAAAGCAGATGATGCTCGTTGTGAAAAGAAATGCACAAAGGTACGAATTTTCAAGTATTTACTCGGTTACTAAATCAGACACATCTTCGGCTAAGTTTTTTGTTATTCTCTTAGGACATTAATACTTCTTATTTTAATTTCAGAAACGCCTGTGTGGAAAACATAAATGTAATCAATTCTGTTGTATTGAAGTAGATCACATTTGCCCATTACCTTGCAATCGTTCGCTTTCATGTGGTCAGCACCGATGTGAATTAACATGTCATAAAGGCCGTTGTACCCCCTGTTGGCGTACTAGTTTTGAAGAGTTATATTGTGAATGTGGTTCTACTGTACTGTATCCACCTGTGGCTTGTGGAACCAGACCTCCTCCTTGTGACCAACCTTGTTCAAGACTTCGTTCTTGCGATCACGAAGCTCTTCATAATTGCCATACCGGTTCTTGCCCACCGTGTACTGTTCTTTGTAAACGGTGGTGTTATGGTCATCACGAGCAGCGCTCTACAATTCAATGCCATCAAGAGAGCTTTAGTTGTGGCTTACCTTGTGGACTTAACATGCCGTGTGGAAAACATAAATGCAATCAGCTCTGCCATACAGGTCCCTGTAAAGTTCTCTGTACACAACCGTGTACGGAATTAAGGCCTATTTGTGGACATCCTTGCAGTCAACCTTGCCATACACCTCCATGCCCAGAAACAAATTGCAAGCATTCTGTGCAAGTTACTTGCCAATGTGGACTGCGTAAGAGTAATCGAGTTTGTATCGATCTTGCAGGGGAATATGAAAATTTAGCTATGTCACAACTTGTGTCAACTATGGAAGAAATGCAACTTGGACGTGCTATCGATGTGACTAATGTTATGAACGGTCAAAAGAAAACAGTAGGATCACTTAAAATGTAGGTATTAGGTATAAGAATTTAATTGATTAACTAACATTTTTAATACAGTTTAGAGTGCAATGATGAGTGTCGTTTGGTGGAAAGAAATAGAAGACTAGCAATAGGTTTGCAAATTCGTAATCCAGATTTAAGTTCAAAGTTAGCACCGAGGTATTCAGATTTTATGCGCAATTGGGCTAAAAAAGATCCCAAATTTTGTCAACAAATTCATGACAAATTGACAGAATTAGTACAATTGGCAAAGCAAAGCAAACAAAATTGTCGTTCGTATTCATTTGATACAATGAACAGAGATAAACGCCATTTTGTTCACGAGTATTGTGAACATTTTGGCTGCGATAGTGTAGCTTACGATCCCGAACCTAATCGCAATGTTGTAGCTACAGCATCTAAAGATAAATCGTGGTTACCTAGTTACAGCTTATTGGGTGTTATTCAAAGAGAAAACGGTCATCGCAAAGTTCCAGGACCACAACAACTTGAGAAAGGATTAACTTCTAAGTCTGAAACAGTTGCTTTAAAACTACATGGACGAGCTCCTAGACCAACTACTCCTCCGGGAGAGTATGTGGATTATTTTAACGATCCACCCGAATAATTTTAGTAGAAATTTTTTGTAATGCATTTAATTTTTCATTTAAATATTGTTAATTTAAAAGGTAAAAAGTATAATAAAGGGTGTTTAAATTGTAACAGTTTATTGTTGTTTTTTAAATGTTTTTAAACTAAAATAAAATGTTTTTAAAGTAAAAAAGTTCTTGTTGCAGTCAACAAGTTACTGTAATTACAAGAAATTGCAAAATTTAATTTCTGAACAAAAAATTTACTTTAATATATTTTTTAAATACTCGAATATTTTTTATACATGTAACACTTGCAAAATCCACGGTTTTCGATTCTTACAAATTAATATAGACGACTTACAACAGCAATATTCATAAATAATAATTCGTTTTAATTATATTTTTAAAAATATAATTTGTCAAAAACGTTACTATTCAACCTAACTTCCAAGTTGCAACAATTCTTTTAATTATAAAAATTTTATAATATGTACCCTGACGTTATGTAAGTTTTTCAATTGTAATACAATCCCATATTAAATAATTACATTACATGTATATATAATTTTACAGTGATTAAGAAACATTTACTACATATAATTTATACAACCAGTTAGCATTGATATAGACATTTAACAGACACAATGCAATGCATCAATTTGTATAAACTGTTGTGAAGCATAATACTTTTATGTAGGAATGCAGTGAGTTAACCAAAAGTACAGCAACTATTTGTTTTACGTGCTGTTTTATAAAATGCTTTAGATTGAATACTCAAGCCTTCAGATTTTGCTACCAAATCATCTATTTTTTCACCTCGATCTAAAACTGCCTCTATCGTGTTATGCTAAAATAATACATAATAATAATAAATTTGACTAAAAAACTGTTATTTTTACCAAGATTATTTTAGTTTCGTCAAGATCAGTTTGTATTTTTGTCATTGCATCGGCCTCACGTGGATTTTGATATTTAGCTAAATATGTATTTAAATGCGGAAACGTTACATCTTGTTCTCTTAAATTAGGCCAACTGGATGCAGGAAACTGTTGTGAAAATTCATCGAGAACTTTTGTAATGAGTGTGTGAGCAACTCGAGAAGGATACTCATGGTCAGAAATGACGACTCCAGCAATGTTATCTCTTCGTGCATACACGTGACAAGTGTATTCTAAAATTATGTATTTTAAAATGGAATTGAAAATGTATTACAGTTAAAGTAAGCACCTCCTTCTTTAACAGACTGCCTCGAAGCTAACATAGTACGTTCTGTAATTGTTTTACTAACAAATCCCATAAACTCTTGTACCGAACCTTTTTGAAAAAAACTGAAACCTGTTAAATCATAAGCCGCTGATAAACAATTTGCACTTGTCGGTCCTTTAAAGAACACGCTCATGCTGTATAATTTCACCATTTTTGCTTGAAGTTGTATAAATGAAATGTAAATGAAGCGTTCTTCGTTACTTTATGTTTCCAACATTTATTCAGTTTTTCTGTTGATTTCAGTGAATTAATTTTCAATTTTTAATTAATAACGTCACCAGAACCTGTAATTTAAAATTGAATTGAACGTAAAAAACTTACAAATAAACATACGAAACGTCAAATTTTATGACACCGAAATGATAAATTGATGATTAACATACTTTGACAAAAACCTACTTTTCTACGTGTGAGTGGTCGTAACGAGTGATAGAGGATTGCGCGGATTGTAAGAAAAGAGAGATGACTAATGTGAAAAGTGAATGTGCGATCGTTGGTCCGCCAATCAAAATTAAATTATCTAAAGTTGTATTAGCACTGTCCACTGCGTAACGAGTAATGTGCAAAATTCAAGTCATATGATTATGTGACGTGACATAATTACTAAGTACACTGTAAAAAAGTAAAAACAGAAGGAACAGAAGTCTTTTGTTGTTCTTCGTGCTTCGTCGTGCTTTCAAAAAATAGATGGAGTAAGAGTGAGGTTATGTCGTTATGTGTGTTATCATTTTTTAAATTACGAAACTTTGCGCAAAAAATTGAAAAAAATTTTGGATTTCTACCGCAAACAAAATTATTGATGATCTATCATTACTAGTGTAGGACAAAGTCCTCTCTATGGGTTAGTTTATGGTTCATTATCTTACAAAGTGATAAGGAGTATTCGTCATCGCATGTTCAATACATAAAGGCACAAAGGCAATAGGGGCAATAGAGGTGACCAAAGGTGACATAAAGTAAGTGAAAGTAAGTCACATTGGTCACAATTCGAATTGAAATAATAATTGGTATAAATAAACCAGAAATACTTATGGATAATAAAAAAGACTTTTGGGGTTCTTGGATAACTTCTCTGGCATTGGCTTTAACAGTTCCTGCAGTTATTTATAAAGTACTTCATTCCATTTATTATAGAAAGAATCAAATGGATTTAAAAGAAAAGGTATTTCTGAAAGTAGGAGAGTTTATTTTGAGTAATAATTTACTTGCAGGTAGTCCTTATTACAGGTGCAAGTTCTGGTATAGGCGAAGCACTAGCACACGAGTTCTATCAACAAGGTTGTAAAGTTATTTTATGTGCTCGAAGACAAAATGAACTTGAAAGAGTACGTATGGATCTGCTTCAAAAATATCCAACAGTTCCAACCCATCCACCTATAATTATGCCAATCGATTTAAGCAATTTAGATTCTCTCGACGATACAGTTACTAAGATTTTAGAAATTACTCAACATATTGATTTGCTAATAAATAATGGTGGAATATCGAATAGGGGATCAGTAGTCGATACAAATAATGATGTATTTATAAAAGTCATGACAGTAAATTATTTTGGTGCAGTTGCTCTTACAAAAGGTAAAAATTTTACTTAAAACTTCTGTTTGTAACTAGTTTATTGTAGCTGTGCTACCACATATGATTGAGAGGAAAAAAGGACATATTTTATTTATGAGCTCTATTCAAGGGTTAATGGCAATTCCACATCGAGCAGCTTACGGCGCATCGAAACATGCTATTAAAGCGTTTAGTGATAGTCTAAGAGCAGAAGTTGCTTGTCACAATATTTTTGTAACTTGTATAAATCCTGGTTATGTTAAAACTTCCATGTCTTTAAATGCTCTTACTGCAACAGGAGAAGCTCATGGTAAAATGGATACAAGTACTGCTAAAGGATATAGTACGGAATATGTAGCTAAACAAACAGCTTTGGCAATTACACAAAAACAAAATGAGGTTCTTTTGGCACCTCTTCATATTAGACTAATGAGTTCGATTCGTACAAACATGCCTAGCGTATATTTTTTGATTATGAAACTTAGAGCCTGAGAAAAGCTTTAAATTATAGATGTTTAGATAAGAAATATTTAGGGAACTAGGGAAAAGAAATGTAATTAAAACTATGTAAAAGGGTATTAAATATGTGGACAATTTTAAAAAATTTTATTTTTTGTACTTCATATTACATACTAATTTAAGAAAATTTATTCTATCTAAAGCAGCTAACAAATTAACGATCTGTTTTTACAGATTTTAACAAATTAATACAATTTGATACTAACTTTCACAATTCATTCAAATGCTCAAAAATATCGTTATAAGATTTTCACTTATTTAATAAATGAGTGTAGATTGGAAGAGTAAATTGAGCATTCAATTATTTAAGGACGTTATACACTCTATAAGCACAAAGACTAGCAGCTGCTAATGATATGCTACAGTGTATAATTTTACGACGAGTATCATCTTTTCTAACTAATACTACTGGGGATGACGCTTCCGAAATTGCACTGGACAATTGTAATTTGGATAATTTACGCGGATCTCTTTCTTCCTGTAATAAATTAAAATTCTTTTAGCTAATCAAAATTATGTCACTACATACTGGGTGTAGAATGTCCTGGGCAACATATATTGTAATTTTGGCATTCTTTGTCTTAGAAAGCATATTGGTAGTAACCTCTTAAGCTGTGATGCAGAGTTTTCGATTTTCAAAAACTATGTTTTGGTGTAAACAGTGGTGTAACTAAGAACAAGAACTTGGGGGCATCCCCGCAAGATTTAGAGTGAGCCCCCCAACATAAATTTTTTGACATTAACAAAAAAAAATTTGAAAATTTCAAAGAGTTTCAACTTAAAAAAATACTCCTAATAAAACTGATTGGTGGAAAAAACGGCCAAAAGTACACATAGATTAGCGAAAATAAAATTTTTCCCACCTGAGAATATCAACTTTGGCAAGTCCATTCTATATTAGATATTATTTTCTTATAAAAATTCATATAATTCAATTGTGACTATTTCTAAAACTTTTACAACCGACCAACTTTTAGTTGCTTATTGTCGAAACATCTGTGTAACTTCACAAGGGAAGAAAAGGATTTACCTATTTCTTTTTTAAATTCTCAAGTGGGTACATAATTACAAAACATACATTTTTAAAGTTCCTCTAAGCTAGCGTTGCACCACAGCTTCTTTATCTAAGCCAATAGACACCTTGTATTTCTAGCGTCAAACGTTAAAACATGGGCCAAGTTTATCTTCTATTGGTTTGAAAAAAAAAAGCTGGGTTCTAGAGGTTGTGATGAAAGGCTAGCTTTATGGTACAAACTATGGAATTTTACGGGGGCCCCTTTTATTCGAGGGTCCTCCCGCGACGCGGGCCCGTTATTTACGACAGTGGGTGTAAAGTAATAATTAAGAAAGCAGGAAATTACACAAATATGATTTTATTTGTAAAATCCCTAGTCACTTAGGTCATTCGATACCAGGTATAATTTTGAACAACTCCAAATAGTAAATTCTAATTACCTGATATTTTACGCAATTGTCAAATTGCCATGAAGCTGTGTAAAGGCTGGTGCATAATGTAGAAACGACACTTAAAGGAGTACTAATATAAGGTTTATCTGACCAAATAAAACCTACAATAATCAAACGATAAAAACATCATTTTTGAGTTAAACTAGCTACAAACCAGTTACTAAAGCTGCTAATCCTGACAATACTGCTGTCTTATGTATACAATTTCCTACGTAAATCCATCGTGCAGTCTCCTCGCCAAGTTGAGTTGGTTCGATTACAATTACACTACAACCTGCATCTAAGGCTCGTTCTAATTCCATAGCAAAGGTATGATGCGCAAATTCGCTATCGTAAACTTCATGAATAACGGCTATATTAGACGAATAAAGTGATCTAAAATTATTAAAGAACTGTGAAACAATTATACTTTTTATTACATTTCTGCTTACCTATCGCCACCAGCATCCATCTTAACGCCTTTATGTGCTATTATTTACAATTAATTTTTAAGTCTAATCTTCTTACATACAACAAAAGTGACAAAATATAAATTTTGTGATTTTATGATTTTGAAGTTTAAGGTTATATTATAGAATCCTATTTCACTGTTTGACTTTGATTTATGTAAACTGTTTGTAAGTTTATGTAGTAGCCAATAGATGGCAATTAAGATGATAAGATTAAATTTTGTTAATCTACAGGTGGGCAATTATCCCTTCCAAGTTTTCATTCATTTGAATACACTGCGTCTAAAAGTTTCGTATTCGGTTTCCGATTGTGTTAGAAGTAGGTGCGGTAGTTTTATTTCAATGTTTAGACTTTCGTAAGGGTTGTTTTATATAAATATATCTTAATAACAATTTGTGTACTGTGTAGTGAAGTGATGGTAGTAAGTCCTTGTAGCAGTGCTGCACGTAAAGCAGGTAACGACGAGGGCTGACATGTGTCATGTGTTAATATTGTGTACATCATGTCCCAATGTAGAAAATTTGCACCTAACATCTTCAACAAATCAAAGTGCTCCAATTGTTTTCGACAAAAAGAGGAGCATTCGGCGGAGGCTTTGGAATGTAATCGGGTAAGTTTTATAACAAATTGTTTAATATTTATAAGTAATTCTTCGGCGACAAAAATCATTTTGCAGTTATTTTTGTTGGGTTCGAATTTTAATAGTTTCCTTTCATTTAATTGGAAAGGATTGTCGTGAGTAAGAATGTCGTTGTTTTATTGATACCTGATACAATTAATTTATTGTATAGAAAAAACAATCACTAGAGTACCTAGAGTTCGATGGGAACTGTGTAAAGCGACACTCAAATTTTTCCCTAACATCCCTACTGGATGGAGATAATTATTTGGAGATAACCTTTAACTTGACCAATCAAGTGAAAATTATGATTTAAAACTTCATCTTCATTTTGCGTCGTCGTCGAGTAAATTAACAACTTCTCTTGAAAAACTCGGTACAGTAGTACTTGAGGAATTCTAAAAATCTCGGCACCCAAGCATGTAACTGCATCTTTTTAAGAGTGTAATTTTGATAATTGTTTTTTTACTTGCATTTAGTTTTTCAAGTACTTAAAGCAAGTTAATTATTTTGTGATTGCTTTACGATTGGAAATTGGATGTAACTCAAGTTATTTATTATATTACATTTATGTATGTATACGGTTTAAAACTTGTCCACTTTTTTCTTTGAAATTTTGTTCTCTTCTTTTTGCAACAAGTCCAAAATGTACTGGAATAAAAATTCAAGAATAAAGTGAATTGAATACCTTCATAAATCACAAAATTTGACAACTTGCAAGTATTTGAACTTGTGTTTTAACTTTGATCTTTTGTTTTTATCTTTTTTTAATCATTTTATTCTTATTTTTCACCAATTGTTTTATTTCATTACATTCTTGTTATTTTTAATTTGCCAAATTTGGAAACGTGTATTGTTGTCTGGACAAAAACTTGATGGTAATTGTAGCATCCAACATTAGTATGTTTTATTGTACAGTCAGTCTCACAATTAATGGCCACCCTGGCTATAAGCCTAGCACGAATTGTGGATGAAACCATCATAGCACCCCTGTATTCAAAATTTAATGTAGTTTTTAAAAAAGTAAAAATATATATGGTGTTCCATTTAAAAATCAAAAGTTTGCTTCATTTCCGGCGTAATCGGAAGTGACAGAATTGTCACAAATAGTTAAAACAATTGCAATTTATGTGAATATAATGCACACCAAATTTCATATTGATATGTTGATAAATAACGTAATAAGAGTATTCCAAACCCCCGTGTCACCCGGTATATGCGAGAATGAGACGTCACGAATCTATAGCAACGACAACCGACATGCGCGCTGACATACCATTTTCTTTCTACCATGATTATTATTCAAAAGAGCCATAAAATAGACATAACATTTCTTTTCTCAACGTTGTTTTTTTACACTCCATACTACTTTATTATACTCCTTATATTAGTTCGTCTTCGCAAGTACTTGTGTGTAATTTTAGACAGTACCTACTGTTTCTATGTCATCGAATTTGTCTAATATGATGTTTTTGGAAGTTTAGTTTATTTTTATATGTCCTTAAATAGAAAGTTTCCATTGGCGATTAACTTCCTCGCCATTTTTCAGTCGCCTTATCCATCCGATATCCCAATTTTGAGTTATTCGTTCTGATAAAAGTCAGGTTTGGGCAGAGCAGAGGTTCGAGATCAATAAAGAGCAGTCGAAGTGTGACAACCTTTCAATTCTAGTTTGCGGTCTATCTTCAAAAACATTTGGCACCTGAGATACGACCCTGAAGTTCCATACAGGAGATGCCTACAATAGAAGATTTGCTGCTCAATCCTTACCGATGAGAGTTACTTGATCACTCTCCGTAGATATAGGTACAGCCTAGAGTAATTTACCAACAGTTATGAGATAAAAGTGGAAATTATTGGTCTTTCGGAGGGGTGGGGGCAGACGCGGACTGACTATACTTTTTCAGGGGTGCAGATATTCCTAGGGGATCAATCATATATTTGAATTACTATAGTCTTACGCCCCTGACATTTTTGAAAAAGCTCACCCTGTATAAATCAGACAATGCCAGCATTTTTTATTTATCAATTTCGAGAGAAAGCTCGGATTTGTCGTAACTTCCGGAACGCTGTAGCGCTCAGCGCCCCTTGCTAGTCGGCGCCTGGGTTAGGGGGGTTAGACATCAAATTATAGCTGTTATTGACGGGATCAAATGAGGCCAGTTGAACCCTGTGAAATTTGGATTCAGTGATCGTAGGTTCAATTCCTTATCTGTGATATTCTTAGTAGCTCTAAAATAGAAATTGCAGACATCGAGATGGACATTAATGATTTGTCGTGCAGTTGTATTAAAGGACGTTTGATTATTACCTTCTGATTCTATTTTACAAAAATTTTCATCAGTTTTAGACATCTATTTGGGAATACCTTATAGAAAAGATGGAGGATCTTCGCCCAGCTCTATGCCACCTTGTAGAAAGTAGAAATATTATTTTTCTGCTCTTGCTGGATTTACCCACACTTGCTTGAATTCAAATATTTAACCTACCTGTACGATTTCTTCAATTTGAGTTTTGATTCGTGGTCTTCTTTTACATAGTCTTGTTGGTCTGAATTTGTATTAAACTATGTCTATTTAATAGATACAGCTAAACCACACCCACAAAAAGCGCGATATCCGAATAGAATTTTTCTGTTGGTCGAATTTTGAAAATATGGTTTGTAACAAATCAGACAAGAATTGACATGCGTCCTTATTTGACAGAAATTTATGGGTAGATAAATATATACTTAGATGTATCTGTACGCTGGACAGAGTATATACAGGGTGGGGAAAAAGTAACGCAACAAGACTGTAACTTTTTTATTATCGATTTTTCGAAGAAATGTTTTAAACAAAAGTTATTAGGCTAAAAATGCTTCACGTATTCGTGGTATTTACCTGCTCATGCGTTATCGTGCGTGGGCACAGGAGCACGCAACTCTGATTTTTTAAATGGCAACCTATGATTTTTAAATCATAGGAGGGAAGGAGGGTTGAGTCGCAGCTTACTTGAAAGCATTGCAGTATTTTATACTTGCACTAACGCTAAGCAACGACTTAGGAGTCGCCTAAATATGTTGCTCTCATTGGATCTAGGTATTAACAAATTAACAATTTAGATTAGATAACTCATAAGCCGTTGGTTGCTTAACGTTAGTGCAAACGACCATAAGGCGAAGATATTAGAGGTGGGAAGTTTTCAAATTAACACCCCGGTATAGTATATCTTATTCTACCTAATATTATTATATATTTATTGCTTGTGTTTATTTTCAGCTAATTGAAATAAAAAAAGTCAAGCTTTAGAGAAGAGGTAAAATGATAACGTTCTACATATACTCATCATTTTACTGAGGCTTAATTCGCGAACATGACGTTTTGATCGGTACACGAAATTTAACTGATAATTTTTTCTTCTTAATTAAACACAAACAAACGTGTACGTATATGACTTTACATTCTGTACTTATAATGTGTTGTAAAATTAAATGAACATTGATTTCATAAAACTTCTTCAAGTCTATAGTATCAAGAAACCATCAAGAACAGTTCGATTGTTTGATAAATATATTTTACGAGATTTATATCTATAGCGAGAAATGCTTAGAACTAGGTAAATATTTGCTCTTTATACACGTACCGGGCACAGGTATTCTTTTAAAAAAAATTGTACGGGCTCTGGCAAATATTTGTCATAGACACGCCAATGTATTATTTAAAATTTTTAAACCGTGCATATTTCTTGCCAGACCTTGAATCTTGTACAAAAACAATTTTAACTACCTGAAATCAGCTTGTGGCTGCGTATCCAATACGAGGTAAAAATGGGGGTTACTGAACGGAAGACGATTAATCAGCGACTACCTATAAACAGGTGATGCATAAAATTAGGGATATTAGATCGCCACACCTTAGGGTTCAGCATAAAATTTCAATTTGTTATGCATTCTTCTAACTCTTTTTTTTTCAAATACGGCGTTCTTCTATAAAAGGGATGGTTGCAACGAAGAGCATTCGATTTTAAATAGTTTTGATGGATTCAGAAAAGTAAATCAAGAATTGTTTAGACTTTACAGCTTTGAATTTTAAAGTGGATACCCCAATAGTTAGATATGTACGTAAACAGACAACCAGGTGTGTTGGTAGGGTAGAATTGTTAAAATTTGATGTGGCAGTAGGAGTAATCAAAAAAATTAATGAGTTACCTGAATTCTCGACTGTATCCTTCTTTTATGCACGAGATAAAAAACCACTCGAGGCCCAAATACCGAGACTTTGCTGACAATCATTTTAAATAATTAGATTTATGGGTGTTGCTCCTCAAGTTGCCACCATGTCTAAACAACCCGTAATACATCTGGTTGACTCTTTGCATTTTACCATTTGTAACTCGATGTAATTAATGGAAATTGGAATACTTCAAAAGTCAAAGTCGTAAAATCCAAATGATTTTAACAAAGTATTTTGTTGTTGTGTTCTGAACATAATGTTTTTGTTTTAATTTAGATTTTTGTTGTTGTTTACAAACGCTTTCGTTTGGAAATTTGTAATGGAGATGTCGCTTTTGAGCAAAACTGAACAAGAGAACGATTTCTGGCCTAATTTCAAGAATTTTCAATAAGGACACGCGTGGGTGAATTTACTTAGAACCGTGATAGATAATAGGTTGTTTAATATGGCATTAAATTGAATTGGGAAAGATGTTTGATCTAGAGATTGGTTTTAATTTATTGGGTGTTGCGTTTCTAGGAAAATAAGGTAGTGTGCGGAATCTTCATTATTCCTCGTACTTCAGATGCAAAAGGGGTTCATTTCATTTCCACAGAAATTTACTGTCGATATTTTAGTCCTCATAACGTAGGCTCGGCTATAGCTAATAAATCTGTCATTCAGAAATGTTGAACTTTAAATTATTTATTTGGATAATGTAATATGTGAAACTTCAATGTTTTTGTTCTAAATCGTCGATTTTGCAAGAGAATGCTAAGAAAAGTTGAGGAGAACTTAAACTGAGCTCCAATTTAGATAAATTTCATTTTCATCGAATGGCGAAGGCCGAGATCAAGGCGTTATTGTTTATTTAAGAATGGCGGGGATTATTGGACACGTAAGGCTCTTATATCCGAGGGGTCAACCACTGTTCTGAATTTGTTCACTGCCTAATTTGTTTTCTTTGTTTGTGTTTATTACAAAAATAACTGAGTAAACAGTGATATTAATGTACTTCATAATTTAGGAAATGAAAACTTTAAAAACTTGTTAAAGGTGTTTAAATTTCAAAATCTCGGGTTGTAATCGAAGCGAGAAGCATGGATTTATGTTTTGTTATACCGGCTTTTGTTTTTATTCTAGAGCAACTTGATCCTCAATTTTTATTAACAAATTAGCTTATTTGAGTACAAAATTTAAAAATAAATACTCAAGTAATATACATTTTTGAAATCAGCAAAATTTATATTATATTTATATTTAAAAAACTAAAGTTGATGATGGTTCCAGAAAACCGAAACGTTTTACATCAAATGTGTTTTCGGAATCGGGTGTAGAATACAAAATGGCTTAGGAGAAGTTCGGTCAGATTTTAAAAATTTTTGATAATAAGGAAAATAAAGTCAAAAAACGGAAAATCACTTTTTTGTTTTTTTGTCAATAATTCAAAAAGAAAAGCATCTAGGGCACTTTTCTTTTTAGATTATTAGTCGGCATAAAATTCCGCAACTTTGCCCCAATTTAACCGTTCCTCTATCTCTTCAAATAAGCGAGATCCCCATGCTGCCGGTCGTATTTGAATAACCCTGTATATCGTTTCTAATTTACTTGATATTTTTAAGTCATGATAATTATAGTGACTCACAAACTCATTTTTATGAAAGGTGACTTCATTGGCAAATATGGCACACACTTATTCTAGTGTATGCAAAGAATTAGTTCTTCGCACAGTTTTTCCCGGTTTTTCCTCCGTTAGTTTTTGAATCAAATAACTACGAAAAGGGCGTAATTTATTTTGTTCTGTAGCAGCTATGGAAGACCGGTTACTTATCTAGACACCCTGTATATCTCGAAACATACAAACCAACCCACCAATTTTTCGTTACGGAAAATATGTCAACTAAAATAATTTAGTTTAAATTATTTTTTGCTGAAAAAGATTCGTCCAATTATAATCAAGGATTCAGATTAGGTACAGGCACAGTTAAAAGTCGCTCGTATCTATGACTGTTTTAGGTTATTTTAACTGCTAGTGTTCTTCAAAATCTATGGCTGGTCACGCCCGCTCAGCTCGCTAATAAAGTTGGTGGAACTGTATAAACATTCTTCTAACCCTTCTCGATACTACGGTATTTTGATCGTTTAGTAGTAAATTTTGAAAAACTAGGATTAAAATTAAAATTAAATTTAAATTAAATTTTGTGATAGTTAAGTCTTGTATTTATACACGTATGAATAAAAATACATGATACACATTCCCAAGCTCCAGTTGAAAATAATTCTTCCAAGATTTCACATTGTTCCAAATTAGCTTTACACCCTATATAATTAAAATTACATAAAATGTAATCCGTAATTGTAAACGTGAGAAACTTTTGTACTCTATTGTTTTTGTTTTGAAATATTTAGATCTTTCCATTATTATTTAGTTTAAGAGTGTACTAATAATAGACTTTTTGTCATGATTAATATTTTAATCAAGTCATGCAGGTCGTTCAGTTTAGTATTAACTTTAAAGTTATCTATCTGTAAAGCTCAACACACCTAATTTATGTTTTCTCAGTAGAAGAAATAGAAAGTTATAATACTACGAGTGTCGCGCTAAAGTAAATTATATCAAATCATGAACTGAATCCGACCAAATGACAGAACGAAAGTATTTATTTTTGCACTAAATTTTATTATAGAATTTTTTTTTAAGAGAATACTCGAGAGGATATAGTTTTAATTTAAAATATCTTCATTTTAAGAAATTGCCAATTTGAAATTTTTTACAAGTATAACTAGAATATGATTGGAATGCTCTAATTCAGTTTATGTGCCTTGTTTTGTTGTTTTGAAGAGTTTTCGTTGCCCATAAACTCATACTCTCTTTTAGGTATGAAGAATTTTCTTTCGAATATAGACATTGGATTGTGAGAGTATAATTTCTCCTATACTCGAAGATGCAGGTATTTGAATGATGGTAATAAAAAAATTTTATTATAGAAATTATGTTCACCTGCATCCATCAAAGCAAAACGAGAACGTAAGCAATCTTCGTTATTTATGCATAATTTAAAGAAATATTATTTAATTATTGCATGCTAGTTAATTAAAAAAATTCTTATTTACGACAATTACATTTTAATTATACCTATGCGGAACGATAGGAAGGAATTAAGGCAAATTTGTAGTTTTTATTTAACCATAAATTTTGAACATTTTCGAGTTCTAATGGTCGGTACTTTTTCTTTCAATTAATTCAAATATTCATTTTTTTTAAATTTTGATACCTAGTTAATTTAAGTTATGTGAAATTTTTAACATTCTACAAGTTGAAGACAGAACGTTATGGATATATCTTCAATATGGATTAGAATTCTTGGGTGACATTTTTTATCAATTAAATTATATGCTGCAGTTTTATTCGAACTTCCTCAATTACAAAAAATATCAAATTTTTTAAAAAATAAGTTGTGCTGGATGGCCTGGAGATAAGTAGTTTTGAAAAACGTTACGTTACGTAGCCTTCGTGATCTGAAAGAAATAGAACTAAGCGAGGAACTGCGAATGTAACGACCTGTGGGTTTAATATTTAAAATTTAAATTAAAATAAATTCAACTTTTTGCTATCATTGAGGAAGAACCATGTATCTGATGTGAGTGCTCCGCGTGCTCCATCAGAACTAATTCGGAACTAATTCATATATTTATTTAAAACGCGAAAGCTTTTCTTCACCGATAATTATAACGTGCATCTACTGGACCGATCTTAATGATTTTTTGTGAAATCGAAGCTCTCAACCCACAGATATGTCAGCAATAATTTTTTTCTTCAAATTATAAATTTCATACATTTTTTTAAATAAATTGTCACTCTTATTTCTCTCCTATCTCCCCACTTTAACAAAGTTCGATCACGTTGAATGATGGACACGTCTATATCGTGCATTTAACAACGAACAATCATCGGTGTATAGGTTGTAGGTGCATATAATAATTTTTGAAAATTTTATTTTTCTAACGCATTCGTAATACATATCTTCAAATATTCGTCGAATTTGGTGGTGACCACTCGTATATTATTAATTGTGCGTCTCTGCTCTGCTCCGTGCATATTTTGTTCATTGTACTAGTTTCTAGTATCATAATGAAGTTGTATATGCATACGGAAAGTTTTCATGATTCTGATACATATTAGAATTAGGATTGTTAGTGTTGGAGCGTTAACAATTTAGAGAAGTATGGAGAGTTGAAAATTAATCCATTCATTGTTCAAGAACAATTTCATCACAAATTTTTGACCAGCGAGCAATTTAAGTTTGCATGATGCGATTAGTGACCCATCAATAGTTCTATAAACAATTATCTCTTGATTTCAGAATAATTGCCTAAAGATCGAATAATTTAGATTTTTGTTATCAAATATGTTGAACAATTTTAATATTTTTCCGAAAAGTCTAAAAGTAGCATTGGAAAAGAGATTTGTGTAATATACTTTACTCTAGCAAAACGGTGTAATTTAAACGGCGTGTTAAAATAATATGGCTGGAACGAGTTTTGAACCTTGATCGAGCCTATTCCTTTAAAGGTAAAATTTATTACTGGTTAACCCTGTAGCTGTTGCAATATTTAGTACAGGCCGTAGAAACGATCAACTTACAGCATTCGTTATTAAGGCTGTAGTAATCGATCTTTATTCAATTCGTGTTTTAAATGGTAGCACTTTCTTAAAACTCAACCCAATAAAAAAAATTAAACCAAAAAGATGTTAAAATGGAAATCGTTGTATGTTATTTCTTTTTGGTGATTATGTGGTACGTGAAATATCATCCAACACTTTAAACTTTGATATAACACATATATTTTACACGCAACTTGAGGTCTTGGGTTGTAGCAGGTACTCTGGTCATCGAACTTACACAGATTATCTACCATATGGACAACAAACTAGGAAACTTACGCACTCTCTAATACTGGATTTATGTATAAAACATAATTGAATTTATTAAATGCAACTCGAGATAATATCAAAACTTAATATTTATTATGTACAAAAATGGAATAGAAAGGACTTTAATAACTTTTTGGATGGTACAAAACATAATGGACTTAGTATTTTAGACATTAAACATATAGGTATTGTATAAAAGATAATTTGTTATGACTGGCATCATTATTTTAATTTTCTATTGTGTGGCATACAAGAGAACCGTAATGGGATATCAACGAAAGCAGTTGTTTATTAGCGTGTATAATGCAAAAATCGCTTCCTACTGTTGATGGCTAATTTTTATAATTTTTTCAAGTCCCAGGAACTTATATTCTCTAATAACTGCGAGGCTGAGGAAGTAAGTACAATTATTAAACAGAAAATATTCTCAGCACAAAAAACAGCAGTAAAAGCTCTATTCAATTGAATGTGAACTAGACGTAAAAGACAAATTATCAATTCGTTAAAATTTATTATCGAGCCCTCATCAACAGATGAAGAATGGAAGGTTACTAGCAGCAGCTAGTTTTCTTCTTGGGAATTTCGAAATGCTAGACCAGAAACTTTTGCTCGAGTTGAGTCAGCAAGTCGTAATAGTTATGATGTGACAGCTGTCTGGAACCTTCTGTTTCTTCTAGGCATGTGCTTGTACATATATATATCGCCTAAATTGGAGGACGAGTTACATTTGAATGCCGAAATCATCAATAAAACTATTGTTCTATAATTCCTATAATTATAATAAACTATAATTCCTTTTGATAAATGTATCAAAATCCATTACAGCGAAAAGCACGTGGTTCGTTAAAAGGGAGACATTAAATGTCTTATTAAAGATCAAAATAAGTTGTGACTCATGGAAACAAACGGTCGTGGCTCCTTTACGCTCCGGTTGCATAGGCGAATTATATTTTAATCCAAGAATTAGATGTATAATTCTTTGATGTGGCAATCTTACACGCTGTAATGTATTATTTATTAATTTATTGTGTAACGTTGCTGTATCTAAGGATTATAAATCTAATTCTCGGATTAAAATATATTTCGCCATTATGCAACCGAGCGTAAAGGTGCCATTACACTTGTACACTTTTTGTATTGCGCAACAAGAAAAGTTGCGCAATTCTGATATTGCCATGGAAACAACGATGCAAATTTAAAAATGGCGCGGTTTTGACAATTGCATGACACTTGCAATAAAAAGTGGCGCCACAAAAGTGTACAAGTGTAATGGCACCTTTAGTATCTTAAACTAGGTCACAATAATAGCTGACTTATCAGTCATTTTTGATGTAATTTGCACTATTTCTAACCAATTATTTTACATGAGGTTAGGCCATTCTTAAATTTTTTGACAAGAATGGGTCTTAAAATATTAGATAACATTTTGCCGCTCGAAGAATCAAAATAGTGCAAATGACATTTAACTTCACTTTGACGTTCGAACCAAAATGGCTGTCGAGTCGGCTGTATGTATCATAGTTGACGTCAAGATTTCAGTAGGTAGATCGCGATATATTTTTAAGAAAATAGTCAATCATAATGTTTAGTGAAGTTGGCCACCCCTGCTCTAGAGCAGACTGGGGACGTCCGATCTGAAAATTATGTAACATTTTGATACCTGTCAGCGCTGGGTCGCTGGCTGCTGATGGGTCTTTCTCTTTCTGATGCTTGTATTAGTTTTATTCATATTCTTTGGAAAAATATATTTCTTAAATTGATGACGTAAAATATTCAACCTATATATACAGGGTGTCTCATAAAGAATGGGACAACGCTTGGTCACAGATTCTCTAGGTTAAAATAAACCGATTAAACCTAATATACCTTAAAACAAAGTCCTCCGGTTTCCAAGTTAAAAGACCTTAAAGGTCAATTTTTAATATTTTCTTTTTATGATAATTTCCACAAATGTGAAAATATTTACTTTAAATTTGGAACAGGTGCTTATTATTACGAAGTTCATCAGTAGAAAATTTTTCATATAGTAGGCTTGATCATAAGAGGCACTTAACCTAACTTTTACAACTTATTTTAGCTTTAACTTTGTTATCTGTGAATTTTTTTTTAAATATTGCGTTATTTTCTGAATGATAATTAAAAAATAAAAAACTAAAGTATTCTTAGTTCATATGCCTAAAACCAACCGTTAGCCTTAAAATTCCGGTTAAAGTATTGAGTTGTCGTTAGGACGTGCAATTATCAAGTAGCAATGATCACAAAAACAAACGACAAAATAGTGGAAAACGTTTGTTTACAAAGAATGTTTAGTGTAGTATCATTAGAAATTGTTTTGTAGGCCCATTCGTACTTCCACCAAAGGTCAAATTTAATCACTATTCAACGTTCTTGGAAAATAACCTGGATGAACTATTACGCGACGTACCTCTGATTTTAAGACAATGTTATTGGTTTAACATGTTTTCCAATATTTTACACATTGTTTTTGTGATGATGGCTACATGATAATTGCTCGTCTTAACAATAATTCAAAACTTGAATGCCAATTTTAAGACAAACGGCTACTTTTACGCATATGAACTAAGAGTACCTTACTTTTTTGTTTTTTAATTATCTTTCAGAAAATAACATAATATTGAAAAAATTTTCACCGATAACAAAGTTATAGCTAAAACAAGTTATAGAAGATAGGTTAAGTGCCTCTTATAGTCAAGCCTACTTTATGAAAAATTTTCTACTGATGTACTTAATAATAAGAAGCACCTGTTCCAAATTTGAAGTAAATATTTTCACATTTGTGGAAATTATCATAAAAAGAAAATGTTAAAAATTGAACTTTAAGGTCTTTTAACTTGGAAACCGGAGGACTTTGTATTAAGGTATATTAGGTTTAATCGGTCTATTTTAACCTAGAGAATCAGTGACCAAGCGTTGTCCCATTCTTTTTGAGACACCCTGTATACTG
This sequence comes from Malthinus seriepunctatus, assembly GCA_963924605.1. Lineage (NCBI taxonomy): Eukaryota > Metazoa > Arthropoda > Insecta > Coleoptera > Cantharidae > Malthinus > Malthinus seriepunctatus. Next base: position 50,035,651 of record OZ004600.1, read on the forward strand.
ATTCCTCGGACACTAATAGGAATGAGTCAGAATAATATATGTTTATATGCAAGTATTCAAGTTAAAGCTGTTACAATGGGTAGCAAAAGCTCACCGTAAAAGGAGTGCAATTCTTTCATATATTTTTATGACATTTCTGAAGAATCCCATTTTCTCATACGGTACATACATAGGTACATAAGAACAGTTTAAATCATCTTTTATATTTTTAGCTCAAAGATAGAAAATTCCGGAAAATTCCTTGAAACTTTTTGATTTCCTTCTAGTAGTAAATCAAAATTGGTGATTAAATTCAAAAGATTGTAATTTGTTAATGAACTTCTTCATTAGTTGATGCTTTATAGGAAAAAATTCAATTTATAAGATCTACATTCTATTATGACATTGTGATGTTCTCTGCAAAAAAATAAGTAATGTGGTTAATTTATGTTACATCATGGCCACTGAATTTTTATAATGTTTGAATATATTGACCATTATCTAAGTTTCAAATTAAAATGTATTAACTGTGCTAATTTCCTGGTAATTAATCTATCAAGTATTGTGGTTAACATTATAAATGAGATTTAACATTAATATTAGTCTTATTAAAATCAAACGTGATGAGAATCGCACTGTACATTACGAAATTATGAGCTGGAAATTTTCTCTCTCATCCTTTTCTTCTTCGTATAGATTCACACCAGGATTATAAGGCGTCTTATATTTAGATACTTCAATATGAAAGATGGTGATTATTTATTAGCACTTTTTTCTTCCAATGAATCAGTTTTACCACGGCAAAGTTGTGGCGTCATGGTCATTATTTTCAAATTGAATGTTTTATTTTAATTAATGGTAATATATTGGAATTTTTTCCTTCTTTTCTCATTGGTGCATCAAATTATCATCTTTAGTTAATAGCAGTTTGACCGTTGAAGGTTAATTGTAATTCTCGTTATTGGTTTTGAGGACTGTGATTTTTTTAATAAAAACCGTCAGATAACTCTTCTTCCTTAACTAACCTAACCTTTCTCCTCGCTCACTTAATTAAAAAAGAAACGAATGTTTTACGACAAAGCCTTTAAATTTTTTGTCTGCACTCGGATGTCAAATATTCGTTTGATTGACCTCTTCGAAAAACCTTTCACTTATAAATACTCCAAGCAGTCAAAGTACCCATTAGATGTGATTCTACACTGTCTACGTATAGTGCAAAATTTATTAATCGAAGAAATCTGTTGATAGTGACTTCTAACTTCAAAATTCCAATAGTTCACCAATAGAACACTTATTACAGGATCAGCGACTTACTCAATTTTAATTTTTTCAATTCCAAGAAAAAGCTATAATCGAGAAAAAAATATAAAAAAATTTTTATTGATTTTTTCGAAGTCTTGACCCCCCTGATTCCAACAATGCAAAAAAATATTTGAACCAAATGTCTGTATGTCCCCCTCCCCGAGCAAAAACTACTAAAGCAATTTTGATGAAATTTGATTTTAGTCACTTTAAAATTATATCATCGGAGAAATCTATACAGGGTCTCACGAAATCGGCACAGCATTGAGATAGCTCATATCTAGTCGGCTATGATAATTTTGCAAAACCTAATTTATTACACTTTCAAAATGAGCTTACAATATAAAAAACTTTTCCCCATTTAACCGACTTTGTATCTCTTAATAGTTTTCGATATCCCAATGCCGCGCCGATTTCGTGAGACAACCTGTAGATTATGGGAAAAATAAGGTGGATATTTTGGGCGCATATTTGAAATTTGGGCCAAATTAATTTTTATTTAACTATAAGATAGTATAATCTAAAACCCAATTGAAAAAAAAATGTTTATTCAAAATGGCGGCCAATAGAACGATTTTCCCATTTTATGGTTTTTCCCTTATAACTTAGCCAGTAATTATAATTATAAAAATTTCAAAAGGAATTGTATAGCCAAAATATAGGACTTTCCTCCTAACCAAGTCGATTTTTAAAATTGTTTCAAAATTGCCTACCTTTAAGGGGCCAAAGTACGACAAAATTTTAAAATGGATTTTCTCAAAAGTTGGTCCTACCGATTTATACATATTTGAATATGTTATAGACATAGACAACGTAATTTTCTATCTAAATATAAATTTTTTATCTAAATATAAATTTTTTATCAAAATCGTTCGAGCCGTTTTGGAGTAATGATTTTTTGAATATCAAAACTTCAAAAATCTCTAATTTCTTTTGTAATAAACATGAAAACTTGAAAATGGATATACTCGTATGTATCAATTTTATGAATATGTATTATTTGATACTATTTTCGGATAACAAAACACTTCCGGTTAAACCGGAAATTACACAAATATCAAAAATTTTAGGACCACTGTATATTTTTCAATAATTATAAGCTCGTAAAATTAGCTTTCTGAAGATATAAAATAATATATGTATACATATTGTGAACTTCAATTTATGCCAAATAAAAAATAAATGAAATAAGTATTTTAGCCAGTTTACACCTAAAAATTCTGCTTACATGCAGAAGGCCCAGGTTCGATCCCGGACGCAAACAATTAAAAAAAATTTTTTTTATAATATGTAATTTTTTATATTAACATAAAAATAAATTTAATACTAAAAACAACGGATGTGGCCATATGAGGAACTGTTTTCATGCCTAACTTCAATACCCAAACGTTTCTTTAATTTTTTAATATATTTTATTTATAAGATGTTAAATAAAATTTTAATATAAAAAAATATAAAATTACTATATTTGACGGGCGGGAAAAGTTCCTGGTATGACCATATCCGTTGTTTTTGTCCTCCTTCCGTATATTATGTCGGACTTCCACTGTTGGAATTAAAACCCAGCACGGTAGGTTTCAATCCCTTTTAGTAATTTGCAGTATTTGATTAGAAAGGTTTAACATAAGGTGTATTTGGAAGACTGAAAGTTTTGAAATTATCGATAATTACAATTTATAAATTCTTTTATAATTTAAGAATACTTTATTAGGACTAACACGAACAACGTTATTTATTGCCTCAAATAACAATAAATGAATAAATTTCGGTGCTAACAATTTTGTGAGCTTTTCCTCATTTTAAGATTATTTGTGAAAGTCCAAGAAATCTTCAAGTGCCATAAAAATAGTCATTTCTTAAAATTATACGGATTATTCAGTACTAAATAGACCTTTAAATTAAATTAAGAAATCAAGAATACCGTGACTTAAATTTCTTCGGTGCTCGGTTACAACTTCCACTCATTGACTAATTTTAATTCCTGCAAAACGAAGAATGATTTAATTAACTTCTCTAAGAAAATTACATTTTTATAACTTATTAAAGGTTATAAAAATACAAGAGAATGTTGCGGTTTGTCGGTAACCACAAAAAATTTAATATTACTATGATTTTGTCTCCATAACTATTTAGATCGATTGAGTGCTGATTCATTGGTGCTGATAAACTGATGTAAAGCCTGCGAGTATTAATTTTATGGTTTCGCTAAAAACATGTAATACATCATAAGGAAGTTTTCTTCTAATAAATGGTAGTTGGCCGTGTTGAGAAAATTAAATCTTGTAAGATTGCTAGCAACAATGTTGTTAATGATGCAACAAATGGTCAAACTATCGAAAGATTTGCATGAGCAACCATGATGCCAAAGCAAGACGAACTTGTTTACAACGTGTGTATGAATGTGCTTGCCGCTTGGTGAGATGGCGAATAGTACACCTGATGCGCCATTTGAAACGTAGCTATTTATTTGTGTCACGGTAGACCAGTCAAACCAACATTTAAAGTAATTTTGTAAAATTTACCAAGAATAGAGGTGTCGATAGATACAATACACAACATTAAATACCGTTTAACGTTCAATATTAGGCCGCAGGATATCGTGCACCGTGTCCGTGTCACCAGGAAGTAAATAAAAGACGGCATACTTGCACGTGCCGTGTATCATCAATCCGTTATTTCCTTTTTATTTATCCATATCTACACCTAAACTTTAATGTTTTTTAACACTATTTATTTAGAAAATATATACATCCACCGGTGTTTGGAAATTATTTTAAGTCAACTTCAAACTTCAAAGTTATATTTAAAACAGTCACTTTAAACTTTACAAGAATTCGTCAACTTCCGGTATTTCATATTTAGAGAATCGAAAAATTAACGAACTCAATTTCATGTTGGAAATTGGAGTAATATTCGAAACGAAAATAAATGTAACGGCTTGGAGCTTTTGGTCGTGGGCCAAAAAAACAAAATTGACCTACGTCTATTTCCTCATGTTTTAAATATTTATATCTTAAACACTCCACTTGGCTATGTTCTGTGTTTTGTACTCGAGGAAGAGTTGAACTCCAGTGTTTCTAAATTCTCGTAACATCTTCCTCTAATAAATCCGGTTTGCTTCGTTGCTTCTACTGTGTTCCGGTTCGAAATTGTAATATTTTTAGTCTAAATTTTATTTTTTTTCCACTTTGTTCTCTTCTTTCTTACGGCTATTACTTTAGTCAGTAGTGGATAACGCATAAGGTTTCACTAGGCCATGGCCTAGTGGCGGCTCATTTGAGGCCAGCGAAATTATCTGCTACTCGTGAGTTACGTATTTTTTTTACAAAATTTGATTATTATCGTGAATTTCTACCACAATTACCGGCAAAGCAGCTTCTCTGGTTTTAGATGTACGCTTCAAACAAACCAAAATTATTAGATTATTAGAGACCTTTTAGCAAATCAAAACAAATTGACTTGATTGTTTGTCGTCTGTAGAAGCGCCATAAGTCATTGGTATGGTGTTGACTGGGCTGTAGATGAGGTCTTCGGAAAACAAGCTTATTTGGATCAAAGTAAATTCTAACCGCTAACTATAGTCTAATATTTTTCTTTAGTGCACAGAATAACGTATCAGGAGAGCTAAAATGGATTGAGGTTTTATGTAGAGAGAAAAAATTGTATCTTCACAAATCCGTTTTCCACAGGTAAACGTCAAAATCGACAAACTGGATTGGCTACGATAAGCTTGTTACTCATAAATTAAAAGAAGAAAAAAAAATTTGTAAAATATTTTTTAGTTATTTATTAATTCGCGTCAGCAACTGAAACTATTGAACTATAGAGAACCCTTAAGGCTTTTCTACAAAATAACGTTTTTTATCACTTGGACGAGTTCTTTGATTGCTGTCATGGCTTGCGTTCCGGGGGCTCATCTGATTATTGATTTTTATTGCAACATTGAAAGAAAGAAAAAAGGAATTTGTCGTCTGCACTCTGGGTCAATTTCCCCATATGCCTTTAGAGGGTCAACGTTCATTTTTTGGTATTTTGTAGGAATTTATAAAAACGTGATTTTACGTGCTATTGCCCTATGTATCTGTAAGTTATTCAACACCCGGTATATCAATGTATTGGATCTGGATGTACCGTAAGCTGCCAATTTCCCCATCAATGAGAATTAATTTAAAGGATCCTGTGTTATAAGTCAGTCATTCGGGGTGCCATTCTAGTGAAACGGTTGCCCACCCCTCTGGTTTAGGATATGAATAGTTGAGTAATGGAATTCTGCAACGAATATAGAGCTGTGGCCGAACTTCTGGATCTTGCTAGCTTATTTACTGGTATCGTGACTTACCAAGCCGAGTAACAAGGAATACTTTGAATTTTAAATTAGGTCAAGCGAACAGGCCAAGAGCCCTAGTCGTGAGAACACAAGTGGTAGAGAATAAGCTATAAAAGACAGTCGTATATTATAAGAGAAGTACGCCCAGTATATTACATCACCGAAACTCTTTTGTAAGACATGTCCAACTAGTGAAAAACACCATCTCTTAATATATTCCACTATGAACTTACACATCTTATGAGAAAAATTAAAAGAACGCTGGGAGCCTATGGAATTTCTTGGATGTAAAGCGGTAGTCTAAGAAAGTGTTTCACATTTCTTCCAGTCTTTGACTGGCATTTCTTACGAAATGTATCTTAGATATTTAGATTTTGTTATGGATGAACGACATCACGATCTAAAGAACTTACAATCAGTTTTTTTTTGGTTTCGATAGCGCTCATCCATCATAAATTCGTCAGTTTTTTTCGAGGAAGACGTCGGTAATTTAAATATCACTTAAAATATTATTGTCGTGATGTTGAATTAGAATTTGTTTGATGTCGAGAATGAGCTTTAACTCGAACGGTGTTTTGGCACATAAATTTTCTTCTCGAGAGCTTTCAGATAAATTCGTTAAATACCGTGCATCATTCACCCGGTGATCTTGTGGTAATTCCGTTGACGAGTCAAATTTTATTTGGCGTATTTTCAGTTTTTATTGTTTTAAAAGTTTAAATGGCGATTTGAGAGAGGAAGAATTTTTTGATTTCATGCATTGTGTCCTGAAGTTGAGAAGCATGGAAAGTATTATTTAAATTATTATAGTTTGGAGAATATTTGGTGTGTACTTAATGTTTTATTTAAAAGGCGGCGCCATAAGAAAACAACAAAAGTAATACACGACGAAAATAAATCGTGGTTGTTGCATTCCTAACTGTTTCGAGTTCCTACCGTAACTACACTGTTCTATCGAAATTAGCCAAGCTATTTAATAAGAACGATGGTAATCCTCGTTGGTACGGTCGTAATTAAAGGACAAGCATAATGCTAATTAATTAATGTTTAGGATTTGTTCGCGTGGATAGTCGCGTTGATCGGTGATGTTTATTTATTATTAGAGCGCTTTCGAAGAATGTTAATTTTAATTTAAGATAATTAAAATGTACGATACATGTTTCTACTGTTATAAAAGTGTATTCATGTATATTATGTGGTATTTTATGCGAATTCTTGCGTATGAATTTTGGTATGCCTACACATACCGACCAACAACAGCCTACCACTTTTCAACTCGTGTAACGGAAAACGTACCTTGCCATGGTTTGCCTATAGTCGTATTCGTAATAGACGATCTTGTGTAACCTTCACAACTGTTTACTATATTACAACACCAAATTCTTTAGTGGAGCGAACCTGTTTTTATATTTTATGATACCGGTTTTAATGTCTCATATACAGGGTGACATTCGATATTTAACTATTGTTATCTTTTGTCAAGTTCTAAGGTCAACAGGTTGGATTATAAATCTCATCATCATTAAAATGTTCTTTTATTACACATTTCTGTTTAGCAATACCGCAGCTGCCGCTCAAAAATGTAATTTTCAACCCTCAATATTCAGAGGAATCTCTTACCTATTATATGTCTGATATATTGATTGACACATGAATAGTAGTTGTTATGTAGGTAGCTCATCAAATCGTTTGTAAGTGCCTATTAATGATTACAAGCACTAAATAGCGTTTGTTTAATGTTTTTCTAACTTCGATGCGAATATGTAATGTAATAACTTTTCACGTTTTTTCACACCATTTTAGCACAATTCATTCAATCTGATTTTTGTCTACTTTGAAAAGTGTGTAACACCGGAAACCGGGTGTTGCATTAAATTCTCCCTTCAGCTTCATTCAAAAACGGAGACGGGAGGATTTCGAAATAACACACCGTCAACAAGAAAAAAAAAGTTCATTAAAACTAAAAGTAACAATTTTAAGTACCCTTAGGTACAAGTACAAAATAAAATGTTAAGGAAGATCGAAGAAAGATACAATATCTATGTGACTCGGTTCTTGTCTTCATCCACCAGATCCCGAGTCCTCTCACGAAGAGAGATCACAGGGTCTTGATGCAATAACAAAGGTACCTCGACTACCAGATCCCGAGTCCTCTCACGAAGAGAGATCACAGGGTCCTGATAGAAGAACGGGGACGTCGTCCACCAGATCCCGAGTTCTCTCGCTAGGAGAGATCACAGGGTCCTGATGCAATAACAAAGGAACCTCGACTACCAGATCCCGAGTCCTCTCACGAAGAGAGATCACAGGGTCCTGATAGAAGAACGGGGACGTCGTCCACCAGATCCTGAGTTCTCTCGCTAGGAGAGATCACAGGGTCCTGATGCAATAACAAAGGAACCTCGACTACCAGATCCCGAGTCCTCTCACGAAGAGAGATCACAGGGTCCTGATAGAAGAACGGGGACGTCACCCACCAGATCCCGAGTTCTCTCGCTAGGAGAGATCACAGGGTCCTCATGCAATAACAAAGGTACCTCGACTACCAGTTCTCGAGTCCTCCCAAGAAGAGAGATCACAAGATCCTGATGGAAGAACAGGTAGTTCGTTCACCAGATCCCGAGTCCTCTCACGAAGGGAGATCACAAGGTCCTGATGAAACGAAGGAAACTCAGGGATTTGCTGAAGGCATAAGGAAAGTTAGAAATGACGAAAATAGGAAACTATTGAAATTAAAAATAATAAAATATATTATTTAATTAATTAGGGGCAATAATTAAGCAAGTGAAAGGGCGGAAAAATAAAAATTAATTAAGGACTGAAAAATACTTACGGATGCTAAATAATTACTAAAGTAAAAAAGAAAAAACAAGCTCCAATAATAAATTTTATCAGTCTACCCACATGGTTCTAAACGAATTTAAAACTTTTCAATCCTGCAATTAAAAATACTACATAATAGGGGTTCACGCGAGAGTTTCGCATCGCATAAGAAATCTTAACTCTCGCCTCGCAGAAAGTTGCAAGTGGGAGATAGGCATGCGAGACTCTCGCGTGAACCCTTACTAGATAACGAAATGCTTGAGTGATAAGGGTTAAATAATTTTTATAGGGCTAAAAATGATCTCTAAGGTCGTTCACACTACATACATGTTTGGTATATACATGTATACGACATGTATACGACATGTATGCGACAAGTATATTAAAAAATCCATACAAATCTGACATTTTCTCATACATGTCATAGATTTTTGAAGTACGATGACTGTGTATACGACAACTTTGATACCCAGATTTGTTTTCCATAATTTCGTAAAATACATGTATGCAGCTTATTGCGGGTAGCACAAGCGCAACGAAACAATCAGCTGATACCTGAGTTGTTGTTTACATGTTGTTTGTGCTATTTTTAAAGTGTTTGAAGGTATTTTACAACGATGGATTGGTCTAAAAACAATACCATTAAGTTAATAAAACTTCTGCTGTTCTGCTGGTGAAATGGCATAACAGAATGTTGTATCTTTCATGATTATAAGAAGAGCAACAATTACCAATAAAGATTAAAAATCTGTTGAAGTCGACAGAACAAAATTTTTGAATTCCTGTTTGTCCTTTATGCGTAAATCGTTCATCACAGATTTGCATGCTCTTTTGTACAAAAATTTTTTGACCCACCATCTCCTTTTTTTTCGTTGCCATTTAGTTGTTTTGCCATTAATAATGTGATAATATGCTGATGCGACAACAGTAAAAGTTCATCATCGCTGCTCGACATGATTTTGAGTATTGACTGACATCTAGACATGTATGAAGTATAAACGACTGCACCTGTCAAACTTGTGCTATACAAAGTATCAGATTTGTTCAATACATGTAGTAAACATGTATATACATTTGTAGTAAACATGTATATAGTGTGAACGACCTTTAAGAGCTCAAATAATAATTAAACGGAAGCGCTAGCTCTTATGGTTGTCGAGTTATAGGGAAATCAGCTGTTATCACTGATAACGCTGATAGTATAGGGCTAAAAATGATCTAAGAGTTCAATTAAAAATTAAACGGAAGCGCTAGCTCTTACGGTTGCCGAGTTACAGTGAAATCAGCTGTTATCACTGATCACGCTGATAGTAAAATAGGTAAAATTCAAATTAAGTAATTCTTGTCCAATCTTGATGAGATTGGACTCAAATGACGGAGCTAGAAAAACTGAACACGGGCATTTAAAATTTATCTCCATTTTGATCTCAGAGGCAAAAAGGATTTAAAAAATGACAAGTAGTTGGTTTAAACGATACAAAATTTCCAGGATGCTGTAATAACCACTGTATCAGTATTTGGGTCCAGCATCCTGATAAAATTCTGCATCATAACAAGTGAAAACAATTTGTTTTTTCATTTATTTTATTTCTCGACTTTTTGAGCGCTCCTTCGTCCAAAAATGCAATAAAAGTAACCTTAGAGCCAATTTACATTTTAATAATCTTAGAAACACCGTTTATCTATATTTTGGTATATTTGGGAGTCTCGTAGTTTTAATACATAAGTGCGAAAAAGTCCTGTTGTGGCCACATACAAGTTTTTTAAATATCTACAAAACTTAGCGTACTGTTTATGTACAGTTTGTTCCACCAGACTGCTCACTTTGATGAAAATTTGAAAAATTACCTAACCTCTTATATAAGTCCATTATCCATATAAAATTGTAAATTGTAGATTTAGAAGCGTTCATCCTTATGCTATATCATAACCGTTATAACTTAACGTTACGTTAATGTTACAGTATAGGGCTGAATATGTTACGAGTAACACGATTTATACTTCTTCAATATCTTCAATTTTGTATGCTTTAATTATTGTTATTTGCTTCTTATAGTCGTCATTCCAGTACCTCGTTTGCATGTTTTATTAATTCAATATTATTAGGTACGTTATTTATGAATTGTGAAGTTCTAAAATTAACGGTTAATTACTCGCTAAACAATTTATTTTTTCAAATTGCTCACGTGTATAAACAATCGATTAATAACTTAAAGCAGAGGTTCTCAAGGTGGTACGCAAGCCCCAAGCAAGGATACGCGATAAGATAAGTAACCAACATGATACTTTTGGTGCGGAATTTTTGGATTTTGGATTTTCTGCCATGCTGATGGTAAAAAATAAATTTCGAAGTAAACTTAACATCGACCCTTTAAGATTAAATCTCCCTACAACTGATCCTTTCAAAGATACAGCATCATCCTGCTCATTAACTTTTTAAAAAAATTTTTTTTATTTGTAAGATCGTTTTTATAAATATTTTATAAATTCACAGAGTGTATTCGAAATAGATGGACAAACGTCGAGAGTACGTTCCTAACCTAAAATTAGGGCACCCGTATTTTTTGTTTTGGTCAATTCCAATTTCTGAGCGGTGTGGGAACCCCTAACTAGTGTCCAGTAGCAACTTTTACAAAAGTAGGGTATGGTGCTTATGTCAATTCACTTGGTTAGTGCTCAAATTTTATTACAATTGGTTAAGGGGGTAGTAAGCTCCTATAGTAATTTTAATGGGTTCGGCCAACTTAAATTCCGCCGTAATTGGTCACTGTTTTCAAAAAAAATTTTTTACAAACTAAAGTGCAAGGTGTATTGTAGTGTGCGGTACAAGGCATTTTTTTTAAATTATTAATACTTGGCTTTTCAAATATGAAATAAAAATTGATGAATTTTGCTTACAAAGTGTCATGCTTGTGAAGCGCATCATCAAGTAAAAGAATGAAAATACCTCTGTACCGCATTAGATCCATCTTTATATTTTACATTTTTGTATAAAAATCGTCAATAAGTGTTCATACTCTCTTAGAATTTCAGTTTAGCTAACCCGTATTTAGGCATTTTTCGGTAAACAATTGCCTACTATTCAAAGGCAGCTTATTTTTTAGCGAGAAAAGCAGTCACAGGGACATCTACACTGGAAAGGCGTTTCAAATTTTTTGTTTTCGTAGGCTTCGTTCGTCATTGAAGAATTTTCTACTAAAGCGGGACTTTTCACCTTAAGGGGTTTCTAAAATATTAACAAAATGGAGTTTAAGGGGACCCGCTGTTAGGGGCTCCCCACACCTCCTAAAATAGTTTTAAAAAACAAATGTATTTTTTTACTGCTTTATCATTCTGAAACTTAGCTATACTTATATCGTAATAAAATTTTTAATAATTTGGTGGTTGGCGACTAATCCGTGGTACACATGAGTGGTACGCGAAAAAAAAAGTTTGAGAACCTCTGACTTAAAGGATTGAAGAAGAACTTGGGCTGAATATGAAATTGCTTGTGGTTGCCACTAGTAAAGATGGTGTGGGCGTTGGCCTCTTGCGTTTCTGTATTAAATACGAATTACGTATAGATTATGTAATTGGTTCACATAGAACATACTAACTAGTTTATAACAGGTTTATTTAATATTTAATTGTAATCGTGTGTGGTATTTGGTCACTTCTTTAATAACAATGCAAAATTTTTTAAGTCTTTAAATTCTGACCTTGTTCTGTTTTGATATAGCTCTAGTAATTGATATGCATCTAGTACTTAGTTATTACAATAATCATTGTAACAAGTTACAACCTTATAATAGCTCTTAAGGTCAATTGAAATGAGATATATTTGTACAATTGCTAAATTGTTAGTTTGATTTTCTATATTTGGTGTTGACATTTGACAAATTCTAAAGGTGCAGTTGGAAGGGAACTATCCGGGTTGGTTTCGTATAAAAATAGAACAAATTCGTACTCAAACACTCAACCCATGTGACCAATTGGCTAGGCAACCACTATATTATATTTCATTACTGTTTGGTTGGTCATTGCCTAGCAAATTGATCACATGGGTTGAGTGTATTTCCGAAGTCACTGTACCTAAAGCCCAGAACCTATCACCAATTTTTTTCGGAATTAAAGGCTTACGTCTATCTGTTACTATAAGTATGTTTCTTTTAATCTTTCGGATGAACGAGCGTCATCCTCATGATTAATAGCTACGAGTATCATTACACGTTGGTTAAATAATATGCACTATATTTATTAATAACTGGGACCAGTTGTTTTGCAACCTAACGTTGGAAATTCATGTCAAAAGTTTTGCTAAACTATGACAAAACAAAAGTGACACATCTCGATCTTCTATGTCTAATATTTTTTTTCGGTCTCTTAAAAAAACATTTTTTAATACTAAATTGATACGTACAGTTTAAATTATTTTATATTAATTCAAACTTCTTTTTTCAGGCTAGTCGTGCCGTAGCCCGCAGTGGTTACCTGTTTGTAGCTCCAGATTGGGATTTTTCAGTTCCTCTCAACAGAACAAAGGTAAATTAATCTAATTTTTAACCTCTATTTTAGTCATGACCTTATCGAAATGATAATATCTAAATATTTGGGTTTATCACGTTTGTTATTGATAAGGATTGTTTGACTTGATTAGCGGAACCAATTTTAATTGTTTTGTCCAAAATGAGTTATTTTTCGTTAAAATATTTTGCGCAATTCTCTTCCATTGTAGGATTATGCATATATTTTTTTTATTTTATAAGTTTGTATCTCAATCTAATTATTGAGGTCCCTATGCGTGGATTAAATTCTATCTCAACCATTTGATTAATTAATCGCGTAGGTGATGATGAAGGAGTAAAACTGATTAAATAACAGAGATAATAAAATTGATGGATTTATTTATTAAAGAATAACTTTGAATAATATTAATATTAAAATAGATAATTTGGGTTGCTTAAATTATTTATTGCTTTCGTTACTTAATTTATTAATGACAAAATCTTAATCATAAAGTGAAAACTGATTGTTCTGGCGACATATCGTCGAAATAAATCCAAAAGTTTCAAGCAGCAAATAAAAATAAAATAAGTATTAATCTGTCGGGCTCTTATTTATGAGAAGCATCTAAAGGATGATCAAGAAATGTTTCTGCATGGTAAGATCATTAGTAACAGCTTATGGGATCTTAATAATATTTAGCACGTTTTTAAGGTCGAAAAACTAGCAAAATGGTTCTTTTATAATAAATTATGCGAAATTATGGTATAATGTAGAAAGACGTACAGCACCATCTCCCGGTTTTACCCAAATTTCAGATTTTAATATAAAATTTTGTGAACATTTTGATTTTTCTGTCAATATTTCTTTCTGTTGTACAAAAAATATTGTTTGTATCATGAGCGCGAAGGGTTTTTAGTGCGTGAGAATGTTACTTTTTTTATGAGGCGCAGCCGAATGATCACTTCGTTCGCGCTCTTGATACAAAAAGAAATTTAAGGTCCGTTCTCACATAAGTTAGCGCTTAAATTTAAGAATAGCCTAATTCTATTTTTTTACAAGAGATTAAGACCCGTTTGCACCACTTTCCCTTAAATTTAACTTGTAGTTATGGCTTAATATTTACGTATAGCAACGGAGAAACTGTCACAAAATACCAATTTAGGTTATAGTTAAAGTTAAGAGAAAGTGGTGCCAACCGACCTTAGCCAGTTATATAAATTTAAGCTTGTCTTCTATTTTTTTATGAGACCGAACTTAAAATGTGAGTAAAACAATTTGAAAGTGGCGAAAATATCATTAGTATAGTTCCTACCACGGTTATCTACTCGTAGATTGTGGACTATCTACTCGTAGAGGAAAGTGTTCCTACACTTTCCTCCCTGGTCCCTTATTATAGAAATAATACCATTACTGCAAGTTGATGAAATCCATGATGGATTCCTTACGAATGCTTTCAATCGATATTCGCAGTCGTATCAATTATATCACTTCTAATTTTTTTTTTAAATTTACTTCGAGTTTATACTTACGACGCGACGTAGGCGTCGACTACCAAGGTCGTTGGCCGTTTTAAAAATCATGTGAATTGGTTGTAAAGAGTCCACATTCACAACTATTAACTAATTAACGGTTAATTCAATTTAAAACAAACAGATATAATAATTTTACACGGTAACACAGATTACTGTATATCGACACTGTCGTTCAAGTACTTCATCCACAGCTTCTTTTCCATACGTGTTAGAAATTTCTCGTGGCCAAAATGGTATAGGCTGCTTATAGTTTTATGTGATGAGTTGCATCTGTAGTTTTTAGATACTTTTTTGGAGGTTAAAAATTTATATTTTGTTATTGTAGATTTAAATTTTTGGCTTTGCAAAGAACTTTTGCATTATTTTGGCAAGAGTATCGTTCGAAATCGTACTCGATTTCCCATATAGTTCTTTAAATTTGGGAAGGTTTTTTAAGTTCTATTCCTATACTAAATCATGCAGTAGGTTACTCCCTAGTGTAATATTTTAGTATTTCATAGTAGTTTGTTGCTATCGCAGTCTTCGCAAAAATTAAATTTTTTTTTGGACATTGGTGAATTCCGAGACTACTATTTATTTTATCATGCTTCTAGTTCTCAACCCTCAACCAACAACACTAAATTATTCAATGAAAAGTCGACTTCATTCTGTTTAGATTTCTCCTATGAATGCTTTCAATCCAAATAAGTTTGTAGAACTTTAGAGTCAATTTTTTTTCTAAGCAACAACTTTCAAAAGATTCGAAGGCTGTACACATTATTTTTCTTCAACACCCAAATTGACAAACACGCGAAAAATTGATTATGCAAATTGAATTTTGATATTGTGTCAATCGAACTTGATTGAAATAAATTATTGATTGAGTTCGTGTAATATTTTTGTGGGTTAATGTTCAGTTCAAGAGCCTTTGGGCTTTAAAAGAGAAATTATTCGTGTAATTGTTTTATAACTTACTGTAATTGATCGATAAAAGAAATTAATTTAGGCGGGTTTCTTTTTAATACCCTCTTTTTTTTCGTTATTGATGAGTTCTCAGATCAATAACAGGCGTGATCTTGATTTAATTTAAACTGAAAAATTATTTTCCATTCATCACCTGGTGGACACGTCGCCTTTCTATATTCAGAAACATTTTTATGAATTGTAGTGTTTTCGTCGAGTTCATAACTAATAGCTTTTCCTATATCCAAGGTTTACAGAACTGTTATTGGCACTTGAGATTTAACTGCGATTGTCTCTTTGTAGGTTGTTCCTCGAAGAGTCTTGGCTTTAGATTCTTCTAGTTTCATTTCATTTTGAACGCACAAGGCCGACATTTACTATCCTCATCTTAACTTTCTTCATATCACGTTCCGATCTTTGTGTCACCAGTCGTTGGTCTCTTCATTGTTTGTCGCTTCTGTCAAATATGTTTTGCACTTTAATGGATGCACACAATTCTTTATGCAAGTACATACTTTATTTTTGTATTTCTAAAAGAGAAAAAGAATTATTTAATCTTAGTAGATACTCTATATCCTGTAGTCTGTAAAACATGAAAGTTGGAAATAGTTCCATGTTAAATAACCTGGTGCATTTAACCGCAATGCATAGGGATGGGTAATAGCAGGTTTTATGAATAACGAAACGGTAGCAGCTTTTGAGTACCGATAGCTGCTTCTGAAACTATTTATTTTAATAGCAGTTTTTTTTGTACATTTTAAATGACAGGTTGATTTCGTAGCAGGCAACAGAAAAACTGTTATTAGGTATATTTATTTAATTTAGAAAATAAAAACTGCAATGAAATTAAATATTTATTGCTGGAAAGCATAAACTTTTTTAAACTGAAAGCTATATAAAAAAAATTAAGTAACGTATAAATTTTGCTATATAAATGCATCTATTATTTTATTTATACGTCTTTAATCTTATCTACATAACAGCGACCACCAGAAGTGTATATTTTGAAGTTGCAAGTGGCCGAACCAAAAGTGAAATGTGAAACAACGCCGAAGGTTGAACGTGGTAAAAACGTAAACAAAAAGATTTAGCATCTTTACGTTTTTCGTTTCTGTCGTTTCTCCTTTCCGTTTCGTTTCAGTTTTTCCGTAGTTTCGCTTCGCCTGTACGAGTTACACGAGTTATCAAAAACTCGCATAACCAATAAATAGTTTCTCGCTATTGTCAAAACTAGCTACCCGTTATTGCAGCGATAGCAGCTTTTGTAACTATTTACGTTTTAAAACGCCCATCCCTAGCAATGCATGTTATTTTAATACCGTGCTGTTGTTTTAGGTGCCGAGTGTTTACTTTTTCTTTTTTTTAACTTGTAACTCAAGCAAAGACATTAGTTTAACATTTGTGTTCCTTGCGTATCGTTGCCATTCCTGAAGATTCAACTAGTTGTCCTTCAAATACCTTAACCAAAAATCGAGTTATTCTTTTAAAGCGTCGATTCCTGAGATCTGAGTTGCTTGGTCATCGTTAGTAACATTGCAAAATTTTTAAAGTAGATGCTTACACTGTGTACATTTGCTAAAGTCAAATAAATTTCTTTTTTTTTACCATTTTTCCAAACCACTTGTAAGGAGACTAAAGAAGTAGTTAGAAACTTATTTCAAATTAAGTTCGTCGAATCAAACGACTACTAAATTTGGTATGATGTCTCGAAATTTTAATTTTTATGGGTCGAATCGATGATAATAAAAAAGGTGCATTAACTAACATCATTGACCTTTTTCAGTTTTTAGTGGTTTTTTATTACTTTCATCGACAATGAATAAATAGTAAATAAAATGTCAAAATTCAATAAAAACTTAACGATTAAATTACTTTTCAATTTTAGAGAGGAAAAAAAAACGTACATACAAACTGCTTATACCGTATGTCCGCAGACCAAAGGTGTACTGTACATGGAGATTTAACATTGCTTTCGAGTTTATCGCAGATTCCTGTTCGATGATGTCAATGGATCGAGAATTTTCTTTGGTGGAATTATTTCCCATCATATTGATTTCAGATAATTTTGCGAATAGAGGCACTTTCGGATATTATATATTCATATTCAATATTATATTATATATTCATATTCAATATTATATTATAATATATTCATATTATATTCAATATTCAAGTATGTTAAAATGGCGAGCAAGGATCTGCGATAAACGACACTTTAGTCAGAGACACACGGTATGAAAAAGTATTCAAATATTTGGAATCGGTATTTGTTTTATCTTTTCAACAATAAATAAATTAAATATTTATCTATCGTAAATTCTTACCTTTTAATTAAACGCCTATTGCATAATTTTTCTCACTTTTTTATAATTGCAATAAAATTTGGATTTTCTAATTTTTATTATTGTTGAATTTCATTTGAATTCTCACTATTTTTCTTAACCTCAAAAATAATACTCTAATATTTTTTTTATATCTTGCTTCTTTAGTCTTGCTGGTGAGTACATTTACCTTTTAGCTCTATCTTCTACCAATTTTTCTGTCTGCTTATCCGTAGATAGGTACTAGGAGTTCTACAAGACCGTGATAGCTGAAAAACTATCGAGACGGTATTATTTGTGGAAGTCGATGAATTTTTGTACAACATATAGACCTCAATTACAACGACCCCGAATATTGAGAACCGTTGCATAGAGCGAACTCAATTTCCTATAAAAATTGCCCATAGTTCGTATTATTTCATTTCGAAGCACATTCACAATGTGTACAATAACAAAGGGTGTTGGGGACAAATATAAATGTAAATAACGATGTCCATCTAGTTTATTGGTCTGAAGTTATATCTTAAGTACTAGTTAAGTTATAAGTTAAGTACTACATTAAATGTAGTACCTAATGAAGGTTTTGTTTGCGAATTAGAAAACTGACCTAATTTACGTTCTTCTAACCTTCAGGTGTTAGGTATGTCAGCCTATTTTTGTACCGAATTCTTAGTTGTCCTTGCGAAAGATCTCTGAAGACTTTATAAAATGTAAAATCTCATTTCAAAGAGTCTTGAATCTGACTTTCCTTTCGTATAGATTTCTAACCTATTATTTTCTTTTTCGCAAATAAGGATAAGTAGGTACGTGATACTCATTCTCAAAAGAGCCCTACGATATCTTAAAGGTCTCTAAGAAAGAGTCGAAAAAAAAGCAAAAGTAATTAATTTCTTCCATACGTAAGACAAATATGTCTTTAAACTTGAAACTAAATATGAAAAAATTTCAGTTTGTGCTGTGTAGAAATAAAGAAGCAAATCTATAGTGAGCACATACATAATACGTATAATTATACCTTTACTACATTTAAATGTAATACGATGTTTCTAAAAATGGTATCTAGTTTAGAAATTAATTGTATTTAATAAAAGAAATTAAATTGAAGGAGTAAAAGTAAAATTTTACCCATTTCAAAACATCACTTGCACACACCTATTAATTATTGACAAAGAAAGTTATGGGAAAGAAAAATAACAATTTTAGGAAGTACTTAATAAATTATTATCATAAAATAAACTCTTTTAATTTTCGATGTAGGTACATATTTATTTTGTAATTTATAAATTAATAAATATGCCATAACAAAAGCATAAATAATTTTATAATCATTATATACACATTATCGATCAAAACTTGGTATAATTATTGTTGTGTACTTCAAAATAAAGAAAGTCGATAGTTCGTAGGTTCTCTCATATAAGTACAGTATGGAGCAAACTAATCATAAATTTAAAAAAAATTAACACCATCTATCTTATTAACACTTTACCACTATAGATGATGCACTTAATTAAAATAATTGATAGAAAATTCCATCAGACATTCAATTAATTTCTTAAAATTAATTTAATTTAAATTATCAATTTTTAAAAGAAACGTGAGCTGTCTTTGCAATTAAGAATTTAAGTGAGAAAATCAAGTGATACGTTTCGCAGTAAGTGGTATTTCACATTAAACACTCTTGATCGGTAAGGTAAAACTGATAAGTTATTTAAAACGAATTAGTACACGAATTAAAATAAAGCGGTTTTAATTTTTTTTTGTTTAATTTCGGCATCAAAACGTGACATTTGTAATTTAACCTTTGCTGATATTTTAGCAAAATTCAGACACGAGCTCGAAAGGTGACGAGCTCACAATTCGACATTTACAATTAACAATAAAGATGTTCACTTATTTGTCAGTTTAGTTACATAAATACGTACACAAGAGTAGTTAAAGATTATTTTAGATCATGAAACGAGCACCATATGGATGGTTCGTAAATGACCTAATGAACCATAAGTACTTATAGATCCGAGATTCTTGTAACGACAGTCACGGCAGATGAGCCCAGGAAATTATGCAACAACAATTGTACAAGCTTTGAAAGTGTAGGGTCAGAGAATGTCAAGAGTTGTGGATTGCACAAGAAAGAATCAACCTGATACCCACAAAAACAATCGAAATCGACTGTCATAATTTTTTAAGTACAATTATTCTACTTTCTGTTCTTACTTTTAATTATTATGTCACAGGAATAAATCATATTCGGTTTTCGTAATGCGATTAATAGTTATTATTGTAATATTTAATTATGGTTTGTGTTAAGAGAACTGACCTACAATAGTTACATTGTTTCGATTACATTTAAATATCGCGCACTTACGTTGTTACATTATATTGAATTGCGTTACATTTAAGAATAGTTCTCAAAATATTGTTAATTTGTCTATCAGCTAGTCTAAATTCCGGTTTAATTTTTTTTGCTATAACAATAACACAGTCAGAAGGATGTATACATATAGTGTGTTAGGCCTGTTACTTTTTATCGAAAATATCGATATTATCCATAATATCGAATAACGATATTGCAACACCGGTAATCGGGGTTAAGTACCGTGTTTTGTGTAGTCGAATATTTATTATTTCCTCAGCACTGAGTTCTTAGCACCAATCAGAACGCAGCTTGATACTTGGCCACGAGGTGGGAACGTACAGCTCACCCCCTACGCTTCGTACTCATATCTTTGCGATTATCACCCACCTCGTACATAAATGCTTTTTATGCGATTAAGTCGGTGGCGATAGATGCGGGTTTACAAAAGGCATCTAATGGTAGATATAAGTTTCGGGGGGGGGGGGGGTACGTGAGTATTTTAAATGATTTTAAGATTACCAAAAATGACTGAAAATATTAAGGACAGTTACAAGGGAAAATTAAAATGATGATAATAAATAAATAATTTTAATTTATGAAATTTTAGCGGGTGACCTCGGGTACATTTACACTAGTTAAGTAGTTACAGTGTAAACGCCGGAAAAAAATTTATACCATTGCATCGCAGATGATACAAAAACGGAGGATCTGATAGTTTGCTAGAAGAAATAAGTATATACCTATCTATTTATTTATATTGTAGCAACAGTAAATGATATTTATAGCGACATCTATAAATAGAAGTAAATGTTAGTGGCATTTGTCATCTATAGTGTTTCCACTTCCACTATTAATAAAAAAAAGCCAATCATGAATAGTGTGTAAACTTTTTTTAAATTATTTTAATAATTAAATGCCGAAATAGAAAAAATAATATAAAGAACACTTTCCATTTTCAAGCTCTTGGAAATGTGGACGCGTGCGTCCGAAAAGTTCTTCCAGTCTAATTTAATTTGATTACAAGTTCTGTAATCAGGACACGCTCACTGTAATAAGTAAATCACATTGAATTAAATTTCCTTATTAGTTTCTTATAAGTCGCGCCAATAAGAATAAAAATTAGCAATTAATAAATACCACGGACTAAATTTTTCTCCATAAAAGGATTATTTTATACGTGCCCATTTATTAATATGCACATGCAGTTTATAGTTTAGAATTAATTTTCAAATTAATTGTTAATTTATCCTATATTAAAAAAATTAATTAATTATGCAGCAGTTGACTAATTTTCTAAAGTAGTACTCGATATAAATTTATTATCTATTGAATTGTGGACTAAGTAGTCATATGTTCGTTTAATATTCATCAATCATTTAATGTGTACATTTTTTATAAAACCATGTGGTTTAAAATTATGATATCGTTATTATTATTCGAGGGTTATTAGTTGTTAATAATAGAGCCAATAAATAGTAGCTTGTTGACATAGAAATCATAATTTAACATTAATTTAAATATTGATTTGTTTTGTATTGGTCGAACTTGCATAAAAATTAATGTTGATGTTTTAATAACAAGAGAGGAGAATTATCCATCGACACTGATTTGTATTGAGAATATCAATTTGTCATGGAACTAGCAATCATTTTTACTTTGTATTTTATTATTTCCTTGCAGTACTTTTATTATTATTGTTTGTAGGATACTTTTAAAGACGTACCATGAAAAATTGAGGTTAATTTTATGTTTAATGCCACATATATTTTTTAGCTACTTCGAGTTACATAAATTATAATAATATATTTATTTATACAAAATATTTGTGTTTTTAATTGTAGTTATCTGGTTCGCATTATGAATACATAAGGAACATATATACTTTTTTTTTCTAAATCGATATTATCATAATGAATTCGGAATTGTATAATCATTTATGAAATAGGAGTAGTACAATAGTATGCAGCTTGTTTCTGAATAGAGTCTACAATAGATAAGAATTTGGTTGAATGAGCTAAGTTGTAATACTTTTCGTCCAGATAATATAGTTTGTAGGTAGAAAAACGGAAGAAGGCATGGCATGGTTGTGGATATACAGCAAATTTGATCACTATTGAAAATGTGTACCAAGACGATAAAGTGTGTTTTATAGCATTTTAAGTATCTACATTTTAATTTGTCTTAATACTTCTATGATAACTGTTACTTTTTACGATAATATACCGGTACATTATTCAAGCCAAGTACACAGTATTAAAGTTGTAAAATTCAATTTTTGTTTACAAAAATTGATTCATTTATTATGTCTCGATTCAAATTGAAATGTTTTTAGCTAATAAAAATAAATATTACATATTATAGGGGTTACAAACCGCACGGATTTCAGAAAAAAAAACTCCGAATGCCAATTTTTTTGCATCTTTCTACAAATTGAATGAGGAAGATGCGTGGATTTTTAAAATCATTTATTTTCAGTTTTTATTGTTAAATTTGACTTTCTTATTATAAATATCGTTATAAAACTACCAAAAAAAATTTATCTAGTTCAAAAAATGCGGTTTATTTCGAATAAATGCACGTGATCTTATACTCATTGTGATTGGTGCGACGTCATCTGTTATGACAACAAGCCAGTTGCACTTATTTTATACGCAGTTAAAACTATTTAAAAAATTAAATTGTTATTATTTTTCATTTGTTCACAATAAAAAAAATTTTTTAATACACTTCGAAAGATAACGTAATAAAGTGTAAAAAAAAAAAAAAAACATTGATCCGATCAGTACAACTCAAGATAATAAATTTCAAGTATGAGAAGATTGGAGAAAATCCAGCAAATTATCGAAAATTCATATGTGTATATTTTCGAAAAACAATTTTTTTCAGCAAAATCCTGAAATGCGGGTCAAGTAATTTTATGAATATAGGCTGTCAAAAAAATTTTGGACGATTCTAAAATATCAAGTTTAAATTGGTGTCCGGTTTGTAAAAGAATGACCCATAGGTACAATTTTTTTACTTTACTTTTTTGAAGTAAATGATGGTGTAATATTACATTATCAATGAAGTAATGTGTTAAAATACCATTTTGTAAATCTGTTCGTACAACATTTTAAAATTGCCATTTGATGACCTGTAACAAATATCAGGTCTATGTACTGTATACAAATGTCACAACGTGTCTAGTTCGCGATTTTCCCAGATATACGTGAGAACGTTTCGTATCTTCTTTTAAGATGATTATTTTATATTATCTTCCTACTATGAAAACATTAAAGCAACCATAATAAATGAAATGCAGTTACAAAAGTACAAACGAAAGTGTCTTTTACGAGTATCAGTAAGCATAAGTCGAGCATAAGTATTAAGTGTATGTGTAGATACATCAAATTTTATTTTTGTCACTACTTTTTCCTTTTTCCAATCATTAAATCTTAGCACTGTAAGTATAATTATCTCGACTTTCTTATAAAAAGATACTTGTTCCATTTATAATGGGTAACGAATTTAAATTAAATGACCGGAAATTGGCAATATAAAATGTTTATAGATTGAAAAACTCGTTAAAACAAAACACAAATTTACGAATTAAAAAATTATATAGCTACACCTTTATAGTATGTGATATGGCTGGACTCAATTTTTATTAAATGAGTTAAATTTATGCACATACTTAATTACCTTTTTTGTAATTATTTCGTTCCGTGAAATTGTTTTATCAGATTAATCTAGATAAAACATTTAACACTTTCGTTTATTACTAAACGATCACTTTTAACAACTAATATTAATGCTGTTGGTTGATCGTTGACTTGTATACGGATGAATGTGTAAGAAATAAAAGATTTTAAATTTTAAATCGCTATTTCGACTCGGTTTCATAAGTCAAAAATCATTTACCAAAAATTGAAAAATATCGCGAATAATGAAACTGTATTATCAAAAAGTACTTCAAGACAGATTTATGTTGGCGAGCGGTGGGAATGCGCAGATACCTAAATTGGTATTAATCCCCACCAACGCAGTAATAAACGTATTTGAATTATTAAAGGGGCGTGGTCAAATCTGCGCGAACTTATTTGTTGCTAAGTTGTTAATTTAAAAATTTCTTCTTCATTATCTTTACCCTCTCCTTATAGCCTTTAGGATGCAAATTGACCATTTTTGACACTTTCAATATTAACTTATCTATCTTAAAGTCGTCTGCAGAACTTACGTAAATTTTTGTCATTTTTTAGATAGTTTTTCGTGTGACACCCGTGTATGGGGATTAATTACGTTAAGTTCAATAATTATAATGTTTGATCAATTTGGATGTTATATTTTGGTAACCACATGGTGGGATTGTTGCGTCGACAAGAGTTAGTATTTTCTTTTTGTGTTTGGAAAACCTTTTCTAAAGGTTTTTTTTCTTTTTGGCGCTTATTTTGTACATTAAAACTTTGTTTTCTTAACACGTTTGTTTAAAGCGTTTCTTCGTGTTTTGTCATTGTATCGATTCATGGATTATTTTTAAGTACATTTTTAAGAATTATTGAAAAGCCCAAGCGAACGAGAATTATTTTTAAATTCAAAAAAAGATGTTCTATTGTGGCACAAATAATTCTTTTTATACAAAGCGAATTATTGAGAAGCCCTCCGTTAACGTCAAGTACCTGTGAAGAACCTTTCAACGTTTAATTATCAAGTAAAAATGTTATATCGTTATCTCGTAAATTTTTATAACAATTTGGTTTCATCCATTTGTTTAATTCATTCATGATCATTCTCATCATTATTTTGGTAATTGTGATCAGTTTATGTTATATTTTTATTATTATTATTTGGACCCATTTCGTAATTTAGGGATTTATATATTTTTTTAATGGCTGTAAATTACGTGGCGCCGTGTTTAACATCTGTTTAACCCAGCCCATCTGCGCTGAAGCTGTCGGCCAACCGTTGGAAAATCATTTGTTTATCTTGTTGTCAATGATTATGCCACAGCCATCCAATTTCACAGTACTGTAATGACTAATGAGAGATCGGTAATTCATCATTCTTTTTTTTTATTAAACAGAGTGAGCACAAAATGACAGATAAGCTCTACATCTATATAGTACGTACGGGATCAGGTCTGAACTGGGAAAAAAATTAGTACCGGGAAATCTGATAGTTCAGGTTTATATTTTTGATTTTTTCAATTTATCTGAATTTTTGCAAAATATTTTTTTCATCGTCACATCACGGGCCACCGCTAAATTCCCGGTAGCCCGCCGAGCCAGTCCAGGCTGTACGGGATCATAAATAGAGCTTAAGAAAAATTTAAAATGACTAAACTGTCACTAATTCACTGAAAAATTAAAAGATAAAGTTGAGAACTCTACTTCTAGAGAGTTATTCTACCTTGTCTTTTTTATTATTTTTCGTATGTTATATTTTGTATTATATTATTCGCCATTTTGTATCTATCCTGTATATTAATTGTTTTCAATGTGATCCATTGTGGACACACGTGCTCTGGCTTTTCTAAGGGGGTTCTAAGAGCCCCTTCCACCCAACGTATCACCCATCTCGTTTTTCTTAAGCCAGAATGTTTTGAACATAAACGTAGACAGTTTACATAGCTAGCTATAGAACATGTAAAAATCATTTAAATTGCCAAGGGTAATTTGAAACGTTTAATGCTCGGAAGAGAAAAAATATTATTTTCAAAAAAAGTATTATTTTCTTTTTATATTCTTATTTTTGACAATAAATACATCTGTGGACAGTATTAATTGTTTTTGTTTTATAAATCTTAAAATAACTATACTCTTTCGTCTGGGTGCACTCACTGTAGTGGACAATATAGCTTATTTTAAAACTGGTATTTAAAATCCAGACATAACTTTTGTATCTTTTTTAAGGAAAAAAATAGAAATTGAATAATGAAGTCTACATTTGCAAAATGTGTAGTTCTTAAAGACTATGCCTCACAGCAAGTAGCAGCAAATAATATAGTTTTATGTAGTTAGCGATGGAAATATTTAATAGTATGCGTCAGTGAGCGATATGTAGTTTGTTTGTAGAAAAAAACAAAAGCTATTGGTTAACCAGAACAGCTTTTTTGATCAAAAATGTTTTATTTCTACATTCCAATTTTTATACATCAATTTTTCCACAGCTTACTAGAATTTTCATTGAACAACATTAGAAGCTCTACTCTACATTTACGAATTAATAGAAAATGACCTTATTTACATTCTGTTTATTATGTTTTTCCTAATTATTTTTCCAACGCGAGCGGAAGCTAACAAGGTTAAAATTTATTTGATGTGATATTCCGTTTGTACCCAACTTTTTTTATATGTATCTATAAAAATTATTGTTTGGACTCAATTTTAAAAATATTGATGCGGTTATTGCGTTTGTTATTTATTTTTTATCAATGCCAAATTATAAAATTTTCCTAGAATATTTGAAACGAATTTAAAAGTCAAGACTGAAAGGTTGGCAAAAAGTGTCCTGTTTAGTTTATTTTACGATTTTTATACCGTTGGATAGTATATGCTTCACATATTGACATGTTGAAAAGCACTTTTTAGGAAATCATAATATCAAAAGGAAATATTTCCACGTCTGACATTGTGGACCTCTTTAACGAGGTGAGAGGATAGATAAAACCGTTCCCATTTTCCGAATTACCTACAGTTTTCAATAATTATTATAGAATTAAATTAACTACGACAATTGACTCAAATTGTCTAAACAAAAACATATAAGTAAGTAACAGTAAATTAAGTTTTATTTCAATTTTTAATCTACAAGAAACTGCGGAAGTCTCAAGATTAGACACACCTGAATGGGTGGTACACGCACGTGGGTTCGCACGCGACATTCAGCCATAATTTTTAAAATTAGTTTTCTATTGTTTGTTAATTTCTTATGACTTTACAAGCCGCTAAATCTAACATAAATAATGTGGGTCAAATTAAAAATAATAAAAATGATTTATGAATTAAGGGTTGGCAACTTAAAATTGTATTGTGGAGAACATGGAAAGTGTCTCCACTAGAATACAAGAACTAAAGCTACGTTCACACTAAGGCCATTTTTGTTTGTTTTGTATCTTTTTGTAGTCGACTAATGATACCTTTTCTGTGCGGTGGTCGTGTTCTTTCTCAACCCTTTTCAATCATTTCTTAGGCACGATTTTACCATTTGTAGTTTCAACCTTTTTTTTGGTACAACAAAATTTAAACTGAAAGAGTTGTTATTTCTCTTTTGAAGTTTACATGTTTGCAAGACGTGTAATTTAGTCTTATTAAGGTAACTAAACTTGTGTGGTCGGGATTTCAATCCCACGCCAATGTTATAATATCTCCACAAAATTGATTCAATTGAATATCGAACAGATATACCTACAGGTGTTATGATTTATTTTCCTACATATCGTTAAATGTCAAATTTAATGCAACTCACCGTGTGTTTTTATAAACGATTTCATTCATAAACATAAAATGCGCTTATTTATGACTCTTTAAATTAACAAAAGTTATATTAATTCATTTTTAACATTTGCAATGTCATACAACAGGTGATACAAAAAAAGGAGTAGATGTAATATTTAAATGAATGACTGTCGTTTAGTTGAGATACAAGGACATCGAGGGCGAGGACATCGAATGTTATTTGCGAGACAACCTTTATCTTTGCCATAAAGGTCCTACTAGTAAATAAGTTTAATTTTAAAATACAGAGCACGTTAATGTTGATGATTAAAAAGGATCAAGGTTGATATTATTTGAGAGGATTAAAATTCCTTGAAAATTATTAGTTCTACGAACTATACCTACAAGTAGGTAGGTATGTTCTTGGTTTTCTTGATGCAAAGATAGAGAAATAAAAGCTGAAGGAATGCTCGAGTTTTCAATTAAAACTTCGACATTTGTTTGAAAACTTGAAAATATTTTAGGTGTGAATACAGCTTATTGAACTTTCTACGTCCATAGTTCAGTTTTTATGACTCTTTTCACACATTTCTGCTTGGAGGAATGGGTGGTCGTTAAGTCAAAGAGTTTGCCTATAATCAACTACAAATTTTATCAAAGATTGTAGTAGAATAAGAAGAGTTCTTTTATTTATACTATAAACAGTGTCTCTTTTTATGGTGGTGACTGTGACTATAGCTCTGGGTTATATGGATTTAATGTAAAGTCATACTTTTGTCATTTCCTGCTAAGTCAATAAACAAAGTTCAATTTTTAATGTCAGAAATTAGAACTGAAAATGTTTAAAATACGTCAAATTACTCCACTATATTTGCACCCTTACAGTTTTAAGAGTTCAGAACCAGAGCTGTCATGAGAAGAAGCCGCGGAGCTTCTGTCGGTCCAAATTTCTGCGACTCTTCCTGAAGAAAGGAGGTCTAAAATTTTCCTAAAGGACTCTTCATAAACTGAACTTGTTAGCATGTTTTTATGAATTGAGAAATAACGTAAGCATCAATAATAAACTATGAGCAGATTTGCTACATGAGAGATAAATTTTTTTTAATGACCAGCGGTAGTACTAAACCCAAGTGAAGCACCCGGTGGATGGTGGACCTGATCTCTAGTCTTAACATGTCCTTAAGCTATAGTTGGTCTTTCCAGTTCAACGTTTCACCAATTAAAAAAATTGTGAACTTTCCAAATACGCCAGGTAAAAGATAATTCTTATTTAAAGTCACACACTGGATACTTTTGGATACTTTTACTGGATACTTTTACTGGATACTACAAAATTTTCAAAAATAGTGCAAATTATGCCTTTTTCCTTCGATAGGAGACTAAACAGCTTTCTCGAGAAACTTTATCTGTTGTAAATCAACAAAAATTATTAATACTTTTAATACCACTCAAGGAGGGGCGAAATAAGGGTACGAAAAAATGTAATTTGCGCTATACAAAAGAACACAATTTCATAAAGATAATTTGAAAAAACTCCACCTGCAAATGATTGCACAATTCATCGAGTTCCATTCTTTTCACTTCCTCAAGGAAGTCGCCGTTTAATATGATTATGAATAATTGAATTGTATTGACTTAGTACAGGCTGGAAGGCATGAACAGGGTATTATTATATCGATTGTAAAGTGGTTAACAGGTTAACACGTTAACTAACAGTCAGTGAAAGTGCTTCACTGCAAAATAATGAAATTGAACATAATGATGCAAAGAAAAGCGAAAACAATATAAAGTTTAGATAAAATAAATTACGAAACGTCTTTATGGAGAAAAAAATTTGTTTAGAAAATTAATTCGACAAGATGTAGGTGAATGAGCAAAAATAATGATAATTTTGTTTTATTTTGGGTGTTTTTTTACAAACAAGCCCAACTTTCAACACATAAATATACAGGATGTATCAAATATCGTATACAGTAAAATGGATTAGTTTTGTCGATTTAACCAAGTTAGTAAGTGTGAACCCAGTACTTAATACGAAATTTAATACATCCTGTATATTGAGCAAATTAACATTGCCAATAACCAATAATAATAATAACATAATATTTTAGTGTGTCATAAATTTAAAGAGAAATCATCAGTCTTATCTCTACAAGTTAATTATTTGTTGGTTTTGCTTCAACTTAGAGCTCGTTTAATATCATCCTTTTATACATATAATAAATTTTTTGCAAATTGGATACAATAAACGCCCACCGGACGAAGATGATCAAGAAGAAAAAAATTAATAAGCTGAAATTTGAACCCAAAATGAAGAAAACGAAATTAAAAATTAATTTTAGAAAGGTTTTAATTTGCTATCGGTATTTTCGATGAACATGAAAGAAAAAGTGTGGTCAGTTTTTAGGTTTGATACAAATAAAAATAAATGATCAACTTTCTCAGTCGGAACGGTAATTTAAATTTATGTGAAGATTAATTGAATATTAATTTAAAAAAATTCACTGATACCAAGCAAGGATTTATACATAAAAGTCGAATTTTTGCATAAATCGAGAAGTTAATCTATCGAAACCATACTGAAAATTAACAGTATATTATGTCCAGTTATAGATTTTATAACATTTTTCTTCGAGAATGCAGTTTTTTTAATAAAAAAAAAGTAAAAATTTAAATTTAAAAAATCCACCAAACGAAATTGTATCTGCGGACGTCGAAAACGACGTAACCGTAAGTTGAAGAATATATTCAGTGAAATTTTGTATTGCTTCTTGAATGATAAAATTACATATTCAGCAAGTTCAAGGACTGTGCTCGAATTTGCTAAACCACTCACGACTCCTTATTATATTCACTCGCTCATCAATGCTGATCAGGTAAATTTAAATTCCTTCGCGTTGTCGAAAACAAAAGTCAAGTAAAATTGTTTAAATAAATATCTTATCATCTTTTACTTCGTGTTTTATTTGAATTTATATTTTCTAATTTGTTGTCACTTCCAATACTTATCTCTTGAAATTTTTGATATCGTAATATTCATAATTTAAAGTTGTAACAATAACAACTCTAGTTTGCAAACTAAAGAAGTAATATTAAGCATCTTCTGGTTATTGCTTTCTAGCACTAGAAGCTCTTTTTTTCAAGAATTTAAAATCTTGTTTTAGCATAAAATTTTTTGAAATTTTTTAATTCACAAATATAAAGAGATATACTGGATTCTGTCACGCCTACGGACTATAATTTAATTTATAGAGCTCTCTATAAAGTCAAAATGTTTTAAAAAATGTGAAAACCATCTCAATGGTACGTAAGAAACATACATGAAGAGAGCGGAAGCCAGCAATTAACAATTTCACCACTCTGCTGAAGTTACCCTGATGGGTACTATGTTCTCAACCATAACTATTTCAATGAGGTGGCAGTGCACCCTGAATTTGACCAGCACGCGTTGGCTTTTTGGGTCGATTATAGAACATATTTCTTCCCATATCCCAAATCTCCTGTATTGGAAGGGGCTCTCTGTCGACCACTATCCCATACCATACATAGTAGTCTATCTTACTGGTCTAGCAGTGAATATAGAGTAATTTCAACTATAGGGCAAGTCGAACGTTTAGCAATTTATTAGAGATACACTTGATAAACCGACTCAACTGCTCTTCATCTTCCATTCTAAGATCGCGTAGAATAATCTCAGTGAGAAGATCATAACACCTTCGCTGTTTAGAAAGAGCGTAGTGTTGGACATACTATAAACATACCCTTACAAGCCATTACACGTAGATTATTTGATATGTCTAGGAGTCTCCGACGTTGAAGGATATAGCTTCTGTTCTTGGGGAATATTGTACTCCCGTACAGACTAGGTTAGATACCTAGCGAGAACTCCTAACGTCTTATCTCCTACCCTGAAGATGTCAAAGCAGCAATTCTACAATAGTTTCAGTTAGAAGATCAGTACAATCTTGCCTTTCACCTTCGCTGTTTAGAAAGAGCGTAGAAGATATTAAACAGACTATAAACCTACTCACACAAGCCATTACACGTAGGTTCTCTGATATGTCTGCAGTCTCCGACATTAAAGGATAGCTTCTGTTCTTGTGGGATATTGTACAGGCTAGGTAGCTAGGTTAGATACCTAGCGAGAACTCCCAACGTCTTATTCTGAAGGTGTCAAAGATTTATAAAAACAATGATTGAAGTCTGAATTCTACACGACATAGCAGCAATTCTACAATAGTTTCAGTGAGCAGATCAGTACAGTCTCGCCTTCCACCTTCGCTGTTTAGAAAGAGCGTAGAAGATGTTGAACAGACTATAAACCTACTCCTACAAGCCATTTCACGTAGGTTCTCTGATATGTCTGAATTCTCCGACATTGAAGGATAGCTTCTGTTCTTGAGCGAGAGATATTGTACTCCCGTACAGGCTAGGTTAGATACCTAGCGCAGACTCCCAACGTAATCTTAAAGGTGTCGAAGATTTATAAAAACACTCATTAAAGTCCGAATTCTACACGATATAGCAGCAATTCTACAATAGTTTCAGTGAGGAAATAAGTACAATCTCACCTTCCACCTTTGCTGTTAAGACAGAGCATAGAAGATGTTGGGCAGACTATATCAGACTCCTGTACCTAATGTATCTGAAGTCTCTGACATTGGAGGATATCTTTTTGTTCCATCCTCAAGGTCTCAAAGATTTATAAAAATAGTCATTCAAATCTCAGTTCTACACGATCTACTACCTTGTTCCTTCCGTGTTCCTAACCGTGTTCCTTCAATAATCCAGAATGGTGTTCTTCAGTGCACTTAAACACTCAATAATCCCTCCCCCCAAAAACCCAATTTATTAAGGGTGGTGATTATACCTATATCTATACTGATAGTACATCGATGCCTAAAACTAGCGTGTCGTTTGCCATATTGAATACACACCTTGATGTTTTACTATATTGACGCACTACTTGCTATTAGACAAGTCTAATGTCTTAAGCAATAATAAATTTTTGAAGGAGCACTTAAAGGCGTTGGTATGCCAGATGGTGATAGATTTTCTAAAACGAATTATAAAATGCATCCATATGATGGCGATATCACAATATGGGCAGGCTTTGTGTGAATTAATAACCAATTTTCCTTGTTGTATGGGTGGGACCGTTAAATCATTCAATTATAGTCTGTAAGATAAGGAAACATCGGTAGGAAAATTTTCTAGGATGCCAAACAGTAGAAAAGAAAACTTTCATCATCGTTATTCGAGTTTTTAGTTCGTTAAGCACATAGGTAGTGTTTACTCTACTCAAATTGTGTTAAGATCAACGTCAAAAATAAAATTCTGCTAAGTCATTTGTCAACCCTAACTCTTCTATCATTAATAATCGTAGTGTTATTGATGTTATTGTCACTTGATTGGAACCGTTAGTTCTAATTTAAAAGTCGAAAGATAAGAATAATTTTTTGCAAATTGGAGCTGTAGTTAAAATGCGCTATTTTAGCCCCTTACCACTTGGAGTTGAAGTAAAAAATATTCAATTTTCCAAGAGATGTAATACATAAGCACATGCCGTATGTATAAATATTTTAGTAAAGTGTGGGTTTATTTTACTAACACGAGGAACGATGTAACTAACGGATTTTAAAATAGCTCGACACCTATTTAGATGTATTAAGGTGTGAAAATAAAACATAAATTAATTTATTATTAACTCGGATATTTATAATATTTATACGTACGTTCTTATATTGCTTAATAAATTGAAAAATTTTCATTTCCGATTTGAACTTACTTATGTAATTATTTCCTAATAATTAATTAATATCATGAATGAAATTCGTAACCTTATTTTATTTATTTAAAATAATTTAAATGTCGATAAATATTGCTTAATAAATGGATTTGTTTTAAAATATTTTAATTAATTTAAGTATCGATTTGTTATTATGTATTAGTTTACTGTTTATGCTTATAATACGAAGGTACGGGCATTTAATTTAAATTTGTTAATTTATTTGCGATTTGCAAATGCTATTTAGATATTTATCTAATGAAATATTGAAAACTATTTACAAATAACCTCAATCAATTTTTAAGTATCGTTACTTTTGTGTTTGTTTATTTATATGGAAGTGTAAAATTTTTTAAGTAGATACAAATTAATAATGTATCATTTTTTAAATTAAAATAAATTTAAATGATAATTATGTCGAAACACATTGCCTTCGTTAATAATAATTATTTAGGTGGGTTTTAAATTTTAAAATTATAGATACTAATTTCGTATGCTAAATTGTTCTAATAGCTATTGTAAATATCGACTTGCATTTTGTATTAACAAATTATCATGAAAAGCGAGCTTATATGTCGATGTAAATTTACTATATTGTTTGTACTCGTCCATAATTATTGTTTTGCATATGTAATGTTGTGTAGGCATATTATATGTGCTCATTTTGCAAAGGTAGGTGAGGCGGACCTCATATAAGCCCGCATTACGGTACCAACAAACTGCCTTTTTAACCCAGTTTCTATGTAACTTTTCCAGTTTGCATGACCAAAACAAACTGGGGTTTGTAGAACACAGAGTAGAAACAACACACTAAAAACAGACGAGAGGTGCATTTCCGTGCCACACCATTATACACGTACACCCTACCATAAAATTATTGATTATACCGGATAAATCAATTTTTATGACTTGGTTTAATATAACATCGTGTACTTACACACAAATAAATAAATTCTTTTCGACTGGATAATTGAAAATTAATATAGTTTCCGTGGATCACGATATCACCAATAGGAAATCAAGTGTGCAGAGCGTTGCACTGGGCGAACCAGAGCGCGCAATTTATAGTTTTTACCTATAATTATGGTCAGTTTGACCAGCTTTCACAATTTCAAATTGACTAAGTGAACTGTTAATTCAGATATTTGTGGCTATAATTTTTTTATTAAGTGCTTTAATTAACGCTATTAATCTATAATTTTAATTAAATTTAATCGGTTTGTAATCCGTAATTTACAATTTATCTAAAGAGCCCCTTAAGCAGATACATAAATATACGTGGAGTGTGAAATCTTAATGTCGTTTAACGAAATAAATTTCATAGGATTAATGAACAAAACAAAATTTTATAGAAAAAAATTTGCGTTATTTGAAAGTGAAAGAGAATGAGTATAAATGAATGATTTCTGGAAAATATTCGTATAAGGCAGGGGCGTTTGGACCCAGTTGTTAAACATGAATCACATCAATAGGGCCTGAAATATAAATTTAAAATTATTAAAATAAATTGTTGATTAAAAGCTGCTGCAGTCCATATGCCTGACAGGTATACAGGGTGGAGACTACTATTAAATCTCGCAGTTAAAGATTTAACGTGTAAAATCATACTGTTGTAATTTCCTCCTTCCCTTATTATTCTTTTGCAAAAGAAAAGTTTCAAATAAAAATTGTACAGTATAAGGTTCTTCATCTCAATCAATAAAGAAATATAGTTTTGCGCATGATTTTAACGGCAGCCATAGCCCAATGGATTTTGATTAACAATTTCTATTGTTTGGTGTTTGGTTACGTCTTCCACAGCATGTATTTGTCCTAAAGTGTCAAATGTATTAAAAAACAAACTCGTGGCTCTTGCTATTTTGAGATTATTATCGACGTTTTCATATACCCAATTTTTGCCATTCTATTAGGGGAACCCCCTTGTTGTTCAACTTCTATAAGACGATAGAAGACCTCTGGTTCTTTTAATTAGGTACTTGCTGAAGTTTGAAACACATAAAACAAGAAGTTAAATAAAGACTTTAAGCGCAATCAGTGGGAAGACTAAAATTTAGAAACGTCTCAAACACTATTCATTAACGAACCCATTGTCCAAAAAACTTAAATATCGATTTGCATTCATAACAGTTTCAAAAAACTTTAGAATCTGTATAACTGATGCAGTTCCTACAGTTTACGCTTTCTTTAGTCGTCTTAAGAGTTATGAGTTAGTATGTTTGGGAGTTATTTTTAGATTTAATTAACTGACTCGATATTTTAACGTTAAAAAATTATTTTAGTTCAATTTTTATATTTTAATTTTATGTTAAAAAAATTATTTTTTTTTACTACAATTTTTTTCAATTTATTTTACATTTAATTGAACTTAAATTTTTTCTCACTATAATTTTTTTTAAATTTAACTTCCTCCTTATTCTACCATAAAAAATATTGAATCTAAATTATTTCTTTTTATAATCGTTAAGAAAAGTAACTTTGACATTGCTGGGAGCTATTTTTTGATGTAACTGATCCCATTGCTACTTATTGATAAAATTAAAAAACAATAGGCAAACGTTGATCTTCGGGACTGATGCTTTTTTAATTTAAAACTTTTGGACATTATGTTGCGAGAAAATGCTTGCAAAATAGCAAAATGATAGGAAAAAATAGATCATATTTAAGTAATAAAATCAGGAAAAAATAGATCATATTTTAAGTAATAAAATCAGCAAGTAGTGAGAAATATTTTTAAATTCTAAAACCACCAGTCTCTAAGTTGAACCTTTGCCTATTTTTCAACTTCTGGAGAGTGAAAATGGATACTTCGTTTGTATGAAAAAAACTTCGACCTTACTGGCAGTTTGAAAAAATGATTGTTTTACGTATTTTAACGTAAAAGGATACTTCGTTTGTATGAAAAAAACTTCGACCTTACTGGCAGTTTGAAAAAATGATTGTTTTAGGTATTTTAACGTAAAAAAATTTTTGAAGTTAAATTTATTTTCGACTTTATACTACAATAAGAGTAGTACCTAGAAAGATAAAAACAAGTAGAAATACAGCCAAAAATTAGAGTACAGGCGAGATTAGTTTCATTTTGTTTATATTGACAAAATAAGAGTACAATTAAATTACCAGAAAGTGAAAACCAAGTCAAATTGTTAAAAAAAATAACTTCGACCTTACTGTAAACTTTTTTTAAATTTAAATAACCCCATAACGCTTACGTTAAATTCGTAGCTTATTATTAGGAATTGCTTTTAGAATTAGTGAATATTTTTGTAAAAATTTTACCTAAAGTTATTGAAATTAAATTTCTTTGTTAATCACATTATAAATATTGTTTATCATGCCTCGCAGAAAAATTCAGCGAACTGCAGATGAAAAAGAGCAGTTGATAAAACGCTC
This sequence comes from Malthinus seriepunctatus, assembly GCA_963924605.1. Classification (NCBI taxonomy): domain Eukaryota; kingdom Metazoa; phylum Arthropoda; class Insecta; order Coleoptera; family Cantharidae; genus Malthinus; species Malthinus seriepunctatus. The sequence goes on from OZ004600.1 coordinate 50,072,311, forward strand.
ACGGGAAAACGCTAAGAACTATCAACGCCGATATCGAGAAATCGCTCGCAATAGAAAAGCAAATTACGTGTTTAATCATGAGAATGAGATAATTCACGTGAACGAAAATTATATTGGTGCAATGACTATTGCTTGCATACACTTGCGGTGCAAAACATTTTGTATCTGAAAAAGTTTTAAATAAAAACAATTCATTTAATGATTGTTGTAATCACGGCGAAGTATGTTTGCAAGCTTTACCTGTTTTCCCCCTGTTTTAAAATCATTATTTAAAGGTTCACATCCAAAATCGAAACAATTTTTTGAACATATTCGAAGTTATCATAACTCATTTTCTTTTGCATCGTTTAATGCAAACTTGATGACTTTTAATAATACACGGAAAGGTCCGTTTTGTTTTAAAATACAGGGTCAAATATATTATCAAATTAATACAGCACTTTATCCATCATGTGATGAGATGCCAACCTATGGTCAACTTTTTATTGTAGATTCCCAAGAATCAGTAGAATTTCGTTTAAATCATAATACTGAATGTGACAAAGAAGTTATTAACATAATTGAAGATTTGATGCGTGAACATAATTTATTTGCACAATCTTATCAAATGATGAGCGAAGAATTGGCTAATCAACGTCTCACTAATTCAAATAATGCAAATGAAGACCCTGAATTGCACCTTTTATTTACAATGAAACCTGGAATGGACCGAAATCGTTATAACTTTCAAAGAGTAAATGAAGTTGCCGCAGTATTTTCCACAACTGCTGATGGAGATATTCCAGAATCGTACGTATAACAATTCGAAACAAAAGTGATAAATCATTGCAGTTTGTTAGTACAATGGATGGTAACGTAGAACCTTGGATTTAAGCTTAATTCTCAGCTATCCGAAACCGTCGTATGCGACATAAAATATTGGAATTTCGAAATTCCACCAATAGGAAAACTTTCGTATCGTCTTATACGACGGTTTCGGATAGCTGAGAATTAAGCTTTATCCTCTATTTTATCCATACGGCACTCTTGGATGGCACAGAGATTTGCGTTGTACTACAAAAAACAAACGAATTACTCGAGCATGTTATATTAAGTACAGAATGGCTATTCGCGAAGACACAAATGTTTTTTTGATGGGACGGCGATTGTTTCAACAATGGATAGTCGATAGTTACGTCAAAATTGAAAAAGATAGGTTAACTTTTTGTAGAAATAATCAAAAGAAATTACGTGCGGAATCTTATCAAGGGTTAATTGATCATCTAGAATTAAGAGCACAAAAGAATCATCAAAGTATTGGAAAAATTGTAATTTTACCATCATCATTTCAAGGTTCGCCGCGAAATATGTTACAAAATTACCAAGATGCTATGGCAATTGTAAGAAAATTCGGTAAACCAGATTTATTTATTACAATCACTTGTAACCCCAAATGGAAAGAGATTTCTGAAAACTTAATGGAAGGCCAAACTCCTTCAGATCGACCTGATCTGGTAGCTCAAGTATTTAATCTCAAAAAAAAAATTTCTCATTGATTTGATAGTAAATAAAAACTTTTTTGGCAAAGTACAAGCGTATGTTTATTGTTTATGTGATTGAATTTCAAAAACGGGGTTTACCGCATGCGCACGCATGTTATTAACTTTAAAACAGTCTCACAAAATAACTACTTCAGAAGTAGTTGACCGATACATATCTGCAGAAATACCAAACCCGGAAATAGATTCTATACTACATGCTATTGTTTTAAGAAACATGGTTCACGGTCCATGTGGAAATTGGTGTTTAACAGAACAGAAAGTATGTTCAAAGAATTTTCCTAAAACATATAATGAAGTAACAACTCTGGATGAACAAGGATATCCAAATTAGCGACGTAGAAATACTGGACTTTTTTATAAGCGTTCTGATGGTTATGTTTGTGACAATAAATATGTTGTGCCATACAATCCACATCTTCTAAAAGTGTTTAATTGTCATATTAATGTTGAAGTGGTTTCTAGCATTAAGTCTGTCAAATATTTGTATAAGTACATTTACAAAGGGCACGACGCTGCAGGAATAACAATTAGCGAATCAACTAATGAAACTATTGAACACGATGAACTTCGTAGTTTTATCGAAACAAGATACGTTGGTCCGGTAGAAGCTGCTTGGAGAATATTAAATAAACCTTTACAAGATAAGAGCCACTCCATTACCAGATTACCAGTGCATTTACCAAATCAACAAAATGTTATTGTTAGTGATGATTGTGATGAAAGTGAAATCAGAAATGCATTAGAAAAACAAACAATGCTTCTAGATTATTTTGCACTAAATGTAAGAGACCATGAAGCTACACAGTACGTGTATGGTGACATACCAACCCACTATGTGTTTAAAAAAAACAATAATCTACTAATACCTACGGGTATCATTGGCAAAGACGTCAGAATCAGTTCAACGTTATTGGACGAATGTATTCTGTAAGTCCCAGTCAAACTGAATTATTTCATTTACGTTTATTATTAATTCTCATCAAAGGAGCAAAGAGTTTTGAAGATTTAAGAACAGTAATCGGAGAAGTTCAAGAATCGTACATAGCAACATGTCTTAAATTAGGACCGACTGATTGAAAATGATCATGAATGGAAGAGAGCTATGCACGAAGCTGAAGTTTGGATGATGCCGAAACAGTTCAGATGTTTATTCGTTCGAATTCTGATGCATTGTCAGCCAACTCATCCTGAAGAACTATGGGATGAATTTAAAAAACCATTGTCAGAAGATTATGTCAGACATTTTGGCGAAATTAGAGGACAAAACAAAGGTTACGCTGACATTAACTTGCTTCTCGGTGCTGAAGGTTTTGATCTTACGATGTTTCCTACTATGCATCAAATAAGTGAGATTGAAACTAAGGATCATGTTTTAGATGAAGCGGAAACGATCGAAGATGCATCAAAATATTACGCAAATTTAAATGAAAAGCAAAAACATATTGTTGATATTATACAGTAGTCAGAGCGCGCGTAAGCGCGCACTTTGGTGCTAGTACAAATAAAAAATAAGTAAATAATAAATAAAAAAGTTAAAAGTGATCAAACAAATTTATAGTTTTGAATTAATTGAGTAAAAAATGTTAAAAATTTTTAACTCCAAGGGTATAGTAATAAAAGGTAGGCTCAACGTCCTTTCCATTTATGGATTGAATAACGAAACTTTTTAATTATTTCTAAACAATTCTGTGGGTGTTTATGCAAAGTGCAAAAAATAATAATAGATTCATTCTACAATGAGCGAACAAAAATTCTATTCTTTTATACCTACACCTACAAAAAAATAATTTCAGGTCACGTAGATCCATACAGAACAACAGTTCAAACTTTTATTCAAATGGGAAATCGAAATGATTGCTAATTTCTTTTTAAATGAACTTTTATGCAAATCTAATATCGATTTTAGTTCGAAAATTTGCATCTAAAAAATTCCGCTAGGATGCTTAAATAATAATAAATTACCTAATTTAAGCAATGGGTTTTGAATAAACAGTTTCAATCGTTTCATTTTTTAATAAATCTTGCAATTTTTTGATGTGTAATAATTTAAGTAGGAAAAAAATTGAAAAACTTTCTTTTAAATACGCCAAATTGTTTATTTCGGTGACATTTTAATTAGTTTTTTAATTAATTATTAAAAACTGTTAAGAATCTATTTTTATTTTTTTAATTAGATGGCATACTCATTATAGTTTATGTCAGATGGGCTGCAAAAGCTTTAACAAAGTTTTGATGGAGAAAGTGACAGTTATGTTATTGTACAGAGCTTTGAACTTTTAAGAACCTCATAAAATTGGTGTACATTAAAAAATCCAACTTTTCATTAGACGGTTAATTAGATGATCTGATTTAGGCCTTACTCTTTTCTAAAAATTCCTAACTACTTTAAACACATCCCTGAAAAAAAAATACTTTACCCTTTACCATGTTCTCTATAAACCATTCGTAGACTAGACTATTAGTGCAATACAAGACTTTTAATTTGGAAGAAATAGCTTATGAGTCACTCATTAAGTCGTATATCGGGTGACAATTTTACTTTGGAACATAGGGAAATAACATGTTAACCCGTGTTAACCCATGTGGTTGAATTTGACGTTTTCAGACATTTTATATTGTTTTTCATGACGAGGAAAAAAAATATTTGAATAATTAAGAAAAATTAGAAAATTCGCAATGTCAGATCAAATATGGCGTCTTCAATGTCCAATCCTTTATCATAAAAGTTAATATGCAATTTTTGAGCTATAATTTGCTTGTCAAAAGTAACAATTATAGATTCGTAATGGAGAACTTCTTTTCAAAACGTATTTTTTTAGAAATGTAAATTAATCGTTCATTTACCACAATGTAGATAAGTGTTTAGGAAGAAATCCTTAGATTCATAGCATACGACGGTGTATTGTTATCTAGTTAGCCTAAGGGACTTTCCTTGAATAAAAGCAAATCGCGTTACTATAGCAACAAACAACAACTTATTAGAGGTGTTGCCCATCACATAGTTCACATCCACTTGGACATGAAAAAAATTGCAGCTAAATGAATCCCTAAAAGCGTGAATGTTGACCAGAAATCAGCAAGGGTTGAATCGTCGAGCTCAATCTGTGCTAGTTTTGAAGAAGGTGTTGACTTCTTAAGGATTGTTACTATGGATGAAACTTGGGCACATTTCTACGATCCAGAAACAAAACAGCAATCTATGGGGTGGAAGCATTCTGGTTCTCCATGACCGAAGAAGTTACGCGTTCAAAAATAGTTCTTGCCTCAGTTTTTTGTGATTTTCGTGGAGTAATGATAATCGATTATCTTGATAAAGGATGAACTGGGCAATATTATTCGACTTTATAAAGACTTTGAATTTTGACTAAAGGTGTCTTGTTTTTGCAAGACAATCTGTCAGCACACCACAAATCGCGCATTGCAATGGAAATAGTTCGTGATTTAGGGTTTAAATTGCTTGAACCTTCCCGTTATTCGCCGGATCTGGCTTACTCGAGCTACTATCTCTTCCCTCAAATAAAAAGGAGTCTGAAACTTCATAAATTTTCTTTGAACGAGGATCTAACAGACGCCGTGAGGAGCTGGTTTGCAGAGCAAGATAAAAATTTATTTTTGAAAGGTTTGGGGATGTTGGAGGTTCGCTGTAGTAAATCTATTTCATAAAGAGGAGATTATGTAGAACAATAAATTATTTTGAGTTTAAAATTTTAGTTGTTTCTATAGTAGGCTAACTACCTCCCTCGTAAAGATTGTCAATAAATAAATGATTTTTATGGCTTTGGTGGTGATTAACGGTAATATCAACACAAAGAAGGGTTTACGATCTTCAAAGGACAAAATATCTTTTACCTGCTATTTTTAAACTGGCCAAGTGCGTAAGGCTTGAAAAACAGGGTTGTTTTAAGAAACGTTTGTCTACGACAATACTACCTGTCAATCACTCTCTATGCACTTTCTTGTTGGATCTTATTTGAAAAGTACGACTATTGTTAAAGTACTTCAAGAGTCAAAGTTATAAAAACTATTTATTAGTAGGTTTTCTATACACGTTACACCAAAATTTCAACAAATTCGGCTGAAAACTATATCTTATAAGAAATGCACGGCTTCCTTTGTTATGCCTTTTCTTTGAAAGTTCATTTAAACGGATATCGCGAAATAATAAAAATATTAACTTGTTTTTAATGCGCACCATTAAACTGTTTTAAGATCCATGAATGTCACAACTTAAACCCACACTTTAACTTCATAAATGCAATTTTTAACTGATTAATATTTTGTTATACTGAACGTGAATCTGGTTATAATGCTACTTTGTATGTACTAAGTGTTGATCAGAAAATTAATATTTTGTATAAATTCTAACGTCGATGAAGAAGCAATCGTTTTTCTTCAAATTGGCTCATTTGTCTTTGATTTGAACCCGAAACTTACGATTTTCAAATGCATTGTTCTAATTACATGAAAAGCAAAAATGAAAGTTTTTATCGAAAAAATAATGAGAAATTGAAGCAATTATTTAATTAATTTGCAATGAAATAATCATTTGGAACTTAAACTGATTCATAACAATTAAAGTGTAATTATAGGTAATTTGCTCTAACAATTAAAACATTTCATTCGTAATTATGAAGAATCTGTAGTTAATAGCAAGTTTTTGATCGATTCGCTTTTTAGAACTTTCCAGGTTCCTGATCTCCAACTGCAGAGTAATCAAAAATCACTTTCGAAAAGGCTGGGACAGTTGAGGCGTATATTCGAGAAAATCACGAAGGGTGCGGCACCTATCGGTTAAATATGCAATACTCCCCGTGGGGGGTGTGACGTAAATATTTTGCAAAAATTTTTATAATTTCGCTGCGACATCTATTGGTTAAATATTAAAAACTCGCCGTGGGGGTGTCACGTGTTATTTATTTACCAATTTTTGTAGCAACATAACCTCAATAATACAAATTTATTTTAGCGTATAGCTACAAAAAGTACTTAAAACATTAAAATTGAAAGAAAAATCTGTTATAAATATCAAATATAATTGCATATAAACATTTAATCAATGTAAATAAACAGGGTGTGTAAACGTCAAAATCATATGTTCAATGTTATCCCCACGGTTTCCGACATCTCGGTTAATGTAAGTGGCGCCTCTAGTGGTTGTGATTTTCTCGAATACATGGCTAATCAAAAAATAGTATCGTCACATAGTCCTAATTCTACCGGGTGGTGACCGGACCTCTCGGTCATACAGATTTAACATGTAAAAACATACTTTGGTAATTTCCTGCTTCCCAATGTATGTTAGAAAGAAAATCTTCAAATAAAAGTTTTAGAGAATAAAATTCTGCATCTAAATGAATAAACAAAATTAATTTTGGATGCTTTATAACGTCTGAAATTTAATTTGAAAATTACCAAAATTAGCAGAAATAGCGATTGCCTTGAAACACAATTGAAAATTGTCAAATATTTTATGCTTTATCTGTCAAAATAGTTCTGCATTTTTTATTCAATTATTAAATTTATTTAATAATAAATAATATTTACGTATGATCAGATCATCCCTAAAAATTACTTCATTATTAGTTTCAGTTAATTTAAATTACCCTCAAAAATAATTTTGAAAGATGTCAATGTCAAATATTGATAATTTTTATTGGGAATATTTCATGGCAATCGCTATTTCTGCTAATTTTGGGAATTTTCAAATTAAATTTCAGGCGTTATAAAGCATCCAAAATTAATTTTGTTTATTCGTTTAGATGCAGAATTTTATTCTCTAAAAATTTTATTTGAAGATTTTCTTTCTAAAATACATTGGGAAGCAGGAAATTACCCAAGTATGTTTTTACATGTTAAATCTGTATGACCGAGAGATCCAGTCACCACCCGGTATAGCCTTTTTAAAATTATTGAACTTACAATCGCTGAACGCATTTTTCTCAACGAAAAATTTTAAAATAATTTGGAATATTATTTCAATTCTTAATTAATTTTTTCCGATTATTTCAACTTATCGAATTAAAAACACTACGATTTTACGACCACGCGTTGTTGTTAAAAGTATAATAACTGTATAAATAATAAGCTTATGTTTTCCAATTTATCTTTATCACATTGGAATGAAGAACGCAGACGTTAAGGCGTCAAAACAGATATAATTCGATATATTGGTCTCACGTTCACGTTATAAATGTTTTATAAAATTACTATTTTTATACATATTTAAATAACTCACAGCAGTAACATGAAGCTTATGTTGCAAAAAATTATAAATATTGCAAAATTATTGGTCATTTAAATTTTTAATTTTTTTTTAACAAAACGAAATTAAAATAAGAATCAAGTTGCATCAAACGGTTTTGTTTTACAGCTTTTTAGTACGCCTACTGTTAACAATAAAGTACAAGTTTTTACAAAATTAACGGAAATCAGAAGTGGGATAACAATAACAGTTCACGTAGATCCCGCAATATCTACTTTTATGAGGGTTCTATCACGACGCGGCGTTTCAAATAAGCCATATTGGATTTTGGCATAAATAAATAGCTTTTGTTTCTGTTAAGAAAATTAACACGGGGTTCCAGTTACCTACTTAAAAAATAATTAAAGAATTATTTAAATAATTTTTAAATAAATATTAAGAACTTAAACAATTTCAAGGAGGTATCAGAATTAAGGTGGAATGCCAGAAGGGCTTAAAGCAGGGGTAAAAATGAATAGTAACACATTAAATATTTGATTTATCGTGGTCACTAGAATTTAATGCGCTCGACCTTGCCGCATTTACGTGGAACGAAGCGACATGCGTCGGATAACAATTCATACGGTTTCCAAGCAAATGCAGGGACGTTAATTAAAAAAATTTAGCAAAATAATCAGGGGACCCGAGGTAAACAATGTGACTACTTATGAACCACCAGAGAAGAGGGAGGAACGATGCAGATGTTACCAAGTTTGGAGGCAGAATCTTGATGATTGAGGAAACTTCCAGGCTGAAGCTATAACTAAATCCACATCGTTACATTGTTATGTTATTATGATTTTTTTAAAGATGGCGATGACTGCACTCCGTATTATTTTTATTAAATCAAGTTGCCATGAAAAGCAATAATTGAAGTTTAGGAAAATTTATTAAAACAAAAGACACTCCAAGTTTTCAGTTTAATCTGTTTTAATCGTTATTTCATAATAACTTGATTTAAGAACTCGGAATATTAAACGCAAATATGTCATCGGTCAGAAATCCAGCGGTCTTTCTTACTCTCTGTAGATATTTCCTGTATGTGTATAAAGACATTCTATTTTAAGCCCTACAAATTTAGGAGCGCAACCTATTTTTTTTCAGTATCATAAGTGTTATAATTTAATATTTTATGTTCATCTCTTGTTTATAATTTATCAAATTCTATTTTAACACCAACGAACGAGGAAGTGAAATATGGTAACTATTTATTTCAAAATCGGGACACGCATTGGTACAAAATGTCTGGAATAAATTTAATTTAACCAGTTCTTATCTGCATATTTAATTATACCAATTTAAGGAAAAAAATAATTTAATTACGATTTGGTAAATATTTGAAAATTATTACAACATTACAAGTTAATATTTACATTAGTAAATAGCTCCCAGTAATATTTATTTCATATGATAGATATAATTGAATAATAAAATAAAGTGATTTAGAAATATCGAAATATTAATTATATTCCAAATTGGTATCTTTCGAAAATAACTCGTTTAGATAATTAGATTAAAAGCGATGTAGGTACCTACGAGTTACAAGTAAATTATAATTTCGAAATAACCTTCAGTTTTTAGGTATACACCTTTAATATGTAACATGGTTATGAAGTAGCTTAGGGTCAAATATTATGATCTCGTTCGTAGTTTTGCAATGAAGTCACTAAAGTTTTAAAAAACCATAATTTTCCTTCGTTTAGCTTCCAATTTTAATGTCCTAAATAAACATTTACAACAAAAGTTGAGGTTAAATGATCTGGAAATTGGAAAAGGTTATCTAAAACGTTGTGTTGTTTTATAATGAACGTGTAATCAAAACATAAAAATCTTAATTGTTGAGTGGTGCAACTCCAACTCATGTTACAATATTTCACAAAAATACCTCTGAATAATTTTTTTAGTTCGATGTATAATGATTTACTAATAATAACCCGCATAATATAATTATAGCTGAAACAGTAGAATTTGGCTCATTAAGTGCACATCTTCACATCTTGAATTCTTTTACAATTGAATGGTGTTATGCAACAGCGAACCAACCCTATTGTTACCCAAAGCGAGATAATCACGTTTTGAAAATTCAGTGATTTCTTAGAACTTTTTCCTACTTGTAAGGAATTTTGTATTTTTGTTAATTAAAATTTAATTCAATATATTAAAAACACCCTATCATGTCTTGAAGAACACATTTGTACCAAACACCATTTGTAACTATCTCTTTTTACTTTTTTGCTTCCATCTCCATAGATGACAGATATTATATTTCATAGCTGTCTGCTGAAGTTGCTGCACATACAAGATTATGACGTCACATACCGTTTTTGACGCGAAATCTGTAACTCAAACTATAATATTTTTTAAAATAGGAAATATTATCGTAAAAAAATGAACAATTTTGAAACATAACGAGCAATTATTAAATATTTTTAAAATTTAAGAGACTTCCCCATTTGGTTCCCTGTTGCATAACATGATTCAATTATTTCCTTAAAACGGGTGAATACTATTGGTGAGAGTGCCCTGCTAATACTCCACCAGAAATTCGTAAAAATTCATACACTTAAATTTTGCATGGAAAATCGTACTGTCGTAATTTCCTGCTTCCCTAATTATTTTAGGCGAAAAAGCTTCAAATGCAAATTGTAGGGCACAAAATTCTGCATCTAAATTAATACAATGTCTAAAATTGTCTGAAAATAGTGAAAGCCATGGGGATTTATTTTAATAAATGAATTAATTTGACATTAACATGCATTATAAGTCATTCATAATCAAACTAGCTTTTAGTTCGAGTTGCGCTAAGAAACGTCGGGGATGCGTCGTTGATAATTGTATTTAAATTTTACAGCCGACGTTTGTTAGAGCATAATATCTTCTTTCAAATGACACTATTAAACTGAAATAAATATATCTGACTACTTCAATTTTCCATTTATAAGAAAATTCCCACCCAAAAGCTAAGATGGTTAGAACTATACCAGATAAATGCTGTCAATGAACCACCGACGACAAAACAGAATTTGTTTATCAAAACTCATAGCTACCGCAATTTTGAGGTAATTTTCGACATTTTCATATTTTTTAATTTCTGTTACGAATCACGCAAAACTAATTTTGATTATTGATTTAGATGTAGATTTTTATGCTTCACAACTCTTATTTGAAGCCTTTCTTCTTAAAATAATTAGGGATGCAGGAAATTACTTTAATTAATTGTAATTTAGGAAATTACAGATCACTATCACTACACTACCCTCTGATGCGATCGAAGTGAAATTATCATTTTTGAATATTTTATAGAAGTGTAATTGAAAAAAAAATTCAGCAGCTAGCCTTAGCGCACTCTTCTACATCAGAAACAGACGCATTATCAATTTTTATACCATTTTAAGGTACACCGTACACCTACCTACCCCACAAAAGCGAAGATAATAATATTCGGAAAGAAATTTTTAGAAAATGTCAAGCTTTTGAGTTACTTATTTATTACAGACCCATGTCAGGGTTGCAAAAGTTAAAGAGTCAAACTCTTATTTCTATGGATAATCTATACCTACGTAGTAAATACGACAAGGTACAAGTTTAATATCAATTAACTTTCTCGAAATTTTGATAAAATTGGGCATCTGGCATAAAAAAATTGTCTATGCCAATCAATTAGTATTAAAATCATAACTTATAGTGAAAGCAAACGCTACTGATTGGAATTATTTGCTTTCGGATATAATTTGAACTTGCGACTTAGAGAAAGCATTTATTTATATTGCAGATATCACTTACATCAACCTTGTTTAAAAGTTTTTGATCTAGAAAAATCGATTTATCGACTTCTATAATAAGAGAAATTCAGAAAAGGTGAAAAAATTTCTATTCACTTTTTTCAATTTAATTTTTTTTGTTAAGGAAATAATTTTTCTCCTAAGCAAATTTTTCTTTTTCCCACATTTTAAGTTCAAGTTTATACATTGGAAATAACACTAGATCATCTTGAACTTTTTTCTTTGTGAAAGAAATAATTAAATTGTCAAATTTTTGCTTTTAATTATAACACGAGGAATATTTCTCTTTTGATACAAGCAACATTTATCATTAAAAAGAATAAAGTAATTTTGATTTATTATTACTTAATCACGCAACAACATAGGTGTATATAAGAAATTTCATGGTCGAAATAATTACGAATAATGTTTATATTCTAGTTTTTATTTATTTGGTTATTGGAACCCTATAATTAGATTATAATTAAAAACTCGTTATCCAAATGATATAAATTTTAAATTTTGACAACAAAACAAAAGCTGCTGCAGATTTTAATTAAAATTACTCCTACACACATACCTATACTTTAGCGAGGAAATTTATATTGTTTCACATTGACTAGACTAGAGGCTTTTTAGCTTTAGCTTTTTAAGTAATTTTCAAGTTCAATTTTGCCCCAAATACTGGAAAAATTGCGTCAGTTTTCATCGGCCTCGTTGGTGCCTTGACAAATAAGTACAATTTAATTAACTTGGTAAGGTTTTTTTTTATAAAAAAGTAACTTATTTGCACGTTCACATTTCACATATTTGTATAGCTTTTTGAAAGTCACAGTATTAAAATTTAATTGAAGCTAAAATGAGGTGTAAAGTATAATGGCAATGGATTTTATTGTATGTATATTAATTTGAGCAAGGTTAAGGTAAAAAAGGTAAGGTAAATAGGTTGAGTAAGGACATTTTTTCTGTATGACACTGTCTCTCCATCACAATTTTCATTACAAATATCGGTTTATGGAAAATAATTGAATAGCTACAGGAATAATCTTCATTAGACCCTGCTCTTGTTCTACAGCGTGCGCATGAAGAGATGGTATTTTATTGCCATGCATTGCACATATAAATCATTTTGTTACAAATTAATTATAGAGAACATTATAGTAAGCGTCCAAGAGAAAAGAAATTCTATATTATTCTGTCAAACAATTGAGAAGCACCGCGAATGCATTAAAGGAAATGAGACTGTAGGTCTCCTAGCTAAAGACTGAAGACAAAACTATTATGTGGAGTGTTAAACGATATAGATTTCAGTTTTATTTGGACCCTACAAGACAAGACAAAAAAACTCATACTGATGGACGAACACGCCCGGTCAAAAACATTCGCAAAAAAAGGCTAAGGAGAGAATACCGTTATGAGGTTATGACACTGCTTTACTGTACTACACTCCATTCAGCGACCAGAAATGGCTAAGCCACTCTCACAAAAAGCGCGCAATATTCAAATAGAATTTTTCTATTGGTCGAATTTTGAAAATACGGTTTATAACACAAGAATTGACATGTGTCAACCTTATTTGACAGAAATTTGTGGGAAGTGGTCTAGCTATTTCTGGTTACTGAACAGAGAAATGCCATACAAAGATGAGTGAAGTGGAAACTGACACGTGCTGCTGCTGCTACTACTACAAAGAAGCGTCAGAAACCATGAACACGTACTGTGAAACTATGTAGCTATTGCTTGACAGTTGACAAACACCTTTTCTAGCGCCTAGAAAAGGTGTATCCAGAACCAAATATTGTTATAGAATACAAAGAAGCAACTGTTTTAAAAGTGTAGAGTTGAACTGGGGCTACACGTAGGGACATATCATAAATGTGGTACCGGTCGCAGTGATGCTACCGAGCTGAGTTGGATGAAACAAAGAAAAAATGACCCCAGCATGAAGACGTTATGTTATAATATCTACAAATGAACCATTTAATAAGATTTGTCTATGGTAATCATGTCTACTCGTGTATAATGCATGAAAAGACAGTCAGAAAATCTAACGCCCGGTTGCATAAACGAAAATTAAATTTTAACCCGAGAATTAGATTTACAATCCTTTGATATGGCAACTTTAAACACTCTAATATCAAAGTTTGACGTTTGTAAAGAAATATTAAAATTTGAGGTTAAGTGCTTTTTGTGCTAGATTGTGAAAGCAATTTGTCAAACTTGACATTTTTATTTATTTATTTATTTTTTTATTGTCTTTCGTTGCCATATCTAAAAAGATTATTAACCTAATTCTCTGATTAAAATATAATTTTCGTTGATGCAACCGAATTCGTAATGGAATCTTACGAGAAGATCAAACTACGACTAAAATCTTTCTAAAGTTCTTATTTGACTTGATTTTTTCGCCAATGTGTCAAAAATGACATTTTGGTTGGTCTTGTCTAGGATTGACATCATTGAGGCCAAAACCCAAAAGTATGAATTAAATTATTGAGAAGTTTCAAATCAGTAATGAACTTTGCTGATGTGGGTGGTAGGATCAGACTGGCTTCATTTGGCCCCGTTGCCAACAGCAGTAATTTGGGTCTTGTGCCCTCCCAACCCCAGGGTAGAGTATTAGGTTAGGTTTATTAGGGAATCCAAACCACGTGACAATAACAAAATATACATGGATGACACACAGAGGTTAGAATAGCGTTTGTTTATTCTTTTACTTATCCTCGTGTATTTGTAAGAGTTTAGTGGCATTTTAAAATTTGTTACATTAGAGTTCAGTGTGATAATTAAATTCTGCTTATATAAATTGTACATTTTGAAAGGTCTTTCGATTCCATAATTATTAAATTATAAACTTGAACTTCTATACAAAAGTTCGGCCCTCAAAAACGTTCAGAGTCATCGGCAATTGAGGACCTGCCGACCTAGCCAGTTCGTTCATGGCGGAGGGCTTTTGCTCTGTCGAAAAAGAGTGAAAACCTCTCCTTTTCAAATCTATGAGTGTTGATGAATTGTGTATGTTTGCAAATACCTAATATCCAAAAATATTTGCAAATAATTTCAAAAATATTGGCATAACTAATAATGATGTTAAAGTATTTATATTTTTAAAGCACTGGCGTCCTTCTTTTATACTTAAGCTATGATTGCTGCTACTTAAATCTTGCAATAAAATTGTAAATTCTTAAGGCGCTGTATAAAATTTATCATTTCATTCATTTCCTGTCACGCACAAAAGTTTAAAATCACCATGATAGTGTAATGTAGTCAACAACTAAAAGTTGAATGCGCCAAGCATGTATAATAATAATAAGTTTGGTTTCAACTTCTTCAACTATCCCAAAGAACAAATTCAAGGTGGCGAACTGAAAAAAATTAAAACTCACGACAACTCGCTATTCATCGATATGGAGGCTTTTTACGGTTTGTGGTTCAGTTTTTATCTTTTTTCTACGAAAGTTTCTTCTGGAGCTTAAAATAATCATTTGAATGGAATTGCGAGGTAGCCTGGCTCATTTATTGCAAAATGCTTTATACAACCTTATCGACGTTTTTTATCTTTCTTCTAGTCCTCGTTTAACAGTTCCAACGTGGACTCGGACACATAGGACGCCTCTATTTAGGAAACTTCCTAGGCAAATTTACTATAGGTTGTGTCCTTTTATTACAACTCGAAGGAGCTGTGATAAAACTTACATTTTTAACTATTTGTGACATTATTCAGTAGATAAGACATCGTTAGTTTCAGCATTTACTTTTTGTATACTGATTAGTGTGTTTTGGTGGTTATTAAATGCGCATTTCTGCCAATTCATCTTACAGAAAGTTGAGAAAATAGCTCACATCTCTTAAAAAAATTGATACGGTTGTAAGCTAAAGGGTCTAGCAATTAAAAAGTCAATGGTGGCACCACCTTGTAGACATTATCGTTAAACAAATGAAAAGTAGGCACCAGGAGAGTATTAAAAAAGATTGCCAATAAATAAGTCGTTCCGGAACATTTGTCGAACCTCGTCTGGCGTACATACATAATTTAGAATTATTTTATCAGTTATATTATGATTTCCATTTAAGTTTAAGGAAAGAAATGCATAAAAAGGATATTTATATTTTATAAATATATGAATTGATATCCAGTTTTGCATCTTTTCAAGGTAAATGAATGTAAAATATTTTACATACCACAACTATGTATGTACTTATAAATTTAAATATTTATTAATCGACAAAGGAAAATCCTACGCAAGATGCAATTGTGAAGTTTTTGATGTGGTAAAGAGTCAAAGGACAAATATTGGTTAGGAATGTGGAGAACAAACTCTCTCGAGTCTTGTGATATTTCTTATCGTTTTGTAGAAATATTCCGAGTTAGAGAACACGATGCCATATAAGTAACAATGTTATTTGATAACATTAACATTTAAGTACATCGAGCGTTACGAAATGTGTGTTTAACGTTTTTATTGCTTGGCATACGTACCTTATGTATGTTATGGCCAGATTATAAACATTAAATTGTTATTAAAAACCCAAATCTTAATTTTTATAACCCCGTTAAAAAAGTGAAATCAAAAACTAGGCCAAAACGGTTTTGCTTTTATTATGTAATTACCGCACCTGTGTCATTTAATAGATTTACAAGATATTAATATCGTATATGTGTACGTTTTCTAAATAAATAAAAAATTAATAAGAATTTTTATATAGACTTGGAAGGTCGTTCGATTATATTATCACCTGGGTGTAACAAGTTGTTCAAGTCAATGTCCTCATCCATAAACATTACACATACTACCATTTGCTATAAATGTATGTTTTTTTAAAAGAAAAACATTTTTATTTTGCAATTTTCCACTCTCATTGAACTTTTGTTTATTTTCAGAGATGGCAGAGGAGGTGGTTCGTTTTATACGACGACGGAGAACTCAACTATTCCGTTGACGAACATGTAAGTATAGAGAATTACAGAAAATTTTAATAAAGCGGTAGCGTTTGTTACCGTAATTGCGGTTTAATTATTTTAATGTGGCGCAACAAGATGGTGTGAAACGATAATTTATATGAAATATTTTAAACTTGCGATGCCCCAGCTAATAAATAGATACGATTTAAAAGTTACATAACTTATTATCAAAGATTTCTAACTGTACATTAATAGGTAGTATGTTAAGTATTTAGTTTACACCGAGATTAATCTTTCTTTATCTCTACATTTTGAATCTGTAAATTTACTCGAGCAATTTTAAGCCTCCGACATCTATTTACAGTATCGCTAACTAAACTTGTTAGTATTGTTAATTTCTTGTAATTGTAAGCCCTATTTGATGAATGAAAGGACGCATAAGTGGTTGACGAGTGTTTAAGCTCGAACAAATCAGGAGATTAGCTTTAATTGTTATCAAGTAAAATTTCATAGTTTTTCCCAGTTTTTCCAATACTTTATCTCAGTAGGTCAATTTAGGGAACGTTAGCGGCTGAGTTGCTCAGAGAGATTATTTTAATTCTCAATTATGAGATTATTTACGGTGTATAGGCGTCTCAGCCGCTGACGTTCCTAAACTGGCCCATTTGATTCTCAACCTGTGCCTGTGGATGTGTATGACTCCTCACACACATCCACTCCCCATGAGGAAAAATATAAATCGAAGAAGAAAGTTGAGTTCAGATGTTGACAAAAGTGTATACGAAAAACTTTTGGTTTCAGTACACTTCTTCATCAACACTGGCCCAAATTTCAAACATCGGTTTAGCTACAAATTAATTATAGTCTTGATTTCGTCGCTTGATATGAAGTTTATAATATATATTTTTTTCTGTTTCGATCGAGAGGCCTTCAAGAGTAAAAATATTTTCAATAGTTGCTCATAAAAGTTCGATATTGTGACAAATTTATTCGCAGTTGCAAACATTTTTAATTTTTTTTGCTTTACATTTGCGTCTCATCCCCATCGCTTTAGTATTTTACAAAGTACTTTTGTCACTCATCTCTTAAGATATGTGTATTTTTCATTCGCTCAAAAATTTCCAGTACATTCAAATTAACAATTTCCTAAATATCCATCAAGGAAGGAGTCCTTAAATTCACGATTAAAAAATGGGGCACACATAAAAGAATGTAGAGATACCTACACTGCTTTCTCCTGATATAGAGCATTCTTAAACCTTTTATATATTTTTCCGGGCTTAAAATACACCTACATATTTATACATACTACAATGCCCTAGTATCTTATTTCAATTGTTTTCTCAAAGACCTATACACTTTAGACCAGCCTTTCTCAAACTATTTTATAATTTAAAAAAATATTTCTAAAGAATATTTAGTAATAACCAAGAGTTTTGACTAGTTTTGAAGGTCCCTTAAAAGATAACTAGGGGACTCCTAGAAGGGTCCTCAGATAGTTTGAGAAATACTGCCTTAAGATTAAAATGTAGGTACTTGGTTCTATTCTACCTTATAGAGTTTTTCCATTTTATGTGGTATATGGACTTGCTCAAAGTGCACCCTAAAAAGCTTTAAAACTGATTTAAAGTTTTTCACATTTTGGAAGAGGACATGGTCCTTGATAAAATCCATCAGTAAAATAATGTTCGTTGTAAAAACTATAAAATGCTAAACCAAGCCAGCATTGTTTTTCCAATAAAAAACCTTTACTTTGCACTAATTTCATTTAAAAACACTACTCTCTATAAATTTAAAAAGTAATATGTATTCGAAACTGTGAGTCTAAAGGGCAAATATGTGCATGTTGCTGAAATCAGAATTTCTTTTAAAATTATTTATAATTTTATAACCCCGAAACTTATACCATTGGATGCCTCTTTTAAGCGCGAATCTATCACCAGCACATACATAATCGCATAAAAAGCATTTATGCAAAAGATTGGTGATAATCGCAGATATGATTACGAAACATACGGAATAAGATGTACGTTCCCACCAAATAACAAGCTGAGTCCTGATTGGCGCTAAGAACTTAGTGGTGGAGAATTAATAAACATTCGACGTGCATCAATTTCAAGGGAGTCCGTGTGATAGTCCGTGACCGTCCGTGTTAATACCCTGTACATCTGTACATAGTGTGTTTGTGTTCAGTGTGATCACATTCAGATTCATATGTGTGCTACGGGTTGTTGATTGGGTTCTTTCAGAAATGAAAAAAGAGCACCTATGAGAAAGCCTTTACACTATATTTTGAGATCATCTAATTTCGATCTTTATAATTGTTATCTAAAATTAATTAATTGTATGTTGGTTGTTGGTGTTGCAAATTAAATCTAAATGCAACGCGATTTAGCATTGCTGTCAGAGGTTGTCATATAAACGATGTGTAATAATATCTTACAATCGATGCTATGTTGCGTTGTAAATGGCATTTACTATAGTATAGTAATTAATTACCTGTACTATACTCTTGGTAGAGTCGAATTACCGAAAAAAACAATGTTTTTTGAAAAAGTGTAGGTATTTTGAGACCCTAACTATGGGAGAGATTTTTCCAGATCAGAGGCGTACAGGAGCAGAGTCCAAATTGCCTTTGTTTGTAGCAAAACTGGCAATTTTGATATTCATCACAATGTTTCTATCATTGGTAGATATGGTTATCGATTTCCATCTAGAGACATTTTTACATCAAATGCAAAACTCAAATGAGACAGAAGTTTTGACTATTAATTTTCTCATTTCATCATTAATTTTATTAATCGTGTTTACAGTTTATATTTGACTTCCATCACCTACAAAATGCATCTCATTTACAAGTATTGACGAGGCTATAACTATTAAATTTGCTGCATGCAAAGGTCAAATTTAATTAGATATGATTGGCCTACAAATACAATATCTAAATATCTTATTAAAAATTGTTGAATAATATGTATAGATAGAATATTATTATTAGCATTCGATTGACAAGAGAAAATAGTATTGGCATTGATGCAGATAAAAAGCTCAATTCCATGTTCACGCGTCGACATAATTAAAACTTCTAGGTTTTCACAGAGAGAGTCAAAACAAAATCGTAAATTGCATTAAATAAATTCGTAATGACATTTTGCAATTTAAAAAAATTTAATTATCCACATAGTATGTTTTTTTTCAAAAGTGCTAATTGTTAGTTTCATTCTTTTAGCATTAGTTGGGAAAGTATGAAACAATAAAAATGTTATAAATTTTCTACCGACAGATCACATAGTCTGGTATTTGTTTCGGAATTAAAACAATTGAATTTGATTCATTCAGCAGCTATTACTACCTATTTGTTAAGAAACATTTTGTGAAACTAATTTGTACGCTATCAATGAATTCACACGTTTGTAAGAGTTCCATTCTATCGAAAATTGTATAAGAAACGTGCACGTAGTAAATTTACCATGAAGTTTTCACAGTTTCGGTATTTAAAAGGCGTTTAATAATAACGCAGTATAAAACCTACGCAAATCTTTAATTAATCGAATTATGCAATTAATAAGTCATTACATTAGTATTGCTTAATGCGATTTAGTCGTACATAAATGTGCGTTATAAAGTAGGGGCTCTTAAAATTTATTGTGCAAATGAATCCTTGTAGCAATCGAGCGTAGCTTGTGAACTTTTCAGAATAACTGTAAAACATAAAATTGCCAAGAAATATTGGAATACAATTACGAAAATATGTGTGTAAACAGGAAAATGCATTGAAAACGTAGCTGCGATTTTATTTATACAGGGTGTCCAAAAGGTATGAATGAAATATAGCTATCAATTCCTAAGTATCTTGGTATCTAAAACTATTTGGAAAGAAAGCTCGGTCACGTTGTATGGGAACAAGAGTACCTGTACGTACTACACTGTAAAATTATTTTCCGTTGTACCGGTATATTATACGTGACACATCCAACTTGTAATTTTTTAACCTTCGCATGGGCACTTATTCAAAAATCTTTACATTTGTAACTCTTGTCCACTAAGTCAAATTAATAAAAAGACAAATTGCAAAGAATGGTATCAAAAACTCAATTTTTTTTTTCATTTTCGAAAAGATCCCAAAAATTTGATCACTTCAGTCGACAGTAATTTAAAAATCGGTTCATAAACGTCGGAGTTATTCAAAAATTAAAATTGAAATCTTTACATTTGTAACTCCTACCTATGCGAAATGGAAGTGAAGATGCTGATGTGCAGCTCTGTCTCAGCTCTAAACAAACTCTAAACAAACTAATCATTATAATCAAGAATTCTTCCGTGCACACATCGTTAGTACACCCGGTATAAATGTTGAGCTGGTCGTGGTTGCAAAACTATATTCGTTAAAGTTCAACTAATAAATTAATGACTCATTCCTTAAATAGATCAAAAATAGAATTACTAGAAATGTTAATTGGATAAAGACTGAAAATTGTTAATTTTTGTACAATTAAAAATAAAAAGTAATTTGCCATTAACTGTAAAAGTTATGTTTTTAGTGTGCTCATTATATCGTAAAAAAACATACTGTGAGAGTGCATTTATTAAATTTATAGAACGTATGCACCAATAATGAACACTAATTGAAGACTTTTAAGCTTACGGTATTGCTTGAAATTGCCGGTATTGAATCGTAATTGTAAAATCCAAATTTTTTATACCCGACTCGCACGTTTTTCTTTCAACTTGGATGGATAATTCAGAAATTTTTCGTGTAATTTTGTCATTTGGATTTGATATAATAATCTAGTGCTTTCTCTTGTGAGCAGGTGTGTCAATCTTAATTTATTCAGTTGCATACGTGAGATTAATAATTCTATGCGTTATAAAGTCAGTGCACTAGGAGTCATCAACCTGACGTAGCTAGGTATTAAAAAAATATTATCCTGCATGCAAGTCGTGCTTCCGTTCGTGCAACTAACTAATTGTTTAACACTTGATTTTTTTTCTAATTTTAGCCCGATACGGTGCCACAAGGTTCGGTGGATATGTGCAAAGTTATGGAGGTGACAGGAGCTGAACAAGTAACGGGCCATCCGCACTCTTTAGCACTTACATCACCGGATCGTGTTACTTTCATTAAAGCTGCGAGCAGAGAAGACGCACGTTGGTGGGCCGAATTGTTAGCTGTTTTTCCAAGACGACACAAACGGAATGCCACCTTTCCTGGCGGTAGAGCGTCGCCTAGTTTACCGCAGTTAGGGAGAAGCGCATCGCCTCAACCACCGCGTCCGAGACACCTCTCGTGTTTGGGTGCGAGTCCTCGTACTAATTTTTTAACACCGCCTCTTAAAGAAGAACGAGAATCGCCTACAAAAGAAGAACCGTCGAAACCCATTTGGTTACCAATAGAACAGCAGTCTGTCAATCGTGTCGGTAAGTGTTTGATTTTTAGTTTTACTCTTCCCCAAATTAATCTCAGAACCTCTTCCAAATCAAAATTATTTTGGCGATCAGTTTTCTTGATTGACTAGGCTGCACAATCTTAATTCAATGCGACATATGGGTTTTAGCACTAGTTTAACCATGGTGCTGGAAGCATTAGAATCGTGAAAATTGAGTTCATAATTGTTCATATAACGGTATGATTTGTTGCTTACTTAGGTGCTAGTATACAGAGTGTTCTGAAATGCACAGATAACATTTTACCACAGATTCTTGAGATCAAAATGAGACGATTTGTTCTTATACCAAACGACTTGGACTGCCACGTTCAGAGGACTTTGTGCCCCAGAGTTGTTTTTGCATTTCAGGGACATCCTGTATGCATTTTCTGTCCAAAATCCATCCTGACTGATTGTCAGTGCAACGAGCTGCAGTAAATGATTGAAACTTGGTAAATATTTAAGTTTTCCTTTCATCAATGGAATAGGAATTTAGAGATTTTTGCATTTGGCCAACCTAAAAAATACTTGCGGGTATGCAACCAAACTGGCACGGATCAAACATTAATGGACGCACGATATACCCATGATACTATAACTAAACCAGATAATCTCAGTTGGTGTACGCTTTCAAACTCCGATGCGCATGACGTCATAGAGTGACAAAAATCCTTGCGAAGCAACCTGTCTTTGCCGTTGTATGCGTTTTTAAACAAACTATTAAACATTTATTACATTTAAAAATAAATTATAGAAATTATGTATCAGTTTTTCTGATTCTGAGGTAGGTATACGGAGTGTTTAAAAGAATTAAAAAATTACATAAAAAAAAAAAAATTAATTAATGTTTAAATTTAACAAAACAAAACTTTCAAATTACAACAATAATTTTAATATAAACACGACTTAAAAACACACCAAAATAACTTTAAAAACACACCAATAACACAAAAACCCTTAAGATTTGTCACGGGGTGACGTCACATTATATGCGCGTGGGCTTATCTGGTTTAGTTATAGTATCATGCGATATACCATAGTGACAACAGAGAGGAGAAACGAGAGAGCATAGAAACATGAGAGAAGACATACAGGGATGATAATGATATCGATGGAAAGAGGTTTTTTTTCATTTCTGATAACATTAAAAATTTGTAGACACAAAGGCTTTATTTATTTAAATTTTGAAAATAAAGTTAGACAATTTGAATATAATTTCTCGTGTCATGGAAAGCAATATAAAATCTAAAAAGTCAGAAATAGAAGAAGTATATTTTAAATCCACAAATGTAGATAGTCGTGTCATTATCAAATAAAGATTAGATTGCATCGAGATTTTTTGGTACAGCATTATGGACAATCGTTCGTACTCGGATCCACTTCTACTACCAAGATTTGATCCAATTATAGTAAAGTAGAGGTAAAATATTTTAAGCTGACGAGATTAGGGGATGCGCAGATACCTAAATTGGTATTTTTCCCCTCCAACGCCGTAGTCAACGTATTAAATTATTAAAGGGGCGTGGCCAAACCTGCGTGAACATATCCTGCTCCTCATCTTAAAATATTATATACCTATACGTTATGCTATTAAAGTGGCACGTGTTTTCTCCATTTATCTCAATAGAAGCCGCGCTATAGTTAGGTAAAGCTTATGAACCTATATTAGGAATGAGTTACTATCTACAATTGGGGAAAAATAGTATACGCATATCAAGCTAAGAGGTACGCCACCAGTGGCCAATCGTGGAACTGAAAGCTCAGGTGTGACAGTAACCACATATAGTATTTTTCAGATATCAAAATATTTGAAAATTGAAAAGTCAAATTGTGTCAAAACATTTTATTGGCTACTCGTTCTCAAAAATTAATGTTAGACATACGTTTTTATTTAAATGACATAAAATAATGGATGGAACAAGTTTAATCTACAGATACGTAAGTCGTAAATTGCATCAACATACGTCCAGTGTTTATTCTGTTGGCATGTGAGTACAAACAACTAAAACGTAATGCGTAGATTGAAGCATACACATGTCAAGTTATTTGAAATGGACTTTAGAAACGTAAGAAGCAATTTGAAGGATATGTTTATAATTTGTGGTTATGTTAAAACCTGAGGATTTAGTTATGATTTGAACCACATTGGCGCTCCAATCTTAATTTCTTTTGCCTATAGTAGTAGAATTTTATATTGTTTTTCATGGCAAGAGAGATTTTATTCAAAACGTGTAATTTTATTTTTGTATACTCACTGCTTCGACGGTGACGATTGACGCACTATAGGGTCGACCGGGAAGCAGTGTTTCCCGATCGATCACAGAGTGCGTTTTTTCGAAGTAGTGAGTACCTCATACGTCACTCGTGCTTTAAAACCGCGTTCACGCGGGAAAATTGTCTTCCCGCATCCGGTTCCTAAATAACTATTAAGAAATTAATATTTCAAATTTTGTATCCTATTAAGTTTTTAACAAGCCGACGTTTCCATATTCCATATGTGAACACAATCGTAATTCTCGGCATCTTCCAATTATGGTACCCCATCACTCAACCTTCAAATTAATAGTCTATTGCAAGAAATATTACAATTTCGGGAAAATTAGTTGTGATTTTTCCATTGTGGTTATGTGTTAATAAACTTTCTCCAGATTCAAAATTGTCTCATTTCTCTAAAACTAAATTATAGAATTAGTTTCGTAAAAAAACTATTTCTCGTGAGACTTTTAAACCACCGACTGCCATATTTTCTAAATTTGCTTCCTTTGTTTACTCGCTCGAAGCCATCGTGATCAATCGAAGTTCTTTTAATATGTAAACCGCCAAATTTTATTTTTCTTATTTTGCTTTAGAAAGGTGTGTTATGGAAGCGTTCTTCGAGTGATCGTGATTTATGAATTTATCTCTCCTTTGCGTCTTGTTGCTCAAAGCCAAATACTTACTTTCAATTGTTTACTTATTAAATTTTGTATGTAATTGCATTATTGCAGTTACGCCACTTGCATTTACATATTTCGTGATGGGAATTCGTGTTTTGGTTACGTTCTTTAATTTATTGATCGATTTTACTTTTTTTTTACGACCAAATTATTTTAAATAGGTAAATAAAACGATCGTGAATATTTAATAATAATTATTTTAATTGACAAACCATCCCATAGAACCATCGTACTCTTTTATGGTGTACGAATTTATTTTTTTCTACGTTCGTGGTACGTCTAGTCTAATATACTTAAATAGAGAGAAAAATACGTCTTCCATTATAATAATTCGTTTTAAGAATAATGTTTTGATAATACAAGACATAAGAATGAAACTCGACGAAGGAGGAGCACGCAAGATCGTACCTAATTGCTAGTGTTTCAATACCGGCGGCAAAAAACTCAACGACCGCTGTAATTATCAATCCTCAACAAAAATCAAGGAGCTTAGCTGTAATCTGTAGTTGCATTACACCCATAGACAGCTCATTCTAATTGAATTTATATTTTTATTAAAGAATGAGATCCATGATTTGTCTTTTCATTATATTTAGTTTAACATTTTCTTATCCTTGTGTTCGAATTTTTTTTATTGAGTTAATTTACTACAATGTGGGAAAATTTATATCGTTAAGAGATCACTAATTATGTCTTGATGGTTCGCAATTATTTCAACTTTGCACCTACACACACTTTCGTAGACTAGTGGTAATAGATATTTATGGCTTATTCTTGAAAGAAACTATATATTTCAGGAATACTTCCTACTATTTATACAGCTTATTAACAAAATAAAACCCACACGAGTTATTGAGATGATCATTAACTATACTACTATTTCAATTTTATCAGCAATCTAAAGTAATTACACTATTATATGCAACTCTTTTTTAGTACAATGGTGGATCGTTACCTTAACGCCTTTTTAGGAAAATAACCTAGGTCTCCTAGGGTCTGTTATTTACTTGATCAGTAATCCGGCTGACTATGAATGGGTCCAAGCCGTTTATTAGAAGGGCTTGAACTAGTCTAATCCAACATCCTAAAATAATAAAAAATAGGACAATTATCGTTTTAGAACTGAGTATTTATATTCCTTCCAGTTGCTCAGATTCGATTGCTCCTATTTATTCTTCATTCGGTGCATGTGTTTTCCGTACCTCTCATACCTTTCATTGTAGAGTGGATTTTCCGGAATATCGAAATAAGGCAAGTAAGCCGGAACGAAGATCCGACAAGCTGTAGACGTCGACGAATGCAAAATAACTTTCTTATTGAGTAACCTCCAAGCAAGTATTATTTTTAACAGACTATCCAAGATTCACTTCCCTCATATCACTAGACTCAATCAGACTAAAGAAAGTAAAAATTAGCATTGCAAAAAGACAGTATTGTCTAAATCCTATATCCTAGGAGTAATACCAGATATACTTATGAAACGGTTACCTATACTGTGGAAGCGTTTTCACACACCGATAATGATAAACAACTTCAGATGTCGTGGCGGCAGTTTGAAAGACGACAGAGCTAAGCACGTAATCTGGGGGTAAATTCTTGAGATCCTTTGACTCATCACGAAGGGTGAGATATAACCAGCGTTTTATCTCGAATGCAGCTTAACAACGTTTCAATCCTTTTGTAAACGCCAGGTGAATGACGTCAATAACCAAGGAACTTACGTGAAATGGTATTCTCGACAAATTCGTTTCGTATTCGTTTTCAAAGCCCCTCGTTTTGCAACGAGCGGAATAGATGCGTCTATAACTTTTTACAGAAACGCGAATTTGATTTCTGTAAAAATAATCGAACCAATCAATCTATGAAAAAAATAAGATAAAAATAAACATATAGCCCAGTTTCCAAAGGTTTCAACCTCAGAAAATTAGAAAAGTGCAAAAAAATTCGGTATTCAGATAGATTAAGGCATGGCGAAAAAGATGCAACAAAGTTTGCATTCAACTTGGTGAAAAGTATGCAATCTAGAGAAAAATGACTAGACCGTCCTTTTAGAAGCATTTTTACAAAAAAACTGTCCTATACAATTTTTCCGTTAGAGCAGTGGTTTTTCCCGAAAAATGTGTCATAAAAATGCCATGTTTTCAAAAATATTCATTTCAAAATACCTGCGAGTTGATGTACAGAAAACTGTTTTAATCCAAGATGCGCAGTGATAAAATTAAAAAATATATATGAATGGAAACCTAAAGGTTTCAGCTTGCAGTTCCATGTATTTTCGTTTACTTTTGTTACATCTTGTAGTATTAAATAACAAATGAAATTATTTTTCTACCGTATTTTAAAGAATTAATGATATTCTGTTGAAAAAATTATACTAAAATTTTTTCCGTGAAGCAAATCGTTCCTTATGAATTATATTTCAAAGTTACATCGTGAGAGATTGATTATACTATAGGTACATTATTTTATAAAAGTACAAAAACTTTATATTTCTTCATTTTTTGTAAATTTAAATTTTTTTAGAATTCTTACTTCAAAATAGCTGTAAAATCGTTAATATTAAACGGATTGAAAAATATTACATATAGCGGCGTCGAATTACGGGAAAATGTAGTCTGAAAGAAAACTTTTGCTAATAGAAATATTATATGATTGAATAATGTTCAGGATAGTATCAGGAATAATGTAGTAAATTTCGGACTTCCAACTCCTGGTGCTTTCTTCGGAAAAGTGCCTTTTGTAGTACATTGACGCGTTTTCCTTGACTTTTTAATTTCTCAACTTGTAAACTTCTGATCGAAATAAAAAAAATGTAGGATTATGCGAAATAGACTGACAATCAATTCTAGACCAAAAACGTGTAGTTTTGTTATGTAGTTTCCGCGAAAAAAATTCTTAAGCACCAAATACCGACCAAAAATTGTTTTATTCGGTGCATTGCGAAGAAGTAATAAAAAACTGTTTTGCTCATGGAAAAGGTACTACTTCATGAGTAGAATCGACCTGCCAAAGTTGAGATCCTCAAGTGCAACCAAACAGTCAAAAAGTACACAGGAAGTCAGAATTTGTAAGGGTTGCCATTTAATGCGATCGTTATGAAAACGAAATTCTTTTTTTAAAAAACATTCGTCTTTGAACGTACTATTTGTTGAAAGAAATTGTTTTTAAATTTCTGCTAATCTTAATCCACTTTTGACTCTTTTTCCGAAACGTACTTTTTTAAATAGCTAGGAACTTTGTCAATAATTGTTAAATAGAAAATGCATCAATCAGCAACAACAGCGCAATCGGTGTTTAAAAAGAATTGTCCGAACGTGCCCCAGTCTCAGAGTTGGAAGTCCGAAATTTACTTACTTTTTTTTACTAATTTCAAGTTTTCAATATCTGTTGCTTATAGTTGAGAAGTAGCAAAAGTGGCGATTTCTTTTAAACCCTTCATAAATTTAAAGCAATGATGTACTTGTTTCAACATCCCTTAGCGTTTGACACTGAAGTCAAGTAAATTCAATTTTGATTTTGGAATTATAGAAACTGAAATCGTGTGATTTAGTTCATGACTTTTTTGAAAAATTCATTTGAATTTAATTTAATAAATAATACAGGGTTGGTACGAATTAATTCTCATGAATTAATTCGTACCAACCCTGTATAAAGAGTATCTGGAAATTATGTTATATGGTATAGGTGGTGCATCTTATAGTGAGTCTTGTTAGAAGCAAATTCAGAGAGAGATACGAACATTATGATATTATGACTATTTTGTAGTGTCTATGTGTAAAAAACGTTAAATATTTCACACAAAATAAGGATTTCTATGTCAATAAGACGGTATATTAGATAAACCTCTGTTATATTTTTTTAATAAAATGGTTTTAAAATATCTCTGAACGAAGATGTTTTCGATGTTAACATCCAGAGGTGTTTCACATGTTTATTTGCAACGATGAGAAAAAAATTTTCTCGTGCGAATGTTCGAACGTTGAATGATTTTTATAATAAGGCTTCTTTCGCGATGAGGCTTCTCGTGGTAATTGAATTTCAAGGAATTATTACACGAAAATACATCTTCATGCTTTAAGTGACACGAATATACTCTAATAAAGTAACTTGGCAATTAACACAATTATGGTATCTTTCTTTTCACGTTTGAATTCGTAGGTGTATCGCAAAGTGAGCCACGGTCATTTTAAAAAAGGAATGTGGTCGTAAAAGGTATTATATTCGCAATTATTTCATTTTAATGGCACAAAATTAATTTTTATGGGTTATTGTAACAAATTTTAAAAGCCACAAGTAACTCGTATAAAAAAGAAAAGGGTTGATTGTTTGTTTGCTAATCATTTATTTTTCTGTGGTTAATAGGTTTTCCTTAATTTACAATAACAATTTTTTCTTTAATTTTCTTACGGACCGACCACCCAGAAATTTAGTTTAAATATTTTAATAAATTTTGGTTAGGCCTTAAAGCTTTTCGACTTTTTGCTAGCAGTTTAAAAACTCGTTTACGTCTAGTCAATCATAATCATAATGGATCTCCTTTTCTATAGCCATCAGCTAAGATCATAGAGAAGGAAAAAAAGTTCTTTGCGGCTTAATTTAACTCGTGGATAATATTCATGTTATGTCGATTACGTTCTAATTTTTAAAAACAATATAAATGAAAAAACCAACTTCTTATATAAGATTAATTTCTGGCCTTAAGGATAAACAAAGTGATTGACCCTTAATTTTGACCTTCCATAAAGTCATACTTGTTAGAAGAGATTTAGAAATCTTTGTAAAACTCCGCCACTGTAATTTTCTTATAATGTGTTGAAATTTACCTTTTTTTTTATTAACGCCAATCAAAAGCGAGTCTTTAAATAATTAACTTTTTAAAGAGAATTTTTTAACGTGTTTTAGATTATATCGTAAGTTCTGGATCACCGCCTACGAGAGATAAACTCAAATGCGATGAAAAAAGTCGCGTTAGAAGGGATTGGAGAAATGAACGTTTGCGTGACATCGCTGCCGCTTTAACCGACCGTTCTCCAGAATCGAGTTTGGCTTTACCTGCCGAAGGACTTCTACATCTTAAAAAGGTACCTCATTAAAATCTCCTTCTCGAGTATTAATTTAAACAAAAAATCTTAAATTAGGGTTGGTTGTGGTTAAAAAATGATGATGGCGAATGGTCAAAAAAATGGTGTATCGTATGTGGTCCTACTCTTAGTGCATATCGTGATCAGGATGAATCTGGCAATCCCGAAGTCGTTATAGAACTTTCGACAGTAACTGGTTTCAACGAAATTACTTTAGATAATCGATACGGTTTCCAAATTCATTGGTCCGGCTCGACGCTTAATTTGAGTGCAGTAACTTCTGGAATAAGAACCAATTGGTTACAAGCGTTGAAGAAAGCGGTTCCAGATACCCCAGATAGTCCACTAACACCTGCAACACCTAGATCTATACTTCTATCGAGCGATGAGGAATATCGTACAGCTTCAGAAGGAGGAAGACGCGGTTCCGAGGATTGGGGCGATCTTCCACCTTCGCCACCATTAATACGAACAACTTTAACGCGCGTTAAAGAACGTGCGAGAGCAAGACCACGATTGCCCAGATCACAGTCTCGACAATCGACTTTAGATAGCATATCGACAGATGAACTAGACACAGCCAAAGATAATGCAGATATCGAATTACGAAACACCTTAAACAAACAAAGCGCCGAAATTGACGATCTTAAGAAGCAACTTTCCAATGCAGTAAATGAAGTTCAAAATTTAGAAAGCGAATTGGCCAGGTATACACATCTACTAATTA
The DNA here is from genome assembly GCA_963924605.1 of Malthinus seriepunctatus. NCBI lineage: Eukaryota > Metazoa > Arthropoda > Insecta > Coleoptera > Cantharidae > Malthinus > Malthinus seriepunctatus. The sequence goes on from OZ004600.1 coordinate 50,102,927, forward strand.
ATTAATAACTTGTTAATTAACTAATTTAACACGTATTGCAGGTTAAAGAAAATGCATTCGGAGTCGTTAATTCGCGAAAAAGAAACTAACGGCATGCTGGTAACTTTGGAGCAAACGGAACGTGATTTGAATCAGCTAATTCAACAGTCTGACGAGAAACATTCGAGAGAACAACGCAACTTGCAATGTCGGCTCAATGAAGTAGAAGCTCTCGCTGGCGATACCGAAGAACGTTGTAAAGTATTGTCTATAGATTTACAAATTAAACAACGCTTAGTGACGAACCTTCAAGACGAATTAAGTCGCGCTAATGACAGATTTACCAAAGATAATCAAGAAAATGATCGCTTATATAAAAGATTGCAAGCTATTGAAGGAAAACAACGTTTAAGTTCGTTAACCGACTTAACCGACATAGATTTAGATTCGAGTTTAACGAGCATGAGTCAAACCGATCTTTTGGAACAGTATTTGGATTTAAAAAGTAGATTTGAAAAGGCAGTTTTGGAAATACGAGCGGTAAAACGAGAGTTACGAGAAGCTTATATTAAATATGACGATTTAGAATTACAAAATTTAAATCTTCGAAGTAGTTTGGAAGTTGCTCAAGAAGAAGCGGATGCTCATTCTACTTTAATGGCTAACAGATTACAAGATCTTACCAACAAATTACTTACTGCAGAAAAGCAAACGCGTTCTCTTAAATCAAAATTGCAAGATTCGCGAGAAAAACGTAGGTCGCTCTCGTTGAAAGGTCGCGAAAGCGTTTCAATCAGTAAAGAAGTTGAAGATAAAGTTAGTGAACTCGAAGCCAAAATAGTCAATTTAGAAAAATCGCGTCATAAAAGAAGGAATAGAAGAGAACGTAGCAGCGAGAGGACATCTCCAACAGATGATCGTTCATCTCCAGTAAGTTATCTATTATTTTCACTTATTTTATGATCAAAAAAATTTTTTTTCTTTTACATTTTTCGACGTTTGAGTGTCTGAATTCAAAAATTAAATAAAGAAAAACTGTAGAAAAGTCTGTCTGTTGTATGTGTCAATTAAAAACTACCAAACCGATTTAATGTGTAGTTTGGACCACTTAAGCAGAATTGAATGGCCAAAATAAGTTTTTAAATAAAATATATACAGAGTGGCTCAATATAGGAGGATTATTTTGGGCGAACATTATTTAAACTTTGCTAAGGTAGTAGGTAGGTCTTGGCATGATACTAATGGTCCTGACACTAATTGGATTTTATTGAAATTTTTAATCTCAAAATTGCTGCCACTAAAGCGATTATTCCATCTTTTAATTTTTCTGGTATATAACTTCGCCTGTAATTATTATAATACAGTTTTAAAAGCGGCATTTTGTGGACAGTATGAGGCTTTAATCGTAATATAATCGATTTTTGAAATTGCTTCAAAATTGCCTATTTTGAAGAGGCCAAAGTTTCAAATATGAATCATTTTTGTTATTGAATATATTAATTCTATGAATAGCTTTTATTTGATACCATTTTCGATTAACAAAACGTTTTCGGTTAAGCCAAAAATGAAAAAATATAAAAATTTTTGATAAACACTCTGTATATTTACGAATAGTTCGAAATTTCGTAAAATTAGCTGTCAGATGATATCAAACACTCTAAATTTTGATTTTCAGTTTAGCCAGAAATGTCTCCAGCTTTCACAATTTAAATGCATTGGATAAATAACCGCTACTAAATGTAACACCCTGTAGGTATATTTTTGAATACCTACATAATCCAGTCAAAAAGATGAAATAAAGGCCCAACCTCGGAATGGAAGTCAGAAAGCTAAATATTTGTATTTTGAGGTTCTAAAGACTTGCTTAAAAATCTCATACGATCTCGTGTCCGCGTATCAAAATATTCAAGATCAAAGGTTACAAAAATCGTTTTTTTGCTAATATCTCGTTTCCTATGCATCATACCTCATTATAGGTTATTACATAAATTATAGATCATAAAATTCTGTACAAATTTCATGAAATTCATTTTTTTGTACGATCAACCGTTCCCGAAATATAGCGCTGAGAGTGGGAGGCGGGAGGATATAGAATAATGTAAAAAAGCATCAACGATAACGATATGTATAGGGAATGGTAGTGCAAAACGATAGTAAATTTATTTCTACATGAAAAACTGTCAAAAAATACAGGGTATTCCATTTAAAATTATTAGAGAAAAATGGTAATATCAGAGCTTAGTCGAAAGTTCTTAGGAAAATATCTGACACTTATGTAGTTCCTGTTATCATCGTAACGTCAGTGTGCAATTTTCAAGAAAGGCGCACAAATCTCATGCGCTGTACTTTTACTGTAACGTAAACGAGTTACGGCGCATGAGCTTGAACTCGTTCAGATGAAACGTAGTTTAAACTCCCAATGAAAAACTCGGCCTTAGTGTAAGTAGTGTTAGCGCACTTCCCACTCTTCGCGCTATATTTCGAGAACGGTTGATCGTACAAAAAAATGAATTTGATCAAATTTGTAGAGAATTTTATGATCTACAAGTTTAATAAGAACCTCTAATAAGGCAGGGTGCATAGGAAACGAGATATTTGCAAAAAAATGATTTTTGTGACCTTTGACCTTAAATATCTTGACACGCAGACACGAGATTTTTGAGCAATTCTTTAGAACTTCAAAACAAAGGTTTATGCAAATATTTAGATCCGTGGTTAAACCCTTATTTGACTAAGAGCGTAAAATTAGCTGTCAGATGACACCAAATAGTCTAGATTGCGACTTCCGATTTAGTCTGAAATTACATCAACTTTCTTAAAAAACAAAATTCTTTTGCATTACAAGGGGTGTAATTTGAAACCTCTGTTGAGTCCTGTGCTTAGGCCATCAGATGGTCTTAATCTGACTCTTATAGGATTAATTTTTTATGAGATTTTTATTTATAAGTATCTATAATGTATTGGTGAACAAATGAGTAAATAACTGGATAACTTACAGACTGAAATTTTCATTTTTGTGCTTGGACGTTAATGGGTTAAAGTTACCTATAGTCGCATTTTTAAAAGACTACCGACACGTGACTTTTAAAATATTCAATAAATAATTAATTTAATTACTTATAAATTTTCTAAATAAATATATAACAATAATTACCTAACACTAAATGTATTAACTAAATTAAATAATTAAAGTGACGAAACAAGTCGTTTTCACCTTTATTTATACATATCAAGGTGGTCACGTGTCGGTAGTCTTTAAAAAATCCGAGTATAGTTCAATAGAACATCTAAGGGCCTTTTTAGATGGACTAAATATCGTACTAACTGTTAGTAACTGAATGAACTCGAGGAGCAAAAGCAAGGATATCTAAGCTTTAACGTCGTGCACGGTCATGCGTCAAAATTTCTACGCACGACAATTAGTACGATATTTAGTCCATCTAAAACGGTCCTAAGGGCTCCATTCAATAGCATACTTTGCATACAAACATACCCCTATTTGTGCCACTGTCTGTAATACATGATGTGTGTTTTAATCATAATAAAATTTCCAGGCCCAACGATCTCTACGAAGATTGCGTAGAAAATCGCTTGATAGTGCAACTACGTCAGAGCCGATGAAGCTATTAATTCGTCTCAGTTCATTAGAATCGAAAGTTTCGAGTGTAGCCAATTCAAACGAGTCATTAAATATAATTACGACTAGCGCTTCTGAATCAAATTTGCGGCTTATAGAAGATCACGAAAATGAAAATGCTGATCGTTTAGGAAACGTAACTCTTTCCCTCATTAAAGAAAAACTCAACGATTGTATCGGTCAAATTTCATTACTTAGAGGTGTTAGAAGTAAAAGGGCGGTATCGCCGAGTATAGATAGATTAAATTTAATCGAGTATTCACTTAAAGAAATTAGTGACATTTTAAATGCTCACTGTTACTTATTAACTTCGTCGGAAGTTAATGTGATCGATAGCTCGGCAAATTCTGTAGTTAAACAATTTGAAAACCTTTTAAAAAACAAATTAACCGATATAAGAAAAAGAAAACTTTTACTTAGAGAAAATGGAAAATTAGATTCAAACGCAGAACTGAATATTTTAGCAGAAAAGATTGCTTTCGAAAATATTTTAATAGGCCGCATACAAGAATGCTTGAACTCTTCCAACGGCGGAGAAATTCAATGTAATCGTTTAATCGATGAAGAAGTTTTAGGTACTTCGCATTTAATTTCTTCTCTGCAAGCAAAATTAAACAATTCGACTTTAAAAGAACCGCCAACAAGTAAAAGCGGCGTCGATTATCTCACCAAAGTTTTAAGCAAGTGTCTCATTAACGCTGCTCACGGTTTTGTAAAACACAAAAAGATATTCAGAAGATTCAGACAAGGTCAAATGTTAGAATCTTTAAAAGAAAAACAAAATCAACTTAATACAGTTTTAAATACGTACAAAACAACAAAGTTACCACTATTAGCCGATGCCTTAGCTACAGAAACTGTTAGTTTAGCAATGGACACAACTTGCCGTTTAAGAGGTCTCGACCGAAACACCATCAACAACGTCTGGAGCGTAGCGCAAGATAGTGTCAATTCGGAACTCATACATTCAGAAATTAATCACGTAATGATGAGAGCGGCTCAAATATACGAAATGAATAGTAGTTCGGACCATAGTTATTTCTTCAGTTTCTTTGCTGCCGAAAGAGCGGCGCTCGAGTTATGGTCCGATGCTGTTGAAGAACACTTGCACGAAGAAATGCAAAAAAGTATAGACGAACTTGGCGAACATTATCAAAATAGTTTGAATAAAATGCAAAGGCAAAACTGGAGAAGAAGGGTGGAATCTGAACGAATCGGAACTTTAACAAATACGCTTCTTACGGAGTTTGCTGATATAGTTGCTCATAAAGCGTTAATAGATGCTCGAATTAGTGTTCTTAGTGGTGATTTTAATCAGGTCGATGGTGAAGATGTGGTAGATGGAAAAAATTTCAGTGCCGATATGTTAGAAAGTGATAGATTACTCGATAATTTAGAAGAATCTGGCTTGGTACAAATTAACCAAAGTTTAGAAGCTGAATTTAAGTGTATGTTAGATAATTACAACGAAGAATGTCGTAATATTATTAATCAATTTAATTTGGAGCAAGTTGTCCATTCGTTACGTAAAATAGCGGACGAAGTTGGAGAAATTCAAAAATGTGCTGTGTTAAATACTGCGGGTTCGCCTGTTCTTATTCCATCACAAATACGTACGTGGCAAGAAGTTTGTTTACAATGTCAAGAATTAAAAGAATGTTTAGGCATAATTAGAAACTCCATAAGCAACATCAAAGAGTTTAACAACGACGAAGATCGACGTTCTTTGTATTTAGGCACAGAATACCTCGCTCAAATTGAAAATCTTCGAGGATCTTATCGCCGTACTTTAGCAACTTTTACGGGTCACATTCAACAAAGTAATTTAGAACAGTTACAAGCGCTTTGTGATCAAGTTTTAATGGCAATGGAACATTGGCACAGGCGTACGTTGCAAGATTTACGAGAATCGCACGTGTCCGAATTGGAAGGCTTAAAGCAAGAAAAAGAACAAGCGCTAGCTGAAGAAACGCAAGCCACTTTAGCCGCTCTCGATGCTATGAGAAAAGCGCACGAAGCAGAAGTACAAAGAGAAGTTGCTAAATTCAAACAAGATTTCACACGTCAACAGCAGCACGAGCTACTGGAATTGACAGAACGACTATCTGTGAAATGTTTAGAAACTGCTGCATTGGAAGAGCAATTAGGAAGTGCGACGAGGCAATTGGCACATGCGCAGCAGCATATTCTTCAACTTGAGCGGAACCCTCAGCTCTCCAGTTTGCAGGTAGTTAATAATTTTATGCAAATATTGAAAATTATATTTTTAATTTGTTTCTTTGTTGTAGAACTGATTGTGTGTTCCGAAGTTGTCAACTAGTCCTTACAAACCCTCATACCTACGTATTATACCATAGTTTTTAGTACAATAATACAATACTCACCGTTATGTACAGTTTACAGCACTCTATTTCCTTATTGTTTGTTGCTCTTTTTGTACAAATTGTATATTAATGTTAAGATTGTGTATTATATTACAGATTGTATCCACAATGTACAAAAAGAAAAGTTGGCAGTTGGTATAATTACATTACAGTTTATTATACAACAGTTAATTGTTTATAAAAATGTGTTGGGTTTATATGGATTGTTTATATATTAATAAAATTATTGTGTAAGTTTTTTTCAAAGTCGTTTTAACTTTTTCCAATCCAAGAAAAAGTTCTCGACGTTTTGGGTCACGCTGATTCCAAAAATGCAAAAACAATTTTTTAGAGTTTTTGAACCAAAATGTCAGATGCTCCGGGCCCAGAGCAAATACTACTGAACCGATTTTGATGAAATTTGATTTTAACCACTTTAAAATTATTTTATCTGCAACAATAGCTTTAATAAGAAATATATACAGGGTGTCCAAATAAATGTGGTTATTTTGAGCGCATATTTGAAAATTTGGGCCAAATTCATTTCTACTTGACTATAAGATAGTACATGTGAGCCCCAATTAAAAAAAAAAATTTCAAATTATTTTACTCAAAATGGCGGTCAACATAACGATTGTCCCATTTTGTGGTTTTTCCCTTATAACTTAGCCGGCAATTAAATATAAAAATTTCAAAACGGCATTGTACAGCCAAAATATAGGGCTTTCGTCCTAAACAAGCCGCTTTTCAAAATTGCCTACCTTTAACGGGCCAAACTAGGTCAAAATTTTGAAATGGATTTTCTCAAAATTGCCTCTGCCATATTTTTTCTTTTTTGGATATGTTACAGAAAACGTAATTCTCTATTGAAATATAAATTTTTATCAAAATCGCTCGAGCCGTTTTGGAGTAATGATTTTTTAAATGTCAAAACTTCAAAAATCTCTAATTTCTTTTGTAATAGAAATTTGACACTATTTTCGGTTAACAAAACGCACTTTTAAAAGTGCACTAAAAAATACAACAGGAAAAAGTTCCTCGTATGGCCACATCCGTTGTTTTCCATCTCTCATCACACTGTCACAGTTGTAGATATGCAACTGTACAGTCAGCCTCACAGTTATTAGCCAACAAAACAAAAGGACAGAAGGGGAAGTTGTTGATTTACTACTTGTTTGCAAAAATAAAGTTATCCCTCAATTTAAGTAGGGGGTGCTAAACGTATTGCCAGAGTTGGGCAGTATCAATAATACATCTATCTTTGATACTTTTGTATCTTGTATCTATGATACTTAACTTAAGGTGAAAGTATCTTGTATCTATGATACTTAACTTAAGGTGAAAGTATCTTATCAAAGATACTGAAATTGAATTATCAAGTATCTTGTATCAAAGATACTGAAACTGAATTATCTTGTAACAAAGATACATTTTATAAGTATCTTGCCCAACTCTGCGTATTGCCAGCTAGGGTGGCCATTAATTGTGAGGCTGACTACGCCATACTCTCATAATTATAAAATAACCTCCATTTATATTAAAAAAATCTTATATTACCGTTACATTTACATTAAATTGTATCTTATAAATATTCGGTAGATGAATACTTTGTAATTTGCCTACTACTAGGAGTTATACCATGAATTAACGCCGTGTGCTGTTTACTCAATTTGCTTAAAGACAAACATTCAAATCCAACTACTGCTGTATATTTTTTCTGAGTTAATTCAATCAATGTTACTAGCAGAAAATGAGCATTTTTTGTTATAAATTGTCGTTGATCATTTTGATTTTCATTTCGTAAAGACCTTTCCAAGTGTTTAATTTGAGAGTCAAATACTTCAAATAACATTTCGTTAATTGTATGCAATAATTCTAAACTTTGCAACTTCAAACAATCATCCAAAAGAGATAAAAACAATTTAGTAAATGAAAGCGTATTATTAGAAAGTTGTAACCAACAGTCTCCTAAAATTCACAAAATTAATACAGATTTAAATATTTTAAACAAATCACCTGTAACATAACTATCGAGTATTAAACCCATTTCTGCATGCTCTTGCAGGCAATGTGATAAACCAGATTTTGATTTTAGATTTGTAGGGATCCACTTATCATCTAACGATCTTAATTTAACTGTATCTATAAATTTGTCACGAGTGTCTCTTAAAGCTTTTGTTAATGGAGATCTAAAAGCTCCATCCAGTTGATAACAAAGATCAATTCCATATGCACAAAGCTGCAATTTAATTTACAACTACAAAGTAAAATAATAATAATTGCTTACTCTTTCACATTGTGATCTAGCCAAAAGTACACATTCGGCAAGTGTGGATAACGAAGTTTGAGAAATAAACACTTGTTTTATAAAATGAGTTGTAAAGAGATTTATTTCGCTGCTAGCCCAAACGACGAATGCTAAAATAAACTATTTAAAACAAAAATTAAAAATACACTAAAAAGCATACCCGAGGTACAGCTAGAAGAATCAGGAAATGCTTTTAAAAACTCTTCCGTCATGTGGCACATGTTTGTAAACACAACACTCGACAAATGACGAATATAAACAGTAGCAGAACCTTCACGCTTTACACGTTTACATTGTATTTTCATCATACTACTGCATAATTTTAAAAACAAATTGCAAGACTGTGTTTTTCTCCCAAGTTGATTCAGCAACCTAACAGCTCTTCGTGCAGCTCTTAAACCTCCTTGAAGCGACTTATCGGGAGTAACTTCCAGTTCCTTCATTAGAACCTCAGTTAAAATTTTATGCTTTTGCTCAATTTTTCGTTTAAGTTCCACCAAAGTGTGATCAGGCTGTTCATTATCAGGAGTATATTGCGTAATGTAAGTTTTTGACTTTTCAAACAAATTTAAAGCATCTTCAAAGTGTCTTTGTGCAATACAAACGTCAAGTTCTTCTGGAATCTCTAATAACCATTCTGGATGAACTGAAATTTCCTCTTCTATTTCTTCAAAAGCTTGAAAGTATATCAAAATAATTAAATTATTAAGAAACGTCAATTTTGAGCAGCTTACGATTTAAACTTGGAGAATCAATAGACACAGTTCTCGAAGGCGACTTTTCAGTAACCGATTCGCGTTTACCTTGATCTTGATTTAAACGAGCTTTTTTTGCTTGATCAAACTTTTCCAACCAATCTTTCTGTAAAAAGTTTAATACAATATATTTATTTGAGTTTAAAATTTTTTAAGATGCACCTACTTTTGAAGAATTTGATGTAGTCTGAAAAAGTTTAGTGTCTGGAAAAGCAAGCAATTTAAAGGCATATTTAACATTTCCTAAATCTCTAACATTAACAACTGCTAAACTACCCAACTCGTAAAATGCTTCAAATTTGTATCTCGTAGGGCCTCGCCTGTAATAAAAATAACAGTACTTTTTGCTACCTTAAAACTTGCCACTATACCTATTTGAATTCCATGCTGCTAACATTAAACCATCGACAAACAAATAACCGTGAATTCTTTTAATTGGGTTATTTTCAACAGGATCAAGTTCGAGTAAATCACCTTCATGCATTAACACGCGATTAGGTGAATCTAAAATACTCTAAAATGCTTTTATTACAAACATCTAGGAAAAAATTAAAATATAGCTTACTCCACATCCTTCTACATTTTCTAAGATAACAGCAATTTTTTGTTTCTTTACTTCCTCTTCTGTTTCTTCATCACGTTCTTTATTTGAATCCACTTCGACAGCTATTGTAGATTCTTCTTCTAAAATCGAAGTGGATGATAATGAGTTAAGCAAAGATCTTTGCTCAGAAAGCAGGTACGATAAATGATACATTTCAGTTTCAAGATCTAGAAGAATATTGTGTAATAAAGACGTATTGAACACTTTGAATTTCTACTTACGTGAAATTTCTTTAGCTGTATCAATAAACTGCATGTAGTTTTGATAAACATTTTTCTTTAAAGTGCCATTGGTTTCTTCTGATAGCAGTTGTATTTTATTGTGCAGACGAATTAATTCAGGTCCTCCTATGCAATTTTGTGATAGTTCTCTCACATCTTAAAACAAACTTACAAATTTCGATTTACAAGAAATCTACAACTTACATTTATCTGGATTAAAATCAGAAGATGCAAGTAGCTTAAGTGTAGGCTCGTTCATGATTAGCAAAGTGGTTTTACGAATACGCCTACTAAATAAAATAATACACACTGTATTTCAACGGTACGATGTACTCACTGAACTCACCGTACTCACAGTTGTCATAATTTTGAAGTATTTGAACTTGACATAATTCTGAATACCTAACTGTCAGATGTTTAGAATGAATTATAAAAATCGTCGTACTGCTGCGCGCGCCTCTGCTAACTGTCAAATCTCAAGGTCAGAACTGTTACAATTTGACGTTTTCATTTGAGGTTATAGTTTTATCGTTATAAACAATGTAAATTTAAAAAACTCGTGATTTTCTAAATTAATGTAATGGAACCAATATAAATTTTACTGTATCATCATTTTTCAATTATGCCGAGTTCGGTACTATTTGCTATTAACAACGAAGGCCGAGTTCATACATTATCAACTTCTGGTTCTGTGTGGCGAGAGTTGCCGTATGTGGGGCAGGAGTTTAAAAGACTCTCTGCAGTGCCACATTTTCTATGGGCTCTAGGAGGTGATCATCAAATATATGTGTATGTACACGGATTAGATATACCGATAAGAGTTAGAGAAGAATCTTACGAAAATGAAGTGAGTTTATCCAAGAACTACTATTATAGATTATTTATTTATCCTAATTTTAGCGTTGGATACCAATTGAAGGTTTTACATCCCGTTTGTTACCCACCGATCGATATCGTTTTTCATCTGTCGATGGTACTATAGATCGTGCAATTGATAAAATTAGACTTCCCTCTATGGCTTGGCAATGGGAGGGTGATTGGCAGCTCGAATTAACATTAGCTGGACAGCCATTGGATCATAATGGTTGGACTTATGCCGTAGACTTTCCTACTCAGTATTATCCAAAAAAGCAATGGAAAAGTTGTGTAAGACGTCGCTTATGGGTTCGGTCACGTAGATATAGTGCTATGAATTCTTGGTGTGCTATTGCACCTTTACATAAAGATGCTACTACTGTAAGTACCTAATTTTCTCTTCTTTTAATAAATCTTGAGGAATGAATTTTGTTTAGGAACCTTTTATTGACATTTCCATTGGTGGTCAATCTTTAATGGGAGCAAATCCTGGAACTATGCTTGTTTGGGCTGTGACTGCACATAATAGGGTAAGTGCATTTGTTTTTACTATTTCTGTTTTATTTTTTTCAAATGATCAAAATTTTGACTTCCAATTTTAACTTGACCCAGTGATGAGAGACCACTACAAGAATAAGTAAATGACCGCCTTGGCTTACTATCTTGTTACTGCTCTTTCCACTATTATTAATTATTATATCCAAGTACACCAATAAAGGTCTTCCTGTACTGTAAAAACAATGTATGAAGTTGTTTTGAAATTGAATTATTGTAGGTAATGTTCCGAACAGGAGTTACAACAAAATCTCCAGAAGGTGCCAAATGGATATCAATACCTGTGCCTCCCGGTTGTGAAATTAATCAAATTAGTGTAGGTCCAACTGGATTAGTATGGGCAGCATTACTAGACGGTAGAGCGCTAATTCGCATAGGTGTTACAAGGGATGCTTTGAGTGGAGAATCGTGGGTCGAAATTCGAGGACCTTTGGATAATTCGCGTTTAGTTCAAGTATCTGTTGGAACTTCTGCTGTATGGGGAATTACACAAGATAAACAGGTGTGGTTTAGAAAAGGTGTGAAAGGAGAAGGAGCCGGTATAAGCGAAGAAATGGCTGCAGGATGTGGATGGGTTGATATGGTAGGGCGAATGTCTTCTATTTCTGTTGCTGCAAATGATCAAGTTTGGGGTGTAGGCGCTGACGATCGTTTAATTTACTTTCGAACAGGTGTTTCACAAGCAGATCATACAGGAAAGCGTTGGCGCGCCTTGCACGCTCCTCTACAAGTTAGTAGAGCTAGCAGCAGTGCTAGTTTAAATCGAGATAAATTTCATCGTAGTTGTAATAATCTGGTAAGTTTTTTCCATGAATTATTGATTATTATAATTAGGATTTCTTGTTATAGAATCAAAGACCTCATAGTATAAGTGAAATAACAAGTGGAATAGCAGAATGGGAAGAACAATCTCACTCAGCACCGACTGCACCAATTTCACTACCTGTAGGAGATCTCGCTGGAAAACATTTTGAAACTCAGCTTAAGAATCCCAAAGCGTGGAGTCCTGTACGATCTGTCGGTTCAATTGTTGGTACAGAAGTTCATCCTGAAACAGATCATAGTATATGGCAAGCAGATGACTCGGGAAATTCTAGTATTTTTTATGACGAAAATGAGGAATTATGTTGGGCCGAATGTGAAGCTCCTTGGGCTTGGGTCGAAGCAAGTGCATGTACTGTAGATCCTATTCAGTTACCAAATTGGTTTGTCGAAGCAGGATCACTGCAGCAGGCGGAATTAGATCAACCGTGGCGTTTAAAAATACTAGAAGATTTAAAATTGAGAATACCGATTCAAGACGCTTATGCTAGTTATCAATCAGCTGTTGACACAATATCCTGGACTCATTCTGGAGAGGGACGTGTGAGTTTAAATTCGCCTGTATTTGTTGAATGTGTTCTACAATTAGAATGGATACACACAAATGGTATATTTACTATTTTGCATCCTGATGGAGCTACGACTATGGTATTGTTTGTATCGTTTAAAAGAATCTTTTATCATATAATTTTTTCTAGCATCAATTTAGTGTAAGTGATATTGCAAGTGTTCAATGCTGTAGTGAACCCGGTAGTCCACGTTTGGGTTTATATACTCCTCACTTATCCCCTAGTTATTTAAGAGTTCAATTTTCAAGTGATACGCTTCTCGAAGAATGGCAAACACATTTAGCATCTGTTTGTGCTCAAGTTCACAGTATTTCAGGTGAGGTACATATTTTATACGTTGAGACTAAAGTAATCGATGATTTCATATTAGGAAAACCAAAAGAAGTTAGTATATGGGCAATTACAAATTTGGGTGATGTGTTTGTTAGTGATACTTGTGATTTGGAAGCGTCACAACTTCACGGTGATATGTACATTCAAGAATCAAATTTAATAGGAAAATCATTACCACTTTCGGTGCCATTAAATGGCGGATTTATTCCTGCTGCAGAATTAATTCTTACAGGATGTATAGGAGATGGAGCTGATAGAATTGCCATAAACTTAGATTCTTATTCCTCTTACAAATTACGTCATAAAGCCCATACAGAATTACATAACACAAATTTACATTTCAATCCTAGATTTGATGACAATTTTTTGGTTAAAAATAGTATGATTGAAGGAAAATGGGGCGAAGAAGAACGAGACACGAATATTTTATTAAAAAGAGGACAAGAATTTACATTTAAAATAAACTGTTATCCTGACGAATATACGATAAACATTAACGAACAAGAATGCGGCACATACAGACATAGAATTTCCCCTTACGCTGTTTCAGAGTTGTCGATGTGGGGGAAAATACAGCCTTTTAGATTGATTATTAAAAGCCCTCTTCCAGCTTTAGACGTTAGAGATGTGTGTTGGAGACAGTTAGGAGGTCATTTGAAGAAGGTCGAAAGTTGCAGTACAGGTGTTACTTGGGGAATTGGTTACGATCATACTGCTTGGGTTTACAACGGTGGATGGGGTGGTTCATTTTTTGGAAGTTTAGATAGCCATAACGTCAATCCTATGACCGATTCTCAAGATTATCGAGTGTACGAAAATCAAAGATGGAATCCAGTTAGTGGATATACTTCTACCGGTAAGTTATAAGTTATAAAGTTATAAAGTGTTGTACTTACCAGAAGTATTTACATCATTTTATTGTTATCAAGGTTTACCAACTGATAGACATATGTGGAGTGACGCAAGTGGCAAACAAAAAAGAACTCGCGATCAAGTCAAGTTACTTTCGATGCATTGGCAATGGGTATCGGATTGGTTGATAGATTTTCATGTACCAGGCGGAGTTGATCGTGAAGGATGGCAGTACGCGATGGATTTTCCTTCAACATATCACGCAAATAAACAGTTTACCGATTATGTTCGCCGTAGAAGATGGTACAGACGTTGTGCCATAGCAACAACAGGCCCTTGGCAAGAACTCGGACATACAAAATTAATCGATGTCAGTCTAGAATCATGTCACGACACATTAGAGACTTCAATTGCAGTTTGGGGATTAGCTTCTGGTGGTCAAGCCATGTTTAGAATTGGTGTTTCTCCATCAACTCCGATGGTAAATTATTTACTTAATTTATTTAATAACTAATAAAAATTTTGTACTAGGGTACAATGTGGGAACATGTTAGTTCAGATCAAGCGTTAAGTAGTATTAGTTGTAGTCCATATAATCAAGTATGGGCTACTGGTAAAAATGGCTGTGCTTATTGGCGTATTGGAATCGATATAACAAAATTAGAAGGTGATTCGTGGGCATGCGTAGAACCTCCAAGTAGTTCACAATTAAAACAAATTTCTGTGGGACAAATTGGTGTGTGGGCTTTAGATCACATGGGCATTTTACATGTTCGCAAAGATGTAACTCCGGTTTTCCCAGAAGGTACTCATTGGCAAACAATTACACCAGATCCTCGCGTTTTAGGTTTGTTGTATTAAACCGAAGTGTAGATATCACATCATTACCAAACTCCTCTTTTAGGTTCAGCAAGTAATACAAAAGGTTTTAAACAGGTTAGTGTTGGACGAAAACAAGTTTGGGCGCTTACAGATGGAGGAGTAGCTTTACAACGACATGGTATTTGTCTCGAAAATCCAGCAGGTACTGGTTGGACTATCGGAACGCCTGTAAGTATTTTGTGCGTTATTGTTACAACGAATTGTATCGCTAATTTAATTTTGAAGGGAAATTGGCAGCATCTAAGTATTCGAGCTTTATAATAATATCACAGAAAACAATAATCTGTGATATAAGTTTTATAATTTCATTTACGAAAGAAAAAAGCAATTAAGTTTATCAGATTTAATTATTGTTTTTTTACTACATTTTACTAGTCATGTGATTTTAATTGCTTAATTAATCGAAGGCTGAATTTTTTTTAAATAAAAATTGTGTTGTGGTATTAGATAAGAGTACAATGGTCAGATAAGTTTATTATTTGATGGTAATTTAATAAACTAAATATTTATAACTTAATAATTTTTGATGTATTATGTTCAATATTTTTATGAGCATTTATGGCTCTTTTAAAAACTTTCTCAATTTTATAAAAGAAATTTGTGTCGAGTTTTGCTTTTAATCGATGTTATCCAACAAGAATCAGTGTTACAAAATGAGATAGTAAAGCAGAAGAAACAGGAATTAAAGACATTAGAACAATAACCATTTATGTCTAAAACCGGTATCGACAAATTAAAATATTAATTCCTCACAAGAAGTATAGCTCAACTTAATCAAATTTAATTGAGTTTTTTTTTATAAAATACCTTAAAACTGCAGGTTACAATGTAACAAAATTCTTCTTAAAATGTATGAATATGTATTTATGTGCTTATCACCATAATAAAGTTTTTATTCCAATATTATTGAGTAAATTAAAGAAAATAATGAAATAAAACAAGTTTATTTTAAAACGTTTTGCTACACTGAAATACAATAATTTAATTCTGGCAAGTGTACAATCAACAAATCTAAAATTAAAGCAATGAAAATTATGCAAGGCAAGTGTATTAAAATAATTTAATTACATATTCAAAGACCTAATTTACCTACTATTGCATATTAATACAAAATACCCGTCATGTATTTAATGTAAAAAATATCTAATGTCAATCTGTTGAATATGATGATGTTTGCAAATTTTGATCTTTATGATCAGTTTTCAGTCTTTTTTTAGCTCGAATATCGGCCATTGTTTGTTCAATCGATCGAACATCCTTTTTATTCTCACTAGGTACTATAACAAAATAAGAATAAAACCATAATTTTTTACAACAATAAAAACACTTACCAAAACCGTAACTCTTATTAGTTTCAGTCTTTTTAGCAGCTTTTAAAGCTGCATCATAACCAATTAAATGAGCATATTTGTCTTTATAATTAGAAGTCGGTATAAACTTTTCAGGTTTTCGTTTCTTTTCTTCTCGCTTCTCTATTTCTTCTTGCTGCCTCTAAAAGAAAGCCTTTAAAATTATTCGTAGTGAATCGACACCCACGTACTTGTTTTAATAAGTTGTCTTTAACTTGTTCGTTCCATGGATCGCCTCTTCTTCTCGCAGCAAGTTCGTCTTCGCACGGAGCATTTTCTTTTCTATACACTCGAACATAACGATCTACTCCGTCAGTTCCAAATGCATACGTTAAAAATCCATGACTTTCAGCTACTTCGTGACTAAAATGTTGTTTTGATACGCGAATTAATAAAATATAGGTTAAATTTATCGACTACTCACATTATACTTCTATAAATGTGGTCTAAAGGTGTAAATTTTAAACAAATATTCTTAGCATCACCAAAATGGTTTTTTAATTTTTCATCTATACGCTCCTTAAATTGTTGTAACTGTTCTTTTTCTGCAGCTTGCCTCCTTTCAATTTCTTGCTTCTTTTCTAAAAAGGAAATCTTTAAAAAACGACATTTAATTTTACAATTAAATCACTTTTAATTATTTGTTTTTCACTATCTGTTAATGAAGGTGGTTTTTCCATAGAACTCATAATGGACCCCAATAAGTCCATGATTACTTTATTATGTACAAATAAATAAATTAGAAATTTTATTTTTATTTGTACTTGGTTAATAAATTAATAAATCAACCGTCGTCTGACACTGGCTCTTGTCTGTTACCTGTGGTGCTATCTCTAGTATGAATCATGAACTAAACTCCCGTCTCGCGAAAGGAATATTACTTTTGCTCCCTGGTTTCCGCATGCGCATTTACATTGGCGTCAATTTAAATAAATTAAATTATTTAAATTACGGGTAGGTATTTAGAACAAATAAAAAACATTCCATAGTTTTTATTAAAATCTTACATAAGAAATAACAATAATTATTAATTTATTTTTCAAATATTTTTATTTTGCCTTTTTTTTTTTTACAAATACCTACACTTTAAATGAGAAAATGGGTTTCCGTGAAATACTCTGAAATTTTGGTTGTGAAGAAAAGTCTCCATGGCCATATTCTCTAAAAAACATCTTGACTGGTTTATGAACCCTTAAAGTGGGAAAAGTGGAAAAAATATTTGTACAAATGCAAATGCAAAACATGGGTAAATACCACTAAATACTCTGTACTTCTGCCTCTAAAATAATTAGGGGATTTAACATTAGAATTTCCCATTGAAATTCCCATGCTGCGTCACACTAGTCAGCAATCACAATTTGGTCGTGTCTAGTACAGCCTACAGCCCCACAAGCTTGTCAATTTGGGTTAGGTGAACGCGATGAACAGAAGAGTACTGTATATTTTGTAATAGTAACCATCTAATAGTTTTTGGATACTTACATGCAGTACCTACTATTATGCAGATTGTCTTCAAGGAATGGTGAACTATTAAACTTAATTTATGGCATTACTATTTCAACAGAAGGCTCTTCAATTCAATTAGTCAATAATTTCTTCTGATATCATTTAAAAAAATTTAGTTTTTAATTTATTAATTTTAAATTTTGATTTTGATTTTGTAAATATTACGCCTATAGATAAGCTACCTTCTTAGCACGCCCCACTGTTGAGTAAAATTAAATGATTAATGTAATTCTAGAGTGGGGTTGTCAGATTGTCACGTTATTCAAAAAGTTAATAAAAGGCCGAGTTTCGCCATAAGTTGACTTTTTTATCAGCAACACAGATCTTCAATTTTTAGAAATTTAACGTTTACTCTTGTCGAAAATCAACTTCGTTTTTTGAAATTTTTTTGATTGAAAGTTGTTCCTAATATTATTCTAATTATTCCTACCAAGTTGTTGATCAGTAACTTCATAAATAAGTGTAGAAAATGCAACTTACTAATTAATAATAATTATTTGTAAATTTTAAAATTTTATACTTAATAAAATTTAATTTAATGAATTGTAATAATTAATTTTGTCCAAGAAAAACTAAAATTCATATGATTATGGGAAGAGCGCATTGAAACGGACGCGTTATGAAACGGATAGTGTCAGTATCTTGAAAAGTTGAAAACCAAAAAGCATTTAAGTTTGAAATTTTAGTATATTTATGTAACTTAAGGGCGGAAGATACTCGCAGAAATTGTAGAACTTAATCAATTTTTTCTGGCTTATAAAAATTTATTTTCATAAATTGATGATGTGAGGAATGTTAACTAGGGCTGTACTTAATATTTGTAAAATATAAAAGTCATAATCATTATAGTTTAAGAGATAGATTTTTAGACATTTACGGCCTTAATATTAGTTCAATTAAATCCGCGTTTAAATCATGTTATAGAGAATCTCTCATTCTAGGGTATGACATATTTTATAATTTTATTTATTATTATGGAACTTGTATAATGCAATTTTATTGGAATTTTATATGTCTCTATATACAAAAGTAGTCACTGTATCTTACCTAATTGTCAAATTTGTTTCAAATTTTGTTAATACATGGACGTCATCATTATGTCAGGATATAATTTTAAAATTTTGTATTTAGTGGCTAATTAAGGCTGTATTTATCCAAAATAGTTTAATAAAATATTGGGGTACTAAATAAAGTAGTGCGGCAGAGGTCTGTAAAGGATAGAAGAGTACACAAATTTCGGCACTTTACCTGCAAAATAAGGGACATAATCCTTTTGTCAGTGCTCATTTTCTAAACTTAAACGCCTACAATAAAAGCGTATTTTACTTTCAATTTCTTATTAAATGTAAATACTTGAAAAGGTACTAAGTAGATTTGGTAGATGATCAATTATAGAGCGCGGATTTCTAGCTTATATTAAAAACTTATATTTAAAAAAAAACACCAATATTTTCATCTAATTCAAGGCCAATTAAATAAATATTAGATAGAACTTATTGTGACTTAATTTTATATACAGATTTAGATATACAAGTGATTAGAATTTTAAAAGACGTGGATTTTTGGAATAACGTTATGTTGCCAAAATTAAATAAATTTTTTCTTAATTGCATGCTACCGGAGCTGGCTGATCCGCTAATTCCTCGAGGTTTAAAAGCTAGGGATTCAGAGCTAATAAAAAATGCTCAAAAGAAGAAGAAACAAAAAATTTTATAATTTCATTCAGTTAGATCTCCCTACTCTGGTAAACTCGCGAATCTGCAAAATTGCGAATTTACAGGAGACAAAAAACGAAAAACAAAAATTTATCGGTGTCTGTAAAATTCATTTTATTTCATTTCTATCTATGATATTTTTGAGAGATTTAGCGTATTCGTGAGTTTATTGTAGTCAAAAACCAAGATTTATGCAGTTTTTAGAGTTTAAAATAGCTGTATCTACAAGTAACGGAATAAGATACAAATTTGAAACTTCAGTATTATGTGCATTGGTCCTCTACCATTCAAATCCACTATCAAACTCAATTTCGCCAAATTTGCAGATCTGCGAGTTTGTCAGAGTGAGGACGATATGGTTCATTCTTTTACAAACCGCACGGATTCCAGGAAAAAAATTGACTTCTTCAAGTGTGATAAAAAAAAATTTTTCTGTATCTTTCAACAAATTTAATTTCAGGATTTCAGGATTTTGCTGACTATTTCACTAGAGTGTATTATAGCGACAATAAAATCAAGTATTCAGGTGACAAAACAAGTACCTTGGCAAAACTAACAACATGGAATCTCAGCGACAATTTTTTTGACGTTTTAAACGTTCAAGTCAGCTTGGAAATTAAATCATTGTCAATCATTGTCAAACTGACATTTTTGAATCGCATTGCGTTTTGCAGTAAAAAATAAGTTTTTTAAGTGAAATTAGAAATTTTTCTCTCGTAAAATAGTCATGTCGAATACCACTCAAGATAAAATTTTGTAGGCAAAATTGTTCTCTTGTAAGTATTCAAGTTTGTTTCTTTTTGACAATTTCCCTCATGACATTTAATTAAAAATCACTCGCCGTACGGCTCGTGATTTTTTGACAAATGTCATTCGCGAAATTATCAAGCAACAAACTTTCATAACAATCGAACAATTTTGCCGACAAAATTTTATCTCTAGTGGTATTATATATGAAAAAATTTATTTTCGAAAATATTCACATATGAATTTTCGATAATTTGCTGGATTTTTTCCATTCTTATCATACTTGAAATTTATTATCTCCAGTTGTACTGATCGGATCAATGCGCCCAGCGCTCCAAAATATTTAATAATTTCGATCTAATAGAGACTCCACTTTTTTATAAAATTATTTTTATAGATTAGAGAATAAGGAACAACATGATATTTTTTCCAATTAATTTAAGTTGGGGGCGATATTGTTAAAACTATTTAAACAATTAAATTGTTATTATTTTTCATTTGTTAACAAAAAAATTTTGTTTAATACACTTCTAAAGCTAACATAATGAAGTGTAAAATAAAAAAAACGACATTGATCCGATCAGTACAACTGGAGATAATAAATTTCAAATATGATAAGATTGGAAAAAATCCAGCAAATTATTGAAAATTCATATGTGAATACTTTCGAAAATAAATTTTTTCAGCAAAATCCTGAAATAACGGATCAAGTAATTTTATGAATATAGGCTATAAAAAATTTTGGGCGATTCTAAAATGTCAAGTTTAAATTGGTGTGCGGTTTGTAAAAGAATGACCCATTCTTGTTTCTTGTTGTACTTTATTTTTATTTTATTCTAAATTTTAGGTGTGTATGTAAATCATAATAAAATTATCTATATCCAGCAATTTATTTATTATAATTCATTAATTTCATTAATCAAATTTATCCATTTCACTATTAAAGTGAAATTAAATTAATGTTACTTATTGATCCCTATTTTTATTATTTTTTTTTATAAATTTTTCAGGTACTAGGATCTTTAATAAAAAAAACTTTCTATGTAGTTGTCATATTTTTTCTTTTTAATTTACGTTTCGATCCCGTATCCGGGATCATCATCAGAATTGATTTGAGTCAGATACATTTTTTTATGTTTCTTTTGACTTTCACAATTTACATATTAATAAAATTTTTTTTTACATATTAAAATTAGACAAATTTACATATTAAAAAAATTACACATTAAAATCAATCAAACATTCACATTCAATGTGTAATTTTTTTAATATGCAAATTTGTCTAATTTTAATGTGTAAAGAAAAATTTTTTTTAATATGTAAATTGTGAAAGTCAAAACAAACATAAAAAAAAATGTATCTGACTCAAATCAATTTTTACTTTACAAAAAGTAAAGTGAATGTTTGATTGATTTTAATGTGTAATTTTTTTAATATGTAAATTTGTCTAATTTTAATGTGTAAAGAAAATTTTTTTTAATATGTAAATTGTGAAAGTCAAAACAAACAAAAAAAAATGTATCTGACTCAGATCAATTCTGATGACGATCCCGGATACGGGATCGAAACAATTAAAAAGAAAAAATATGACAACTACATAGAAAGTTTTTTTTATTAAAGATCCTAGTACCTGAAAAATTTATAAAAAAAAATATTAAAGTGAAATAAATATATCTGATTATTTCAATTTTCCATTTATAATAAAATTCCCACCCAAAAGCTAAAATCAAAAATGATTACGAGTACATTCTGTTTATTTTTACATCATTTTAATTCATTTTCAGAACTAAAATTAGTTGAGAAATTCAGAAATGTAAACATTGGCATAAAATTATAATAAAATTAATACCATGATTGATAATAAAACAGTTTTAATTTATGTTTGATAATGGCATAAACACGGGTAGTTACTTTCACTTTTCTTTAGACAATAATTATACAATGCAAAATCTATTGAACCCCCTTTATAGTACACAAAAGATGTACTACCTGTTTGTTGATTTTGTTTTCTTTATTGTTATTGGTACCAGTTATGTATTTCTTTATTATTTTATGCTACGTGACCTCCTACGATATTGACGAAGCACAAAAAAGCAAGTAAGTTGTGTTGCCTATTTTAAATTTTTAAGTTGTTACGATTTCAGGTAGAGTATCTTCCGTCCTTAATATACTTATAAACAACCTATGGCGTGAACATAGCCCTATCATTTAATACACTGGAAGTAGAGTGTTTTGTTTTTATTCATATAAAAAGTTAATATTGTTGCAAGTTTTGGATGCTTCAAGATAGGGATGTATTTACTTATTTTACTTACTGTTAGGGCAAAACGTATATTAAGGTAACTATTTCTATGGACAACTAGGGTGCCATGAAACGGACATTTCCCGACTTTACTTTAAATGCTTACAACTTTTCAGTTTTGAAGAAAAACTTAGTTTTACTGGTTGGTATGTTATTATGAATAAGTGTTTTATTACTATACCAAGTATTTATTAGAACTTATGTTTTGTTCAGAAAATAGAGCTATTTGAAAAAAAGTGTTCGTTTCATTGCGCCTTTCCCCTACTTATTGTAAAGTGTATAAAGTATTTATAAATTTCATTGTACTTAGATAAATAATTAACTTGTAAATAAAAACTGTTGTGTTAATTACTATTACTTAATAAATGTATTGAAATTATCTGTATTATTTTCTGCTCATCCACCTCAATAAGCTGATTTAAAATTAAACCCCATTATACGTAAATAAACAAAAATTGTCAAATGTGTAAATCTTATTTCATGCTGTGTAGGGTTTATTTATCAACATTTAAAGTATGTTAATTAATCATTAAAGGTAAATAATCTTTCTCTATCGACTGTGCGCTATAAATTATTCAAAAGGGCTCTAAAAGACGATGTCATAATACTTAATATTAAAATAAATCTATTCAATTTATTTAAAATATCATTAAATGGACGGTCGTATCTTCACATAACGAGATAAGCTTTGATAAGTTTTCGATAAAAAATTTTACGTAAAGCTCTTTACGTATTTAATTTAATATTTTTATTTTTACTGATATCATATCCTATAACACTTCTGCTCTCCTAATACATCAACTAGTTTCAACACCGATTCTTAGTCAATTTTAACAAATTTGGACATTTATTATGGCAAAATAAGCAGATTTTTACACTAAACTTTTTAATTAGAAGAGATAGAGGGTTAATATATAATATAGAGGTAGTCGAGACGTTGTATAAAGACACATATCAATCAAGATTTGATTATCTACCCCCAATGAAAATTATAACTAAATAAGCACAAATTACCAAATCTGCAAATTCTATTTCAAGCTGTACAGAGTTTATTTATCAAAATTTAAGGGATGTTACTTAATTATTAGAAGTAATTAATGATTCTCTATAGCCTACAGTAATTAAATTAGTCAAAATGTCTCTAATAAAGCTAAAAATGGCAAAAATAACTCTTATGGGATTTTAACATGGACAAGAAAATGCTCACAAATGTAGATTTTTGCGACTTCATGACAGGATCACAGAAGTGCAAGAAGATGTCATAATAATATTAAAATAAAACTTTTAAATTTATTTAAAAGAGCATTAAATGCAGGGCCTTATCGTAACGTAACAAGATAAGCTTTCGATAAAAAGCTCTTTGCGAATTTAATTTAATATTTTTATTTTTACTAATGTCCTATAACACTTCTGCTCTCCTAATACTTCAACTGGTTTATACATCGATTCTTAGGAAATTTTAACAAATTTGGACACATTTGGACATATTTATGTCAAAATAAGCTGATTTTTACACATATATTTCCTAATGTCCTATAACACTTCTGCTCTCCTAATACTTCAACTGGTTTATACATCGATTCTTAGCAAATTTTAACAAATTTGGACACATTTGGACATATTTATGTCAAAATAAGCTGATTTTTACACATATATTTTATTTTGTCCCTCTATCTCTTTTAGACCAAAGGTTTAGTGTAGAAATCAACTTATTTTGAGATAAAAAATGTCCAAATGTGTCCAAATTTGTTAAAATTTGCTAAGAATGAGTGTATAAACCAATTGATGTATTAGGAGAGCAGAAGTGTTATAAGATATTACTAAAAATAAAAATATTAAATTAAAAGAGCATTAAATGCACAACCTTATCTTCACGTAACAAGAAAAGAGTTTGATAAAAGTTTTTACGTAAAGCTCTTTGCGAATTTAATTTAATATTTTTATTTTTCCTAATGTCCTATAACACTTCTGCTCTCCTAATACTTCAACTGGTTTATACATCGATTCTTAGCAAATTTTAACAAATTTGGACACATTTGGACATATTTATGTCAAAATAAGCTGATTTTTACACATATATTTTATTTTGTCCCTCTATCTCTTCTAGACCAAAGGTTTAGTGTAGAAATCAACTTATTTTGACATAAAAAATGTCCAAATGTGTCCAAATTTGTTAAAATTTGCTAAGAATGAGTGTATAAACCAATTGATGTATTAGGAGAGCAGAAGTGTTATAAGATATTACTAAAAATAAAAATATTAAATTAAAAGAGCATTAAATGCACAACCTTATCTTCACGTAACAAGAAAAGCTTTTGATAAAAGTTTTTACGTAAAACTCTTTGCCAATTTAATTTAATATTTTTACTGATATCCTATAATACTTCTGCTCTCCTAATACTTCAACTGGTTTATACATCGATTCTTAGTCAATTTTAACAAATTTTGTTAAAGACACATATCAATCAAAATTTAGTTCCCCCCCCCCCCCCTAGATTGATTAGTGATATCTTACACTTCTTCTGCTATGACGTCACTTCTAATGGTTTACAGTTGATTCTTATCAAATTCTGCTATTAGGCTATTCTTTTTGTTAATAAGAACAAACTCGATATTAATTAAAAGATCTTTATTACTGAATAGATAATTTCTTATATTTACATTGTTAGAGACATTACATAATACAAACGTAAATTAATTAACTTAACATTTATAATAAAATTCACAATAAATGTGAACTTATAAACAAGATCTTATTTTAAAATATAAACAACAACTATTAACATTGATTTGGTTTACATTATAATGTAAATAAAAAATGCAAAATTTACAACAAATTTTCATTTTTAAAAATGTATTTTTTACACTTAATATTGAAGTAAATGATTTAATATTCAGTAGACATACTTAAAATAATGCCAAGAACAACTTCCAATCAAAAAAAATTTTAAAATCAAAGTTGATTTTCAACAAGAGTAACCCTTAAATTTTCTCTCGAACTCCGATCGAAAGTGCTGATAAGCTTTTCAACTTATGACAAAACTGGGTCTTTTATTAACTTTTGGTGGTGATTATCGGCTATCGCCCCTCTTTATTACTTTGAACCAATAGTATTCGAGCATTAATTTAATTAGAAGCAGTACAAATGCGCAATGTAACTTTAAAATCTGCATAATGGGTTGCCTATATGACAGGTGCGACGTTTAATTTCATTGAATTTTGGAAGAATTAAATACTTTTGAGCTACTTTCAAAGACAAAATTCTTGTTATATAATTGTTTATCGTAGATAGACGTTAACAACATAATATCATTCTATCTCTTCCCATTTCAACTAAAACAAATTTGTCCCCATTTTACACTGCGCTGTCATTACCGTTATTGCTTGCAATTTTCACGAATTTTAAATAATAGAATACACCAAGAAGGTCGCATATTTACCAAACAATACCTTTGTACCTGCTCTTTTGCCAATTTTATTTGCAAGCTTTTTAAAAAAAAATCAATTTGTTTGTTTTTTATTGAACTTTTTTTGAAATATAGTGTTAAAAAAGTATCTACTGGACACTTTGAGGCTAATAAGTATCTTATTACAAGATACATGATAATTCAATTTCAGTACCTTTGATACAAGATACTTCCATTTCGAGTATCATAAGCTCTGTTCGCTTGACTTGCACTAGTTACTCCGAACAGTTAGTGAACCAATGAGAATAAAGAATACAGAATGAAGTCTAGTCATTGGTTTACGGACTGCTCCGAGCAACTAGTGCAAGTCAAGCGAACAGAGCTATTGATACAAGAGTATCAAAGAAGCGTATCGGTATCAGATTCCTGTATTATTGATACTGCCCAACTCTGTAAATAATGAAGTACCTACCTAAGTACATTATTGTATTTTTTGTCTCCAAACTTGGCTGTATCAAATGTGTAATTTAACGACCGTCCGCAACTTTTGTATTTTGCACTTCTTTTATATTTGAAGAATTAACGTCGGTTACCTACTTCTGTAACACTTTTAACGTGTCCATTTATTTTTGTTATCAAGGTGGTTATTTTCGTAATTTTTATATCTTTGAGGACCGTTCGTCCAATTTTAACGTTTTTGAAACTAAAAGTACAAAATATTCCTATATTAGTTATGGGATTCGTACACTTAAAATATAATTAATATTAAATCATGAAATAATCATAAATTCATTCGACTGAAAATAATTGCGATTTTTAATGCAGCATTAACTAATAAAAAAAATTAATTCGTTTGTTCTGTCATAAAAATCACTCGTCAACACCGTCAAAAACAGTTTATAAAATGGAATTTAAGGAAGGATTAACACAAAGAAAATCTGTTAATAAGAGTTCTTGTAACAATCCTGAACAGAAGAATACCGAAGAACATAAGAAATATGAAGACTTTCAGATAAACTTGATAGAAGAAATACTTTTATTAGAACTCGTCAACACTAATGGAAATTATTCCTTCTGGAGTAACTCTATTTCTACAGTGTTAAGAGGATGTATCCTTATTGAACTAGCACTGAGAGATTGCATCGAATTAGAAAAATCGGAAATAGATCTAAGTTTAATACACAGAAAAATAATCATCAAAAGTGCCGCTTCAACAGATAACGTTATTTTAGACGAATCGCTAAAATATATACAACAGAGCAAATCTTTAAAAAGTGTATACACATGGATTCAACTATTGAGTGGTGAAATATTTTCATTCAGAAGTACATATCGTATATTTAACTTAAGAGAACGTGTTGGAAAATCTCTTAAAGAAAAAGGTCTAGTTACAATTGAGAAGAGAAATTATTTTATTTTTGATCTCCTTAGTTTTCCGTTAGCAAACAATGAAGTAAAGATTAACTTGACTCGCCTCGTATATTCATTTTTAATTGAAAATTGGTCCACTAACTTCGAGGGTGTAGATAGACGTACATTAGCATTTATTTTGATGGCGTATGTTAGTAATATATTAGGTAATACTCTTGCTACTTTTGGTGATGAAAGTAGTGATTTAGCAGAGAAACGCTTACAAGACTTATGCTCCTACAATTACGTACAAGAAAATAAAAAACCTAGCAGCGCTAGTGAAGTAATATGGGCTGTGTATGCCGCTTGTATGTAGTTGTAAGTAGATTTTGAAAAATCTGCGCTATTATTGGGAAAAGATTATAAAAAACATTCGTTTTAAAATTATGACTAGGTTAGTATTTTTTTGTTTTTCAAATCGAAGTTGTTCCATATTAACGCTACTAGTGTACAAAATATTTTGAATAAAATAAACTTTAACAAGCAGTAATTAGTTAATTAATTAATAAGGTATAACACTGATTTTTGAATAAATATTCACCACTATTCAACGTATACATAAACAATTGGATTAAAACGAAAATAATGGGAATTTTAATATAAACGTCCCAAATGTACATTCGTTTACTTTATATCACAATTTATGCATTAAATAAAATATACAAAAATGATTTATAAAGTACGTTTACAAAACACACGCTTTTTATAAAAATATTTCTATCGCTGCAATTTTAACAGTAACAAATAAGTGTAACAGCAACAAAAATAATTTTATAAATCTTTCATGCTGTCTTTGTAAACTTTGTAACTTAAGTAAAAACATTTAATCTTATCGTAATTCCACTACAATTATGAAAACATTAATTTTGGAAACTGCAATAAAAATTTTCCAAAAATAAGTTTTCATTTATTGGATTTCATTGTTACTCATTTATTCTATAATTTTCTATTAGTCTTTTTGTGGAATATTTGTACTACTGTTATTACTCGACGTGCTTTTCTCTGATGATTTTTTTTGAATTGGTACTATAGGAATATCTTTCATTGACTGGTAACCGCTTTTAAGTTCTTCTTGTTCAGACTGCCATTCCACCTGAACGATAAAATTTTTATAAGTATTTCAGGTTCATGTTATAACAACCAATTTGACAAAATTTTAATAAAAAAACTCACCTTTTGTTTATGTTGTTCAATGGCATCTGCTACTCGATCGAGCACCATTTTTTCAGTAAGAACACCATCTTCTGAAGCATATGCCGCAGCCTGCCAAGCTACACCTAATTTCGCAATTTCTCTACCAGACATTCCTTCGGTCATTGAAGCCATTTTACTACACAATGCGCTGTAGTCAAATTGATCTACTTTTAAGCGTCTAGAATTTAATTTTTACTTTAGTTACTCGACATAGTCATATCATATTTATACCTTTTGCCCTCTGTTGCAGGTTGTAATACAAACTGATCAAAATATAATCTAATCAGTCTTTCACGTTCTTCTAACCTAGGCAAGCCAAATTCGACCATTTCATCTAATCGATCATTTACAGCCCAATCGAATTGTTCGGGTGTATTTGAAGCAAGCACCATCATAAATTTACCACTTTGTTCACCGGTTCTATATAAAAATGCATTGAGGGTAGCTCGCAAGTCTTCAGAAATTGATTCGGACGATCTTTTCCTTAAAAATGCATCAGCTTCGTCAACGAAGAGTAGTAATCCTGAAATAATCTTTTTTTATATTTGTAACGCATTTATAATAAACTCAATACCTTTGCGAGAACTTGTAGCCCAGTCAAATACTTTATGTATGGCAGTAACACCATCTCTACCCATTGGAGCTACATCGCCTCCTGTTAAAATAGCATAATCCATGCCTGAATGTTTTGCAAGTTTCTAAAAGTTTTTTATGTCACGTTTCAAATTTAATATAAAAATAATGACTGCTTTTAACTAATTGTTAAAAAATCAAATGGTCATCGTCAACACAATAATTCTCAAATACAATTTTTTTAACTTGAAAATATATTACCTTAGCAAACATAGTTTTTCCTGTTCCAGGTGGTCCGTGCATTAATATATTCCTATACATTCCTCTATTTTGTTTAGTATTTTTAGTAGCAATGGCAATGTCTCTGAGACGTTCTTCAAGTTTTGGTGCTAAAACCACCCCCGATAATGCGTCAGATGATTTAATTCTCAACTTGTTTATAGTTTCTATTGGGTGTTTAATACTTTCCAAAAATGAAAACCTCGATGTTTCTCGTACTAATGAAGGCTTCCCTAATAAAAAATATAATTTTCAATTTGAACTAGAAAATGCTCAACAGAAACACACCTAGTCTAGCTTCAATATAACGTGCTGTTACACTAGTTGTCCCTTTTGCGGTGTAAACTCCTAGAGCAAGTAATGACATTCCACCAGCAGCAGCTAGAACTTTATCCCAATCTGTCAAAAGTGCATGAACTCCTGATCCTAAAACTGACCCTGCAGTTCTAAAAAGAATAAGTTATTACTAAAAAATTTCACACGATTCAAAAGTAACATACTTGATACTTTCTAATACCGTTACACGATTTTCTGTGGCTTTCAACCTAATTTGTTCTAATATTAAATCTCTATTTTCACGGTCAACTTTAGCTTTTGCTCTCAATTCGGCTTCAATGCGTTTCATTTCATTTTGACTTCGTAATTCCATTTCATGTTCGATCGTTGCCTTACGCATTGCTTCTTGCTTGGCTACTGATTCTTCTTGTCTATTAGCAATACGATAAAATTTATATTTTTATTAATTCCCGTTTACCTTCTTAAATTTTCGTCATTAATTCTTTGTTGTTGTGCAAGCTGATCTTCATAACGCTTTCTAGAAAGTTGATCTTGATATTGTGCACGTGCTTGATGTTGTCTCGTCTCCTCTTGTAAACTCTTTCGTTTTTCGTCACCTTCTGTTCGTTTTCCTTCAATTTGCATTTGAGCAATGTGAGCTTCGTATTCTTTAATTTTTGACTGATGTTCATGCTGACGAGTAACTTCTTGCAATTTAGAAAGTTCTAAGGCCTCGAATGCATGTTCTAGAATATTTTTATTGGTTATGTAAAATTAGTTTTATAAAAACTACTTACTCGATTTTTCTAATTCTTTGGCAGCTTGTGCGGCTCTTTCTAAAGCCGAAGAATCAAATCTATAAGCTTCCATTGCCTTTCTTTCGCCTTTTGTAAGATTTGGGGGGTTGGGACCGTCGGATCCACTTCCACCGGCACCTTGGGGCGGTTGTGCAAGGCCCAATTGCGATAAATCCGGTGGTTGTTGATTACCTTTTCCATATCCAAAAAGCCACGACATTTGTAAAAAATAAAATTTGTAATAAAACTAATTCAAAAGTCGTGTGCGAATTTTTAGGTTATGTGCACGTGAATCATGAAGCAAACTTCAAAACTATTTCCAAGGTGAACTATGAACTGCTGGAACCAACGTCAACTCCACCAAGGTTGATGTGTATTATGTATTGAGCAACAAATATAATTTGAATTTATCATAAAGTTTGCTTTTAATAAGAGGCCACAATCAATTGGACTATTAGTATAGGCATTTTTGACTTCAATTTATCTCAACACGGAAATAATTATTAGAAAGCTGATTTCTTCTGAAATACCCTCTTTAGGTCCCACTATAGTTCCCCAAAAAAGTCCCAAGAGATCATCCATGGGGAACACTCTTAAATTTTGAATAAACGGCCACCATCTAGCTTTTTAAAAAAAAAACGCCATAACTCAGCGGTAAACAATCATAGGAAGAGGCGTCGGTCCCAAGCCCGAAGGAAGAAAGAGGAGAGCACAGAGGAATGAGTTACAATCTTGTAAAAAAAAACTGAGTTCATCTGACTCGGGATGATAGCGCCCAGTAAGGGTTCCTCTTGAGGGTTATCTGTGAAAACCAGTCTCAAGTTTCAAGAGTTCATATTTTTCTCCAGCATCAGCACCCTAAGTTACCTACTACAAGATGTATTTGAAATTTTGACAATAGTCGAAATATCTGCTGCGACATGATATATCAAACGCCCTGTATACATGTGCTCGTTTACGCAATTAACTCTTTTAGAGGCATTATACACCTCTAAAAAGGCATAAGTCGTTTTTTTAGAATAGTTTCATGATACTGTTGAAAGTTGAAATACCTCCACACTATTGGATATTTTCGAAATTTTTAACAAAATTTAACAGCTACTCCTGCAGCCTCAGTAAATCCGAAAGCGTTCTAATTTTCGTATATTACAGTATAAGCTATAGATAACGCTTTATTTGCCTAAGAGATTGTTAAAAATATACAGTACTTTTAATTTAGAAGGAATTTTAACAAAAAATTGCCTATTTTTCTACTTTTTCAATGTATTCAATAGAAAAATGAAACTTAGGATAATAAGTAAAATCATCATTTTTAAAATGATCCTTCCAACAAAATATCTTTGTCGAGTCTTGAACTTTTAAAAAATGGTATATGAAAAACTTTATTTGTTATTTAATACTACAAGATGTAAAAAAAATAAATTAAAAAGATATGAAAATGAAAGCTGAAGCTGTTAGCTTTAAATTCATATTTTTGTTGTAATTTTATCTTAGTTCGTCTCGGAGTAAAAGAGTTTTTTAATATTATTTTTAAATACTTTTTTTTTTTTTTTTTCTCTTTTAGCTCTTTTAAATTTAATTTTGTGAGAAAACCATTGCCCAAATAGAAAATTTTTATAGAACATATTGTTTGTAAAAACTCATTATTTTACCAACAGCCTCTTCCTATGATTGTACATTGCTGAGTTAGGCGTTTTTTGGAAAAAAGCAAGATGGCGGCCATTCATTCAAAATTTAAGTGTTCCCCATGGATGATTTCTTGGGACTTTTTTGGTGAAATACAGGGGGACCTAAAGAATATATTTCAGAAGAAATCAGCTTTCTAATAATTAATTCTGTCTCCAATCTTACTTTGCCTATACTATATTGATACAACTCTACTGATTTCCTCTTCACTATTTGATTACTACTTACTACAGAATAGCTAATGACTTGTTAAAATATAAAATCTGAAATTTCAAAAATAGTTTATTTATAAATTAATCCTAAACCTAACAATAATAACATAAAACATATAGGTACATTTATGAGTCATGAGTATTTTTAAGTTGGAGGAGCGGCGTGAGTAGATCGCCTCCTTAAAAATGTTCTGCTTCCTGTAGGAAATTGTCTTGCTAACAAAATTAGAGACGAAGCTAAAACTAATTTTGTTGGGGGACTGTGACCACCTGGTAAACTAACAAATACACTTGCCACAGCTGCTAACCCATCGTCTAAAATAAAATTATTCAAGTTCAACTCTTAATTAGATAAAAAATAACTTACCAGTTGGTTCAACGGCGACCGGTCTAAGATCAAAATGTGAAATTTTTCGAGGTTTTGGTTTTGCACTTAAATTTAGTGTTACACTAGCAAATGGTCGTTTTGCCATGTGTAACATTTCTACAACATGTCTTCTTCGAGCTCTACGTACATCGGCCGCTTGTTTTGCTTTCCAAGCCACAACACAAGCAGCAAGAAACAAGAAAAAGCAAGAAAAGAAAACAGAAAAGAAAACAAAAAGATCAATATGTAACTGATCTTGCCTGAAAAACACTATACCGTATGATACTTTTTTATCCATATCTTGACTATCCAAAGCTTGTAAAACTAAATAAAACCGTGTATTTTCCAATTTGTGAACCTCCTAAAATAAGTTTTAAAATAATAAGAACATATAAACTATAATTTTAATTGTTACCTCTGGTAAAGTAATAACAAGTCTATCTTTGAGACCTCTAAGACCTAAAATGGTGTTTCTTCTTTGAACAGTTATGTAAGTTCTTAAACCTGCTGCATCTCTTTCGAGAGTGACATCTTCAGTTTTTTGAGTACCATTTTCCCACAGTCCATATTGTGGATCTAAATCAATTTCGTGTGATCCGGTAGTAATATTAGGATAAACCATGTAAGTATCATCGTGTGTGCTCATAAAAGCATTTAATTTTCCCTGAGTTACATCTATCATGATTCGAATGTCTACATTCATAAAACGTGGTTGAATTACAAAGAAAACCATTTCTCCAGGATGAAGTGGTTTGGGTTTCATTTTACACTCATCTAAAAATGTTTTAATTAAAGGGGATACTTTTTAAAACTAATGTTTTACCAATTGGTTTTGCATCAAAACACATCTTAGAATCCACCGACATTTGCTTGTAACATTGATGACCATCTTTTGGTGTACCGATATATCCTTCTTTGCATTTAGAACACTGCAACGTCCAGCACGGTTGAGCTAAATTTTTTACAGCTGCACCAGATTGGCAAATATCGCTTTCGGTATTATTTTTACAGTTGCATTTCTCTCCAGTTACAGGATCACAAGTATCACCGTGTCCGTGACATTCACAAGGGCGGCAAGGATCACGATGATCTTCGGTACCTCTAAAATTACCTGTAACCTCATTACTTCTAAACCGTTCTTATTATTATACTCTAAATAATCATACCCATTATGCAATCATCACACTTGTCACCTGTTGTGCGGTTAGAGCAACGCAAACAGTGAGCAAAACCTTTAGGCCCTTCTTTAAGGTATCTAGCGACGTCTTCTAAGTCCATATCATCAGGTGGTATTAGATTAGTGGTGTTATCTATGCATACAGAACTGTGTCCGTTGCAATAATCAACACAAGGGACACAATGTCCACCATTAGTAGGATCACCAACAAATAACGGTTGACATTTTTCACATTGAGCGCCCTTTAAAATAGTAGTTTGTTTTATTAAGAAAAAGTGTCACTTTTTTAGGCGAGTCAGTACGGCTTGTCATCCAAAACGAAATTGAGTCTGACAACTACTGATGAGCCAAAAAAAGTACTTTTACTCCATATGAAACATTTAATTTTTTCTTCAAACGTAAAACTTATAAAAACAAAAAATTAAGAATTTTGAAAAAGCGCCATCTCATGTCAATTACTTGTAGTTCAATTGCCAAATATTTTTAAACATCAACTTTAAATTGTAAATTGAAGCTAATTATTAAACGCAACGAATAAATTATAAAAGAAAATTTAAAAAACATTAACTTTTTTACATTACAAATGCTTAGAACTAACATTTTACATTACAATTTGCTGTAAATATTTAAGGTTAGAATTTACTTTTACCTCCTAGGATGTAAAAGTGGAACTTTAATCTTTTACTTGTTCAGTAACAAAATGTCAACTTTTTTTGACGTTTGAAGAAAAAAATAATTTTATATTCACGATGTACAGGATGTAGTATTGTTGAGATCCTTTTATGTAAATACGTTGTAGTGTACTACAAAAGTTTTACTTATAGATAAGATAGCAATTATGGTCGCTCTCAAATTTGACGACAAATAGAAGAAGTATAAGATACTTTTTTAAATTGCTCCTTAATCATAACTAAATATACATAGACAAACAATTAGTACACTACATGCACAAAGATAATACCACCCAAAACGCAGTTACTTGCTTTCGAACTCTTTACACATGGTATTTAATACACCATTTCACAACTTACCATTGTATTATTATGACAATGTATACATTTATCCAATTTATCGGGCCCCTCACAATCTGAGTGACCATTGCACTGACACTGGATACTGCAATTAGCGCCAACGTAGCCAAAATCACACTGACATTTGTTAGGCTGCACGCATTTTCCACGCACACACCCTATACAAATAACAAAGCACCATGTTAGAACATTGAAATGCGAGAACAATAACACAATAAAAAACAAACCTTGAGCACAAACAGGTTCACAACCAGAAGTTCCAGCTTTGTAACCAGGCCCACAAACACACTTGAAACCTTCCTCTAAATCCACACACTTCTCCGACTCTTCCGCACAACTGTGATGTCCATTGTAACATTCATCTTCTGGTGGACATTTGACATAATGCCATGAATAAGTTCCATTTTGTTCTGATTCTTCAACATCCTATAAAATCGATATATAAAATACATTTTCTGAAATATCGCAATCTTACCATAGACCCGTAATTAAGATAAACATCTGAACAAGTTCCTAACATAGGTTTTTGACTAGAGCCTTCACTACAAATTCCAGCACCTGTAATACCCGGTGCTGCACACCAACCGCAATAAGCGTGTCTTAAACAACTAGAACACTGGGTAAAGGAGCTACAAGGTTCTGGACAATATTGCCTATCATCTGCTTGTAGTACAAGACCACATACGCCTCCGGCACAATACATTTGTTGATATGAGGCCGAAATACATTCATCCACTTGCGTTGACCAACGACAGTCAGAAGCATCTAAACATGTACTACAAGAAGTATAATATGAACACAAAGCTGGACAAGTTGTTATTGCATTTGCTTCTTGTTCTTTTTCCACTAAAAATTATAAAAACATTATAAATATTCTACTGTTGGCAAGCTTTAAACTACTTACATGGAATGCATTTTTGTTTTGTGTAGCTCCAATCACAACCATACAACTGGTGGCATTGAATACAATCGGTAGCTATGCAAGTACTGTAAGCACAATGAGACAGAGAATTTGCTGCTTCTCCAGTGCATTTATTACTTGCAACGCACGTATTGTTACACCACTGACAACCTATAATTTGGACACAGTCTGTGCAATCTTCTAATGTTGCACAATCACTTGCTATAATAGGAGAATCACAAACTCTCCCTCTGTCATCTTGAATTTCAATACCTA
Source organism: Malthinus seriepunctatus (assembly GCA_963924605.1). Classification (NCBI taxonomy): domain Eukaryota; kingdom Metazoa; phylum Arthropoda; class Insecta; order Coleoptera; family Cantharidae; genus Malthinus; species Malthinus seriepunctatus. Next base: position 50,138,867 of record OZ004600.1, read on the forward strand.
ATAAAAATATTAAAATTGTAAATGTAGTCTATACAGCTCCACCAACCAATTTTGCGTTAAGAAAAATATGTCAACTAAAATAATTTTTTTTAAAATATTTTTTGCGGGAAAAGATTCGTCCAATCATAATCAAGAATTCAGGTTAGGTACAGGCATAGTTAAAAGTCGCGTATACTAAAACTATTTTAGGTTGCGATAAAACTTTTCAAAATTACAGTAAGTTGTACTTTTCAAATTCACTGTCTTAATATTAACCAATATCCAACTATAGTGATAGTTACTTGTCAAATTTAGCGGCTGCAATACTTTTAACTCGTAGTGTACTTCAAAATCTATGACAGCACTGGCCACGCCCCCCTCAGCTCGCTAATAAAGTTGGTGGGACTGTACAATGGAATAGGCATAAAAGTATAGAAAAAAACTTACCACTTTCTATCATTGCTATGGGACACTGTAATTTGGTATTAGCATAACAAGTGTCTTGATATTTTTCACTACCATTTGTTAAGGAACAGTATCCACAACCAGGTGTTTCTAAACAATAATTTCTCATAGACCATAAAGAGCAAAACTCAATAGGCAATTCGATGCGCACAACCGAACAATGAGTATCACTACCCCAACCACCCACAATATAAGCAGTATCCCCATCAGGTTCTATCGTCATAGCTGGAGCATACATTTGTTCTGGCCAAACACCGACAACGTCCACTCCTTAAATACAAATATTAATTCCTTTATAAACATTTTATAAACACCTCACCTTCTGCTACAAGATTGATCCATTGATTACAGTTGTAAGAATATGCATAAAAACTGTCTGTTACATTCCAAGGCCATATTCTTCCACCAACTAGAAACATGTGACTATCAGTTGTGACAGCAGAATGAAAATAGCGCGGTCGAGGCTAAAAATAATTTTATAAATTTCAAATACGAAACAAAGTGACGGTAACTTACGAGACCATAATTTGAAGTAAAGGAATTTAGATTTGTCCAAGTATGAGTATCATAACTCAGTTTATAGAGTTTGTTCGATAAAATAGATTGTTGTTCCTTATACTCGTAGCCTCCAAATATGTAAAAGCTATTGCTAGGACTGTGAAAGACTGTACTATGTCCAAATAACCCTATGGGTCCTGCTCCTTTTACAGACCACACATACCACTTTTGCAAATCAAGTCGAAATTCCCACACGTCGCTTAAGAAACCATATTGTGGCGATACACCTCCAATAAGAATTAAACTTTCTACAGATATATTTCTATACGATGTTATTGTATGTCCAGCTACAGCGGGAGGCCATTTATCGTTATTTTCTTTAACTAGTTCTCCCCATCTTTGATTTTGAATATCAAATTGCCAAAAATCATCCAAAGTTCTATTCGTAGATGATTTAGCTACTTTACCAAGTCCACCATAAATAAAAATAGACTGACGCGAATGTACAACATCTGCTCCATGAAAATATCTTCCCTGGGGCATTTTGGCATCAGGCGTAGAATCAACAGTTACTTGTGTCCAAGTACTATTACGTGTATCAAATAACCTAATGTCATTTAACGGTCCGTGTGATAAAGAATAACCACCAAACATCCATAAGGAACCTCTTCTATCAGCTGCCAAAGAATGACCAAAACGTGGAAGAGTTTTTCGCAAGTGTTCCAAATTGTCTGCCAAGCGCATTGTGTTAAAGAGTTCAGTAAAAGCTAACTGATTTCCATTTAATCTGTGAAAAGAAAAGATTTAATTTCAATAGTCGTTCTGATGGATCGATCCATTGAAGATATTGGAGTTAAAATGAACAGTAACAAAATTAATTGGTCATACACGTAAATAAGATCACCTAACATTTGAATAAATCTTTCTTGCAACAGTTCGTTCGTTAATTGATTAATAATTTACAACATTCTCTATGTTCAAAGAGCAGCTGGATTACGGTAGCACCACAACAATAGACTACTACACTACCTATTGAATTAGTCATAGAAGGTAAGGTTTATACAGAGCGTTACAGATTATTCTGTCCAAAAGCTGAAGTGCCAGACGACAAATAGCTCAGGAAAAGTGAACGGAAGTGAACGAAACTGCCCCGCTGAATTATCCCATATCCATTATTATACAGGGTGTCCCCGAATAATCTCGACAAACGTGTGCAGTGATTTCCTGGGACCAAAATAGGACATTTGTTCCTCTTGCAATTATATGAAAAAACTCACCCAAACAAAGTTATATTATGTAGGTTCCAAAAGTTAGAGTTAAAATTTAAAAAAGTCGTTTTATCTCCAAAAATACTATACGTATACATAGTGTCCCACTTAGCATGTTCACCATAGAAATTTCGTAAACTAACCAAGTCGGTTAAATGACACCAAATGCAGACTTGATAAAACCCAAGCACAAAATTTCAAAATGTTGTATTTCAAAAAAATAATAAATACCAAAAGTTGCAAATAGTCATCAAAAATACAATGTGTCAGATCTCATATGAGATCGCTGGGCGTAAATGGGTTTTAATGGCCAACTCAATGCTGCTATTGTTTTTTGAAAAAAGTTATTGGCACTCGAGATATTTGGAAAAAACTGAAAAAGTTTAAAATTTTCTTTAAATGCCTATAACTTTCTTATTAATTAAGATAATTTCAATTTTCAAAAAAGGGATAATAGGAGGCACTACTAAAACCAATAAATTTAATATACAAAAGAATTTTTTATAGCGTTGTTTCAGAGATATCGTACAAAGTTATATTTTTTTAAATGCAACCCTAGTATTAATTAAACTTTTCTTAGTAGAAAAAGGCTACATTTGGTGCCATTTAACCCACTTTGTATCTCTTACGGTTTACGAGATCTCAATGGTGAGCATGCTAAGTGGGACACTGTATATTTTAATGATTTTTGTACGGTAGGCATATCTTATAAAATTTAATATTTTTTTTTTAGCAAAAACTAGTATTTTAGAGGTTCAAAGTTAACGGCACCCCCTGAAGGGGTAGTTTCAGTGGTGCGATTTTCATGAATTTCTACCACAGGGTGACTTTTATTAGATATGCTCACTGTATAAAAATCATTAAAATATTTACAGTACTTTTGGAGATAAAGCGACTTTTTTTAATTTTAACCTCAACTTTGAGAACCTATAACTTTGTAGGGGCGAGTTATTTCATATAATTGCAAAAGGTACAAATGTCCTATTTTGGTCCTAGGAAACCACTGTAGACGTTTGTCGGTGTTATTCGAAGACTGTATAATTAACATTATATTCCTCTCAACTTTTGCAAAGCCCCCTTTTCTCATTATTAAGTCAATATATCGGTAGTCATGGTAATCAACAGTTGTATTATAGTTACCCATGGAAAAGAAAAAAATTTTTTTAAGGAACAGTTTCAGGTGTCAAGTGTTATGTGACAATTATGACTCAAAGCAGTAATTCATCAAATGTACCAGAAGACGATGAGGCAGGTGTTATAGAACGGCAAACACTTTTATCAAAATATGAATTTCCGGTACAATTTCTTGAATACGACCATATATCCAAATGTCAAAATGGAAGAGAATTAGAAAAAATTTTAAACGTCTTAAGATCTGGCGAAGAAGGATTTTATCCACACTTAATTGAATTTGCAGAAAAAAGATTAGAGGAAATACGCCCTCAAAGTAAACTGCTAAGAAAACAATGTTCGGTTTTAAGAAAAAACGAAATTGATGAAAACGAATGGAAACATTTATCAAATGATTTGGAAAACTGGGTATGCGATGTTAAAAGAAAAGATCAAGAGTTAGATGAGAAAAAAACTGATCGTTTTCATTCTGATTGTGAAATACGCAAACAAACGGACTCGATAAACGAACTTACAAACAAAAGTTGCGCCAAAAGAATTTCTTCGACAGATTATAAGTCTTGGGATAAGTATGATCCAGATACAGAAATACTAAAAATGGACATTCAAGATGAAAAAATAAAAGAAGAAGCGTTAAACAAAAAAAATGAAAAACTCGAAAGAATAAAAGTTGTCAAATTTAACGAATTTGCAACTGAAGCAGAAGCAGAGTTTGAAGCTAATCGAGAAAGAGAAAGAGGAAACGAATGTTTCAAGGCAGGTGAATTACAAAATGCTTTACAACATTACTCCAACAGCATAGTATCCAAACCTTGTGCTGCCGCTTACACTAACAGAGCATTAATTTATAACAAACAAAAAAAATATAAACTCGCAATAGACGACTGCCAATCGGCACTCAAATTCGAACCTTTGAACTTTAAAGCTCATTTACGGTTGGGTCAAAATTATGAAGCTTTAGAGCAATTTCAAGAAGCTATGAAAAGTATCGCAAAAGTAATACAGATTGATCCTAACAATACCACAGCACAAGAAATGGCCAATCGACTTTCTAAAAAATGTGGAGCAATAACAACCAAAAATACCAGATTTACAATAGAAGATGTGGAAGTTAACGAAAGAAATAGTAAACATCAACCAATTAAATCGATACTAAAAAATAAGCAAGCAAGTTCTAGTCCAAAACTTCGAAAAATTATAGCAATTCCCGGAACAAGTGGAATGCCACCTCCTTATTATAAAATAGTAGAAACCAACGATCCCGAAGTAATCAAAAGAGAAAAATTAAAAATATTTCTCAAACCTTGTCTACTTCACATAACAACAATTCATATCGACTCGGATGAAGAATATGATGTTGAAGACAATAATTATCAACTATTAGATTTACCACCGCTTATTATAACAGAAATCGAATCAAATGACGAAAATGAAAAGTGTAGGAAAACAAATAATAAAAAGCTAATAAAAAAATCGAGAAAAACGGACCGAAAAGACCTTGCTGATTCGAATAAACAAAATTCGTACACCAACAGAGAGAAGAGTAAATTGCACACTTCCACTCAAGTAAATATTCATTTTTCTTAATTACAATTTACAATAATAGTCCAACAGAATTAGCAAAAATTCGATGGTATACAAAACAAAATTAGCTCCGTATTGAGACCTTTCTTAATATGTTAATTTGTACCTATACTTTAAGAATCCGATGAGTCCCGAGCTGGGTCACAGGCGCGTACGTGATTAAATGGACTTGAAGAGGAAAAAAATGTTTGTGGGTAAATTTCTCGGAAAGGGTGCAACTCAGCGAAAAATGATTAGAGTACAATTTTATAGATGACGCATTTTTACAAAAAAAATGTTCTATGAAAAGTTTTCGTTAGAGCAATGGTGTAACCACAAAATTCCTTTTAAGAAAGATATGTTTTCAAAAATAATTTTAAGCAGGCGAATCAATGTCGTACAAAATAATTGCACGCCGATGGACGAAAAACTGTTTTACTCCTAGACGAACAATGATAAAATTACAAAAATATTTTCAATTTAAAGCTGAATATTTTGGCTTTCATTTTTGTATATTTTTGATTTACTTTTGTTACGTCTTGTACTATTAAACAGCTAATGAAATTTTCTTTGTACCATTTATTAAATAGTTGCAGATATTTTGTTGGATGAATTATTTTAGAAATTTTTCCTTAAGGCATATCGTTCCTTATTAATCATTTTTCAAAGTTACAGCATAAAAAATCGATTATACATTATTTTATAAAAGCGTAGTGACTTAAAACTTTTGGATTTTTAAAAAATTTTATTTTTTTAAATATTATCATTTAAAAATTTCTGTAAAATCGTTAATATTTAACGAGTTGAAAAAAACCTATGACTAATTTTGAAGGAAAATAAGTCTACTTTTTGATGCACTTATAATAATTTATTTACAATGTCAAGTTTACTTTTTATATTTAATACAGTTGAGAAGTGGAAATATCGACGACATTTTCTTAAAATCCCTACTACATTTAAAGTACTGAAGTTTTTCAACTTTCGTTAATGCAATTGACACATAATAACCCATAATTTAGTCTATGAAAACCACAACTGACTCAGATGTACTAGTAATCAACAACCGGCTGTTGAATTCAGGTAAATAAGTGGAAATATTTAGACTTAAAAATCAGTCTCACAAAAATATTTTCAAAAAAGGCTTATTATGCCTTTTAGAGCTATTTACTGCGATAAGAAAATATAACTGCATAAGCGAGCACATATACAGGCTGTTTTAATGATGCGCACACGAAGTGTGCGCATCATTGCTAACTTTCTTATTATTGGAGCTACAAAACTGGTTAAATTAGCAAAGAATCATAATTTTTTCCGCTGATTACGATGCTCAACACTAAAAATCAATTGAACATACAGGGTGTCCCAGCGCTCCGTTATCGTAGAATTGTGACTTTTCTTATAATTTAACGAAAAAGTTTAATGCATGGCTATAGTTCTCTGAGAGCTGCACCTCTTAAAAATATTTTTACATATACCGGGTGATCCATTTAAATGCTATAGGCCACACTTGTATTTTTTTAATGGAACACCCTATATTTTTACTAATTTAGTATCTACATTTTACCAGGAATCAAAATCTGTATAAAAATGCAGGGTGTTCCTGCCAAGGGGCCATTATTACCGTATCCGTTTAATATTGTAGATACGAGAACGGTAATTTTTTTTCATTTTAAGACAAAACTCATACAACATTTTATACTCTAAAAGCAGTGTTTATTTCAAAAACATAAAAATATATAGGGTGTTCCATTTAAAAAAAAGTTAATTTTGTGAATATCTTGAAAACTAAATGTTCAATTATTTATGTTTTGTGTTGACCATGGTAATCAGCAGTAAAAATTATGATTCTTTGTTAATTCATCCAGCTTTGTAGCTTCAATAATAAAAAAGTTAGCAATGGTGAGCACTTCATATAAAACAGGCTGTATATGTACATAGAGTCCTAAAAATAACAATAAAGATGAAGTGCAATATGACCAGATGACAACCCCGTTTACACTATAAATATTGTGATCTGATAGAGCTTAATCGGTGTCTTAACTTTAACCAGCTATTTCAGGACCCCCTGTTTATATATATGCGCTCGCTTATGCAGTTATATTTTCTTGTCGCAGTATATAGCTCTAAAAGGCATAATAAGCCTTTTTTGAAAATATTTTTGTGAGACTGATTTTTAAGTCCAAATATTTCCACAGATTTACCTGAATTCAACAGCCGGTTGTTGATTACTAGTACATCTGAGTCCGTTGTGGTTTTCATAGACTAAAAGATGGGTTATTATGTTTCATTTACATAAACGAGAGTTGAAAAATCTTTAGTACTTTAAATGTAGTAGGGATTTTAAGAAAATGTCGTCGATATTTCCACTTCTCAACTGCATTAAATATAAAAAGTAAACTTGAGATTGTAAGTAAATTATTGTAAGTGCATCAAAAAGTAGACTTATTTTCCTTCAAAATTAGTCATAGGTTTTTTTCAACTCGTTAAATATTAACGATTTTCCAGAAATTTTTAAATGAAAATATTTAAAAAAATAAAAATTTTTTAAAATCCAGAAGTTTTAAGTCACTACACTTTTATAAAATAATGTATAATCGATTTTTTATGCTGTAACTTTGAAAAATAATTAATAAGGAACGATATGCCTTAAGGAAAAATTTCTAAAATAATTCATCCAACAAAATATCTGCAACTATTTAATAAATGGTACAAAGAAAATTTCATTAGCTGTTTAATAGTACAAGACGTAACAAAAGTAAATCAAAAATATACAAAAATGAAAGCCAAAATCTTCAGCTTTAAATTGAAAATATTTTTGTAATTTTATCATTGTTCGTCTAGGAGTAAAACAGTTTTTCGTCCATCGGCGTGCAATTATTTTGTACGACATTGATTCGCCTGCTTAAAATTATTTTTGAAAACATATCTTTCTTAAAAGGAATTTTGTGGTTACACCATTGCTCTAACGAAAACTTTTCATAGAACATTTTTTTTGTAAAAATGCGTCATCTATAAAATTGTACTCTAATCATTTTTCGCTGAGTTGCACCCTTTCCGAGAAATTTACCCACAAACATTTTTTTCCTCTTCAAGTCCATTTAATCACGTACGCGCCTGTGACCCAGCTCGGGACTCATCGGATTCTTAAAGTATAGGTACAAATTAACATATTAAGAAAGGTCTCAATACGGAGCTAATTTTGTTAGGCAAAATATCTAATTCTGTTGGACTATAAGATAAATAAAAACAACGGATGTGTCCATACGAGGAACTTTTTCCCGCCCGTCAAGTCTTGTAATTTTGTATTTTTATTAATTAAAATTTAATTTGATATCTTCAGAAAGTTAATTTTACGAGCTTTCAAAATATTGCAAAATATACAGGGTGTTCCATTTAAATTAAGAGATTTAATCCCATTTCCGGGATTAAACCGGAAGTCAAAATATAAAGTGTTTGGTATCGTGTAATAGTGTAGTCAACGAACCAAAATTTATCCTGATTTCGGACTTTTTTGTAACAGCGACTTCTTTTCCTTAATCGGTCGAAACCATTCCTGTGAGTTTGTGTATAAAATGTCTCAACTCAATTTTGACCGGAAGGCCCTTATTCTTCGACTCTAGTGTAAAAGTTTGACTTTTTCAAGTTTCCTTTCACTATTTTTTGAATAACTTCGCTTGTATTGGTCGGATCGGGACCAAAAAATTTTGCTTTTGTTTGTAATGAATCTCTCTTTAAAACTGCCTGGGTTAAAATTATTTATATTAATTTCCTAACCCAAAAAAAAATTCAAAACTGTCGTCATTGGTCGGTTGTAGTTTTTTTCTAGAGAACTTGAGTTTTAATTAATGTTATGGTATGAAACTTTAGAAAGTTGCAGCTAGTATAGTAACAAATCAATATTACAAGTTGGGTCCAAAAATATTAAGAACAACACGGCTTAAATTTGCATTTTGGTTCAAATTTTCTTTTGCATATTTGTTGTGAGCAATTGGTGGTATCCCAATAATTCTTCTCTCGAAATGTAGGAAATTTAATGCTCTTTCAGATGAAAACAAAAACAATCACATCAGACCATTTTTTCTTCCGATTTTTTTGAAGATAAAAAGAAAATCTTTTAACCGTTTGTCTACAAAACCAATTTTAGTGGTCGAAATTTAATTCTTCTTTTACGTATTTTTGAAAATTAATCATAAAGAATTCCTTTAAACTATTTTTGAACATTGAAAAACTGGTTTTAAAGTCAACCATTTCGATCACTAAAATTGGTTTTGTGGGTAAATAGTTAAAAAATTATATTTTTCTTTTCAACGAAATCGGAAGAAAACGTGGTCTAATATGATTGTCTTTAGTTTCATTTGAAAGAGCATTAAATTTCCAACATTACAAGGGAAGAATTATTACGATATCACCAATTGCTCACAACAAATATGAATTAGAAAATTTGAACTGAAATGCAAATTTTAGTCTTTGTTCTCAATATTTTTGGACCCAATTTGCAATATGGATTTGTTACTATATCAGCTACAACTTCCTAAAGTTTCATACCGAAATATTAATTATCGCTCGAGTTCTCTATAAAAAACTATGACTCACTAATGACGGCAGTTTTGAATTTTTTTGGGTTAGGAAATTAATATAGATTATTTTAAGCCAGGCAGTTTTAAAGAGAGATTCATTACAAACAAAAGAAAAAATTTTTGGTCTCGATCCGACAAATACAAGCGAAGTTATTAAAAAAATAGTGAAACAGAAACTTGAAAAAGTCAAAATTTTACACTAAGGTCGAAAAATAAGGACCTTCCGGTCAAAATTGGGTTGAGACATTTTATACACAAACTCACAGGAATGGTTTCGACCGATTAAGAAAAAAAACTCGCTGTTACAAAAAAAGTCCGAAAATCAGGATAAATTTTGGTTCGTTGACTACACTAGAGGGAACCCAACATAAGGTGAATCCACCACGTGATGACCGTTAAAGTTGCGTAGTAGATTAATGCGGTCGTTGCTCAGAAACGAACGTAGACAGTGCCGTCGTATAATTATTACATTACTTTGGTTTGGTTGAAGCAAAATAATTACAAGCATTTTAAAAATTGTGAAGATCTCATTCACAAAGTATTAAACCAGTAATTAATTATTAATAGTACTTCAAATAAAAATGTAAATTAAGTAATTATTTTAAATTTTGACAACTTTTAAAAATAATTTTTTTTGACAGAAGAAATAACTAGCTCCGCCACTGGGCTCTAAAACCACGCCTCGCGCAGGTTTGGTCACGTGGTGGATTCAACTTACGTTGGGACTACTATATTACAACTAATTTTACGAGTTTTCAAAATATTGAAAAATATACAGGGTGTTCCTAAAATTTTTGATATATTTGTAATTTCCGGTTTAACCTGAAGTGTTTTGTTAACCGAAAATAGTGTCAAATAATAGATATTCATGGGATTGATACTTATGTCCCAAGTTTTTATTTTTATTACAAAAGAAATTAGAGATTTTCGAAATTTTGACATTATAAAAATCATTTCTCCGAAACGACTCGAGCAATTTTAATAAAAATTTACATTTCGATAGAGAATTACGTTGTCTATAACATATCTAAATATGTATAAATTGGCCTGACCAGTTTTTGAGAAAATTCATTTGAAAATTTTGACCCACTTTGGCCCCTTAAAGGTAAGCAATTTTGCAACAATGTTGAAAATCAACTTAGTTAGGACGAAAGCCCTATATTTTGGCTGTATAATCCCGTTTTGAAATTTTTATAATAATAATTACCGGCCAAGTTATAAGGGAAAAACCACAAAATGGGATAATCGTTCTATTGGCCGCCATTTTGAATAATAAAATTTGATAATTTTTTTTTTCAATCGTGCCTCAGATATACTATCTTATAATCACGTAAAAATGAATTTGGGCAATTTGACCCATATTTGCAAATATGTATCCAAAATAACCACCTTATTTTTGGACACCCTGTAGGCATAGATTTCTTATAAAATCGGATGAAATAAGTAAAATCAAATTTCATCAAAATCGGTTCAGTTTTTGCTTCATATAGTTACAGACAAGACCAACAGACAGACATTTTAGTTAAAAAAATGCAAAAATTTTTGGATTTTTGGAATCAGGGGGACTCAAAACGTCGAGAAATCCAATAATAAATTTTTTTTTCTCAATTATAGTAAGGTTAAAACGGTTTTATCATTTTCTAATAGATGCCTTTTATGCTTTTTTAAAATAATTTTTATTTTATAGCCTGGAGTTAACAATAATTCACTCAATGATGTTAACTGCAGAGGAGGTTCCGGAGAGCCTTGCGATACAAATCACGATATTAGAATTCCAACAGATGACGAATTACATACTCCCTTTACATTTACTGAAATGTGGTACTCGCTTCAAACTGATAAAAGTTATAACACACATGCAGAAATATTGAGAAAATTAAATTTTGAAAGAATAGATACACGTAATTATTCATTATAGAAGTTTGAAATAAAACTAACAAATTATTTTTCAGTAATTGGATGTAAGCTGGATGATTTTATACTAGCAACCATCATTAATTGTCTTCATAAGCATTTTATGGTACCGAGTGAAATTAATAAAGTTTATTCCGTTTTAACAAACATTATTAAAATTCCAAGATTTACAATAATACTCATGTTTTTAGAAGAAACTGTTAAAATACGTATTCGTAATTTGATTGAATTTTTATCTCAACACGGTCTTAATTTACCAGACCGTATCAAAAATATTTATTTATAATTAAAACTTGAAATGTATTGTAGTTGTACTAATTAACGTTTTAATAAGAATTTTATAATTTTAAATACCGAGTATTGCAAGAAGATCCTCCCCAACCGGCAGAACACAAACACCTTCCATAAGCACGATCACAAATGCCTTGATTTAATTCGGCATTACAATTGTTAGAACAAATTTGAACGTCACAATTTGGACCTATAAAATTATCTTCACACGAACACTGACCGTGTTGACATTGATGAGGATATGTACAATTGTCACAAGTTAAAATTTTATATATTGCACTAAAACCTTCTCCCGGAAGACCCTGTTTATAGTGCACTGTCAGATGACCTGCAACAGAAATAATCAATTCGCTCAAATTACAACAAAATATAATAATTACCTGTTCGCGACTCAATAATTGCCAACGGTAAAGTTTCTTCAGTACACAAAACAGCAGACAAAGCACTTTGGCTTCCCATATCGACTAATTCGGGAAGCCCATTATATACATATACAGCATTTTCACCACAACTAACATTTAATTGACTAGAATTAATTTGTAATTGAATAATTACTGATCCGGACTCAACTTTGGGATTAATAATCCATAAACATTCCCTAGTTGGTGGACCACCCCAAGGTGCACTATAAGCTTGTAAAGAGCTAATTCCTTGACCGGTTGTTCCGGTAAGCATTCCTCTTGCCTCACATTGATAATAACATTGACCGTTATTTCGAGGATCTCCGTAATAATTAAGCCTACAACGATCGCAATGATCTCCTTCTGTATTGTCTTTACAGGAACAAACACCCGTTATAATATCACAGTCACCTTCTTCTTCTATACCATGACCATTACACTCACATTTACGACACCCTAAAGTAGATTAATTAAAATTTTTAACAAAGTAGGTAATTAAAATATGTATACCTTGTTCTTCGGTGGCATTTCCATAACTTCCACGTTTGCAAAACTCGCAATGTTCTCCCTGAGTCCAATCCATACACTCTTCGCAAATACCGATACCTTCGGGACAATTAGAGTGATTGTTGCAACCACAGTTGATGGAACAATCGGAACCTGTCCATCCCAGATCACATTTACATGCATAATCTGGTTCACCTTGACAAACTCCATGTACACAAACGTTATAACATGTACGAACGCAAGAGGTGCGTCCATCGCCGATATATCCTCTCTTACAATGACAACTAAATGATCCGTCTGTATTTGTACAAATGGCTTGTGGATGACAGTCGTGTAATCCGAGACCACACTCGTCGACGTCTGGGCAGTGAGCATACGCCCAACGAGCATTCGGCATATCGACGGCTTTGGAACAATTTACACGAGGGTTATTAAAATCTCCCTGAACGCACATTCCTGCAATTTTATATTTAACAAAAAACAATGTTTTTGTAATACGCATTTTTACCTGTAATAGGATTAGAAGAATTATAACACCAACCACAACTCAGAGAGCTTAAACAAGTAGAACAGTTAGTATGAAGAGAGCACGATTTGCATTGTTCTTGTGGTTTGGGGGCAGGCAACAATCCATTTTCTTGAGTAGTAACTAATGGAAATGCTTGATCTAACCACTCGCGACACAAACCAAACTGATATTCGCTAGTATATACAGAAAAACTAAAACACTGTTGAGTAGTTTCGCACCAAACACAACGTCCTTTTTCTTCTAAACAAGAAGCACAATCGGGTCTTTTATAACAAGGCGTCGGACATTGTTCTAAATTAACTGCAGAATTTGGAGCTCTACCAATTCGAGAACATCGAGCTTCTTCCACCCACCATTCACATAAACCAGAAGTAACGCAACTGTCGCACGATATAAAATTCGAACAGTTTGAACAAGAGCTCGGTTGTAAAGTTAAGTAGTGCCAATCATTATCTGATGTAACACAACTGATACTTTCGTCTTCTTGTCGCGATACACAAGTGTTACTTACTTCGCACCAACCACATTGGGAATCAGTTAGACAATGTAAGCAGTTCTTGTACTGTGAGCAAGATCCGTTTCCGTAAGGTTCCAAGTATTCGAAAGTAAAAACCTGAAATAAAAGACAAAGTGATTAGTAACTTGCAACAGTCTTTAAGCACTCCCTTCCTTATCATCCCTATAATTAGCTCTTGCTGTGTCTACTGTTGTTATTTCCACTACAAAGAAATATATAAAAAGAGTTCTTAGTAATATAATTTGCTTTGAATGTTCTGATTCATTATTAATCCCATTAAATATAAAATAAAATGGTCTAGACTAGACAATTCCGTTGGTGCTGAAGCGTCATGTTTTTGGTCATGAGGGTAACAACTGAATTAAAAAAGTAGAAATAGACCAGTTACTGTACTGGATTACACACTATAAATACACAATTATACTAGCTCACTGAACTGCAATGCTACTAGACCGATCAATGTAAAACTGGTTTGAGTGCAGAAACGTTGCCCCATGAAAAAATTGCCCTTTCCAATAGTATAATGGAACATCTAGAAGCCTTATTGTTTTAATCGGCAATTTCTGATGTATACATTAGGTGCTTTCCATTTGTCGATGGAAAGTAGGCCAGTAGGGTACTGTTCAGAGCTGTACTCAGAGTTGGGCAAGATACTTATAAAATGTATCTTTGATACAAGATACATGATAATTCAATTTCAGTATCTTTGATACAAGATACTTTCAGCTCGAGTATCTTAGATACAAGATACTTTTAATTTTTGTTTGAAAGATACAAGATACAGATACTTGATACTTTTTTCATCATTCTTTAGAAGAATTTAAAATCTTCTAATAAAGGAATGGCGACAGGAAGGTCAAACATTTACCAAACTTAAACAATACCTATGTACCTGCTCTTTTGCCAATCTTATTTCAAGTTTTTTTTGTAATTCAAAAATTTTTTTTTGTTTTTTATTGAATTTTATTAATTTTTCAAATACGTGTTAAAAAGTATCTGGGCACATTGATGCTAATAAGTATCTTTGATACAAGATACATGATAATTCAATTTCAGTATCTTTGATACAAGATACAAGATACTTTCACCTCAAGTATCATAGATACAAGATACAAAAGTATCAAAGATACATGTATCATTGAGACTGCCCAACTCTGGCTGTACTTTTCGACAAATGTAAAGCACCTAGTGACATCAAGGTAATTGGGTAGCTGAGGGGGAGTCGCCAGAGCTGCCATAGATTTCGAAGTACACTAAAGAGTTAAAAGTCGCTAAATTTGACAAGTAACTGTCACTAAAATTGAATATAAGGTTAACATTAAGGCAGTGATTGGAAAAGTTTACAATTAACTAAAAATTGTTTAATAATTAATTACATTATAACTAGTTATAACAAAATAACCTAAAGGAAAATCATAGGAAAGTATAAAAATAAGTATCTACAGCAATAATTTTTTATGCTGACGAGCGGTGGGAATGCGTAGATGCCTAAATTGGTATTTATCCCCGCAGTAGTCGATGTATTTAAATTATTAAAGGGGCGTGGCCAAATCTGCGCGAACTTATCCCTACCGCTCTCCAAGTTAAATTTGTTTAGCAATACTGAACAAATCATTGAATAAAGAAGTACCTACCCCCTACTCTACCAGGAAAGAGCCATTTAGCTAATAATTTGGATCGCAATGGTTTTCTAAATATAGCGATTTCCGGTCAATTTCTTCAATAGAAATGGTTGCTTATTGGCCACTTATAAGGAGAGATCATGACGGACAATGATAATCACAGCTCATGTAAACTCGACGCAATGAATGAGTCATCCGTAGTTTTCTAATATGTCGTTTCCGTCGCATTTTCTCTTATAGGCAACGGTGGCTAACCTTATTTCCGGATCCTTTTATTCTAAGGAACAAATACATTATTTTTAAAAGTAGCGGCAAACTGCTTTTATCATAACCTAATACGTAGTTGTAGAAATTGATTGGACGAACCTTTTACCGCAAAAAATATTAAAAATAAAATTCTTTTTTCTTCAAACGTCAAAAAAGTTGACATTTTGTTACTGGACAAGTAAGGTTAAAGTTCTACTTTTACATCCTAGGAGCGCGCGTGTTAAATTTTTATTTAAGAGGTAAAAATAAATTCTAACCCTAAATATTTACAACAAATTGTAACGTAAAACGATATTTCTAAGCATTTGTAATGTAAAAAGGTAATGTTTTTATAAATTTTCTGTTATAATTTATTCGTTGCGTTTAATAATTAGCTTCTTTTTACAAGTTAGAAGTTAATTTTTAAAAATATTTGACAATTGAACTACAAATAATTTTCAAGAGATGGCGACACTTGAAAAATTTTAATTTTGGTTTTTCTAAGTTTTACGTTTGAAGAAAAAATTAAATGTTTAATACGGAGTAAAAATACTTTTTTTGGCTAGTCAGTAGGGCTTGTCAGACGAAACGAAGTTGAGAAAAGTTGAAAAAAGTGACATTTTTACTCCTAATCAAACAATCTACTATTAGTTGACATAATATTTTCTGTCGATCAAAATTGGTTGGTGGAGCTGTATATGTTGTAACGAAAATGTTTGTTTAAACCCGGTGAAATTCTCAGAGAACGTTGGTGAGAGTTTTGGGAAAACGCTCCTTGTCAATATTTTAGGTTTATGTTGTGATTCTGAGCACTATCGTAAGGCTCGTAACGTGTTCTCGTAGCAACTGTAAGAACTTTCCAGTAGACTTGTTAACCGCCGTATTCTAAGCAACTACGTTACGATTTTACGGTTTTACTTACAGATTTGCTTAGAATAACAGCAATCGTAAAATCGGCCGTTAACAAGAAGTCTACTGGAAAGTTGTTACAGTTGCTACAAGAACACATTACGAGCCTTACGATAGTGCTCAGAGTCGCAGCATTAGTTGTTTAGTTTAGAGAAAACGTAGAAAACATGTCACGTGCAAGACAACTGCGAGAAAATTTAGCAAATTATTGCTCCCAATTACTGTCAACTGCTACCGGAAAAAGTTAAACGTGTTTTTCGACCAAAAAGATGAAGGCGATCAATCAGAAGTGGGATACTTCTCCACGATACGAAACAATTCCTAATTCTTCCTATAGTCTTGACTTGTCCCCTTGGTATTTACCACTTGTTAGGACCTCTAAAGAACCGTTTTGATATAAAATTTGAAGACGATGAGAAAATTAAAGACTTTGTGAACAACTAACTCAGCACGCAACCAAAAACCTTTCTTGCATTCTGAAGCTTCCAAAGGGCAGGCAAAAGTAGATAAAAAGGAAAAGAGTGTACTTTGTATATATAATTATAGAGAGAGATTGTATGTAAAACCATAACAACATAATTTCAATTTTGACTAACCATGCGACTGTAATAGGGGGTGATAAACCTTTTTTTATTGCTGAAAAACTTAATTGATTAAATTGTCCATAAAGTTGAAGGTTTTTTCTTTAATTATACCACCTACATAGGCATGTGAGATGTGAAATTGTAAACAAAATTTAAATTGTTTAAAATAGTTTATACATCCTGCATGAATTTAATCATCTTCCCTTGCAAAAGTAAATATTATAAAAATACACTTATAAACATATTAAATCAAGGGAAGTGTGCTATATTAAATTTAATGAACGTAGCCCTAATTATTTTAACAATAATAAGCAGTAATGCAAACAATTTACTTTAGAAAGTGCAAATAAGTACACACTTATTGATTTTGGTCATTAATCAATAATAATTATGAACACCTATATAATTAAGCTAAAATTCGACAAGGATAAATTTATGAATGTACCAAGTACAAAGGTTAAATTGGTTGAGAGAGCGTTTTATGAAAAACCTGATTTTTTTTAATATTCATACTCAACTACCTAATTAATACACCTATAAGCAAATTAATTTTTTTTGAAAACTTCAAGAGAAAAAGAAATTTAAAAGTAATAAAATATGTTCATTGAATTTCTATTTCGAGGTACATTTTAAATGTATATTATTTATTAATGGTTTTTACATTATACAACATATCAACAGGTATGTTAAATATATGACATCTCGAGAAGTGTAAATTAATAGCTTGGTACTACGTTATTTTATGTAATTAAAAATTCAATGTCACAGGTTTGAATACCAAACAAATAGGTACATAAAATACAAAACTGAATATCCACATTCAATACTTTTTAATGCATATAAAGTTATGTATGATCATGATACTACATAAAAATATACTATTAAAAATTACCTTCAACTCGTAATTACATTGTAATGTAAAATGTAATGTTATCAAAATTCTTTATTAAAAAATTCTGTCACATTACTGTTTTATTATGTTTTATGTAACAACATCAAATCAATAGGCAGGTAAATCACAATTAGAAACTTTCATGGAATTCCATAATAATTATGATAATTATTACTAAAATTAGTTTATTTATCTTGTGCTTTGATTTGTTTACCTTACAACAATACTCTGATGTGACAATAACAGGAATTTTTCGTTCGTATTAAAGATATTAATTTTTTAAGTACAGGGTGATTTTTGAACACTGGGATCTTGGAAACCGTACGAGTTACGACATTGGTTAAATTAGTAAAAAGTTGCGTATTTTCATGACCTTTAAAAATGCATTTAAAAAATTTAAAAATTCAAAATAGTTTCGGAGAGAACACAGAAAAACTGAAAATTCGCAATTTCGTTTTTCGACTGTAGTTTTAAAATGGCTTAATTTAGAATAAATACTTTAGGGAAAAATTTTCAGGAAATTCAAAAGCTATCAAGCGATACCAAACTTGATTGTTTATCACATCGACGCTAGGCGTCGCGACGTTCAACTTTTCATTTTCTTATGAGAGACCTATCTTTTTTTGTAAAAATTACTCAGTAGGCTTGTCTAAATTTGGATAACAAAGGAGAACTTTCTATCTTGTACTTCTCTTGATTTATACAACTTCTTAGGTTGTTTATATGTAACTTGGAAGTTATTTTTTATGATGAAAAATAATGAAAGTTTTAAAAACGTAAGTTAATCAGGAAATAAAAATAAATCAACAAATCTAAAGTAAAGTAATTTTATTTCCTGATTAACTTACTTTTTCAAAACTTTAGTAACGAAGTTTTAGTCGTTATTTTTCATTGTACAAAATAACATAAAGTTACATATTAACATAACGTAATTACATAACTTGAAAAGTTGTGTAAATCAATAAAAGTACAAGGTAGAAAGTCTCGTTTGGTATTCAAATTTAGACAAGCCTACTGAGTAATTTTTGCAAAAAAAATGGTAAGTACCCCATAAGAAAACGAAAACAACGGATGTGGCCATACCAGGAATTTTTTCCTTCCGTCAAATCTTGTAATTTTGTTTTAATTTATTTTTATGTTAATGTAAATTACATGACTTTAAAAGATTAAATAATTTTTTTTTTAAATTGCTTCCGTCGAGGATTAAACCTAGGACTTCTGTGTGTAAGCAATATTTTTAGGTATAAACTGTTCCAAAAATTTCATTTTTTTATAATTTTGGCATAAATTGAAGTTCAAATATACATTATTTTATATCTTCAGAAAGCTAATTTTACCAGCTTTCAAAATATTGAAAAATATACAGGGTGTTCCATTAAAATTAGGAAATTTGATCCCATTTTTGGTTAAACCGGAAGTCAAAATATAAAGTGTTTGGTATCGTGTAATAGCTAATTTTACAAGCTTTCAAAATATTTAAAAATATACAGGGTGTTCCTAAAAATTTTGATATTTTTGTAATTTCCAGTTTTACCGGAAGCGTTTCTTTAACCGAAAATAGTGTCAAATAATAGATATTCGTGGGATTGATACATTTATCCATTTTCAAGTTTTCATTTCTATTACAAAAAAAATTTGAGATTTTTGAAGTTTTGACATTCAAAAAATCATTATTCCAAAACGGCTCGAGAGATTTTTATAAAAATTCATATTTCGATAGAGAATTACGTCGTCTGTAACATATCCAAAAAAGAAAAAATATGGCAGAGGAAATTTTGAGAAAATCCATTTCAAAATTTTGACCTACTTGGGCCCCTTAAAGGTAGACAATTTTGGAACAATTTTGAAAATCGACGTGTTTAGGTCAAAAGCCCTATATTTTGACTGTATAATGCCGTTTTGAAATTTTTATAATAATAATTACCGGTCAAGTTATAAGAGAAAAAACACAAAATGAGACAATCATTCTATTGGCCGCCATTTTGAATAAAAAAAATTTGATTTTTTTTTTTCAATTGAAGTTCACGTTAACTATCTTATAGCTAAGTTAAAATGAATTTGCCTTAAATTTGCAGAGATCCCAATGCTAGTACCACTTTAAAAAATCACCCTGTATGAGCATGTAAAATAAAGAAGATAGTCGTATTTCCGGTTAAACCGGAAACCAAAGTATAAAGTGTTTGGTATTAACGGGTACTTAAATTATTATTATGGTATTTAAATTAGAAAGCTGTTTCATTTCCGGTTAAACCGGAAGTCAAAATATGAAGTGTTTGGCATCATGTAACAGCAAATTTTTTTAGATCATAATACTTTCTCAAATTTCTTTCTCATAATTTTTTTTAGGTTGCCAGTATCCTCCTGCTCCAACCGCTCTACATGTCACTTTAAAAAAATCTATGATACAGTCGCATTTTTTAAAGACTACCGACACGTGACCACCTTGATATGTATAAATAAAGATGAAAACGACTTATTTCGTGAGTTTAATTATTTTATTTAGTTAATACATTTATTGTTAATCATTATTAAATATTCATTTAGAAAATTTATAATTAAATTAAGTATTTATTGATTATTTTAAGTCATGTGTCGGTAGTCTTTAAAAAATGCGACTATTATCATTTTTAACTGAAGAAAATCATAAACTGTTACTTGACAGACATATCCAAGGTAGGCGAGAACATGTTCTCTATCTAGCTCCTCCTCTAGCTACACTACTAGTTCTAGCTCTAACTCTACCAAATTAGGGTCCTGAATTGGGTATGTACAAAACAGGAAAATGTTTGCTCTTTGAATTTTGTAATAAAAAAGAAACTAAAATGTTTCTCATCAGAACGATTTAAGAATGGGAAAAGCCTAAAAAAAGTTCCTAAGCGACAGCAACTGGAAAAAAACCAAAAAGTAGAAATTTTATAAACTAAAATTTCAAGTTATTCTACTCTAGACCGACACTGGATTAGAAGAAAAAAACACCTGTTTACTAATTTACTTAAATTATTTATAAGTTAACTAAGAAAACCTTGACATAACATGATTTGGAAAAATTTTCAGACACTAATTATTTATTTACGCTATTAAAAGTGAACTCAATACCTATTAATTTTTACGTAAGATTTAATTTTTTTAAATTTAATCAAATGATGGACAGTTAAAAAAGAAAATGATCTCAATTAAAAAATGGAAAAAGATTAAAAACTTCATTGACAATGTGATCAAGTTACAATTCACTTGACTTTGAACATCACGATCAATGCTGTCTACAGTTACTAGAAAGCATTGAAACCGACACACCGAGTATAAATCAATACCAAATAGAGTAACTCACCTTAGGTATTTGTTTCTCGTGGTAATGCAACAATTCCATCTTGCTTTGTTGATGAGTATTATAAGGTCCTAAATTAACAATTTTTCTTGATTCAAAATCGACTGCAACCCTATCTTGTAATTCCAACTCGGGCCATTGAATTTGACTTTGGCAATCTTTTTGTTCGGCAGAAAAATTGCCCAACAATTTGTCGGCTATCCGTAAAGTAGCTGTACTATAACTAACGCACACTTTCAACAACTCGTTAAAATCTTGTGGAGGTCTTAAAAAGCCCATAAGTCGTGCTACCATTTCTCCACCTGCAGAAGGATCGGTGCGTAACCAAGGACTAGCTGGGCTGTTAAAATCGACCTAAGAATAAAAAATTAATTTTACTTATTACAAGAAGAAGAAAACATACCGTTGTAGCATTAATAATTGCAACATGATCGGGTTGTGAGAAATTCACAGGATGGTGATAACGCAAAAAAGTTAATCCAGGTCTACGATCCAATTCACGACACTCTTCAGGTTTTACTACTTCTGTACCTTTATAACCCCACCAACCGGGTATTTGACTAGGACTATCTTCCCACAACCCACATACTCCGTAATTATCGTCTTTATGATGGCATCTAGCATTTTGTACACACCAAGTGCATTCTCCTAAACCTAATTTGTGAGAAGCCGAAATCAAAGGTTTTAAGTTTGATGGAGACGGCCCATGAATTAAACACGAATGACAATCTCCTAGAGCGGGACAAACGCCGGGACATCTAGTAGTTTGTAAATTCGTTGTACAATTAGCTCCAATAGTTCGCCCGTAACACATTTCGTCCGCCGAACACCAACCACATTCTGGATCGGCAGAACATTCGGCGTAAACTCGATGTCTCGAGCAAGAAATTTCTGGATCATAATTGTCACCCCAACGAGCAGCAATCATAGGTGGAACGGTGTAAGTTAGCAAATCTCCATTAACATTTCCGTGATAACCACCAACAAGAATCAAAGTGTTTATGTGACGAATACTAGACGCGTGAGCAAAAACGCCTTGCTGTTTTGGATAACGAGAGTCGTTAGACTTGCCTAAAATTTCAGGATTGACCCACGTATGACATCCTAAATGATATAAATACATCTGATTATCGTAACAAATTTCTTCTTTATTGTGTCGATGAGAATAGCCGCCAAATACTACTAAATAGTTTCCCATAACGTTAGCAGAATGAAATGCTCTTTCACGGGGTACAAATCTTTCTCGTAAGTGTTCTCTAGTGTAATGAATTTCGGTCCAATGGCGACTGTCTAATTGAAACGCTAACATACGATCTGATAATTTTGAAAAGCGTGCTACACCGACCATTATACCTCCATAAACTAATAAAGAGTTTGTAGCTTGATGATAAACTGTCGTGTGAGCGACCACGCGAACGTCTAACAATTTTCCTCCGCGAACCTTGATTTCCTGCCAGCTTTCTTTGCCATCAGGTTCTAGTCTTATACTAAATAATCGTGACGAAAATTCGCCATCACCCGTACTTCCACCAAACAAATAAATCGTATTACCTACTACAGTTAAAGTGTGCCTTGTTAATGGAGGAGGATGAACTTCAGACAGCTGAGCTCGTAATTCCCAACGAGATCTATGCACATCGTACAACCACAAATCATTAGCTAAACTTCCGTTATCTAATTTTCCTCCAAAAATTACAAAACCCGTTAACGAAATTTCACAAGCGGCATGACCGTAACGAGCAGCCGGTCTATGCCCATCAGGTATCCTAGAATGTCTTTGTTTACGCCTTCTATTTGTTGAATTATCACTAACCGAATATAAAAGATTTCGCATAAAAGAAGTTCTAGGATTTAATCCCCACTTCATTTGCCAATCAGGTCCCGCTTGTTCGATTAATTTAGCTATCGAACTTGGTTCTATAGAACTTACTAAACTTTTATGAGGAAGCACTTGACCCGTCTCGTCACTCCAGGTACTGCTTTTAAAACTATATACTTCTAAACTGTTTAAAACATTATTAAGATCGTACCCTCCAAAAACGTACAGCGCATCTGTAGATTCGACGTACACAGCGGTATGAGCTGCTCTCGGTGTTAAACCATTTTCGGAGTTTGACAACCAGTGCCACTTATTTCCTACACTATCATAGTCATATAAACTGCACGACTGTCCCGAATATCCACTACTACACACACAGTGACCCCTTTCACACTTTCCACGACCTTCTTTTTTACCACAATTATCTGGGCACAAACCTCGAGAACAATCAAAACCGCCCCAATCCCCTTCACACACACAACGATTATTATAACATAAACCATGTGATGAACAATTATTAGGACAATCGGTTATAAAAAATTCTGCTCTAAATCCATCTAGAACATAATTTGTATCACTATACAACAATATCAACATGTAACCCGAAGAAGCAATTACTTGCTGAGGTTCAGTTTTCCCACTAAAGCTTCCTAACAGCGGAGAACGAAAAGAATCACCGTCGTAGACAAAAACGTAATCGTACGAACATTCTGTTCCCATACTACGAAATGTTAGTGTAATAAATTTGTTGCTACTGTTAGACTTAATAAGCCATTCGCAATGACTGTCCTGTGTGTAATTTGATCCAAGCGGTCCATCGGTAATGATTCCCCAAGAACTAGTAAACACTCTTCGAGATTTATCACATGGAACCAAATCGACAGCTGCATAGCTAACAAGTACAAATATGCACACAACAATGCTGGTTTGTGAAAAGTGTATTATTTGAGGTTGCATATTGTCGTGGTGAGCGAATAATTGTTACTGAGTAACAACAACAACCTTGAGTATACTCATCTTTTATGTTTTTTCCTATTATCACAACAATTATATATGATGAACATTTTTAATTGTTACTTTGAGTAAACAATTAAAAATCACATTTTTTAATATCATAACACCTCTTTAATTGAGCGCGCGGCTAGTCTTTGAATACAAATCCTGCTTTAAATCATGTTTGATTTTTTTTGTTGATCTCGTCCCTACCGTGAATTTTGACGTTTCACGCGTTTTAGTAGGCAATTTTTATTATTTTATTTGGTAGCTTCGGTTGGTAGCGTCGCCTACGTACGTATCTGTGTACACAGATAATTTTTTAACTTAGTTGAAATTGAATTATGATTATGATATATCTACTCTTCTTTGTGGTGTCTTGTTCTTCTTATAATTCACATTTTAACTTTTCCAATACAAGAAAAAGTTGTTATAATCGAGACAAAAAAAATAATATTAATAATAAATTTTTTCTTCAAACGTCAAAAAAAGTTGACATTTTGTTACTGAACAAGTAAGGTTAAAGTTCTACTTTTACATCCTAGGAGGCAAAAGTCTAACCTAAAATATTAACAACAAATTGTAACGTAAAATGATATTTCTAAGCATTTGTAATGTAA
This sequence comes from Malthinus seriepunctatus, assembly GCA_963924605.1. Lineage (NCBI taxonomy): Eukaryota > Metazoa > Arthropoda > Insecta > Coleoptera > Cantharidae > Malthinus > Malthinus seriepunctatus. Next base: position 50,163,517 of record OZ004600.1, read on the forward strand.
AAAGGTAATGTTTTTATAAATTTTCTGTTATAATTTATTCGTTGCGTTTAATAATTAGCTTCTTTTTACAAGTTAAAGTTAATTTTTAAAAATATTTGACAATTGAAGTACAAATAATTTTCAAGAGATGACGACACTTCAAAAATTTTTATTTTTGGTTTTTCTAAGTTTTACGTTTGAAGAAAAAATTAAATGTTTAATACGGAGTAAAAATACTTTTTCTGGCTCGTCAGTAGTTGTCAGACTCAACTTCGTTTCGTCTGACAAGCCCTAACTGACTAGCCTAAAAAAAGTGACATTTTTACTCCTAATCAAACAATATACTATTTTTTCCATTTCTCGACGTTTTGAGCCCTGATTCTAAAAATGTAAAATTCTTTTTCGATTTTTTGAACCAAAATGTCAAAATGTGTGTATGTATCAGGGACGTAGCTAGACTTAAAATACTGGGTGTGCAAAGTTTGGGCAGTTCATTTCGGAGTAAGGCTATAAAATTATACGACCAAAAAATGCACTTGCTCTAGAGCAGCGTTTCTCAACCTTTTTGGTTCGCGACCCCCAAAATTGTAGTTATTATTTTTGGCGACCCCCTGTCTCTCTGAAGTTTTATGCAAATTATTGTTGCTGGTTCTTTTAGAGACGTTCAAATGAAAGCTCAAATTTTACTGTAGATTTGTCTAGTAGTCGCGACCCCCCAAAAAGCAGTACGCGACCCCCTTCGGGGTCGCGACCCCCAGGTTGAGAAACGCTGCTCTAGAGGGTAACATAATTCTTATATTTTGGTGAATAGAGTTTCAGCAAGGGCTTTTCAATATTTAGTGCCTACCTTTGATTATAATCATTTTTAATATAGTTTTTTTGTCAAAATTAGTTGAGGTGGGCAGAGCGAGTCTTTAGGTGGGCATCGCCCACCTGTGCCCATTGCCCACCCTGTGCCCATCCCTAGCTACGTCCCTGGTATGTATGTACCCCCTTCCGCCTGGAACAAAAACTATGAACCGATTTTGATGAAATTTGATTTTAGGAACTTTAAAATTATTTCATCGGTAAACTAAGCTTTTATAAGAAATCTGTACAGGGTGTTCAAAAATAAGGTGGTTATTTGGGTCAAATTCGTTTCTACTTGGCTATAAGATAGTAAACGTGAGCTTCAATTGAAAAAAAAATTTCAAATTTTTTAATTCAAAATGGCGGCCAATAGAACGATTGTCCCATTTTGTGGTTTTTCCCTTATAACTTGGCCGGTAATTATTATTATAAAAATTTCAAATCGGTGCTGTACAGCCAAAATATAGGGATTTCGTTCTAACCAAGTCGATTTTCAAAATTGCCTACCTTTAAGGAGCCAAAGTAGGTAAAAATTTTAAAATGGATTTTCTTAAAAACCGGTCCGGCCGATTTCAACAAATTTGAGTATGTTATAGACAACGTAATTCTCTAACGAAATATAAATATAACCCGAAATGGGATCAAATTTCTTAATTTAAATGGAACACATATTTTTCAATATTTTGAAAGCTCGTAAAATTAGCTTTCTGTACATATAAAAATAATGTATATTTTGAACTTCAATTTATGCCAAATTTAAAAAAATGAAATTAGCATTTTACACAGTTCATGTCTAAAAATTCTGCTTACACACAGAAGTCCTAGGTTCGATCCCGGACCAAAGCAATTTTAAAAAATTTATTTTTTTATTTTAAAAATATTTTTTTTTACTTTCATGTAATTTATATTAACATAAAAATAAATTTAATAATAAAACAACGGATGTGGCCATACAAAGACCTTTGTACGAAGAACTTTTTCCTGTCCGTCAAATATTATAATTTTATATTATTTTTTTATCAAAATTTAATTTGATATCTTATAAATGAATTATCATATAAATTAAAGAAAATTTTAAATTATAAACTTTTAATAGAATACAACAGGAAAAAGTTCCTCGTATGGACACATCCGTTGTTTACAAATTCCTTTTTTCTGATTTAAGTCTTTTTAATTATTGCTCACATTTAAGTCATAAACAATGATTCCAACATTTTATAATAACAATATTTTACATCAAATTCCATATCGTACCAATAATTCACAGCTACACAACCATGACTTTGTCGTACATGATGAAACCATAAACTTGGCAAATACAAGCAATCACCTTTTTTGAGCCTTATGTTATACATATTAACATTTTTAAACTGTGGAAACTCGTCTAAATTTGGATCTAATGGATCAATCGCAACCCATCTAAGTTTATTTTGATGTAAATCTACGTCTCCTTCACTACATGGTAAACTCTCTGGTTGTATTTCATATCCATCAGGAGTTACATTTTTAAAACTTCCAATAGGATAATTTTTATAAGGTACATATGGTAAATCAGTTGGGGGTATCAAGATAAAATCCTTATAACCATCTATTACGCAATAAATATTTTCATAAGGATCCTTGTGCACTTCAAAAATGAACAAATTAATTTTATAAGTACTAAAAATAAACAAATTCATACTACTAGTTACAGCTCTGGAATCTCCCATCCAAAAATTAACAGCATCGGGTTTTTTGTTGAAAACCTTATTTGCCCATAATAGCTCAGTTTTTATGTCAGGTAATAGTTCTTGAAAATCTTCAGTTAAATTTGAATTTTGTTTCTGTATGTAACAAATATAATTTTTTCTATAAATTAATAAGAGTAAAATTTACTTTTGAAGGAAAACCAAAATTTTATTATTTGGAACAACTTAATTTAAATGATTTCCGTACCGTGGTTTTAGTAAATTCTCCAAAAATTGTTTCATTTTCATTGTACACTCTTCAGGTTTTACAAAAAATTCTTTTTCAACACCATCTTCAATCTTTTTTGCTATACCGTCGGCATAACCGTTAGGAGTAATTGCTACGGTGGTGTCTTTGTCAGGTATTTTTTCTCTAAATTGCCAGTAGATAATTACTTTAATATCAGTATAGTAATATTTAACGAATTAATTAATATTAGCATGTAGCGAGTACCTACTTACAAAAAATATTGAGTGTTCCATTTCGATGTAGCTATCCAGTCTTTGCATCCATTTTTTATCACTACTGGCATATTTTTTGAAACATATTCCCGTTGAAATTCTATAACACATTGTATATTTTCGTTATTAATTTCTATTTCGGGAACATTTGTATGAAAATGTAAGAAATCTAAAAAATGAAGAAGTGAGGTTATGTACAAGTCAACTAACAACTACGTTTCAAAATTGTAATACTGGTATTACATTTGATATTATCGATATAAATATATTTTAAGACCTGCTGTTTCTTGTTGAAGTACTTTTAAACATTCGTTAATTTTATTTTCACAGTAATTCATTACAAATTTTTTAGGTTAACGTAAAAGTAACATCACATCACAACATCAAATTAAATGGTCTGTTGAAAATGCGCTGCTTATTGAGAAGATCGTCGTTTCTTAACAAATCAGAAGTAGCAATTCTAAAACGAACTTACACTTCTAAAGAAGAAGTTGAAACAATAGTTCGAGTTAATCATGCTGGAGAATTAGGAGCGGATAGAATTTATGCTGGACAAATGGCCGTATTGGGCAATACAGAAAAAGGGCCATTGATCCAACATATGTGGGACCAAGAAAAAGCTCACAGAGCAAAGTTTGAAGAATTGATTGTTAAGAATAGAGTACGGCCGACTGTTATGTTACCTCTTTGGAATGTCGTTGCTTTTGCACTAGGTGCCGGAACAGCTCTATTAGGTGACAAAGCTGCAATGGCTTGTACTGTAGCTGTTGAAACAGTAATAGTAGAACATTACAACGATCAATTAAGAACATTGATGGATGACCCACATGCTAATAAAGAGCTATTGGAAACTATTAAAAAATTTAGAGACGAAGAACAAGATCATCATGATATAGGAATCGATCATGGAGCCGAACAAGCACCAATGTACCAGTTATTGACTGATGTTATTAAAGTAGGTTGTAAAGGCGCTATAGCTATCTCGAAAGTGATATAAAGTATTAAGCACAATATAGTAATGCTTGGCGCATAATATATTATTTTGTGATATAAATGAATGTTATACTAGATTATATTGTAATTGATTTAAAAAAGTAATACACATAAAAGCTAGAGTAATACTACAAAAGTGATATTTATTACAGCAATTTGTTACTACGCTTTTGACTTTTGATAAATGGGAATATGAAATAATTTGCAGTTTGATAATTTATATTTCTATAAACACTATTTTATTAACTCGCTATAAATGGAATTTTTATAAAACGTCATATTTAAAAAACTCGCTTTTTGAAAATATGTTTAGATTTTCAAGAAAATCAATACCATTACGGTGAAAGCCAGTTTCCATTTGTATTTCCAATGGAGATTTTATAAATAAATACTCCACATTTTCAGTAGTTACTGGATCCCACATATTGGACAATAATGAATCATTTGCTGGAGATGGATTGCTGTAAAGATCATAATTTTCATATCGTTCTAACTCGGTTTGTAAAAAATTATACTTAAATTCCATAAAGTTTGATACGAGATGAGTAATTAGATCAGACACTTTTATTTCTTCACAGTTCGGTGTATAATTTGGAAACAGTGTATTGAGAATGAACATGTATATTAGTTCATCAGCATGCTGCACTCCTAAAAAATTTACATTTTTTCAATCTTATCACCTTGGAATTGGCGTCATTAGAAAAATTCCAATTGAACACAATAATTGGTAGTAAGTTCATCATTACCGGTATCATTCTCTCGATGTCCATAAAATTTACTAAAACTCTCTGTACCCCTGTATCCAAATACATAAAAATAAACAGATTCATTTGAATACTTCAAATGCATTCTGGCTGCTTTATCTGCACCATAAGCAAATACAGTGTCCGTAAACATCTACAAAAAAGTCAACAATAAGTATCAGTACCATAGGTACTAATGATTACTCGATCAAAGATAATTATACCCTCGTTAGTTGAGTTTCAGTTTCATGGTTTATTGTTATATTCCCAAAATAATATTCTCTAAGCTGTGAGCTAATATTATCTTTATTAATATTGTTGAAGTAACCCATAATTACTGGCATGACCTCATTAAATTTTGTATTTATATCATTAATCCATTCTTCATTTTTAAGATATTCTAAAACCAGTTAAGTAAACCAAATTAAAAGTTAAGTTTGTAGGGTATTCATATTCATCAAATATCATACGACATATTTATTTAAGAAAATAATAACTATTTACCTAGTGATGCTAATTTTCCATCTTCAGTAGTCACTCCAGCCATTAAAGGTACATTTGAAGCTTCTCCTGCTTTTAATATGTCTTCGGGATGAGCCGACAAAAACGCTCCTGGTAATTTTGGTTCAATTACAGGTCTGAAAGGATAACCCGGATCCGATGCCCAAACAACCTAAAGAAAATTATGGTTTAAATGAAGCTGCTAAGACTTGGGTAATTAATAACTCGCCCCAATCGTTGACTGAACCTTAACTATATCATCAACTTTAATACTTCTTAAACACTGAATCATTTCATTATTATTGCTGAAAGAGCAATTGAAAAAGTTTGCTAATTCTCTAGTGTTGTTGAGTACTTTGCTGCTAGGTGATAAAGACCAGAACATTAAAGCAGTACCGCTTAGAGCAATTACTCTTTGAAATAAATCTTAAACATATTTTATTTAATAGTTAGTCGTCATCAACGACGTCGCTTACTTTTACTCAAAGGAGAAAAGTAATGAAGGTGGGCACTTGCTCCACCACTGGAATGTCCCATTATAGAAATATTGTTTGGATCACCTCCAAATACGCGAATATTATTTTTAACCCATTTTAACGCCAGCAATTGATCTTTCAAACCATTGTTACCAGGAACAACTTCATCTCCAGTCGATACAAAGCCAAGAGCAGCTATTTTATAAAATCTTTTTATATATTAATTGCTATCATTTTACATTACCTAATCTGTAATTGATGGTCACTAAAACAATATTCTTGTTCAGAAAAATATTGCTTCCATAATAACTTTGATCTCCACTTCCTATAGTAAACCCACCTCCATGTATAAAAAACATTACGGGAAGTAAACTTTTTTTTTGGACATCTAGCTAAAATTTTATTTTACATGTGATTTTTAAAACTTTCGATACGTACATCAGGAGTATAAACGTTGAGATAGAGACAATCTTCATCGCCTTCAGGCTCATTAGTTGAGAGATTTATTTGAGGGCAAACTGCGTGGCTTTTTGTGGCATTGAATATGTCTTGCCAAGGTTCGGAAGGAAGAGGTTCCTACAAAACGTTACATAAAACATATTTGATTTTAATGATCGAGTTTATTTAGATACTTTAAAACGAAGCTCGCCTACTGGAGGTTTAGCAAATGGAATACCAGTAAAACCAATGTAAGTTTTGTTTTTCGCAGTTTTATAGTAACTACCCCTTAAAGAGCCTTCTCTAATTTGCACTTCCAGATTGCTCTTAGCTGGTCTTACCGATACACAAAGGGTAAAAAAAATTAGTAATAATAGTGTTAAGTGCACGAACATTGTCGATGATTAAAGATTTGTATAAAACTGTAAGCAAGAGCTTACAAATTGCATTCATTATCAATATGCTGATAAGAAATAATTAATTATTTTCTTAATATGACGTACTTATTTCGAAATCACCAATGGAATGGTACACAAGTACGTACATAATTTATAATCACATAATAACGCTTCAGTGATTTTTCATGTTTCTCAGTGTGCACTTAGCCCTTTAAATTGAGCACACAGTTGCATAACCTAATAACAGGAGGTTAGAAGCATATAGTGCTAGCCACTCCACCTTCATTACAATGGCAACTCGTTTAGCGACCAGATTTGCTTCTTTTAAGAGGTATAGATGAGATCAAGTGTTACAGATTTTCCTTATAAACCTCTGACCAATACGGTTTTATGCGTCCTACCTCTAAAATTTTAAATTTGTTTTTGTACCATTGTAAAGCTGATATCTTAAGACTATGAACGTAGAGAGCTAAAACAATTTAACTTGTGGTAAGTTCGCGCAGGTTTGGCCACGCCCCTTTAATAATTTAAATAATGCAATAATATTTTATAGTGACGAGCTGAGGGGAGCGCCTCCCTTAAGCACGATTGGTTTAAAATAAATTCGTTTGTATCAGTGGCTACTAAATTATAAGTAACTAGGCGATTACTATTGTATAGAGGGGAAAAATACCAATTTAGGTATCTGCGCTTCCCCTCAGCTCGTCACTATAAAATATTATTGCTGTACGTTGACTACTGCGCTGGTGGGGATAAATACCAATTTGGTATCTGCGCATTGTCACCGCTCGTCAGCTTAAAAAATTATTACTGTACCTAACTTCAATTTAATATTTTTCACAAACAAAAAGTAAATTCAAAAGATATGGAAATGAAAGCTGAAGCCTTCATTCAACTTCAAATTCATATTTTTATTGTAGTTTTATCATAGTTCGTCTCGGAGTAAATAGCCCAGTTTCCAAAGGTTTCAACCCAAGAAAATTAGCAAAGTGCAAAAAAATTCGGTATTCAGATAGATTAAGACATGGCGAAAAAGATGCAAAAAAGTTTGCATTCAATATAGGGGCCGCTTCATCGAAAAAAATGGACCTGAAGAGGAAAAAATGTGGTTTTTTAAGAATATCTCAGAAAGTATGCGATCTAGAGAAAAACGACTAGACCGTCATTTTATAGATGAAGTATTTTTACATAAAAAATGTCCTATAAAATTTTTCCGTTAGAGCAGTGGTTTTCCCGAAAAATGTGTTATAAAAATGCCATGTTTTCAAAAATATTGTTAAGCAGGCGAGCTAAAATATTGCAAAATAAGTGCAAGTTGATGGAGAAAAAACTGTTTTAATCCAAAATGAGCAATGATAAAATTAAAAAATATAAATGAATATAAACCTAAAGGTTTCAACTTTCAGTTCCATGTATTTTTGTTTACTTCTGTAACATCTTGTAGTTTTAAACAACAAATGAAATTATTTTTGTGCCGTTCTTTAAAGAATTAATGTTATCTTGTTGAAAACATTATTTAAAAAAATTATTCGGTGAAGCAAATCGTTGTATAAGAATTACATTTCAAAGTTACATCATGAAAAATTGATTATATATTATTGTATAAAAGTACACTCGAGAGCGATTTTATTGGCCACCCCAGCGAATCCGCCTAGCACGAATTATGGATGCAACCATCATAACACCCCTTCCTAAATTTGAGGGGTAACTTTAGTTTGCCAACAAGTAGTGATGTCGAAAACTGCTATTTTTAAATAGCAGTTACGAACCTGCTATGCTATTTAAAAATAGCAGTTAAAAATAGCAGCTTTTTGTAATAGCAGCTATTTCAGAAAAAGCAGAAAAACCGACAAAAATAGTAATATAACATATAGCAATAGCAGTAATAATAGCAGAAAGCAACTGAAGGGTACACGGGAAAAATAGGCTAAGTCAAAATTTCATGTTTTCTGTTATGTTAAATTTAAAGATATAATTCGGCTTATTTTTCCCGTGTATGCATATAATAAAATAATTTTTTTAAGGTAACTAAACTTGTTATTCCCTTGACTATTAGGTGCAATGTAAAGAGCACAAAATTTGCCACAAGATGGCACGATTACCCCGTTTTCAATAAAAATTGACTTAGCCTATTTTTCCCGTGTACCCTTCAACTAAAAGCAGTTAGCACATAAACAAACCATAAATTTCCTTTGAAACGCATCATATGGAAATTCCCTTATTTAAATTAAAGTCGATTTTAATTATTTGATCATAAAATCTGGATTATAAAAAAAAGTTTATTTATTATAAAATTTATAATAAATTATTGTCCTGTAACCATCAAAATATTAACAGAATCGCGAATATTACGCGCGAATAAAAAAAAATCATGAATTAATAACGTCCTTATTTTATTCCTATTTTAGTTAGTCTAAAAAAGGTTATACGATAATTCCATAATGGTTTAAGTAAAAATAAGTCACTTTCACTTTTATAATTTGAGACAACTTCTTTCTTTCCTTATACCCTACAACCGACGAAAAAAGGGGAGTTTGATGATTACTTGTTGGTAGTGATGTGTTGCTAAATAGCAGTCTGCTATTTTATAACTGCTATTTGCCCAATAGCAGTTGTAGCAGTTACGCGCTTTGAAAAATAGCAGCTATTCAAATAGCAGTTAGTAAAAATAGCAAAAAGCATATAGCAGTTGTTAAAAATAGCAAAAAGCATATAGCAGTTGTTAAAAATAGCAAAAAGCATTTAATAGCAGTTAGTAAAAATAGCTAATAGCATATAGCAGTTAGTAAAAATAGCAAGTAGTGTACAGCATATACTCGTAGCATTTTGCATTGAACTTAACATAAAGCATAATAGCACTTTAGCAGTTGCGAAAAAAAATATGATAGTTTAGCGACGATCAGGTAACGTAAAACGATCTTTAATAAGTTTTAATTAAAAGTCAAAGTTATGTTTGGATATGAATATGGACATAAATTTTGAATCATTTAGGAAGCAGTGTTTGTTTCAAAAACTTAAACAAAATACTATAAAAATTGAATTTTAAAATGTGTTTGCTATCATGTAATTAGGCCGTAGGCCTGTTTGGTAGTCTCTAAGCATAAATAAATAAAAACAAACGCAAACACGATGCCCAAAACACAGTAGGGTAGTATTGAAAGAGTCAAACCATTGATGAATTGTTTCTTTTGAATGGGGCTTCAGGCAAATTACGTTAGAACCTGTTCTACCTGTGAGGTTTAGCTAAGTACTTATACAAACGATTTCTATAAGTTTTCTTTTGTATTTGGGATTTTACTAAATTTTAGTGAAATTTCGTAAAAACCCAAAATTGTATAAGCTTTTTTGAATATTTTTGTACTACCAAAGAGAACTCAAACTCATTCTCAAACTCGCTTGAGATTTATTTTCAAAATGTAAACGTGAAGCTTTAAATTGATAACTGAACAAATGACCTACTAAATGTGTTCGTCCTACCAAAGTTTGTAAACAATTTTTTTTCCATCATAATTAATAGTTTTTCAAAGTAGCTGGTAGATTCGAAATCAAAACCAATCGAATTTCTTAACACATACTTACTAAGTACCTACCTACTAGAAATATTATAAATCTTAAATCATAATGTAGGTAATAGACATTAATGAATTTCATTCGTACATGTCGGCTACAACTACAACCGTACTCTGGTGTAGGGATAACTGCTAACTGCTTTTAGTTGAAGGGTACACGGGAAAAATAGGCTAAGTCAATTTTTATTGAAAACGGGGTAATCGTGCCATCTTGTGGCAAATTTTGTGCTCTTTACATTGCACCTAATAGTCAAGGGAATAACAAGTTTAGTTACCTTAAAAAAATTATTTTATTATATGCATACACGGGAAAAATAAGCCGAATTATATCTTTAAATTTAGCATAACAGAAAACATGAAATTTTGACTTAGCCTATTTTTCCCGTGTACCCTTCAGTTGCTTTCTGCTATTATTACTGCTATTGCTATATGTTATATTACTATTTTTGTCGGTTTTTCTGCTTTTTCTGAAATAGCTGGTATTACAAAAAGCTGCTATTTTTAACTGCTATTTTTAAATAGCATAGCAGGTTCGTAACTGCTATTTAAAAATAGCAGTTTTCGACATCACTACAAAGAACGTTTTGCTATTGTTAAGTTCTGTACTTTGTCCCTCCGTATTTTGTCACTTGTTCTTTTACAGGTCAGAAAAAGGACTGTGGTAACGTAATTTTTTAGAGACAGAAATTTAAAGTTCCATGTGGTTCCATTGAAAAAGGCAACATATGGAAATTATTCCCTTATTTAAATTAAAGTCGATTTTAATTTGATTATAAAATCGGGATTATAAAAAAAAATTATTTATTATAAAATTTATAATAAATTATTGTCCTGTGACCATCAAAATACTAACAAAATCATTCAAATCAAACAACGCGTTGCAAAACTACGCGCGAATAAACAAAAAAAATCATGAATTAATAACGTCTTTCTTGGTGGATTAATAAATTGGATTAATAATAAACGTAAATTCCGTTGATGCAATTAAAACTGTGATCTAATGATGGAAGATTGTCTTTTGCTTTTAAGTTTCTATTAAATTACCTTATAAGTATATAATTATTTTTTAAACACAAATTATCAAATTAAATTGATGTGTGAACTACTGGTTTGAAACACATTTATAAATGTGTGTTTCTCTATATAAATTATTTTTTATTTATTTTAGCTACCTAGTCTAAAAAAGGTTATACGATAATCCAATATGGTTCAAGTGAAAATAAGTCACTTTTATAATTTGAGACAACTTATTTCTTTCCTAATACCGTTACAACAGGTTACAACCGACGAAAAAAGGGGAGTTTGTTGATTTATTACTTCTTGGCATCTTCTTGGCAAAATAAAGTTACCCCTCAAATTTAAGAAGGGGTGCTATGATGGTTGCATCCATAATTCGTGCTAGGCGGATTCGCTGGGGTGGCTAATAAAATTGCTCTCGAGTGTACATGGATTTAATATTTCTTCATTTTTTGTAAATTAAAATTTTTTCAAAATTTGTACTTTAAAAGAGCTCCAAAATCTTTAATATTAAGCGGATTTAAAAAAATTGCATAGTAATTGTAAAGGAAAATATGTCTGCTTTATGATCCACTAATGAAAATTAACTTACAATTTCAAGTTTTCTGTATCTATTGTTTATAGTTTAGAAGTAACAAAAGTGGCAATTTTTTAAGCAAATCCTTCATAAATTTGAAGCACTGTACATTTTTTAACATTCCTTTCTGGAAATGAAAGATAATAAGTTATACTTTAAATCTGTGAAGCTAGAACTTTCTCAGATTTACTGGAACTATAGAAGCGGCTGTTGAATTTAGGTAAATTGATGGAAATATTTAAACTTGAAAATTAGTCTCACGAAACTATCTTCAAAAACACCTTATTATGCCTTTTAGAGATGTGTAATTGTGTAATGCCCCAAAAAGAGATAATTTCATAAACCAACACAGTTGTATGTACAGGGTGGTTCTGAAATAGTTGGTTAAAATTAAAGACCCGCGAGGATGAAGAAATCTGCGATAAATATTAGTCGAAACATGCATTTTTTTAGGGTTACAAATCATGATTCTTTTAAAATCCCTACTTCATTTTTCGAAAGGGCTATACAGGATGTTTCAAATTTTAATAGTATTCATTAAGCAACACAATTTAGCTTTCCATATTTTTTTGACTATGTAAGAACCTACTAAGAAGGTATTTTTTGAAATGTTACTCCTAAAGAGCTTGCAATGATAAAAATTTTAATATTAGTTTTTAAAAGACACTAGCTAGCATTTTACATTCTTTTAAGGAAGTGGGTACCCACTAAAATTGGATTTTCAGAAACGCGACTCCTATTCTCAGTTTATCGAAAGATAGTTATCGCTTCACCAATAGATATACAGGATGTTCGCGAAAAGTGGGCCACTATTGCTATATCCGTTAATATTAAAGATACGAGGTCGGTTAAATTGGTAAAGTAGTATAACTTTTTCCGCTGATTGCAATGGTCAACACAAAAAAAGAATTGAACATCTAGTTTTCAAGATATTCACAAAAATAACTTTTTTTTAATGGAACACCCTATATATTTTTATATATTTGAAAAAGGGACTGCATTTAGAGTGTAAAATGTCATATGAGTTTTGTCCTAAAATGAAAAATAAAGTACCGATTTCGTATCTTTAGTATTGAACGGATAAAGCAATAGTGGCTCACTTGGCATGAACGCTCGGTATTCTTGCTAATTTAGTATCTACATTTTACTAGGGATTTAAATTTGTATAAAAATACAGGGTTTTCGTGCCAAGGGGCCACTACTGTTGTATCTGTTTAATGCTGATGATACGAAATCGGTAATTTATTTTTCATTTTAGAACAAAACTCATATGACATTTTATACTCCAAATTCAGTGTTCGCTGTCTCTCAGAGACAAAAATTAGCATACTATTTGTATATTTAGAGAGTACTAACTAGAAAGCTCTCCTCAGAAGATGCACTCAAAACACCGAATAAGTACACCAGAAGATCAAGAAAAATTACTAATAAACAGGTGGAACTTGAATAAAAGTGCTGTAAGGTGTATTTACAGACATACTGTATAATGATTTTACGTTAAAGTTTTAAGTCTTACGTTTTAATCGTTAAATTTTAAGTCTCACTTTGTGCCAGGCTTAACATCGAAGACCCGATCAATTAAGAATCACTGTATACTGATAATAATGTCAGGGTAAAACAAAAGATTGCTACGCTAAGAACGCTCATACAAAATAAATATACAAAACCAAAGCAGCATTTATTAGAATCATAACCCGAATAGACCAATCAAAAATAGAAGGCGAATAAATAAAGACCATCGTTTCTCGAACACTCCGAGAGTACATAGGTAATGTATTTGTACTTACATTTAAAAAAATTTAATGTTCTTGCCCGATTTTATTGATAAAATTATAATTTCAAAAAGAAAATTTAAAAATCCTGTTTTTCAACATATTTTTGAAATTGTTTTTTGGGAAAACCACTGCTCTAACGGAAAAATTTTATAGGACATTTTTTATGTAAAAATGCTTCATCTATAAAATAAAAGTCTAGTCATTTTTCTCTAGATTGCATATTTTCCGAGATATTCTTAAAAAAACACATTTTTTCCTCTTCAAGTCCATTTTTTTCCATGAAGCGGCACCTATATTGAATGCAAACTTTTTTGCATCTTTTTCGCCATGTCTTAATCTATCTGAATACCGAATTTTTTTGCACTTTCCTAATTTTCTTGGGTTCATATGCTTATATGGATGTGGAAACTGGGCTAAAAACAGATTTTTGTCCATCAGAGCGCATGTTTTTTTTACCATAGCAATTCGCCTGCTTAATATTATTTTTGATAATTTTTTTTTCATATACAAAGCCAATCATATTTTACAATTTTCAGTCACATGTTCATTTTTACCCAATCACATAAAACTTCAACTGACATTCACCCTAGGGTAATTTTCAATTGCTCTGCCGACGCGATATTGTATAAAATTCAACGAATTGTCATTTTTGACGTTAAATTTAAATTTAAAAAAAATTATCTCGTTGAATATCCCTCGGGCATTGACAAATCCTCATAATTTTGTCCATCTTTCAAGTACATTTTTTGGAAAAAACACCCCTCCGCTTCGCGTCGGGGTGTTTTTAAAAATGTACTTTCAAGATATGACAAAATTATTTCGGTTGTTATCAGTGCCCTAGGGTTATTACAGTTGAAAATTTTTATAGAACTCATTATCTTACCAACAGCCTCTTCCTATGATTGTTCATTGCCGAGTTATGGCGTTTTTTTGAAAAAATGCAAGATGGCGGCCGTTAATTTAAAATTTAAAAGTGTCCCCCATAGATGATTTCTTTGAACTTTTTTGGGGAAATACAGGGGGACCTAAAGAAGGTAGGTATTTCAGAAGAAATCAGTTTTCTAATAATTATTTCCTTTTCGAGATAAATTGAAATCGAAAATGCCTATACTAACTATTGGTAACAAAGTTCTTCCAAATAAAATTTTATTAGCGAAAGTTGGCGAAAGATATCGCGTTTAATCTCCCCTATAACTTTACACTTTGTAACGTACTTAGTACTACCGAAATGGGCAAAATCGGAAAGCCCGATGGAATAAATATACATTTTAACGACTGGTATATTTTTTGTTACTTTGGTATATCCGATAAATCATAGATGACGGATATTATGTTGGTAGAAATAGATAGGCGACTCGACTCCTTTTTTGTAATCGTAAAAATTTGATAATAATAATGATAAAATAGTAATAATAATGAAAATAGTTGATCCTTGTGGCATCTTGCGTGTCTGGCGCTGCTCAAATACTCAAAAAGTGGCGGGAATTTCAAATATTATATTACTATTATTGTACTAAAAAACTTTTTGAATACGCTAAAAGACAGATAATTTAAAGCAATTTAGTAAAATCATGCAATTTTAAAGCTAGAAATTGCAAGAATACTGAAATTACTTATATTGGAACAGGCAGTTTGCTGGAAATTGTGGAAAAAATAAAAACAATTTATTATTATAATTTAATTCGCTTTATTAAGACTTTTCGTTTGCACAAATATCAATATTATTTACATTAGAAATTATACAAGTCTTACATATTGTTTTAAATTTACATCTTATACGGCCTTTTTACATTATAACATTTCTCTAATAATTTTTCTTGAGAGCTGTCATAACCATAAGATTTTTACAGACAAAGGACTATATTCCTTATTATTTCTCTAATGAGTTACCGATACCCGATAGCTCAAGTTACAATCTTATAAAAAATATAAAAACCTCATATCTGACATTTTGTTTAAGTTTTCATTAGAGAAATCTTGCAATGTAGAAAACGCAACAAGTAAACACCATTGTACCTCGAACCCTCTAAATTTCTTTAGAATTAAGTAAATTCCAGTTATTTGATGAAATTGAAAACCACGTGAAAATAGACGACACTTACTTACATTTTATATATTGAGCGCTTTTAGTTCTTGTTAAAAATTGTAGAAATAATAACACAATACTTTAAAACTCGTCACAATTCAAAAATAATGAATTTAAATTAATTCCACGTTAGACATTTTTTAGACATTACTTGGAAAATTATTGTAAGTTGAAAGTTAAACAAAACACTGGTTGTCAGTAGCAACGTCCTTTTTACTTTAGTTAATATTATTATAATGGTAGCAACAGAAACGGTAATTAGCTACCAACTATAATAATGACGAAAACTACCAAAATTGCGACAGAAGCGACATGATGCCACAAGGATGAACTACTAACGCAATTTTGCAAATTTAACGAGAGTGCGCAGTGCATGCGATAAATGTTGCCTAGAGCGATATTTTTCTTTTTTGACACATTTTTGACAATTCTTTATAATGGCCGATACCGATAGTGCTTAACGGTGTTTTATTTATCAGGAAAAGGTGAAAAGCAAATTAATCTGTATTTGTATTAATTTATACGGTAAAACATAATTGTAAAATTAAATAGTGCCATAATGGTCGATTACAGCAAGTGGAAAAATATTGAAGTTAGTTGACTGAAATTTTCATTCAACTTTTAGGTTATTATTAGATTATTCGAAACAAATATGTTGTAGATATCTGACGATGAGGACGAAACTCATCCAAATATCGATACACCTTCTTTATTTCGATGGAGACATCAAGCTAGAGTCGAACGTATGGAAGAAAGACAAAAGGAAATTGAAGAACACAATAAAAAGAAAGCCGAGTGCGAAAGAAAGTTAAAAGAAGCCAAAATGAAGTTAGCAGATGCCGAGAAAGGAGAAAGTCCTGAAATAGAAGTTTTAAAGAAAAGTTTAAAAGATCTAGAAGTTAACTGTGAAAAACTAAAAACTGAAGAAGACGAGCTAAATAAAAAAGAAAAAGTAAGTATTATTTGACTATTACTTGTTTTCAGTAATTAATTTTGACTGTTTTAGAAAATGCCTTGGAATGTGGATACAATTAGCAAAGACGGATTTGCAAAGACTGTTATCAATAAGAAACCAGCTCGTCCAAAAGACGAAAATTTAACCGAAGAAGAAAGGGAGATTCGAATGAAGAAATTTATTAAAGAAAACGAAAAAGACCTTAAGCATTTTGGAATGTTGAACCGTTATGAAGATTCTAGAGGGTTTTTAAAAGCTCACAATCATTTAGTTTGTGAAAACACAGCTAATTACCTCGTTATTTGGTGTATTAATTTAGAAATGGAAGAGGTAAATAGTAATTTAAAGGGGGTGTAAAGGAAAAGAACTGTTTCACTGAAAAATGCCACAAATATTAACTGAAATATAAGCTCTTAAGTTTGAAATTTGTGACATATTGCAACAAGCTTCACTATTTGCACTCATTGCTTAGCAGTTTAGTTTAGTTTTCATGAATTTTTATTTAAAAGTCATATTTTCTGAACAGTTCATCACAGGGATGTGCGATTTGAAAATTTCTTAGAATTCTCTGTACTTTAACTTTTATTTTTGGTTTACACCCCTCTTTAGCGAAAAAAGTCACTTTTCAACTTTTGTTTTTTAGAAACACGAATTAATGGAACATGTAGCTCACCAAACAATTTGTATGCAGTATATTCTCGAGTTGGCGAAACAGTTAGATTACGATCCAAGAGCATGTTTAGATGCCTTCTTTTCTAAAATTCAGGTTGCCGAACCAGAGTACAAGGCATCATTCGAAGATGAATTGAGACAGTTTAAACAACGTATTAAGAAACGGGCAGGTGAAAAAGTTGAAGAAGCTATAAAGGTAAATTTATTTAAAAAAATGTAATTTGAATTATTTTATATTTATTGCAGGAAGCCGAAGAAGAGGAACGTAAACAGCGAATAGGACCGGGCGGTTTAGATCCAGTAGAAGTTTTTGAGTCACTTCCAGAAGAACTTCAAAAATGTTTTGAATCGCAAAATATTGGTCTTTTACAAGAAACAATTGCTAAAATGGATGAAGAACAAGCAAAATATCACATGAAACGTTGTGTCGATTCTGGTTTATGGATTCCTGATGCCGGTAAAAGTAGAGATGATAAGGGTGATGATGTTTCATCGACGTCTGCTACACCAGAAAAAGAAGATGTTACATCATAATTGTTTAAAATTATTTGCAAAATATTAAAATTCAAAAATATATTCCAGATTAATAAGTGGCTTAACAAAATATAACTTTTATATTGTGTCAACTCAAAAATTGTTGTAAAAATCCTTACCACAGAAAATATTAATTCTGTATTCCTAGAGGTTCGACAAATTTAAAATTATAGAAAAAGATATTCAAATCAAATCTATAAATAAAAACAAGTTTTTAATTTTGTTAGTAATAAATTATGTAATTGCAATTGGTGGCCCTCGAGACAAGAGTGTTTCATGTCTGATTGCACAACTATTTTCTAAGCATCTTAATGCCTGAATTGTATTCAATTTTAATCTACAGAGATGCTAAGTTAATAAATTAGCTCATACTTTCTATATTATAATTATAAAAATAAAAAACTTAAAATACACACTGATTTTACATTTCTTGCATTTCTTTGTTATATTCTGATAGACATATTTTTACATCTGGAATTTTCATGTCGTGTAGTACAATTTCGAGTAATTTAGAATATTTGTTACTGTTATCTAATATTAAAGTATGAAGATGCTTCG
Source organism: Malthinus seriepunctatus (assembly GCA_963924605.1). Classification (NCBI taxonomy): domain Eukaryota; kingdom Metazoa; phylum Arthropoda; class Insecta; order Coleoptera; family Cantharidae; genus Malthinus; species Malthinus seriepunctatus. The sequence continues at coordinate 50,181,826 of OZ004600.1, forward strand.
GTAAAGGAACGATTGTATCAAAATCTAAATTATCACAAAATGCGATGTTTAATTTTTCCAGTTTTTTGCATTTGTTCTGAATGCTTTTTAAACTCTGTATACTTTTACAGCCTTTTAATATAAGCGATATTAAGTGGTTACAACAATCTGCTACTGCTTCCATACCATTATCTGTTATCTGGAGTTTAAAAATAATGTGAATAAAATTATAATATAATTTTAAATATTGTGACCTTCCAACAACCAGTAAAATCAATATGTACTATTTGTTTCATAACAGGCTTTCCTGCTGTGAATAGATCTGATACACTTAAACCAGTGATACGAGGAGAGTGTCTAATTTTCAACACTTTAAGATTAGGCATCGATTTCCATAAGTTTGTAAATATATGTGGTGATAAATTAATTGCCCTATATAAGCCTAATTTTTCTAACTTGCTGCATTTTGTTATTGCCTAAAATTAAAGTAATGTTCAAAAGTCGAGCAATGTAAAAAATCGAACCTTGAAACTAAAATCTGATAAATTTCCAGCATCGAGTGTGAGAGATTTAAGGGTTGGAGCAAGATTTGTTATAATAAATGATGCATCTTCGTCAGTTAAGCGTTCATTATTTGAAGGACAAAATGATGATATTATAAGTTCTTCTAATTGGCGACAATTTAAAGCAATCGTTAAAATGTTACAAATATTTACACTCACATTTCTGCTTAGATTAATACTTCTACAAAAATTATTATACAAGAAATCATTTTTAACTCTAATACTAATTGGATAGATACTTTAAGAATTTTAATCCTGCAATTTCTTCGCAAAAGCGTTTTACTTTAAATTGTGTTCCATTTAAATCTAAACCTTCTAAATATTTACAACATTGGATTAAATTATGTAATGATGTTTCTGCAATTTCGGGACAATCTTTAAGCCTAAGATGTTTGATGTGGGGTATCCAACGACATATTTGTCTAATGACTGTTACAGGTTCTGCAATACCATTTAGATATACGTATTCCAGATACTTATAATCGCGAATTTTTTGGCAAATGAAAGAGGTTGGAACATCATTTCCATTAATGTAGAGTTTTTTCCACAATTCTGGCGATGCTGCTACGTGTCTCCAATGTCTACAAACCTACAAGGAAAATAATCAGCACTAAGAACCACTAATAAGCATGAAAGTTATAGAAATCAGAAATGGTTTAAAAGAAATCCTCATACACATCAGTAAACAAAATTTAAAGATTACTACAGGACTAGTAATCGGCGTATGGTCTCAAGAAGATGGGCAATCAGAAGATGAAATGTAAATGCGGTAGAAAGAAGACCCAGAAACTGCAGTAAGTAGGTACCTACATAACTTTTGCAAGTTAAAGCCGAAAATGCAGTGTTGTGCACTTGTGAGGTTCATGATTTTCCGAGGGGTCAACCACTGTTCTGAATTTGTACACTGACTGCATGTGGTATGACTGCCATTGACTGCAGATGACTACCGTTGACAGCTCAATTTTTGTACATTGACTGCAGATTTGATTTGAGTGATTTTCAATTTTCAAAACGCTCTAACTCAGTCAATATTTGTCGTACGGAGGCCAAATACAAACCAAATTAAGGGTAATTTTATAAGCTTCAAAAAAGATTATTATAACTTTCCCTACAGTTCATATTTTAACTTTTTCCAATGCAAGAAAAAGTTATAATCGAAAAAAATATATAATAATAATAAAAATTTTTTTTGCATTTCTCAACGTTTTGAGTCACGCTGATTCCAAAAATACAAAAAAAATTTTTCGATTTTTTGAACCAAAATGTCCCACCAAATGTCCCCCAGGATGTATGTCCCACCCCTAGAGCAAAAACTACTAAACCGATTTTAATGAAACTTGATTTTAACCACTTTTAAATAAATTATATTATCGGCAAAAATAGCTTTAATAAGAAATATATACAGGGTGTCCTAAAACAATCTGGTTATTTTGGGCGCATATTTGCAAATTTGGGCCAAATTCATTTCTACTTGGCTATAAGATAATACATGTGAGCCTCAATTAAAAAAACAAATCTAAAATTATTTTAATCAAAATGGCGGTCAATAGAACGATTGTCCCATTTTGTGGTTTTTCCCTTATAACTTGGCCGGTAATTATTATTATAAAAATTTCAAAACGGCATTGTACAGCCAAAATATAGGGCTTTCTTTCTAAATAAGTCGATTTTCAAAATTGTTTCAAATCAGCCTACCTTTAAGAGACCAAAGTAGGTCAAAATTTTGAAATGGATTTTCTCAAAATTCCTTCTGCCGTATTTTGTCTTTTTTGGATATGTTACAGAAAACGTAATTCCCTATCGAAATATAAATTTTTATCAAAATCGCTCGAGCCGTTTTGGAGTAATAATTTTTTGAATGTCAAAACTTCAAAAATCTCTAGTTTCTTTTGTAATAGAAATGAAAACTCGAAAATAAATATATAGTTGCATTTTTAAAAGACTACCGACACGTGACTTTTAAAATACTCAATAAATAATTAATTTAATTATAAATTTTCTAAGTAAATATTTAATAACAATTAACAATAAATGTATTAACTAAATTAAATAATTAAACTCACGAAATAAGTCGTTTTCACCCTTATTTATACATATCAAGGTGGTCACGTGTCGGTAGTCTTTAAAAAATCCGAGTATATATATATATCAATCCCATGAATATCTATTATTTGACACTATTTTCGGTTAACAAAACGCCTCCGGTTAAACTGGCAATTAAAAAAATATTAGAATTGTAGGAACAAAGTGTATTTTTAAATATTTTGAAAGCTCGTAAAATTAGCTATTGCACGGTACCAAACAGTTTATATTTTGACTTCCGGTTTAACCGGAAATGGAATCAAATTTCTTAATTTAAATGGAACACCCTGTATATTGTTTAATATTTCGAAAGCTCATAAAATTAGCTTTCTGAACATATAAAATAATGTGTATTTTGAACTTTAATTTATGCCAAATTTAAATAGTTCATGTCTAAAAATTCTGCTACACGCAGAAGTCCTTAAATTCGATCCCGGTAGGTAGCAATTATTGTCAGTTATTGCAATTTAATTTATATTATTTATAATAACATAAAAATAAATATAATAATAAAAACAACGGATTTGGCCATACGAGGAACTTTTTCCGTCCGTCAAATAATGGAATTTTATATTTTTTTTATTAAAATTTCATTTAATATCTTATAAATAAAAAATATATTAAAAAAACTTTTAAAAGTGCACTAAAAAATACACAGGAAAAAGTTCCTCGTATGGCCACATCAGTTGTTGTTCGAGTTATTTTCAAAAACTCACAAAGGTGGAAAATAGAGGCAGAAAAACGATCAATTTTCAAAACAACATAACTCGAAACTTAAGATACAATTAAAATAACTTACTGGCATAATATTTTTGAGTAATATTTTCTCATCAAAATATTGAAATATATTTCTTAAAACGTCTACGGATAAAATATGATACCCGGATGGTTTATTTTCAATTAACGTCATACGAGATTTATATGAATCAACATATGAAATTGAAGTTCTTTTATCCGTTACGTTTTGAATAATAGTAAAGCCATCTGGCACAAGTTCGCTACTTTCCATAACGTTAAAATTTTCAAATTTAGCGCTACTAAACGTTTGTACGTCTGCGCACGGTCAATTTCTGGTACTGACGTGTATGTCAAATTGTTGACGTCGAATGTTTGTCCGATTTATTTAAGAAACAGAATGGCACCAAAAGATAGTAAAGATGAAAATAAGGTAAATTAAGTATTTTAAATTGAACAATAAATTTTAAAGCGATTGCTTCAGCTTACAATTAAATTAAAAAGTTGTAAAGGTCAATTTAAGTAATTACAGTGGCACTTAAAAATATAACCTAAATGTACATGCATATTTTATGATTTTAGCCGGTGAAAATTAATAAATGGGATGGGTCCGCTGTTAAAAACGCTATCGACGATGCCGTTAAAGAGGTGACTTAATTTACGAACGTATAATTTCAAATCTAAAGTGTGTTTCATTTTAGGTTCTTACGAACAAGTACAATTACGTAGAAAATTTTAATTTGATGGATGGTAGATTGACTATTTGTGGAATTGCAGTTGGTGTGGCAATGTTTGCATTAATTTGGGATTATTTGTATCCGTTTCCTTTATCAAAGTAAGTTTCCTAGAAGCTAACGATAGAAACCGAAAGTAATTTAAAATTTTTAGGCCGATTCTTATATTTTGTGTCAGTACTTATTTTGTTATGATGGGAATATTAACAGTATATACAAGTTATAAGGAAAAGGGCATATTTGTTGTAGCCGTACAGAAAGACGGTTCAAAGAAGAAAAATATATGGGAAGCCAGTTCCTATTTAAAAAAGTGAGTGCTTTTGGTAACAGGTGGGTTAACTTCAAAAGCAGATTAATTACTATCATTGTCTTTCTACAGATATGATGACGAATATAATTTAGTTTTGGTTTGTCAAGATAGTAAGACAGGATCGAGAAGAGAAACTAGTATTAAAAAAAGTGTTGCCAAGTTCATAGATGTTAATGGAAGTGTAGTAAGTGATATAGTAGAAAACGAAGTTAGTAAACTGCACAATTCACTTCTGAGTGAACGCAAAGAAAAATAATAATTTTAATCTGCCAATTTTTGTACATCAAAGAAATCTTTTCTCTGTGAATTTTTTAAAATTTTGTTTCCATTTGTAAGAATTTGCTAATTTAATTTAAAAGCCTTTTATATTTCTAATATACTTTTAAATTACATTAAAGTTATTAAATTCCACAATTAAGTACAATAAACTGTTTTCTTTTGAATTTTACACAAAAAATTATTTCATAGGAATTTATAAGCTTGGTGGTCAAATTCCAATTCAAAGCTTTGTAGTACTCGGCGTTAGTCAATTGAATGTCTGTTAAATGAAGCAACAAAGATGAATAACTTGAGAATTGACTTGTCACAGAACTTAATGTAACACGAGTTCTCAGTACCAAAATACGAGCAGTGAACTGAGTCTCTAAAAGCGAGCAAACGTCCTCTACTTTTGTTTTGCATTTAATCAGTCGTGAAAAATATGATAAAGGTTAATAATAAAGTTGGGATAAGCTTCAAAAGTGCTACTGATTAGTATAAAGCTGCCTGCTTTAAGTAAGTATCGATTCAGAAAGCCGGAAGAGTACAGATTACATTTTTCATTTAAGCTGCTTATATTAATTTTTATCTGAAGACCCAAGATCCTTATAAAAATTCCTATTTGAGAATATCATTTTTTGCTTCTTGCTCTGTCTAAAGAAAAATACTCTTACAAAACAATCGTTTAGTAGGCACTTGGGCATCCTGAACCTATTATATGTTACACTAGCAGGACCCGTGGGCTAGGCCACACGCCTTTTAATTTAGCGGCTTCTTAGTTTGCAAAACCCTTGGCAAAACCTTTCAAATCTTAATTAGGTATATATGAGCCCAACATACTCTACAATGTAACAATAAATCGATATTGTGAAATTTGTGGGCATACGAATGTATGATAATAATATGTAGTAGCAAAAAAAGGCCGCTATGATGTCTATTAGGAAAAAGTTGGAAGCAGGTGCTATTTATCGTGCACCACCAATGACTGCCCCTCCACCACCGTTTCATCAGAACCGTTACCTCAAGAAACCCTCTACAACCACCTGCTTTCATTTTAAGTAGCACCGCCGCCTTAGGGACCTCTAGAACCCCCCGCTTTAATTTAAATTGGGAGGCACGTGCACCACTAATGTAAACATTGCCGCCACCAAGCTCACCAAAATCCCCGCTTTAGGGCACCCTACAACCACCCGCTTTATTTTAATTGAGAGGCACATCCACCACCAACGACAGCACTTCAGCCACCGGAATCACCAGAATACCCTCAGGGCACCCTACAACCACCCGCTTTTATTTCATTTGAGAAATACGTGCACACCACTAACGCCAGCACCACCGCCACCGATATCACCAGAACGCCGCCCCAAGGACCCCTACAACCACCTGCTTAAATTTCAATTGGGAGGCAAGTGCATCACTAAAGTCAGCACTATATCGCCACCGAGAACAACAGAACTGCCGCCCCAAAAACCTCTACCACCACCCGCTTTAATTTCAATTGTGAAGCACGTGCACCACTAACGTCAGCATCGTCGCCACCGATATCACCAGAATCACCGCCTCAGGAACCCCTACAACCAACCACTTTAATTTCAATTGGCACGTGCATCACTAAAGTCAGCATCACTGCCACCGAGTACACCAGAACCGCCGTCTTAGAGACCCCTACAACCACCCGCTTTAATTTTAGTTGAGAGGCACATGCACCACTAACGTCAGCATCTCCGCTACCGAGTACACCAGAACTGCCGCTTCAGGGCTCCCTTCAACCACCCGCTTTAATTTCAATTGGCAAGCACACGTACCGTTAATGACAGTACCGCCGTGTCAGGGAACCCTATAACACCCCGCTTTAATTTCATTTGGAAGACACGTGTGGTACCACTAACGACAGCACCGTATTACCAACACCGCCTCCTCCGTGGCCCCCACAACCACCCGCTTTTATTTCAAATGTGAGGTAGTACATTTCTTGGCAAATTTGTTAGAGTAGATTTTTAAAAGTAAAATTTGAAATATTAATTTGTATGTGTCAATAAATTATAGAATTTAACTAACTTGAAACCATAAAGGAACGCATTCTAAATTGATTTATAGTTCATGGTACATTTTTTGTATAACGTAGTTTTAAATTTTAGTTTTTGGGAGTTCTTTGACATTTTTGCCAATTTCTAAGCCCCCAGTTTACATATCGTAATCGCACCTACCCTATGTTACCCACAGTAGTACGGTCTACATGTGAAAAAAAGAATTATTAAAATTGGTTCAGTGGTTCGCGAGATCTTAAGTAACGTACATACATATCCACAAACTTCTTACTTTATATATTAGTATAGATAAGCGTTTGAATGACAGTTGAAAGCTAGCCTTACATCACAGCTTCTAGAAGCTAGTTTTTTTTCTAAGCCAATAGAATCTTGCATTTCCAGCGTCTGACGCTAAAAGTTGGTTCAAGTTTAACTTCTATTGGTTTGAAAAAAAAAGGCTGGCTTCTAGAAGCTATGATGTAAGTCTAAGGCTTTGCTGAAGCATTGTAAAAGCTAATCAGGGCCGTATCCAGACTGTGTTATCAGGGCAGTCTAAAAAATTTTCAAGGGAGGCCGATAGCTAAAATCAGAGTTTTTTCTCTCTTCTGCGTTTGTATAAATCTGTTAACCACTGTAATCTCTTCTGAGAATGAAAGTTTTTTGCCCGAAGTTTGCAAAAATTTGACTTTCTCTAAATCAATGTTTTCTTCTTCGGCACCAATTAGGAACTTATCGTTTTATTATTATTGTAAAATCCTCAGCAAGCTCTGACTATAACAGGCTTAAAACTTAAAACTTACCCCTGGCTACGGCCCTGAAGCTAATCCAAAATTAACATCAAGCCAAGAACAAATGTTATTCAACTACGTATAGTAATGCTGCTTTTAAATTGTAGTGAACACCAAGCCTGGTCCATAGACCAAAATGTCATATTAGAAAAAGAAATTACCGTTCTCGTATTTTCAGTATTAGCCACTTGGCACGAACAACAGGGTGTTCGTTATACAGGGTGTATAAAAGGATAAAACTCATAACATTTTATACTCTAAATGCAGTGTTCTTTTTGAAAACATAAAAATATATAGTGTTCCATTTAAAAAAAAGTTATTTTTGTGAATATCTTGAAAACCAGATGTTCAATTGTTTTTTAATGTTAACCATCGTAATAAGCGGTAAAAATTATACTTTTTTACTAATTTAGCCAGCTTTGTAGCTCCAATAATAAGAAAGTTAGCAATGGTGCGCACTTCGTTTAAAGCAGACTGTATAGTAAAGAATAAATAAAAAAAAATATTTAAACCAAATTACAAGAGCTTTTTATGGTGGGTTTCCATTGCGCGTTATGCGCTACGCGTTATGGCTGCGCGATAATTCTATTGGTCGATTTTCGAAAATCGACCAATAGAATCATCGCGCAGCCATAACGCGTACCGCATAACGCGCAATGGAAACCCACCATTAGAGCTGACCGCTGCCACGTACTATCATACTTGGTAAAGGATTATTTTTCTAAGATTGCGTTTTTGACACTTACCGGAACAAACCTAAAGTTAGTTAGAAATGTGAAAAGACAATGCAGTTAGGGACTATTTTAATTTGGCATCCCTGTACAGAGTTGTCACATTACAATTTAATTTGTTTGAAATTCAATGATTTTTAGCTTGATTTGTTGGTATGTGGCAACCCTGCGCTGTCATTATGAAACTTCAAAAACGCAATTTAAAAAAAATAATCCTATAAAGTGTGATAAAGTGGTTACCCTTATATTTTTGGCCGCCATTTTGAATAAAAAAAATTTCAAACTTTGTTTTTCAATTGGTGTTCAGATATACCTACTATCCTATAGCAAAGTAAAAATAAATTTGGCACAAATTTGAAAAAATGCGCCCAAAAAAAACATCTTATTTTTGGACACCCTGCATGTATTTCTTATAAAAGCTTAGTTTGCAGATGAAATAATTTTAAAGTGGCTAAAATGGAAGTTCATCAAAATCGGTTCAGATCGGATCAGAGTTTTTGCTCTACAGCCGTTACATCCGTCCATCTATCCATCGATCTATCCAAATCTTCAGCTTCTAAGAAAATTGTTTTATGCATTTTTGGAATAAAGGGAACTCCTTCCCCTAAAGAGTGACATATTGAGTGACTTAGTGTCACTCAATATTGAGTGACACAAAGTCACTCAATATGTAAAGTCACTCAATATTGAGTGACACAAAGTCACTCAATATGTAAGGGTGAAGTTTAACTTTCCCGCCGAGGCAGGAAAAACTGTCAGCAAAGTACTTTTTTCTACTCCCATATGTGAAACTAAGCATTTCGTCATCACTTACTCGTTACGAAAATAGCATTTTCGTCTCTAGTGAGAAAAAGTGTTATTACAAGCAGATGTTATTTACAACATGAGGTGAAACCAGTTTTTTTGTGGTCGGTTCACATTTTAGTAAAAAGAATTATTTTTTTAAAATGTACTAATTATCGTCGTAGAAAAAATAGCATTTACGACTCGAGATGAAATCCGTTTTTTTCGTTCGAAAGATTAATTCACTCGCCCCTACGGGGCTTGTGAATTAAATTCTATCTCACGAAAAAAACGTATGTTTCATCTCATGTTGTAAAAAATACTATTCTCTGTCTAGACAGACAAAGTTAAAATCTTAACCCAACATAATTTTTATTTTTTATCGTAAAAAATGTTTTCAAAGGATTTGTAATGTAAAAAATTAATGTTTTTTTGAATTTTCCTTTAGAATTAGTTCGTTGCGTTTAATAATTAGATTTTTTTTCCAAACTGAAGTTAATTTAAAAAAATATTTGACAATTGAACTACAAGTAATTGGCAAGAGATGGTGTTCTTTCAAAAAGCAAAATTTTCAGTTTTTCGCTTTACGTTTGCATAAAAAATAAAATGTTTTTACGGAGTCAAAGTAGTTTTGTGCGACTCGCCTGTAATGCCAGACTCGCTGGCTACGCTCGCTCTTCAGCCAAACACAGTCTTGTCACACAAAACGTCACTTTGCCCCCTTATAAAACAAATAACTATTTTCTGGAAACGTAAAAAAAAGTCGACTTTGTGTCACTCAATATGCCAGGGTGAAGTTTAACTTTCCCGCCGAGGTAGGAAAAATTGTCAGTAAAGTATTTTTCACTGTCTAGGCAGCGAAGTAAATTCTTAACCCAAGTTAATTTTTATCTTTATAACTTAAGGGCGCGCTGCTAAAGTGGAGGGGAGACATTTTTGCCATAGCGTGTATTTTTACCACTTTAAGTTGAAGAAAAAAAAATATAGATGGTGCCAACATACTATCAAAATAATTATTTTAATTACCAATGTCAACCAATCTCAAACTAAAAAAAACAAGAAACAGTACTTAAAAGTAGAACATTACAACATCGTTTTGGACGGTTTTCGATGCTGTAATGAGTATATTGTTACAAAAGAATAGTAAAGTTAAAAATTTATACCTGGAACTTTAAAATTTTGCTTGGGCCATCTAAAAGGCAATGCCTGAACTATTGTCGAAAGATTTGGTTGAAAAGACCGCTAAGGACAGATTTTGATTCAGTATTATCTTCCTTGTTTCGTTTAATTAGCGATGGAATCACTTAAAAATTAGGTATTGTTCTTATAACGATCTCCACCAGGAAATAACGGAATTTCATCAATATTGGTTGCTTCAAAATTTGAAAGTTTCTTGTTTTCAAAAATTAATTTAACCTATTTATTCATAATATAAAGCAATGAAAATTGTTCACCTCCTTCATTGATCTTTCCTTATTAAAATTTCAAAAAAATTAAGTTCATATAACGTTTAGTTTTTAAATTCTGCAAGACAAACTAAAGGCTTATTTTTAACGTTATTTTAACTCCACCTTTTGCCGCTTTGTCAGCGCGGTCTTAAAAAATGTTTTCTAAGCATTTTTAATGTAAAAAATTTAAAGTATTTTAAATTTTCTTTTATAATCAGTTCGTTGCATTTAATAATTAGCTTTTTTTCCAAATTAAAGTTAATTTAAAAAAATATTTGACAATTGAACTACAAGGAATTGACAAGAGATGGTGCTCTTTCAAAAATCAAAATTTTCAGTTTTACGTTTTACGTTTGCAGAAAAAATATAATGTTTTATACGGAGCCAAAGTAGTTTTGTGTGACTCGCCTGTATTGCCCGTATTGCCTGACTCGCTCGCTACGCTCACTCTTCAACCAAACACAGTCTTGTCACACAAAACGTCACTTTGTCTCCTTATAAAACAAATAACTATTTCCTTGAACAATAGTTATTTGTTTTATAACCGCTTATACGGTTATACGGTTATACAAGATTTAAAAATAAATACTCAAGTAATAAACATTTTTGAAATCAGCAAAAAAGGTTCAATGAGATGGTGCTAAAACAAAAGATTGCGCCTATTTAAAAAACTAAAGTTGATGATGGTTCCAGAAAACCGAAACGTTTTACATCAAATGTGTTTTCGGAATCGGGTGTAGAATACAAAATGGCTTAGGAGAAGTTCGGTCAGATTTTAAAAATTTTTCATAATAAGGAAAATAAAGTCAAAAAACGAAATTTCAATTTTTTGGTTTTTTGTCAATAGCTCAAAAACAAAAGCAGCTAGGGCAGTTTTCTTTTCAGATTATTAATGGGCCTAAAATTCCGCAACTTTGCCCTAATTTAACCGTTTCTCTATCTCTTCAAATAAGCGAGATCCCCATGGTGCCGGTCGAATTTGAATAACCCTGTATGTAATTTTCATCAAACTCTAACCCGCGGATTTTTGATAACATCAAGAAAACGGTAAGAAAAGAGGTTTTTTGCAATTTATTACCAAAGTAAAGTACAGAATTTTCTCAATTTGTTTTTATAAAATGCAATCGAGTTTCTACTAAATCTATAATATTTTGAAAATTTTTGAACTTCTGGTTTTCTTTCTACGGCCGAAGAAGTTAGAAAAATGCGCACAACTTTTTAATTCTTTAGAATTTAATACAGATCAACGTAGAGGATGATGGGTAATTTGGGTATAGGCTTATAATAGTAGACCATAATACACAAAAACTGGACGATTTATTTGAATTTTCGAAAAAAAATTAAATTTACTGAAGCGAAATGTTTAAATTTATACGTATTTGACAGTGCTGTCATCGGCGCCACCACAGTAAAATACGTATAAATTTTGCGGCAGATATGCACACTACACAGTACAATACACGCATGAATTTAAACTTTAAACAAAAAATGAAATGCAGGAAACTGCGTCAGGAGAGAGACGAGATTTCCAATGTATTTTTCTATTGCCAATCTGGAGGTTCAATTTAAAATCATCCCTTCTTTTTTTACTTTTTCCCATACCTCGTATAATTTGAAAAAGTAATGCTTGAAGAAAAAATACTCCTAGTATTTAGGTATTTAATATCTCGATCTCGATAGTTTAGTCTCTGAATCGTCCTTTGATTCCCCGGTTCTTCTTTGATGTTCAAAAATGCAAATCTTTAGAAAATGTTTGTGTGTAAGTTAGAGTAGGCGCCTAAGGTATTTGAGTTTGCAAAATATGAGGACCGCTTTCTGTCAACGAATTTCAGTTTTGGAGGTATCAATCTTCAATATTCTTGATGTTGCCAGATAGTCTTATGGGGCAATCATTAATGGTTGTCGGTCAAAGTCTTTTAAGACATTCTTAATAATCACATTTTATTTTTTTTCTATTTAACGGTTAGGTTGACGAAATTTTGCAAGAGAGAAGTTATGCAGAACTAAAATACGAACGAAATGATGTATTTAAATGTTTAAATAGTAAAAGTGGTGGCAAAGAAGAAGAATTTTTCATGATTTTGGGAAGAGGTTGGTAACAGCAATTTTTTTTCTTAAACGGTCGATAACATCACTGTGCATGTGCTGACAAAATATCCGAACCAAATTTTGACCAGAAGGCACTTTTAATGGAGTTATTTTAGACCAAAAAGAGCATCAACTGAGAAAAACCCTCTCCTTCTATGAATTTTGATGAAATTTTTGTTATTGAGTTCTCAATACCCTTAAGATCAAAGCTTATACTGTAAAAAAGTATGCATTTGCTTCTTCATTGTTTTATACCACTTCTTGTGATTTTATTACTTTGAGTCAAAAGCACTTTTAAGCATCCTAAGAACTTGAAATTTCGTGTCATTGTACAACACACTCTTAGGACCCCTAGAAAGATTGAAATTTTTAATTGAGGAAAGGACCCTCTCCACTTCCAACGGCCCCCCGGTGAGCTTTAGGGACTTGAAGATTTTTTTATATATTTTTAAGGGGTGAGAATACACTTTACCAAATTTGAAGTTTCTAGGATGCCTAGAAGTGCTTAATTAATTATTGATACCTATCATAACTGTTAAAAATAATTTCACCAACCTCTTTCCAAAATTATGAAAAATTATTCTTCTTTGCCACCATTTAATTCTACATAACATCTCTCTTGCAAAATTTCGTCAACCTAACCGTTAAATAGAAAAAAATTAAAATGTGATTAAATGTGTGTAAGACTGTAAGCGAAACAAAAACAAAAAAACTGTTTGAGCTATTTTTCGCTTTTCGATGCAGGGTCGCACAAAAAATATGGTTATTTTAGACCCATTTCAGAAAAAAACAATTATTTGAACTTGAATATAATAAAATATAATGTGTTGATAAATACTAAATAGAAGCGTTGATTGAAGGAGATAGAAGTATGAATTTGGGCTCTTTCAAAGAATTAAACAACCTTCTAAAATATTAACAATTCTGAACTCTAACGTACATGAATGAAGACTTTATGTAACAACAAATCTAGAGCTAAAGAACTGAATTAAAATAACTTTGAAAGGCGAATGAACTTGAAAAAACAATTATCTAATCTAAATTAAGCATTTATTTTTATAAGAAAATTAGTTGAAACTGGTAGTGCAAAGAAAAGAAACGCGGGCACCTTCAAGTTTCAAATGTTATTCTTGGTTTACCATGCGAAACACCCTTGCACTTCTACGAAAAGGGTTGTTAAATAATTTAAAAAGTAGAACGGTGTTTAAGAGCAGGTGCTTTTAGAATTACATTAAAATAAATTTAGAAATTTGTTTTGCTTTTTGTTAAATGTCGATACCCTCTTTTTATTCTTTTTTTAAATTTCTTTTGTCTGGCGAAATGTTAACTTACTTATTTAATATAGGCACATTTAAACAAAAAAGCAGGTAGGTATAATTAGTTTCGCGTACTTTACAACGAGTTTATTTGTTGTAATTAAATTTAAGTCTTTAAATTTGCATAAATAATAAATACATAGGTATATCCATGATCTAAAATTTGCAATGCAATTAAGAGATTTGAAATTAGTGCAATTGTCGCGAGTAATGAGGTAGCTATATGGGAGACACGCTCTGATGGCCCGTGAGGAGCAATGTCTTCTTATTTCAGATACCATCAGGTGCACGCAACTATTACTATAATATAAAGAAGTATAAGAACTTATAAACATAACGTGATGGATGTTCTACAAGTTGATCTACATAAAATTAAATTTTTACAAAAATAAAATTCTACTTTACACTCCGACGAACTTGAAGGGTAATGCAACGCTAACTCTGATTGAGAGATTTTAATGATACAGCATTTTGGAAACTTTTCTTCTTAAGTTCAAATAATTTAATTGGAAATCATAATTACATGAAAGTAAATGTTGAAGAAATCCAATCATATTCTCTTTCCTGTCTCTTCATCTCTATTATGTTATTGTATATAAAAAATAACACCATCAAATCTTTCAGATACATTTTAACTTTTGAAAATTTCTTTTAACTGAGAAATTTATTGCTAAAATGCTAAAAGGCATGTAATATTTTGACGTTGTTAGTAATTTGTTGATCAAATTTATAACGATGAGGAAGGTATTAGGTAAAACGTAAAAAGAAATACTTATAGGTATTTAAAAGGTAATTATATTTATTAGGATTGCCAAATTGTTTTTATTTGATTTTGAATTAAATTTGACTAACAGTATAATTTTTTTAATGAAATAACAGGAAGTGGCGAAGAATTTAGTTATATTCTCAAATTTTGTGTAATTTTTAGAAAGCTTTTTGCTGTTTTATGATTTTTGCCTCAATTTATTTGGAATTGGCACATTTTGAGTTCATACTCACAACAAAACAATTTAATTGAAAATCCTTACTAATTAAAATGAATGGTTAGTATAAATGACAGATAGAGGTCCGTGTTCTTCTGTGCTCTATGCACAAGTATGTAACTTGTTTATTATTATACTAGCAGGACCCGTGGGCTACGCCACACGCCTTTTAATTTAGCGGCTCCTTAGTTTGCAAAACCCTTGGCAAAACCTTTCAAATCTTAATTAGGTATATATGAGCCCAACATACTCTACAATGTAACAATAAATCGATATTGTGAAATTTGTGGGCATACGAATGTATGATAATAATAATATGTAGAAGCAAAAAAAGGCCGCTATGATGTCTATTAGGAAAAAGTTGGAAGCAGGTGCTTTTTATCTTGCACCACCAATGACGGCACCTCCACCACTGTTTCATCAGAACCGTTACCTCAGGAAACCCTCTACAACCACCTGCTTTAATTTTAAGTAGCACCGCCGTTTTAGGGACCTCTATAACCTCCCGCTTTAATTTAAATTGGGAGGCACGTGCACCACTAATGTAAACATTGCCGCCACCAAGCTCACCAAATTCCCGTTTCAGGGCACCCTACAACCACCCGCTTTATTTTAATTGGGAGGCACATCCACCACCAACGATAGCACTTCCGCCACCGGAATTACCAGAATACCCTCGGGGCACCCTACAACCACCCGCTTTTATTTCATTTGAGAAATACGTGCACACCACTAACGCCAGCACCACCGCCACCGATATCACCAGAACGCCGCCCCAAGGACCCCTACAACCACCTGCTTAAATTTCAATTGAGAGGCAAGTGCATCACTAAAGTCAGCACTATATCGCCACCGAAAACAACAGAACTGCCGCCCCAAAAACCCTTACAACCACCCGCTTTAATTTCAATTGTGAAGCACGTGCACCACTAACGTCAGCATCGCCGCCACCGATATCACCAGAATCACCGCCTCAGGAACCCCTACAACCAACCACTTTAATTTCAATTGGCACGTGCATCACTAAAGTCAGCATCACCGCCACCGATTACACCAGAACTGCCGCCTCAGGGCACCCTTCAACCACTCGCTTTAATTTCAATTGGCAAGCACACGCACCGTTAATGACAGTACCGCCGTCTCAGGGAACCCTTTAACCACCCGCTTTCATTTCATTTGGAAGACACGTGTACCACAAACGACAGCACCCCCCCCTCCCCGTATTACCAACACCGCATCCTCCGTGGCCCTCACAACCACCCGCTTTTATTTCAAATGTGAGGCAGTACATTTCTTCGCGAATTTGTTAAGAGTGGATTTTTAAAAGTAAAATGTGAAATATTAATTTTTATGTGTCAATAAATTATAGAATTTAACTAACTTGAAACCATAAAGGAACGCATTCAAAATTGATTTATAGTTCATGGTGCATTTCTGTATAACGTAGTTTTAAATTTTAGTTTTTGGGAGTTCTTTCACATTTTTGCCAATTTCTAAGCCCCCAGTTTACATATCGTAATCACACCTACCCTATGTTACCCACAGAAGTACGGTCTACATGTAAAAAAAATAATTATTAAAATTGGTTCAGTGGTTCGCGAGATCTTAAGTAACGTACATACATATCCACAAACTTCTTACTTTATATATTAGTATAGATGAGCCATTAGTGTCCAGTAACAACACCGATTTCCCAAATTTTCTGGCGTCTCTGTTGCTTACAACTTTGAGCTTTCTATCCTATTCATTATTCTACACGTCTCTAATAAAAAATCATAATTAAGTCTCGACTGAGTCACGTTTAGAGGGTTTTCTACTTTGGAAGCAAAATTTATGTTGTTATACCACTTTACCAGCTACCCAATTTGTAGTTATTCTTTTATTCTACCCTCTGGCGTAATGATACGATAGTGGATCGGGCCAGAATAAAATCTACTTATATGTCAAGTTTTTCTAACGTTATGGATCCATAACATTCCACAACTTAACTATTTTCAGTGTTTGAAACCAGTTTTTGAACACTTTAGGGAATAGATATCGTCAGTACATAACTATCTTTAGAGAAACCCAACATTAATCGCTGGGAAAATGAGTATTTATAAACTGATGACTTTTCATGAATTATTTTCTTATAGGAATATCCTTATTGATAGCTTTACCAGTCTCCGATATGGCACATCACACAAAAATTTCAATTGCAAACTAAAGTTTAGAGCGTCTTGTACTTTATCCATATTGAAACCTTAAAAACCATCAATCCACGCACCATTACCTTTTATCTTAAAATTGGACAACCAGAAATATTTTTCATCAGTCGCAACGCACGCAAATGCACGAACGTATTTTCAAACCTTCTTCTTATCCGGCAAATTAAATTATTTTGAGTAAGTGTTGTACGAAGTGATCTGTGAGCGTTAGCCGAAACGAGTTTCGTATATTTCAAAATACTTTGTATTTTGCACTTTGAACCAATCTTCGATTTTCAGAATTTCATATTCTATCCGAATCTGCAAAAAAATACAGTGACAATTTAAAAAAAAATTGGATGACGTCAGTGCTCGAAGAGGGTAGGGGGTAGAAAAATTGAATTTATCGGAAAATGTTTGTAAAGTGATTTGACGTTCTAACGGTTTTTTTGATATTCCCAATATCAAGAAAATAAATATAATCCTATTCGATTCCAGACCTATGGACCTATGGAAAACGGTTTTCGTTACCTTTACAACTTCAAATTGGGACTAAACAATTCCAAATTGGGACTAAACAATTGCAAATTGGGAATAAACCTGAATAAATTTGGGACTAATCAATTTCAAATTCTTAAAAATTAGCTATTGAGTCCCAATTTGAAATTGTTTAGTCTCAATTTGAAGTTGTAAAGCTATAGTGCTCCGCTTAGCACAGTTTGGAAAACCTGGAAAGCTGTCAAGACCTTGTTGTTAACTTGATTCATGTTCATACCGATCTTTGATGTTTTTCTGCAAACGTCAAAAAAAGTCGACTTTGTGTCGACTTGTGACTTTGTGTATGTAAGGGTGAAGTTTATATTAACATTCCCGCCGAGGCAGGAAAAGTTGTCAGACAAAGTACTTTTGGCTGTCTAGACAGACAAAGTAAAACATCACCCAACATGATTTTGACAATGAAATGGTGCTTTTTTCAAAATTTTGGATTTTCAGTTTTACACTTTACCTACCTACGTTTGAAGAAAAAATAAAATGTTTTATACGGAGTGAAAGTAGTTTTGTGCAACTCGCTTGCATTGCTGGACTCGCTCGCTCTTCAGCCAAACACAGTCTTGTCACACAAAGCGCCACTTTCTGTCGTAATAAAACTTAAATAATTAAAAGTAATAAAAAAGTACTATTGTACTCGACAAAAATGATCACTTTCACTACACCTATAATTTAATTTTTTCTTCTAAAACTGAGGAGCCATCCCTCTTTTTTTGAAATGCCCCTCTCTTCCTATTTTAGTTTACGGGGGTAGAGATTTTTTCCCTTTTTCTAATAATGTGTAACTTGCATACATTTGCATAACAAAAAATTTACCAAAATTTCTGCTTTTCGGTAAACAGACAACTGCATGCAGATAGCCCTCTTTTGAAATTCGTGTTTCCTTCTTTCAATTTTCGACCATAATACCGAATTTCAAGACACGGCACTCTGGATTTGGTAGTCTCCTTTTTGCCCCACAATTTGTTGTACAAATGTATGAAAGTGTTACATAATTGAAAACAGGAACTCGAAAAAAACTTTTGTATAAAATTATTTTTTGATAAAACCAATAATTAATGATAAATAATGTTCATCTACAAAGAGAACTATAGCATTTTTAAAGGACATATGGAGACTGAATGAAATTCGAAATTCCTATTTGTAGTACCTACCTAACATGTCTCAAATAAGAATGAAATGCTCTTTCAGAAAACACAAAAAAATGCTCCCTTGCTATTCAAAAAAATTGACTCTATTACTCTAAAGATTTAAATGCTAAAAATTTTTAAACATAGTCAAAAAATTGGAAAAATTATGTTAATCACTTCTTCCAAATTTCATTGCATTTGGTAAATTCGTTTAGAAGTTATTAAGGCCGTTCCACACTTTTAAACCTATCTGTATGCATAAAATAGACAGTATTTTCAAGAAAACATTAATCATATTTGTTATAATATGCAATAAAAGAATAAAACACACTCAATAAAGTCTTATAGTTCCACATCCTATAATTTGTGGGTTCTAAGTAAAGTACAACTGTAACGTTAAATAATGTGTAATGTAAAAAGATGTAAATTTCAACTACATCAAGATTTTAAATTTACAATTACTTTGTATTTAAATATGATAACAAATTTAAATTTATACAATTAAATACGCAAAACACTATTATTATAATAATTCTGAAACTTTACTGTTTGGTAAATAAATAAATAATTTATCAGAATAACTAAATTACTTTCTGGTCTGTCAAAATCGGAGACGTGTTTGCACACATTTCATACAAACTATGCAAATCCATGATATGGAACGTAAAATTAAGAATTTTAATTATTTTTAGCACTAGTGTAATTTTTCATAACGTTACAAGTAATAAAAAAATTTAGCTATTTTGTAGAGCAATATGGTTCGACAGTTACATGCGCTTCTGCAATGTTAAATTTGATTGTTGATTCAGAAAAGATTTCCCACATCTCGCGCTTTTACTAGAATTAGCAATTAATAAAGCAATTAACCTTTTAAGTATAGGTATAAGATTGAAATATTTCGATAACTTTTAAACCACGATATCCTCTATAGGAAGGCGTTTACGCCTTTATTCCTCAATTCTTCAACGAACTTTTTTGAGCTCTACTTATTGCTTTTCTTCGTGTCTACACCACACTCTGAAGTAATCAAAACGATACACTACTTTTTTAATTTTTTAAATATCACGTTGTTTCATTGTTTTCCGATTCCATCAAACTTTTTTAATTCTAGGACGTGCAGGTACTGAAGACTATAAACTATCTATGACGTAAAAGCTCCAAAATCAAGATTTTCCAAATGTGCATTAAAATAACCAAAACCCCAGAAAGCTTAATTTTGTGGGTGAACCTTAATCTTAACCCATTAAGACCGGAGTTAATATTTAATTTTAAACGATTTTGACAATTTTAGTGTTTAGTTACGTTCTTGAAAAGATTAATTAAGTACATCGTTTTTTTTCAAAAATGTTTACAAATTTAGAAACAACAGGTGATAATTCTATTCTGCAACCTCTTCTGCTTGCGTTACATATATATGGTTTTAATATTGTTGTTCTAAACAAAGTTTAAAAAGTCCCCATCAATCCGACCCCTGCTAAAAATTTTATAGGCGCGGAGGAAGGTAAGAAAATACAGTTTTGCCGAAATATCTCCTAAACTATCGCTTTTTCGATAAGAATAGCCATTACAAAATTTGTAGATGGTAAAATTTCCTACAACAAAGGTTGTATTATGTATTACTATCACTTGGGGTCTTAAGTCTGCTGCCAAAATAACACTTAGAAAGAAGAAAACCGAATATACTGATTTAGATCATTATCTTCAAAGGTATCGAGTTTAGATATAGTAAACTCCAGCAAAATTTTAAGCAATTAAATTCTTCATCATTCTACCCAAAAATATACAGGGTGTTATATTTAAAAAAATCAAGATTTCGTCACTTAAATATAACTTAGTTTATTCTTATCAAAAAACACCCTCTAAAATAAAATCAGTTTTCTTTGATTGGAAAGCATAGAAGACAGTCTCAACTACGTCGACAGCCAATATATTGTCTTAACCTGCTAAAACAACCACCCTGCGATTTGTTTAAGAATTTTCTGCATTTAAATTTGACTACAGTCGCATTTTTTAAAGACTATCGGCACGTGACTTTTAAAATATTCAATAAATAATTAATTTAATTATAAATTTTCTATATAAATATTTAATAATAATTAAGAATAAATGTATTAACTAAATTAAATAATTAAACTCACGAAATAAGTCGTTTTCATCCTTATTTATACATATCAAGGTTGTCACGTGTCGGTAGTCTTTAGTAAATGCGACTATACATTTATAAATGCAGGAATTACTTAAAAAATTGCTGAGTGGTTGTTTTTGTAAGTTAAAGAAAGAGTTTTCGTTCCTACCTAATTCAAACTACCCTCTAGCATTTCCCACGAACAAAAATTGATTTTATTCTATTGGGTGTTTTTTTGAAAAGAACAAACTTTTAAGGTTATGTTCTTTTTAAGGATTATTTTGTGCAGCAAACTTAGGAGAGTGAGTGATAGTAGGCAATTAACTTTTCTTGTAGGAACTTTTATGAGCTACAAATTTGATAATAGCTACTTTTGGCGAAAAACTAATAGTTTACGAGATATTCGTATTTTCTTTCATTCTATAAAATTTTTAGCAGGGGTTGTATCGATGGGGACTTTTGAGACATTGTTTATAAAGGCTATATCAAGGTTCATACAAAAATCCAGCTTTCTAGGATTCTTTACGAGGTTACACCATAATTGTGTTTAATTTGACTGGATTATTACTCATTTTAATATCGAGTTTAAGAATTGCAAGACGAATAGATGAAGAAAAGATACAAAAAAGTGAGTGATGTTATGAGAAGTTTGCAGCCATTTATAAAATTGAGCTAGGCTGGTGAATTGTAAGTAAAACTTGCAACTTAATCAAAAATTTCAGTAAAAAAAGTCTCAGCTTTAATATGCTCGAAGAACAAGTTCGTGAAGCGTACCTACACATAGCTTTAATACTTCTATTAGACCATATAATGGGTCCCCGTGCATTTTATGACATTAAAGGAGAAAGGAGTTGTTGGAAGAAAATAAAAATGTACATTATAAAAATTAATGTCCCTTCTTAATTAACGAACAGCGTTGTTAAAAGGCAATCGACACCTACAGTGAGATTTAAATTACAAAATCAGGTATCTTTATTGTTATTAGTGCTCGTAATTTTTAAATGTGTAATAACTTTTTATTGAACTTCATTGATATTAGTAGGACATGGTATCACACTTAGTAAGTGCAAGACTCAAAACGTGTAAGTCGCTCTTAAAAACAAAATGAGTGGAGAGAAGAGTTGTGCAAATTTCCCAATTTATATTTATAGGTAGGTAATAAAAATTTTTGTATATTAGAATTAGATACCGGATTCAAAACTAGCCCTAATTAAAGTTCCATGAAGTCGTGCTTCATGGTCAAGTCGTGTTGTGACATAACAAATAATAATAATAACATATACACGCAACTTAACTCGTTTTTACTTGATAATCGTATTGTTTGTACAAAGAAATTAAAAAAATAAAAACATAATATGCGCTTTTCTTGAGTAAATTGAGCTGAGCGCATTCGCATGAAACCATCAACCATGAAATTCTTGTGGTATTTTTAACAAAGATTTTAGTTTTTAAACAAAATGTGTAGCTAATGTTATTCTTTAAATAGAAAATATACGAATAAAAACTACAAAATTGAAATAATACACTTGAAGAAATTAAATTTTGTGATACAAATAATAAATAATATTGGGGTGAAATAGGAAATTTAAGTTCTCGATAGCGGAGTATTACCTCATGACACACTATCAGTTACAGTGGCAAGCAAAATCTTGAAACAAATTAGATAAATTGTTTTCAGAAATCATTGCAAACAAAACGAAAACAAAATGAAACCAAACTTTAAAATTATCCATAGGTACATTTATGGAAATTTGTATTCTATAAACACTCTCTTATCCTTACCCCGTCTCTCTCTCTCTCTCTCTTCTAGATTTCTAGTAATTCATTGTAACATTACTATAATACTGATCGTGGCTGTAATTATAAGGGCCGTTTTACATGGACTAAATTTTGTACTTTTAGAGCAGTGTTTCCCAACGTAGGGCCCACGCCACACAGACTCGTCCAGAGTAACCGTATGACGACTCTCATTCGCCACTTGAGCTGGGTAAATTTTTGTATATTAAAAAATATGTATACAGGGTGGTTGATTTTTTACTGTCCAGCTAATATCTGCTGAAATATTGAACATACTTAAAAAAGTTAAATTAGAAACTTTTCAAACAACACCTCATCTACAAAATAGCGCAAACAATTTTTTTCCATGGTCTACTTGTTTGGCGGGAAAATATGTAACTTTGGTTTTTTAAATAGAACACCCTGTATATTTTTAGAGAATCGTATTCTAAATCAATTTCTCTTTACAACGATGTATCACAAATACTATTTTGCTTTCTAATAATTATGCCCAATATTTCAAAAAAAGGAACAATATGAGGGTTGTAGTAACTCTTGATTAACATTAATTTATTTACTTTTTAACAAACTAAGAAATTTCGGAACAAACTTTAACACGTAATGTATTATAATGAGTGTTCAGATTGTCCACCAGGGAATTCAACAATTTTTGGCTCTCTTTGACTATGTTTTCTGCAACACTCATCCTAAAAATCTTTTAAATATTGGAAATAATTAGAAAGCAAAATGGTACTTGTGATACATCGTTGTAAAGAGAAATTGATTTTGAATACGATTCTCTAAAAATATAGAGGGTGTCCTATTTAAAAAACCAAAGTTACATGCGAGGGGTAATTCGCAGGTGGCATTGTATGGCATTGTTTTGGCATTGCGTGGCATTGTTTGGCATTGTTTGGCATTGTGTGGCATTGTTTGGCATTGCGTGGCATTGTTTGGCATTGTATGGCATTGTTTGGCATTGCAAGGCATTGTTTGGCATTGCAGTATATTTTTTTACTTTTACCTAGTTTTTAATTTTTAAATTACTTAATTAAGTAAATTACATGTAATTACATGTAAGTAATTAATTTTATAATCGAAAAATATTATTTTTTTTAAATGCAATTTTGCGACGTTTTGAATACTGAACACTATTCAATTCCGTTGAAATTTGAGTTCTGACACTTTAGAAAATTTCAACCCTAATTTTTTTAAAAAATCGATAGGTACAGGGTGTAACAAAATAAGACGATTATTTTGAGCGCATTATTGCAAAGGGCCAAAGTAATTTTTACTACGTCTTTGATACGTCAAATCGATTTATTCAAAACCAAACATTTTCCGATGATTTTCATTTTTCTACCCCTTACCCCCTTCGAGCAATGACGTCACCAGGATTTTTTTAAACGATAATTCATTTTTTCTTGCGGAATCGGATAGTACAGTTTGTTATCGTTACAAGTTCATAAAAGGATTTTTTGAAATTGCACCCCTGAAGAGATATACAAGGTGTTGAAAAGTTTTAAGGTATTTTTTATTAATCCCAAACCGTTGGTCCTAGAAACACGAAATTTTGGAACTGTATTCCTCTGACGAAATAAGCGAACACCCCGTAAAGGATTTTTTTTAAATTCAACTCCTGAAAGAATATACAAGGTGTTTAAAGTTTTTTATATTATTCGTTACCAATGGAAAACCGCGGGTTTTAGAAACAGAAAATTTTGGAAATATAATCCTTTGAAGAAGATTTTCTACAATGCCACTCCTAAAGTGCTATACAGGGTGTTTAAAGATTTAATAGTGTTCTTTGAGATCAATTGATAAAAAATATGCTTCTTTTACCGACATAGACAGTAGACGCCCACCATCAAAAGATATTTCGAAGTGCAAATCCTAAGGGATATACATTCTACAGGGTGTTTAATGTTCAATCTTAATTTATTGGTTAAGAAAAATCGGTTATATACTTATTGTAACGCCATACACACATACACACCAATAAGAACACCTGTTTAAATGCAACTACCAAAAAAAGATACAGGGTGTTGAAAATTGTAATACTCATTTGTAACAGACACAGCGTAGCATTCTACATTCATTTAACTACGTAGGCGCCATCCGCTAAGAAGGGAGTGTTCGAAATGCGACTACTGAAGTGTGATACAGGGTGTTCACAATGTTAATAGTGCTCTGTAAGCTACACATACGATTAGCCTTCTACATTCATTTCATGAAATAAACAAGTATTAAGAGGAACATTCTATAAATGGAAATACTAAAGAAATATACAGGGTGTTGAAAATTGTAAGAGTTATTTGTAGAACACGCAGCTTAGCATTCTACATTCTTTTAACGACGTAGGCACCCGCTAAGAAGGGATGGTTCGAAAATCGACTTCTAAAGTGATATACAGGGTGTTCGCATGTTAATAGTGTTGTAGAGCTTTGTAAGCAACACAAATGATTAGCATTCTACATTCCTTTGATGAAATAAACAAACAGATTCTATAAGTACATGGAAAAGCTATAGAAAGATACAGGGTGTTCATAATTTTAATTAGTCATTTGTAAAAGAAAGAGCTTAGCATTCTACATTCCTTTAACGACGTTGGTACCCGCTAAGAAGGGATTGTTTGAAATGCAATCACTAAAGTGCTATATACAGGGTGTTCAAAATGTTAATAGTGCTTTGTAATCAACACAAATAATTGGCACTCTACATTTAATTGATGAAATGAACACACATTAATAGGGACATTGCATAAATTCAAATGCTAAACAATTATACAGGGTGTTGAAAATTGTAATAGTAATTTTAAGAAACACAATTTAGCATTCTACATTCCTTTAACGTCGTAGTCACCGGCTAAGAAGGGATTTTTCGAAATGCAACTACTAAAGTGCTATACAGGGTGTTCAAAATGTTAATACTGCTTTGTAATCAACACAAATGATTAGCATTCTACATTTCTTTGCTGAAATTAACACACATGAAGAGGAACATTGCATAAATTCAAATGCTAAACAATTATACAGGGTGTTGAAAATTGTAATAGTCATTTGTAAGAGACACAGTTTAGCATTCTACATGCCTTTAACGACGTAGGTACTACCCGTTAAGAAGGGATTGTTCGAAATGCAACTACTAAAGTGCTATACAGGGTGTTCAAAATGTTAATAGTGCTTTGTCAGCAACCCAAATAATTATCATTTTACATTCCTTTGATGAAATGAACACGCATTCAGAGAGACTTTGCATAAATTCAAATGCTAAAGAATTATACAGGGTGTTCATTATCAAGTAGTAATTTGTAATTACTCACTGTACCAGTGAGCATTTTACATTCTATTAACGACATAGCCACCTACTAAGAAGGGAATTCTGTAACTTAGGTTCCTAGAGGACTACCTATACTCCTATACAGGATGTTCAAAATGGTAATATATTTTTTAAACAACAGAAATTAGCATTTTATTTTCATTTGGCGCCATTGCTACATTCTGAATGTGTAAGAATGTGAAAGTGTAACGCACCTATTTATACAGGGTACTAATATTTACGGACGATTACTACAAAAACTTAATCTTCGATGTTGTAAATTAGTACATAAAAAGTAAATGGACATAAAATAAAAAGGTTCCGTGGCGAAGCTCGAAACTCGTACTTATTCTCAAGCCCCCTTAAACATCAATTATAGTTTATTTATGTCTTATATTCGTTATTTTTTTGAGAAATGATAAATACATTTTTTCTCCTCAGTTGTACATTATATACAGAGTGATTCAGAACTCGAGGCGAAAAATAAAATGTCGTAATCAGTATCGAATTGTTAGCAGGAAATGTAAAATAAATTTTTTTCCAATTGGATTCGAAGTTTCCAGAAGAAGTTAATCTATAAATATTGAAAACAAGTTAGGTCTTGGAAAAAGGAAAATGGAATGCCATATTCCGAGCCGAATTCTAAGCAGAAAATATGTTATAAATGTTTTACCGATTTTGCTTTGTTTCCGAGATAATGAAGTTCAAAAAGTTTCCCATAAAGATCCAAAATTTTCAATTTCAAAATTGAACTAATTTTGAAAACAAATAATTTAAATGAAGCGTGTAAATTAAGTTACTTATAAGTGTTTCAAAAGTTATCAACACCCTAATATAAGCTGCAGAGTGCTTTGTTTTTGCACGGCCTATCTGTTTTATATGCAAAAAATTAACTTCGTCTGGAAACTTTGAAAAAGATTATCTGGGAAACGAAACCCGATAGGATAAAAATTTATTTATTTATTAATTATTCTCGACGATATAACGTCGAGAAGCAAGTCAAATAGTTTATTTGATCATCTCTCGTCGAAATATAACCAAAAACGATATTTAACGTGAATCTGCGTTGTTTTGCGCAATTTACAAGATCAGGGATGATATAAAATGAAACAAAATAACCGTGTTAGTTTCCTCTCTGCATGCCCGATCTAACGAAATGCACACGGGTAGTCTGTTGCTACGTTAAAAAGACCACCATCAACACCCCTAATAGGACTTAACATCGATAACCAACTTAAATAGTTGGTTTCATCATCTATTGTCGAAATATAACCGAAAACGATATGTAACGTCAATATGGGTTGTTTTGCGCAATTTACAAGAACAGGGGTGATATAAAAATGAAAAAGAATATGCGTATTCGTTTCCTTTGCCCATGCCCGATCTAACGATATGTCACACGGTTAGCCTGTCGCGACATCAAGAAATTCACCCCAACAACCCCCAACACGACTTAACATGGAGAAGTAAGTAAAATAGCTTATTTCATCATGTCGCGTCGAAATATAACCGAAAACGATATGTAACGTCAATCTGGGTTGTTTTGCGCAATTGACAAGAACAGGGGTTATATAAAAATGAAAAAGAATATGCGTATTCGTTTCCTTTGCCCATGCCCGATCTAACGATATGTCACACGGTTAGCCTGTCGCGACATCAAGAAATTCACCCCAACAACCCCCAACACGACTTAACATGGAGAAGTAAGTAAAATAGCTTATTTCATCATGTCGCGTCGAAATATAGCCGAAAACGATATGTAACGCCCATCTGCGATGTTTTGTGCAATTTACAAGAACAGGGATGATATGATATGAAACATAATATGCATGTTCATGTTCTCTCCCCAAGCCCGATCTAACGATATGTCACACGGGTAGTCTGTTACCAAGTTAAAAGAGTCACCCTAAACAACCCCTATTCGATACATAAACATTTTCAATGTTAAAAGCGTCACTCAAAGCCACCCAATGTCAAGCACTCGGTTAAAAGGGAAGAACAACAAAATAGGATATTTGATGTAGGTATTGTCCGCCATTTTGAATTTAAAAATTGAAAATTTTGTTTTTTATTAGGGCTGGGGCTGTACCTATATTTCTTATAGCCAAGAAAAAATAACTTTGACCCTTTGCAACAATGCGCCCAGAATAATCCTCTTATTTTTGGACACCCTGTACCTATCGATTTTAAAAAAATATATTTTAGGGTTGAAATTTTCTTAAAGTATTTAAATGCAAATTTCATCAAAATCGGTTAAGTAAGTACCAAACGTCGAGAAATAACAGTAAAAAAATTTTTTTTATCATTAAAATAATTATTTAATAAATTAGAACCCCAAAATTATAGGGTAAAAAGAAAAAATTATACCGTTTGGGCGTAACATTTTGCTTGCAAATATAAGGCATTGTGTAGAACTGTTTGGCATTGCATGGCATTTTTTGGCATTGTTTTGGCATTGTGTGGCATTGTTTGGCATTGTGTGGCATTGTTTGGCATTGTGTGGCATTGTGTGGCATTGTTTGGCATTGTGTGGCATTGTTTGGCATTGTTTGGCATTGTTTGGCATTGTGGCATTTAAATGCCAAGCGAATTACCCCTCGGTTACATGTTAGAGTTCGTACAGGTACGAAAGAGTACACCTCGTGACGTCACCTCCGCAGTTTTGTCTCTATAATATCTGTCAGTGGCGTTTGAACGACTTTTAAAACTAAAGAACTTATTCGACTACAAAACACGAAAACTGCCACTGCTTAATTTGATTGTAAAATGAGCTGTATGCGCTGGAATTGTTAAAATTCGTATCTGCCAATTTTGACAGCTGGCATCTTTCGTACTTGTATATGAACTATACAAAGTTTGCGCTATTTTGTAGATGAGGTGTTGTTTGAAAAGTTTCTAATTTAATTTTTTTAAGTATCTTCAATATTTCAGCAGATATTAGCTTGACAGTAAAAAACCAACCACCCTGTATATTACACAAGGAAAATAAGAATTTTAGAACAGCTTAGGTGGGACATAAAACAAAAAAGGAGCTCCTTGAGCTCCAGTACTAACAAGGTAGTACGATATTTAGTTCATGTAAAACGGCGCTTATAAACAGTAAGGGTAGACTGGAGTGTATATCATCCTCAATATTTCTTCATTTAAAAATGTTAGCATTTAAGAAACGCTGCTTTGGATACTGTTTTCAAGGTTTTTCTAAAAGCTTTTTTATGTAAATAATTTCTTTAGTCAAGTTCACAACTGTTTTCGTTTGTTAACAATTTCCTTTTCAGTCTCAAGTAATTACAATGGTTATTAAATGTCTGGTAATGGTTAATTACTTTCTAAAAGGTTTTAGTCAATTATTAGATTAGATTTACGAAAATTTTAACGGGTGAGCGTAGTGAGCGCGTTTATTGTTGAGATTATTAATCGACAATTAACACAAGAGTTGATTACTACATAATCAAATATAATATTGAGAACAAAAATAACAACTACTGATGTCACAATGTTAATGCAATATTTGGTTGCCTATACCATAGTTGAATAATAATAGAAAACAGACCGTTAATAGGGGTTATTAACGATCAGTTTCCTATTGGTTAATGAAACCCATAAACAATCGATTAACGAATAATTAATTTAATGTCGAGATTCAAGTTTTACGCTAGCAATAGTTTTACGAATAAGAACCAGAATCTTAGATAAGTAATTTTGTATTTTGGACGAGGTCTATTTGCTATAGCAACACTTTCGAACAGTATACAGGGTGATTTTTTAAGTGGTATTAACAGTCTCGGGGATCTCGGAAACCGTACGAGATACGAGATTGGTTTACTTAGCTTAAAGTTTAATGCCGTTTATGAATCCGTTTAGAAAATTTCAAAATACAAAATGGTTTCCAGAAAAACTGAAAATTGGTAATTCCGTTTTCTGATGTAGTTTCAAAATGGCTTACTTTGGAAAAAAATTTTTTAGAAAGAATTTCAGGAGAAAAAAAAAGCCATCAATCGATACCAAAACTCGACTTTTTCGTACATTTGTATTTCGTTATTTTTCATCGTAAAAAATAACACTAGCTGCGAGTTTCTTCAAAGATAGTTATCTATTCCCTAAGTGTTCAAAAACCGGTTTCAAACAATAGAAATAGTTAAGTCTTGGAATGTTATGGATCCATAACGTTAGAGAAACTCGACATAAGTAACATATTAACATAACGTAACATGATAACATAACCTAAAAAGATGTGTAAATTAAGAAAAGTACAAGATAGAAAATTCTCGTTTGGTAGCCGAATCTAGACTCAGAATATTACTGAGTAATATTTGCAAAAGAAATTATAGGTCCCTCATAAGAAAATAAAAAGTTGAACCGCGCAACGCCTAGCGTCGATGTGATAAAAAGTCGAGTTTGGTATGGTTTGATAGCTTTTTTAATCTCCTGAAAATTTTTCCCTAGAGTTTTTGTTTAAAATAAGCCATTTTGAAATTACAGTCGAAAAACGGAATTTTCAGTTTTTCTGCGTTATCTCGGAAACCATTTTGAATTTTGAAATTTTTTAAACGAATTCTTAAACGTTATCAAAATATGTCACTTTGTGCTAATTTAACAAATCTCGTATCTCGTACGGTTTCCGAGATCCCAATGTTAAAAGAACACCCTGTAGATACCGAACTACTTGATTTAACTTTTTACTTACCTTAGCAATAAATCGAAAACCAACATATCTTGGTATTTTGGCAACATTAATCGAATTCAAAAACAGTAAAAGTATCGATTATTGGAATTAATAAAAATTAGAGCTATTAGAAGGGGAACAAGTTGATTATCTATTAGCATTCGAAAGAGAGCTTCAGCGATGCTCCCTCTTAACAAATTTTGTCAAATAGTAATATGTAAGATTTTCAATATTACAAATTCTTATTCAAGAGCCGTTTGAACTAGATAAACTTTCTTGGAAGATTATTATGAGCATCAAAATTAGACAACTTTTCTGAATTTAAATCTATGCTCTCTTTGTTATGGAACGCGAATTTTAGTCACCCTGCATAAATAATTTATGCACAACTAACTATCAAAAAAGAAATAATCGACAATTAATTTATTTATAACACGTAAAAATAATTATTTATTTAAAAAGTTTTTTAGAACCTCTGAAATTAAAAATCCATTAAAAGCATTAGATTCAACGACCTAAAATACTCGCCTATTAGAGTGAGACTGAAACAAAGGTTACATTAACTCATCAACAGTAGCAAAAGTTGTTTTTGAAAAAAAAAAGTCTCTGCAAATTAATAAAAAGAGAAGATAATGTAAATGTTTAACAATTTTATAAATGTGCCCATCAGAACAACAAAGAGCGTTTAAAACTCATTTTAAAAAAATGAAAATGGCCGAGACCCTAATGTTGAGGTTGAGCTTTCTTGTAGTTTCAGATACTTGAACATCAATAAGGTATCAAGGTATGGAATTATTTAAACTCCAATGATCTAAGAAAATTTAAGGAATGCTTGTAAAGTGAACATGCAACTAAAAATAATTTAACATGACCACATACTAGATTGTGACCATTCACCAACCTTCGCAGAGATTAAAACGTTAAGACAGTAAAGAAGGCCACTCTCATTGTTTTGTTATTGTTCTTGATTGTTCTAATTTTTAATCGATTAAATGAAATCATAACGACAACGGTTCTACAGTATGTACGCATTTGACGATTTCATGAGCAATCAAAACGTCATTAATTTCAAGAAGCCGAACAAAAATGCTCATATCATGTAACTAATGTAATTTACAACCAGAGTTAAATCTTTAGATTTGAAAATTTTAGCCAGAAAGTACAAAATATGTGTTAAATTGGGTTTAGTTACTCTACTCGGTGAAATGTTAAAAAGAAATAAAAAAAATTAGAATGTAACCAAAACCGCCGTTAAGTCGAAAGGAAGTGGTTTTATTCTCAGACAAAAAAGATTCTTTAATCTGTGCATTGTACATAAAATAATGTTGATTTTCGCACACTAAAAATTTGTATTTCTTTGTCTATATTTTTAAAACTCAAATTGTAATATAATAATGATTATCTTATCCAAAGCCTACTGTATATTACTTACACCCGTTTGTGACTTTTTTAAAACAAAATAATTTCCACTCATTAATGCATTTGGTAATTTGTAACAAACGCTAACGGGGACTTCTTTGCCCACTATTTGGTCATCATCAGGAGAGCTCCAGCTTATTATATTGTTTTTATACAAATGTACCGTTTAATACTAATAATAATCTAATACGATATCTTGTACAAACGTGAGGATATTTTCTTAACAACTGTTATAATAATTTATTTTTTTTGTGCTATATCGAATTGTTTTCGTGTTCAAATGTTAAATAAAACATAATTTAAAACTTCCACTCGATTTTTAACGGTCGGTGAACAAGACTATTGACATATTATGTAAAAAGATAATATTTACAGAAAACGAGTAACAATTTTAAAAGTTGCAAACACCTGACCTGCTGGAAATACAAATTTGAAAAACTTTTTCCGATAATCCATAATACTTATTGTCATCACTTCAATCTGCTCAAAAAATTATAAGTTTCTAAGACCAGAGATGTATGGTTCCAACAAAATGGACCACTGGACACCAGGGCCGTAGTTAGAAGTACACCAGCTGCCCTGATAAGTTTTAAGCCTGTTCTTGCCAGAGCTTGCTAAGGTTTTCCCAATAATAATAAAACGATAAGTCCCTAATTGGTGCTGAAGAAAAAAACATTGTTTTAGGGAAAGATAAATTATTGAAAACATTGGGCAAAAAACTTCCATCCTCAGATGAGATTACAGTGGTCAACAGATTTATACAAACCCAGAAGAGAGAAAACACTGATGTTAGCTTTCAACCTCCCTTGAAAATTTTTGAGCCTGCCTTGATAACACAGTCGGACTACGGCCCTGACTGAACACAGTATCACAGCATCCCAGCCATTATGTGGGCAACCGTGTAGTTTTCAGAAATTTGGTATTCACATTCCCCTCGATCGCCAGATTTAACATCCTTTGAGGATGTATTCTTCGAAGAGAGTGTATGTTAATAGCTATTGAGTAAATGCTTGCATAATGAATTAACTGATATGGTATTGGTCTATTTTAAAATGGATAGCAGATGCGATGTGTAATATAAACACTGTATAACTTCTTGTGAACAAAATCGACCATGTCGATCTTTAAAAAAGTTATTTCTAGAAAAGAATACTACACTGAAATACCATTGAAAAAGACTCTTCTAGATGTGAAACATCATTTTTCTATTTTGCGTTTACAATATACTCATTACAGCATCGAAAACCGTCCAAAACGATGTTGTAATATGTTCTACTTTTAAGTACTGTTTCTAGTTCTTTTTTAGTTTGAGATTGGTTGACATTGGTAGTTAAAATAATTATTTTGACATATGATACAAATCAATTGAGCGTGTCACTTGTCATGAAGTTCAATTTTATTCCACGAGGTTCGCACAATCGACGGTCCCAAACGTCAAATTACAGTATTACCAAATTACTTAATTCAAACAAATTTGAAAAAATCCCTATAATTATATACAATAAAAGTAATTTATTGTAATACTGTAATTTGACGTTTGGGACCGTCGATTGTGCGAACCTCGTGGAATAAAATTGAACTTCATGACAAGTGACACGCTCAATTGTGAAAAAATTATTCTTAATTTTAAAAAATAATTACAAAAAATGCTTATTAAGTAATAAATACCAAAGGAATAATGTAATTTTTACGTAAATTGATTAGTATTAAAGTTAAAAATATTAAAATCAAACAAACTTTACCGCCATCTCTTGGTAAAATCTTAGAAGTTTAATTAAACGTCAACTGTCAGTAAGACCAACTTAAGAATTTAAGCAATAAAATTCTCTAACACGATTTTTTTAGAATCAATTTTTAAAATAAATCAATGCAAAATAGAAAAAATAGTATAAAGCACTTGTGTCACAAGAGCTTTTGACACATGTATTTTAATATACTATTACCAATATGGAATGAAAAAACGTAAAGTTGCAAATTTCCTTATTGTCCTAGGAAATCCGTTGTGTCATGTAGAAAGATCAATTTTGTGTACGGTCTGATTAATTCTACCACTTTACACACCCTCAAAAGTGAGTCATTTTTTCCCTAGGGCAAAAAAGTGTCAATATAGTTCAGTTTATTTTAAAATGCGTTTTTGAAGTTTCATATTGACAGCCACATAGGTACCAACAAAAAAAAACTAAAAAATCTTTGAACTTCAAACAAATTAAATTGTAATGTGACAACTCCTTACACGGATGCGACATTAAAATAGTCCCTAACTGCATTGTCTCTTCACATTTCTAACTAACTTTAGGTTTGCTCCGGTGCGGTAAGTGTCAAAAACGCAAGATTATCTTTAGATAATCTGGACTATATGGTAAAATCAAACTCAAAAGTCAAAACACCAACTCGATATTAAATTTTTATAGTAAACGTCAACTTGACACTCTTGACAGCTGAATTAATTTATTATAAATTGGAAATATTCGGTCGTACAAAAAATATTGTTTGTACCACAACAGTAAAATTCGATTTTGGCCCTAGTGTAGGTATTTCCCTTGGCTACGTCTCGTGAATCGTTATCTCTCACACATATTGGTCAAAATCTGTAATTTTACGCCCTTTATCCAAAAATAACTATTATACTTTTAGGAAATGTTTATCTATACCTACATCTGTCAATGGGTAAACAATTAAACATTTCTCTATTTCATGAATTCGTTTGTTAAAAAATTTATAATTATTAAGTATGGACCATACCATAGAGACGTACTTAGCAACTTATTGGAGAGAACCAGGGAAAACAACATTCTCAATTCTACTTTTTATTCCTAAAGAGAAAGGATGGACTTGAAAACTGCTGGTTTTGAACTTGAATTTTTTTTGTGTAATTAGCTTATTTTATTACCTAAACATCATCAATTTTTCCGTATATTCCAAGTTTCCAAGATTGTAGGCTACGCGCTATACGCTACGCTCTACGCTTGAAGATTGGTTACCATTGTACCAAATGTAACCTTTCACATATTTATGCGCGCACCTATGTGAAAGGTTACATTTGGTACAATCAATGGTAACCAATCTTCAAGCGTAGATCGTAGCGCGTAGCCTACGCGCTTCATGTGAAACGGGGCTTATTTCTGAAATCCGTGTTTTCTTTGACGTTTAAAATTTTATTTTGTTTTCCATAGAGATTGGGACAAAACCGAAATCGTCGATTTTTAATAAATTCATCAAATTGTGAACAAAATTGTCTTTCGACTAGCCTCATCCGCTAATCCTTATAGGTTCAGGAATCAAGAATATAAAAAAATGTGGTGACTCATGTTATTTGCCCAGGTTTTAAGAACAAAATTGTCAACCAGTATTTCGGACAATCCATAATTTTTTCAAAAGTAATACGTATTTACAATGTTTTTATTATTTTTCCCGAGGGGTATCCATTCTCTCCAGTCGATTAACAAAAATTGAGATGTCATCTGCAGTCAATGGCAGCCATGCAGTAATGGGCAGTCAACCGCAGTCAGTGTACAAATTCAGAACAGTGGTTGACCCCTCAACTTTTCCCATTAACCGAATCCCAAAAACTATACGGTAAAGGGTTAATAATTTGAACAAGTTCTTATAAGAATAACGAAAAGAAATATAGACATCTGAAAGCTTACTCTCCATTTGGGCTCTGATTCTCTTTTTTACAGAAGGACAGTATACAGTGAATGTCTTTTGTGATTATCTATATTAATATAAACACCCACTAAAGAAGACGTGTTAGAAACTTAGCGTGCTCACTTAGCAACTCTTTATCTGCTAAAATCCTCCAGTTCTTTCTGAGTGTGGAATAACTTGACGAGCGACGGGAATGAAGGTGCCGTTGCTAGGAGAGTGCACAATGAGCTCGATTTTGTCGACCTAATCATTTTATATGAAGATGATGAGGTGGTTATCAGTAGATAACCACCTCTTAGTCCAGTTTATTTTAAAATGGGTTTTCGAAGTTTAATAATGACAGCCCAGGGTGCCACATACCAACTAAAAAGACTTTGAATTTTAAACAAATTAAATTGTAATGTGACAACAAAAGCACGGGAATCGGGAATCTAAGCTTTAACGTCGAACGTCAAAATTTTTGTTAAAGCTTAGATTCCCGTGCTTTTGCTCCGTGAGCCGATTCAGTACTAACAAGTTAGTACGACATTTAGTCCATGTAAAATGGCTCTAACTGCATTGTCTCTTCACATTTCTAACTAACTTTAGTTAATCTCTGATAATCTGGACTATATCTCTAATTAAGCAAAACCGAAAGCAGGCTCTTGTTGTTTCGACACTAATTTTAATAATTCATAAATTTTAAATTAAGTCTTTGTGCTATACAGTTTTTAAATATGTACATAAAAATACCTTTTGTTTCTGGTGCCATGATTATGTATCTCATTATTTGAAATATCATACCTTATGAACAAATTTAAGTACCTTTACTTTAAGATTCAGTACAATTACTAAGTTGGTGCGGAATAAAAAAACTTACGTTCTTACTTAAACTTTATATTCATTATTAACGGCTAGGTGGTCAATTAAAGCATTACTTCCGTTCTTCTATACTTAATTACTTTGCTAGTAAGTAACCTACCGGAACATAATTTTTTAAAGATCTTTTTAATGGTCTTTGTTACTTAACTTCTTTTTTTGATGATTCTATAATCGTTTTCTCGTTTTATACAATAAACTATTTTATATAAAAAAATTATTTCTATAAAGAAAAGGAAGTCGCTCATTCGTAAATGAGATGTCATTAAAAACATTTTGACAAGATAAATAGGACGAATTTAATAAAATAAATGTTGGAGTTTTGTACAGGTGAAAAGCCACCCAAGTTGCATTATCGCATTGAAATCTACCTCTTTTATGCTTTAAATAGGTAATGACTGATTATAAAAAGTGTTAAGTTACTAATCAATTGTCAACTGTAATATCACAAGACCTCATTTTTCAATCGATAAAAAATTGACATTTGCATGAAAGTGTCAAAATGCATGTACATTTATTGAGACCTTTTTGAGCATTATTAATCTGAATAAAGCTCGAGCGCGCAGCGCGAGGGCTTTTATCTTGCATTAATTTTTTTGTAGATTGAAAAATGAGGTCGAATTATATTCGATAAGACAATTTTTTTTTAAAAAGGTAACGTGATTATGTACAAAAAAAAATTGTCTATATTAATATCCCTCCGTATAAAAATTGAAAATAAATATTTTTTTCAATTTTTTTCCTTTTTTTCCTTATGAGATTACAGCTTGATTTTTGAATTCACAGCAGCACAGTAGCAGATTTTTGAGTTCACTGTTCGAGAAGGTGTGATTAGTTTTCTCCTAACTCTTATATTAACTGAGATACCCCATCCCGACAAACAATTTGAACCACCCTGTATAATAAAATAGTTTATTTATCACTGTTAGGTAAGGAAACGCTTCTTTTCTTTATAATCAGTTTAAAAACAATAAAATATTTATTACTTCTATTTCCTGTTCTATAATACTATAATTTCTGAAAATCACTTTTTTTGCTTCGTTTGGAACCTCAAAGATATGTTAGACGAGTCGACTCTAACTTAACTTTTTAATAAGCCTCTTAACTATGTCGTCAAATTTACCTGATGGTGAAGTAGTATCATATTATTAATTCCTAATTAAATTATTTAAAAAGCCAAAACAAACAAATTTACCTCATTAGTAGTTTATCCGTTACATTAATTAATAAATTTATTTATATCTAATTAAATAATCAATTAATGAATTAATTAATTGTAAAAAATTATTCAAATAGGTAATATTAAAACTATTAGATTCGCCAAATCAAGTTCAAATCAACTTTTTAAGCGTCTCCACTTGCAATTAGAATAGCTTGAAACGTTTTCCAAACATTTTTATTTGTAGTCAATAATTGCATTAAGAAGCTTCTAGAGAAAAATTTTGCCTACAGCTTACTGTAGAGAGGATATGACAGATGTTTAGTACCGGATTCATTTAGCCAACAAATGCAACTTGTGTCATGTGAAGTTTATACAGAACCAACGTTTAAAGGTTTATACACGTTGCCATATGCCAAAAATAATAATTACAGTTTCTAATACTTAAAGATAGACGTATAATTACTAGGCATTTCTAATAATTTTAACCAAATATAGAAACAAATTTTATTGAAATTATATACAAGGATAGAAGATTTTACTTTTTCTTTTTGATAATTATTACCAGATCTTGTGGTATACAAATCATCAACAACAGTCTATTTCGTATAACATATGGTTATACTTCAAAATATGCCACTAACCAAGGTGTTACAAATAACGGTCATCATCATGCAGCAAGAAGTGAAAATCTTTGTAATATACAAAGATGTCCATCATATTTAAAAAAGTCGAGAAAAATTACATTTTGCATAAAATCACCCTGCATAGCATTACACTTTTTCGAACAATTTATCACGTATTTTATAAACCAACTACTCTCAAAAGTCGGTGCCATAAACAGTGAAAAATCCTGATTACATTCTTTGGCATTATATAGCTCCAAAGTTGACTCTTTTTCAACATTAATGTTACAGTATCTCCAGAACAGTTAGTGATAGGTAGGTAAGATCTACAATGTTTTGATTCTAAATGTTACGGGGAATCCACATATGTAAAATTATTTAGGGTTCAAGGTCCAATTTAAAAAAAAACACAAGTTTGATTGGTATTCTTTTGTGAATCACCCTGTAATATTGCATCACAGAATAGTGATTTCTGATGAATTATTAATAGAAAAAGGCATATCTCAATGGGTGCATTCACCGGACGTAACAGTTGTGGAGCAGCTACCAACCGCTACATCACTAACGCTACTATCGTGGGGTAATTTTGTTAAATGAATAGGTATCGAGATAATTCAACATATTGCAAATGAAATGCGCTCGAAAAAATGGCGATCGCTCCGCACACGTTCTTAAAATAGGGGTAAGTTACTGAACGATTTGGTAGCTGCTCCACAACTGTTACGTCCGGTGAATGCACCCAATGTAAACATTATGTATTAACCTTCTGGAGGCGTTTGAATTTTGGTTTAACAGAAGAATCACATGGGTGGAGTAAATGACCAACACCGCAGTGTTGGAAAGAACAAACTGCTGCCGAGAATTCCTAAAGACTGTCAAATGTAGAAAAATATCTTAGGTCGGTCACATCTTGATAGGGAAGAAATATCAGTGGCTTCAAGGGATTGTAAAGGAAAAGCGTAGATCACGACTTAAAATTATCCGCAAATGCAAAAGAGTGCAGATTGCAGAGCACCTTTTGAAGGTGGCAGAAAATTAAGCTGCTGGCGCTAACTTGATCTCTGACGTTAGGAAAACTTGATATAGCAGTGAAAGAAGACTTATCTAACTTCCTCCCTAAAATATTGCTTAAGTGTATAAAAACAGCCTATTATTAGGTACCGACACGGTATTACCGAGTGACAAGATAATAAACTAATATACCGGTGATTTTGAAATTTCAATTTTTGGGGCATTATGCTTCGAAACGAGACTTGGAAAATAGGAAAAAATTGATAATGTTTAAAGTAATAAAATAAAATAAAGTAATAATACAAAAAATTTAAACTTTTAAAACCACCGATATCTAAGTCTATTCTTTCTCTTTCATTTGACACCTTATTTGTAGAAAAATATTGAGTATTTTGAAAGATCTTGCGGAATCAAGTTTGTAAATTATTTTTTTTACGATATTTTTTACTCTCTGTCATATAACACAAATAGAGCGTGTCACTTGTCATGAAGTTCAATTTTATTCCACGAGGTTCGCACAATCGACGGTCCCAAACGTCAAATTACACTATTACCAAATTACTTAATTCAAACAAATTTGAAAAAATTCCTATAATTATATACAATAAAAGTAATTTGGTAATACTGTAATTTGACGTTTGGAACCGTCGATTGTGCGAACCTCGTGGAATAAAATTGAACTTCATGACAAGTGACACGCTCTATTAACGACAAACGTCAGAAATTAGTGTACTAATGTTGTTGTAGATGGCTGACTTTTCAATATAAAATGCGACTTGGTTAAATGGAGACGCAAATATAAGCCATAGCGTGGATTTTTACCGCATCGAGTTGTGAGAAAAAAGTAAAATGGTGTGTGCGTTCACTTTTCTAATAAAATTAAATAATAAATCGGTATTGTCATGGTAGCAACGTGAGATTATTTCTTATCACCTTCCATCGAAAAAGTGAATTTATTTTTTCATAATCAAAAGAGCATCAAGAGCAAAAGATAGTGCTTTGATGAAAAGGTTCATTTTTCGTCCAAATAATTTAACCATCGAATGTCACATTTTGACACAAGCAAATAAAATACATAGTTATTTATGATAAAAAGACGAAAAGTTGAATTTTTCGGACGAATACGTGAAGTTGCTGGAAGAGGCGAAGCCGAGTCCAAAAAACATTTTCACCAGTGTGTCATACAATATTTTTTTTTCGGTTGTAAGAAAATAAAAATATTAAGATGTATTTTAAAAAATTTCATTTAATACCTAATGTCAATCTGACATTTATTTTAATTTAATTATATCAAAGTCTGTCAATTAACAAATTTTACACGCCAAAAAACAGTTTTCGTCCTGGACTAAAAGTGTAAGTGTTATTAGTCCCGCCAGGATTAAGTCAATTATGACGCATCGCAGTATGTAATAAGAAATGTCGGTATAAAATATTTTTTCTTTGTCTAATATTGTAATAAAAAAAGACGTATATAAAAACATACGTCTACTGTATAAACTATATGGTATAGTATTTTTCAGATATCTTGACATGTACGTCATCATATCGCTAGATTCAAGTAATGCGCAACATACAGTAGTTCTCAATAGTTAGGTACTCACGTCATTCACGATTATTTTATAGGTTAGCTTGTCAAGTTCCAAAATAGATATGTTTTTAAAGCAATAAAATATTTGAAAATTGAAACGTCAAATTGTGTCAAAACATTTTATTGACTACTCGTTCTCAAAAATTAATGTTGGATATACGTTTTTATTTAAATGACATAAAATAATGGATCGAACAAGTAATCTATAGATACGTAAGTCGTAAATTGCATCAACATACGTCCATTGTTTATTCTGTTGGCATGTGAGTACAAACAACTAAAACGTAATGCGTAGATTGAAGCATACACATGTCAAGTTATTTGAAATGGACTTTAGATAAAAACGTATGTCGAGCATTTCAGACTTTTATTAGATGTCAGTTGGATGTTTTGAGGTTATGTTATGTCAGTTAAATTTAAATCAGTTTTTTTAATAAAAATTAGTTTTTTCTTTATCACAAAATGTTTAACGTAATGAAGTGGTACGATATACCTAGTACATGGAAAGTTTCTTTGAATGAAATGGACAGCCTCACAATAAATTATTGACGATGGTTTTCTTCAAAATTACCTAGCTTTCTCTCAGAAGTAAAATTTTCGGTTGCACTTTTTACTATTTTATACAAAAATTTCGTGTAACAAAAATATTGATTTAAATTAATCAATGCGCTTCTGAGAAGATCTTTGGATTCCTCTGCACTTAACACAATTTAACGAATCAAGGGGTTAATTACTGGCCTGTAAAATGTTATAATAAACTCATGAAGTTGTGTATGTGAGCATCGACTGAGTAATTATTTTTTCTAAAATTGTTGAATTTGTTGATTTGCTAATCGTGTGATGTTTTTATCGTCGGTTTTAACAGTGACAAGATGTGGGTTTCTTGGGTTCCAAAACCCAGTGCCTCTGCTACTCACTTTTTTGCGGCCCTTGAGTAAGTCTATAAGCAAAATAGCATTTATACTAGATCATTGATCATCGAGCGACCCTACGTCCTAAAACGCAGGTTTACATTCCACAAAATCAGACATTTTCAAAAAATCTTGACTATTAAACTTTCTGTCAATAGATAAATCGATCGGAAATCTGTTATTACACTTTGATTGCTTTTCATTCTTCGTTTAAAGTGTTTCCAGGAATGTATTCCATAATTTAGGACGGAGAGAAAAACTTAAAATAAAGTAAACTGGATGTACAACTTTATTTAATTTAAAATTCCCGCTTAAAATGTACATCGCAACATACTTGTGTCGCCACCACGGACAAACAATGAATTAACTTAATTAATTTTGACGTTTCTGAAATTGTATATTAAAGCTTAATTCTCAGCTATCCGAAACCGTCGTATACGACGATACAAAAGTTTTCCTATTGGTGGAATTTCAAAATTTTTCGAAATTCCACCAATAGGAAAACTTTCGTATCGTCGTATACGACGGTTTCGGATAGCTGAGAATTAAGCTTAAGAGCGGACATACGTTTACAACAGATTGATGCTTACACTTTAGAGCGATGAGTCATAATTGACTTTAACCTGCCGGAACTATATAAAATGACGTTAAAAAAATCACAATTTTTTTAGATAAATCATCACATTGTAGCAACAATTGCCATTTTTTAAGTAGAAATTTTTACATTACATCTCCAAATGTTCAACAGGCAACAAAAATGGTAAATTTTCGTTATCGGAAAGTTTGTTTAGACTATTCTGTAGAATTTTCCTGCAAACTATTTCTAATTCATCCTCTACCAGTATTAGACCGTGGGCCCTTAACAGAAAAAAGGGGGTGATCGTATTCAGGCTGAGCTCTTGGGGATAAGTTATTTGATACTCACCGAATACGAAAATCCGGTTGGCTTCCGTGGACACTGGCTTAAGCCCTCACAGTCCTTCAATGAAATTGTTAAAAATATTCGGTAAAAAAGTTTATAGTATTCGGGTTGCCACTTTGCCATTCTTTCATTTATATGAAATTAATCGACCAAAAAATTTGGCTTCCCTCCACAGTGGCTTAGTCAGCGTTGAAGCTGGGCCGAAGTCAACATTTTCAGACCATACAACTTCCAAACAGTATTCGGGCTGCCTTTTGGCAAATCAACTATTTTCGACCTAACAAGTCAGTATTTTCATTTGGCATCCTTCTCTGGTGGCTTACCCTCTCTCCTCCTAATTAAAAGTTGCGTGTGAAGAGTTGATAAAATACCTGACAGTATTTGGGCTCAAATTTTTATATTAAGGTATTAGCACTGTACAAGATCAAAATATGTCATTGGCATCCAAATTCAGTGGATGCTTCCAAATGCTTCCCAAGAAAGAAATAAATTTAAAAATTAGCTTTTTACAATAGGTAAATGACATTATTTGGGTTCCAAT
Organism: Malthinus seriepunctatus; assembly: GCA_963924605.1. Classification (NCBI taxonomy): domain Eukaryota; kingdom Metazoa; phylum Arthropoda; class Insecta; order Coleoptera; family Cantharidae; genus Malthinus; species Malthinus seriepunctatus. The sequence continues at coordinate 50,225,081 of OZ004600.1, forward strand.
TTTTATAGTAACTCACTGGCAGTGTAAAAGAACAAATAATGTAATTGGCACCCAAATTCAGTGGATGCTTCCGAATGCTTCCCAAGAAAGAAATGAACTTAAAATTTTGCTTTTTGCGATAGGTAGCTGACAGTATTTGGGTTCCAATTTTTATAGTAACTCACTGGCAGTGTAAAAGAACAAATAATGTAATTGGCATCCAAATTCCCACTGAATACAAAAATTGCGGTTACCAAAGCGAAATCTTAACCGGAAGCGTGATATTCAAGATGATACTCAAGATGTCCGATTTGTTATTTTTTTATAGAATAATTATGGACAATTAGTACAAATATTTTCATTAGTTCAGATAGATAATTTTATACTCTACTATTTTTATTAGAGGTAAAACTAGCTTCAGATCACTCCTTGTAAGGAGCTAGAGTCGGAAGAAGTATCGTGAAATTGGAACAAAATTCCAATATCGAAATGCTAGAGGAATTTCATAAAACATTTTTCTAACCTATGGTCTCCTAATATTTCGACCATGCTAAATCCAAAAATTGCGGTTATCAAAGCGAAATTTAAACCGGAAGTAAAATATTCAAGATGGCGACAAATATGTCTGCTTTATTATTTAAGATTTATTTATTTGGATGGAATAATTATTATTGAAATTAGGACTATAATAACTATTTTCATTTAATTAGATATACAAAGTGCTCTACAATGTTTATTAGACGTAAAATTACTGTTAGATTGCTTCTTATGGAGCTAAAGACACCGTGCGCGTAAAAAGTATTGTTCTTAGCGTATGTTTCATATAAACATAAATTACTAAGAATTTCATGTTCTATCAAATGGAGTAAACACAATTTCGATATTTTTATTTCTTATCGAGTTAGTTTCTTCAAATGTTAAGGGCACATTTACCCCATGATGCACATCACTGGGGGTGGTGCCCTTTTCACAAGCTCTATCTACACCCTTAATCCTAGCTAATTCCAAATTTGTATCTGCATAAATATGTGGATTTTCAAGAATAAAACTTAAAGTGCCTGTTATTAACCTCTTTGAGCACTGCTAAAGCCACTGGAAACGACTTAACTTTTCAATAGAAACTAAAATATGTATGACTAACAATTACACGAAGTGGCTTCCTGAATACTATCACCTTATATTTCCCATCTGAACGTACAACATAAAATCCTCTTACCTCCCCTTAAAGCCACGCAATTTGGATGCCAATGACATATTTTGATTTTGTACAGTGCTAATACCTTAATATAAAAATTTGAGCCCAAATACTGTCAGGTATTTTATCAACTCTTCACACGCAACTTTTAATTAGTGAGGAGAGAGGGTAAGCCACCAGAGAAGGATGCCAAATGAAAATACTGACTTGTTAGGTCGAAAATAGTTGATTTGCCAAAAGGCAGCCCGAATACTGTTTGGAAGTTGTATGGTCTGAAAATGTTGACTTCGGCCCAGCTTCAACGCTGACTAAGCCACTGTGGAGGGAAGCCAAATTTTTTGGTCGATTAATTTCATGTAAATGAAAGAATGGCAAAGTGGCAACCCGAATACTATAAACTTTTCTACCGAATATTTTTAACAATTTCATTGAGGGCTTAAGCCAGTGTCCACGGAAGCCAACCGGATTTTCGTATTCGGTGAGTATCAAATAACTTATCCCCAAGAGCTCAGCCTGAATACGATCACCCCCTTTTTTCTGTTACAGGCCCCAAGATTATATGGTATATTTAAAAAAATTAAAAACGTGTGGTTTGGATTTGGAGAATATTTTTGGCAAACCTTCTAGGTCGATATTATTAAGCCATTCTAATCAAAATACTGTAATTTTTATGTCTATAAAAACTGTTATTAACGTAGTTTCTTATTCTTATGCTTTTAATGTTCACGTAATTATTACAAACTATATATACTAAGAAGGTACCTATGCATGCGCTCCAAAAGCTTCGCTTTGTCGAAATACGCGTTTACGTAAGATTTACTAATTATACTAATTTAGTATCAATTTCCATATGTACTTTAATTAATACCTTTTGTACCAATAATCGATAGAACAAAAACAAAAAGCCTCACTTTGAGGACTTACCTTCCGTGTTTTAGCACACTCGATCGACCAACTGCTTTTTTCTCGTCTTTTTACTAAAAAAAGTAAAATTATTTCTTATGTTATACAACCATATTTAAAAACGTTTTAATGTCAGTAAATAGCCAATTATTACCTGCACAGCACATGCCCATTTCAAGTGGTTGAAATTTTAGCCCTTATTAGTCTATTAATTACGCACTTTTAATTTGAAGATTAAAACCGAACAACAACAGAATAATTAACATGTCCGCACCTGTACAAAATCACAACTAATCGAATTTCAAAACATTTTTCATATTTGTACCTAAAAGTTTTAACTATTGATAATAACATTGCGATAGCAGCGATAATCCTTCAAGTTTTAAAAAGAAACATTTGGTACAAATATAAAAATTAAATAGGTAAATAATTACTATTTTTTATTAAAATCGATGAAATCGAAATTTTTCCAAGATGTTAACAAACCGCAGGGTGTTCCTAAAACACATTTTTATATTTTTCTTTTCCGTTTTAACCGGAAGCCAGAAGTGATTCTAAATAAAAAATATTAAAATGTTCACATTTCAAAAATGTAAAAATATACAGGGTGTTGTGTTTAAATTAAGAAAGTTGGTATCGTTTTCTGCTGACCCAGAAGTTAAAATATAAAGTTTTTGATGTCCCCTGATAGACAGAAAGATTATCAAAATAAACGATATTTTTAATTCGCGATTCTTCTTCATCATGTGCGTATTCCTCAGAGAAGAGTGTTCGCGATCATTCGCCGAGACACTGCTTTCTTGAACAGTTGGGTTGATGTCAAGTCGGACGATTGGCAACGCTAATGTAGACTCCGTAACTTACGAAAAGAATAGGGCGTAGCCAATATCTTGCGTAGTACAGTAGTGCTCTCTCTATCTCTCTCTCTGTATTTCTAAAATTGATGAGACCGTTACCAGACACATTTTCGTTATAGCGCATTGACTCCGCCCTATTCTTTACAAAAGTTTCGTAGTCTATCTGTACTTATTGGACGTTTGAGACAACCAGATTGTCTTAAAAAGGTGGGATTGCAAAAATTAAATGCGATTATTTAATACATAACATTATCGACCAGCGAACTAAACTATTTACCCTTTGTTTAGGCCAGTAGTTCTCAACCTTTTTAGGTGACGACGCCCATCCACAAAATATGAAAAATTTAAAAATTGAATTTTAGAAAAAGTCTCTTTCCCAAATGTTTTGTTGTAAAGGTATGAAAAGTAAAACAAATCTTCTAAGTCCACTGCGCCCCTTTGATCTGATCGAGGCACCCTGGTTGAGAAACACTGGTTTAGGCAAAATTAGAAAGAACTTAAGACTTTGCTGCTTAATTATTTTGAATAACTAGGTAGCTATTTATGGATGTTGCCTTTGAGTCGCTAAAATGTCTAAACATTAACAAGCCATAAAGTCGTGCTCGTGCATAAAGCATATTTCTTTGCAGTTTCCAATTATGATGCTAGTTATGCTGGTGCTATAAACAAAGCCGTAAAATTCAAATAATTCATAACAAAGTTAACCTATTAGCGAAAAATTAAGTTCACAAATAGTGAAGCATTTTGTTGCAAAAAATTAACATGGTATACTACTTTACCAAAGTTCGTATCTAGGTAATCCTCCCATCTCCAAATTATTTGAAAAAGCTCTACAAGATTTAATTACCTATTTAAAATACTCAGTCGTTCAGTTTTCTAATTTTTGCAGGAAAATGTAATAACAACATATCAGGTTTTTTGATTATCACTGCATAATTTCTCATTTAAAACTTCATGGGAAGCAAATAATAAATTTAAAAAAAAGTTTACTGAGTAAAATCAATATTTACAATCGAAACTGGACATTCTGTATATTTAATATTAAAGATTTCGATTTTATTAGGGTAAGACAGGTACTGTTATAGCTAAAATTCTCTTTTCCTTTAACTTTTCGCCTGATGGCAAAAGTTTTTAATAATTAATTTTCTTTGAAAATGTTTCAAGCGTTACGATCGACAGCTAAATAATTTTATTTCAAGATGAAATAATTTTTTATTTTATTAAAGAAATGTATGTGGAACACTATTATATTTATAATAATAGTTTCCCGAAAAGCACTGTACGAAATGATTTGCATCAAATATCACTTAGTACTTGCGGTATAATCATGGAACGGAGGAGCATCTTTACATTACCATTTATGCTATTTTGATTAATTACAGAGTGATTTATACACCACATACAGGTTCAATAAAAAGTAAGGAACCGCAAAATATCTTTTTTAGGCCATAAAAAAAATACATAAGTTCATAAATATTATTTGATAAAAGTTGTAGAACTGTAACCAAAGTTTAATGTGGGATCCTATAACACAGAATACGTCCTGATACTCCTGTCTAGGCCCGACACTTAAAAAAATATATCGTCGGAGATTCCGCAACCCTCGTATTAGACAATTTTTGACATTTTTAGATTTTTATATATTAAGCTGCAAGAATTTAATTAGCATTATGTTCAAAAAGTTAAAGCCGTTATTGCATCTGTAATCAAAGTCATCTGATCCAAAGAGATCATAATGTGCACGCAAAAACAGTTATTAGTTCAGCTTTCTTATTAATAAATATTATAAATTATACTTTTAGAAAACACTTCTGTTTAAACTTAAAAAAAGTGTTGAAATTCAACTAAAACTAAAAAAAATCAAAAACCAATTAAAAAGGTTTTTTATCGCTCCTGTCAAACTTGCGAAAGTGCTTATACGAGGTTTTGCAGAATCTCCGACGATATATCGAATATTGATATACGAAAATTATGGATATTTTCGATATTATTGAAATCCCGATAATATTGGTAATATCGATAATATCGAAAATATCGTTGTTATCGTAAATTTGTTAAATATTATTCAACTTTATTATTGAAAAAGAAAACACAACCCCAAAAAATGCAAATGCTCCACCCTGTTAGTAATTAAAAAAATCGGTTAAGTAGTTTTTGCCCCACATAGTTCCGGACATACACACACGCACACAGACATTTCGATTCAAAAAATTTTTCAATTTCCTCTTACTATAGTAAGAAGAGAGCTGGATATACATTAGTAGCTACGTCATAGCGTTTTTAAAAAATTTATTTTGGGCTTAATATTCGAGTTAGAGAAAAAATTTAAAAAAGTGATAAGTTGTTTGTTTAGTTCTTTACGTTTTTATAGAAAAAAGTACAAAATTCGATTGTAGGACAATTCCACATTAAATTGTTATTATTTTTCATTAGTTCACAATAAAAAAATAATTTTTAATACACTTCGAAAGCTAATGTAATAAAGTGTAAAATAAAAAACAAACGACATTGATCCGATCAGTACAACTGTAGATAATAAATTTCAAGTATGAGAAGATTGGAGAAAATCCAGCAAATTATCGAAAATTCATATGTGAATATTTACGAAAAAAAAATTTTTTCAGCAAAATCGTGAAATACGGGTCAATTAATTTGTTGAAAGATGCAAAAAAATTTTTTTATCGCATTTGAAGAAGTATTTCTGAAGTATAATACAAGAAGAAGGATTTTGAACATAATATTTTTAGTTTAGAACGACCTCTCGTTTAAGTGGCAATTGGAGTAATATTATATTTTTTACACTGTAATTTTCTCATGTTTTAAAACTTCTTAAAATTAGCTGTAATAAGTACGAAAAAGTTCAGTTATGGCAACATCAGAGCGTTTATTGATTGCTTATGATTAGTCAGTTAGGCAATCTCAAAGTTGAAAAAAAACATTATTACTAGTTGATCAGAATTACAGGTCCTAAAAGAACATGTTCTATATAAAGTCCTATCTCACCTTGATGAGAGCCATCACGAGTACATAAATAATAGTAGCTATTGCTGAAACAAATAAATAATACAAAATATAATTATAAATTTAATATGTAATTAATTTTACCATAACACATACTTTTATGACCGTCTAATTAGTAATTACCAATTTACCAAGCTGAGCTTTTGTAAGTAAACAGTTCCTTCAGTTCAACCGTTTGATGAACGTCTGCGTGCACTTGTTTGAATTTCTCTCGATCAAAAGAAATGCTTCCATGAATTTTGCTCAATAATCTATTCGAAATTATTAGAATGTTTTTCCTTGTCAATTTTCTCTCGTCTTCGAATTCTAAATCTGCACATTTTTGAATAAAAACACAAACTCGTTTGATTGAGGAATAATAGGGTAAATTACGTTTAAACGACACTTCTGAAAGAAGAATTTTCCACCTTGAGGATTGTGGAACAAGAATTAATAGGTTGTTGGAAGCTTCTAAAGCTTCTTCGTGCTGAATTACTTGCAAAAATAAACATTATTTATAAAGAAAATAACAACTACTTCCATATATTTTTCTTACTAGTAAGTGTCGAGTATTTGATTAATAGTCATTAAAATAGTATGAGATCAAAGTAATTAAGTATTTTTGAATGGTAAATTGAATGACGAGTTGATAAAATTCGCTTCCTTATTTTTTAGCCGTGGCACGCCGTTGATTGCATAATGTATTGTTCTTCTAGTTCTTGTACGTGTATCTTTAAAAAGCCCACCACTACCGACACCCTCTCTCTTCTTTCTTCTTCCTATGATGGTAACAACTCGAGAGGTTAGCAAACTAACTGGTAATTGCTTTGTTCTGGTTGTAAACGACGAGCTTAGATATGCTTATGGTTTTGGTGATGAACACTGCTCTTTTAGAGCTTATGATCTAGTGTTCCAAGTGGCTTGTCGCATACGGCAAGCGAATGACTAATAACCATCAGCGGTTGTGTCACGGTGGCGAGCGTAGTTACAGGTGCAATGTCCTCGTGCAGGTGAGGGGCAGGGACGATCTACCTGTCGCTGCTGCCCAGTGCTAGTGTGAGTCAGTTCGCGATCCGCCGTTCTTTGTGGTTGTTGTTGTTGTCTACTGATATGTACTTGGCCTGTGAATGGCACTGGAAGAATTCACGGGGTTCTTTAACTACTCGTGGACTTTGAGTGCCATCCCCAGAGTCGGAGATTTTCGTTACATTCATCGAATAAAAACATTTAATTAAATGTATTTTAAATGCAAATCATCATTTGACGTCAACAAATTACACGATACTAGGAAGTGAGTGTAATACGTGGTGTAAGTTTTGAATTCGCTTCAAAAGAGTTGGAGGATTCTTCGTGAGTGCGTGTTTACGTTTAATAGACTTGGTACGGCGTCCTTGGTACGAGGTACACATACCTATTACATACGCTCGTATACCTACTTAATCTAACCGTATCGAACTAATTTTGCTTTATGTAGGTACGTGTGTTTACACTATTGGTAAGTTGAAATCTCTAAATCCAAACTTTTATTCCTATAGCTAAATGAAGATTTTCACAAGAAAGGCATTAAAAAATTACCGACACCTACGTTTAGATATCTTTAAACATCGATCAACCCACACCGATGACAAGTATCAAACAAACTTTTTCGAAAATGCCGCAATAATTAAAATTTACCTGTTGAATTCGTACGTTACGTAACATCCGACACGTAAATATGAAAATGAAAACAATTATCTTGCTCCGAGTATGTAATTTTGTAATTTAATGCCCATTGTTTATACCTTCAAATTTTATATTGAGTTATTTCGGTGAGGAATTTCTTCGTTCTAACAACAGGTAGATTTCAAAAAAGATACATCATAATGATGATTTAATTAATGGTTTTTCATTCAAAACAAATTTTGTGTAGAAACTTCACGACGACCGACGCTTCAATTTAAATATGCTTTTGGTATTTGACTCTTTTTTATCCAAAGCCAGCTCGGTCGGATTTTTGTTTAGAAGAGCTTGCTCGTATGGCATATTATATCGATTCGACATAGTAGATGAACAGTAAAATTATTACAGGTAGGATCTTGGCAATGGCCGTGTAAGATGTAGCCGTTCCGCTTCAGTCGGCCAACGTCCGGGAAGCGATGCCCGGAGTTGTCAGTCCATAACGTAAACCCCTCTCACCGTTTCGGTCCGGTGCTTGCCCGCATGTTTAAACCCATTATCATCAACCAGGTACGGGAAGATACGCCACTGACTAGACCGGAAAACACGATCAAACAACTATAGGGTCATTGCGAAGCCACGAATATTAGACTTTCTTCCCATCGTTTGTGGTTTTTTTAACAACAAATTGCTTTCTTTTTTTTTAATCACAATTTTCGAAACATTTTGACCTTTAAACACGAAATATTTTTGTTCAAACTAATGGAACTTGACTTTTTATGTTTAATTGTGCACAATTTGCGTGTTTTTTCCCATCAAATTATTTTAACGAGTTTTGCCAAAAGTTTGTGGCAAGAGTATTTGGTAAATACTATACTTGAGTCATCAAATTTTTTGAGACATGAATAAAACTAAGACACAGCTCATAATGGACTATTTAAATCACTCATCTTTGTCGCTCTTCCATAATTCCATAACCTTCTTCACATATGGTCAGCTTCACAATTATTGGACACCCTGGCTATACGCCAGGGAGATTATTAGCCAACAACGACAAAAGGACAGAAGCGGAGGTTGTTGATTTACTACTTGCTGGCAAAATAAATTTGCCCCTCAATTTAAGTATGGGGTGTTATGATGGTTACATCCACAATTCGTGCTAAACGTATAGACAGGGTGGCCATTAATTTTCAAGCTGAATGTACATTGTCTCCTACATTAGACTTTGCACAAGACAAAAAGGGACCATAAGAACTTCACTTATTTTGTTTGCTTAGAAAGTCTCATCATGCATATACAACGTTAATGAGCTTGAGAGAAACATATAAATTACTTTGGACATAGTGTCAAAAGTTCGAGTTTATCAGAAGAGTCGTTCAACGTCTTTTGCATTTACCTCTGTTCTGTTAATCCTTATATGAAACTGGAATCCGCGCATTGTTTAGATAATGATAGCTTTAAAAGGTACCGACCATAAGGGTCGATACTTTAAATCTCGGTTAAAAACTAAACATGTTATCTAACCAACCCTACTTATAAAGGCGGTTGACTTTAAAGGCTGATTTTCACATATAGGGCCGTGCTCGTGCCGTGTTCGTGTCGTGCTGAAGCAGTGTCGTTTCCATGTCAATCACAAAATTTACATTTCCTTAAAAAATACATTGAAGTACAGTTTTCAATTTATACATGAGGGTCTGGGTTGCGTCTTGGGCAGTCCGGGCTACGATCGTGCCGTACTATTAGGCGACTGAGCCGTTTCGACGGTAACAACCCGACCCCATTTTGCTACAACCCGTTGGTCGCTTCTTAAAGTTCCATGTGACAACTCTGCACAGGGTAAGTGTCAAATGTGCATATTTAGATATAAATCTACCTATATTATGAACGAAGAATTGGTTGCAATTCTTCTTGCAACCATTATTGGTTGCAAGATTATTAGTGACAACGACATGACCACAGCATGAACACATCACAGTCCTATATATGTGAAAATGCTCGCGATTCGCGGCCGCACCACAACACGAGCACGGCACGAACACGGCATGAGCACGGCCTTATATGTGAAAATCAGCCTTTAGTGGGCGAATTTTAACGATGGAGCGGGAAAGTTGATATTTAGACATTCTGCTCGTAACCGTTAGCGACTTTAATATCCGGTTGATATCACTAAAAGTCATAATTCCTGATAGAGTAAGGTTCAAAGAAGCAATGATATACTTGTGTATAGGAAATAAGAGCCTAATTAGTAAGGAAAGTCCAATTGAACTTGTGTAAATCCAAAAAAAAAACAAAGGATATTGTTTTTACCCAACATCCAACATCATAAAGTCGCTAACGGTTACGAGCGGAATGTCTAAATATCAACTTTTCCGCCCATTTGTTAGAAACTGCCCTCTTAAGCACGTATCAAATTTGATTAACCGACACTCAAAGTACCCGCTCTAAGTGTCAGATTTTGTTAATTAATCTTGTTTACCTAATAAGGCGTAGAACAGCACGATCCCAAATAACATGTTTTGTTGCAAACGATTGGAGATGAAAATACCATGAAATTTTTAACCACCAAATCGTTGACTCCTCAAGTTTTATTGCTTGAAGGCAATAAAGCATTCTTTAAATTTACTTCGCATTGATCTTTCCCAAGACATTTTCTGCCTATTGCTATTTTCTGCAGTAAGTAGCTATATTTTGCTCATAGTCGACGATCATAGCATGATCTGCATTTGATTTATGTAGGTACTCACGTAATACACACGTACGTCGTACATCCTTCAGTTTTAGAGGTAGCAGTTGATTTTGGGCTCGTTTTTGAAAAAATAGCGACTAGGAGATTGATATTAAACTAATAAAGATTTGGACGAAGCGACCAAGTATAACGAACCAGTTTCAAATATCTTATAAATCTAAAAATAATCATCGATTGATCTATAACTTTTGTTACAATTTTACTGCAGTTCATTCAGTACACAGTTATTTTTTCAATTATTATTTGAATTTTAAAATATTCTAGTATTTAATGGTAGCGTAGAAATAGTACCTACATATATAATAAAAGCAGTCGAACACGTTATAACGTTTGAATACGTTATATAACATTAATCCATTTCGCATAATTATATTATAATATTCTTTATCGTAACAGAGTAATAATGGATAATCAAATCAGCGACTAATGACTATAAAATATTTCTCGACCTTTCACAGCGTTGATAGGTAACCGCACGCTATAGGTTTCGTAAATTAATGAGAAGTGATTTATATATTTTTCAATTTACTGTACCAGCACAATGTGTACAGGATGGACCAAATTAAGTGTAATCAACGGGCTAAATTATCCAGTGTGACAAAAAAGTTGTCAAGTAGGCACAAGCTCAATTTTGGAAACAACCTTAATGGCCTAACCATGGTAGAATAAATACTATTTATTTAATAAATAATGGTAGAATTATAATTATAATTATTATAATTTTAGAAGAACCATACTATGTCTTCTATATGGAGTAAGTAAAGTATCAGAAATATTCGCTGATACTCAGGACCGTGTCGAGAGGAGGGCCGAAAAATTTCTATTGAAAATGTAAAAAGAATAGTTCACTCTATTCTACTCTATTTTATATGGCTCTGTAGTAAATTGTATTGTAATGGTGCCACATGAAATTTTAAAAATTGAATAATTATTTAAATATTTTAATTAATTAATCTTAATTAATTAATGATATAAATAATTGAATTAATTAATATAATTTAATTAATTAATAATTTAATAAGCTGAGGGCGCTACACGAATTGTCTGCCCCAGGCTCAAAATTAACTAGGCAAGGCTCTGCTGATGCTAAAGCCAAAAATGTTAATATGCGATTCTCAACAGTTTTTCAGTGGTAATATGATTTCTGTTATTTATTATAATAGCAACAAACAACGTAAACAACAGGCTTTGATTATGGCAACAAAAACTCGATCTATAGCAATAAGTAACTTAACAACAATGTCACAACAAATGTTCGATCAGGTTGTCCCGCTGGGGATACCTTTTCTTATTTCTTTGATATTCCGCAATTGCTTCGTTGACTCCACTATTTAATTCTATTTATTACTCAACGAGTATTTTAAAGTTGCTCTCTATTTTTCAGAATTAAAACAAAAACAATGGATCGAGGAAACGAGGAACTTTTACCCGCCGCGTCAAATCTTGTAACTTTGTATTTTCATTAATTAAAATTTAATTTAATATCTTCAGAAAGCGAATTTTACGACTTTTCAAAATATTGAAATATATACAGGGTGTTCCATTTAAATTAAGAAATTTTATCATATTTCCGGTTAAACCGGAAGTCAAAATATAAAGTGTTTGGTATCCTGTAACAGAGAATTTTACGAGCTTTTAAAATATTTAAAAATATACAGGGTGTTCTTAAAAATTTTGATATTTTTGTAATTTCCGGTTTAACCGTTTAAGCGTTTTGTTAATCGAAAATAGTGTCAAATAATAGATATTTATGGGATTGATACCTATATCCATTTTTAAGTTTTCAATTTTATTACAAAAGGAATTAGAGATTTTTTAACTTTGGCCCCTTAGGGTACGTTTCATAAAGGGTGCTACGCATGTGCTGAGCACTTGTCCAACTTAAGTTCCAGATCGAAAGCTTTCTCAAACTCGAACAATTACGTCGGCGCTTCCGGCGGTTATCGGTTGAAAATAAACAAAATGCCAACCTTTTCGAAACTTGCGCATTTACTCGTTCTTTACGTTTGCTTTCAACCGATAACCGCTGAAAGTGGCGACGTAATTGTTCGAGTTTGAAAAAGCTTTATAAAACACGATCTCCAACTTAAGTTGGGCAAGTGCTCAGCACATGCATAGCATCCTTTATGAAACTCACCCTTAAAGGTATGACAATTTTGATGCAATTTTGAAAAACGACTTGCATAGGACAAAAGCCCTATACTTCGGCTACACAATGCCGTTTTGAAATTTTTATAATAATAACTACCGGCCAAGTTATAAGGGAAAAATCACAAAATGGAACAATCGTTCTATTGGCCATCATTTGAATTAAAAAAATTTGATACGTTTTTTTTCATTTGGGGCTCAGATGTACTATCTTATAGCCAAGTAAAAATGAATTTGGTCCAAATTTTCAAATATGCGCCCAAAATAACCACCTTATTTTAACACCCTGTATAAATATCTTATGAAAGCTAAGTTTGTCGGTAATATAGGTAATTTTAAAGTGACTTAAATCAAATTTCATCAAAATCGCTTCAGTAGTTTTAACTCGGGGGGGGGGGGGGGCACACATACAGATATTTGGTTAGAAAAAATCAAATTTTTTTTTTAATTTTTGGAATCAGGAAGCAATAAAAAAGTTTTTTTTATTTTTTCTCCATTTTAACAACTTTTTCTTGAAAAAAGTTAATATGAGTTATACATGGTTATACAAAAATACACATAGACCGAATCATACGAGTAACAAAATAATAAAAACTATTATTGAAGTCACCTAATTGTTACAATTGTAGGTATGCAAATGCAATGCCAATTCAATAGACGCAAAGATTAGCTCACCTTGTTAGGAAAACGCTAAAATACAATGCCGTTGCAGAATTAAAAAGTTTATCACATGTATTCTTAAGTTTTGAAATTACTTTTGCCATTCCCATGAAAATTAGAATAAATATTTATAAACTGAATAATTGATATTATAGCCATTAGGGGGAGTCAATAGAGGCATAAAAACTGCATTGTTTCGAAATTGTGCCCGAAGCATCAATTTTTCTGAAATTTTCGCATTATCTTCTATATTTTCATTTTTTCTCAAGAACCTTTGGTTTTAGAAGAAAATTTTAAGATGAGGCAAAGATTAAGGCAAAAAATGCTTGTTTTAAAATTTCCTATAAAATTATCTAATTTAATTCGATTTTTTTAGGGTTAAAAGTTAGGGACACCCCCCTAAGGGGCAATTCTAGTATAGTGCAATTTTCTTGAAATTTCTACCACAAGATGACATTCATAAGATATGTCGGCAGATTAAAAATCATTAAAATATTTGCAGCACTTGCGGAGATAAACGGACGGAGATAAAACGGAAATTTAATTCCAATTTTAAGAGCCCACAGTTTTTTAGGGGTGCATTTTTTGATATATTTTCAAGAGGGACAAATGTCTTACTTTAATACCAAAAATGCACTGTAGAAGTTTGCCGGTGATTTGCGATGGTTTATTGGTCACATTTTTTACCGAATTCAACCCTTAATATTGTTATTTTTCAATTTTTCTTAAAAACCGTTAATTTTATAAAAAAAAGTTAAGAGAACAAAATCGCTTGTTTTAAAATTAACTACAAAATTTAGAAAGCGCATTTACTTTTTTTGACGCCAAAGAGAGTTTTCAAATTAGCACCACCACTAGCACATAAAGGATAGTTCCAGTATTGCGATTATCTTGAAATTTTTACCACAGAGCGACTTTTATAAGATATGTCAGCTGTATAAAAATTATTAAAATATTTACAGTAGTTTTGGAGATAAAGCGATATGTTAATATTTTAACCCTAACTTTGAGAGCCAATAACTTTTAGGGGTGCATTAGATATAAATTCAAGAGGAACAAATGTCCTATTTTGGACTCATAAACTCATTTTAGTAGTTGGTCGGTGTTTTTCAGTGACTCCTTGTCTGGAAAAAGTTTTTCCCGTTTTCCGCGGAGGAAAATAGAAAGCGGCAAAATAAAAAGGTAGACTTTGAACTAGGCACCATATAGAAGATAATGCGAAAATTTCAGAAAAATCTATGCTTCGGACACGAATTTCGAAATGTTTGCTTAATTTGAATGGACGATCAATAAAAATTGTGAATTTCGTAGCAATATTTTTGCAACATTATTTAAAATTATTTATTTTTATTGACAAATTATGAAGCAATAAAAAGTGATTGTACTTATAATTATTATTGTCAATGTTACGGTTGTATCATTATTGTTTTTTTAGAAATAATTGTTTTTCTCATTTTCATGGAAACTGTTGTAGTAATTGCAAAACAAAAGTAGCTGTGCATTTAATGCAATTTTTAATTATTAGGTAATATTGTATATGTTGTATATTGGTGCGGAACCTAGACAAAATGATGCTGCACTTTTGGTTAATGGCATGAAACTCGGTACATAGTTTACTGAAACCATATAAAGTAATTTTGTCCGTTGAGAAAAAAGAAATTCGATAGGGGCCGTTGTACACCCCCTTTAATGTGGATTGTACACTGCGAATACCTCAGGTACTTTGAACATAAGTTCAAAGTAAATTTCATTAGCCATAAGGCTAATGAAATGAAACTCGAAACATAGTTTACTGGGACTATATTGGCAAATTTTGTCCAATGAGACCAAAGATATATTCGAGAGGGGCGCTACACACCCCCTTTTTTTCAAAATGTGATCCTCGACTTACTTTTTCGTGAAAAGTATGGTTGCCGTATATTTTGAGGGTCCTAAACCATTCTGTCACAATAACGGATCCATCTTAACATCCACAGGGGCACAAAACCGTCATTTTTCCTCTGGATCTGTAAGAGCACTCTTTCAAAAAATTTAAAAGAGGTCGAGTTAAATTATATTTCACTTTTTGTTAACGGAATAAAACTAGATATAGTTTATACATACTTTATTGGAACTATAATGAAGTAATTTTGTCCGATAAAAACAAAAGAAATTCTAGGGGGTCGCTGCACACCCTCTTTAATGCGGGCGATGCTAGCCGAATACCTCAGGTACTTTTGGTTAATGAAATGAAACTCGGCACATAGATTACTGAGACCATATAGTACAATCTTGTCCGATGAGACCAAAGAAATATTCGAGGGGGAGTGCTGCACACACTGTTTGTTATCAATCTTAGATTGGCCGTAAAGATGTCCAGCTAAATTATATTTCACTTTTCGTTAACGGAATAAAACCGGATGCATACTTTATTGGAACTATAATGGAGTAATTTTGACCGATAAAAACAAAAGAAATTTTAGGGGGTCGCTGCACACCCTCTTTAATGCGGGCGATGCTAGCCGAATACCTCAGGTACTTTTGGTTAATGAAATGAAACTCGGCACATAGATTACTGAGACCATATAGTACAATCTTGTCCGATGAGACCAAAGAAATATTCGAGGGGGAGTGCTGCACACACTGTTTGTTATCAATCTTAGATTGGCCGTAAAGATGTCCAGCTAAATTATATTTCACTTTTCGTTAACGGAATAAAACCGGATGCATACTTTATTGGAACTATAATGGAGTAATTTTGACCGATAAAAACAAAAGAAATTTTAGGGGGTCGCTGCACACCCTCTTTAATGCGGGCGATGCTAGCCGAATACCTCAGGTACTTTTGGTTAATGAAATGAAACTCGGCACATAGATTACTGAGACCATATAGTACAATCTTGTCCGATGAGACCAAAGAAATATTCGAGGGGGAGTGCTGCACACACTGTTTGTTATCAATCTTAGATTGGCCGTAAAGATGTCCAGCTAAATTATATTTCACTTTTCGTTAACGGAATAAAACCGGATGCATACTTTATTGGAACTATAATGGAGTAATTTTGACCGATAAAAACAAAAGAAATTTTAGGGGGTCGCTGCACACCCTCTTTAATGCGGGCGATGCTAGCCGAATACCTCAGGTACTTTTGGTTAATGAAATGAAACTCGGCACATAGATTACTGAGACCATATAGTACAATCTTGTCCGATGAGACCAAAGAAATATTCGAGGGGGAGTGCTGCACACACTGTTTGTTATCAATCTTAGATTGGCCGTAAAGATGTCCAGCTAAATTATATTTCACTTTTCGTTAACGGAATAAAACCGGATGCATACTTTATTGGAACTATAATGGAGTAATTTTGACCGATAAAAACAAAAGAAATTTTAGGGGGTCGCTGCACACCCTCTTTAATGCGGGCGATGCTAGCCGAATACCTCAGGTACATAGCACTTGTGGTTAATGAAATGAAACTCGGCAGATAGTTTACTGGGGCCATATAGTACAATCTTGTCCGATGATACCAAAGAAATATTTGAGGAGGGGTGCTGCACGCACTCTTTGTTATCAACCCTAGATTGGCCGTATTTTCTAGTGAAAAGTATCTTTGCCGTATATTTAGAGGGTGCGAAATTAATAAGTGACAACAACGAATTCATCTGAACATCCCCATGGGCATATACACGTAATTTTTTCCTCTAGCGCTGTAGGAACGCTCTTTCAAGGGTTTTTAAAGAGGTCGGATAAAATGATACTAGATTTTTTGTTAATGGAATGAAATTCGGCACATAGTTTACTGGAACCACATTGACAAATTTTGCCCGATGAGACCAACAAAAATTCGATGGGGGCCGCTGTACGCCCCCTTTAATGCGGAGTATACACGACGAATACCTCAGGTACTGTAAACTTGTGGTTATTGGAATGAAACTCGAAACATAGTTTACTAGGACTATATTGGCAAATTTTGTACGATGAGACCAGAGAAATATTGGACGGGAGGGGGGTGCACGCCCCCTTTTTATCAAAAAGTGATACTTGACGTACATTTTCGTGAAAAGTATCGTTGCCGTATATTTTGTGGATGCTGAATCGATCTGTCACAATAACGGATTCATCTGAACATCCCCATGGGCACAAAACCGCTATTTTTTCCTCTGGGGCTGTAAGAACACTTTTTCACAAATTTTAAAAGAGGTTAAGTGTGGAGTTAAATTATATTTGATTTTTCTTTAACGAAAGGAAACTGGGCACATACTTTATTGAAACTATAATTAAGTAATTTTGTCCGATGAGACCAAAATAAATTCTAAAGTGCCGCTGCACACCCCCCTTAATTCGGGCGATGCTATAGGCGAATACCTCAGATACGATGCGCTTTTGGATAATGAAATGAAACTCGGCACATAGTTTACTGGGACCATATAGTATAATCTTGTCCGATGAGACCAAAGAAATATTTGAGAGGGGGTGCTGCCCACACTCTTTTTTTATAAATCTTAGATTAGAGGTATTTTTTTGTGAAAAATATGGTTGCCTTGTATTTCTAGGGTGCTGAATTAATATGTGACCACGACTATTCCATCTGAACATCCCCATTGGTGTAAACAGCCCATTTTTTTCTCTAGCGCTATAGGAACGCTCTTTCAAAGGTTTTTAAATATGATAAATAATATAGTAGAGTTTTTGTTAATGGAATGTATCCTCTAAATAAAAGATAAGATAAAAGATAATATAGAGAGGTATAGATCGACCCCATCAAATATTTACTAGATCTAATCGACCTTAATTAAGGCCGCGGTTCTAAGCAAATCTGTAAGCAATACCGTAAAATCGTAAAGTAGTTGCTTAGGATACGGCCGTTAACAAGCCTACTGGAAAGTTGTTACATTTTACCCGATTTTTTTTTAATTCTTGGAAGAGCGTTCCTACTGATAAAGGAAAAATTGACGTGTTTACACACAAGGGGATGTTCAGATAGATTTGTCGTTGTTACAGATTGAATCAGCATCCTCGAAATATACGGCAAGGATACTTTTCACTAGAAAAGGCGACCAATCTAAGATTGATAAAAAAGGGTGTGTGCAGCACCCCTCCTCGAATATTTCTTTAGTCTCATCGGACAAGATTGTAATATACTATTTTATAAGAACCCCACCTGCTTACGAGCATTGGTTAGTTTCATTATTCTTAATAGGTGTACAGTCAGCCTCACAATTATTGGCCACTCTGGCTATGCGCTAGAGTGGTTTTAAGCTAACAACTACAAAAGGACAGAAGGGAAAGTTGTTGATTTACTACCTGTTGGCGTAATAAAGTTAATCAATTTACCCCTCAATTTAAATATGAGGTGTTATGATGTTTACATCCAAAATTCGTGCTAAACGTATAGCCAGGGTGGCCAATAATTGTGAGGCTGACTGTACCTTCTCTATCTGTTACATATTTTTATTTACATGAAATAAATAAAACTGATGGTCTGGCCTTGCACTATACGTGACTATACAATTAATACATGTTGTATAATCTAAAAGCTAAAAACTTGTATAATATCGTAATATGCAGCTACCAAATTATGATTGTCTAAAGTACATTTATCGAAAACTAAATATTGCAATATGATGGCTCCCAATGTACAAACATTTCCCAACCATCTTCAATGTTTGAAATTTTGTATCTCTTTATAAGTACCCATTAAAGGTAATTATAGACAATGAAGGTAATTTGTATAAACTATTTACAATGATATAGAGCTTAAATTTAATTGACTAGGTTCTCAAGATCAATATTCTCTATCGACAGTCTGTAAAGGAATATTTTATGATAAATTATGCAATTTTTGTATCAAGGTAAATAGGTTATTGACGAGACCGTAGCGGCACACGAGTAAGAAAAATTTTCCGACGCGGTTTCTTTTTAGATTCGTACTCATGACACCTTAAGCAACGTAAAACTGCAAGGTGCCGCTAGTTCTTATGGTCACGTTTCCCTAGGGCCGCTGTTAACAATTGCCGACGATTGACGTCTATTTTCAGTAATTAATCATCCGATTTTCAAGAAAAATTTTTATAAGAAAGAGTATGAAATTTTGTTTAAAATTTGTCTTCTCTAGTTATCGTGTAAAAGTTAAAAAATCAATAATTTTAGTAAAAAAAAACCGGATATGTCAACACGTGACTTTTCCATTTTAGTGTGCTCGGTAGTGGAGGGATTTTAACCAAAATCTTCAGGTCTCGAATGAGACCAAGAAAGCTCTATATGAAATTTATGTCAATCGGTTAAAACGTTCGAGAGTTAGCTGGCGGAGAAGAAATTCACTAAGTAATAAATTTTTGAAAATCGGTAAATTAATTACTGAAATAATGACGTCAATCGTCTGCAATCTTCAACAGCGCCCCTAGGGAAACGCGACCACAAGAACAGCCGACACCTTGCAGTTTTACGTTGCTTAAGGTGTCATGAGTACGAATCTAAAAAGAAACCGCGTCGGAAAATTTTTTCTTACTCGTGCGCCACTACGGTCTGCTCTATTATGACTTATGAACAAAATAATTTAATTGTAGTGCTCCTAAGGAATATCTGCTTTTAATTGCACGAGCAACGTAAGTGTAATAAATGCATAATTACGATATGTTTTATAATTTACCTTTTCGGTATCTAATTAACATTATTCAGATATTAATTACAATATTACAAATAATTAGTTTGTTCGTTGTTGATAAAAAAACGATTCATAAATTATTTCTTTTCTATAATGAGAACTTTGATAATTGGATATACAGGACACGTACATAAAGAAATTCCCAACATGACACAATGATGCACTTATAATTGAACCATTTGTGCAATGACAAATTATATTGTATGTACCCTGTGAATGTGATCTAATGCAGTTAAATTACGTATTATATAAATGGACTTTATTTCAAATTGATCTTAAAATAGAGGCGATTGATTTATTGAAGAATACTAATTGACAAATTAAAGCTTTTCATAAACAGTTAAAAGTAAAACGAGTAGCGAATATGTATAAACAATTATTCTGTAAGGGTAAGGGAATCAATTTTTGCGATATTATTTTTTATGACGAACAGGTATACACGTAAGTAATTTATTTTTTATCAAATTCCGTGAAAACCATTGTTAACATTGAACAATCATATATCACAGCACTTCCTGTTTGTCGTTTTCAATATTTGCCATTTTTCAGCTTTTACCTATGTCGATTTCCGATATAAAGATTGTCAATAAATAAAAGGTTTTTATGGTTTTTGGTGGTAATTAATTGTAATATCGACACAAAGAACGGTTTACGTTTTTTAAAGGACACAACAATTTATATCTGCTATTTTAAAAGTGCCCAAAGCATGAAAAACAGGGTTGTTTAAAAAACAATCTACGGCATTTGACTATTGACATCAGACTATTGTCTACGAAAATACTACCTATCAGTCATTTTGTTTCGACCCTTCTTTGAAAACTAGGGCTATTGTTAAAGTACTAAAAGAGTCAAAGTCATAAAAACCATTTTTTATCAGTTTTTATATACCTACATCATTCGATTTCCACAGGCTCAGACCAAACGCTCAAGATAAGATGGACAAGATCGATGTAAAAGTAAGCTATTTACTGACACACATTATAATGTTAAATTGCAAAATAAATTTAAGAAAATGCTTTATTTGCTGATGTGAACAAGGTAAAAATAAATGTTGTAAACAAAAAAGTGCATTGTTTTGTATTTATTTAAATAAAGTAATTATTCCATTAAAATGTGTTTTTTCACTGTTTTTGCAAGAATGATTCAACACTTAATCATTTCTCCTTTCAATGATATTAGATGATTTAATTCACACTGTCTGTACAGCTTATTCCAAAGTACAAAACGTATGAGAAAGGTATGGACAAACCTTGTCGATCACCAAAAACTGCACCTACTAATAATTAGTTACTAGTTAGATAGGTATACCTACATACAAATCTTTATCTCCGTAACCTTCTACAACTTTGCTACTTTCATTGCATACCTATCAGTTCACAGTTCGCCAAAAGTATGACTTTTACGGTAGGTGATCAAATCTTAGTTCCGCACATTCCATGCAGAAAATGTGTTTTGCTCAAAACGTCTATTAAGAAGACTTTATCATAATGCTCTCACAGAGAAAGACAATGCTTGATATAACTGCAAGCAAGAGGATTTATTTACAACCAAGAAGTCAGCCACTGCTCTAAATTTATACACCGACTGCCGAGTACCGATGACTGCTGTTGACTTGTTTATGGTATGACAGCCGATGACTACCGTTCACTGCTCAATTTTTGTACATTGACTGCCGAGAGTGGATGACCCCTCGTTTAACACATCCAAAAAAATTATCTAAATCAGAAAAATGATTATACAGGTAACGAACGTAAAGCGTAATATACAGAGTGCCAACAAAATCAGAGAACATGGGGAATTAAATAATAATTAGTATTAATTTGTTCAATCCCATTTTCAGAATTCACACGTCAGAATTAGGGCCCTTGGTATCAGAATTCAAGATATTGCTTTCCATGCTTCTTAAGAAGGACTGGAATAGGTACTTAAAATCACTAACCTCTTAGAACATTTTTGGCGTAAATATGTACCTAGAAGAAGAATGCAGCATAGCAGCATCCAGTATCTAAGCAATAAAAATAAAAATGTATTCAGTAGGTATCATCTATTGCTGATAAGCCACTGGCAATAGTTACTTCACATGAAATAAGAACTAATTTAATAATGTTCATATAAAAGCATTGTCATTCTCATTATCTTTTTATTGAGGTAAAGTTCTTGGCAAAAAATAGTGCGGTCAAAATTCTAGCAATTGATATTACACAAATGTATAATTATAATTGTATTGCATAAATAATTAATAATAGTAATAGCGAGATAAGAAAACATGAAATGTTCCTTGTCATCGTTTAAATTGAAATACTTTCTAGAAAATTAATAGTTAACATTTTGGACCATTAGATAATGGAATAATGGATAAAATTATAGGCATTAAAAACATTAACCCTTCGATAGTGTGGTGGGGTATGACATACCCCGCTACACCGGTAACGTAACTTTTCGGTCTTATGGCAGTTTGTATAGGAATTTTGAAAATCTTTTCAAAATTGTTAAATTTTTTAAAAATTATGTTTATTAGTCCTCCCTTAAGTGATTTATTTTGAAATTTACATCAAATTAATTGTTAATAAATTTTTATTCATTTTTCTGTTTTTCTTTCTTTTTTTTACTGTTTGTTGAATAAATATTTATATCTTTTTTTATAAATGATCTTTAGTGGTTTTCTTTGTTTTAGTAGATATACAATATACAAATAAGTACAAAATGAATGTTTAAGATAAAATTAGCAAATTCTTAAAATGCTGAAAGCCTGGAGAGAAAATTAATTTGGGGTATGTGATACCCCACCACACCAGTCGAGTAGAAATTTTTCCACCACACTAACGAAGGGTTAAGAGCAGCTATTAATAATTTGGATATTTTTTGAATATGTAATAATAAAGTTTGATCTACATCTTTAAATAATAGGCATCAAAATATTGTGTAGATATTTTAAAAATCAAAATGACTAAAAAAAAATTTAAATCGCCCGGTAATTTTTAGTTTCAACATTTCAAGTGGCAACTCTAAATTCCCCAAACATATAGCCAAGTTCGGTGCTTCTAAATACAGAACGTACGTTCTGAATTTAGGTTAAAGCTTAAATACAGAACGAAAGTAGTACATGAGTTTTGGCGCTAGATGGCAATAGAATCGCTGTTAATTTGAAATCCTATCTTTTGTAATTTGTAATCTAATTTTCTTATATTTATGTAATGTTTTTTTCTGATTTTTTATTTTAAGGAGGTAGATATGCATTATGCAAATTTTTTCAAGCTATATATTTTAGCGCAAGCCATTAAGGTTTCCAAAAGTTTATTATGTATATCACTAATAACTGAAAAATCGGGAGTAATCTTATTCAGGCCCATCTCTTAGGAATAAGGTATTTGAGTACTATCGAATACGAAAATCTGATTGGCTGCACCTGACACTAGCTTAAGGTCTCAGGATCCTGTAAAGAAATTGTTAGAGAAGGAAAAAAGTAAGGAATATAACAGCATTTGGGATGAAACTTTGACATTCGTTCATTCTTAGAAGAAGAATCGACAAAATTTTGGCTACTCTCTACAATGACTGACAGCGTCATAAACGACCACACATAATCGGTATTTGAGTTGCAATTGCAAAAAGTAACTACTTTTTACATAAAGAGTAAGATTAAGAGTAAGTATGTATTCGAGCATTAGAGTACCTGAGTACAAAAGTATCGATATGAAATAACTTTGATATCGATACTGGAATTTAGATTTTAGAATTGTTTCGAAGTAGAAGTATAGTAATAATCCCATGCTTTAGTACGATAGCGTCGTATCGTATCGATGAGTGAGGAGTTAGTTATCAGCATAGAGGATAGAGAAAGAAATAGTAGTTAGTCATTCCACCCAGGTAGAATTATTTCTATTGTTAACAATAATTTTTAATACAGTTATGAAGAAAAACCCCAACAATTAGTACCTACTTTCGTTACCCACCTACTAGTACATTTATCTATTGAAAATAGAACTTCTGATACTTATCAACAATGTAGGTACATAATTGAAAGTAATTACAAATATATAACGCAATTTGTCTTTTCTCTTCACTGCGAGAAATGAGTACTTCCTGAGTAAATACTTTCGTACCCGTACCTCTACTTGATAAATAAAATGTTAAATAGTACTCGTATATACTCGGTGAGAACTGACGGTCGAAGACTATTCGAGTACGAGTATATACAAGTATTGTTACTCGATTATAAAAAGTATTTGAGTAAATACTCGATTTTTCCCATCACTACTTTTAATCAAGCGATAAACAGTGTTACTCTTGCTGTATTGTATCTTCGATTATACTTTTGAAAGCTAAAAACAATCAAAATTAGAAACAAATCGAATTTAATACACAATTTATAGGAAAATAAAACCATACAAAGTACAAAATTTATGTAAAACTTTCGTTTTATAAGTTTTTAAACTTTTACAAAACCACTGACTGTTTTAAAACATAAGAAAATAACTAAAACAAAACTGAACGTTGGTGTTCGAAGTTCGAACTGAACATAACCTCAATGTAGATGTACAAACACATTACATTTCATTGTTTACTTCGTTCTGTATATAAACTTAAGCCTAAATACAGAACTGACGTTCTGAATTTAAACTATAACCTAAATACACGACTTTCGTTCTGTCTATAAGCTATAGCCTCCGTACAGGACTACAGTTCTGTATTTACCACCAGCCTTCTAAGTTTTGGTTTTGACGTTTATTGTTTATTACAGCGATTTTAAGGTTATATTAGTAAACTCACGTTCAACTAAATTTAAATTATTTAACTAAAGTTTTATTAATTTACTGTAATGTAAAATTATTAATAAAGTTGTGTGTATTAATTTTAATTTGCGGTTAAGTTTAAACAACAGTTTATACGTAAAATAAACCAATTTACAAAATGTTCCATCGATCGTCTCTAATAAAAGTGTTTCAAACAATTCGCCGTTTTTCAAATACTCCAAATGAGTTAGTAGAAGCTACTAAAACTCAGACACACTTTAAAGTAGTACCTAGTGAATTCTACGACGATGATAACTTCAGTTTACCAGTTGAAAACAAATCAGTATTCGGTCCTTGCGATGAAGACTTATCGATAATTGCTCCAAATCTCAAACCTACTTTTAATTTTGCTGCGTATGTCAATAAATCAGACACGTTACAACAGTTAGTAAAAGTTGGGGTCAATTTACATAGCATTGAAAAGAAAAAGGGTGATGTGTCTTTCATCCTGCAATTAGATTTTGAAAAAGATATAAAAAATTACATACTATTTTTAAGTGATCTTGGAGTATCAAATGATGAAGTGGCTACTATTATATCTGAAAATCCATTTATACTTAAAGAAGATTTAGACACGTTACAAGTTAGAGTTGATTATTTGAAATCAAAATTATTTTCGGACAGTATGATTGCAAGAATTGTATCACGAAATGTATATTGGTTAATGTTTAGGTATTATTATTTTAACATATAGAGTATTTGTAAATTTAAATAATTATTTTAGCATACCAAGGATTGACGAAAGATTGGGATTTTTTCAAAAGCAGTTTTCATTAAGTGGTTTTGAAGTACGCAGTATAGCAACAAAGCAACCTAAGTTGATAACAT
Source organism: Malthinus seriepunctatus (assembly GCA_963924605.1). NCBI lineage: Eukaryota > Metazoa > Arthropoda > Insecta > Coleoptera > Cantharidae > Malthinus > Malthinus seriepunctatus. The sequence goes on from OZ004600.1 coordinate 50,250,491, forward strand.
ATAGTTTAAACCATGTAAAAGAAAATGTTTTTGTTATAAAAGAAGAAATGGGATTTTTAAGTCACGAGATGAAGTCAATTTTACTCAGTAAACCAAACATTTTTATGAAAAGTAATAGTACCACAGTTTGTTTTTAGTATAAAATTAATTTAAAAACTATTGTTTTAGGTTCAAAACACATGTTGAAAACTTTTGAATATGTGCATAAAACTATGAACATACCATTAGAAAGAATTGCAGAATTTCCTGAAGTTTTAACTTGTAGAGAATTTAGGTTGAAACAACGCCACTTATTTCTGGAAAAATTAGGAAAGGTGCAATACAACAAAAAGGAGCCTAACTATATTTCTTTATTAGCATTGATATCTGGAACGGATGCACAATTTTGTGATACTGTAGCAAAATCGTCGATACAAGCTTTTAATACTTTTTTGAAGTCTCTTTAAGTAGTTAAGTTTATTTACATGTAGAACTGTGATTGAATACATTTTTATATTTGATGTTATTTAGTAATTTTGATGATATTTGCTTGTTAATTAATAATTGTAATAATAATTTACTTTAAAATAAGTATCTTGTTCTGATGTTGTACAACGTTCATAAACCAAAGCTCATTAACAACGCAACACATTTATTTATTTAATTTAAAAATTCTGTGACGTTTTTTACATTTTGTACAAAACCCACACTAAAATCAGATCATTGAATTTTTCCTAATTCGACTTTTTTCAAAATTCTTAAAATATTAAATATAAAAGAGTCAATTAATCCAGCCACTGTATATACACCACCAATAATCGCACAAATATTTGTAGCCAAGTGACCAGGAGATCTAGAATGTTCTGTTCGTAGTACTACTAAAGGTGATAACTCGTATTGAAAAAAAGCACCAGGCATACCTGTTTCACCACTCATTACTGACACAACTTTTTGATGTTTTGTAACTGAATACAAGTATGAGTTGATTACAGTGTTCGTGGAAGTAACATGGAGAGTTGGTACTAGTTTAATGTGATACTGAAACATTGTCGCACCTGAAAAATAATGTACATCGCTTAAATATTATTTAAGATAATGAAAATTATAATAAATGTCTTAGAAACTTGGAACGTTAACACTAAATTATAGATAGTCATTGGAAAATTTGTAGCATATACTTCAATATTTTCAATTTGAAAAAATCCGCAAACCAATTTCGAATAATTTAAATACAGTGTAAAAACTCCTTCAATGTCAATGCACTTCGCCACATGTCACAAGTTTAGGTTCAAGTTCCTTATTTTGGATCGAAGAATTTGAACAACAAAATTAAAGAATTTTAAATAGAACAAGTACATTCAAAAGTAAGCACTGAAATTTTAGCATTAAATACATTATAAGACTTTGAGCTGCTGCGCCAAACATTTAAAACTTTTTGAGGTTAGGTTAATATTTTTACAATTTGTAATTTTAGTAGAATCATGCCAGTTCCAAGTGGTATGTACCAGCAAGGCCCTTCTTGTTTTGATAAAATGAAACTAGGATTTATGTTGGGTTGTTGTGTCGGAATGGCTAGTGGAGCACTTTTTGGTGGTTTTTCGGCTTTAAGGTAAACACTCGAATTTTATTTAATTTAAAACTAATTTATTGTCTATTAGGGGTGGTTTGCGAGGTCGAGAATTGGTTAACACAGTGGGTAAAGTCATGATTCAAGGTGGTGGATCTTTTGGAACATTTTTAGCTATAGGATCTGGTCTGCGTTGCTGATATTTGTGCAATAAAATATACTTAACTACTGTACTGTCTTAATCTAGCCATATGTTGATTATATTGGGTCAAGATTAATAAATTTAAGTTATATATTATTAATGCGCTAAATTGAAATGTAATTATAAAAATTAGTTTGTAGTCATCCGTATAGTAAAACAAGTTTCAGAAGTAATCTGCATTTTTAAATTAAGAAAACAACTTACCTTCTAGAGCTATAGCTTCTGTATCGCCTAAAGGATTATGGGCTGTAGTATTAAGGCCGACCGATCCAAAACTAATTTTTTGTATTTTGTGTGAAGTATTAAATGACGTCGAAGAGAAAGGTTGGACATCATGAACGTGAACATGATTTATACTGAAACTTCGACCTGGTGCTATATGAAAACTTCCACTAACACGATTTACTATTAATGATCCATAAATTTGACAGCCCTGTTGAAATGCCGTATTCATTTTTTCTTTATAATTATCGTCTTTACATTGAGAAATATTCTCTGGATTATCTGGAAATGCCCATCTTCTTTCTCTATATGCTTCCCTTACATCCTCACAAGTATTACAACATCTGAAATATTTTCGTTTAAAAAAGTTTATCTTTCAAAATTTAGTAAGTTACCTAGTTGGATCAAACGATGCTCCATAACAACTACCACATTCAGTCTTATTCGCAACCTAATAAAGAAAGACATAAGCCTTTTATATACAAGTACTTTAATTAAGTTTTACCGCAACTTCAGTGTCAGGTTCTTTTTTAGTCGGTATAGTAATATCTTCTTTTTTAGGCTCTTCAATTGGATTTCCTTGAAGATCTAGTCTACGTTTGTAAATATTATGGTCTATTTCTAAATGTTGCTCTCCTGAAGAATCCATAGCGTCAAGTGACAAAACTAAAAGAGGATGTTTAAATTTTTAAAATGAAGCCACATCAGATACTTACAATCACATGATATCAACGGTACAACAATATCTATATTAATTTGTATATTGGGATTTCTCGAAACATCGACAAATAATTCTTCAGTAATATTAGGAGTTAAAAAGTTCATAATTTCTACCCAAATCAATAAGGCCATTACACTAAAGCAGATAATTGTAACTAAAAAGAAAAATTAAATAATAAGTAAAAAAAGATAATTTTATGAATTACTTGCGCCTCCTTGAAATGTTTTTATTGGATCTTCTGTTTTCGGATACGCATCTAAACGTTGTAAATAACCATATAATTTGGGCATTTTTAATAGTTTGTAATTAAAGGTGACGTATAAGTATTTTATAGGTTAGTTGAAAACAACCACTTGTAAACGTCAAAATTTCCGGAAATATTCTACCGGCTACCGCTAGATGACACTACATATCTCATTTTTTCTAATTTTTCAAAAATATTCCTTATTTTTAAAAGTAAAGAATTTCTCGCGTTTTTAAACCTTCTTAGTCTAATGATCAATTTCGTACATTTTTTTAAAATAATAAATTGCCACACTTATTACTTATAATTTAATTTTAATTATACAGGGTTATTCAAATTCGAGAGCCAACATGGGGATCTCGGAAACCGTAAGACTGTAAACGTAAAGATACAAAGTTGGTTAAATGGGGGCAAAGATGCGTAATTGGATAGCGAATAATATTATAAAATTTCCATTAGGTCCCGAAATTTCTGGAAAATCTTATTTATTTTTTGCTGAAGTTGTTTTCAAAGGTATCAGAAAACTAAAAACACATTTTCATTGCACCTTTCTTGTCTCTACAAGACGGCAATTATAGATTTTCAAAACAACGTTTCGGTTTTGAATTACCATCATCAACTCAAAAATTTTAAATACGGACCTGCATTTTTTATTTTATTTTTGAATTTACCTTCTTATTATAAATGCAATGCAATGCCCAAAAAATTTTTTTTTGTATTTAATAATTCGAAATTTCTGGAAATTTGATTTATTTTTTTAAGTTATTTTCAAAGATATTAGAAAAATAAGAACACATTTTCCTTGCACCTTTTTTGTCTCTACAAGATGGCGATTATTAATTTTCAAAACAACATTTCGATTTTGAATTACCATCATTAAACAGAAAAAAAATTTTTTAGCAAATCATTACATTTATAATAAAAGGCTAAACTCAAAAATAAAATAAAAAATGTAGGTCCGTATTTAAAATTTTTGAGTTGATGATGGTAATTCAAAACCGAAACGTTGTTTTGAAAATCTAAAATTGCCATCTTGTAGAGACAAGAAAGGTGCAATGAAAATGTGTTTTTAGTTTTCTTATATCTTTGAAAACAACTTCAGCAAAATATAAATAAGATTTTCCAGAAATCTCGGGACCTAATGCAAATTTCTAAATTTTCTTTTTTGAATATTATTCTCTATCCAATTATACAACTTTGCCCCCATTTAACCAACTTTGTATCTCTTACAGTTTCCGAGATCCCCATGGTTGGCCCTCGAATTTGAATAACCCTGTATGGTGTAGTCAACGAACCAAAATTTGTCCTGATTTTCGGACTTTTTTTTTTCTTAATCGGTTGAAACCATGCCTGTGAGTTTGTTTATAAAATGTCTCAACCCAATTTTGACCGGAAGGCACTTATTCTTTGACTTTAGTGTAAAATTTTGACTTTTTAAAGTTTCCTTTTCACTATTTTTTGAATAACTTCGCTTTTATTGGTCGGATCGGGACTAAAAAATTTTCGTTTTATTTATAATGAACCTCTCTTTAAAACTGTCTGGGTTAAAATAATTTATATTAATTTCCTGACCTAAAAAAATTCAAAACTGACGTCGTTGGTGGGTCGTAGTTTTTTATAGAGAACTTGAGTATTAATTAATGTTATAGTATGAAACTATAGGAAGTTGTAGCTGATATAGTAACAAATCCACATTGCAAGTATGGTCCAATAATATTATGAACAACGGCTAAAATTTGCATTTTGGTTAAAATTTGCATTTTGGTTAAAATTTTCTTTTTTATATTTGTTGTGAGCAATAATATTTCTTTTGAAATGTATGAAATTAAATGCTCTTTAAGATGAAAACAAAAACAATCACATCAGACCCGTTTTTCTTCCGATTTCTTTGAAAAAAGAAAGAAAATTTTTCAACTGTTTGTCCACAAAACCAATTTGAGTGGTCGAAATTTTATTCTTCTTTTACGTATTTTTGAAAATTAATTATAAAAAACTCTTATAAACTATTTTTGAACATTAAAACTGTGAAAAATGAAATCGGTAGTAAAAGTCATTGTCTTTGTTTTCACCGGAAAGAGCATTAAATTTCCTACATTTCGAAAGAAAAATTATTGCGTTACCACCAATTGCTCACAACAAATATGAAAAAGAAAATTTGAACCAAAATGCAAATTTTAGCCGTTGTTCTTAATATTTTTTTAGACCCAACATGCAATATGAATTTGTTACTATATCAGCTACAACTTCCTAAAGTTTCATACCATAACATTAATTAAAACTCAAGTTCTCTATAAGAAACTACGACCCACCAACGACGGCAGTTTTGAATTTTTTTTAGGTTAGGAAATTAATATAAATTATTTTAACCGAGGCAGTTTTAAAGAGAGGTTCATTATAAACAAAACAAAAATTTTTTGGTCCCGATCCGACCAATACAAGCGAAGTTATATCTACGGATGTTTGTCTTTAGGAATAATAAATGAAATAAAAATCCGGAGATAAAAGTCAATATGACTAAGGGGAGAGTGTAAGTCAGCCCTTATTTATTAATTAAAAATATAAAGTGATAGACAGTTTTATGTTATACATCAGAATTCCATTCGATATAAATCTAGAAATATTTTATACATAATTTTGCATAAGTGTAAAGAGTAACAGCGAATTACCTATAGGTTTTACAAGGCACGCAAAATAGTTTAGAAAAATTGTTATACAAATACTTTCAGAGCTAAAATTTTTAAAATTGTAATACTATTTTACAATTACAATTAACATAAAAATTTAATTTCTGCCTTCAAATTTCTTTTTAAATTTCTTATCAACAAATTTAACACAGCAAAACGTTCTCCTGCCTGCAAGAGTAACCGATGAAATACATTTAGCACCTTTAAACGCTTTTATATTTTACTTTTCATTCGTCTTGACTTACTAATTTTTAATTACTTTCTTAATTTTTATTTATATTATTTTTTTTAATTTACCAACATTTTTGATTTTTTATACTTTTAATTCTCTCGTAAGAAATTATATAACTTTAAATAGTTTTTTAAGTAACACATTGTATAATTTTTTAAGACACTAATCTAAAACCTAAAAAAAGTTATTTTTGGATCTTGTTAGTTACAAGATTATTTTTAAATTAAATATTTTAATTAATTACAATAAAATTTAGTAAATGACTTAAAAGTGTAATAAAACTTCAAACTTTTAAGTCAAAAATATACTCCAAGATACCTGGAGTTTTGAAAATCTTATAAATATGGCATAAATAAATTTTGTAAATAAGTAGTAATTGTACCAATTTTTTAGCTTCCCTTTTAAATTTGTTGTTATTGAGAAACTTTTAAAACATTTTTGGCGGTTTAGTTCAACTACTGAGGGCAATTTTATTGAAGGTAAATGCCCAAAAACCTTTTTCTTTTAAAATCTTATAGTAGGTAATGGTAAATAATATTTCTAAGACATTAATGTACAAATTAAACTTAAAAAACACCTAAATCTTTATTTCCTTAATATAGGATACATTTTTAAATTTCAACAGAGAGAATTTTTATGTATAAAAAATTAAAAATAGTAGCAAGTACCGCATTCGTTTATCTAATAATATCGTTTTATTTAAATATTATATCAATTCTAGCAGGCGTCTATATAAACCCCCCAATTTTATACAGTTTTATTTGTTGGATAAATTCAAATTTCTCATGCAATATAGACAATACGTAAATACGTTCATGTAGTTGTTACTAAATGCATTATAAATAAAACTGTACATTAAGCATACATGTCTTGTTTAAATTGCTTTGAAAATGAAGCCATAAAACAAAATTATTGTACCCGCGGGATTGCGGCGCCGTATAATTCGTGTTCGTATAAATTTGTCGCACCGTCATTTGATTTACACATATGTCCTCATATGAAAATCAACATTTAAAAGTATTACAAGAAGCTAATAACTGATTTTTATTTACCTAAAAACATTACTTAATTTTTAATACAACTAACATATTTTAAATAATTAATTACTAGTTTGTTTGTTTAACTTTTTCGTTTTAATAAAATTTAAAAAGATGCATTTTCGTTGCAAAAACTAGTAAATCATTCATCTTTCTCTTAATTAACAACAGAAACGACGCTCGAAAACTAAAAGCACGTTATAAAATTTGGGGCTGACTTAATAGGTAATTAATTATACTAAAAACTTTTGTTTTATATCACTTAAGCTTTAACAACCCTTAAGTTACACAAAACAAATTTAAAAACAAGAAAAAAAAGTTATAACAAACAAACGATTTTTTATAATAAACTCCAAAAATTCCAACAGCAATAAATGTTCCCAAACGTGTAGTAGCTATTATCGAATCAATAACTATCACGATAGACGCTTTAATATTTTAAGGTATCGGGACTCGTCTAGATAATGTAATAATTATAATAGCGAACGAGGTGTAAAAATATTTCTAATATTATTAATTATAAGTTGTCCTTGTCAGTTCGTCTCTTTTAATAAGAGAATGGCGTCCAACGACGCTCAGCCTGTACTATGTTAAAAGCTTGATGAACATGATGGCTAGAGAAATGTTGACGAACAAGACGAGGATCACCAACTGTTGGCGCGAGAACCAGTCCTGTAACATATTACAATTATATTAAATTATATCATTTTTACTTATTCATTTAAATTGGGTCTTTTTTGTTGGATTTTGTAAAACAAAAACCAATAGCTAAACTAAAAACTATATCAAAAATGCTTCATTTAGCACTTATGACTTAAAGCTCAAGTGCAATGAAGAGTTTTTAAATGATTTTTACCTGTTTTTATAAACTTTGGCCAACCTCCAACTTGTGAACACTATATCTATATGATAACTTTTAAAAAGAACTTTTAATTATATTAAAACATACAGAGAGGTGGCCATGGCTCCAGGGCTCCAGGTCATAGGGATTAGTCATTTTCTTATTCCCTAATTATTTAAGCAAAAAGAGCTTCAAATAAAAGTTGTAGAGCATAAAATACTACATTTAAATAAACCAACAAAATTAATTTTGTATGCTTTGTATCGGGAGAAATTAGATATAAAAATGTCCAAAATTACCTCAAAATATATCGACTGCCACAAGTTTTTTTTAAAAAGTTTGACACTGAGAAAATAGTATATTAAGTATGGAGAACAGTAAGGATGATTTACCCGTCAAAGCCAATTGTTTGGAGGCTGAGAGAAGCGAAGCCTCCAATTATTGTCTAAGACAAGACATGGTTATAACGTCTTTTGTACGATCAGGAACAAAGAAATAATCGATTTATTTTATTTTAAATAAAACTTCTACTGAAAAACTCAAATGTCAAAAATGACATTTGTATTTTTTAATGAAATTAGGTAGTTTTTCTATATGAAAAGTCGACAATAAAACGGTTTACAGTTCTAGAACAGTAAAAACACTTACCGTCATGAAAACGTAGGTTGTAAATAGCTTCGAATCACTGATCGTACAAAAGATAATATAACGAAACATTAGAAACTGTTTATCAAAACCCATGGCTATCGCTATTTTGAAGTATGAATTTTAAATATTTTTACAAAAGTATGATTTTGAATGTTAAATTCATATGCCTGAGAGCCGTGAACACTACCATGTAGCCTGTAGGAAAAAATTCGTTTTAAAATAAGTATTTTCATTCCAATATTGTTCGTTCTTTCAAACGTATTAGATTCATAATAACAGGAAGAATGTACCGTCTTATTAATTATAAGAAGCATATTGCATAAGTCTTAACAGCATGCCAGTATAATATACTAAAGTCTCGGAACGCTGCTAAAGATCAAACCATGATAAATGAGCTATGTAGACCAAGAATGTAGACCATACTTACGTTTATAAGACAGAAAACTCTGGTAAAAACAATGTTTGATATAATATTTATACAGGGTGTCCCAACGCTGCGTTATCGTAAAATTGTGGCTTTTCTGAATTTAACCTTATACAAGTGGCAAGGATATACCTAATGCGCGACGGTAAGTGTTTTTACTGTTCTAGAATGGTAAAACGTTTTGTTGTCGACTTCTCATATAGCAAAGCTACAATTTCATAAAAAAATACAAATATCATTTTGACATTTGATTTTTTAGCAGAAGTTTTATTTAAAATAAACAAAATCTATTATTTCTCTGTCCCTGATCGTACAAAAAACGTTATAAGCATATGTCAAACGTTAAGGATTACCGGTCTCAGACAATAATTGGAAGCTTCGCTTTTCTCAGCCTCCAAACAATTGTCTTTGACCGGTAAATCATCCTTACCGTTCTCCATACTTAACATACTATTTCCGACAGGAATATCAAAAAACGGTTGAATACTTCAAATTAATTGATTTTAAAACAAAGATTTTCCGATGATTTTCATTTTTCTATCACCACCCCCTTCGAGTACTTAATGTACATCATGGACATGGATTTGGATATATTAAAAAATATAGATTACGATTTCAAAATGTGCACATGTTTGCCCTTTACACTGACAGTCTTCAAGGTATTAATCTTTAAATGGAATTTTTACCAAGGAAAACAATTGTTCGTAAAAAACTGTCGCCTTTCTTCAAACTTTTGAAATTGTACCTGTCCCTTAGAAAATGTATGCTGGCGTCGTCACTGGTACACCACCTCTAAAATACACATAAAAGTGAAATTGGGAAAACATTTAAATCTCTGCAGTCTTATTGCAGCTGAAATTGTTTATTAAAAAAGAGAAATATTTATTGGAACCCAATAAGTAATGAAGTAGTAGGTATATGGTGATCACTAGCTGATCCATCGTTCCCCTTCATTTATTGTTTGATTCTCTCCAGAGTGACTCTCGGTTCACCCAATATAAAAATTTCCGGTTACGTTATAGATGAAGTCAAATAATTTTAAACATTTACCCCCTCGCCTCAGTGTCTTACTTCCTAATTTGCCCTTATTGGCAATTAATAGTTGTATATGTTACGGTAAATGCTAATATTTTTTGAGGCTTGCACCTTTTCCAAATAGACACAAAACCAATAAAAAGCCAAAAATTATCTACATTTGCCGGTAAATAATGTTATTCTCTGAAGTTACAGCATTTACCGTAACAGATACATGTAAAAATATTTGAACGTTGTCTGAAAAAAAGTATGAAAGTAAAAAAACTTCTACTTCTAGTTCTAGAACATAACGAGCAAAATTAAAGGAAGACATGTGATTTTCTTTTGATTGATGACAATAAAATGCTAAAAAATGACTTACGAAAGTATATATGACTGTTTCAACAAGTTAATCATGAAGATTAATTTTCGTTCGAGGCGAAGAAACTCATTTTAAAGATGGATTACAACTTTTTTCAGCTAAGTTTTAATGCCATCAAACTTTTAACACTCTTTTTTATAGACACTTGACAGGTCGTTTTACCTCAGATTATTATTAGAACAAAATAGAAAATAATAACGAAAAATGTAAAAACAAATAATTTTAAATTATTATAGAAAATATGGATCATATAAATGTAAATTTGAAGTTTTTCACAAAAACTACCTTTTTGTGGAATTCAAAGAAAATTCTCTATTGGATTGGTTGGGAAATCTAAAGCGATACACGTCGGAATCGAAATCTTATTGAAGTTAAACAAAAACGAATTCTATTTGAAATTTTCCATTACGATCTCCTTTAAATTGGTTTGTGAAAAATTCAACTTTAAGTACTTTAGAATTCACATGACAAAACACTATCTCTAAATTTACGTAGTTTAAAATAAGAGACAAAGATAAATATCAAAGTTAATAAAACGTTTTATTTTACAAGTCACCAAGTCACGCATTTTTAGTAAAAACTCGTAAAATTGACAAATTGACTGTAGATTCTTAACATTTGTTTTTTTTGCCTTTAAATTTTCATGACCTTATGAGCAAAACAACGTCAGAACTCGAGAAGGTTAATGATAATGAGTTGTATATTAATGAAAAAATTCAGTATGCATAGGTATAAATTTTCTTTAAAAAAAAGTAATAACGTAATGCTTTTTTATTTGCTTTGGGTTCAGTTTCAGCTCTTTTTAATTAATTATGTAATAATTTCGCTGTCCCAAAAGTACAAAAACTCGGATAGAAATGTATAAAATTTCATATTTTTTACTGATATTGCATTAACTATTACAGAAAATAAGGAAATCATTTTGAAAAATGGTTAAAAGCTTTAACTGACCATTTCCTTTAAGTTAACCAGATTAGGAAAATGAGTTTCACCTTTCACGAGACGATAACGTAAAAACGTCGATGATCTAACGAATGCCATTAATGAGATGAGATGAAATAGCTTTTTAACTTTTCTATATTTTATTTAAGTTTTTTTTCTATCGATATTACTTTTAAATTTTTTTCGAGATAGATTAGTCTGTTGTCTTCCCATTTTGAATTTACTAAAAACGGAGGTTCTCTGGTGGAAAGGAAGAAATAGTTTTCCACAGTTCATTCGAATGCGAAACTCGAATGATAACTAGATAATCCTAGAGAAATACCACTGCCAGCCAGTTCCCAAAACTCTAAACCTTAAAAAGGGAATTAGCGTTACTTAAAAACAAGGCACAACATAACACTTATACACACCCTGAAATAAACCAAGCAATCAATCATTTAATCAATATTAGAATATTACTTTTTGAACAGAAGTTTTTTTTGGAAAAGCTTTTAGTGCTTTTACTAATTAACCAAAGCTGGTCTACAAAAGGACCAAAAGGAGACAAATTTTTAAGAGAGGTCTTGAAGATAAAAACCTTCATGATAAAAAATGCCAATGTCATCATCACTGAAAAACAATAAGTTTGTAAAAATAGAAAAGTTACGAAAGTTATGTATTTTTTCATTTATAAATCGGAGTGTTAAAAGATTTGTCTTCGAAATATTCTAATAAAATTTTTATCCAATAAAAAATATATATCCAATATATATTGTATAAAATATAAAAGTATATCCAATATACTGTACAGAATTTGTATACCTACATCATTCCACTCTTATGGCCAGTCTCTGGTACATTTTTGCTTAGTTATGGATCCATAACATTCCAAAACCTAACCATCTCTATTGTTTGAAACCGGTTTTTGAACACTTTAGGGAATAGATATCTATTCGTCAGTAGATAACTATCTTTTGAGAGACTCGCAGTTAGAAGTCGTAGACCATGTCCAGTGACTAAAGAATAAAGAGGACGTAGCGTTAAAAAAGTTTTAGCGGTATTGGTTAAAAACGGATGTGACGAAACATGGACTTGTAACTTTTACATTACGCGGATGACCATAAACAGAAAATGCAATTGACAAGAGTGGCTTTTGTAGTGGCGGTCATATTAGCTATGGACCTATTCTTGGTTTCAAGGTAGGATTCAAATTCAAAGGCTCTGTCCTCTTTATTCTTTAGTCATTGATCACGTCCTAGCGACCTAGCTGCAAATATCAAATGTAACTCAGTAAATATGATCAATTATATTCAAGAAATTTTCACCACTTTTAGGTAACCACTCATTTTTAACTTAGAGGAGCACGAGATAACTAAAAAGACAATGTAAAAAAAATTAATCTCCAAGGAAATACTTTTTACCTATTGGAAAAGAAACAACACGATTGATATCAACAGAAAGAGAATTTTTCCGCTTCTGATAACATCAAAAAATTGAAGTCACAATGTTTTTTTTTGTAAATAATCTCTCTTGCCATGGAAAACAATATAAAATTAGCTAATAATATGGATCGCAATGGACGTTTAAATATAGCGAATTCCGGTCAATTTCTACAATAGAAATGGCTGCTTATACACTTATAAGGAAAGATCATGACAGCCAATGATAATGTAAACTCGACGAAATGAATGAGTCATACATAGTTTTCCAAAATGACGTTTCCGTCGCATTTTCTCTTATAGGTTAGGCTGAGAATTATATGGAATTGCATATATTGTTTGCTGATATGCTGTATGTTGAAATAAAAAGATCTTGACAAATTAAGCTAATTATTATAACTTCATCAAACTTTATAGTGCACATCTGCACATCTGTATTTGCATAGGTATGTCTCAATTTTCATACATATTGGCATATTTTCCTTTTTAGGTGCACTAAAAAGGAAAATCGTATAGGCATATATTTTGGAAAAAAATAGTGCATATATTTTCATATTTCTCAAATTTTGTGCATATTTTCCTTTTTGTGGATAAATTGGCATATTTTGACAAAAAAATATAATTTTTTTGCTAGGAAATTCAAACGAATAACAGATTTTCGTAGCGAAAAATTGTAGTACAAAATAAACTTGAATAAATATAGATAAACAATAAACGTTTTAAGTTTCAGTATTTCAGTGTTCGTCATTCTCTTAAAAATGATAATTTAATTTTTTATAAAGCATTATACAGATTTTTAGAGCACATATTGGAAAATATACAGCATATATCAGCTATATTTAACAGCATATAATGCATCATATTTTGAAAATTTGAGCGCATATAATTCTCAGCCCTACTTATAGGCAACGGTTGCTAACACTCCTTCCAGATCTATTTATTCAATGCTAAAGTTCTATTGACGTTTTCGATTTTATTTATATTGTTTTCTGATTGTTTGAGACTGATTATATTCAAATCTTAATCTTGTATAGTTTTAAAAATTTAACTCAATAAAGGTCTTCGTGTCTTCTAATTCTTGATGTCATCAGAAACAAGAAAAACTTCTCTTTCGATTGTTATGTTAACATAGCGAGCAAGAATCTTTAAAAAAATGTAATTTTCCACGTCATTTCCTAAACGACCAGTATTATAATGTCTAGTTGACCGAAGGTTGACAATTAACCTAGGATAAGGGGAATCATCTAAGAAGTATGCCATGCAGACTATGATCACTTCCTAATTCTGTTCTCTTATCATAGAACGGGCTCATTGTTCAAACGACTCTCCCATTCTTCTTCCAGTAGAGAGATCAACCAAATACGTACTAATAATTATTGAACACATAAAAACGTTCTTAACCATACGTATTTTAGGTAAATGGTACATAAAACTCCAAGTAGAGCAAACAGGATGGAAATTTATTTTCTTAATAATTTTGTTACAAAATAAAAACTGATAGGGCAGCTACTTTAGCAAAAATAGTAAAAAGACACTCGAAAGTAGGTAATAGAATGTAATGCAAAAGAGAATTGTTTGTTATTGGTTTCTTATTAATCACATAAAGATAGAAGCAAGACAAGAGATCGTGGCCCTAGGACATGTTCATCAGAATTAAAAACTTATTAAACAAGAACTTGTGAATTTCGAGTTCCCATACAGGGTGTTTAAATTTGAAGTAAGGTGTTAAATATGATATTCGAAAAACACGATTCTGTTCAATCAGACCTTCGATTACGAAGACAAGCAGAATGAAAAAAAGAACGAATCATACAGGAAAAATTGTTTCAGCAAACCTATCGAGTGTTGGTTTTATTCCTAAAAAACACTTTGTTATTTGTTTACATCGAATGTTATTCTCATAAAAATGCGCAATTTGAGATAAATAATACGTATAGGTATGCACGACATGTATTAGGTACGTTGTTGATTTCTGACTGATGTAGAAAAATATTTGCAGTTTGAAATTATTTGTTGCCAAAATTTCTTTCGTAATTCCTTTGTCATAAACTTTACTCATTAATTCTTCAAAAATCTGCTCTATTTTAAATTTTGCATAGTTACTTTGACCATTCTGTAAGGAAGTCGAATTCGAGGAAATAAAACTCATGGCGAGCGTTTTGGAAACTACGAAAGTCAAAGTGGGTAGTTAAACTTGGTCAAACACAACTTTTTGAGCATACATCAACTATCCACGTTATCTTACATTGTAACTCAATTAATTATTAATATTTTCACACCTGTTATTTTTAATTACAAAAACATCCTTGTATTTAACACACTTCACTAATAATTATAAATCAGAAACTGACATTAAATTGGATGGAGTCCCACTAAAAATTTGTTTTGGTGATAAACAAATGGAAATTTACGAAAAAGGCTTCAGATGTGAACGTATTAAAAAATTCATATTCAAACTCGATGCAAATGTAATGGAGTTTTGATTTATGTAAGGTGATCGTGTGCGATAATATTGCAGAATGCGATTTGTTTTTGATATGAAGCGATATGTGTGTGTGCAATAATTACAAGCTTTTTTAAAATAATTTTTGCATTTAATAGAAAATAATTTTTTTATAGTAAAAAAACATGCTGTTATTAAAGCGTGCATACGCTACGTGCATAATTATTATAAAAGCTGTGAAAGCTATAGCTAATGATATATTAAACGTTAGACTGAACCTAGGTAGGTATAGGTAAAAGGTAATTAGGTAATTGACACGAAATTACTAATTATGAGCACTTTTTAAACATGAACAGCCAATTACGAAAACAAACATCTAATAATTATTATATCTATAATTCTAACATACCTATCAATTCTCTGTAAGGTGGTAGCAAGGAAAACAAACACGAAAAAGTTTAGAGTTTTGTGTTGTGGTGTTATAAACACACTACATGACATTATTCGTTAGTAGATTTAATACGAAATAAAGGTAAAGTACTGGCTATAATAAATTAAAAAAGGAAAAAAGTAAAGAAACCTAGGTAAAGTCAAACATAAGAAAAGTGCAAGGCAATTATTGTATAATTATGTTGTTAAAAAGTAGCGTCAACCTTAAAAAATTTCGACGGCGTATCGAGTCATCTTCGTTTAAAAATAGAAAATTTTTGCTAGCTTATTTTGAATGAAGGAAATTGTGCATTTTGTATAATACGTGCGACGCTCGATTTCGCCGTTTTTATTCAAACAGCTTTTAAGCTGTCACTCGGTTATTTATAATATAAATTTAGGTAAATAAAATAATAAAAGAACGCACCTTTACTTGCGGACTAACTAAATACAGCAAAGGGTTGGCACGAAGTCGATCCTTTTCGTCTGCCATACGTCGAACTTCTTCGCGACGAGCTGAACCTAAAGCTGAAACTTCCTCGCGAGACATAGCTTCGGTCGTCTTTGGCAAAACTTGAACATCCGGAAGCGATTTCTTTCTTTGTAACGTCGACTGCTCTACCAAATTCTAACAACATAATTAAAAAAAAACTTAACTTTCCTCCACGCCAACTTTAAATTCGGCTACCTCCACGGGCGGAGTGTCTATCCAACTTTCTGAGGCCCTTCTTGCCATAAAAGCTGGCGAATACATGAGATCTTCGTCTTCATCTTCGTTTTGATACCACAACATTTTTTATGTGGTATGTACGGCAAAACCGGCCAAAGTATACTAAGCAAAATACAATACACGTTTTAACGTGGTGTATATTTAAACGACCGGCTCTGCCGAACGAAGATGTTTTTAGACGTCGATCAAGGCCCCGTTGGCATTGCACCAGCTCCGCGCCAGTCCGCTCGTGGATCGTAGCCATTATACATCTCAAACATCATTACGACTATTAGAGCATTCTTGGAACGTAGCCACTAACCTTGGCGACAGGAGCAGCTCCCTTATTTATGTATAAACTTTCCGTTCGTTTCGGTTGATTTAAAGACGGAATAATATCTTGACCTAAACCTCTTTTTCTTATAATAATTTCTTCGAAAGGAGGTTGTGGTGTCGCATTACCGGGTTTACTAATTGAATTACTTCGAATCGAGTTACCCATTTTTATTGAATTACCGGTTGGCACCGCTCCATTTTTAGCCGGCATAGGAACTGGAGTCGTTCCTCTCGCTAACGAGGGCGCCCTCGACGTCTTATCGGGCGTATCTGAGCTTATGACGTTAAGATCCATGGATGGCTGTCTCGAACCTGTAGCGCTTAATCTACCTGTCGCTCTCGAATACCTATCGACACTAGAATCTCTACTCGGCGGTCGTTTGTAATGGTCGAAATAATCGATTGACGTTTGTTGCGGTATCGCACCTATGTGAGGAGGCCTATCGCCCGAAACTCTTCTAGACATGCGTCTTATTGAGGAAGGCGGTGGCGCTTCGTCACGAGGAATGGAATTTCTCACTTGCATAGTTTCGTTTACGTGTTTTATATTGTTATTATTTATAGAATTAGTTTTTATTTGAGCATCTACGGCGTTATGTTGTGCTTGTTGATAATAGACGCTAGTGGAAGGTTTGTTATATTGCGAATAATCGCTTTCGTTTTGGTAAATGCTAGTATTATGCGAATCCATCTTCGATTTCATATCCGGTATTTGATTAGACATTTTATCAGGTAGCTGATTATAAATTTGACTATTTATTTGATTAGATAATTGATTAGCGGTTATTGATTCTCTATGATTTAATCGACTATCTGCGTACTTGTCGCGATACCTCGCTTTTAGTCTTTCTAATCCAGGTTGTTTAAAATCGGGAGCGTATTGTTTAGCTACAGTTTGGGCAATTTCGGAATCTTCTCTTGCGTGAGCTGCAGCAATATCTGCTTGTTCCGCTTTCCCTCTTGCAGTTGCAGTTCGAGATATCGCAATATCGGCTTTCTGCAAAGCAATTTTAGACGCTCTTTGTGCGGCATTAACAGCGGCGTCTATTCTTTCTCTAAATTTTGCGGATCGCATTAAAAATAGTTGTCTTTTTTTGTTACTAGAAATAAGAACGTTATTTTTATATTTTCCTTCCTCTTTTTCACCATTGGTAAAAGTAGTCACACCGTATCCATATTTTTTATTTGCAAACCATTCGCCTTCATATTTAAGACCATCGGAACGTTCGCTAATACCAAATCCCGTACGTTTATCTAATTTCCATTCTCCCATATACGTTTCTGTTACACTAGCATCCATATGTTCATCCTAAAAGATGTGTTCAATGAAGAAAGTTTGTTTAAAGTTAGTAAAAATTGAAATTACCTCAACTACAAAACTAGCATTTGAGTCCGTGTGAAAGGACGCATTTGTCATGGCCGATTGAGCAGAATCCGTGCTCATCCACGATGCCGTAGACCCAGTAGATCGAATACTTCCAGTGCCTTTTTCTAAATCCCCCGTACTTACTTGTTTTTTTAATTTAAACCCCTATTGAAAAATTTTATTCAAACAATAATTTAAAAAAAATATCGAAATTATAATTCTGAAAATAACTTACCATAAATAAACTTTTTTTGATAGACTTTTCGCCAAGTGATCTTCGTCTAACAGGTTCGTCGGAATTCATTTTAAGTACGAAACCACCTCGAGAATCGTCAACTTTTCTATCTCGTTTTTCGGCAGGATCTGCATTTCCACCTTCTATACTTCTTAATGATGTTAAAGATGCTCGAACTGTTTTGTTTCTATATTTTGATGCTTTACCAAATGGAGCACTATTTCTTACACCGTAGCCATGTCTCATTCCTTTTTGCCATTGTCCTTGGTAAGTACCTGAAACAATAATAAACAAATTAAGTTTGTACGTTTAAGAACTAATTAGCTTATTTACGAAGTTCATTATCACTAAATCAAGTTGGGGGGGGGGAGTCTAATTTAGTAGCCAATCTACTTTACTTGGAGTTCGTAGATGGTAGATGTCTTAAACTGTTTTAACTCTAGAACTAAGGTGTGTTTTGCAGATCACCTAAATCTCTGTTATCTAGGTTTGAAGATCAAATGTTAAGCAACATTTCGATAGAAAGAGAACGCTAAAGAGTCGCCTACCGAATTATCAAAATTATATCAATCATCTGTGGGTCTAGAGCAGTGTTTCCTATATTTTTGTGCCATACCTCACCTAAGCCTTTCTAAAATTCTTCTATGTAACATAATTGAATTTCTCTCTGAAGAAACTTATATGATAAGCTAAATTTAACTAAAACTCTGGACGATTCCATTTTCGAATTGCCCCGAAGCGTTTTTTTCGAATGAAGCGTGGACCCCACGTTGAGAAATACTGATTCAGAGGAAATTTACAGATGTTCTACCGCCTTAACGCTTATAGTGTGTTAGTTTTGTTTTTCTTTCAGCTCTACCAAGCCACCATGCCAACCCCCTTGCATTTTGTACTGGACTATGTGTCGTGCTCTTTTAAGTAGTAAGAGCATTGCAGTGCCGGTTTACCAACGTGACTGAGAATATTATTTGTGCACAGTGCTCTGTAAAATGACAGAGTATTATGTCGGGCTCGGTTTCAGTCTCTTTTCTGCATAATCTGCATTCTAAGCTTCTAAGGGCTTCTAGTCTAAGGCCCGTTTTACATGGACTAAATGTCGTACTAACTTGTTAGTACTGAATCAACTCAAAAAGCAAAAGCACGGGAATGACTTTAACGTCATGCGTAGAAATTTCGACATTCGACCTTGCATGGCGTTAAAGCTTAGATTCCCGTGTTTTTGCTCCTTGAGTTGATTCAGTACTAACAAGTTAGTATGACATTTAGTCCATGTAAAACAACCTTAGTATCTATACTTCTTAAATAAATGTCCAGTAAAGAAGTCATGTTACTGTCTTTAACAGAGTTCTGCTTCAATTCAGCAGTTGATCAGTTCTGTTTAGGATGTTTTTTTAAATGAAGAGCTTTCCTATCTTATACCCTTATACCTAGATTGTTAATCCTCCTTATTTTCCTCTGACTCGTGTCCATTTACAACTTCTCTTTTCAGTTTTCTTAGATTCTCTAAGATTCTCTAAATTGGACTTGCCCAAAGAAGTCCTACATCGTTATTTATTTATTTATTTATTTACATATACACAATTAGGGAGCACTACAGGTCGAAACCCAACAAGGTGCTTCCATAACATAACAATAAGAAATGTATAGATGTACACGTAATAACATAATACATATGTACACGAAAATACAAAAAAATACAAAAAAGGATTAAATCTGGCTAACCGCCAAGTAAATCATTTTCTTGAAACAGATCAAGGATACATTAAAGAGATCGATATCACATACAGAGAGCATGCGGTGGATGGGCGAGTTCTGATATGCGTTAGTTCGAAATTGAGGCAATCTGAACAACGTGGGCGCTCTTACTGTTTTACCAGGTACATTAAAGCATACTAGCGGGTCACCCCCGTCGAAATTCGACTAAGTAATTGTAGAGATGAATGTGTTAGAAAAATGAAATTTTCAAAAATTATTATAATGCACTTACTACCTACACCGATGATTGTTTGTTAATTTATTATTTTAAAAAAATTTATGAAATTGGTAA
Organism: Malthinus seriepunctatus; assembly: GCA_963924605.1. Classification (NCBI taxonomy): domain Eukaryota; kingdom Metazoa; phylum Arthropoda; class Insecta; order Coleoptera; family Cantharidae; genus Malthinus; species Malthinus seriepunctatus. The sequence continues at coordinate 50,270,613 of OZ004600.1, forward strand.
TTTGAAGAAAATAATTAGTGCTGACATATCTGGGGGTCGACCGCTTCAATTTAAAAAAAAATAGCAGTCACCCCCGTCGAAATCGACGAAGTTTTTGAAGATATGAAGGAGCTATGACTATTTGATAAAAAAAATTAAGAAAACTAACCTTAAAGATAACTAAGCGAAAGAGGGCAACATAAAAAACCGTCTCAAAAATCCAAAATTCCCGAAACGTAATTAAAAATGCACGCACCAACCTGATCATATCGCGTATTAGAAACGTACTGGTCGAATAAAAGTATTGAAAATTTTATCACCACTACCAAATGTATAATGTGTGCCTTATCGTATAAAACCAAATACTATCTACATTTATTCTCATTTATAATTTTTAAAATTGGATTATTTTAAATTATAAAATTGATTATTTTATTATGTATATTATAAAATATAAAACAATGTATGAAATTAATAATTTTGAGAAAAAAATTAGTGGTGACATATCTGTGGGTCAAGAGCTTCAATTTAAAAAAAAAATCATCAAAATCGGTCCAGTAGAAGTACGCTAAAATTAGCGGAAAAGAAAAGGCTTCGCGTTTTAAATATATGGATTAGAGATAACAGAGAAGGGCAGTCGACTACACCACGGACAACTTTGAAACAAAATACAGCGTCCGTCTTCAAACGATATCTGTCTAACGGCAACAAATTGAATGTATTACAGGAGCTCTCGTACGAAACATAGTTAGACCTAGATTTAAAATGTAGCAGTTTTATAAACTTTTTCTGTATAGATTCAAGTCGGTCAATGTAAATTAGATAAACAGGGTTCCATACAACAGAACAAAAATTGAGGTTACTGTGAACATAGGCAAAGTATAAAGTCCGTAGCGTTTGCACGTCTTTGAAACCAGAGCAACATCTATTTAGGAAGCCCAAAAGTCTGTACGACTTGCCCACCACGTAGTCTATATGACGGTCAAAAATCATCTTACGATCAAACAAAACACCCAAATCCCTAACAAATTCTACTCGCTTTAGAAGTTTACTATCGAGTGAATACGAATAATCGATTTTATTTATGTTTCTAGTAAAACTGATAACATTACACTTATCGAAATTAATAAATAGGTCGTTGTTGTTACAGTACTTGATCAACCTGTTCAAGTCTTGTTGGAGCAACCGACAGTCATCCTCACTCTGTACACGACGGAAAATTTTCAGGTCATCAGCGAACATGAGGAAACTCGCATGTTTTATAATTTTGGATATGTCGTTTACATAGATAATAAACAATAAGGGACCCAGGTGGGAGCCCTGCGGGACGCCGGAACCTATCTGAACAATATCGGAAGTAAAGCCGTTTATTTTAACCACTTGGCTACGATTCGAAATATAAGATGATAACCACCTGAGAAGATCCCCACGAATCCCAATCTGCAACAATTTCTTACGCAAGACACCGTGGTTGATCTTGTCAAAGGCCTTTGAGAAGTCGGTATAAATGGCATCTACTTGTACTTTGTTATCAAGAGCACTCAACAAAAATTCAGTATAAATAGTTAAATTAGTTTCAACTGAACGTCCACTAAAAAAACCGTGTTGCTCAGAAATTATCGAATGTCTCAAACAAGGCATTAAAACATTAAAGACGAGCTTCTCAAAGACCTTCGCAAACAAACTAAGCTTTGAAATCGGCCTATAGTTTGCCACCTGGCCCCTATCGCCTCCCTTATGTATCGGCACAACTACTGCCTTTTTCCATTTGGAAGGAAAAACGCCTTCGCGAATAGATCTTTGAAACAACAAACAAAGAGGTTTACTTAAGCCAACAGCTGATCTTTTTATAAATATTCCAGGGATATTGTCATCTCCCGGCCCCTTCTTAATATCAATTTTCAATAAGGCGTCCAAGACGGTTGATTCTGTTATATCTACAGTGCTTATGGAGTTATCAACAGCATCGTCGAACGCCACGCCGTCATCAAGATGCCCATCGGAATTTATAAAATTGTTATGTAGGTATAATCCTGAACTTTTATAAAGAATAGAACGGAGCCAATGCACTATAACGAAAATGTGTCTGGTAACATTCGGTCTCGTAAATTTTAGAGATATACTATAGAGAGAGAGAGCATTAGCTCTCTCCATCTGTACCTACAAGCAAGATATTGGCTACGCCCTATTCTTTACGAAAGTTCAGGACTATACTTGTCACATCATAAGTAACCATTTCACCAACTGTGAATTAGTGGATTACTTTTTCGACTCATAATAATTTCAATGTTTTAAAAGAAAACAAGTTCTAATGCACCGAAAACCGATTCATACTATTTTTTAACCTTTTTATAGTGGCGCTTTCAATATTAATAGGAAATCTGTTAATCTATTTTTCTATTACCTAGACGAGACGCTAGACCTTCAATAGAAGGTTAATCTATTATCCATTTGTTCACTAAAAGGAGGTCAGAAAACTCTTGAAATTTCCTAAAAATTAGAAAAATGTCAGATTGAGAATTTAATTTATGAAATAACTTTTTCACTCAAATAACTCGATAAATCAGTTTACTAACTGTTCTAGTTCCTTTACAAAATTACACCATTTTGAAATAAAGTCGTAAAATAAAAATAAAAATTTATATTTTTCCAATGTACCATTGACTAAAGAACAATCAAAAAGAAAATTTTATGTAGGTTACTAAATTTATTCTCTAAGTTTCCTTACGTTTTACAAGCTACATAAATCAACATTGCAAGATCCGAAATCTCACAACATACATCATTATTATAAAGATTGAGTTTGTTGTGCTTTTACAATTTATTTGCTCCCTGATGTTGAAAGTCACTGTATTCCAAAATTAAATTACATTTTTGCCCAAACTGTTAAACTTTGTTATTTACATTAATAAAATAATAGTTCTAAGATTTTTGGCTTAGTTATTTATTCATAACTATTTAAGTTTATTTTATAATTGTAGATGATCTTTGTTTGCAAAGGAAACATTATGTGATGGTTAAAAATAACCATGGAGGTGAAAATGTCAACATTTTCGTTGGAAGTTATAAAAATTAACAACTTTATAATTTGCTTTTTCTTAAAATCGCATCAGGTGTCTCAAACGATTTTCATTGGTTTCACCGCTTATTTTTTCAAGTGCATCGTGCAGTCGGAACTTAATTATCAAGTTGCATTGATTAAATAGCTATGAGATGTGACACATCGTTGTAAAGGGAATAACTTGCAGTTTTATAATATCTAATAATACTGGACACGTTCCGTTTAAAATTTGGAATGCATTTGCAATATCTAAAATAGTTGATGATCAATTATTGTTTTTATGATTTTTAGAACTTATTGAATGTAATTTCCATCGATGGCATTTATTTTAAATTCTTGCAATGAATGAGATGTACAGTCAGCTTTACAATTATGGGCCACATTCCTATAATTTTGCACGAATTGCGGATGCAACCATCATAACATCCCCTACTTAAATTGAGGAGTAACTTTATTTTGCTAACAAGAAGTAAATCAACAATCTTTCCTGCTATCCTTTTGCCGTTGTTTGTTAATAACCACCCTGGCGTACAGCCAGGGTGGCCAATAATTGTGAGACTGACTGTACGCTGTGATACATAAAGTCAAACACACTGTATAACCGGGATGGCGTAACTAGAAAGAGATATGGTCAAACATCAATTGTATGAAAATTTAAGAAGAATGTGACTAACGTTGAGAACGTGATGAAAGCTCTGCTACATAACAGGGTCCCAAAAACTTGATAAGACAGATAATACTTTAAGCGAGTTGTGGTTAACACGTTAAGCCCAGCTTAAACTTGAGACTAGTTTGGTCTAAAGTTTACATAAGAAAATATGAGCAGTTTTTAGGTATCTCCAAGAAAGGTAAAAATCTTTAAAATATGCACGCTCTAAAAATAAATTTTGAAATCTGTCAATAAACAATTAAAGATTCAATCTAAGATTAAATTTTAACTAATGCTATGTACACGTGTGTTATATTTATATATCAAAATATACATATAAAAAAGTGATGCCCACCTATTTGGTGAATGAATTGACGTAACTTTTACATAGTTGAATCATTATACATTATGTGCAGTTCGTAGTTCGTACTTCGTGCTTGGTATCTATTTGTAGCCATATCCGCTACAGATTTTATGAACAAAATAACAAACAAAATAATAGTTAGTCACAGTTAAAAAGCGCCAAAGTGCCGAAATAAATTCCTACTAATTTATGAAATAAAACAAAAACTAATAAAAATTCCGTAATTCTAAAAATAACAAAAATAAAAATGAAAACTGCATCAAAGTGTAATTTTTGTACCTCTTTGATAAGAGCTAAATTAATTTTTTAATTTGTAGCGTTAAAAATGACCAACAATCAACTTAGTGGTGCCAAGTTTTTCTAATTATAAGTTTGACTTGTGTTACAATTGTAAAATTTAAAAAAATCTGTCCTGTTAGTTGTGGTTCCAGACAATGCAAGTATTAAATCACATTTAACACTTGTGAAAAATATGTTTTGTTAAAACATTTTGTTGCGTTTGGAAAATTTCCTTTTTAGAACATAAATTTAAATGCTCAAGAGATAAGAAAGAGGAAAATGAAAAGCTTTATTTTAGCTTATTCTACCCTACACACCTTTAGAGGGGTCTATCAAAATTAGTAAGTTGCCAGTGTACAGTAAAAGATAGAGATAGTAGGTAGGTATATACACATTATTCAGCAGCCAAATAAGTTAATAGCACCAACATCAACAGCAGCAGGATACATTTCAAAACCATCTATGACACTGACTATACTATAAGTGGGTTTTAAAAGAGCATCTCTAGAATTTTTGAAAAAATTTCAGATAAAAATATAGATGGGACATGCATAGGACACTGATACGAAAGGTTTTATTGGTTTTATCAACAATAGCAGCATTGTTGGGTGAGAGCTTGACTTAAAGTGTATCGAACGCACTCCTCGAGTGCCAGCTTTTCCTAATTAGTACGCACCAATGCTTTCTAAACTAAACAATCGTAAACACGATCTTCTAATGTTGGATTAGATTAGACTAGTCCCTTTCCCAATTAATACTAGATATGGACTCATAAGTCCCGTGGAGCATCGATTAGTAAATAACAGATCCTAGAGCTGAGCAGTGAGCACCGATTAAGTAAATAACATAACAGACCCTAGAGCTCTATTAAGAAGAAGAGAAGCATTCGTACTATGTATCTATAAGATTCTATACTCGCTGAAGATACTATTTGAGAAGATGTGAATTTACGAATGATGGAACATTTACATTTCCAGCTTAGCTGCTTCAAAGCTATTTTTTTATTCCAATAAAGATATAACTCGACATTCAGATATTATCAAAGCTTACTATGTTAAAGATCAAAGAATTTTGATTTATCCACACTTGTATTGAAAAATTAAGAATTAATTGAACCCAACAGGAGTAGTTCTAAAAATAAACTTATTTATCTAAATTAATAATAAGAGTTAAAAAGTGGCATCATCATTTTAAAGCAAAACTCACTTATGACTTTAAGTTGCAATACAGCAGAAAAATATGAACATTAAAATATAAATAGATGCAAAGCATTAACACAATTTAAATATGTATGTTATTTTAAATGCGTCATTGATACTTTAGGTAGAGAAAAAAAAGAGAATTGCTACTTTAGTTTTTACCTTTTCTCTTCTCAAACAGGCATATAGAATATTATTTTACGGAAAATTTCTCGATGTTGCAATGATCAGTACTTATTCTTGTTCACATGAAAATTATGGGTTTATCTGCATCAGGAGCATCAGGAGATACATTTGACGAAGTTATAAATCATATGAATGGTAAAAAGGTATTGAAAATCGAACTGTCATTTTCTAACTATTACTGAAGATATGCAAGCGTTTCCAAAACAAAAATCTTTCAAAAAGTTGAAACAGTACATTTAAGTTTTAACCCAACTATCTTCTTTCCTACCCAATCTCACCCTTCTATTCTCTACTTTCTTTTTCCACATATTTTTTACTTGACTTTCCCCTCGTTTCTTTTTCTCTATTTCCCCTTCTTATTTTTGATTCACTTCATGTCCTATCTTCATCACTGTTTGTTCTTTCTTTGTCCTCATGCTTTCTCCTTTTATTCTCCCATCACATTTATTTTTAATTAATTTTTATACAACATTCAGGATGGAATTATTTGGCCATCTCAATATGGGAAACTGGCATACAACGTAAAGCACAAGTAGTGAGAAACTAATATCTATAATCTGTGAAATTGCCACAGTCAGAAAGCTATCTTATCTATGGTAAAAAAAGTCTTCAGAGCTTGCAATAGACTAGTTAGAAAATGATGACCTAAATGTTGAATTCAGTCTTCACAGCAAGAAATGGTTCTGAAGACGACTGTAATGTGTTTTACCAAAAATAACTTTCTTCGAAGCTATAGACTAGGACTGTAATGGGAAATAACATCTCCTTAACCATACAAGCGGCATTTCATATAACATTTTGGTAACCGACGTTTTTCTAATATTTCGACCCTGCTGAATACGAAAAGTGCGCTTACCAAAGCGAAATTGTAACCGGAAGCGAGATATTGAAGATGGCAACTTTTTCGGAAGAACTAGAATTCCCTAACCCTAGCTCATAGAAATACCACGAAAATAACAAATTATATATTTATCGGAATGATGAAATGAAAAAATAGACAAATATTTCATTTTAGCCATGCATTTCTTCAGAAATTACGGTATTCTGATTTTTATGTTAAGAACAGTTTGTACAGCTTACGAGATACCATGAACAAGTTTTTAGTTATTATAACACAAGGCGACACTGCTATTTTTTTATGGATTAAACTGTACTTAATCGAAAGGGTATGCATATTGAAGCTCAAAAATAAAAAAATAAAAATTTTTTTACTAGTTGTTTTTGAGATAATCCACAATTTGTGATTTTTTTACCATTTTTTACCATTTGTTTTTCTCAAAAACTACTAAAGGATGCTAAAAAATTCAAAGTTTATGTTAAAGAAAACATTTCAATCTTTCCAAAAAATATTTTTGAATTTTTGAAAAAAGTTCCAGAAGTTCAAAAAAAAAGTTCTAAAATTTTATTTTTAATTTTTTTAGAACTTTTTGAACTTTTTTTTTTGTTTTTTTACTTTACCTGAAAGGAGCAATTTTTTTTACACAAAATAGTTAAAAATTAGGAAAATCCTACGAGTCAATAAAATATGAAGCTTAAGATTAAAAACAAAAGAAAGATTTGTATACAGGGTGTCCGGCATAAACCTCCGTTCCTTGAAGTGGGTGATTTGTGAGCTCAAAATAGAGTGATAAAACCGAATTTACCTTAGTCCAAAGTTGTTTGCCTACCAAGTTACAGCGCTTTGAAGTTCTTCAAAAAAAAATCGATAAATAAGCGTAACTTTGGAATTAAAAGTGATGGAACAACGAAATTTATGGAATATGCTTTTCTTGATGAGAGGAAAAACTTGGTAATCAGTAAAAATTGATATGATTCTTCTGAGGTGGTTAGTTGCCCCTCCCTCGATGTTAACGCACCCTTAACTTTTTGTTTTTAACTTTTACCGATTACCAAGTTTTTCCTCTCATCAAGAAAAGCATATTCCATAAATTTAGTTGTTCCATCACTTTTAATTCCAAAGTTACGCTTATTTATCGATTTTTTTTTGACGAACTTCAAAGCGCTGTAACTTGGTAGGCAAACAACTTTGGACTAAGGTAAATTCGGTTTTATCACTCTATTTTGAGCTCACAAATCACCCACTTCAAGGAACGGAGGTTTATGCCGGACACCCTGTATACAAATCTTTCTTTTGTTTTTATTCTTAAGCTTCATATTTTATTGACTCGTAGGATTTTCCTAATTTTTAACTATTTTGTGTAAAAAAAATTGCTCTTTTCAGGTAAAGTAAAAAAACAAAAAAAAAAGTTCAAAAAGTTCTAAAAAAATTAAAAATAAAATTTTAGAACTTTTTTTTTGAACTTTTGGAACTTTTTTCAAAAATTCAAAAATATTTTTTGGAAAGATTGAAATGTTTTCTTTAACACAAACTTTGAATTTTTTAGCATCCTTTAGTAGTTTTTGAGAAAAACAAATGGTAAAAAATGGTAAAAAAATCACAAATTGTGGATTATCTCAAAAACAACTCGTAAAAAAATTTTTATTTTTTTATTTTTGAGCTTCAATATGCATACCCTTTCGATTAAGTACAGTTTAATCCATAAAAAAAATTATCAATTCTAAATTTGTCGCCTTGTGTAATCATATATATTTAAAAAGGACACTTTCATGTACAATTTCTACGAATTTTAAATGTCTCTTGTTAGTACGAGAGCGCACTTAACATAATTTTATTTTTTTGAAGAAATATTTTTTTTTAACTTTTTTAGTTTAAATTGCCATAGTGAAATGGTTATAGAGAGTAGAGATTATTTCAATTTCAAATATTTATAGAAGATACCTTCAGGTTTATTTCACCTACGTTATAGATGGTTCTCAGTAGCAGAACTCTTACTTCACTTAACAGAATTGTGTAATTTTTTGAAAACACTTTCAATTTTTACATTTTTTTAGCTTTTAACGCCTATAGTGAGGGGGGTAGGAGGACTAAAATTATTTTAATTACAAATATTTATAGAGGACACTTTTACGTTTATTTCACCTACATGTCAAATGTCTCTCACTAGTAGGTGAACTCTACTTACTGCACTTATAAGAATTGTTGAACTTTTTTGAAACACTTTCAATTTTAACATTTGTTTAGTTTTAAATGTCTATAGTAAAGAGGGTAGGAGGACTAAGATTATTTTATTTACAGATACTTATAGAGGACACATGTAGGTTTATTTCACCTAAATTTTAAATGTCTCTCAGTAGCAGGAGAACTCTTACAGCACTTACAACATTTTTTAACTTTTTGGAAACACTCGCAATTTTTACACTTTTTCAGTTTCGAAGGCCTATAGTGAAGAAGATAAGGGTCTCAGATTATTTTTATTAAAAATATTTATAGAGGACACCTTTAGGTTTATTTTACCTAAATTTTAAATTTCTCTCAGTAGCAAGGAACTCTGACTGCACTTAGGACAATGTTGAACTTTTTTGAAATGCTTACAATTTTTACACTTTTTCATATTTGAACGCCTACAGAGAAAGGGGTAGGGGGGCCTCAAATTACTTTAATTACAGATATTTATAGAGGACACACTAGGGTTTATTTCACCTAAATTGAAATGTCTCTCAGTAGCAGGGAACTCTTATTGGACTTGTATAACAATGTTGAACCTTTTTGATGTACTTACAATTTTTACACTTTTTTATATTTGAACGGTGAATGCTAAAATGGGGGTGAAATGAATGGCGTAGGGGGCCTCAAATTATTTCAATTACATAAATATTTATAAAGGTCTCTCTTGGGTTTACTTCGCCTAATTTTTAAATGTCTCTTAATAACGGAAGAAGAAGAAGTCTTATTACACATTAAATATTATTTTACTTTTTTAAAACATTTAAATGTTACAAAATTAAATGGTACAGTAAACGATAAAATTTTAAATTTAACTTCATCAAATAATCGTTATAGTTCGTTAATGTTCAGGCAACATCCTAATAACATCTTCCGTTCAAGTTCATAGAACCTTCTTCCATATATTTATAAACTACAAACGCGATGTTTTATTCTCTTTAAACAAATTGTAGAACAGGTATTGTACGAATCTCGAAAGAAAGCGTTAGGGGCAAAGGAGCGGGGCTACTATCTCTATGGAAATCATAAGCGCCGTGAGTTTGATTTTTACAGCCATCTTATAGCGTATTCAATTGGGACCGCACCGACACGGGGCCAATGCGGTTCTCCACTCGTAGAGTGCAATCACGTGATTGATTTACACAGGTATAGGTGGGTGCAATGTTGCCGTGCAACACCAATAAAACACGTACAACTGGGATAGTGCAAATAAAACTGCACTGCGCTTGTTGCAACCAATCGAATACGCCATTAGTAATTAATAATTATTAAATTAAATTCTTAGCAACGCCGATGTAGTAGACGGTAAAAACCAATTGCCCAAACCAGTCGTCAATATAATTATTATATTATTATATTGTTATTAATTATCGTCAATTAATATGTATGTAATATCAAGGAATGTAATGCAAATTGTGAATTCCGCTATTTAATTGCAATAGACAGAACCCGCATTCCTTAGATCCTTAGATTCCTTTGCCATAGGGCAATTTCACATTATGCATATTTCCAAAAATATATGAATTGCCATGGTAAGGTGCCATGATGGTTACCAAACCCGGCAATAGCGATTTCATTTTTCATACGAATTAGTTTGAAAATTTTAAACTGGCAGTACCTATGTGACAGAAATATATTTGATTGATCAAAGAGGCCGATACTTGATGGAAATCAATATAATAAAACATGATGAAATAAAACCAAAATTTCCACAAAAATTATTTAATTTGTTTAATAACAAACGACGCGTTTCGCTACAATGTAGCTGTAACCTGACGAAGCTACATCGTAGCGAAACGCGTCGTTTGTTATTAAACAAATTAAATAATTTTTGTAGAAATTTTGGTTTTATTTCATCATGTTTTAGAAATATATTTCATGGCAATTCATATATTTTTGGAAATATGCATAATGTTAAGTCACCCTATTGCCAGGTTTGGTGGTTATCACCCGGTATAATGGCCTCACTACTTAATTCAGAACAACAAACTTAAAGTAAAGTTAGCTGTTCAGAAATCTCGTTCGAAGAACTAAATTTTAGTATGATAAGGTAAGTCGGGGGAAGACGCCACTGTGGGGCGAGATGCCACCCCAGCATTTTTCAAAATTCCTCCAACCTATCTCCGGAAAATTTTATGTATAGGTTGCTTGTGATTATAAGCTACTAGCAAACATCGTTGAAAACGAGTTTTCGCAAGTCATCGAAAAGTTTTCTAAAAAATTAGGTTTTTATGCTTGACGAAGTTTTTGCTACATCTCAGCTTTTAAATTTTATTAGGCGTTTTTTTTGTGTTATCGATATCATTGAATTGTTAGCTGAAAAGACGGCACTTTTCACGTCTATTGTAATTTTTGCAAAAAAATTCGCATCAAATTTGATTTAATTAGAGAGTTTTGCATTTTCACCCATAGAATGGGGTAAGACGCCAGATTAGTGCAAAGTATGTAACTTAGACTCATTTTATTTAGATTTATAGTAATAATGCGACAATAGGGCCCACAATGATTAAAATGTGTAATGAAAACTATTACGATAGCAATGGGCTTCGTAGATTGGATTTGCTGCATAATTTGCAAGAAGTGGTTACACGAAAGATGTATATGGATTGATGACACATGTAACGATTGAGGTCAATAATATATAAGGATAAAACAGTTTTTTTTCGTTTAGTACCGTTCCCGACTTTCTATTCGGGACTAAAACTCACTATGACATCTTACCCCACGCATTTTTGTCAAGATTTTTTTGTCGAAAAATACAAAAATTTTTTTTTAACTATGTTAACTAATAATTTATGTTGATTTGATATTGCTATCTAATAGTGTATTCTTTGAGGGATAAACACATATTTTTAAATTAATCTAAATGTGTATAATAACGTTTTTATTATACTTGCATTATAATCTGCCAATTTCACACTAAAAAGCGTTCATAAAATCGTCTTTATAGCACAAGTGCTCTATAAAGTCGTCTAGGTAACAACAATAATATTAACTGTTGTGCGACTGTTGTTCTGCAATGTAAACACAAAGCATCTCTGTGGCAACAAATATATCCAAAATCGGCACGCTTAATTTTCAAATTTTAAATACAGATTTTTTCTCTTTTATAGAGGTTTTAGTTGCAATTATAATAAAAAATAGCGTATAATACTCGTGTATAAGTAGACTTCATCGCATACGCCCCGTAATTCTCGTCGCTAATGCGATAAAGTCTTTCTTATACACATGTATTATAATATACTATTTTATAAATTAATTGAAAAATGTATGTCATCTTCCCCCGACTTGCTTTATAGTATATGACTCGTTAGTATATGACTGATTTGCTTTGATATCCAGTTTAATCAAAAGATTAATTAAATTTTTTTGGTAGCCTAACATTTAACACACAAATAAAGAAATTTCAGCCTCTTTATAAAGTCATGGTACACAGGAAAAAATTTCATAATTTTATTATTTTAATTTTGTATGTGACGTCATCCCATATAAAAGCTTAGTTCAGTTAGTATAATATTTAGTCCATGTCAAATAGCCTTTTTCCATTTTACAATTTTTAAAAATTAAAGACGCGTTAAATTTTTTTTTTGCAAAGTTAGTATTTGCCCGGCGACGCCGAGTTTATAGTTAGCTAGTAAATCATAAAGTAAACTGAAGACTGAAGTCAAGGATGTAAATTAATGACATGATTTGCTGTGTGATCTTCAGAAGCAGAAGCGTTTACAAAAATTCAATGTGCCTAACATATGACTCTATAACTTTTGGAGATTTGAACTCTACAACAGCGTATACCATTAACTTTACATGTTTTAATTACAATGGTAGATAATTAAAAGGAAAACTAGAAAACAAGGCCCCGCCTTCCATTCATAGTAAATGAGTGGCAGAGGTTACGACAATTTAAAATACAGAAGCCAAATTCACGTTTCAGGAATATACGTTGTTTCATTCAATTTATTTAAACAAGGAGACAAATTTAAGCTTCGTTGTGCATTTGATGTCGTGTCTTTCAAGCTGAAGACGATGTTACAAAATCAACTCAGACCTCTAAACTCTAAGGGTTAAGAGAAATGTCATTCCAAATGTGCTAGAAAGAGCATGTCTTGAGAAACAGTAAAAGCTAATTTTTTAGAATGTATCTTTTTCGAAAAATTACTTTAGAAAACAACCCCTTTCATAAAAACGTTGAATTAAATCTCACTAATTCCTTTTTCGATATTTTCAGTTAAAATGTAATTTAATTATTGCTTAAACAAGATTAAATCCTCAATTAAAAAGTTTCATTCAAATTCACTTTCATCAATTTATATTTGTAAAGTAAAAGCAAAATGTAATTAAATACTCTGTTTTAGAATTAGTAGTGAAAAACGAAATTTTAAATAACAACAATACATAGCGTACGCTTGATCCACAATGGAAATTGCATCAAACGAGACTTGGGTTTTGGACCAAAATAGAAATTCAAAAGACTATGTAATCTAGGATTATTTTAGGTCGTGGCCTCGAGTTTGCGATTTTACCGACACGACAGCTGCTTTGTTATTTCAAATTCAAATTAAACTTTTTTTTCTGTTCTTTAGTGTTAATTTTAAATGCGGATACAAAATTTTAATACAAACACAACCTATCGAATATTTAAAAGAAAATATTTTGAATCAATGTCAAGGATCGAATTCTATAATAAAAAAACCTTTTTAAATTTTTATTTGACAATCTTGGCAAGCACGAAAAGTTTAAAGCGAAAAGTAAATTACATAAAAGAAAAAAAAAGTTGAAAGTGCCAAATTAAATGTTTTAAGGCAACCACCACTCGGAGAGAGGTTCAAAGTTTTGATGTTGAACGTGTGTAGTAATATGTTGTACCTTTAATAATTATATTTTGTTTCTATTAAGATGTTGCCAAAATTGATTCATTGCCAAAAAGTGGATAATGTATAAATTCCTTTGTAATCCTTGGGCAATCCGATAAAATTCGTCATCGAGGATTTAAATTTTGAGTAGATAATATATATTGCATTAAAGTAATTTTTTATTATTGTGACTTTGGGGTAATATATGTGCGACAATCTGTTTTTATTTATTGTTTTCATTTTTACGTATAGCCAAAATAAATTTCTTTTCAACATGTTTCAGCACAAATGTTTAACAATTAAAAAGTATTTGAAAAATGTACGTATTATTATTGCCAATAAATCAGGTTGCTCGCTATAAAATAAGTTGCAAAATGATATGGATATGGATGAAGAAAATAAACTTTTTGGATTGAGCACAAATATGAGTAATATGATGATAATAGATATACGCTAGTTAATTTTACAAATTGTCATACTATAAATAAACAATAAACGTATTGTAATAGCCTAAGTTAGGAACTTAGCTAAGAATCGCCCAGAACCGAGAAGAATAAAATCGAATAAAAAAGTTTACTAGATATGTTCAAAACTGGACCCTCTAGAGAGTTGGATGCCTCTAGTTTCTTAAACAGAAAAAGAAGCAACTGTGGGAACATTTTCAGGAATAGTCATTGTATTTTTATGTAAGCTTCTAAAAATAACGAAAATAACGAATTGTGTAAACTTAAATTCCGTTAGGAATATCGAACAACACAAAATACTTTTAAATCTAGAGACAAATGGAATAATTCGCTTTATAATGAGGCCAAGTTTCACATATTAAAACTAGCTTATTCGAAAGTAAACGAAATAGCTGATGAATTAGCTAGAGCAGGTTCAAAAACCCTCCCGATCGGACCCGAACCATTCTGTGAAATATCTAGAACACATAAAGGGGCAGAGATCCAAAAATGAGAAACTGAGAACAAAAATTCTCACTGGAACAACGCACCAGGACAAAGACAGTCGAAGAAATTCGTTGAGTACTCTACTACGCATGCTAAAAAGCTTCTCATATTATCAAAGAACGAAATCAAACTCATCACGGGTCTGTTTACTGGACGCTGACCATTGAGGTACCATCTCAAAAAACTGGGACTGGAGGATAGTGACATATGCAGACTCTGTGAATCCGAGATCGAATCCGCCGAACACATTTTCTGCAATTGCGTTGCATTGGCTCGGCTAAGGCTGAAACACTTAGGGTGGGCTCAATTGACGCCTGAAGAAGTGAAAAGCAAACTTCTCAGGGTCATTCTATGCTTCACTGGCAAGATTGAACTCCTGAGAACATAAATACGAGTAAGGTTATGAACAAAAGATTAACACTGATCGCAGTTCTGTAAGGCTTAGAAGCCAATCGACTCCTGAGTACATACAATACAAATAGTTTATCCGAACTGAGATCAAATCTGAATTACTGCGATCTTGTATCAACTCGAAGACATCGATAACTAATATTCCTCGTTCAATTTCCTTTTATAATATGATCAAATTCCTGAGAAACCATAATAAAGGGTTCAGCAGAATCAAGTAGGTATCCAATGTAAATCAACTCGTATTCAACAATAGCTGAACTTTAAATGTGAAATCAAACAGGTCTTCGAGGAAAATTTTAGGTAGTTGTTTGAAAATTACATGTCGCCAGTATTTTGTCCTCTTATTGCTTCTTGTATCGCTGAAGTCGAACATAAAAGCTGCTTTTGCACTTTCGGTGTTTTCAGGTGTACCTAGCGAACTATTTCTTCTTTGTAGTTTTTCTTGGTTGACTGAATTTCCCGAAAAATATCTCTCATTGTGTCCCTCCAGAGTGTAAAGGATTGAAAGTGTAACGGGGTAGGTAACATGAAATAATCAGAATCATGTCCTAAATATCTTCATGTCTAAAGGGTGGAGTGGGAACTATAACGAGATCGGTATACATTAAATTATCCTAGAAACATTAAAATTGCTAACATACAATACCCTAAAAATTCGTAGATGTCTGAATTTCCAAAAAAGAAAACGGGGGACTAGGAGCGGGTGCTCTCACCTAAGGTCTGTCTATGATCTTTAAATGTTGGAGTAGGAATCTAATAATAGAAAATGGAATAGGTATAATTTGAATTAATGAAAACACTTTTAGGCACTTTAGGAACTTTAAATTTGGTAAAAATGTAGATAGAGCATGCATTAAACTCTTCTAGATACATTTGAATTTTCCAAAAGGAAAACAGATAATGGAGGGGAGGTCACATCCATTGATCCACTCTAGACCTTTCTTTGATGTAATAGTAATTCACGTTCAAACCATACCCTCTCCCATTGAGGGGAAACCGGGCAAAGCAAGCTAATTACTCTCTTGAAAGATCCACGGTACCGATTCATGAGAAAACCATAAACGTAGCTGTTTGCGCTTAGGTGTTAAAATTGTCGCTATATTGTTTTCCACAAAATAAATTTCCTTTTTGTGTTATTTACAACAAAGTTTGTTCCAAGTTAAAGTCGCGATTCCATCCGTGTTAGAAATATGGCTAAAAGTGCTCGACGGTAGCGCTGGAGTAGAAAAAATTATTGAATAAACAAAAAATCGTAGATCAATCTTTCTACTTCATTTCTTATACAGGGTGGTTGGTTTTTTACTGTCCAGCTAATATCTGCTGAAATATTGAAGATACAAAAAAAAGTTAAATTAGAAACTTTTCAAACAACACCTCATCTACAAAATAGCGGAAACAAGTTTTTTCCATGGTCTACTTGTTTTGCGGGAAAATATGTAACTTTGGTTTTCTAAATAGAACACCCTGTATATTTTTAGAGAATCGTATTCTAAATCAATTTCTCTTTACAATGATGTATCAGTAGTACCATTTTGCTTTCTAATTATTTCCAATATTTAAAAAATTTTTAGGATGAGTGTTGCAGAAAACATAGTCAAAGAAGGCTAGAAATTGTTGAATTCCATGGTGGACAATCTGAACAATCATTATAATACATTACGTGTTAAAGTTTGTTCCGAAATTTCTTAGTTTGTTAAAAAGTAAATAAATTAATGTTAATCAAGAGTTACTACAACCCTCATATTGTTCCTTTTTTTGAAATATTGGGCATAATTATTAGAAAGCAAAATGGTACTTGTGATACATTGTTGTAAAGAGAAATTGATTTAGAATACGATTCTCTAAAAATATACAGGGTGTTCTATTTAAAAAACCAAAGTTACATATTTTCCCGCCAAACAAGTAAGCCATGGAAAAAAACTGTTTCCGCTATTTTGTAGACGAGGTGTTGTTTGAAAAGTTTCTAATTTAACTTTTTTAAGTATCTTCAATATTTAAGCAATATTTCAGCTGGACAGTAAAAAATCAACCACCCTGTATAGATAATTTTATTGTTGGTTTAATACCTAGTTTTTCCTACTCAAACTGCTACCGTGTAGCACTTTTAGCAATATTTCTAACATGGGGGAATCGCCACCTTAATACATTAATTCTAATTCTAGATAGTTTAGAGGAAAGTTGTTACTGGGGCACCCTGTATAATAATTATCAATTTCTCAGGCATTTCTTATTCATTAGAACTCTGGTTACTTTATGTTAGAACAGAACTAAGAATTTCTATCGTTTATGACTCAAATCTTGATCGTTGTAAATAAAATAGTTCATAAAAGCAAGTATAAGTTAAGGTAGTTATTTATAGTTAATGGTCTAAAGATTTTTACAACGTATTCCAGAACTATTTAGACACTATTTTAATTCCTTGTTAACTATTTAGTTAGTGGAACGCTATTACATCGTGTATCTTTTACTTCAGACAGTTAATAAACGAGTTTCCGCAAAAACAATAATTAGACACAGTTCACGATTAGTAGTTTCATTTCATTTTGAGTTTGAATTTTTCTTCTCGTATGTGTGACTATAAAAATAATATTCTGGTACTTAATCTACTATACCTATTTTATTCCTTTGGTGTAGTGCCAAGGACTGCAAGTTCTGAAAGTATTTCCATAATCCGTACTCGAGCACTTATAAACAGAGCATAACTTACAGTTAAATAAAACTTGGAGGGCTTTAATGGTTTTAAAACCATTAAAAAAAATGAACGTTGATATTGCTACCAGGGTAATTCCACGTAAGATCGGCCACGTTTGACCCTTAGGTCTTCGGATTTTGACGAAAGGACCCCGCACAAATCTTATGGGAAATGGCCCTCGGTGAATTTTCCTAAAAATTTAGTATGTTGTAGTATTTGACCTACCGAACAAAAGTCTCCATGGCCACGAAGCCCTAAACCTAATATTGTTCGTGTTGTGGAGGCTTAGATAATCTTGTCACACACAATACGTATAAGAAATGGCCCTCGGTGAATTTTCCTAAAAATTTAGTATGTTGTGGTGTTTGACCTACTGAACAAAAGTCTCCATGGCCACAAAGCCCTAAACCTAATATTTCGTGTTGCGGAGGCTTCAAGTGCTGAATAATGTTGTCACACACAACTGTGATTTTTTGAATTTTATTTAAAAAATGCAAGTTCGGTTGCCTCGCTGCTTTACAATATTTAATCGGAGACACATGGAATTTTCTTCAATATTCGTTAATTCTCTTTCAATACCCTGATTGCGATTCAAACATACTCTTGTGTCAATTTCTAATTATAGGTTTGGAAGATCATTATCTTCACGCCTTTTTATTGCAATATCCAGCCTATTATAAATGTCGCCTATTCCAGGCATTCTTACTAAAACTTCCAACATTACAAAGATAACAATTGTATCAAACTTTTCCAGCTATAATTAAATCCAACCATAGTTGTGTGTGACAACATTATTCAGCACTAGAAGCCTCCGCAACACGAAAAATATTGGGTTTAGGGCTTTGTAGCCATGGAGACTTTTGTTCAGTAGGTCAAACACCATAACGTACTAAATTTTTAGGAAAATTCACCGAGGGCCATTTCTTATAAGAATTGTGTGAATGTGATCGTTATGCATAAAATTCAAAAAATCACAATTGTGTGTGACAAGATTATCAGTACTTTAAGTCTCCACAACACGAAGACTATTAGGTTTAGGGCTTTGTGGCCATGGAGACTTTTGTTCGGTAGGTCAAATACTACAACATACTAAATTTTTAGGAAAATTCACCGAGGGCCATTTCCCATAAGATTTGTGCGGGGTCCTTTGGTATATCGGTTGGAAATATGTTCAAACTTAAGTGTACAAATTGGTTTTGCGAAAAAATTATTTTTGACCTATCTATGCTCAAATTAATTTTTGAACTATTTTGAAAACATGAATACTACGCCTATTCCTATTTTAAGCTATAGGAACGTACTATTTATTTTATGCATCGCTTCTTTGATTTAACACCTTTTTGATCAAACTGTTCCAGTCGAAGTTTCCAAAATACACCCTCTTCAATTTTTGCAATTTTTTGATATGTTGAGTCCTTATGACTTATGTTTAAGTGAAAAGATTCAAAACCGTGGTCACTCGTCAACTCTTGTCGCTACGCGGTATTATAGAAGATTGGAACCAAAAATTTTTTGAGAAATAAATCAGTTGAGAATATGGACTAAATTCCTGGTATAGCATTGCTGATTTTAAGCTTCCTAGAGAATGTTTCCACATAAAACAAGCGTCGCTAAACAACAGTCATAGCCAATTTTTCTAAAATACATTTTAAAATTTTAACTAACTTTTAATGCTTAAAGATGAGCAATTTTGAAAAACAGGTAGACAAAGTGGGCGTTTCTAAAAGCTGTGTTTGAAAAAAAGTTTTAATTTCGATAAATAGGATAAGAAAATGAGTCGATAAATTTATCACTTACGTAAATCAAAACAAAAAAGTTAAAAACAATAAAAAAAGTAAAACCCTCTCATTCTATAATTCGTAAACTGCGTGCCATTAAAGAGTTTCTGGAACAAATATAATATATTTGAAAACCTTTAAATTTAGTCATAAACTTTTCCCGAGTTTGATTAAAATTCAAATTAATTTGATAACTATACTTCAACAAGCTATAGAAACTAGAGGGCGATTAATAAAAACTAATTACTTGACCATAACACTTTTTACATTTATATTAAAAAAAAAGTTTCGTGTAACAATTACAAACTTTTTTTATCATAATACGTGTATAAAATTAATTAATTTTATTACACATTAATTAAAAAAATATGCGATGTGTTATCAAAGAACTTTCTCAGGATAATTTCCAAATAGCCTAGGAATTATAACATTTCCATCATGAAAAAATAATGAAATCGAAATTTTTCAATTTTTGCTTTATTTTACTTCCTACGTCTTACACTGTGAAAAACTCTTGTTAGTAAAAGAGCGTAAGAAAATGTGATTGCGCTAATCGCTACACCGGGTACTGGCTTAAGGTTTCAGGAACCCTGTAACTATTAGCTAGTTTGATACGCTAAGCTACCTACCCTATACCCTTCTCCTATCAATTTCTAAAAGTTTGTAGAAGAGGGGTAGGGAATTAGCCATTGAATAAAAAAATACCTACTCCTTACTCTACCAGGAAAGAGCCATTTAGCTTATAATATGAATCGCAATGGTTTTCTAAATACAGTGATTTCCGGCAATTTCTCCAATAAAAATGGTTGCTATACTTCCACTTATAAGGAAAGATCATGACAACCAAGGATAATGTAAACTCGGCGAAATAAATTAGTTATTCATAGTTTTCTAAAATGTCGTTTCCGTCGCATTTTCTCTTATAGGCAACGGTTCCTAACCTTCCTTCCGGGTTCCGGATCTTTATATTTTAAGGGCCGTTTTAGATGGACGAAGTATCGTACTATAGTTGAGTTTCACAAATGTAGACAGTTATGTCATTTATAGAATAAAGACGAGATTACATCGAGATTTTTCGGTACAGCATTATGAGCAATCGTTCGTACTCGGATCCACTTCTACTACTAAGCTTCTGTCAGCTTCTGTCAAATTATAGTAAAGTACGTTATTCTATTAAAGCGGCACGTGTTTTCTGCATCTATCTCAATAGAAGCCGCGCTATAGCTAGCTAAATTTTGTGAACACATATTAGGATGAGTCACTATCTCGAATTGTGAGATTGAAGTATAACTTGTTAGCACTGAATCAACTCAATGAGCAAAAGCAAGGGAATCGAAGCTATAACGTCGTCAGTAGAAATTTTGACGCATAACGGTGCACGACGTTAAAGCTTAGATTCCCGTGCTTTTGCTCCTAGAGTTGATTAAGTTACTAACAGTTAGTACGATACTTAGTCAATGTCAAATAGCCCTAAGGAATAAGTAGTTTAGCGTAGCGTAGCAATGCGCTAATAATTACTAGATGCCAGCCCTGGACTGTTAAAAATTAACTTCAACTTGGCGAGGACTGAGGAAGGTGGGAAAGTCACTTGAGAAATCTTACTATTCTTATAAAAAATAGTTACTTTGTCAGTGGGCAACTCAAATACTGTTTATGAATTGTGCGTGGTAGTGTGGTATGAAGAAGAGGAGTAGAGAAGAGCCAGATTTTTTGGTCGATTTGTTTTCAAAAATTAAAAACTGCCATATTTCTTACTTTTTTCTTTCTTTAACAATTTCATTGAAAGATCCTGAAGATCAGTGTCCGGTGCTGTCAACCAGATTTTTTACTACTTTCCATTACTACTTCCCAATTAGTTGAACGTACAGACAACGGAGGCAAGACGAATGAACTGACGAGTAGGCAGGCTGATAGGCGAGCGAAGAAATGCGAACAATAAATATACAGATAGACGAACTGGTAAATATAAGGTAAGTCGGGGGAAGACGCCACTGTGGGGCGAGATGCCACCCCAGCATTTTTCAAAATTCCTCCAACCTATCTCTGGAAAATTTTATGTATAGGTTGCTCGTGATTATAAGCTACTAGCAAACATCGTTGAAAACGGGTTTTCGCAAGTCATCGAAAAGTTTTCTAAAAAATTAGGTTTTTATGTTCGACGAAGTTTTTGCTACATCTCAGCTTTTATAGTAATTTAAGTATAAAAAACGGTAAGGGCAGTTTACTGGTCAAAGACAAAATGTTTGGGGACTAAGCGAAGCGCAGTCCCCAATTTTGTCTGAGACCAGTAAACCCTTAACGTTTGTGATGCTTACAACGTTTTTTGCACGATAGAAACTTTTCCTTAATCATAAAAATGAAAATGTCAAAAATTATGTTTTAATTTTTGTGCAACATAATTTTTTAGATGGCTTTATAAAAATATTTGAAGGTGTTACCATAGTGTTATTTACTAACAAATTGTCTCCGCTTTTTGAAGTAAAAAATTCTAATATTTTGCTGCATAAAAACGAAAAAAATGAGTGATTTAAAAAGTGTGGACAGTGAAATAGAAGAAGCTTGGAATATTGGTTGCTCCTCTATTGTTCCTGAAAAGTCGAGAATTCGTTATGAGAATGTATACAAAATCTTTAAAAGCTGGTGTGAGGATAAAAATCTACAAATTAACGAAAAAATTTTGCTGGCTTATTTTGTACGACGAAATGAAAAGTTGAAGTCACCTGGAAGTCTTTGGGCTGAATATTCGATGCTCAAAAGTACAATTTTTCTAAATGATGGAATTGATATATCCAAGTTCACAACCTTGATAGCATTCCTTAAAAGGAAAAATGTTGGACACAAGCCAAAAAAATCGGACATTTTCACTAAGGAAGGTATGACGAACTTTTTGAAAGAAGCTCCGGATGATGAATTTTTAACTCTTAAGGTATTTTTACATTTATCTATATTATTGTGATTTATAAGATAAGAATTTTTGTTTTCATTTTTAGGTGGGAATGATATTAGGTATATCAGGCGCGTGTAGGAGAGAAGAATTGTATAATATGTGCGTGCAAGACATAGAAGATCGAGAATCATTTTTGATCGTGAAAATTCCCAACACGAAGACCAACATCCAGCGAACATTTACGGTAATTGACAAAGATAATGATATTAACTACCTGGAAATATGTAGAAAATACTTCAGGCTACGCCCACAAAATGCAAAGAGTCAGCACTTATTTTTGAAATATCATAAGGGGAAGTGTAGCAATCAAGTAATAGGCAAAGGGATTATTGGAAGTTGGCCGTCAAAAATCGCAAATTTTCTAAAATTACAACACTCCAATACTTACACCGGTCATTCCTTTAGGCGCACTTCGGCGACCTTTTTAGCGAATAAAGGAGTAGACGTATTAGGACTGAAGAGGCATGGTGGGTGGAGATCGTCCACCGTAGCAGAGAGTTACGTTGAAGATTCGCTTGAAAACAAAATTGACTTTGCTAAAAAAATTTTAAATACAGAACAAGGTAGCGCCGAGGTGAGACAAACGTTGAATTCAGTAGCAGTTTCTCTAAATCCAAGTGCCGCACAAAGTAGCGTTATTACTTTTAGTAGTTGTAGTAATTGTACGTTCAATTTCAATGTGAAATAGTAGCCGGGACTAGTCTGTTATGTTATCCCATAACAGAAAAATCAGGATTATCGTATTCAGGCCCATCTTTTGGGAATTAGTTATTTGAGAGCCAGTGCTTTGAGCAGCCAATCAGATTTTCGTGTTCGCTAGCACTCAAATAACTTACTCCCAAAAGATGGGCCTGAATATGATCACCCTGATTTTTCTGTTTTTGGTTCGAAGTCTTATTTATTATTATTTAATGTTTTTTGAATTATATCGTTTTTAAATGACTATTTTTTATTTTTTTTACTTACCGTTCTAGAACGGTAAGTAAATTACTTACTGTTTTGTTTATATGAGTTACCAGTAAAACATACTTACCGATCTGCCAACAAACGCGGTAACTAAGTGATATCGTTCTATCGTGCAAAAAATTTTATTAAGCGTTTTTTTTGTGTTATCGATATCAACGAATTGTTAGCTTAAAAGACGGCACTTTTCACGTCTATTGTAATTTTTGCAACAAAATTCGCATCAAATTTGATTTAGTTAGAGAGTTTTGCATTTTCACCCATAGAATGGGGTAAGACGCCACATTAGTGCAAAGTATGTAACTTAGACTCATTTTATTTAGATTTATAGTAATAATGCGACAATAGGGCCCACAATGATGAAAATGTGTAATGAAAGCTATTACGATAGCAATGGGCTTCGTAGATTGGATTTGCTGCATAATTTGCAAGAAGTGGTTACACGAAAGATGTACATGGATTGATGACACATGTAACGATTGAAGTCAATAATATATAAGAATAAAACAGTTTTTTTTTCGTTTAGTACCGTTCCCGACTTTCTATTCGGGACTAAAACTCACTATGGCATCTTACCCCATGCATTTTTGTCACGATTTTTTTGTCGAAAAGTACAAAAAATTTTTTTAACTATGTTAACTAATAATTTATGTTGATTTGATATTGCTATCTAATAGTGTATTCTTTGAGGGATAAACACATATTTTTAAATTAATCTAAATGTGTATAATAACGTTTTTATAAATTAATTAAAAAATGTATGGCATCCGACTTGCTTTACATGTAGACGAGTTAATTTAAAAGTAACGAAAATCAGAAAAAAAAAACAAGTGGTAATTTAACTCAATTTAATGTCAACGATAACAGGTAGTTTTCGGTTTTTTGAAAATTAGAAAATGGAAAAATGAAAAAAAGAAGTGCAGGAAAAGTATTCGAAATAAGAAAAAAGTCAATTGAATGAAGTTGCAGAATTTTAAAATTACGCAATGCGGTGAAATTTAAAAATTCATCCAAAGACTGTTTACTTTTAGACTATTATTATGTCCAAATGAGTAGATAACTCCTAGATAAGAATATAAATAGAATAATAGTTAGTTAAAGTAATTTAAATTGCACGATGTGTAAATTATTCTTTGTGTTTAATATCATTTCTAATTAAATGCAGCTTGGTTTACTCCCCCGTATATGGAGGTGACCCACATTGATCGTAGAGCTTTTAGACTACGTATCTAGAAAAAAATTATTACGCCAATGTCGGTGAACACACTTTGATAAATTTTTAACGAAAAATATTTATCCAAAATTAAGAATTTAATTTTCCTAATCATAATAAGAAGAAAAAACATTTTGAGAAATCAAACAGACTCGAGAGCTTTTCAATTCGAGCTCGATTTGAAAATAACCCTTGGCTTCGGCTGAAGCATCATCGTTCATTGTTACAACCGATGTCAATAATGATCAAATCTTGCCCTACAATTGAAACTGAAAAATATGTTTTTGTTGAAGCAGGATAAACTACTCTTATTTTTATGAAAATTTATGACTTTTCCGCAATAATAATTTACCATGTCGTTTTGTCCTAATACCTTACCCAACAATTAAATTAAGATTATTTCAAGAAATATTTATAATTTATCATCATTTATCACTTTTTTTTCAATAATTTCCAATCACTTGTTACTAATGTTACTAAGTACTTCAAGCTTTCTCGATATTATCTCATTTTAATGATTGTATCTAATTGTTATTGACATTGATGCTTTTAAACATAAATTTTATTAATTTATGGATTAATATTAAAATAATGTTCTTTTATTTTAGAAAAATATGAAAAGGAAAAATAATTACTTTAATTAAACGTGCCATTCAAGTCTACTTAAATATGAAAATTGTCACAATTTTTCACAAACACGCAAATCGTGACAATATTAGAGTTTAATTAAAATTTGTTATAATTCGCTTAATAATGTGATAAGTGTTGGTTAAGCTAACTAATAACAACAAATGAACAAAAAGGAAAAATAAAAAAATTAATCCAAACGTATTTTTCACTATGAAGACGAACAACAACAACAACAAGACAGTACTCAGAGAAGAAACAAAATTTTTTATATTTTTGCAAGTTCTTGAGAATAAAAAGTTGGATGAGTAGTGTTATAAAATAATAACACCCACATTCAGCCATAAAAGACTTTTTTTTTAAATTGGATTCGTCCGGGATGGAACCTAGGACTTCTAAGTGTAAGCAGAATTTTTAGACGTAAACTGTCTTAAATACTAATTTCATTATTTTTAATATTTGGCATAAATTAAAGTCCAAAATATACATTACTTTATATGCTCAGAAAGCTAATTTTAGGAGCTTTCAAAATATTAAAAAATATACAGGGTGTTCCATTTAAATTAAGATATTTTATTCCATTTCCGGTTAAACCGGAAGTCAAAATATAAAGTGTTTGATATCGTGTCATAGCTAATTTTACGATCTTTCAAAATATTGAAAAATATTAAAATATACAAAAGTTAAAAATGGATCAGTGTAGGTAAATGTCAAACTGAAATATAATTTAATTTATGACAGTTGTCACAAAATTAATTCAATGAGGAATGGGACATTTTATTTTTTTTTATTTTTTTATAAAACTATAGGGAGATCATGACAAGGGACACGACGTCTGGCGAATTTTTTTCTACTATCTTATCGCACAACATTTGACGTATAGTTTGACGTTTGACGCATGATTGTGTAGTTTTTTGAAAAGCAATAAGTTCTTCGATATAAATTCTAATAAAAATAACAGTTTTTGTTCAGTGTCTCAATGTAAATCACGGATTAAGAGATATCCAAACTTATATGTGTGGTTTGATTGTGCGAGAAGGTAGTTCACGGTTTTATTTTGAGAGCGCTGCGATCTTAATCTGAGATCCCTATAGCTTATTTTGTACAATCAGATTTTTTTTTAACTTCTGGGTCCCTTTTTTACAAACCGCACACCAATTTAAACTTGACATTTTAGAATCGTCCAAAAAAAAATTTTACAGCCTATATTCTTAAAATTACTAGACCCGTATTTCAGGATTTTGCTGATAATAATCTTTTTCCTTAAATATTCACATATGAATTTTCGATAATTTGCTGGATTTTCTCCAATCTTCTCATACTCGAGATTTATTATCTCCAGTAGTACTGATCGGATCATTGTTGTTTTTTTTTACACTTTATTACGTTAGTTTACTTACGAAGTGTATTAAAACAAATTTCTTTATTGTGAACAAATGAAAAATAATAACAATTTAATTGTTTAAATAGTTTTAACATGCTCGCCCCCCAACTTGAATTATATGAAAGAAATATCATTTTGTTCCTTATTCTCTTATCTATAAAACTCATTTTACAAAAAAGTTGAGTCTCTATTAGATCGGAAGTTATTAAATATTTTCGAGCGCAAGTACTTGTAATCGAGTAATTGTTAGGTCTGAGACCTCTGACGCTCCCGCATGTAGAGCGCGCTGGGTGACTTGCGCTCGGAAATTATTTAATTACTTCCGATCTAATAGAGACTGCACTTTTTTGTAAAATGAGTTTTATAGATAAGAGAATAAGGAACCAAATGATATTTTTTCCAATTAACTCAAGTTGGGGGGCGAGCATGTTAAAACTATTAAAACAATTAAATTGTTATTATTTTTCATTTGACTACAAAAAAAAATTTTTTTATACACTTCAAAAGCCAACGTAATAAAGTGTAAAAAAACGCCATTGATCCGATCAGTAAAACAGGAAATAATAAATTTCAAGTATGTGAAGATCTCTGACGCTCTTGCATGTGGAGGGCACTGGGTGACTTGAGCTCGAAAATATTTAATAACTTCTGATCTAATAGAGACTCCACTTTTTTGTAAAATTAGTTTTATAGATAAGAGGATAAGGAACAAAATGATAATTTTTCCAATTAATTCAAGTTGGGGGGTGAGCAGCGAGCATGTTAAAACTATTTAAACAATTAAATTGTTAATATTTTTCATTTGTTCACAGTAAAAAAAAATTCTTTTAATACACTTCGAAAACTAACGTAATAAAGTGTAAAATAAAAAAAAGCGACATTGATCCGATCAGTACACCTGGAGATAATAAATTTCAAGTATGAGAAGATTGGAGAAAATCCAGCAAATTATCAAAAATTTATACGTGAATATTTCCAAAAAAAAAATGTTTTCAGCAAAATTTTAAAATACGGGTCAATTATATTTGTTGAAAGATGTAGAAAATTTTTAAGATTTTTAACAATTTTAACATTTGAAGAATCAATTTTTTTTCCTACAATTCGCACGGTTTGTAAAAGAATGACCCTTCTACCGGGTGTCCCGGGAAAAATCTACCTAACTTCAGGGGTGTATTTCTTAGCTCATTTTAAGCAAAAGAAGTTATATCAACATAGGTCCGATTCGGAAAGGTTACTGAGTTATTGCTTATTGAAGATAGTAGTGTTTCAAATAATCACAATTACCAGTTAAGTTAACTTACAAGTAACAGCAAAAAAGAAAAGCATTATTTAACAACTTTTTTCAAAGTCTACTCTTTACAATTTCGAATATTTAGCTATTTTCTTCGACTAGCTATAACTAGCTAACCATTCCGAATCGGACCTATGTTGTTATAACTTTTTTTGCTTAAAATGACCTAAGGAATACACCCCTAAAGTTAAACAGATTCTTCCCGGGACACCCTGTATATTAAGCTCAAAATATATTTTTTTAAACTCATTGTGACGTCACTGGGTCTTCTGCACATAGCGACAACTATGTTTTTTGAAATTATTACAAACTCTAGTATGTAATTCAGCTTTTACATAAATTTTGAAGTTTCAAAAGAAATTCATCAATAAGATACAATTTTTAAAAATACCCCTTTCTCAATCCCAAAACATGTTTTCTAATAAAAACAAAACGTTTCTCAAGAAAAATGTATTTTATTAATTTCATCCCTTTTATACCCTTTTGATGGGTTAACTAAAACTATTTCTAAAGCTTTAATTTACAATATAAATTTAAAACTTATACCATTTTACAACTTTCGACCCTAATTTCCAGTGTCGTTGTCCCTAGCCCTATTACTTTCGATTTTCAGTTTGTGTTCGTGTGCCATTTTGTACTGAAAAAAATTGTTTGTGCTACCGTAGTTTAGAAGATAATAAGCTTTGGGTGTTAAGTTAAGTAACGTGTTGCAAGAACGAAAATAATCAAGAGATGTGAGCGTAGTGCTAGCCACATACCCTCGTATAATGTAGTTATAAGCTAGTTAAATCCTTAAAATTTAAAGCGTTTCAAAACTACACGTAAAGAATAGCAACAAAAATCAGTTACTCAATTTGAAAGGACAGATGGAATTGAGCTTGAGGAAGCGATGATGAAGAAATAAATTTCAAAATTAATTCAATTTTATGTTGGTACAAATATTCACATAATTTTGTTATCTCAACTCGTAATTCTAAAACATATTGTATGGCTCCAATTGGAATGTTTTTGTGAGTTAGGTATACATTGTACATTTTAAGATCTCTCCAACAGCGTAACTGTAAAAGGTAGATTAAAAGGACTGGAATTTACAATATTTTGTTACACAATTTCATTTCAATAAAACCTCTTGAAAGCTCTAGAGATTCATTGTATGTATAATACATACTAAATTGTAATATTTTAGATTAGAGCATACTTTAAAAAACTTTCATTTTATATAAATCGGAGGAACTTAACTCTTAGAGTACCAGCCGGGTTCATCGGACCCGAATCTCACTTTAAATTCAGTTTTCAGAAAATGCGAAATTCTGCATCCCCAACGCCTTAATCCTTCTAACTGTGCAATTTGAGTAAATTAAATGCATTTTTTGTGTTATCCTTTTAAATTTGTGTTTTGAAATTTGTTTTAAATAAAGTTGAGAAAACTTGGAATTCGAATTTTATAAAAACTTTTCAATAACGGTAAAAGTTGATTTATGCTCAACAAGATGTAAAAATGAAAATAAATTACAATTACAAATAAGTTAAGTAAGAACAAGAAAAAGACGACATCGAGAAAATTTATACACGTAAATGAATCCACTGAAGTAATTAGTTTCCTTATAATTACTTTGCAGCACCGTTTAAATTACCACTTTTTATAAAAATTTCAATTCTTGCCATCATTTTATGATTAAAATTATTCAAAGCTGCATTGCAGAATTGCAGTTCACGAGTACAAACATTTTGGCCAAAAAGTATAAAAACTGAGTCGACCAATTGTTTATTTTATATATTAGCAACTATCAAAATTTTCCAAAAACTTATAAAATAAAAAATAAATACAGAATTAGAGAACACTTGGAAAAACTAGCTCCAACTGTACTCTTTTGGTTATTTGGCAGTTCCTTCACATATATATAGTACCTAGAGTAAGTGCGGTAAATATGGCCTATGCGGACTACCATAGTTTACTCATGAAGGACGAAACGCGCATGCGTTAAGTGAGGTGCATATCAACCATTCTTATCATTACAGTTGTTTTATGCATGTACTTACCCAAAAAGTCGTGTATAAGCTAGTGAATTACAAATTTTTAAATTTTTCTTTATTTGATGTTATTTTACTGTAAGCTGTGATAGCATTTATCTTTTTTTACTATTAAATTGCACAAGTAATTTATGTGTAGGATGTGTACTTATGTTTCTTAAAATGGATTATTACTATTTTTTTTAATACTTGAGATTAAAAAGCAAACTTAAAATGCATTTTTTAAATCCGAATGTTAGGGTGTAATATGGACTACTACAATAACGTGATATATTGCAGTAGTTTTTACTCGGGCGATTATGGTTTCTTGTAAAATATGGGCATACGAAGATTATTAAGGCACAGAAAAATACTACTTTTTGTGCGAGTGCTGTACCTACTGCAAATAAATAAATTGAGATGAAATAAAATTACGTCAAATATCAATAGGTGGTCCATATTGCCAGACACATTTTCCACTTTTAGAATTTGTAGTGTTTTTAAAAATTAATTATTTTTCATTTTTAAATAAGAGTTTAGTTTGATTTTGTTTCTAGTTATGTTCCTTAAATATACTAAGAATTTAATTCAAATAAAAATATTATGTTGCAATGGTTCCTTTTGGTTTTATTCCCGAAAATGCTTATGGTGGTCCATATTTACCGCACTTACTCTACATATAAAACTGGAGCTGTGGTTTCATTCTTAAAAAATGATATTATGTAAAACTCGTAAATACATTCTGATTAACTTTGGTATACCATGCTATACTATGGTTATGCAAATGCAGTCCTATCATTTTAAAGTTGACAACCTGCAGTCCTGTACACCTAAAGTGCACATTAGGTAATAAAAAAGTCGATTTAGATAATATCAAAGAGAAATACAAAAATAGCATTGACTAAATTTTGTGTTTCAGCTTCAACCTCCTCATTCCAGTCACCCTAACTTAATAATTTCAAATGGCAACCCTCTAATGTTGCATAGGTAGTTTATAGATGATATTCGGGTAGAATTTTATAAACTTGCAATCTCCAATATTTTGCAAAGTCCGGCAGGAGTTCGAAAATAGACTTTGTATTAATAATGCTATACAATTTAAACATTAATAAAGTGAATCACTTTTAAGCATTGTATTATTATTATTATTATCCAATAGTTGGCTCTGATCTACTTTACAAACAAATAAACTAAGTTCAGTTTTTAACGTAGAAATATGAGAATTTTTATACCATTAAAAATGATGTATTACAAGCTAAGGGATGCCATTTAAAGATTTAAAATTGAAGTAACTGAGTTGAGAAAATTTAATCAACCCTGTTTTTGTACTTGAAAATCACTTATTCATAGTTATTCAGAGTGGTAAGTTTTGAAATGAAAGCACGTACGAGTGAAATTTAGTCACTGAAAGAATTTCTATTGAAATGGAAATTTATTGCTTCTGTAAGATGTTGACATCGTCTTTGATAAATAAAGAACTCTAGACAAAACAATAATTCAAAAATCAATATTTTAGTGGATTTTTAAGAACTGAAAAAGGAAACTGGCAGGTGTAAAAATAAAATTGTGTATACAGGGTTGTGACTTGTGCGACACAGCATAGGAACTTCAATAGTAAATTCTTAATGTTCAATAATTATTGACTCCCCTAATTATTTTAGTGCAAGAATACAAATACTGAGTTTTAACAATTAATGACAGACTAATTGTAAACCACACAAAGACAAAAACAATTCGTAGAACCCGAGCAACTGACGGACACAGATTGGTAGAATGGCTATCTCAAACAACGAAAAGAAGCACAAGACAAGAAGACCTCAAAAGAAGTGAATCGACGACATTATTAACAATTATTACATTAATTTTACATTACTAAAAGAAACAAGGAATTTCGTCGCAAGGAAAATTCATCGTATGGAAAATTTATCGCGATTTAAGTTACCATAAATCATAATATTTTAAGTTAAAGAACTTGATGGACTTAGTTTTTCCGAGATACTCTGTATAATAAAATCACTAAAATTCCGTTGGATTAGTTTGTATCTAACAACTGTTACAAATAATGTGTTTGTATAAGTTTAGATTGGGTAAACTTTTCTTAATTGATTATTCTATGTTGAAAAAAATAAACAAAGCCTAAAAATAAAGCCTTTTTCTTATTAATATTGAGAAATAACAATGCGAAAAAAATTATAAAGACGATAATTATAAAGTCGATTAGTAAACCCAGTTTAAATATTTTTAGAAGAACGTTTTTGGTTTGAAATAATATTATCATTGACGCTTTCTTTTACTAATGTTATAATTCATTTAGAAATAGGTTTTCTTGGAAACGTACAATTTTCTTTGTTTTTATGTTAAAGATAAAAGCATCCTAAAGTATTGAAAAATCGTTCTTTCTTCCATTCGTATTCATAGATTATTACGGATGGGTACGGGATGTTGGACCACTTCAAAACATAACTTCATTATTCATGAACTTATACAGACGTTTTATTGAGTACCATTCTCATAAATTTCAATTTTTTATACTTCCAAAAAATACTCCTCCTACTTCCTAATTCTCATAAGGGTTATTTCCTATATTCAAATATGTCATTGCCTTCTTTGAACCTTACCCTATCAGGAATTATGACTATTAGTTATATTAACCGGATATTAAACTCGCTAAAGGTTACGAGCGGAATGTCTAAATATCAACTTTCCCATCCATTCGTTAGAAACCGCCCTCTTAACGAGCATAACTTTTTCTATTCATAGTTTTGTAAAACCTGACATTTCTTAACAAAATTAGAAAGCTAGTAATAGGGAAAAGTGTCTTCTGAGACACACCAATATGTTTTCTCTAATTTTTCTCTTCGGTGGCTATTTAAAAACCTTAAATATAAATTTACCTTCGTCAGCATAAGTTTCAGATCCATAACCATCCTGTAGTCCAATAGCCCACGTTCCTTCATATTTGGCACTTGACGTGTTGGACTGTCGAACTCCATAACGTCCTTTAAAACCCTGTGTCCATTCGCCCCTATATAACCACCTTCCTCTAGTTTCAACCCCCAAACCGTGTCGTTTACCATTTTGCCATTGACCTTCGAATGCACTTCCGCTAAAATAAAAAAAAAACATTAATTTTGCGGAAAATTTATTAAACCGACATCATATTGTTTTTATTAAATTTTACAGTTAAATATATTATACCTAATACACATTTTCACACGCTTTATATACCATCTATTTTTGGAAAAACTGTTGAAATCGGTGCATATTTTTTCAACTTATGAATAATCTAAATATCTATAACTGTGTCACTGCACAACCTATTAATTTATTTCTCGAGAATTTGACCGCATTGCTTATTTCAAAATAAAGAAAATTTTTTTTTCTTCTCACTATACTCACCAGTCACATTTATTTAATAAAAACGTGATTCAAATTATAAATTGCGTTCTATTTTAAAAGTTCTGCATCTCTAATAAATTTAATTAAATTTTCAAAATCAAACATTTTAATTAAAAATATTGTTCGCTTCTAAAAAGTGTATTTTTTATATAATAACACAAGATCCAATGGCCATTCTCTTTAGATAGTATAGTCTAGCACACAAAATTTAAGTTTTATGACTTCAATTTCTAATAAAGTACACGAATAATTAGATAATTGTACAGTCAGCCACACAATTAATGACCACCCTGGCTATACGTTTAGCACGAATTGTGGATGTAACCATCATAACACCCCATACTTAAATTGAGAGGTAACTTTGTTTTGCCAACAAGTAGTAAATCAACAACCTCTCCTTCTGTTCTTTTGTCGTTGTTGGCTAATAACCACCCTGTTAACCACAATGCTTGGAAACAACAAGCTGTCTTAGCACAACGTAAACACAAGACTGTCGTTAAGTTAGATAGAAATTGAGTGGCCTTATCCAACCCAATTTTCGTGTGTAAGACTATACATTTACGGTCAATGCCTACTTATTAGAACTTTTTTTAAATTCAATCTCTGAATTGTACGAGTATTTTAAAATTGTGTATTTCACACCTTTTGGACTCTTCTCTCCCTCACTTATCGTTTATTCTAAACTTGTATAACAAAATAACATATTTTTTTAAATTAAAAAGATTTACGACTGAAAAAAATAAAATGCAGTATGCTGTGATGTAACATGAACACACTGTTGAAAAGCTTTGTGAAAATGTAATCTTTGTTTTCCATTCGCGCTCGTGGCAACTTTTAAAAAGACAAAAGACCGATGATTGTCGCAAAACTTAACATAGAAAAGTATTTTTATCAAAATAAGTAAAATACTTTTCTTCCTTTTAGAATGTTGAATTAAGCGTTTATTTAAAAAACGAATTAGATGGGCATGAATAAACTCTTTGAGAATCGCTTTAAAATTATAAAACCCGTATTTAGGAAATTTTGACATTGACATAGTTAAAAAAAAGCGTAGTACATTTTTCATTCCCACTGAAATCGACATCTACCTGAATTTAGTGATCCCACTTACTCAAAAACTAGGTACCTACTATAGGTAATAGGTTACATCGCATAACAATGTACTGAAAGCGTACTCGAATAGTTTAAGCTGCTACACTTCGTAATAAAATAACAACAGACGGTGAAAGAAATTGGAGGAATAATCGGGAAGGACGATACAAAGTCCTAGAAGCTGTATTTTCAAGAAAAGAAGGCATTTTGAAATTAGGAAATTCAAGGAATAAACATAAATAAGAAAAGACTACATTTAAGACATTGAGACTAGATTTGGGGTGAGGGATAATTTCTTGCATACCATAGCCATCCCTGTTTGACATTTCATATTTTAATTCTGACGTTACAACTTTGAGTTTATTTGATTAATAATACCTAGCTGTGTTCAAAAATATTTAAGAAACTTTGATAAAGAAAAAAAAATTATGAAACATTTTGTATGCCAGAAATATGAGTTTCAAAACAAACGAAATTTTAACTGTAAACGCTAACTAGAACTCAAGATTTTAGCAAAATACTTGAATTTTGGTATATGTAAATATATTCTTAACCATACGATGATGGAACCGCAATATATTGTTTTTTACAAGCTTGAGAATATTAAATTATTGTTGGATGGGAACAGAAGTAGATCGAGAACAAAGCAACAATGCTGAAAGTACTTATTTAATATTTATAAGATTTACATTTTTCTTTCATTTCTATCTAGATGACATACTCAACTGAAATTTTTACTTTAACATCACAACAACTAAAAGTAAAGTCTTTTGTTGTCTATTTGATAGCAACTCTAAACGTTTTATTACCCCCATATTACGTCAACTTGATGCCCTATAAAGAGGGAAGGTATAGAGACCATCATTATTGTTTAATTCTTCCAAAAGAGGCATTAATAAATGAAATTATTACGGTAATCCTTAAATGTATGAAAATCGTTAATAATACAATAATAATTAAAAACATTTACTTCCTTATGTGTTATAGCACGTATTTTAAAAATAACTACATATAGTCCTGGAGCTACCGTGTATATTTACTAAACCATAAGAACCAAAATTTTAACCTTTACAGGTCGAAAGTACATAAAAAATGAGTAATAGAACCGCCCGTCTGCCTGTCGAAAGTGGCCGCTTTAACTCAGGAGGAGCGCTAGAAGGTTGAGTTTCTTTGTGGTTTAACTAAACCACAAGCTACATGAACAAGTTGTACATCAAAAAATTTCATTTTTCTATTTAGTTTTACAATATACCATGGCAGGACGTTTTAAGTGTACCCTTATAGCGGTAGACGCCTTCGAAGAAAAAGAAAAATAACGTGTTTATAGCAAAAAAAGCGATATTTGAGTACAAATACAGGGAAAACCGTCCATACAATTGAAAAATTTTATTATTAGAAGTTATAGATACTGTAATAATAAAGAAATTACCCCTATAACTATTTTTCATATCATCAACCCTAAACTAGTTATAAAGCTATTCTTCACCGACGTTTACCAAAAAGTGCACAGTTTGAGTCAAAACTATGTGATAACCGTAAATAGGATTAACAATAATTGTTAATAGAAATTTTAGATACTGTTTTCAAAAATAAATTACATTCATAAAATTTTGTCGTATCAACAACCGTAAAGTAGCTATGAAGCCATTCTTTAACCTCTTTTACTTAAAAAGACGTTAACTAGGAAGGCGCCTGCCGACACGAAAGCTACATTAAACATTGTCTGCCCTCTGCCGTACCATATTCAAAAACTACATAAAAAATGGAATCTTTTGATATGTAATTTGTTCATATGTTCATGTATCTTAAGGTGTTGTTAAACACTCAAAAAGACTAATTTTCTAACGCTTTTCCCAAGTAACCAGAGACATTTACGCTTCAACTAAACCACAAGATATATGAACAAATTTCATATCAAAAAATTAATTTTTTACGTAGTTTTCAAATGCCGCGGCAGACGGTTTTAAATGTAGCCTTCATGGTAACAGACGCTCTTGAAACTAAGCCTAAAGAGTCTTCAACTAAACCACAAGATACATGAACAAATTTTATATCTAAAGATTCCGTTTTTCACGTAGGTTTTGAAAATGTCGCGACAGACGGTTTTACGTGTAGCCTTCATGGTGGTAGACGCTCTTCAAGAAAAATCAAGAAAGAGTCATCAACTAAACCAAAAGATCCATGAACAAATTTCATATCAAAAGATTCCGTTTTCTACGTAGTATTAAAAAATGCCGCGACAGACGGTTTTAACTGTAGCCCTCATGGTGGCAGACGCTCTGCAAGAAAAATAAAGAACGAGTCATCAACTAAACCACAAGATACATGAACAAACTTCATATCAAAAGATTCCGTTTTTTACATAGTTTTGAAATATGCCATGACAGACGGTTTTAAGTGTAGCCTTCAGGGTTTTGTAGATGACTCTTTTGGCTTATTTTCAAGAGCGTCTGCCACCAGGAAGGCTACACCTAAAACCGTCTGTCGCGGCATTTTTGAATTCGACGTAAAAAACTGCACCTTTTGATGTGTAAACTGTTCATGTATCTTTTGGTTTAGTTGATGACTCTTTCTTAATTTTTTTTCAAGAGCGTTTGTCACCATGAAGGCTACATTTAAAACCGTCTGTCGCGGCATTTTTGAATACTACGTAGAAAATGGAATCTTTTGATATGAAATTTGTTCATGGTTCTTGTGCTTTAGTTGATGACTCTTTCTTGATTTTTCTTGAAGAGCGTCTGCCACCATAGGGCTACTGTTAAAACCGTCTGTCGCGGCATTTTTGAATACTACGTAGAAAATGGAATCTTTTGATATGAAATTTGTTCATGGTTCTTGTGGTTTAGTTGATGACTCTTTCTTGAAGAGCGTCTGCCGCCATGAAGGCTACAGTTAAAACCGTCTATCGCGGCATTTTTGATTTCTACGTAGAAAACGGAATCTTTTGATGTGTAATCTGTTGATGTGTCTTTTGGTTTTGTTGATGATTCTTTCTTCATTTATTTTCAAGAGCGTCTACCACCATGAAGGCTACATTTAAAACCGTCGGCCGATTCATATCCGAAAACTTTGTTAAAAACGGAATCGTTTGATATGTAATTTTTTGATCTGTTTGTATATCTTATGGTGTAATTAAAACAAAAAAAAACGATTTTCTGGCGCCCCTCCTGAATTAAAGCGGCCACTTTCGACAGGCAGGCGGGCGGTTCTATTACTCATTTTTTATGTACTTTCGACCTGTAAAGGTTAAAATTTTGTAAAAATGGTTTAGTAAATATGCACTATAGCTCCAGGACTAATACTTAGTTTAACTGGTTTAACTGAAAAAAATTGTGCTTTAAAAATCAGCTGTTACTTTTTATTTTGGATATTTGCCAAATGCTAACATTTTTTAGATAAAATTATGGTAAAAATAATTTGAAGATTGCAACGATCACAGTTCTAATAATTGAAGATTTCAATAACCAAATAATTAAATAATGGACATCATATTGGAACTGAAAAACTTTTTACAGATTTTTATTTTCGTTTTGCACGTTAATCATCCCTCAGCATTTTTGTTTTCTTATTCAAAAATTATTGAGTTAATCACAAACATTTATTTATATTTGTTATTACAAATCACCAACTACTTTTAGTTCTACATTTTATTACGTGCATCTTAAAATAATACTTTTCAAAACAATTGATATCAGTTCAGGTGCACTTAACTAACAAATGGCTTGCCAAAATAAATTTTCATGGCTGTACAAGTACATCCAATCTAATAATCTACTACAGTTGGATGAAATTTATTTTCGAAATACTATCAAAACAACAATTTTACATTAATTATTTCAATACTCATTGCCTAAATAGGGATCGAGGGTTGTCTTTCTACCAAAACGTGCTTAGACTAACATCTCTTTAGTAAATTCAATTTATATCGTTGTTTTTCTTGTGTTTATTTCTAAAGTTACCAAAGCACATTTGTACATATAACCATTACTCCCTTGTCACAAAAGAAGATCTATGAGATAAT
Source organism: Malthinus seriepunctatus (assembly GCA_963924605.1). Taxonomy (NCBI): domain Eukaryota; kingdom Metazoa; phylum Arthropoda; class Insecta; order Coleoptera; family Cantharidae; genus Malthinus; species Malthinus seriepunctatus. Next base: position 50,309,022 of record OZ004600.1, read on the forward strand.
ATAAACTTTACCTTACCCTATTACAACTTACAACATTTGCCCTTTCCCATCACGTATATCTCTTGTTTATTGTAAATGTTTTAGCCCAGTTAGGCTTAACGTGATTTATTTACAACAATATGAACATTAGAATTTGTCGTTTTAATGTTTAGGTATCTTATGCACGTACTGTTTGGCTTAGCTTAAGATTTGATAGTATTCTCAAATACGAAACATTTACACTTAAAAATAGTATATTTTCAGGTATTTTTATTAACCTAATGCCAAATTCAATAAACTTTACATCAAACAGTACCAACGAAAAGTATACTTATTGAAAGTTTGTACTAGTCCCGTAATTAATAGAACGATTGCTAATATAAATAATTTAATTAAATAATAATACTAATAAAGCTTTAAACCGCGAACTAAATGAGACCAAGGAGAGAACCTTGTGGAACCCCTAGTAGGTAGTCAAATCACCCATAAAGGAAGAATTGCCAATCTTTAGCTTCATAATTCAGTTCCATTCCATACTACTGAACCATCACGCTATATTGAATTAATTGGCATCAATTCATGAATCGGAAAAAGCAACTTATTTCGGAAATTGTCGTTTTCTTAAATAGAAAATTGATTTCATTATAACTTATAAAACTTATGAATATTGAATTACTATATGGTTCAATTTTAAATGAATCACTGTAACCTTTTGACTATAATAAATTATAGTAGGTTTTTTGAATTAATAATACTCCCTTGACTCCCTATTTAATTTACTATTACGTTGTAAACTTATAATCTTGATTACGTATCGTTTGCTTAACGATTTTCTTTCAAACTTTAATGGAATTTTCTATCACAGTTAATGACAATTTTTATTACATTTTTGCGTCGTTGCAAAATAACTTTAGTAACCCATTTAAGAGTAGTAAACACTCAGATCGATCAAAACTTAAATGTATTTTAAAGGGTTACAAAATGGTTACCTAAATTAAATTACAAGATAATTAAAAAATTATAGGTTATTAAAAAAGAATAAACAACCCCTAGGCAGAGTCGCAGAGCTGCAATGGGCTTGCAATGAACTGTCAATGGATGGCACTCAGTTACACTTCTAATGGACAACCGTAAAATGGACGTAGACGTGAATATGGATAACTGACTCTTCAGTAGGGCTAGGCGATATCACGAATCAGGTATCAAGTATCGATACCGGTATCGATACTATTCGAAAGTATCGAAGTATCAAAAATATCGAGGTATCGAAAGTATCGAGGTATCTATAGAAAGTATCGAGGTATCGGAAGTATCGAGGAATCGAAAGTATCGAAAGATTGAACGTATCAAGGTATCGAAAGTATCGAGGTATCGAAAGTATCGAGGTATCAACAGTATTTATTAAGATATCGAGTTATCGAAAATATCGAAAGATTAAAGTGAAATAACACACCGGTGTCGCGTCGTGTAGTAAGTAACAACTAACCTCAACAGTTTCTACATTATTTTTGAAATTACTGCTTTTCTAATATTCATTATTCAACCCTAATTTTGAAAACTTACCTATTTGTGGGAAGATTTTCTTCAACTCAGGTACCTCAATACTTTAGATACCCCGATACTTTCGATACCTTGATACTTCCGATACCTCGATACTTTCGACCCTCGGTATCGTTATTCGATACCACCTAAAATATCGATACTTCGAATAAGTATCGATAGTTTACCCAATCCTACTCTTCAGAAGACTTCGAATCGACGAGAGAATAAACTCTTAAACATTGCTCATATAGATGTAGATGTTGTAATGAAGATTACAAAATTTCCAGATTCAAAACAGTGGTTTTGAGGAACCGGTAAATGGATAAAATAATAACGTAACTGGCTTACCTATATCACTGTCGCCTTATAACTAGCATTTCATAGTGATTAAGATGTAGCATGTAGGTAACGATACTTTCTACAAAATTTAAGCGTGCCTAGGTACTTCTTATCTACAATTCTCACGTTGAAGAAGAAAAATTGTCAGGAGCCCAGCCCAGTTGGCTTTGTATTTTTTTAAATTCATTTAAGTTGGGTACCTACCTCTTTAACAAAGACAAAAAAATATTTCTATTTAGTCCAATATAAATAACTCGCATTATAAGATAATATTAGATATAGCTATCTATTGTATTTTACAATTTGAAAGCCAAGTTATTTTTAATCAAAAGTCAGTTGATCCCGACAACCAACATTCCATCTTCCATCTAAGCAGGTCTGAGAATTAAAAATAGTAAAGAAAAATAAAAAAGATTTTTTGCAAACTAATTAGAAAAAAATTAAATTTTAATTAAGCTCATATATTTTTAACTTTTTTTTTAAATAAATAAATAAATAAACAACGTAACATACAAGTTTTTGTTTAAAGGAAGCTAAAACTTCCTTCTTTAAATAATTTAATTTTTCCTCTATGAAAATTTTAGACTTCTTGGCGCCGCTGCTGTGAATAATATGAAATGGGAACATTCCGAATTTCCTATTGGATTATTTAAAAATACGTACATTAATAATGATTTTTAGAAGAGCATACAATCGTTATTCACACTTTTTTAATTGTTTTGTGTAGGCTGTGCGTGTAATAACGCTTAGTCAAAAATTTATTGACTAAGAAATCTTACTAATGAATTATAATTGGATTTTCAAGCATTTTATTGCACAAAATGTTACATTTTGAATGTTATGACTCGAAGCAATGATTTTCAACAGCATTTAGGTGATGGCCGCTAAACTGAAAAATATGTGTTCTTGAAGAAACTCTATGGTATGCTGAGGCTGAGGCAGAGCATTAAAAATGTTTTTGTATTTTAATAGTACTTTGTTTTATTAGGAGACAAAGTGACGTTTTGTGTGACAAAACTGTGTTTGGCTGAAGAGCAAGCGTAGCGAGCGAGTCGGGCAATACAGGCGAGTCACACAAAACTACTTTGACTCTGTATAAAACATAATATTTTTTCTTCAAACGTAAAGCGTAAAACTGAAAATAAGAGAAAAGTACTTTGCTGACAATTTTTCCTGCCTCAGTGGGAAAGTTAAACTTCACCGAAACCTACTGAGTGACACAAAGGCGAATTTTCTAACGTTTGAAGAAAAACTAATTTACTGAGTACCTAATTATAGTATTATGGTATAGAGGAGAAGAATTTAGTCTTCAGTCCTATATCTAATATAGTCTATCTTGTAATCTTAAATCGTTTTACGAAAACTGTAGATCTGAATACAGAAAAATAAATCCTATTACACATAGCCTTTAATATTCTATCTTGTAATATTTAATTCATTAATTCACATCAAGCAAGCTTTAGATTTGTATAAAAAGAAATAAGTGCAGTAAAAAATATATAAAAATCCATCAAATAATAAAATTGGATCAAAAACTCCTGCAGTTCTACTATACTTATTCAGTGCTTTCAAAAACTATATTCAGTTAGTTTTTCCTTTATGATAGAGAAACTTTTCATATTCCATTTTCGAGTATAAATAAATAATTCATCTTCTTCAATTGTAACTTGCATATATAATGATTGTATTCGGAACATGCAATAGCTTTAAAATATTAATAAAACTTTTCTGTCTGTTTAACTATAAGTACTATGTTTAAACTTGAAACTTTTAAATTATCGCTATTTAGGTTTCTTGTTTTGTTTAAATAGTATAACGAGGTATAATTTAACTTTATTTCTTGTAGGTACATTTTGGTTCTACTAATTACAAGATTCCTTCATAAGTCCATACCTAGAGTAATTGCTAGATATAAACGACCTGCGCAGAAAGCAAATTTGTGTACTTGTATTTTTTTTTTTAATTTACTATTTTTTAATTTTTAATTAATTTTTAAATATTTTTTTTAAATGCAGTCTAGTCAAGGACTAATAAGTAACTTATCTCTATTCATAATATAATAAAAAACGTAAAAACTAAAAGTCACCCATTGGCATCTACTAGTCTGCTTTGGTAATTTGAGGCACGTTTCTGATGTATACTAGACACTCACTGCTCTGCTTTTATTACCGACACTGTCGCTACACTAACTCGTAGGGTGTTTTCCTGTCGTCTTCTTACGTCGTTCGTGTTGTCGAGAAGCTGGATGACCTCCACATTCACGGGCTGTAGAAGTCTTTCTTCGTGGCTTCTTGCAAATTTCGTAATTTCATTGTCCACAAGGTCCATTATTTTCAAGTCCCGGTGGCGGTCTTTATTTCTTATGTAGTACCAGGGTGCATCAACGATGTTCCATAGTACTTTATTTTGAAACGTTTGAATATTGTTTATATTTCTCTTTTTGGTACAGTCCCAGAGCTGTATTCCATAAGTCCAAGTTGGCTTCAATATCTGCTTATATAGTAGTAGCTTGTTGTGTACTGTCAATGTGGAGTTTCTTCCTAGTAACCAATACATTTTACGGTATCTTATGTCTAATTCCTCCCTTTTTTCAACAGTTTGTTCACAAAACCAATTTTATTGGTAGAAATGTTTCTTCTTTTACGTATTTTTGAAAATTAATTATAAAAAATTCCTATAAACTATTTTTGAACATTAAAACTGGTTTTAAGATCAACCATTTCGATCACTAAAATTGTAGACTAGGACTGTTATCGGAAAAAACGTATCCTTAACCATACAAGCGGCATTTCATATAACATTTTGGTAACCGATGTTTTCCCAGTATTTCAACCCTGCTGAATACGAAAATTGCGGTTATCAAAGCGAAATCTTAACCGGAAGCGTTATATCCAAGATGACACCCAAGTTGTCAGCTTTGTTGTTTTTGATGGAATCATTATGGACAATTAAGACAAATATTTTTATTGGTTCGGATAGATAATTTTATACTCTACAATTTTTATTAGAGGTATAACTATCTTCAGATCACTCCTTAAGGAGCTACAGTCGGAAGAAGCACCGTGAAATTGGAACAAAATCCCAGTATCGAAATGCTAGAGGAATTTCATATAACATTTTGGTAACCGATGTTTTCCCAATATTTCGACCCCCCTGAATCCAAAAATTGCGGTTACCCACAGTGAAATTTAAACCGGAAGCGCGATATTCAAGATGGCGACTAGGTTGTCTGCTTTATTAATTAAGATTTATTTAGATGGAAGAATTATTATTGAAACTTGGACAACTGTTTTGATTGAATTAGATATACAAGGTTCTCTACAATTATTATTAAATGTAAAAGTACCGTAAGATTGCTTATTAAGGAGCGAAAGCCAGCTAAAGACATCGTGTGCGTAAAAATCGTCGTAATATACATGTTTGCTCTTTTTATTTATTTTGATGGATTAATTATTATGGCAATTAAGACAAATATTTTTGTTAGCTCGGATAGATAATTTTATGGTCTACAGAAAATTACAGTAAAATCGCTCTTTAAGGGTCAAGAGAATCGGGAGAAGCACCGTGTGTTGTCAAAACAGAAGATGCAATATCCTCTTTATGATTGACTTTTATGGACTTGATTTGCTCTGATCGTGTTTTAACAGATACATCCTAGCTGGATACTGGGAAAGCTACCTCGCTGAACTCACCAAGATGCTTCCATATACTGCTTTATGTATTAAGACGGTTTATACAACACTGGTGCTTTTATCGACTCTAGCTCTTTTAGGAGTGATCTGAAGATAATTTTACTTCTAATAAAAATTGTAGGGTATAAAATTATCTATCCGAACCAATACAAATATTTGTCTTAATTGTCCATAATGATTCCATCAAAAATAACAAAACTGACATCTAGGGTGTCATCTTGAATATCACGCTTCCGGTTAAGATTTCGCTTTGATAACCGCAATTTTCGTATTCAGCAGGGTTGAAATACTGGGAAAACATCGGTTACCAAAATGTTATATGAAATGCCGCTTGCATAAAATACTTTAACTTTTGCGCCTAGTCTATTGGTTTTGTGGGCAATTATGTGAAAAAATTTTTTTCTTTTCAACGAAATCGGAAGAAAAACTGGTTTAATGTCATTGTCTTTGTTTTCTTCTGAAAGAGCATTAAATTTTCTTCATTTTAAGAGAAAAATTATTGCGATACCACCAATTGCTCACAACAAATATAAAAATGAAAATTTGAACCAAAATGCAAATTTTAGCCTTTGTTCTTAATATTTTTGGACCCAACTTGCAATATGAATTTGTTATATCAGCTACAACTTTCTAAAGTTTCATATCGTAATATTAATTATTACTCGAGTTCTCTTTAAAAAAACTACGACCTACCAATGACGGCAGTTTGGAATTTTTTTGAGGTTATGAAATTAATATCAGTTATTTTAACCCCGGCAGTTTTAAAGAGAGATTCATTACAAACAAAACGAAAATTTTTGGTCGCGATCCAACCAATACAAGCAAAGTTATTCAAAAAATAGTGAAACGGGAACCTGAAAAAGTCAAAATTTTACACTAAAGTCCAAGAATCAGTGCGTTCCGGTCAAAATTGGGTTGAGACATTTTATACACAAACTCACAGGAATGGCTGCGACTAAGACAAAAAAATTGCTGTTACAAAAAAGTCACATACACTATACCGGGTGTTGAATGACCTACCGATACATAGGGCAATAGCACGTAAAATCACGTTTTTATAAATTCCTGCTTCCCTAATCGGTCTAGAGCAAACATGAAAGAGCCGAAAGTGATGGAGAATTAAAAATTAGAAATGATAGAGGTATTACATTTTATCATACTTTTACTTAAAGAGCAAAAAAGACTTTAAAAGTTGTTAAAATTTTCGTTAATCAGGGTAGCGATTTAAACGTTGCTATGATACACCAATGATTGATACACAAATAAATTATTGCTTGTTATTCAAATTGCTATCCAGATTAATGAAAATTTCAACTACTTCTAAAGTCTTTTTTGCTTTTTAAGTAAAAGCAAGATAAAATGTAATACCTTTATCATTTCTAATTTTTAATTCTGTATAATTTTTGGCTCTTTCATGTTTCTTCTAAAACAATTAGGGAAGCACGAATTTATAAAAACGTGATTTTACGTGCTATTGCCCTATGTATCGGTAGGTCATTCAACACCCGGTATATGAAAAAGTAAAATGTTTTAAGTACTTTTTCTAAAACAGAAAATAGGTATGTATTTTAGTTCTTTATACGACACTTTTATGCTGTTTCAAGTCAGTTAATTTTTTCAAACACTTTTCTATCATCTCAGGGGTTGTTGCCAAAACGTGACCAGACTCGTTGGAGCGTAAATAAATTCAATATGACTTTTTTTTCTCTTATTCTTTTCTGTGTTACTCTTTTTTTATGTCATACACAATGGAGACAGACAGGTTGTATTTTTAATCATTAGTCACGTGTCGGAAAAAAGAAAATCTACGAGGCGAGATATATATCATTACATCATAGCATGCAACATTTACACTTTTATAACACAGTTGTTAGTGCGTACATCCCACACGATATTTGTTTTCACCCTATTACTCTTATTGGAAAAATTTTATTACGCGGAAAGAAAATAAAATAACAAGTTCTGATAAAAATATGAGATATTTCATAAGAATTGGGCTCAATTAAAAGCTTGAGATTCCGATTAATGACATTATACAAGTACATACAACTGGGAAAAGAACAAATAGCTTTAGTAAACACCTTGTTCGTAGTCTACGACATCCCTACATAAATGCATAATGTATGTATTTGTACAAATCTCGCTGTTTAAATACCTTATAATGATAGAATGTGAAACGTAAACGGCTTGTAGTTTATTATGGAATCCGAACACTTAACTGGGAAGTTTTACTAGCCAATTTTACTCTCGATAGATTGTCATTGCCTTCAAAAGGGCGACTTAATGTATAAGATTTATTTCTCTTTATTTCAGGTGATAAGCGATCGACTTTAAGAAAATTTTAAGGTACGCCTGGATAAAACCAATAAACTTATATTGTACGAATCTCGAAAGAAAGCGTTATAGTCTGGTTGCCAGCTCAGGGGACCTGGAAAAATCGGCGAAGTTAAATTTTTTGACTGATTCTGACTCAGTTTTTTCCGCTGACTACAAATCTGCCGGGTGCCACTTTGGCACCCTTGAGAAAACCTCAGGAGGGAGGCAAACCTATGACTTATTCTAGTTTTTGACAGTTTTCTCCAAAATTAAGGAATCTAGAGAAGAATTACTAGACCATAATTTTATAGAAGACGCATTTATACAAAAAAAGTCCTGTAAAATTTTTCCATTAGAGTAACGGTTTTCCTGAAAAACATTTTTTAAAAGAGCCATGTTTTCATAAATACTTATAAGGAGGCGAATCAGTAAATAAAGCAAAATATAAGATAAAAAACTGTTTTACTCCAAGATGAACAATGGTAACATTAATAAAATATACGAGCGGGCACCCCCGTCGAAATTCGACGAAGTAGTTGTAGAGATAAATGTGTTAGAAAAATGAAATTTTCAAAAATTATTATAAAGCGGGCACCCCCGTCGAAATCGACGAAGTTTTTGAAGATATGAATGAGCTATGACTATTTTATAAAAAAAATAAGAAAACTAACCTTAAAGATAACTAAGCCAAAGAGGCCAACATAAAAAACCGTCTAAAGCTTAATTCTCAGCTATCCGAAACCGTCGTATACGACGATACGAAAGTTTTCCTATTGGTGGAATTTCGAAATTCCACATTCAAAAATCCAAAATTCACAAAACGTAATTAAAAATGCACGCACCAACCTGACCATATCGCGTATTAGAAACGTACTGGTCGAATAAAAGTATTGAAAATTTTATCACCACGACCAAATGTATAATGTGTGCCTTATCGTATAAAACCAAATACTATCTACATTTATTCTCATTTATAATTTTTAAAATTGGATTATTTTAAATTATAAAATTGATTATTTTATTATGTATATTATAAAATATAAAACAATGTATGAAATTAATAATTTTGAGAAAAAAATTAGTGGTGACATATCTGTGGGTCAAGAGCTTCAATTTAAAAAAAGATCATCAAAATCGGTCCAGTAGAAGTACGCTAAAATTAGCGGAAAAGAAAAGGCTTCGCGTTTTAAATATATGGATATTAATTTAAAGCTAAAGACTTCAGCTTTAATTTCCATTATATTTTTGATTAACTTTGTTACTTCTTGTAATAAAAGAACAAATTTTTTTTGACCATTTTTTAAGCATTTCAAGATATTTGGTCTAAATAATTATTTAAAAAAAATTGTCGTTGAAGGATATTATTTCTTATCACTTATTTTTCCAAGTTCCGTCGAAAGAAATAGCGAGAAAATAACTAAACGCATACATTAATTTCTCACATTGTGTTAAAACCATTAAAGTTACGGAAAATATGAAAGATACCTTTTTTGTGTAGAATTTTACAGTCTTTATTTCATCTCTGAATATAATTTCTGTAGGGCTAATGGTTAATGAAATATTACCAAAAAAACGTTCTTTGTCACCATTTTTCCTCGACGGTGGCTGATTTTAGTAGATTGGTAACCAAATTATTAGGGGTAAGGGAGCGGGGCTACTATCTCCATGGAAACCATAGGCGCCGTGAGTTTTTACAGGTATCTTAGTAATTAATTTTTATTATATTAAATTCTTAGCAACGCCAATGGAGTAGACGGTAAAAACCAATTGCCCAAACCAGTCGTCAATATAACCATAACGTAGCGACGTTATCTTTATAATTTATTTGTGCGACTGCATTATGTAATATCAAAGAATGTAATGCAAATTGTGAGTTCTGCTATTTAATTGTAATAGACAGAACCCGCATTCCTTAGATCGTTTTTCTTTGGATAATCGTACAATACATGTGTGGTTCTAGGATTAAAACAAGACAATTGTCCCTCTTGAATTCATATCAAAAAATACATTCTTAATAAGTTATAGGCTCTTAGCCGACAATTTTGAAAATACGAACATCCACGCTGTACCTAATACACCGTAATATTCAGGGATTAGTGTTACTACTTTCGTTGATCTCGTCGTGATCGAAGTTTTCTCGCCTAATTGAAATTATTCTTGAGTTCGCTGCAGCGAGAAGTTTTGCTCTTATCTTAGCTTCATTCTTATATTATCAATATTCAAAGTTAAAAGCGATTTGGTGAACTATTATTATCTATCCATCGATTGACGGACACACACCAACTTCTTTTGTCTATGAACAGTATAAAACTGATGAAACTTCAGAAACCATCATAAAAAAATAACAATATGAGTTTAACATTAATTTATTTACCCAATTTTGAAACAAGATTTAATACGTAATTTATTATAAAGATTGTTCAAATTGTCCACCATGGAACTCAACATTTTTGGGCCCTCTTTGAGTATGTTTTCCTCAACAGTCATATTGTTATAATTATTAGAATTAATTAATAATTAGAAAGCAAGATGGTATTTATAATATACCGTTATAAAGAGAAATTGATTTAGAATGCGATTCTGTAAAAATATACAGGGTATTATATTTAAGAAAACAAAGTTACATATTTTTCCGGAAAATAAGTAGGCTATGAAACAGAATTATTTTCGTCATTTTGTAGACCAGGTGTCGTTTGAAAAGTTTCTAATTTAACTTTCTTTTGAATCTTCAATATTTCAACAGATATCAGCTAAACAATTAAAAAACAACCTCCCTGTATAACCTAAGAATTTATCCCTGATGAAAAATTCAGCTTGATATAAAATATCTTGATATTGAACTGTGGGCGTGGTTTTAAGCGATAGTAACTAACACACTGTTTACACGACGACAGTCTCTTGATAGTAGCTTTCATGACAGCAATTATCGCGTTTTACTATCATCGTGTAAACCCCAAAGATCTTATATTATAGTTTATCCATTTTTGGAAAGAGAAATTGCCTTCTTAATCCTTATTATCTCATTAGCACCCTACTGTGTTGGGTACCAATAAAAGATGTGTAAAATCTTCGAGAAAAAGGTAAAAATGAACTTCTATGCCAAAAGCAGGTATATAAACCCTTTTAATGCTTTTCACTTTACAAAAAATGTGCAAAATATCACATAATATTTAAATTAAATCTTTTTAAATTTCTTTTACATGAAGCGTTAGAAGGGTTTATACAGGGTGTATGGATAATCCATCAGGAAACTTCTAGAGGTGATTAAACAGGTTAAAAGAAGGGTACAGGTTCCTCTAAGAAAAATTGCAAATCTCGTTATTAACAAAGATACAGCTACTCAAAGTTCAATATTTTCTTTTTTCTTTTTGAGCTATCTCCCTTAATCCATAACCAATCAAGTTCATATCTGACATGCTTATTAAGCGTAGCTAGTTTTATCATTCTATAATTAAAGTGGTTCATTATTGTACCTCCAAAGGGCACTTTACCTATAACTCAAAATTTATTTATCCCCTAACTTTTGTTTCTTGATAGGTATCACAAAATTTACGATTTATTTTTGAAGTCAGTCAAAATCCTGAAAATCGATGTACTCTTTATTCTAATCGATAAATGTAATCGTTTAGCTGAAAATCCACCTCAAAGTTTTAGCAAATTAATTTTAAATTAGCGACTTGACGAATCTAGTAGCTTTGTGTATGTAAGTTAATTCAGCTGATAGATTGACAAAAGTACAAATTATATTTTTACTTAAGTTAAGTAATGACTAATCATGAATACTCGAGTAATGAATATTGTGATATGCATTTCTGTTATGGAAGAGCAAATGGTAATGCAGAACAAGCACGTCGGTTTTATACCGCCGCTTATCCTGACAGGCGTGTTCCACATGCCCAAACATTTGTAAACATTCACAGAAGGCTTGGTGAGCAAGGCTCTTTTAGAAACCCACGTTACGATAATGGAAGGCCACGAACTACAAGAACTGTAGAAACAGAAGAAAGAATTCTAAACGTTGTAGATGCAAACCCAGCTACGAGTACTAGAAGAATTGCTGCTCAGGAGGGTATTGGTCATTCTACAGTTTGGGCTGTACTTCACGGGCAACTTCTTTATCCGTTTCATATTCAAAACGTACAAGCACTTTCTCGTGAAGATGCGCTGAGTCGTTTGAACATGTGCAATCGAATTTTAGAAAAATACGAAGAAAATAATCAGTTGCTTAATGTTATACTGTTTACTGATGAAGCGGGTTTTAATCAAGACGGTGTCACAAATTCACATAACAGTCATGCATGGTCTGATGAAAACCCGCATATGTACGCTGAAACAAAACATCAACGCAGGTTTTCTTTAAATGTATGGGCCGGAATCGTCGGCGATCAACTTATAGGTCCTCATTTTTTTAATGGAACATTGAATGGAGAAACCTATTTACAATTCCTACAAAATGATCTTCCCGATTTGCTTGAAGATGTTCCTTTAGACATAAGAGCAAATATGTGGCTGCTTCAAGACGGAGCTCCACCACATTTTACTTTGAATGTGCGTGCATATTTGAATGAGGAATTTTCTGAAAGGTGGATAGGACGAGCCGGGCCAATAGCTTGGGCGCCACGATCTCCGGATCTGAATTCAATGGACTTTTTTTTCTGGGGGTATTTAAAAGCACTTGTTTATGAAACTCCCGTAAATGATATTAATGATTTACGGCAAAGAATAATAAATGGGTGTAACCTAATACGCAACAAAATTGGCATTTTTCATCGTGCGAGAAGATCCTTTTTAAAACGCCTTAGAAGCTGCATTGAAATGAACGGAGGTCATTTCGAACATTTGTTGTAATAAATTAAAAAATTAAAGTCCATTTATTTAACAAAACATTAGGTTTGAACTCGGTTCAAAGCTACTAGATTCGTCAAGTCGCTTATTTAAAATTAATTTGCTAAAACTTTGAGGTGGATTTTCAGCTATACGATTACATTTATCGATTAGAATAAAGAGTACATCGATTTTCAGGATTTTGACTGACTTCAAAAATAAATCGTAAATTTTGTGATACCTATCAAGAAACAAAAGTTAGGGGATAAATAAATTTTGAGTTATAGGTAAAGTGCCCTTTGGAGGTACAATAATGAACCACTTTAATTATAGAATGATAAAACTAGCTACGCTTAATAAGCATGTCAGATATGAACTTGATTGATTATGGATTAAGGGAGATAGCTCAAAAAGAAAAAAGAAAATATTGAACTTTGAGTAGCTGTATCTTTGTTAATAACGAGATTTGCAATTTTTCTTAGAGGAACTTGTACCCTTTTTTTAACCTGTTTATTCACCTCTAGAAGTTTCCTGATGGATTATCCATACACCCTGTATACCTGCTTTTGGCATAGAAATTCATTTTTACCTTTTTCTCGAAGATTTTACGCTTCTTTTATTGGTACCCAACACAGTAGGGTGCTAATGAGATAATAAGGATTAAGAAGGCAATTTCTCTTTCCAAAAATGGATAAACTATAACAACTTAGATCCTCTTTGGTAGACCTCGCTTAATACTAATAGCCTAATAGTAAGATTAGGAATGTGACCCAACGAGATATGCTCGTAAACATCCCGAAATGGTTACAGTTTGTCCTCAAAGTGCAACTGTGAGGTCGAGAGTGAGATAGGCTCCGCTACCCGTATTGCTTGGTACTGGCCAGCAAACGAGAACTTTCAGTTGATTTTAAGATGCGCAGTAGTAAAAGTGTAAACTACGTAAATTTTACATTTGAACCTATGCACATCTCTGTTACTCCTAGTCCTAATGTCGTCTCCCTTCTCGTTGTGCACATTTCAACTGAAAGTTCTCGTTTGTCGGCCTGTATATTAGCATTAAATCTTATGGATATCAAGCGTTTTAAGTTTTATAATAAGTGATTTATACTTATTTTATACTAGTGGGTATACTAGTGGTTACGCGATTAACAAAAATAAAGTGATTTTATTTATTTTAAATAAAAACAATTTACAAGCTTGGAGCGCGGTATCGCTCATGTATGACAGTGATAGCTGTATGCATCAACCGGGTATCATAGTGTGTCTCAACCGCACAATCTGGTGAAATTTGTTAACCATATACATATAGCAACGGCTTGTTGAACAGTTTGAACAATTAGTTGCACCTTAGAATATAGAGAGACAGGAAGGAGCCTTGACAACCATTGCCTATAAGAGAAAATGCGACGGAAATAACATTTTGGAAAGCATCGAATGGCTCATTTATTGCGTCGACTTTACATTATCATTGGTTGTCATGATCTTTCCTTATAAGTGGGAGTATAAGGTATAAGCAACCATTTCTATTGGAGAAATTGACCGGAAATCGCTATATTTAGACAACCTTTGCATTCACATACGATTACTTGGCATGCTCTTTCCTGGTAGAGTAACGGCTATTTATTCAATGAGTTGCACCAAAAAATAGGTATGTACATACCTATTTTTTGTACGATAGGGGGCAGAAGAATATAATTCGGAACAGTTCAAAACTAGTGGTACTAATTCACATGGAACACCAAAATATTCAGCAGGTACAGTCAATAATATCTGTCATCTATGGGTACAGTAGGAACTGTTCGGAGCTGTACTTTTCAACAAACTGATAGCACCTAAAGACACAGGAGTGCTTCAATTATTCCTAATTTGTGCAGATGTTTTGGAAACAGCACATGCCCAAATTTAAGTTTTGCAATAAATGCTTCTTTTTCTGAAAGAAACTTTTTTTTTAAACTTTTTAGGAACTATCTAAGCTGTCAATTTTTTTAAATATTTCTCTGCAAATTAGTCTCAACCCAGTTATATAAAACTATAATTTTCTCCCAACTTTTTACACCCGCAATAAAAAGAATACAAAATGATGGAAAAATCATATTACGTATTTTAAATACAAAACTTATTCTCGTTACAGGGAACCTTTAGGAATGTCCTAGAAAGTTCAAATCGGGCTTAAAATTTTTTGTTTGCAATCAAGTCAGGGGGTAGCAAAAATAAAATTCAGAAAATAGCTAAATAATAAACTAGAACTACCCTAATGGGTAGTTGAGAATAAGCAATTTGTGTTATTCTGAACTCCTTCTACCTACATATTAATTTATAGTACCTATTTGGACCATTCAATTTCAACAGCTACTGACATGAAAAAATCCTGTTAGATCAAAGTTAGTATATGTACCTAATGTAAGCAAATGTAGCGATTTTATTATAACATTATTTTTTATTTTAATACCAAATAAACACAATTAGTCGAGCCTAAATTTGAAAATATTTAAAGCGTGTTTTACACACGTTTACATTTTACTATGTTGTAATTTACATTCCTACTGAAAAAGTAGGTATGTCACTCAACATCATAATGTAAAAGTTAAAAACAGCTCAATAGCTCTTCTCGTATTCAATGTTGGGTTTCTCTAAAGATAGTTATGTACTGACGAATAGATATCTATTCCCTAAGTGTTCAAAACCGTTTTCAAACAATGAAAATAGTTAAGTAGTGGAATGTTATGGATCCATAACGTTAGAGAAACTCGACATAAATGCAAGGTAAATTTTTATTTCTTATTTTAATCTTAAGTTACCTTATTTATTAGAAATAATTTGAAAAAAAACAAAGGGCAATTTATAGTTATTAATTGACCATTAAACATCAATGAACGCCTAAGCTAATTAGTTAAACTTATATAATTGATTCTTGGCAAAGTTTAATTAGGTTTTCAAATATACCTCTTTTAATATAGGAATAGAACATGTTAATCCTCTAATAAAGTCACTAAACGCGAAATGACAAAATTGTTTAAAATAGAATCTATAAATCGATTTTAAAAGACACGCGAAATTGAGGTGCTTTTAATTGTCGCATTTATTACATCCTTACATCTTAACATATCTTTGCATTCTGCAACAGACAGTTAATCTGTTAAGAGCAAATGTTAAAAATCGCGATGGTTAATTTATAGGAGGTCATATCAAAATCAGAAATAGCTAATTGCTCTTCGATCTGTCAGTAGTTGTAATTAACAATCGGCGTTGATTTATAACCGGTAGTTAACACAACAATTGATTTTGCACTTTCGCAAATATATTTTCAGCTTTTCAGGGGTTAAAACGTTATTTTAATTTCGCATAAATATAACAAACACTTTTGCAAGTTCTCATTTCCGCCAACATTTTTCTATTGTAGGTACTATTTCTATAAATAAACGAAGAGCCTCTTTAAATTTTTATTGTTAAATGAAATAAATAGTGCCAAACAATTTTAGAAATGAAACAAAAATATAGCTGCAAAGTATTGCCAGTATTGCCTTGCTATCACTGCTTCCTCGAGAGCAATGCTGCCTCTAAAGCAGGACCGTTTAAAGTCATCTTCCGGAACCCAAAGACAAGAAGAACGGAAGAGCTAATGACAATGCAATAACATGAACTTAGATAGTCATTAAACTTCTGGAACAAACATTAGACAAGGAATGTTTTCGAAAAGTACGTCTCCTTAACCATGCAAGCGGCATTTTATATAATACAGTGAAAGTCGCGAATAACGACGTGACGACGTCGCTTATAACAACAAGTCGCATATTGCGACGGGGATTTGAAAGTATGGTTGAATTTGTATTCAACTCAATGCAAAAAAAATCCGGATATAGCGACGCCAGTAGACCGGCTATAGCGACGAAGGACGAAGTCGTTTCTAACGTCCGCAAAAACGAAAATTTTTGGTTTGGCAGGCCGGGTATAACGACGTGACGGGGTAATTTTAAGACTAGCACATGGTTTTCGGTCTCACCTGGCGATATTTGCAATCTACGGCTGCAAATCATCCGGCGCGGACGGGAAAAATGACGTCGAGAAAAAGAAATGTTATGTCTATTTCATGGTGCTTTATTAATAAAGAATTTTTTATAATAATAAAAATGGGTGACGACCGGGTATAACGACCCCTTTTAGTCGGTTCCTTCGACGTTGTTATATCCGCGACTTTCGCTGTATTTTTATAACGTATCATTCCCCAATATTTCGACCCCGCTGAATACGACAATTGGGGTTACCAAACCAAAATCTTAACCGGAAGCGTGATATTCAAGATGACACCCAAGATGTCTGCTTTGTTATTTTTGATAGAATAATTATGGACAATTAGGTCAAATATTTTATTGGTGCAAATAGATAATTTTATACTCTGCAATTTTTATTAGAGGCAAAATTATCTTCAGATCACTCTTTAAGGAGCTAGAGTCGGTAAAAGCACGGGTGTTGTATAAATCGTCTTAATACATGTCATAAAGCAGTATATGGAAGCATCTCGGTGAGTTCAGATATGAGAGGTAGCTTTTCCAATATCCATCTAGGATGTATCCGTTTAAACATCAACAGAGCAAATCATGTTCATAACAGTCCACCATAACAAGGATAGTGTGTCTTCTGTTTTGACAACACGCGGTGCTTCCGTGCTTCTACCGACTCTCTAATGCCCGTATTTATAGACAGATCTCAAGCACTTGCTCGTACTCAAGACTGAGACGAGGCCGGTTGCTATTGGTTTTCATTGTATAATACAATAGAAACTAATAGCAACCGGCCTAGTCTCAGTCTTGAGTACGAGCAAGTGCTTGAGATCTCTCTATAAATACGGGCATAAGTCTCTAGATCCTTAAAGAGTGATTTTACGGTAATAATAATAATAATAATAATAAATGCTTTATTCACCATTACGAATATATAAAGAAATAACAAAAAAAAATAATATTATCTACACTGCAATGGCGAACCACAGGGCGTTAGTTCAAATAGTCATCCGAAGATGACCCTTGTTCTACCACTAACCCCCTGAACAAAAGTAAAATAGAATAATGTTAGCATTGCCCAACCTAACCCAAAACTAATTCTGTCATTGACTCCTCACAATACTCAAATCCAAGAAGAATATCTAACAATACACAATATCGCACAAATTAAATCAAAAAACAATAAATTTAACATTGCATGTGCTGATTGCTAAGCAAATACTGCTTATAAGTACGCCTGAACAAACCGACAGATCGCTGCTTATAAATATTTGGTATACCATTATAAATTTTTGCAATTTGGTAACTGAATCCTCTTTCAAACAACGCCGTTCTATGGATTGGTGGCGTGATCAATCCCCTAAACCTCAAATTTAACGTGTGAACATCCGTACGAAACCTGATCCTATCGAACAAGTACGGCGGTCCTCGTTCAAGAATTATTTTGTGACAGAAAGTTGCAAAATGTAGTCGACGTCTACTGTGCATATTAAGCCAGCCAACATGCGATAGCTTGTGAGAAATTCTGGCGTACTTCTTGATTCCAAATATAAGCCTCAAACACGAGTTCTGTACTCTTTGTATTCTCATTGAGCAGTCCCGAGTAATGGAAGAACCATAAATCTGTGAGCAGTATGAGAAGTGTGAAAGCACTAATGTGTCACACAGCAAAGTCTTAACTTGTACACTCATCGAATGTCGATGCGGAAAAATTAACTTTAAGTTACTATACGCTTTTTTTATATAGTTAGTTACCTGAGTCCCATATCTCAGCCCACTATCCATGACTAAACCCAGGTTCCTGGCCTCTTCAACAATAGGAATGTTGTCGTTGTTAATTTTAAAGTTTGCAGAAGCGCGCACTGCGGACAGATTTTTTGAATTGCCGAACAATAGGATGTTAGATTTAGAAGCATTTACTACAAGTGAGTGGCTATTAGCCAACGCGTGAATGTTCTTCAGGTCATTGTTAATATCCTTTATTGCTTTATCAGAGTCATTTAAGTAAAAAGAGTGATATAATTGAGTGTCATCTGCAAACATATGAACTGTACATGTACGAATATATTTACAAAAACTTGAAGTATAGATAGTGAATAATTGAGGGCCAAGTATGGATCCTTGCGGTACCCCAGTTGTTATAGATTTGAATTGCGAAAACCTCTGACCGAGTTCAACTCTCTGAAATCTATCCCGGAGATAATCCTCCAAGAGAGCCAGAGCGGATGATCCAAAACCAATATAATTTAATATTGCCATGAGCACATCATGATTAATTGTATCAAACGCCCTGCTAAAGTCGAGCAGAGCCAGAACTGTAACTTTGCCAGAGTCGCATGCTTCTATTATATCATCCGTTATTAAGGTTAAAGCACTTGTACAGCTATACCCGGTACGGAAGCCTGACTGCGAATCCGGCAGAATATCGTTTCTGTCTAAAAATTCTTTTATTTGCAGATGTAACACTTTTTCTAAAATCTTTGAGAAAACGGGCAATAAACTAATTGGCCTTATATCCTTAAAGTCGGCTACATTACTTTTCTTAGGTAATGGAATTATGGAAGCTTTTTTCCAGAGTTTAGGGAATTTACCCTCTAATATACAATAGTTAATGACATGAGTTAAATATGGCAGAATGACGGGGCAGCAAAATTTAATTATTTCGATATTTATACCATCATGTCCCTGAGATTTGCTTTTAATGCCATTAATGATTTTTGATATGGTAGAAATATCCACTGCTTCGAGTTCAAGCTCCTCAGGACCTCTGAGTAACTTATTGGTGTTGTAATAACCTAATAAATTAGTGTTATCAGCATGCGTTATAGGTACACTATTGATAAAATAATCATTGATTAACTCAGGACTACTCAAATGAGCCGGTAAGTCACCGCTACCGCCCTTAGGTTTACTGAGTCCAAGTGACTTGAGGTCGCGCCATAAGGCCTTGGAATCTTTGTTAGTGGATATAAAACTAAAGTAAGCCCGCCTTTCCCTCGCGATCGCCTGGGTGGTCAGATTTCTGAGAGACTTGTAGTAGTTCCAATGCGCAAGAGCACCGGTGCGCTTAAATTTATTGTACGCATTATTCCTTAGGTTCATCATCAATTTAATATTATCAGTGATCCAAGGCATCTTTTTATGTGTAATTTTAACGGTTTTTAATGGAGCATGCAAATTAAAAATGTCTAAGATAGCGCGGTTAAGAAATTCTACTTTTGAGTCTATATCATTCAAGAAAAATATATTTTGCCATGGAACTGTGCGCAAGTGATTGTGGAAGTCCTCAATATTAAAGTCTCTGAAACACCTTATAGTTTTATAAGTTACATTGTTTTTTGTTGGAATTTTGAGCTCGCAAAAAATTGACTCGTGATCCGAGATTTTAAAATCTGCCAAACCGGAGCTACTTACAAGTGCATCATCGGAAACCAAAATTATGTCTAACAGGGTTTGCGTGTCTGAGGTAACTCGTGTGGGGGAATCGATGATTTGATGTAAGTTGACGGATTCCACCATTGAGGTAAAATACAGACCATCATTGCCCCGTGCCAATAAGTTTATATTTATGTCCCCGAGACAGCAGATAAAGTCATGCACAGTAGACACAAAAGCACACGATTTCTCTAATTCATCACAAAAGAATTTGTATGAAGTAGAAGGCGGCCTATAGACAACTCCAACCGCTACGGAGACTTTATTTATATTGAAAGACAGCCAAACCTGCTCGATATTGTCACTTGTCTCAATAATTGTACATTTGTAAGTATTTTTCAGATAGATTGCCACACCACCACCCACCCGTTCACGTCGATCACATCTCAAGACGGAGTATCCGTTAATTCGAATATGATCATCTAAAATAGAAGCGTTCAACCATGTTTCAGTCACCAAAAGGCAATCAAGATCTGATTCAATAATATAATCACCAATTAAGCTAAGTTTAGGCAACAACGATCTGGCGTTAACATGGACCACCTTGAAAAATCTTTCCATTAGCTAATTACCTATATGCGGGTGCAATCAAATCAAGGAGGAAAGATGACAATTTTGTAATAAACATAAAATTAGATCATACGAAAGTCGCTAACAATCAGCACCATGCGATATACTTTTACTATAATAATAAATGATAATAAATGTACAATTTAACAAATTCAAATAATTCAATAAATTCACCTTGTATTATCGAAAACTTAAGTGATAGTGCATATATTCAAACAACAGACAAATAATATAATATATCAATTGCACGTGATTAAAATAATTATAATATTACTTAATAGAAGTACCGTGGAAGTACCCAAAGATTAACTTATATCAAAACCAGCAAACAGGTAAATAACACAAAGTAATCAATCAACAGTTACCAAAGAATAAATAAAAATGTGTAGGTAGACAAATTCAAAATTTAAAAACAAAAAAAAAATAACTTTTCCTTGCCACACAAATAATTCAAAACAAAGTTTCGCTTCTAAAGCCGGGACCGAACTCACAAAGCCGACTCGTCAAGCTCGCCCCCGCAACCCAACAAATAAAAATATAAGTACCACTAGACAGACAAGTCAGACAAACTGCCACTATTCATTGGTTCAATTAATTTAGACAACCCTTCACTATCAGTTATTTTATGAACACGATCACCCATTCTGACGCATATTCTGCCGTGCATAGTCCAAACGTTTTTGTTTGAGAACTTCTCCATAGCAACTTTCAACAATTGTGCACGTTTCCTGGTTAGATCTTCCGCAATAACTATCTTACTGCCCTTTAATTTACGCTTATTATCAAAAATTTTTTGCCTAACACTACGCTGGACGAGTTTAACTATAATTGGCGGACTTTTTACCTTATCCTTCACAAATAATCTATGACTTACATCAATGGCGTTAGGAGGGAGATCCACACCAATCTTTTTACAGACGGTAGTCACTAGATTGTCGGTGACTTCATTTTTTTCAATGGGAACTCCGTATATTCTCAAACAATTGCTTCTTGAATATTGCTCAAGCGCATCCACACCGGAATCCATCATCGCTTCAGCTCGCAACAATCGCACTTCCATATCTTTAACCTTTTGCTCCAATTTTTTAATTGTTTCACCAAATTGAGTCTGTATTGCTTTCTCGATAATGTCGGCAACCTTGGAGCTAAAGGTATTTGAATTTATAATTCTATCAGCGATCTTCACGGCGAGGTCGTCCATATCTATATCCATCTTTTTTGTTGATCTTGTATCCATATTAATTTTTCACTTAGCTGGCACTTATTTAAACTCAAAATATATCCACTAATACACCAACTCAGCGGGAGCTAACCAACACACGTCTACTCTCTACGAAACATTTACTTCGAATCGGTAATATTTTGTAGACCATGAAATTATCTATCCGAGCTAATAAAAATATTTGTTTTAATTGCCATAATAATTAGGTAATCTATCAAAATAAATAAAAAACAGGTATATTACGACGATTTTTACGCACACGGTGTCTTTAGCTGGCTTTAGCTCCTTAAGAAGCAATCTTACGGTAATTTTAAGTGTAATAAAAATTGTGGAGCACCTTGTATATCTAATTCAGTCAAAATAGTTGTCCAAGTTGTCCTAGTTGCAATAATAATTATTCCATCAAAATAAATCTTAAATAATAAAGCGGACATCCTAGTCGCCATCTTGAATATCGCGCTTCCGGTTAAAATTTCGCTTTGGTAACAGCAATTTTTGGATTCAGCGGGCATCAGAAATATAATATACAGACAAAGACAATCTTCATATGCTTGAAAAAGATGTTTCTGACCATAAAAATCAAATTAAGGAAAAATTAATATTCAAAATCGATCATTCAACGGCCTTCATCTGTCGGAAAAGCAAAATGACGAAAATTAGATAAAACATTGCTCATACGCTCATAAATGTTAATTAATTTACTTTTAACATTTGCCATAAAATGTACTGCATTGCATCTTCGAGATTAATTTTAATTAAACATGAAGACAGCCATAATTCTTTCTTTTTGATATATTTTTTTTCGTTTCCAAATGACATGCATTTTTTAGCCTCATTTCAAGATTATTTTCCACATGAAATTGATTTTATTCATCTAGGATTCATGAATTTAACCATACAGTGTATTTCAAATTGCTGAGGTTCTTCGATATGTGAAATAATTATGAAATACAAAAGTCTTTCCAATCAACGTCTTTCGTATTTTTAAGTTATTTTAATTATACAGCGTGTATCGATTTTTCTAGGTTTTATCTAACTTGCTTTTTTAGAAGAAACACTCAGGAGTGGAATTACCCGGCGAGCTACCGGGAATTTCCCGGAAGACCGTAATGTGACAATGAAATAAATCTATTGAAAATGAGTACCAGCGAATACAAAAATCTGGTTGGCTTCCACGGGCAGTTGCTTAAGGCCTCAGGATCCTTCAATGAAATTCTTAAAGAAGGAAAAAAGTAAGAAATGTGACAGCATTCGGGATGCAACTTTGACATTTTATCATTATTATAAAAAGAATCGATCAAAAAAATTGGCCACTCACTACAATGTCTCTGAGAGCGTGGCAGCTGGACTGAAATTAATGTATTTATGCTACACACCCGCAAACATTAACTTGTGACTCATAAACGGTATTTGGGTTGTCCACTGGCAAAGTAACTACTTTTTACATAAAAAGTAGGATTATACTTTGGCATCCCTCTCAGGTGGGTTTCCCGCCCTCCTCACCAATTATAAGTTTATCATTAACAGCCCTGAGGCCTTGAGCCACTGCCTGTGGAAGCCAACCAGATTTTCGTGTTCGCTGGCACTCAAATAGCTTATTTCCAAAAAATGGGCCTGAATACAATCACCCTTTTTTTCTGTTATAGGCCCATAGTCAATATCTATAATTATGAAGTATTCGATTTCCCGGTACTAATTTTTTTCCCAGTCCAGCCCTGGCAGACACTACATATTTTTAACCCCAGTATGTCCACACCTCTCTTGCTTGATAGAAAATGAATAAAATTACTAAAGATCTGAAAAATACAGAGAAGCAGAGAATTTGTAGAAGGAGAACTACAAAGGCGGGCATTATTCAGTTAATGGAAGAGAGTGATTGGACATTGTGAGTGTTTTATTCAGATATTTGCAGCTATGAGAAATATTTTCACTTTTGTTTATTGTTTCAGTTAAATCACGAGAAATAATCACAAAATAATCATTGGATAGCTGCAAAATGAAAAGAATTTAAGTACAAAACATCTAATTTGGGCGGACACATAAAATATGAAAAATTGCAGATTTCAAAAATCGTTTTGGGAAAAGCTACCTAAAAAGCCTAGATTTTTTGAAGCATAACCAATTAGGTAATTTAGATTTACATAGGCCGAAAGACACAAGATGGAATTAACATGACAATGACTGAAAAAGAAATTGGTTTGAGCTTTTAAAAAAGAGCTGAATTGCCATTCTACAGTGATAGAAAAGCATCGTACAAGTCTACAACATTAGTGGAAGGAAGAATGATCTCAAAACAAGGCTAACAAACTATCGCTGTTGATTTTAGAACCCAAAAATATAGATGCTTGATTTTTGCAAGCAATACATGCAGTTGTGAAAAGAGTACGTTATTGATAGGTAGTTAGTAGTTTAGCAAAATATCGTAATGTTTCCAGACATAAAAATTTTATACTTCATCTTTACAATATTGTCATTATGTCGACAAAAATGGTGTGGACAACGGCAAATTATTAGGGCCGTTTTATATGGATTCAGTACTAACTTGTTGTACAGTACTTGTTAGTACTGAATGAAGGAGCAGAAGCACGGGAGTCTAAGCTTTAACATCGGTGCACGGTCGTGCGTTGAAATTTCTACGCACGACGTTAAAGCTTAGATTCCCGTGCTTCTGCTCCTCGAGTTGATTCAGTACTAACAAGTTAGTACAACATTTAGTCCATCTAAAACGGCGCTTAGATAAACGAACCTGTTAGGACCGCCATACAGAGGTGAACAAGCCATAACTTAACTACTTTTGAAAACAATGGCGTGCATTCATGTAAGCAAAATTCTTGAGGAAGACTACAAGACCCACACATTTAACATTGAACAATTAATTGAGGGGGTCAGAAGCCAAGGGATCTAAAGAGAAAAATTTGAAAATCGAGTTAAGTGCAAAAACTGGAAATAGATGCAACATAAGAGATTCAAGTAGATTTTAACACCACAGCCGTAATAAAAGGCTAATATACTACATAAAAAATTACATTAGAATATTAGGTGTCGTTTATGCTGGCCGTTAACCTAAGCTTTAACCTTCAAACTGTAGCATTGGTTTCCCTATAATCAACTCAAGGTTAAAGCTTACAGCTTAAGTTAACGACCAGCATAAACGACCCCTAACACCGAGTATTTCAGTCGACCCTTAAACTTAAGTGTAGTTTTAAACTGACCTTCAATCAATAGAAATACACAAAATTGTAGTCAAGCTCAGCTTAACGCCATATTTAAGTTTAAGGGTCGATTGAAATACTCGGCCTTAGTCAACGTCTATGTAATATCCTCTTAGGGTCCTTATTTTTAAGAAAAACTATTCTACATTCTCCTTTTTACTAAACGAACTAATCATTTAATTTTGTAGTATCCACTATTAATTATAAAGGCCAAAATTAATAGAATAAAAAATGAAAACCCCTATGTAGGTAACGTACATACATTTATTATATAACAATCTAATAAATAAATTTTAAATGTATATTACGAATTTTAGTTAATTAATAAAATGATGTTGACTTTTAATCATGAAATTGTGTTTACTAATTAAATCGACAGTCTGATTAATTAACTCTAGGCCACTTGAAGTAAAAATGGTTATTAAAAATGTCAACTCAATTTCAAATTGAATTATCACAAATAACTCGTTATTAAGGGATGGTTCGTGAGTAAGTATACCTATAAATACCTACAATAGCTTTTTAACTAAATAAGCTCATTTGTATTTTTTTAATTACTTTTAAAGTTTATTTCAAAAACGAAAATGTCGTGGATTGTAATACCTATTGCTATTAGCTATCGAAAGACTGCATTGAGATTAGAAGGCTTTACAACGGATGTAGCTAATACACCATGGACCCAATTCGCCAATTACTATGTTTCAAAAGTCGAGTCTCACATGTAGCATGTAGAGAAAAGTTCTTGATACATAGGGATAGGTCGGGATAGGTAATATAGTGTAAAATATAATACGAGCGGGCACCCCCGTCAAAATTCGACGAAGTAGTTGTAGAGATGAATGTGTTAGAAAAATGAAATTTTCAAAAATTATTATAAAGCGGTCACCCCCGTCGAAATCGACAAAGTTTTTGAAGATATGAATGAGCTACGACTATTTTATAAAAAAAATAAGTGTTATCGCTCGTTAGCAAATAGAACGTATAAAAAAAATTGAATAATAAAAAAATAAACTTACCAATAGTCGTCTTCCTCGAACCATTAATAAAAGGAAAATTTTGGAATAGGAAAATAAGGAAACGACCAAAAGTAAATCACAATAATATCAATCAATTGATTGTTAATAATTAAATAAAAAAAAATTAAACTTTAATTTTCACTTTGAATCTTTGTAGGTATTGTTATAACTTGAATATTTCTGTGCAATTTATTACAATAAATTAAAAATCCTTCAATCCAAGTTATCAAATAAAATAAATATAAATCGGGACCATTCGCGCCCTCTCTTGAAAATCATTAATAAATCAAATAAAATAACTAAATTATTAAATGGCGTAAACAATAAGAAAACTAACCTTAAAAATAACCTCTAAGCCAAAGAGGGCAACATAAAAAACCGTCTCAAAAATCCAAAATTCACAAAAGCACGAAACGTAATTAGAAATGCACGCACCAACCTGACCATATCGCGTATTAGAAACGTACTGGTCGAATAAAAGTATTGAAAATTTTATCACCACAACCAAATGTATAATGTGTGCCTTATCGTATAAAACCAAATACTATCTACATTTCTTCTCATCTATAATTTTTAAAATTGGATTATTTTAAATTATAAAATTGATTATTTTATTATGTATATTATAAAATATAAAACAATGTATGAAATTAATAATTTTGAGAAAAAAATTAGTGGTGACATATCTGTAGGTCAAGAGCTTCAATTTAAAAAAAAATCATCAAAATCGGTCCAGTAGAAGTACGCTAAAATTAGCGGACAAGAAAAGGCTTCGCGTTTTAAATAATATATCCCGGATCCCGGATATTAACTCCCCTAAGCACTTGATCAACGTATATGAACGTATATGTATATGAAGGTTCATATACGTTGACTTGATGGTAAAATTAGCTACATAAAAAGTTGTAGGTATATCATTCTCAAAGCTGCTCGTAACATTGTTATTCGAAGCACAAGCTAGCCAGATTGTAGCATAGAGTAGAGATCACCATAAATAAAAGGCTCCAAAACACTTCTAAATTCAAACAAATAGGGGAGACGGGCACGTTCGAACACTAATTTTTAAACACCGATTGCGTTATTATTTATTATTATAAATAATCACTATTTATAGTGATATTTACTATAATCGTTATCACTATATTTATAGTGATGTAGTGCCTATTTTGTAGTCAACTTATAACACCATCATTTGCCTACGACACTGTATACTATAGAAAAAGCAGTAAAATAACACAGTTTTTCTGTTACAGATTTTTTTTTTAAAAGTAGCATTTGTCCGAAACTGCCCCACATCGGGGCACGTTCGGACTACATTCGGGCAACTTCATTGCGAACAAATTCACAAAACTTATAAAAACAATGCCGGTATATAAAATATATAATATTTTTCTATTTTAGGGAATCAGAAGCCAAGGGATCTAATTAAAAAAAATTTTAAAGTTAAAGTTTCGAGTTAATTCAGCAACTGGAAATGTTGCAACTGCAGTTGCAGTTGCAGTTGCCAGATTTCAGTAGCCAGTAAATTTAATTGAGGGATTAAAACGGGAAAGCTTATGTTACTTAGCTCAAAAATTATTGCATGATGTTGGAAAACAGGTTTTCTTCACTAAAAATTTTGTTTTTTGCACTAGACAAGCGAAATTGTAGCTGAATTCAGCTTGATAACCAACATACTTTCCGAAAACTTCTATCAGTATGTAAATATCTTCAAGCTGCATAATTCTACGTCATTTGTTTAAGAAATTTAAAAAGATGTCTAGAACAGAAGGAGAATGTAGATAGAGAATTGTATGGATCTGAAGGAAATCGTTAATTAAACGTAGTTTGTTCAAAGTGCAGATCAATAATTAATTGCAAATAACGGCAAATCTTTAATGTCTGTCTCGATGTCCTGGACTAAAAGACCCAGGAACATGGCCAATTATATTTTAGAGATACTGTTAAGAAAATTGTTGGCAAGAATTGAACCTACACCACTAAATCAAAATTTTAACTATATAGGATATACCGATAATCCCTCGTAAAATCCAAAATAGAAGATATTATTGTTCAAACCTTAAAAGACGACTAAAAATCGACAATTAGACTTATGTATTTAGCGATAACAACAAAACAAGTAAATCTTCCATAAAGTTCAGAGAAATTTCATAAATGGAAGCAGTTTTGATGTTTAAAATTATGAACAAAGACCATAAAGGAGGCAACTATGGTGAGTAGAATCGTGGTTGTGCGGTTCAAAAATTAAGTTTTCTAAAAACAACTGCAGTATTATCTCATGGTTCATGAGTTTCCTTCCTTATGAACAGACACGAACTGGCAAGAGACGCTGAGCGCTACAGCCCCTGAAGTTCTGGTAAATCCGATCTTTCTCTCGAAATTAAAATTTCCTGCATTCAGTTTTCAAAAATGTCAGGGGTGTAAGACTAGTATCAGAATTTTACATTGCGAGCCCCTAGAAATATCTGCGCCTCTGAAAAAGTATAAGTCAGTCCGCGCCTGCTTATGAAAAACTATTATACACCCTGTGGTAGATGATGCGACAGTGAAAGAATTAGAAGCAAAACAATAAACTAATGTTTTCTGGTTGTTTCCAGGATCTCGCAAAAGGGTTAAGAATTATTTAATTTTTTTCTATAATATGTGAACAATTGTTAGATATTCATCGACTTTAGACATTTAAATATGACCTCAAAAACTCAAAAAGCGCTCGCTAAAAATAACGTATGTTATTAATTAATAGGGATAGGGATGTTTTTAGAAAACCGAAAATGAAATACGAGTGACTCGAAGGAGTTTAAATGCGTTTTTGCAATATTTAATTGTAGGTATTTAAAGTCTACATTTATTATTAACATAACACTCACAATTAAAATGTACTTCATCATCAATTAAGAATGTAACAATGTCATGTAATATTTATGTAAGGTTTCCACTTTTCAAACTAAATTGTTTTTCACAACTCAGGTGGTTATTTTTAAACAAAAACCTATTAGTGCTACATATTCTGTTCTATTTTTAAGTTAAAACTTTCTTGGTTTAGTTTATGATTTTATAAGGGTTGACGATAAAAGTTTTAAACAAAGATTTGAATCGAGTAGGTACCCTAAGCCAAATTTTCGAAAGTTTTATGTGGGTAATGGAAAAAAATTGAAACATTTTTTACCTCGGCCAAGTATAAACTCCAGATACTTCGAATCCGTAATGCCAAGAACCCGAATAGGCGCCCTGTCCTTTGGGACCGGTGCATACACCATGGCCATGCGCTTTTCCATCTTCCCACCCGCCACAATAGGTGCCACCGTCGTCGAAGTCAAATCTGCCCCCATTCACGTGGCTTTTGGTGGTCGCCGTGCCCGTAGCTCCTGTTGCGGCTGGGGAAGACACCCCTCCCTCTCCGCCAGAGGCACTGTTCACTTGGTTCGCTTGTTGCATACTTCTCTCAATTTATTTTTACACTAAATGAATTCACATAAAAAATTATTATCATTTTACGTCGCGGCGATCCCGAGGCACGTTTTTTTCTTGCACTCGAATCGACGAGTTCTTGTGCCATTTCACTGGCACTTCCACTTCACTAAGTACTTCACTATGAAGCTCCAGGTATAAATAAATATCAGCTAGCCATTTCGATCGGTCGTGCGGTAGTCGGCGCGACACTGACTCCGGCCCGGGCGCACCGTCGCGACGCCAACAACGGCGCGCGCGTAGTTTTGTAACTCCACGTTATTTCTGCTTGAATCATTTGTTTCCCTCTTTTATCTCAGCTGTTAATAAAATTTGACTTTAAATTTTTAAATTTCTTATATTAACGTTATTTTAATTATTACATTTACGGATTTATACTCTTTAAATGCAAAAAAAATAAATGGT
Organism: Malthinus seriepunctatus; assembly: GCA_963924605.1. Lineage (NCBI taxonomy): Eukaryota > Metazoa > Arthropoda > Insecta > Coleoptera > Cantharidae > Malthinus > Malthinus seriepunctatus. The sequence goes on from OZ004600.1 coordinate 50,339,040, forward strand.
ATCATTCATTTTTAAAACATTCCAAAATATAACCTACTTTTACTTGCATAAGAGGCGTTTGCATTTTTAATATCGTTCTTTTGAAATCATAAGACTAATTTGTCTTCGTGTTTTACTTTCAAATTCTTCAAATGCAATATCTGCATAACTTTTCAAACTCAAAAACCCCTGATAAACTTGTGTATCAACTTATTACAAATTCAACAGCTATAGACTGTAGATCATAAGGAAATATGATTTAAAATCATACAGAAATTATAATAAATACAATAAATTAATTTAAAGTACTATTAGGGTTCCACATTACAACTCAATTTTTGTCTGTTGATAATAATTATTTCTGCATCGATTAAATCATTAAGAAATGTGTATTCAGACTAGACCGATATGTAATCAAATAAACGGAAAAGTAGGTAATTAATCACACTTGAAATCAACTGAAATAGAGTATTTATTGTAGATACTTTATTTACATAAAAATAAGTGCTCCTTATATTCTACGTTTGTATAAAACAATGAAAGACAAAAAAAATGCTTTAAATTGGATAAAATTATAAATACGGACAAGTACATTATTTGAAATCATTCAAGGCACTTATTCAATTTCTACCATGCTTTATTTAGAATGAAATTTCTTTGATGGATCTTTTGCCATATCAATTAATGTTTGAGCCGGTTTGAAAGGAGCACCATATAAATTATAATACGTTTCCATTTTAGTTACAAGTTTTTTGGCACCGTACGAGTCAACCCAACGGAATGGTCCACCGGTAAATGGAGGAAAGCCTAAACCAAAGACTGCACCAATATCTCCTTCTACTGGGTTAGCTAATATTTTTTCTTCTAAACACAAAACTGCGTCATTCACAAATCTAGATACCATTCTTAATGTTTTATCTTCATCATCAAATGTACCTTTAGGCTCTAAAGAATACTTTTTAATGATTTCAAGGGCCTCGGGGTTTACTTCGCGAAATTTGGAATTTTTCTGATAAATAAAGATTCCTTTACCGGACTTCCTTCCCAAAAATCCAGCTTGGACGATATCTCTCATAACACCTAAATTACCACCAGAAAGTCTTTCACCGAATACCTAATTTGAAAAAAATAATTTCATTAAAATATAATAAACAAATTATGTAACGACTTACTTTAGATAAATCGGCGGCTATGTGAGCACCAACATCTAAACCAACTTCATCTGCAAGTGTAGCAGCTCCTACAGGAAAACCAAATTTCTTAGTAAGTTTATCGAGATCTTTGGGATCTAAACCCTCTTGTAAAAGCCTGATTGCTTCTGAGAGCATAGTTGATAAAATACGAGTGGTATAAAATCCTGGACCATCTCCTACTGTTATAACTACTTTGCCTTGTTTAAGTCCGACAGCAACAGCTGATGCTGTTGTATCTTTACTAGTTTTATCGGTTGTTATAATTTCTAATAACTGCATTTTGTCGACTGGTGAAAAATAGTGCATACCTATAATAGATAATAAATAGTCAATAATTGAATTATGTAAATACATTTAGATATGGTTTACCTATGACTTTTTCAGGTCTAGCTGATCCTTGTGCAATTTTAGTAATAGGAATTGCACTAGTATTTGTTGCTATTATACAATGTGGAGGAACAATTGCTTCCAATTCTTTTATAACTTTATGCTTAATGTTAATATCTTCAAAAACGGCTTCTATAACCATATCTGCACTACGAAAACCATCATAACTCAATGTAGGGTCTAAGTTAGATAAATAACGATCTTTTTCAAAACTAAAAAAATTTTGAAATTACATATCTGATATTCGTTATAAATCGACCGACTTACTTAGTAAAACGCTTCCTCTTTACCCCACCTGCATAACCAGTTTGAATTTGTCCAACACCTCTACTTAATCCAGCTTGGCTAGTATCTTTTAAAATAACAGTATATCCCTTATCGATAGAAACATGAGCAATGCCAGCTCCCATAAGCCCAGCTCCAACAACGGCTATAGTTTTGACTGGTTTTTCGGGTACACCAAATCTATTTTTTTTGCATTCAGTTTGTCCTCTAAATAAGCCCATTAGGCCTTTAGAATGTGGGGTCATCGCTAACTGACCAAAAGCTTCAGCTTCTGCTTCATATCCTGCTTTAGATCCTTTGTCTAAACCAGTTCGAACTACATCAACAATCTAAAATTTAATTAATGTACAAAATTTAATATTAATTAAAAACTGAATAGACTAGCATACTATTTGTCAGACAAATAAGTTTAAGTAAGTTTTAAATTGACCTTTGCCATTAAATTAAAACTGATCCAATAACATATTCGTTATTTCTTCAAGATTGATAAAATTCATTCATAAATCTGAGATCTTAAGATTAAATTAATTTGATATCTGTTTAAGAAAATAAGTGGTATTATTTTCATTCATACTGAGCTTTGATCTCTGTAATGTTTAAAACTTGATACCTTTAAAGGTGCAGGATATAATCCTCCAGATTGTTTCATGACTTGTTCACGTGCTTTTCCAAAAATTTTATTCTTCACCCAATCATACTGAAGTACAAATCCAAGTACTTTATCCGGTAAGCTTTTTTTACTTCTATCTACTTTTAATTGTCCACTAGCCAATTGTTTAGCAATCAAAACAGCTGTGCTTTCTAAATATTTTCTGGTTTGAGTTTCTGGTAAATCCAATCCAGGTCCTAATGGATCTACTAACAAGTCGACAATTCCTAATTTTTTTGCTCTATCAGCTTTTAGAGTTTTCCCAGTTAAAGTTAAATCTAATGTATTGGGTATTGATGTGACACGTTGTAACCTCTGTGTGCCACCAGCACCCGGTAACAATCCTAACATTACTTCAGGTAATCCTAATCCAGTTTTCTTATCTTTAACTGCTATTCTATAATGGCAAGCTAATGCAGTTTCAAGGCCACCACCTAAACATGAACCTTGAATAGCTGCGACAATAGGTTTTTTACTATTTTCGATTGATGCTAATATTTCTTGACCAGACCGTGAAACTTCGTGTGCTTCGTTTGCTGTTTTACATTTTTCTAACATACCAATATCAGCACCAGCAATAAAACAACCCGGTTTACCAGATATTAAAACACCGGCTTGAATTTGTGGGTTCGATGTTATATCTTTCAAAACAGACTCAAATTCTCCCATAACCTCGGCATTTAAAGAATTCACCTATATTAAAATTAGGTAATTAAACATTGTAAAAAATATATATATAATATTTACCTTGGTATCTGGCGAATCTAAAGTAATTACTGCAACATTATCGATTATTGTAACTTTGGTGTGTTTTCGCTGTTGAGCAGACATCATTCGAGTTTGAACTAAAAAGAAATCATGTAGTACAAATAGCAGTATTGTATTTTATGTCATTCAGATAACAGTTTATAATAAGTTACCTGCAAAACTGTATCTGATACTGCTATTTGAAATCCTTTTCAAAGCACCAAGAACCCGTATAGAAGACATTGTTGCGTTTTTGATCTATTCACCACAAATTCTTAACTAAAATTACACCGAAACCCGGTGTAAGGCCACACAAATTACTAAAAACGACCTGAACTTTGTACTTTTACCAATCAAATGGATATTATTTCTCTTTGAGTTTCTCATATGCGATGACGACATAAAAACGAGCCGAAACAGTACTGACATCTAGCCATACGTACAAGTGAGAGTGAATAGCAGAAGACAAAGGAGAAAGATAGAAATATAGATCATGTCATAATCATGTCATGGGTACGTTCAGTGAATGAGTAAAATAAATTTTTTTAAGTTTTTATCCAATTTCTTTTATTTATTTTTCTATTGAAGACAATAAATTATCTTCTTTGTCTTCATAAGTAACATTGTAACAAGCTTTAGAGAATAATTACTTATTAATTTGCAAAATGCAAATGACATCTGACAGTCCAAACGACCCAACCTAACCGTATTAACTTGCAAATGTGATATGTACATTAAAAGCAAAAGCTGTATAACATAACCCCATCTTACATCGTATGTTGCCGAATTCGTTAAATTATAACTACTGTACTTTTAATATTTTATTAATTAAAAAAGTTAAAATGGAAAACGAAGAAAATGAAGTTATCGTAAATAAAGAACAATTGCTCGAAAAGCATCGGAAAGAACGAAAAGAGTTGCAAGCACAAATTCAAGCACTCAAAAAAACCGCTACAAAAGGCGATAAGAAAAAGAAGAAAGAAGTAGCAGAAGCAATTTCCCAATTAGAACTAGAATTAAATAATAAACAAATGGAAGAAACAAAAAATGTATTAGGATCTGAAATTGTTGAAGAAGATTGTGGTGATAAAGAAGTATCTTTAGATATTAGTATAGAAGAATCGAAAGATGTGGACTCTGAAGAGATATCTCCAAAGGTTTCGGAAGAAACAACTAGAGTTTCGAGAGCACAAAAAAGAAGAATAAAAAAACAAGCAGCTGAAAAGGAACGAGATAAACGAGTTGCGGATGAAGAAATAACCAATAGATTGGCTCCTAGAGCTGTTGAACTCAATACAATTAGGGAAACTCTTGAAAAACAAGGGCTTCAAATTTTTCAAATACCTGCCGATGGAAACTGTCTATATTGTGCAGTTAACCATCAATTAGAAGTTACAGGACGTACGTGTTTTAGTGTATCAAAATTACGAAAAATGACTGCCTCTTATATTCGGGGAAACAAAGATGATTTCCTTCCGTTTATGCATAACGAAGACGAAATCGATGATGAAATAATAGGTGATGAACAATTTGAAAAGTATTGTAAAGATGTGGCAAATACAAAGTTGTGGGGAGGACAATTGGAATTAACAGCTCTCTCAAAAATCTTACAGTGTCCGATTAAGGTAATTCAAGCTACAGGTGCTTATTTACAGGGAGAAACTTTCCAAGGTCCTCCCTTAACTGTAACTTATCATAAGCATATGTATAAGTTAGGGGAACATTATAATTCTACCATACAACTTGGAAATGGCGATGCAGATGGTATTGAAGATAAGGAAATGTAACGTGAATTTAATTTTGTGTTTTATGGACTTTGTTAAAATATTAATATTTATATAGTGTTCAATTACTTTACATTTGTCCTTTTATATATATTTCTAGAATAAATTGATTTGAATTTATATATTTTTTTAAAATGCAGCTCATAACAACAAGCATTAATGTTATGTAAAGTACATGGGTATTTACTAACTTGAAAAAGTTGGTTAAAAAATTATTATTTGAATCATTAACAGTAATTAATGAAAATAAATATTTCTAATAATTTATGAATTGTTTATTCAACCAGTTAGTACGTCAAAAAGGTTCAAAATTTAATTTTTCATTTCTAAATTTAAAAAAATTAAGTAAAAACACTGGGTAATAAATTAAAATTTTTCTCTACATAACCCTATGTAGATGTAGCTTCCTCTTCCTTATTCTTATTTGGATCATCAGGCTTCATGTGAGGAAACAATAAAACTTCCTAAAATAAAAATAATGTAATTAACGTGGAATTCTCACAAAAACGTCTTGACGTACCTTAATATTGTTGCAATCAGTCAAAAACATAGTCAACCTATCAATACCTAAGCCCCAACCAGCTGTTGGTGGTAATCCATATTCCAATGCAGTACAGAAAGTTTCATCGACTAGTTGAGCTTCATCATCTCCAGCTGCTTTATCTTGAGCTTGTTGTTCAAATCTTTGTCTTTGAACAACAGGATCGTTTAATTCTGTGTAAGCATTACAAATTTCTTTCTTCATTACAAAAAGTTCAAAACGTTCAGTTAGACCTGGCACCGATCTATGCCACTTTGCAAGAGGACTCATTAATTGTGGGTGTTCAATTATGTAAGTTGGATTAACGCAAGATTCTTCAATAAAATCACCTACTAATTTATCTAATAGCCTAGCTGATGTTCGTGGTGCGGGACACTCAATTTGGTGTTTTACACACAAATCACTTAAAAACTTATTACCTAGAACAACATCGTTAGATATACCATTATTAGAAGTACATATACAGACCTTCAGGTGATGCTAAAAGATCAGGAGCTGGAAGTTTAACATTAAGGGCCTTTTCAAGTGCTGGCAACATTGAAATACGTTTAAAAGGAGGTGTAAAATCTATTTCCACTTCTTCGCCTTCTGCTCCATCTGGATGATACTTAACTTTATAAGTTCCATATATGCTATAAACCATTCCAGAAACCATATTTTCTGTTATAGTCATCAAGTCATTATAATCAGCATAAGCCATATAAAACTCACAAGTAGTAAACTCAGGATTGTGAGTCATATCGATACCTTCATTTCTAAATTGTCTTCCAATTTCATAAACACGGTCCAAACCACCTACTACTAACATTTTATGATACAGCTCGGGTGCTATCCTCATATACAATTGCATATTAAGATCATTATGGTATGTTACAAAAGGTTTAGCAGTTGCTCCTCCTGCAATCATATTCATCATAGGTGTCTCCACTTCCAAAAAACCCAATTCATCTAAAAATCGTCTAATATATGCAATTATTTTAGATCGCGTTTCAAATATAACTCGCACTCGATTATTCAAAATCAAATCTAAATATCTTTGTCTAAATCTAGTCTCTTTATCTTTCAAACCAAAATGTAAGTGCGGCAACATATGTAAACAAGGCGAGAGTAACTGTAATCGTTTAGGAATAATTGATAGTTCCCCTTTCTTTGTTTTAGTTGGTAGTCCGTCAATTCCCACAATATCGCCTCTTCTAACTTTATCCGTATCATCAACAAACTTATTTTCATCATGATAATACTTAGCTGTTGCCATTATTTGAATTTTTGTTCCTTCTCCTCGGAGATCGTAAAATATTAGTTTAGCACCAGATTCTCTAATTGCATGAATTCGACCAGCGACGCTAACTGTATCTGATTCGATTACTTCTCCATCCTTAAGGTGAGAATATTTTTCTATAAAATCCTCCAACGAAATAGAAACTTTAAATTTATGGGGATAGGGTTGATGTTCACCACCCAATTCCTTTAACTTTGCTACATTTTGAGTTCGTAACTTAAAATACTCATTTGGGCTAATATCTTCTTCTGCTGCTTTTTTAGTTACAGCACTGGGACTTGGCTGAACTGTTTTTTCTGCCTTTTCTTTGGCTTTTTGTTCAGCCTTCAATCGACGTTTAAGTTCACTAAAAAGAATAATTAGATGTATTAGACTATGTGAAGAAAACAAATACGACCTACCTCTTAGTTAATTGTGAATATTTAACAAAGGAAGGGCGTTTTATTAACATATTTAGAGATCGCAACATATTTGAGGTTAGGTTACATTGGTTGATTTTTTATATCGGTACAACTTACTTTTTAGATAACTTTTCAGGAGCCGCTTCTGCCATAACTTATTATTTATAGTAATAATTTCTATTAGTTAATAATAATTTAACTTAGAAGCACGTGTAAACGTGAAAAGATGGAAATGGAAATGAACCAAAACGAACGTAGACGGAGGAAACTGAATGGATGATGAAACTAAAGGTGGAATTACACGCACCTTAAACTTCCTTTTTTTACAATGAATTCATTTAACACATTTAACATAATTTACAACAATAATTTATTAAAATTTAAAATTTGCTCTACACTCTACAACATTTATATTTGAAAATAATTTAACAAATCACGTTTAGTTTGATATGTTTGAAATACAATAAAAATTTATACTTAAAAATAATGAGTATTGCAATGAATTTATCTTTCTTAGAATTTCATAAAACTTCATATGTATTTATTGCTTATCAAGCATTTTCCTCCTCTTTATTTTCTTCTCCCTCTTCTGCTACAGGAGCAGCTTCAGCACTCTCCACCTCTGTTGGCTCAGCCTCTGCTGGTGCTGGTGCTGATACTTCTTCCTCGGGTTCAATAATCTCAGCAGGTGGTGGTTCTTCTTGAACTACTGGAGCAGGAGGTGGAGGTGGAGCTTTTTCTTCTACAACTTCAACTTTTGTAACTTCAGGTATTTCTTCAATCTCTTCCTCTTCTTCTTCTTCCTCTTCGGGTTTAGCTACTTCAAATAGTTTAGCAATTTCTTCATCTATCTCAGAACTTGAGAGAATACTCAATAGAGATTTAGTTTTACCACGCAACTTATCAAATATTGGTTTACAAGTCTCCCAGCATAATATACTTTTGCTAATTGTTTCGACAAAATCTGTAGACTCTGGGAACATTTCCTGTAGAGTCCTATAAATGACAAAAAATAAATTTTTAGAAAAAATTTCTATTACTATTTATTCTTATACAGTGTCCGCAAAAAAGTCTGCACCATATGGGATTTTTTTTTATTATGCGTGTTTTTCGAAAATAGTTTTCGGCATCTATCTCTGCATAAAATAAAACCAAAAATGCGTAAAAAAAATTAGTTATGTCATTTACGCAACACCGCCAAAACGTCTTTTGAAAGTTTCGATTGCCTAAAAATGCCTTTATTTTTCAAAACAGACAAAATCATCATAAGGGAAAATTGTTTTTATTCACCTGAAGATACTAGATACGAAGTTTAAGAAAAAAATATTAACATTTTCATTTTTTTGTTTTTTTGAAAATTCTCACTTATTTATAATTCTTCGGAGTTCTTTTCTTTACATTTAAATTCTAGAGATCCACTTTGATCCAACAAGATCAAAATATTACGTTTTGTTCTTAATTTAGTCTAATTTTGGAACATAAAAATATTTTCATTGAAAATGATAGGACCATCTTGGACTATTTTCCCATCTCTGAATTTATCTTGGGAAATATTTTAACCGCAGTGGTCACTTATTTTAGAAAAATTTCGGCGAATTTTAATTAAAATAAAAACTGACAGATAGAGGTCCCAAATGATGTCCAAATTTACCCGAAATATCCTGACACTAAACTAATATGAAATTTATTTAATTTTCCTATCAACAATGCTTACTAAGACAGACAAAATTGAAATTGATCTAATTCATGGCGAGAACAGAACAAACAGGGATACAGCTAATAGTTTTAACCACTGCGGTTAAAATATTTCCCAAGGGGAATTCAGAGATGGGAAAATAGTCCAAGATGGTCCTATCATTTTCAATGAAAATATTTTTATATTCCAAAATTAGACTAAATTAAGAACAAAACGTAATATTTTGATCTCGCTGGATCAAAGTGGATCTCTAGAATTGAAATGTAAATAAAAGAACTCCGAAGAATTATAAACAAGTGAGAATTTTCAAAAAAACAAAAAAATGAAAATGTTAATATTTTTTTCTTAAACTTCGTATCTAGAATTTTGAGGTAAATAGAAACAATTTTCCCTTATGACGATTTTGTCTGTTTTGAAAAATAAAGGCATTTTTAGGCAATCGAAACTTTCAAAAGACGTTTTGGCGGTGTTGCGTAAATGACATAACTAATTTTTTTTACGCATTTTTGGTTTTATTTTATGCAGAGATAGATGCCGAAAACTATTTTCGAAAAACACGCATAATAAAAAAAAATCCCATATGGTGCAGACTTTTTTGCGGACACTGTATAAAACTTACGTAAAAGCAGGCAAACATACGGCTAACAAAAATTGAATTTGTAAAGTAGGAATATCTGCTTTATCTCGATCCATCATATTTGCAGGGGTTTTGTTCATAGACTTTTCCATATCTCCTTGTTGGAAAAACTCGCGATAAATTTGTTTTGAAACTGATTTAGCAACATCCCAATCCTTAAATTTTAGAATTAGATACCTAACACTACACAAATATTGAATTACACAATAAATATTACCTTGATTTGGTCAGAAAGATCGGCACAAGTCATTATAAGAGATATGAAAGCATGTCTATCTTCAGAACTATTTCTGTCATATCCCCTCTGCAATTAACAAATAATTTAACTATGTATATCATTATTCACATAAATTATTATTACATACTTTAGCTATATCTTCTTGACGTTCTTTTAATTTAAAATGATTGGCCAAATCTGTGGCAAGTATCATTTCTTTTATAAGACCTAAACATATTACATAATCGTCGCTCGTTAAACATTCCAAAAAATTACAATCCTGTAATTAGGAACCGTAAGTAAATATCTCAATTGATTGAATCTATAAATTTTACCACTGTATTTAAAATACATAAGGCCTGTGAAAGGTGATGATTTTCCATTACAGATCCTTCGCTCGAATATAAACTAGCCAACACACTATCAGATTGCAACTGAAATGAATTAGTTGTTCCTCTGTGATCGATGTCATGACACATACAAGAAATCATCAATGCTAACGCTTCTATTTGACTAAAAAAGTAAAATAATAATAAATTTCTAACATACATTAAAATATCTTACGTTAGATATCCATCGTGAACCAAATTCAATTTCTTTATTGCCACGTAAGTAAAATGTGTAACTGAAAATGCGTGCATCCAGTTGTGATATGGTAAATCTCGATATCCTTTTTGAACATATAAAACAAATCTAGCAAGAGTTTCACGTTTTATTCGGAATGCTTCAAATAATTTGAGATCATCAAACATATTTAAAATTTGACAAGGTGTTTCGGGCGAACGAACTCTTTTTGGAGAAAATCGGAAGCTATCAAATTCAATATAAGCATGTCTGTTCGTGCAAATCAATACTTTTGTAACATCTTCGTTCGAAATCTAAAATGTATAATGTATTTATATTTGTTTCTCAAGTTTCAAAAATGTTGTTTCATCCGTTACAAATTCTTTGTAAATTCCCGCTTGGATGTGAAAATAAGAGAAAACAACGGATGTGACCATACTAGGAACTTTTTCCGTCTGTCAAATCTTGTAATTTTGTATTAAATTTATTTTCATGTTAATGTAAATTACATGATTTAAAAAAAAAGTTTTAAGAAATTAAAAAAAAAAATTTTTTTCTCCATTATAACAACTTTTTCTTGGATTGGAAAAAGTTAAAATGAGATTTTTAGATACAACCATGGATACAACGATATTAAAATTAAATAATATGATCCCCAAATGTGCCCCAAATATAATTTTAATAGTGTTTTGCAAGCAAGAATAAAATTTTCTAAGAAATCAAATATAAAATTATTTTTGCTCTAGTGAGCCCAATTTGACCACTAGCACTGTATAATTATCTCAGGTTAAATACATGAAATATTTTTTCATTAACTCTAATTAAAATTTAATTTTAGTACACCAATATTAATTAATTCTTAAATTTGCCACAGCCCATTAAGGAGTGACATCCCTAGGGCATTAATATCCTCAAAAGACTTATTAAAAAATAACATAATTTCCTACTACTTATTAAAACAAATTGCATGCAAATTTTATAAATCAATCAATGTGTTATTAAACACGAAAGTAGTTATCAGTAAAAAATGTAGGTACTTGACATAATAGCAAGCCTAAAAAATTAATATTAAACTTCGCTAATCTTTTATCTAACTTTAATTAATATATTTGAACAATTTATAATTAATTCTTTAAAAGGATTACAAACAAGTCAATTACTTTCACTCAAAATAGTGGTATAAAACTTGTTCTAACAATTTTAAAGAAGGTCGACTTGTAATTCAAATAAAACAATAATTGAATATCCCTTAAATGGTAAAAAAGAATTAAAATTTTTACATACTTTCATATGATATAGCATTAGTTCGTTGGATAACATGCTTCGAATTTGTGCTTCTTGCATTTTCTTATAAACAAGACCATGCATTATAGACAAACCACAATAAAGACTAAATGCCAAAGCAACTTCTTCATCAAAAAAGTCAAAATCGCCTTGATTTTTATTACATAACTGAGCAACACCAACTATGCCATATTCATCTCTAATTGGAAAACATAAAATATTTCTAGTTCGAAATCCAGTTGCTTTATCTATTCCTTTATAAAATAGAGGGTGTTTATACGCATCTTTTATATTTAATAACTTTCCTGTAGCAGCAACATGTCCTTAAAAATTACAATTTATCATACTCAAGTTTTCAAAAATTCAATATGAACTTACCAGCAATACCTTGATCTTTTGCAATTCTAACTTCTGTGTTAACATTATCGTGTACAATTCCATCAAATACTTTTGCAACTAAGTGGATATGATCTGGATCTAATAAAAACAGTGAGCATCGTTCGGCTTTAGTAAGCCGACGTGCTTCAGACATAATCTCTCTCAATAAATCATTAATATCGCTTAAATGTGAAAACAGGCGCCTGGCAACATGCAGCAGAGACTGACATTGCTTTTTAATTCTTTCCTCCTCTTCTAATTTAGCTGTATTTGCAACGATAGGCAAAGAAAATCTACAAACCTCTGATACAATTTTAGTTACAAATTCTTGGGCATTCTTGCTATTCACAACACAAATCAAAAAAGGTATGATATACAATTTTCCCTTTTTCAATTTGGAAGAGATCGGAACTGTAATGAATTCATATTCTTGTTCTTTTCTTGTTTCTATTCCTGGTAAAAACGGTTTTAAAATATTTTGTAAATCCAAATCAAAGTCAGATAAGTAATGGAATATGGAAGTTTTCAAAGTTTTCGCTTCTGTAAAAATTGGACATTCCATCGATGTGCGAAACTCTAATTCTAATTCATTTTGACCCACTACTTGGATCACAGCTTCTTCCGATACAGACGATGTATTGATTACAAAAACCAGTTCAGCATCAGTTTCAGTGTGAATCTATAATGAAATAAACAATAATACCTCTTTCTATGCTTTGTTACCAAATCTTATCTCACATAATAATTCAATTTCTTTTCTAAATCCCGAGTACTGTTATTATACATTGCTTCTGTTAAAAGCAATATCTTTCCTGGGTCGCTAACTTCCAATTTGTTTGCTCTTAATGGATTTTCTTCACCTTTGCCCTTCCAGCAATAAGGAGCTGCAGGCAACATATTCGGCTGTGGCCTTCTCTGCTTCTTAAATCTTGTCTTGCTCTCCATATTTGATTACAGTCAAAACCACATTAAATTTTGAAAATTTCCAAATGAGCTAATCGAAGATTAGATAAATGTCAAATCGTAATTTTATTTACTATTAATTTTTCACATTATGTAACTACCTAAGCCACCTGCTAAACTTATGCTGTTATTTACTTATTACTTTACTATCATATTTATTGGCTACTTAATGAGATTATATCGATATCTATTGCTTTTAGCACTTTATTATGGAGTTTTAATTAACTCTTTTATGTTTATTAAAACAATCTTCAATAGCCACGTTCATTTTAAATTTTATTGCATCTCAACAACATTAAAATAGAGCACAAACACTCATATATTTTTTATATATTTACTCATATGTATGTCCAATATGTTTTGTTTACTTTTTAAAATTTTTATTACATATGGTCATGGTCGCTACTGCTACAGTGTTGCAATGTATTCGTAGATACTTGCAGTTATTAAATACGCCATAAAACTTAAATAATTCTATTTCTATCAAAATAAACAAAATTACAAAATAGTTAAAACATATTTACTTTAAATTTAATAATCTTTTACGTCTTATCGAATATTTTAGATCAATACTTGTTACCGCTGATACAGAAAACTCTGTATCATCCTGTATAAAACAAAACTCACTTGCAAAAATGTCAAACGCATCAAAACATTTCTAACCTCAATTTTTTTATAATAAAATATGAATTTAAGCCGAAAAACTGTTTTACGATTATTTTTACACCGAAATGCAACGTTGAATCTCAATAGAAATAAAACATCAACTGCCCAGTATTGTCTTGAATCAGTAAAGTGAATATTAATGCCGTAAGTGATACATAAAGTCTATAGTATGTGCAACTTTTAGGCAATACGACTATGAGAATTTTATTTGTTCATTACTTCTGAAGAATGATATCAGAGCATGTGCCTTTGCTGTACGTAGTTTTAATGTTGAAGTAGCTCGAACATTTGAAAATGTTTCTCAACCCCAAATAGGATTAATGCGTTTGAAATTTTGGGAAGATGCCATAAATAGTTGTTTTTCAAATGATATAGCTACAGTACCAAAGCATCCAATCGCAATAGAGTTGTTTAAAGTGAGCAAGATATTTATATACTGTAATTTACATTTACATTAATTTTAGCACCCTTTTTAGGCAATAGGAAATTCAAAACTTACTAAGCGATATTTTCAGTCGTTGATCTTAAGTAGGCAAGAGAGAATTTCTCGTAATTCTTTTTCGAGTATTGAGGAAATAGAAAAGTATGTTGAAAAATCGGTTTCACCAACGTATTATTTAATTCTAGAAAGTAGTCAAGTTAAAAATGTAAATGCCGATCATGCCGCTTCTCATTTAGGAAAGGCACAAGGAATTATTCAACAGCTAAGGTACTTATTTAAATGATGCTAAACAACAATTACTTTATTTAAAATTTAGAACCGTACCCATAGCTAGAAAGCTTGATATAATTTCAATACCCAAAGAAATTTTATTGAAGAATAAAGTGAGCGAAGAAGAAGTGTTACGTGGTGTTTCTAGTGAACGATTAAGTGAGTGTGCATTTGAAGTAGCAAGTCGTGCTCATCAACATTTGGTTAAAGCTCGTAGCTTGATGAAAAATGTACCTAAAGAAGGTAGAGCCGTTTTACTTCCTGCTGTAGCAGCAGAAAATTATTTAAATGCTTTACAAAAATTAAATTATGATGTGTTACATCCAAAATTGCAACATAGATCATGGACATGGTTACCAAAACTATGGGTTAAGCATTTCCAAAACAAATATTAAAATTGTTCGACAATGAGTAGAATTTTAAATATGGTAGAATCTCATTGACAAACAAAAACTGTTAGTAAATATACAATTTTAAACACTTGTTCCAATTTAAATTTCAATCTTCATAATAAAGTTTTGACATGAGAGTATTCTATGGATTGAGATTATTTAAGCTGCGACTTTGTTACGTAACAATTGCTTAGTTTAAAAAAAAAACTGGTATTTTTGCAGTCTGGGAAGAAAAGAACACTTTTTATTTTATAAAACCGAATAATATCGTACTAATATTGTAAATATTAAAGTATACACTATGCAAATACATAAAACGTGAAATTTTTCAATTTTTGCAGACAGGAGTTGAATTAAATTCGGAAAATTCGCAGCTTTAATATATGTGCTTAATCTATAATTTGATAAATTGTTAAGATGTGTCTTTGTTTCATTAACACTCGTTTTTCCATTTTGAAATAGAGATTCCCAGTTTAATATATGCTTATGAATTTTAGACACTAAATCGGTGGTTGCTGGAAATATGTCGGACAAGGTTCTTAAAAAAAGTATGAAGTAGTATGATAATCTTACATTATGTAAGTGTAACTTACAAAAAAACAGGCAAACATGTACTAAACAAAAATTGAACCTGTATTTGCGGTATTTCAGCATGATTTTTTGATTCGCAACTGGAAGTTAAGAATAACTCATTGTACATACATTGAGCAATCATTTTTACTTGATCCCAATTCTGAAAAGAAATAAATAGCAGAAAAAAACACATAAATCGCAGAGTCAAACTAACGGAAAAATAGCGTTTTTAGAAAAAGCTTTATTTTGAGTCTCTATTTATGGGAGAGATACGCTTCCAAAGCAGAAACGTGCAGAAACAGGCTCAAAATTGCTTTTGTTCTTAGCGAAACTGCTAGTTTAGACAATATCTTCGATTACATTGAAAAGAACAAAGAAATACGTTTCAGATATTGTAAAATAAATAAAGGAAATTTTGACTCTGTTCTCGCACGCCTCTGATCTGGAAAAATCGCTCATAATTAAGAACTGAAAATAAAGCGATTCGTAAAAAAAATGCTAATGTGTTAAATATAAAACTATATTTACTTTTAATTGATCTGAAAACTGGGCACAAGTCATAAGAAGGCAAATTAAGGTGTATTTGTGTTCTGGATTGCTTGGTTCAAATTTTTGCTGTAACTGTAAATATAGTATATTTAGATTTGGTATTATAAGGTTTATAAAATTTTTACCTCAACTATAGACCTTTGTTTATCCATAACATGAAAGTGGTTTGATAAATTAGTAGCTTTAAGCATAGTTTTAATATGCTTTAGGCATTTTTCAAAGTCATCAGGTTTCAAACATTCCAAAAAATTGAAATTCTAAAAATAATAGTTTTGTACTGTCTCACTTATCATTGTGAATATTTTGGAAATGATTGTTGGTATTAATACCATAAAAAGCATTGCTTTACCTCTGTATTCAAAATGCAATATGTTTTAGATATAGAATGCTTTATTACAGTCTCGTTGAACAAATATAAATTTTCTACAGCATTGACATTGGGCAATTCCAGAAAATTTACAGTTCCTTTATGATCAATATTAAAACACATACACGAAATAACATAGGCAAGTGCTTCCAAATCACTAAAATAGATAATCTATTAAAAAGTAAAATTTAAAAATTTTTGCAGCTACCTCAAATAATTATTTTCAATTAATTTTAATTGCTTTATAAGCACGTATGCAAAATGAGTATTAGAAAATGCTTGAATCCAATTATGATAGGGCGCATTATTGCTTATCTTCATAATGTACAGTATAAATCGTACCAGCTTTACTTCTTTGATTCCAAAAGTTTCGATAAAATTAAGATCTCGAAAAATCCTAAGTAAAAGACACGGCGTTTCAGACGAAATAATTTTATGTGATGAAAAATTAAAACAATAGTAATCGACAAAGGCGTGTCTCTTTGTACATGTAAAAGCTCTTTTAACATCATCTTCATTTATCTAAAGCTAATTTTTGAATATTTGTTGATATTTATTCGTAACTTACCTTTGATTGTTCAATCAATAATTCATTCGAAATTTTGTTGAATAAATTTGTTTCGTGCAATTTTATATGCACTAAACTTTGTTTAATGCATAATCCACAATAAATACTAAAAGCAACAGCAACCTCTTCATCAAAACGATTGAAATCGCCTTCAATTTTGTTACATACACGTAAAACACCAACAATTCCATACTCATCACGTATAGGAAAACATAAAACATTTCTAATCCAATCTTTGTTTTCGTTAACAGAGTTCGAGAACACTTGATTCTGTATATTAATAAGTTTACCAGTTGCAAGTACGCGCCCTACATGTAAAATCACATAAAACGTATTTGTAATTTCTTTTTAATTTAATACCTTCGATACTTTCATCTTTAGCAATTCTAATTTCTAAAGGCACATTCTTGTTTGTACGATCCGAGGCAACATCTACCAAGTGTTTACCATTGGGTTCTAACAAGAATAAGGAACAACATTCGGCATTCATAAATTTTCTGACTTCTATCACAATATTGTTTAGGGAATCCATCGAATTGCCTATTTGAGCAAACATTTTTCTTATAACTTGCAATAATAGCTGGCACTGTCTTTTGGTTTTTGTTTTCTCTTCTAATTTTTTTGTCTTTGCAAGAATTGGGTAACAAAACTTAAAAGTAGTGTTTATAAATTCAGTAATACAATCTTTAGTTTGTGTACTATGGATAATGAAAATTAATATAGGCACTGTTCGAAGTTTAGTCTTTTTAAAATATATAACGTATGGAACTACAGTAACATCATAAGAACTATCATGTTCAATTCCTTCGTTTTCCAACAAATTTTGCAGTTCTGTTTCAAAATATGAGAGAGTTTTAAGAATTGGTAGTTTTGTTTTTAAAACTTCTCTGTAAATATAATTTTGTGCTGATAATTTAAGTTCTATTTGCAGTATGGTTTGACTAATTACATTTATCACTATGTTTTCATTTACCAGCCATCCTATAAATACAATTTTTGAGGATGTTTCATTTTCAATCTGTTTAAAAAAAGCTTTAAAAGTGAGATAGCTGGCAATGCTTGAAACCTTACATATTTATTTATCTTTCTTTCTACGTCGATAGTCTTATATTCAGTCAAAGATTGAATTAGGTTTAATATTTTCTTTGAAATATCAATATCATTACGATCTGATTTTTCTAATCTGTTTACAGTTTGTTCTGATACATGTGGCAAAATATATTTAACTTCAGTATCCATTATTATACGGACAGTACAAATAATTTTGATATTTTGTGACCTCTGTGACACATACCCTGTCGATTACGTGTTTGATGTTTGATGTTTGTGCACTGTTTGTGTTTAAAATATTGACTTAAGCCGACTTTATAAAAAGGCAGTTGACAAAAACAACAATTTGTTAACACAAATGATCTTGTGTAATTAGGACTTGTTATTTTTACTTTCCTATATTACAGACGGTAAGGAAAAGTATGGTGATCATGCTAAATTTTTTTTTGAGATTATGAAGGATTTATGTATTTTGGCACTTCTTAAAACGAACTACTTTTCTTTAGCCACTTCACAGCTTCCAATCCATTGAAAAGCAATTTACATTAAATTAATCTCTAAAGATCCACCTGCAGTGTTTTTGGTGAATGCAGAACTTCTTGTAAAATCACCCTCTTACCCATTTTCTATGTAGAATAAAAAAATTTGAACGATTTTAAAAAAGTTCCTATTAAATTAATATCACTTTCCTGAGCTATATTTACAAGTTTACACTTACATTTAATTTAATCAATTCGTTCACATATTTTAACAACAGAGGTATTCATCTCTTATTAAACTCCTAAATAACTCTTCATCTAATAATATGGTCGGTTGCTAACATTAATTTTAAAAACTATCCAATCATTAAAAATACTTGAAATAACAACCAAAAATTCTTCATCCAAAAGTTATTCGAAAGTTTGTTAAAAAGATTAATATCTCTACTCTAAACAAAATTGCAATTAAAGTACAATAGTTTCATGTTAATGGGAAAAATTGTGATGAAATTCATTGCAGTTTTGCTTAATTTATCATACTTTTTACTCACATTCTATATTTATAATTAAACGTTGACAATGAATTTTACCCTGTTGAACAATAGTTTATTCTTATGTTAGAATTTCAAGACTTCTGAAATATTATATTAGTTAAAAGTTAAATAATCCCGCAGTTTCAAATAAACAGTTACATCCACAGCCACTAGGGCATGTTTTATTATTTTCAAACCATTGTTGTATGTGAACAGTGTGCCCCCCATGTCCACAAACAAGACAACAATTAGCAGAACCTCTAACTGATATATGGCAAATAACACACACAAGAGATATATGTTTACAATTCAAGCAAGTGCTACTTTTAGCGGGTTGCTTACATTTCTGACAATCTGTAAGAAATTCTACACCTCTATGAACTTCTACAGGTGTACACATATACTTTAAAACTTCAGCCCTATTATAAAGCAATCCCCATCTGTGCAAAATTTCAGCGTAGATTAACTTATAATACTCATAAAGAGAACTTGTTAAAGGTCTTTGCGGAATTATTTGTGGTAATTCTTCAGTTCTCAAATTATCTAGTGAGTTCGAACGTGCTGTACGTAATAATGGAAAAACCCATCCATCTGCTACAATATCTGCAGGTGGAATTGTGTGGTAAGGAGAACCTCCAGACTGTAAAATAATTTCATTTAATTAAAGTTCTATGAAAGTAATTTTATGAACAATCACCAATTCCATAAAGTAGCTAAATAAGCTCAATTAATATAAAAACAAAACAACATACAAACACCCATGCGATTAATAAAGCAAATTAAACTAAGTTAATTACCTTAAGCCACTTTATGCCCGATATAAAATGCTACAAAAGAAAAGATGTATCATTCAAAGGTTAAATACTTATAGATACTAAATAGATAATCAAGCAAATTATTAATAATTAGACTTACTGCAGAAGGTGACATATACTTCAAAGACTTTCTTCGTACTGTATCGTTCCATCTTTTCCCGAACACACAAGAAAGCATTGCTGCCATTTGTATATCAGAATGTTTAGCATAATAATTAATTCTAAAAAAATTAATTAATAATTTCTTAATCTGGTTGATTTTAGTAGGTACTATTTAACAACTAAATTCAACTTACAGTGATTGTACCAACTGATTTTCAAAAGGATGCTCGGTTAATTCTTCCAATTCTGTTTGTTCTCGTTTAACTATAAATCTTGCCAATGTCCATGCTTGTACTAAATCCCATCGGCCAACACTTTCAGACATTTGAGCATTATGTTCGCAAATACGATTTATATCACCATCGAGTATGTACTTCTCTGCAAGTTGCTTATTTATACAAAACAATTTACCTGCGTCATATATTATAATCGATGCCTTTTGAGTGGATCTGTTATGTTTAATTCTAGATCTTTGCTTCTGCATGTAGTAAGAAAACACAGTCATATTTTCATTTGTTCTTCTTTTATTAAATGTATTACCTAACGCAGTTAGCGCTCTCGGTGTCATTGAATCTACTTTTACAGAAGTTTTTCGTGTATTTGCCTGACGTCCAAAGCATACTAAAATACTAACTGAACAAAATTTTGCTCCAGAAGTACGTGGAAATGGTATACAGCCATCGTTAAATGATCCTAAAATATCTGGTTCCAAATAAGGTTGATGATACTGATTATTATCTGAAGGATTTACTAACTGCTCTAAAGCAACAACAAACTGTCTCAAACATGGCTCAAGACATGTTCGACATTTCGATACTCTTTGTTGAGCTGTATAATTTAATGTCTGTAAGAGCTGTTGTGTAACAGAGCCATCGATCGATGAACCCGGTTCAATTTGAAAAACTGGAGGTACACCATTTGGGTACGAACTTGGAAATGTAACTTTCAAAATAATAGTATGGTTGCTCGAGTTTGCGACAGCTGTACAATATCTCTTCTGTGCATCTATTTTTGTTATTTCTAAATTAGGTATTTGAACATTTAGTAACGAAAACTCTTGTTGTAAAGGCTGCACTTTTCGCATAATTTTTTTCTCTGAAATAGATTCGTTTCTTTCATTACTGCTCGAGTCTACTTGTTTCTCAGGATCATATCCACACAATTTTTGCAAAAATGGTTCAATTCTCCAAACTAAAAGAGTTTGATCTTTAGACCAAGTAACTAACTGAAAATCTTTTTCGCCAGGTTGTTGTTTACGCCAAGCAAAATCTAACACCACATCTCTGTGCCCGACAAATGTATGCATGGGAGTCGACCGATTAGCTGTATTCCATAATAACAAACTATTTTCTCCTCTTCTAAGTTGTGGAATGACTACTGTAACTAATCCACTACCAAAAGGAGTATAACGAGCACGCCAAACAGGAGAATTTGTCGTTAGAACAAATTCGGCTCTTCTAGGATTGTTGGTATCAAAAAACTTTATTGTATTGTCCTGACTAGATGTTACTAGTTGAGTTTCTGATTGGGGATTCCAATCCAAACCGTGAATTTTTGATAAATGTGCAGAAATGTACTGTATGGGAGCACAACCTTTTCGCTGATCCCATAATTTAATATCTCCATCATGAGAGGTCGCTAATAAATGGGAAGATAAGTGATTCCATCTGACTTGTGATGCTTCTGCAACCGCCGATAATGATGATGCAGGTCTTCTTGTTTCCCTCATATCCCAAATATGTATAAAAGTATCTACAGAACATGAAGCCAACATGTTTGGGTCGGTTCTATGCCAATTAAGATCCGTTATTACACGGGTATGGGCTCTAATTGAGTGTAGTTGTGATAATTCAGCACTTCGCCAAGTTAATATTTCTAAACGTTGATTACTCTACAGAAAAATATTTCAAAGACTGTACATAAGCACAATTCTGCACTTACCGAAATAACGCATAGTTCTCTTTGATAAGTTGTGGGATTCCATTCTGCTGCGCTTACGTCATATTTACTTTGTCTCGGAAACTTTCTTAAGCTATCGATTTCTGAATTATCTAGATTTTTAATAGCTATATACCTACGACTAAAACAAACATTATATATTACAAAAATTTTCAAAAAAATAGGAATACCCTGCAAGTAGAACGTAAGTTCCTGTAGTATCTATGGCCATAGCATTAGCTTGCAGATCTTTATGCTCCAAAGCTGTGAAACATTCTGAATTCCACCGAACCGCCATTGTAGTTGTTTATTTCTAATACACGTTAACGCATTTCAACAAAATAAATAAACATAGTACAAAGTTCTTTAATTCAGTGTGTTTGGTGATGATTATAATAAATCGAGTTTACATTTCACGTAACCTAACTTTTATATGTCAAATTTATGTTTTGATTTGTGTTGTTGTGATAATTCAATAGAGGACGCTACTATTCAATAATTTATATTAATTTAATAATATACAAAGTGCGTCAAAGTTGAACCGACTATACAAAATAAAGCATTATTCTTTTTTCCATCTTTTAATTCCTTTAATTTTTACGCTGAATTGCAGCAGTACATATTATATATGAAAATTTATTTATTACATAAAAATTTAAAAAGAACTTCAGCTCCTTGAGGCAGTAATCCTAATTAGCTAATTTGTTATTTTTTTATACTTATCAAACTTATGATTAATTTGAAATTTCAATTATTCCATCTTCAAAATACTTGAATTACATACAGCTCAAAAAATTTACTTAAGCAAAAATCTAATAGTTTAATTAATTCTAGGATAGTAATACAAAACTGAAGATCCAGGAAGTTGCCAATTGGATGCATGGAGTTCTATTAATTGAAGCAGAGTCCTTCTTATAACAGGTGATCCGGCAGTTGCTAAAAATCCATCTCTTACACTTGCTAGAAGTTGCTCCAATTGAGATGGAAGTTCGTTTTCCAAATCACGTCCAATCGAAGTCAAAACAAAAAATAAACATTCTGTTTCGGGTAAACACTTGATGGGTAAACTAACACATGCTTGACAACACTTGCCCAAAATAGATAACAATACTAAATCAGGTTGAAGAGTTTCGTACTGACATTGCCGCTTATGTCTTTTGAGTTTTCCACACATTTCAGTTAAAAACCACATAAAAGCAGTAAAACGTGTGCCATCTCCGATTTTTATACCTCTAAGAATTTTATCGCGTTCTTGAAACCATTGCTGGCACGTATTTAACAAAGACTCTAAGAACGTTTGATTTTTTTCTTTTTCAATAATTGACATACAAAATTTAGCTCCAGATTCTGAATAGCGGATTCCTTCTACAACCCTCTCCATTATTATTTTAACTAAATCCATTAAAGTACGAGAAGGTAATTGATTTGGATCTTCTAACGCTATTTTTATGTTTCTCTGATCTTCGGAAGGAAACTCACCTAGATCAATTTCGGTGTTAACGGTCTCGTTTAGCTTTGTAGTCAACTCCTTGGAATCTGCAGCGCTAAGACTTTTAGACCGTTTTATGTTAGATGTAGTAGGGTTAATAACAAGAGGTTGTTGATTCCAATTTTTAAAATAAGGTTGATGATGTGCGTTGTACGCTTGCGGAGGTATAATTTCGTTTGAAATTTGAAAGTTAACTCTCGGAATATGGTTAAGAATTGCGTGAGTAGAGGATGAATGAAAAAGTGGTAAGGTCAATTGTGGAGCAACGATTGGAATTATTCCGGATGGTGTATTAGTTACGTGTCTTAAAATGTTTCCACTTGATTTTGAATGTTGTACTGGAATGCCTTCCATGCGATGGGTTAGATTATGACTCGATTTAGAGCTTTGTAATTCGTGATGCATTGTAAATTCTTTTGCGTGTACGTTAAGTTTAGGCGAGGGATTTATATCTGACCTCACATTCGGAGGTCTATAAATTTCCATGCTTGGTTTACCTTTCATAGTGGCCATAGTTTGACTTCTTCGTTTTTGAGGATCTTTGTTTGGTTTTATAAAACTTCTTTCTCTAACAATGGTTGTTGATGAAAAATCAGTTTTGTGACTTCTTTTTAACTGATTTCCTTGCATGTTGTTTCATTTACAAACACTTAACACACTCAACTGTTGTCGATAATTTTGTAACTTACTACCGGCCACGCAATTCCAAATTTGGATATCAAGGCTCACTTAACCATTGGAATTTATTTAGATGAAAAATGTGAATTGTATATTTGCATAATTTTATTTTATTAAGAAAATTATCTTAAGCTGTTAAACGTACAACAAATTGCTCACTTTTTAGCTAGTTATGTTTCGAGCGGGCTTAACGTATTTATAGAACATTATATTTGTGTTCCGAATGCATTTACGCAGTGTTTATTAATAGTTGTTTTACGTGTGGTATAAAAACTATGTACCTACACTTAATTACAATAAATAAACTCACTTTAACAATTAAAAAAAATATTCATGCAACCACAATGGCTCTTTTTGCATTTTCCCTCGCACTATAATAAATAAAATGCGTACCTTACGTTAGAAATGAAAATTTTATTAATACATAATTGATGATGAAGTCACGAAAATCTTAGTCATAATCATTATATCAATGGATCTTCACAATACCATTCTCTATTTTTAATCATAAATCGTCCCAAGACATGACATGATATGAACATCTAGGTCAATTCCTAAATGTAATTTTTTAAAAAGGATTAAAGTTAACAATTTTTTTAATGGAACTATCTTGTAGAAATTACCTACGACATAATATTTATTCCACTCACGAAAAATATACGCGCGTTCTATTTGAATTCAAAGTTAGTGCGCATACCTTTAACTTAACTGTTAAAATTAATTAATTAATTTAAAATGTTCCAATTAGGAACAATGGAAAAAAAATTTAAGAACGTTTTCATTTTAAATTAAAAAATTAAGATCCATTTTATTTGCAGTAGAATTAATAGCGGGTCATTACTCATTTATAAGGGTAAATAAAAGTATTCATCCTTAGTACAAGAGATTAATAATTCTGTAGTGACTTTGGTATTATTACAATATTTGCAAGTTATATTAGTAATTAGAAAATAATGCAAAGCACTAAAGCAGTAAAATTTAAAATATTTTTAAATTAAGTACCTGTAGTGCCATCTTGTGGCGTACTCTTAAAACTATTACAGGTTGTTTCATTTGCTCTCCCTTCTCTGCCAAATTTTTGCAAAGAATGCGCAGATCACAGAAACCGGTTTCCGCTTCCTTCAATCCTTCCTGCGAAAAGAAAGGCCATGGAACGACATAAGTCACGTTTGGTTACGTTGTTTGCAATTAGTTAACATTAAAAATGTTTTTATACGTACCTATTTATCCAAAAGTGCTTCTGAATTGTTTAATATGAAAAAATATGTATCAATATCATCGTCGGAGTTGAAGATCAATGGTAAGAAATATTTTTTACTTCAAACGTTTGAATGACACATGATGGCATTTTTTTCTTAAGGGTGACATTTATACCATTAGAAATAAATGGGGTTTAGACACGTTTTTATTCCGCAAGATCTTTAAAATTAGGGACTCTATCGGAAAAATTCAAAAAATATGTTATAGGTAAAGGTTCAACTTAGAAAATAGCACAATCTCGATCTAGGTACTTGTTCAAGACAATGACAACCATGAAATCAAAAAAGACTTCGAGTGTACTGGAAATGATAATTAGGTATTTACTAATTATCAAAAGTTTAGCATTTGCACCCAAAATTATGAAAGAAAGATTCTTTTTAAGATTTTAAAAATTGTATTCACAAGAACTGATTTACAAAAATGATAGGTAGGTAAATGCACACATTTTTACAGTATAAACTGTGATCTTGGGTATTGAGAACTCAATAAAAAAATTGATAAAAATTCTTTCAAGGAGTGGGTTTCTCTCAGTAAAACTCGGAAAAACAAACAGTAAAACTGAGTATGCCCACAACTTTTTTATTAAAGGTAATTGAAATTCTCAAAAAATAGGTAATAGGCACTACCGAAAACTGATACTGTTGTGTCTGTTATCAAAATATAAGGTGGTGAAGTTTTAGGGAAAAAAATACTAAATTTTAAAAATTCATTGCATATGAGCAACTGAATTTTTGGGAAGTTTTTTGAATCGCTTGATTGAAAGTACAAAACTTCTCTTGCGTTTTATAATTAAAATAACTGATTGTAAGAGACATGTTTTGTAGTTTTTAATTGAAGAATAAAAAAAATCATCCCTTCCTTTATTTAAGAAATTGCGCTGTATTTAAGCAATCGCGATAAGTGAAATAAGCACCGATGCAATTTTGTAGGGAATTCAATTAATTTTGTAAATTTGAAAGAGTATTAATTGGTGTTGATTTGAGTTCATTTCAATTTTGTTTCTAATTTAATCGCAGTGTGCTTTGATAATTAAGTAATTAACGTTCTAGTTGGAGTTCATTTCGAGTTCATGGAATCAATTCGATTGTGACGTTGAAGAAAAGTCCGTTTCTGTCTGGAATCGAGTGGGAGAGTGTGACATTTTGTTAAGTCATTGATTGTTCTAGGTAAGTTCCTTTGAATACATCATTTTGGTAATTTCAGAGTTCGCTGTCATTTATTATTTTTTCTTTTTCAACATTAATAACTAATAAGTTGTTAATTGAATAATAACCATTCATGTTAGGGATCATCATGCTGGCCGTTAACTTAAGCTTTAACCTTGAGTTGACTATAGATACATGCATGATCCCTTATATTTGCATGATTAATGCGGCGATTCTGAGCACTATCGTAAGGCTCGTAACGTGTTCTCGTAGTAACTGTAACAACTCTCCAGAGACTTGTTAATGGCCGTATCCTAAGCAACTACGTTACGATTTTACGGTTTTACTTACAGATTTGCTTAGAATCGCCGCATAAAGCTTAATTCTCAGCTATCCGAAACCGTCGTATACGACGATACGAAAGTTTTCCTATTGGTGGATATTCGAAAAATTTTGAAATTCCACCAATAGGAAAACTTTCGTATCGTCGTATACGACGGTTTCGGATAGCTGGGAACTAGGCTTAATACTGTTTTTATAAATTTTGTTAAATTTATTTCAATTCGATAGTTTATCATTTTTTGCTCTCCAACATTGTTAAAAATTGTTGTATTACGCCTAATTTTTATGCAACCTTTTTATACATCAAGTGGTTTACGAGTATTCATTGATTGTTCGATTTCGTGTAATTATTGGGTTTTTAATTTAATTTGTTTACTAAACTCTCACCTACAAATAGGTATAGACTTGAAGAAACTTGGTGTCCACCGGATCTTGTAAATCGTCTTATTTTGACATGTAGAACATGCACATTTTACTATTTTCACACATTTTAACATTCTTTTATAGTATTAGGAAATTAAATTTTTGTTATAGGGGCCTGTTGACGATAAGGTAGTGGAAAGTATGAGCTGAAACTACTTTGTACTTTTTGTACAAAAGTTGTAAGTATGTACTAAGATGATGCATGTAGGTACAACACTTACCGGCAAAATTAACGCATAATTTTTACTATACGGGCCACGCTTCCTCAGAACACTTTTATATCAATTTAAGCATGTGACATAGAAATTAAGAATTCAAACTACATGTCTTAACAAGTTTTAAAGGCTTTAAACGGTAAAAGGTGCTTTCCATTTGTTGAAAAGTACAGCTCCGAACAGTTCCTACAGTACCTGCTGAGTATTTTGGTGTTCCATTTGAATTGGTACGACTAGTTATTTTTAACTGTTCCGAATTACATTCCCCTGCCCCCTATCGTACCTACCTATTTTTTGGTACGACTAGCTGTTCCAAAAGTACAGTACGGTACAGTTCAGAAAATCAAATGGAAAGCACCTAAAGTAACAAGTAATAAACAGCAATAAACAATAGTCTGCAGTAGTCTAAAAAACGTTGGACGAATTGGCCGATGAAAATCACACGAAAAAAATGCCCCATAATCAAATTTAATTGTTTTTAAGTAAGACTAGTTAATATTTTTACAAAAATGTAAAATAGAAAGATGGATCTAAAGCGCGACAAAGGTATTTTCATTCTTTTACTTGATAATACGCTTCACAAGCATGACACTTGTAAGCAATTTTTATCAATTTTCATTTCATATTTGAAAAGCTAAGTATTAGCCTAGTAAAATAAACATCATAAACGATGGTGAAAAAGAAAAAATATCAGGCAGCGATTTTATTCCTGAAATACATTAGGGGTGACCTCCGGAGTACGTGATAAAAATGCACCACCCGCACCCCCTCTGCTTACCTCAGGGGGGAGGCAAACGTATGACTAATTCTAGTTTTTGCAAGTTTGCTCCAAAGTTAAGCTATATACGTCAAAATACCTTAGTTAAAAAATAATGTAGATGAAATTTTTAACAAGAAAGCTTTCTTTTGGGTTTTCTCCAAATATGATAGCAGCAACGCTACAAGACCGCAAAAATAGAATATATTATCTACAATTGGTTTTATAACATACAAGACATTCTCACGTTGACCTGTTTGTATCCTAATGCATAATCGGTATGAATAATGTAAAATAACACTGCCTCTCTTCTTTTAGTACTGTTTTTTTGTCCCAGTGGCGTAGATATGAGGGGGGGGGCGATTTTTTAAACATTAACTGCATTATGTTAATTTAACAATAAGTATACAAATTACCATCAATTGCCGTAGAACAAATGTCCCCCCCCCCTCCTCACCAAAAACTGTTTTGTGTTCCTTTAAATTTTTTAGCGTGTAACCTATTTATAAATATGTAAATGATTATAATAATATTTAGGAAAAATTTTCAGGTTTAAACAATACATTTAGCGTAGTGAACGAGGGTTTTACTGCTAAGAACCCACACCTTGAACGAATTTAGATGAAATTTTTTTTATTCAGTTCTAAATACCCTAATGATCAAAGTTTATATTGTTAAAAAGTGTGCATTTGTTTTATCATCTTTTTAAACCACTTCTTGTGAATTCAATTTGGAAAATCATAAAAATTAGCTGAAAAAGAATTTTTATTTCAAAATTTTGGGTGCAAATGCTTACGCGTTTGATAATTAGTAACTAAGCAACAAGTTTACGGAAAAAAAATTTCAAAAATGCATGATGAAATTCTTATTAAAATTTAATTAACAAGAGCTAGCGAAGCACTTCTAGGCATCTCAGAAACTTCAAATTTGGTACCAATGTATATCATGTCCTCAAGATTAATAAAAAAAGTCTTCAAGTTCTGAAAACCTTCTGGGAGTAGATTGAAGGGGGAGGGGGGACGCCCCCCGTACTTTTTGGAGAAAATCATACGCTTTTAGGGATCCCTAGAGTGTAATGTATAATGACACCAAATTTCAGGTTCTTAGGATGCTTAGAAGTGCTTGCGACTCAAAGTAACAAAATCACTAGAATTTGTTAAAAAGGTGAGGAGGCAAATGCACACTTTTTTACAGTATAAACTTTGATCATTAGGGTATTTGGAATTTAATAAAAAAGATTTCATTAAAATTCGACCAAGGAGTTAGTTCTTCTCAGTAATATTATTTTTCAGCTAATTCCTAAGATGATGTTACTTAGAATTACAAGCACTTTTAAACATCCTAAGAACTTGTAATTTGGTGTCGTTATAGAATACACTCTAAAGATCTCTATATAGGTCTGATTTTTTCTAATAAAAAACGGGGGTGTTGACCCACCCCCTTTGAATCGGCCCCAGAGGGTTTTCAGAACTAGAAGACTTTTTTTATTAATCTTCAGAACATCATATATAGTTGTGCCAAATTTTAAGTTTCTGAGATGCCTAGAAGTGCTTCATTAGTGACTGTTAAGTAAATGTTAATAAGAATTTCATCATGCATTTTAAAATTTTTTTTTTCCGTAAACTTGTTGCTTATAGTTACTAATTATTAAACGCGTAAGCATTTGCACCCAAAATTATGAAATAAAAATTCTTTTTTCATGATTTTGAAAATTGAATTCACAAGAAGTGGTGTTAAAAGATGATGAGGCAAATGCACACTTTTTAACAATATAAACTTTGATCTTTAGGGTATTTAGAACTCAATTAAAAAAATTTCATCAAAATTCGTTCAAGGCGTGGGTCCTTTGCAGTTTATGCTCTTTTCAGTCTAATATGACTGCATAAACATTTTAATTCTGAAATATTAAGTGAAATTAAGGGAAATTAACTGAAATCATTAAATGAAAGTGTTGTTAAAGTACATGGTGCTTCGGTCGTAGACCGGCGCAGTTAACTATATCGGGTAACCTCCGGTTCATAGACGTGTTTGGTACACGGTCCGGTTTCCGAAAGGATCCCGCGGTGTTCTAATTCTGTCTTTTAAAAGTTTTAAGCAATCAGTATGTCCCCTCCCCTGATTGAGTTAATTCGACGATATAGAAGAAAATTTTTGGAATTACATTTTAATGTTTTGGAAATCTGCCCTGCTCAGTCTGAAAAAATCTACGGGTCCCAAAATAACTTCATATTTTGTTTGTATGCAATTCGCTCTAATAATTTTAAAATATTGAGTAATACTGAGCACGTCCCATTTACATTTTTGAACGTATTTGCAATATCTAGAATCTTCGACACTCAATTGTTTTCTGATTTTCAGAAATTATTGAAAATAATCCATCTAACGACTTCCATATATAAAATTTATTTACAACTCATACCATAGCCGACATAACTACTGTGACACAAAAAATCAAACACACTGTATATAATGTGCTCTTATAAGCAAATAACTATTTTGAAGGCGTTATACATCCCTAAAAGGCACAATAAATCGATTTTGAGAACAGTTTCCTGATGCTATTAAAATATCTCCACAGCTTTGGATAATGTGTAATTTTTTAACAGAATTCAACAGCTGGTCCTTTAGCCCCAGTAAATCAAAACAAATTTTAGTTTTCATAGATTAAATATATAAGTTATTACGTTTTATTTGCACACGAAATTATTGAAATATGTACACTGATTTAAATTTACCAAGTCATTGGAAGAAAAATCACCAATTTTGCTTGTTATCAACAGTATACAATACATAAAAAAAACCTGAGACGATGAGTAAATTTCAATTAGTTTATCAAAAAGTAGACATATTTTACTTCAAAATGAGTGTTTATTTTCTTCAATCTGTTTAATAATAAAGATTTGACAGCATTTTAAAACCAAATTTGTGTTAAAAAAAAAATTAACAAAAAATGAAGAAATTTCAAATCATGGTTCTTATTATACCATAACGTATAATCAATTTCTTTTGATCTAACTTTGAAAAATAACTAATAAGAAATACTATCCTTTAATGAAAATTTTTTAAATAATTCCTTCCACCAAATATCTTGAAATGTTTAAAGAATAGTGCAAAAGAAACTTTATTTGTTCATCAATACCACAAGAAATAACAAAAATCTTCAAAAATACATGGAAATGAAAGCTAAAGTCTTTAGCTTTAAATTAATATATTTATATTTTGTTAATATTACCATTGTTTATCTCGGAGTAAAACAGCTTTTTATCTATCGGCGCGCAGATATTTTGCATTATATTGACTCGCTTGCTTAATAATATTTTTGAAAACATGGCTCTTTTAAAATACAGTTTTTAGGAAAACCGTTGCTCTAATGGAAAAATTTTATAAAACATTTTTCTGTAGTAATGCGTCATCTATAAAATAATGCTTTAGTAATTTTTCTCTACATTGCTTAATTTTGGCGAAAACTGGCGGAAACTAGAAGTAGTCATACGTTTGCCTCTCCCCTGAAGTTAGCAGAGGGGGTGCGGATGGTGCATTTTTATCACTTACTCATGAGGCCACCCTCAACACATTTCAGCAATAAAATCGCTGCCATATATTTTTTCTTTTTCAAAACATCTATTTTACTAGGCTATATTAATAACTAAAAAAAATGCCTTGTAGCCCACTATAATTAATACACCTTGCACTTTAGTTTGAAAAAAAAAAATTAAAACAGTGACAAATTACGGCGGAATTTAAGGTGGCCGAACCCATTAAAATTAGTAGCGGAGCTTAACCCTTTAATAGTTTCATGAATTAAAAATGAAAATTGAAAATGTCGTTGAAAAGTAGTCGTTTTGTTCAGTTTTGGCCAAAGTCGCTTGCATATCTGATACTTTTCAACGACATTTTCATTTTGATTCATGGAACTATTATTGGTAACTTAGGATTTTTATTAATAAAATAATTAAATTTGATCATGATCCATTTTTTTCGCGAGTCTTATCAGCCAATTCTTCCAACGTTTTTTAGGCTGTTGCGGACTATTGTTTATTGCTATTTATTACTTGTTACTTTACTGTTTAGAGCCTTTTAAACTTGTTAGACATGTAGTTTAAATTCTTAACTTTGATGCCACATGCTGAAATTTATATAAAAGTGTTCTGAGGAAGCGTGGTCGGTATAATGCGTTAATTTTGCCGGGGAGTGTAAATTCCTGTTTCTTTTACAAAGGAACTCAAAAAAAAGAAATTACTGTAATAGTGGGGTCGAAATACGGTTGCGAATGAAAAGTTGTGCTAATAGAAATATTATGATTGAATAATAATGTTCAGGACAGTATCAGGAATAATGTAGTAAATTTCGGACTTCCAACTCCTGGTGCTTTCTTCGGAAAAGTGACTTTTCTAGTACATTGACGCGTTTTCCTTGACGTTTTATTTAATTTCTCAACTTGTAAACATCGAATCGTAATAAAAAAAATATAGGATTATGCGAAATAAACTGACGATCAATTCTAGGCCAAAAACGTGTAGTTTGGTTTTGTAGTTTCCGCGAAAAAAATTCTTAAGCACCAAATACCGACCAAAAATTGTTTTATTCAGTGCAATGCGAAGAAGTAATAAAACACTGTTTTGCTCATGGAAAAGATACTACTTCATGAGTAGAATCGACCTGCCAAAGTTGAGATCCTCAAATGCAACCAAACAGTCAAAAAGTGCACAGGAAGTCAGAATTTGTAAGGGTTGCCATTTAATGCGATCCTTATGAAAACGAAATTCTTTTTTTTTAAACATTCGTTTTTGAACGTACTATTTGCTGAAAGAAATTGTTTTTAAAGTTTTTGCTAATCGTATTCCACTTTTGACTCTTTCCGAAACGTGAAAGTTCCTCGTGAACTTATCGTCTTGTATAATAAATAACTATTATTGACTACTTCTTTTTACTCTGGTTTACAAAGATTTTTAAGACATCTATCAATTCAAAATAATGAATTTTCTATTTAACAATTATTGACAAAGTTCTAGTGATTTAAAAAAATACGTTTCGGAAAAAGAGTCAAAAGTGGATTAAGATTAGCAAAAAATTTAAAAACAATTTCTTTCAGCAAATAGTACGTTCAAAGACGAATGTTAAAAAAAAAAGAATTTCGTTTTCATAAGGATCGCATTAAATGGCAACCCTTACAAATTCTGACTTCCTGTGCACTTTTTGACTGTTTGGTTGCACTTGAGGATCTCAACTTTGGCAGGTCGATTCTACTCATGAAGTAAGTAGTATCTTTTCCATGAGCAAAACAGTTTTTTTATTACTTCTTCGTAATGCACTGAATAAAACAATTTTTGGTCGGTATTTGGTGCTTAAGAATTTTTTTTCGCGGAAACTACAAAACCAAACTACACGTTTTTGGTCTAGAATTGATCGTCAGTCTATTTCGCATAATCCTATATTTCTTTATTACGATCCTCTGTTTACAAGTTGAGAAATTAAATAAAACGTCAAGGAAAACGCGTCAATGTACTAGAAAAGGCACTTTTCCGAAGAAAGCACCAGGAGTTGGAAGTCCGAAATTTACGACATTATTCCTGATACTGTCCTGAACATTATTCAATCATAATATTTCTATTACCAAAAGTTTTGTTTCAGACTACATTTTCCCGTAATTCGACGCCGCTATAAGGTGTATAAAACAAAAAATAAAACATTAAAATAAATAACTTAATGTTGTCGACCGTTGTTTGAATCTCAAATAAGTTGTGTGGCTCTACATCTACATACAGTGTCCCAACTCCGCGTTATCGTAAAACTGTGGCTTTGCTGTAGAATTTAACAAAAAAATTTTAATTCACGACTATAATAGTTATCTTAGAGCTTCATCTCTTAAAAATATTTTTAAATATACCGGGTGATCCATTTAAATGCTATAGGCCACACTTAAATGGAACACCCTGTATATTTTTGCATATTCAGATTTCCCTTTCGAAGGCGATTATAGTCATGTGTGGTTGTGTGGTCATGCGCATTTTAAGCGACATACAACGTCAAAATGAGACCATGTGACTCTCCAACGCAAAATGTCAGTTATTAGAAGTTTTTTAATGATGTAATATTTTCTAAATCTATTCACTTTTAAAATTCAACTTTTATCCCATTTAAAAAATTAAGAAAAATTACACTTTGCGTTGGAGACTCACACGGCACAATTATTGCGTTTTTGTCAACTTTGAAAAATATTTCAGAAAGAAGCCGATATTAGAATAATTCTAAGGCAAACCGCAGTCAAAAATGTTAATTCGTTACTTTATAGCAGATGAGCAAAGTTGACTTGTATTTTCATAAAATTCGCAGTATCTTGGCCCAAATTTACGGTAGACACATTAAACTATACATTACTATAATCGTTCTTGAAAGGGGACTCCAAATATATAAAAATATACAGGGTGTTCCATTTAAAAAATACAAGTGTAGTCTATAGTATTTAAATGGATCACCCGGTATATGTAAAAATATTCTTAAGAGGTGCAGCTCTCAGAGAACTATAACCATGCATTAAACTTTTTTTGTTAAATTATAAGGCAAAGTCACAATTCTACGATAACGGAGCGTTGGGACACCCTGTACTGAGTAGGTACTCACAATTTGCACACTTGAAATATTTGAATTTTTTTAATGGGAATAATTATCTTGACATTTTAAAAAGATCTTTGAAATAGCTCACCTTATTTCTCCGTACCCTAATATTTGAGTTTAAACACTAAAAATGATTTACTCTAAATATTTTTTATAAATTAAATTTAAATAGTGTTTAGTGGACATCACTTTCACAAGATCTTTTGGTATTTTACCATTGTTTTTTATTACTTCTGTAACTCCGCCGATGCCGGTCCCAAGCCCGGAGGTAGAAGGAGGAGGGGAAGGAGTAACAACCTTGTAAAAAAAACCTGGGTTCATTTGGCCCGAATGATAGCACCCAGTAAGGGCCCCTTGTTAGGGTTACAAACGAAAATTAATCTACGATTTGGACGACAGATGCAAATTTAAACTAATAAAAAGGAAGAAATATCTAAGAACAAATTATTCTGTTATCTCTCTTCTGTTTTGAATTTGTGGCATTTTGCTAGCTTTTTACACAGAATTTCAAACATAAAAATACTCAAGCCGGAGTGTGAAGAAGAAACTATACTATTTGTTCACAAATGTAGACAGTTGTGTCATTTATAGAACGAAGACTAGATTACATCGAGATTTTTCTGTACAGCATTATGAACAATCGTTCGTACTCGGATCTACTTCTACTAAAGTCCATTTCAAATAACTTGACATGTGTATGCTTCAATCTACGCATTACGTTTTAGTTGTTTGTACTCACATGCCAACAGAATAAACACTGGACGTATGTTGATGCAATTTACGACTTACGTATCTATAGATTAAACTTGTTCGATCCATTATTTTATGTCATTTAAATAAAAACGTATGTCTAACATTAATTTTTGAGAACGAGTAGTCAATAAAATGTTTTGACACAATTTGACGTTTCAATTTTCAAATATTTTATTGCTTTAAAAACATATCTATTTTGGAACTTGACAAGCTAACCTATAAAATAATCGTGAATGACGTGAGTACCTAACTATTGAGAACTACTGTATGTTGCGCATTACTTGAATCTAGCGATATGATGACGTACATGTCAAGATATCTGAAAAATACTATACTAAGCTTCTGTCAGCTTCTGTCAAATTATAGTTAAGTACGTCATTCTATTAAAGCGGCACGTGTTTTCTGCATCTATTTCAATAGAAGCCGCGCTATAGTTAGCTAAATTTTGTGAACACATTAGGAATGAGTTACTCTATATAATTGTGGAATTGGAATATAGACATCAACATAGATTTCAAAAATGTGACACGACTTTTTATTAATCATCAAAATTCTGTTTTCATAACTCAAACACGAGCTTCTTTTCTAGCCACTGTTGAAAATCGTATCAAAATAATCTATTTTTCGTACATCAAATTTGATGGGGTATGTGTTCTTCAGCATTATTTAAAATATTCTGTGGTACTATATCATTTGTTTAATTCTTTGGGTTTGTTTTAGTTTAAACTTTTTCCTCATAATGACAATTACAGCTTTTGGAATATTCTTGGCATCTTCAAATAAATTTATTTTTTCGTTATTCTACAGTTTCCAACGTTTGCAATCAAGTATAAAGAAGTTTAAAAAAAACAAATTTGGAAACAAGAATTACATCGATGGTATGTGAACAGGTTCTTTTCGCGTTGTGAATTTTTCACATTGCGTGCATTTTTTTTGGAATTCTCTTCTGGGATTATTATGGGATTTTGTTCGGATTGCTTCTTCTTTTAACTTTTCAATGGTTGCCTCTTGATATGTACTAAGATGATGCATGCAGATTCCTGTTTTGTTTACAAGGGAACTAAAAAAAATTCACTTTTGTAATACAAAACACAAAGCATTTGTTAAAATAAATAATTTAATGTCGTCGACCACTTTTATAACCTCAAATAAGTTCCAGTACTCACATCGAGAAGTTTCAAAAAGCAACCAAATTTTGGAAAGAAAAATTACATCAATAAGATGTGAGTAAGTTATAAATTGAGTAAATTTTCTTTGGAGTTTTCTTCTGGGATTATTAGGGGATTTTGTTCTGATTGCTTTTATTTTAATCTTTCAGCGGTGGCCTATTTAATAATCGTAACGTTTTTTTAGTTTCTTGTTTCTCAAACTGTTTCTTAACAGTTTCTTGTTCCATGCATATCATTTTGTGACACATTTTGCAGCAGTATTTGCTCTCGTTTCTTTTCTTCTCTCTTCAATTGATTTTTCTCCGGAGTTTTATCTTGCAATTCACAGAAGCAAGAATTTTGGCAAATTGGTTATGAAATCAACTCCATATTTGGTGTGGTAGTGGTAACGCAAGATCAAAGTACTGAAACTTAGGAAATACTCCAAAATTTTGAATGCAAGTCCTATAAAATGGAGATTTTTTTGGAAATGTTCAACCTTCATCTTCTTTCCCCGCAGTGACCTTTCAAGTTCAAAAAAGAAATTTTTTTAAATAATTTTTTAAGTTGGTACTATGCGTTAAAAGTTGTCTATTGTGCAGGAGAACTCTAGTGCTTTTTTTTTAAATTTTCTGATAACTTCTTCTATCCCCGCAATGGCCTTGAAGATCCGAAAATTCCAATTTAAGTTGAATAAACATGCAGCTCTTTGTAAGTTTCCTTAAAGGTCGTTCACACTACATACATGTTTGGTATATACATGTATACTACAAGTATATTAAAAAATCCATACAAATCTGACATTTTCTCATACATGTCATAGATTTTTGAAGTACGATGCACAGATAACTGAGATATAAATCTATAATCTGTGGTACGATGATTGTGTATACGACAACTTTGATACCCAGATTTGTTTTCCATAATTTCGAAGAATATACATGTATGCAGCTTATTGCGAGTAGCGCAAGCGCAACGAAACAATCAGCTGATACCTGAGTTGTTGTTTACATGTTGTTTGTGCTATTTTTAAAGTGTTTGAAGGTATTTTACAACGATGGATTGGTCTAAAGACAATACAATTAAGTTAATAAAACTTCTGTTCTGCTGGTGAAATGGCATAACAGAATGTTGTGTCTTTCATGATTATAAGAAGAGCAACAATTACCAATAAAGATTAAAAATCTGTTGAAGTCAACAGAACAAAATTTTTGAATTCTTGTTTGTCCTTTATGCGTTCGTTCATCACAGATTTGCATGCTCCGTAACTATTTCTTTTGTACAAAATTTTTTTGACCCACCATCTCCTTTTTTTTCGTTGCCATTTAGTTGTTTTGCCATTAATAATGTGATAATGTGCTGATGCGACAACAGTAAAAGTTCATCATCGCTACTCGACATGATTTTGAGTATTGACTGACATCCTGACATGTATGAAGTATAAACGACTGCACGTGTCAAACTTGTGCTATATAAAGTATCAGATTTGTT
Organism: Malthinus seriepunctatus; assembly: GCA_963924605.1. Taxonomy (NCBI): domain Eukaryota; kingdom Metazoa; phylum Arthropoda; class Insecta; order Coleoptera; family Cantharidae; genus Malthinus; species Malthinus seriepunctatus. The sequence continues at coordinate 50,377,084 of OZ004600.1, forward strand.
CATGACATATCCAGATTTTGTTCAATACATGTAGTAAACATGTATATACATTTGTAGTAAACATGTATGTAGTGTGAACGACCTTTTAGAAAACTGTCCAGAACACACCATGTAGAGGTGGATGCATATCGTGTTCTACCCATTCCCTACCCAACCATCTATCCATTTACAGTAGTTACCTTATTATTCACTATTCAGGTTTATAATCACACTTAGTTTCAAAACTGGGCATTAATTTTCTATCTAACAGTCTTGTTCTTATGAAACCAGCTCTGGCCAATGCACCACAGACTTCTACTGACGATTCGGTTACCACTTTAACGCATCTCTCAACGCATATCTCATGCGTATGGTATGGCAAACTAAAATAAAGGAATATCAAGGGAATCGTCTAAAAATCTCTTCAAGTCGTCTTAACTTAAATGATTGGTCAAAGTAGGCTCACTAACATCACACTCCTTCCAGATTATTAAGTCGATGTAATCTTCATATAAAAAAATAATTTGGGAAATTATAAACTAAATACTCAAGTGATACATTTTTGAAATCAGCAAAAGAGGTTCTATGAGATGGTGCTCAAACAAAAGATTGCGCCTATTTAAAAAACTAAAGTTGATGATGGTTCCAGAAAACCGAAACGTTTTACATCAAATGTGTTTTCGGAATCGGGTGTAGAATAGAAAATGGCTTAGGAGAAGTTCGATTTTAAAAAGTTTTGATAAAAAGGAAAATAAAAAGCAGCTAGGGCACTTTTCTTTTTAGATTATTAGTCGGCATAAAATTCCGCAACTTTGCCCCAATTTAACCGTTTCTCTATCTCTTCAAATAAGCGAGATCCCCATGCTGCCGGTCGAATTTGAATAACCCTGTATATCTGGTGTAGCAGAAACTACTAAGTACAAATAATGCTACCTCAATTATTGTATTCGTATTTTCATACAATAGGACCTTTATCTCATAATTTTTTTTTAGTCTGGGCAACTTTTGACTAGGCAACCAACCATTAGTACTATCAATATATCGACAACCAGGTGGTCCATTTTCTGTCAAGGTTGTCCATGTCCACATGTAGTTTGATATCATACAGTCTGGGTACACAAATATGAAGCAATAATGGCATATTACTTAAATTCTATATTAAAATTATAAATGCTTATTTAACAACTCAACAATTGTAAAAATTATTAACATCTACTTTTAAACTTGTTTTTTTCAGTTAATGATTGCGCTGACGAGCGCTCTTATTTCAACTTGTTAATACAGGTAATGCCAGTCCAGATATTAATAGTTTTCACGATATTGCAGGAAATTGAATTGCTTGTACTGGATATTCCTGGTTTTTCAACTGGTCTTTTTTATTATTCTTTCTGTAAAAACGAGCTATAAAAAGTATAATTAACCTACCGAAAACACAATGGTTGGGTTGCAGAAAGCTTTTAAGGGCTTGTTACAATTGATGAGAGTTTTGAATGTGAAGTATCAGATGTTAAAATGTAGTCTCATTCATCCTTCATCTTCCGTTTCGCTTTCATCATTCTTACTATAATTAACTCGATTACTTTCTTTTAGTGATTCATCACTATTATATTTTTTTATATAGTACATCAAGAACAGCAAGTTGTATACCATGAGCAAAACAAAGCTGATGATATATGGGCATTAGCTTTCCCGTTTTAATCATGACGCTTGCAGCATCTGTTGTCATCGAAATAACATCTTTACGGAGTTCAATGTTGTATTCCAAAAGCTTTTTTTTAACAAACTAGAGAGTGAAGGCGCGCATACGCGCGCCATTATCTTTACAATTTTTATTAAAAATTAATATGATCTAATATTGGGAATTGTTTCCTCTTAGGTGGGTCATTTCATAATGTTGTGTATTATCTTTACTATTTATAGTTCGTAATTGTAAAGCAGAAATGATTTTGCTTTACATTATACAGGGTCCTTCACAAATATGAAATAGTGGTTGTATAATGGAGTAATTATTGGTTTTAATATCACCACCTTGGATCAGGGACCACTATGAACATTAATATAAATGAAACTCCCCGTATATTATGTGTGGTTTTTGAAATCAACTTCTTAATTTAAATTACCTCCCTCGTATATTTTAAGAGTTTCCACACATTAAATCAACTGTCTAAATTTAAAAGACCCCTCACCTAGAAAGCGAAATTGAAACTGTTTTAATCTAAATGAAACACCCTGTTTATTTGTGTTTTTTTTAAATTAACGTTCGTATTTTAAATAAGCACCCACCCTTATAGTCCTGGAGCCCTTAACAGAAATAATGGGGTGATCGTATTCAGGCCCATCTTTTGGGAATAAGCTATTTGAGTGTCAGCGAACGCGAAAATCTGGTTGGCTTCCACAGGCAGTGGCTTAAGGCCTCAGGATCCTTTAATGAAATTCTTAAAGAAGGAAAAAAGTAATAAATATGACAGCATTCGGGATGCAACTTTGACATTTTATCATTCTTATAAAAAGAATCGACCAAAAAAATTGGCTACTCTCTACAATGTCTCTGAGAGCGTGGCAGCTGGACTGAAATTAATGTCTTTATGCTACACACTACACACCCGCAAACATTAACTCGTGACTCATAAACGGTATTTGGGTTGTCCACTGGCAAAGTAACTATTTTTTTCATAAAAAGTAAGATTTTACTTTGCCATCCCTCTCAGGTGGGTTTCCCGCCTTCCTCACCAATTAGAAATTTATTATTAACAGGCCTGAGGCCTTAAGCCACTGCCTGTGGAATCCAACCAGATTTTCGTGTTCGCTGGCACTCAAATAGCTTATTTTCAAAAGATGGGTCTGTCTGAATACGATCACCCCGTTTTTTCTGTTCCCGGCTACGACTATTAAATCAAGTATCGATTGTGCGAACATCGTTGTCAGATGATACCAAAACGTTGATAATTTAAATCAAGGACCAATTTTGAACTGAGCTGTCGGATGATACTAAACACTTGATATTTCGACTTTGTCTCGAGTGAAATCCCCCCCCCCCCTAGACAGCGAGATTACGCAAACTGTTTTAATTTAAACGAAACTCCCTGTATATTGGATGTTTTTAAAATCAACTTTAAATGACTTCCTCCGTATATTTTACGATTTTTAAATCAGGGATCAATTTTGAACATAGCTGTCAGATGATACCAAACACTTGATATTTCGAAACAAAAGATTGATTTTGAACTACCATTTGTCCAGTAGTTGTATTTTGAAAATATACGTCAGATTAATGGTTTGTTGTAGAGAAAGCAAAGCCGTTTATTTATTCCTTGATATTTAGACTCTTTCTCGAGTTACCTGGAAATTAAATCAACTATCATCATTGAAATGATCCCCACCTATACAGTGAAATTACTTAAGTTATTTTAACCTATTTTTCGATAACTTTAAATAATATTGGTTTTTTAAAATTAAACAATTAACTTCCAATAATATTTATTTACAAAATGTAATAGTGAGTTCGTATTTTACGATCACGATGACGTCACTTTTTAAACTCATCGAACATTAAAATAATAAATTCATATTTTACGACCACGTGACGTCACTTCTTCTACAAATCTTAATTACATGTATGTAAATGATCCAAATATATTTCGCGAAAGTTAAAAGAATACTACGCTCCTAAGACGACTAAAACAGACGAAGGCGGGGCTTAAGAGGACTCTACTGCGCATTTCCCGGGACACTCATGAGTTTTTTAGGGATAGGATTTATATTTATTTTCAGCTGGTGTACTACCATGAATTATTAATAATCTCAGGCTCCAAAATTTTGCAGAAGAATCGTAATAATGCAGATTGATGTTGATAAATCGCCTATTACGTAACGACGTCCATTCATCAAATGTTAATGAAAATCTCACAGACTACCTTTTTAGCTGTTTAATTTCTAATTTTAAGTTGTTGCAAACTTGGGAATGATGAGCCATTACCAAATTTTTGATTGTATTGGGGGATTTCGGTAAATTTTCAAACCCCCTGGCTTTAAGGGCGGAAGATACTCTAACTTAATTCGTAACAACTTAAAAATTTAAAATAGGCAACACAACTTACTTGCTTTTTTGTGCTTCGTCAATATCGTAGGAGGTTATGTAGCATAAAATAATAAAGAAATACATAACAACATAACTGTACCCATAACAATAAAGAAAACAAAATTAACAAGCAGGTAGTACTCGTACATCTTTTGTGTACTACAAAGGGGGCTCAATAGATTTTGCATTGTATAATTATTGTCTAAAGAAAAGTGAAAGTAACTACCCGTGTTTATGCCATTATCAAAGATAAATTAAAACTATTTTATTATCAATCATGGTATTAATTTTATTATAATTTTATGCCAGTGTTTACATTTCTGAATTTCTCAACTAATTTTAGTTCTGAAAATGAATTAAAATGATGTAAAAATAAACAGAATGTACTCGTAATCATTTTAGCTTTTGGGTGGGAATTTTATTATAAATGGAAAATTGAAATAATCAGATATATTTATTTCACTTTAATAGTGGCATTTGAAAGAAGATATCATGCTCTAACAAACGTCGGCTGGAAAATTCAAATATAATTATCAATGACGTATACCTGACGTTTCTTAGCGCTACTCGAACTAAAAGCTAGTTTGATTACGACTTTATAATGAATAAATTGCTGGATATAGATAATTTTATTATGATTTACATACACACCTAAAATTAGAATAAAATAAAAATAAAGTACAACAAGAATACTGCCCTGTTTAGTTAAATGGTCCTATCTGCAAAATGACAGTTTCGAGATATTAAATTTTTAACGTTTTGCTGCACGCCATCTACATGTTTTTAGTTATCGATTTGCCCTTTCGATAATATTGATTTAAAATATGTAAAAAGTTTTATATTAGTTAATAGCATATGTAACTTTTATAAATTTTGAAATTTGATAGATAGGACTTTTTAATTAAGTAAATGAATAAAAATGTTGCTTCAAAAAATTTTTTATTAAGAAAAAATAATTATAATTTTATATTTAAACATCACTATCTGGTGTATCTGATACTGGCAAATTTTCCCAAAAGGAGATTCGGTTTACTGGTATAATGGGTCTTAATTTGCCCAAGAGATTTTCTTTTCTCTCCAGAGAAACACCACGATAACTTTTATTACTTGGTTTATCAAACCCGTTCTTAAAATGTTTTGCTTTCAAAAAATTCAGCTCTATATCCTCGCCTTCAAAAGTAGTTTTATAGCTAAAAACATTGCGGCCTCTTACAAATGAAATGAGAACCATGTCTTGTAAATATGGTCGAGGATCAATTTTATTGATTTTAAACTTTGAACTTCCATCTTCCCAATTGTAAAAATTATTTTTGTCCATCGATATAACGGTCACTTTTCCCGAATTGGCGTCTTGGACACATTGTTTGAAATCATTAAAATCAAACACTTTTGCTTTTTGTTTCAAGGACTTTTCAACTTGGTGGTGAAAATGGTCCGCCGACATAAATGTGTGTCCCGGTTCAAAGAATTTTAATGTAATTTTCTTTAAATTTACTTCTGCGGAATTAACTATATATATAAAAAATGACAATAGAGCCCAATTCTTATTTTGAGCCGAGCAATTATCGAGCCAAATGGTTATTAATTCTTCGTCTCTATGATTTAAAATAAAAGAATGGAAAGTTGAAATGATATCCTCTTTATTTCTTCCAGCAATACCCTCATGCCAAATGACTGCTGTTGGCTTTGTTTTCTTTTTATTTTGTCCTATAGGTACAAAGCTTTCATTAAACGCCACAATCCGTGGAATAAATAACACCTCTTTAAACATTTCGGCTCGTGGGAGCATGATAACCTGAAGTAAGAAAGTGAAAGTAATAATTAGATAATTAATTTTTAATGAGTGAATTGATTACCTTCTGAAGGTCAGCCGAAATGAATAATTCATTTTCTTTTTCGGATGCAGCTCCGTCTTTTTGATATTCTTGTCTTGCTCTTGTCTTGCTGTGGTGTATTTGTTCTGATGAACTGTCCAAGATACGCACAAATTACAATCTTTATTGTTTCCATCATGTTTGCTCTCTGTTTTATGGAGCTGATGTTTTTCGCACACAAAACACTCTTCGCATCCCAATTTAGCAAACGATATGTTAAGTTTCTTGACATTCTGGCGATAAACGTTGTAACCTAGTTTAATATTTGGATACGTTTCTTGGAAAAGTTGGAACATTTTGGTTGCCGAAAGATCGCTGGGCAAATATAGGCGATTAGGGGAGTGTTCGCGGCGGTAGTGAGCCACCGTTGGCCTAAATGACAAAATGTGATTCGAGATGATTTCTTCGTCAATCTTTCTCTTATTTGGATGATGCCCTCTGTGATCAGTTGTGGGAGTCAAAATTCCAATACTGGATTCTTTCCTAATAGTTTTCAAAACTCGATCATTTGATGGTTCGTACCCTAATGTACTAAGAAAAAATATTTTACAAATATTAATTTCAAGTCCTTCATGGTTTTTAAAAAAATACTTAAAAGTATTCATTCGCATAGAGTTTGGTCCTGAAGTATTGCGTTTTGTTTCAGAACGTTTTAAATTAGCAAACATAAAATTATTACGAGCATTCTTATCTAAAGCCCAAAATTGTTTATTAATATCAGATTGTCGTTCAGTTGTAATTTTTGTGACACATTTTAGCTGACATTTTTGGGTGCATGGTTCCTTGACCTTATGACTTTCTACAATTTTACTTAATTTTTGCTTTTTTTCTTTCCCTGAGTGGTAAATTGAATATTTTCCGTTTACGGATTGTGCCCTTCTTTGTGTATGTTTTTTGTGAGGTTTCCACAACGCTATTTACAATTTCATCTAGTATTTTAGAAATTATCATATTGACATTAATACCAGTATCAACATTAATTACTTCATTCAAACAGCTATTGCTAGATGATGAAGAAGAACAACTGTCATTTTCGGGCTCATAGTCTGAATCTGAGTCTCGTTGTTGCGATGTTGACGGCTTGGCAGCATCTTTAAACGAAGATATCTTTTTTTAAAGCTCGTTGTTTAGAGCCAAAGAAACGAGTCGTTTTGATCTCGAGCTATAGCCACTCATTCTAGAAAATCAGAACGAGCGATTTATAGAAATTAAGTTTTAGTAAAAATCAATTTAAATTACCTTAATAAATTGCGGTAGATTATTTTAATTGTAAAAAACAAGAAGTTTGTACCAAAACAATGAAATTTAGTCACCAATCACTTAAACCAACTTGTCCAAATTTATGTAAAATACACATACAACTAACACACATGAAAGATCGACATAAATTGAGCTTTTGCACACAAAAGATTTAGATAAAATTCTTATCTGCAGTTGTAACAGGTGAAGAAGTGTTCTACTACTTCAAATCAGTTGAAGATAAAAATTATTTATCATATTTTGAATTGTTTATAAAAAGAAGATGTTAAAAAACTTTTGTCATTTTAAACATTATCAGAGAACAGATCCTGTTTTGTAAATCAGTTATAGATAGGACCATTTAATTAAGCAAACATCAAACAAGACTTGATAAATTGTACAGTTTTGCTTAACTAAATGGTCCTATCTGCATTTATAGGCGTAGATAGGACTTTTTAACTAAGTAACCATCAGATAGGACTATTAGACCAAGCAAACTATACCATAACTGTAGATAGGACATATTTCATTAGACTTTTTCAATGATATTTTGTAAAGATAGGACTTTCTAATCAAGAAATTTAGATAGAAAATGTGTTGATCTTTCCATAAATGATCTTACATTAAAATCTCAAAATTTGCAGATAGGACTATTTAACTAAGCAGGGCAGAATAGATATGGGTCATTCTTTTACAAACCGCACACCAATTTAAACTTGACATTTTAGAATCGCCCAAATTTTTTTTATAGCCTATATTCATAAAATTACTTGATTCGTATTTCAGGATTTTGCTGGAAAAATTTATTTTCGAAAATATTCACATAACAGTGTCCGCAAAAAAGTCTGCACCATATGGGATTTTTTTTTATTATGCATGTTTTTGGAAAATAGTTTTTGGCATCAATGTCTGCATGAAATGAAACCAAAATGGTGCCAAAAATATTAGCTATGTCATTTACGCAACACCGCGAAATCGTCTCTTGAAAGTTTCGATTGCCCAAAAATGCTCTTATTTTTCAAAACAGAGAAAAACATCATAAGGGAAAATTGTTTCTATTCACCTCAAGATACTAGATACAAAATTTAAGAAAAAAATATTAACATTTTCATTTTTTGGTTTTCTTGAAAATTCTCACTTATTTATAATTTTCCGGAGTTCTTTTCTTTATATTTAAATTCTAGAGATCCACTCTGATCCAACGAGATCAAAATATTACGTTTTGGTCTTAACTTAGTCTAATTTTGGGACATAAAAATATTTTCATTGAAATTGATAGGACCATCTTGGACTATTTTCCCGCCTCTGAATTCTTCTTGGGAAATATTTTAACCGTAGAGGTCACATATTTTAGAAAAATATCGGCGAATTGTAATTAAAATAAGAGCTGACAGATAGAGGTCCCAGATAGAGTACTACATTACATATTAAATAAAATCCATATTAGTTTATTGTCTGGATATTTAGGGTAAATTTAGACATCATTTGGGACCTCTATCTGTAAGCTCTTATTTTAATTAAAATTCACCGATATTTTTCTAAAATATGTGACCTCTACGGTTAAAATATTTCCCAAGAAGAATTCAGAGATGGGAAAATAGTCCAAGATGGTCCGATCATTTTCAATGAAAATATTTTATGTACCAAAATTAGACTAAATTATAAACAAAACGTAATATTTTGATCTCGTTGGATCAGAGTAGATCTCTAGAATTTAAATGTAAAGAAAAGAACTCTGCAATATTATAAATAAGTGAGAATTTTCAAGAAAACCAAAAAATGAAAATGTTAATATTTTTTTCTTAAATTTTGTATCTAGTATCTTGAAGTGAATAGAAACAATTTTCCCTTCCCTTTTCCCTTTTCCCTTGCGGACACTGTATGAATTTTCGATAATTTGCAGGATTTTTTCCAATCTTATCATACTTGAAATTTATTATCTCCAGTTGTACTGATCGGATCAATGTCGTTTTCTGTTAATTTACACTTTATTACGTTAGCTTTAGAAGTGTATTAACAAAAATAATTGTTTAAATAGTTTTAACATGATCGCCCCCAACTTGAATTAATTGGAAAAAATATCATTTTGTTCCTTATTCTCTAATCTATAAAAATCATTTTATAAAAAAGTGGAGCCTCTATTAGATCAAAGTTATTAAATATTTTGGAGCGCTGGGCGCATTGATCCGATCAGTACAACTGGAGATAATAAATTTCAAGTATGATGAAATTGGAAAAAATCCAGCAAATTATCGAAAATTCATATGTGAATATTTTCGAAAATAAATTTTTTCAGCCAAATTCTGAAATACGGGTCAATTAAATTTGTTGAAAGATACAGAAAAATGTTTTTTATCACATTTGAAGAAGTCAATTTTTTTCCCTGGAATCCGTGCGGTTTGTAAAAGAATGACCCATATCGTCCCCACTCTGACAAACTCGCGGATCTGCAAATTTGGCGAAATTGAGTTTGATAGTGGATTTGAATGGTAGAAGACCAATGCACATAATACTGAAATTTAAAATTTGTATCTTATTCCGTTACTTACATACATCTATTTTAAACTCTAAAAACTGCATAAATCTTGGTTTTTGACTACAATAAACTCGCAAATACGCTAAATCTCTCAAAAATATCATAGAAATGAAATAAAATGAATTTTACAGATACAGATAAATTTTTGTTTTCCGTTTTTTGTCTCCTGTAAATTCGCGATTTTGCAGATTCGCGAGTTTACCAGAGTAGGGAGATGTAACTGAATGAAATTATAAAATTTTTTTTTCTTCTTCTTTTGAGCATTTTTTATTAGCTCTGAATCCCTAGCTTTTAAACCTCGAGGAATTAGCGGATCAGCCAGCTCCGGTAGCATACAATTAAGAAAAAATTCATTTAATTGTGGCAACATAACGTTATTCCAAAAATCCACGTCTTTTAAAATTCTAATCACTTGTATATCTAAATCTGTATATAAAATTAAGTCACAATAAGTTCTATCTAATATATTTAATTGGCCTTTAATGTGATGAAAATATTGGTGTTTATATATAGAGGATTAGACTAATCTTTCCGCTTAAAATCTGCTCTTTTTTTATATTTGTATTATCATTGTTTTTGTTTAGATTGATTAGCGGCCGAGTTTTAAGCATAAAAAAAGTATGACAATTGTTCATGATTATAAAGGACAAATAACTTTTATCTCCATAGTAAAATTTATACTTTGTTAACATGACAACATAGCATAAGCAAAAATTGGTGTTTTTATATTAAAACTTCAAACTTTGACTTTAGTAACGTTGCTATGTTGTCAAGTTTACAAAATATAAATTTTACTATGGAGATAAACGTTATTTGTCCTTTATAATCATGGCCGTAAAGCGCTTAAAATGCATCAAAATAACACAAAAATGAAATAAGTTTAAAAGAGGAAATAAGCACTAAGCTAGAAATCCGCGCTCTATAATTGATCATCTACCAAATCTACTTAGTACCTTTTCAAGTATTTACATTTAATAAGAAATTGAAAGTAAAATACGTTTTTATTGTAGGCGTTTAAGTTTAGAAAATGAGCACGGACAAAATAGGATTATGTCCCTTTTTTTGCAGGTAAAATGCCGAAATTCGAGTACTCTTCTATCCTTTACTAACCTCTGCCGCACCACTTTATTTAGTACCCCAATATTTTATTAAACTATTTTGGATAAATACAGCCTTAATTAGCCACTAAATACAAAATTTTAAAATTATATCCTGACATAATGATGACGTCCATGTATTAACAAACTTTGAAACAAATTGGACAATTAGGTAAGATACTATGACTACTTTTGTATATTGAGACATATAAAATTCCAATAAAATTGCATTATACAAGTTCCATAATAATAAATAAAATTATAAAATATGTCGTACCCTAGAATGAGAGATTCTCTATAACATGATTTAAACGCGGATTTAATTGAACTAATATTAAGGCCGTAAATGTCTAAAAATCTATCTCTTAAACTATAATGATTATAACTTTTATATTTTACAAATATTAAGTACAGCTCTAGTTAACATTCCTCACATCATCAATTTATGAAAATAAATTTTTATAAGCCAGAAAAAATTGATTAAGTTCTACAATTTCTGCGAGTATCTTCCGTCCTTAAGAGCTTCTCTTAAATCAGATAATGTGCAAGAGACATTGAATGATAAACCATCTTTGGCAGTCATTCTTGCAAGAATAGCTGGTAAAGTAGTATTACCAGTTTTTGGGGGGGAAAAGTAATCAATTTTACTTTTTTTTTAATCACTTCGAGACAGTGCCACTATCACTACTAGTTAGGAGTTGTAAACTAGTGTTGTATTGTAATTTTCAGTTTTTACCAATACGTATTCTGTGTTATACAGGGTGTCTGTAAAAACACCTTACAACGCTTTAGGGTGAACTTATAGGATAATATTAGACCGATATAACCCAATTTACCTATATGCAAAAGTGCACCATTACCAAGTTACGGCTCTTCAAAGTTGGCGTTTTAAAAACGTATTTTTTTTATAGCGGCAGAACTGTTTTGAATAGGAGTTCAAATTATGAACTATGTTTTTCACTTATGGAAAGCTATAATTCTACAAAGTTTAATGGAAAAAGACACATCAGAAATAGACCAATCACTAAATCGTTAACACTAACAGTTGAATATCTTTTGAATCTGTCAATGAATTGTAAAATTGACTGCACGAGATGCAACGAAATTTAAAAATTAGTAACTTTTGCCTCTTGAGATTTTATCGTAAGGCTTTTGGTTTGCTAGATAATAGGAAAAATGTTTCTAATAAAAGCTATTAATTGCAATAAAAATCAACAAATTATCTAGTCGCCATAAAATAAAAGCAAATTAGAAAATGTGTTGAATTTTATTGCATTCAATAGCTTTTATTAGAAACATTTTTCCTATTATCTAGAAAACCAAAAGCCTTACGATAAAATCTCAAGAGGCAAAAATTACTAATTTTTAAATTTCGTTTTATCTTGTGTAGTCAATTTTGCAATTCATTAACAAATTAAAAAGATATTTAACTGTTAGTATTAACGATTCAGTGATTGGTCTATTTCCCGTGTATCTTTTTCCTCTAAACTTTGTAGAATTATAGCTTCCTATAAGTGAAAAACGTTGTCCATAATTTGAACCTTTATCCGAAACGGTTCTTCCGATATAAAGAAAATATGTTTTTAAAACGCCAACTTTGAAGAGCCGTAACTTGGTAATGGTGCACTTTTGCATATAGGTAAATTGGGTTGTATCGGTCTAACATTATTCTATAAGTTCACCCTAAAGCGTTGTAAGGTGTTTTTACAGACACCCTGTATTATAAAACTTTCACAGTTACTTTTAAAATCCTTTGGAATTGTATTCATTGACTACCTACTTCTTTCTTGTTTCTTACCAAAACCCCAAATAAATATTTTAAAATCTTCAGTTTTGTATAGAAGGCAAGTTTGAATAAATATACAAAAATTGTCTTATTTTCTGAAAGAATCTTCTACTAGCTCATAAAAAGTAAAGGACAATAAAATCAAAAATTTGGTCGTAAAAAATATGAAAAATATTTCTCCACTGACCCTTAGTTATAAAATTGTGATGGTCGCCGATAATCAGTAAAACTCTAATAATAATTTATTATTTATTTCCCAAAATTACTTCTATTACAACTCATGGTTTGACACCTTATTCTAAACTCTTCGTTCTATACTTATTATACTACTCGTTAAGCGTTGGTTAGTTGATTGAACCCAGCTATGCTGATAGTGCATTTAGAAGTATTGCTTATTATTAATTACTAAGCAGGTTCAATCAACCTTACCATTACAAAATAAACTTCTTTAGGTACTTAAGGCTCCTCACTAGTAAAATCTCAGGCAATGTTAAAATTGCGCTATTAAGATTGGCGTTTATTAGAAAAGAAATTCACTTTTTGGATAGAAAGTGATAAAAAATGCTACCTTGACAACAAAAATTAATTATCCATATATTTAAAACGCGAAGCCTTTTCTTTTCCGCTAATTTTAGCGTACTTCTACTGGACCGATTTTGATGATTTTTTTTTAAATTGAAGCTCTTGACCCACAGATATGTCACCACTAATTTTTTTCTCAAAATTATTAATTTCATACATTGTTTTATATTTTATAATATACATAATAAAATAATCAATTTTATAATTTAAAATAATCCAATTTTAAAAATTATAAATGAGAATAAATGTAGATAGTATTTGGTTTTATACGATAAGGCACACATTATACATTTGGTAGAGGTGATAAAATTTTCAATACTTTTATTCGACCAGTACGTTTCTAATACGCGATATGGTCAGGTTGGTGCGTGCATTTTTAATTACGTTTCGTGCTTTTGTGAATTTTGGATTTTTGAGACGGTTTTTTATGTTGCCCTCTTTGGCTTAGTTATCTTTAAGGTTAGTTTTCTTATTTTTTTTTATAAAATAGTCATAGCTCCTTCATATCTTCAAAAACTTCGTCGATTTCGACGGGGGTGACTGCTATTTTTTTTTAAATTGAAGCTGTCGACCCCCAGATATGTCAGCACTAATTATTTTCTTCAAATTACCAATTTCATAAATATTTTTAAAATAATAAATTAACAAACAATCATCGGTGTAGGTAGTAAGTGCATTATAATAATTTTTGAAAATTTCATTTTTCTAACACATTCATCTCTACAACTACTTAGGGCCAATTCTACATCGTACTTATTCTGGTATTAAATCTTGGAATTTATTTTAGTCTGGGTATAAAACTGAAAAAGCGTTCTACGAGTATCGGATAAACACGGAATAGTACGGAATAGGATAAATTTTGGGATAAGTTTCGGTATAACTTTATACCCTACGTTGAACCACCGGATAAAACTCAGATAACTTTATTCCGGGTGTTCTAGCCAATGAAATAATACTAACGTCTAGCCCCCGCCCCGAGAAAACGTCGGATACGATCGTCTCTGCTTTCGTATTTTTAATAAATAAATTATGATTTTTTTGTACTTACTAGTAATTATTTTTTAATTATTTGAAATGAAACAAACGATTTAGATTAGATATTATAGCACATCACACAGCTGGATGTTCCAAGAAACTAATTTAACTGTACCGTTAAAGATTTTTACAGGTAGAAATTGTCAATTGCGTATACAATGAAGTTAAATAACAAAAGGGTTCTTTCAAAAATAGAAAAAATGTGGAAAAAGGTGATATAACTGTACATTACAGGATTAATAAACGAAATGTAGAAAGTTCAAAAGGCGTTAGAGGCAAAAGGCGCTTAATGTACTCTTTGTCAAAAAAACCATACGATTTTAAAATTATTTTCATTTATATTTGAAGTAATTTTATTGTAAGCTATGTAAAAAAGCTATCCCTTTTTTTAAAGATAAAGGCATAAAACGGTTCAACCCACTACCTGCTCTTCTCAAAAATAATGGGGGACACATTCTTAAATTACAATTTAACTGAGTTTCTGCAAGTATAAAAAAATTAAAATGAAAAATTGTTTGTTGTTTGAGGTTATGTACTGATGTACTGATGTTGACATTTAAAATTTTCCATTAGACCTAAAATTTTAGGTCAAATAATAATTTTTTAACTTTTCCAGCATTGCCAACTTATGTTCTAATAGTTAAACTGAGGAATAAAAATTTCAAGGATAAAATGACATTGTAGAACATACGGCATTTTATCCCTAGGTATAAGTTCGGGGTTAAAAAAATTCCCAGTATAACAATTCCACAGTTTATACCCATACTAAATGTTCATTTGTAGAATCGGCTCTTAGTCGAATTTCGACGGGGGTGACCCGCTAGTTTAATTTAATTCCAAAAAGTGAACGCATACTACATCTACACTTTTCTCTCACTACTAAAAGTGGTAAAAATCCACGCTATGACAGAAATTGTGACAGACACTTTGTCAGCGAGTATGCATGTCAATTGGTCAATTCCATTAAAATACATACACATAGCCAAGTCGCATTGAAAAGTCAACCATCTACAACAACATTAGTTTTATGACGTTTGTGATTAATTTGTGTTACTAGATTACAATACGACAGCAAGTAAAAAAATTTGCAAAGTAAATAATTTACAAATTTTATTCCGCAAGATCTTTCAAAATACTCAATATTTTTCTACAAATAAGGTGTCAAATGAAAGAGCAAGAAATAGACTTAGAAAATGAGTATTTTGAAATTTTAATTTTTTTTGTGTTACGTGCTGATTTTATTAGGTACTTTAAATATTATCAATTTTTTCCTATTTTCTAAGTCTCGTTTCGAAGCATAATGCCCCAAAAATTGAAATTTCCGAGATACTCATTTTTGAGTTGAAGCTTTACCTTTAACATATTTTTTGAATTTTTCCAATAGAGTCCCTAATTTAAAAGATCTTGCGGGATAAAAATGTGTCTAAACCCCATTTATTTCTAATGGCATAAATGCCACCCTTAAGAATACTTTTTAAGCTCACATTTTTTAATTTGAAGTATCTCTCGAAGTTTGTGCATATTTGTATAACCCATCGACACGCTAGTGACTTCATTAAAAATTGAAAAAAGTTTTATATTTTCTTGATTGGCAGTTTGATAGTATTTTTTATGTTTTGCAGGAGTAATAATGCCATTTAAATTTCGTTTTATATTATTTATTTCATTTGTTGAAATTTTTGTCAATTGGAATGTACATAATGTGTTTACGTTTCGCCTTGATTTAGGGCTTTCTCAAAACAATAATATGTGGACAATTACATTTAAAATTTTTACACTTTCAGTCATTTGAATTATAGTACATTACTTGTATCTGAAAAGACATTTATAATCTTAAAAATATAAAATTAGGTAAGCGAAGATAAACTTACATGACAACAATATGTTAATATTTCAATTTTATTTTTTTTAATTTTCATTATAATTTGCGGTATCAATCAATTTAAGTGTTTGTATTAACATTGTGTTTGGAAAACTTTTAAAGTAATAATGAAAGATTTATAAATAAAAATTCAAGAAAAGGTGGTGAGAGAGATAAATTTGTAAAATTTTATTAAGGATATCTGTCAGTGACACTAAAAATTTTTATAATATTTATTGATAGGTGAGTGGTTCTAAAACAAGTTTGAATTTTATTAAATTAAATTAAAGTACATGCTATTTAAACCCTCTATGTCAGTTCTATAATTTACTGAGGTGTTACATTTCTTGATCTCTAACATTTCTAGGTAAATTCTTTTTTTCAAATTTGGTTCGACTTGTAAAATTTTTGGATTGTTGAAATTAAATGTATGGATCTTTTCTACAGTGTGGTCACTTAATGCAGTATTGGGTTGTGTTGGGTTTTGAATCTTTTTTTTAACAGAATATTTATGTTGTTTAATACGATTTTTTAAATTTTGTTTGGTCTGACCAATATATTTTGCGTCGCAGTCTAAACATTCGAAGGAGTAAACGAGGTTGGATAGTTCATATTTAGGTGTTTTATCTTTAAGATTAGTAAAAAAGTTCTGTCCAATAGTGTTAAAGTTCTTGTATGACGTTTTGATGTTAAATTTTGAGAGTTCATTTTCAATTCTCTCGGAGAGGTAAGGAATGTAAGGTAGAGTGGCAAAATTTTTATTAGGAACTTTTTCAATGTTGAAGCCTTCTTCTAAGCAATTTGGTTGGAGGTTAATTGAATCATTGTTTTTATTATGAATGGTTTTTAATCGTCTCTTGATATTTTTCTCAATAAATGAAATAGGATAATTGTTTTTAAGAAGCATTGATTTTATTAAATTGAGATTTTGTTGATGGAAGTTATTATCGGAAAGTAAGATAGCACGATCGACTAGATTATTTATTACACTTGTTTTATATTTTAAGGTGGTAGCAGAATCAAAACTTAGGAAACGTTCAGTTTTTACCTTTTTTCTGTACCAATTTGTTTGTATAGTGCCGTTATTGTTTCTTATTAAGGTTAAATCTAAGAAGTTCAGTTTTTTATTGTTATCTTCAATTTCAACAGTGAATGCTAAACGTGGATGGTAGTTATTAAATTTTTGTAACAGTGTGTCTATATTTGACATGTCAGTAGTTAGAAAAATGTCATCAACATATCTCTTATATGATGTAATTTCAGAATTATTGTGAACAAAAGTTTTTTCCAATTGTGTTTCCAAACACAATGTTAATACAAACACTTAAATTGATTGATACCGCAAATTATAATGAAAATTAAAAAAAATAAAATTGAAATATTAACATATTGTTGTCATGTAAGTTTATCTTCGCTTACCTAATTTTATATTTTTAAGATTATAAATGTCTTTTCAGATACAAGTAATGTACTATAATTCAAATGACTGAAAGTGTAAAAATTTTAAATGTAATTGTCCACATATTATTGTTTTGAGAAAGCCCTAAATCAAGGCGAAACGTAAACACATTATGTACATTCCAATTGACAAAAATTTCAACAAATGAAATAAATAATATAAAACGAAATTTAAATGGCATTATTACTCCTGCAAAACATAAAAAATTGAAAAAAGTGTTAATTATTGTCTAATTAATTTATTTCTTTAAAATTTCCATGACTTTTTTCGCTATACAGGGTGACCATAATCTACCCACGTTACATGGGTAACTTTGTTATTAGAAGAGATACAGAGTCGGTTAAATTAGCAAAGTTGGGCAGAATTATACGGCCATTCAAATTCCGTTAAGAAAAATTAACATTGTTGCCAAGTTTCTTAGTTATTTGAGAAAAAATAAAAAAATGAATTTTTTTTAAATGCTTATAACTTTTTTATTAATGCAGATAATTCCAATTTTCAAAAAATAGGTAAAAGGCACTACTAAATGCCAAATAAATTAATAACAAAAATATATTTTTATAGCGCCGTTTTGGAGATATGATGCAAACTTATGTTTTTTTAAATACAAACCTAACCTCAATTTTATGTCATTGCAAAGCTAATTTTTTTCTCTTTTCAAAAATATAAGGGTTGATAGGGTAAATTTTTCAAAATTTTGTAGTACTAGAGATAAAAATTTTATTTTAGAAAATAAATTAGTAATTTATGTCAAAATAAATTTTAAAAATCAAATTACCTATGAAACAATCGAATATAAAAGAAACAAGTGAATTAAATAAATTAATATATCAAAAAGAGTGGAAAAATAATTCGAAAAAAGTACTAAAAAATTTTGAAAATTAATCCTATCAACCCTTATATTTTTGAAAAGAGAAAAAAATTAGCTTTTCAATGACATAAAATTGAGGTTAGGTTTGTATTTAAAAAAACATAAGTTTGCATCATATCTCCAAAAGGGCGCTATAAAAAAATATTTTTGTTATTAATTTATTTGGCTTTTAGTAGTGCCATTTACCTATTTTTTGAAAATTGGAATTATCTCCATTAATAAAAAAGTTTTTATAATTTTTTTATAACAAATAATATATCGATCGATAGCTTATTAATACAGGGTGTCCCAACACTCCGTTATCGTAGAATTGTGACTTTGCCTTATAATTTAACAAAAAAAGTTTAATGCATGGTTATAGTTCTCTGAGAGCTGCACCTCTTCAAAATATTTTTACATATACCGGGTGACCCATTTAAATGCTATAGGCCACACTTGTATTTTTTTAAATGGAACACCCTGTATATTTTTATATATTTGGATTCCCCTTTCGAGAACGATTATAGTAATGTATGGTTTAATGGGTCTACCGTAGATTTGGACCAAGATACTGCGAATTTTAGAAAAATACAAGTCAACTTTACTTATCTGCTATAAAGTAACGAATTAACATTTTTGACTGCGGTTTGCATTAGAATAATTCTAATATCGGCTTCTTTCTAAAATATTTTTTAAAGTTGACAAAACAGCAATAATTGTGTCGTGTGGATCTCCAACGGAAAGTGTAATTTTTCTTAATTTTTTAAATGGGATAAAAGTTGAATTTTAAAAGTGAATAGATTTAGAAAATATTATATCATTAGAAAGCTTAGAAAAGGGGCTCTCTTTTGCTAAAATCGAAAATAGGGGGTGCCATTTAAAAAAAATGAAGAAAACTGACATTTTGCGTTGAAGACTCACATGGTCTCATTTTGACGTTGTATGTCGCTTTGAAAGATAATAAGAAAAAAAGACGATATTAGCATTATTTTAACTCAAACCTCGGTCAAAAATGTCAATTCGTTAAGTCACAACAGGCACGCAAAGTTGACTCGTTTTTAATATAAAATACGCATTATCTTGTCCCAGGTCCATGGTGGACCCATTAACCCACACATGACTATAATCGCCTTCGAAAGGGGAATCTGAATATGCAAAATATACAGGGTGTTCCATTTGAAAAAATACAAGTGTGGCCTGTAGCATTTAAATGGACCACCCGGTATATTTAAAAATATTTTTAAGAGATGAAGCTCTAAGAGAACTATAGTTATGCATTAAAATTTTTTTGTTAAAATCTACAGCAAAGCCACAGTTCTACTATAACGCAGCGTTGGGACACCCTGTATACTTAAACTAGTGACTTCTTGGATTTTCTTTAAAACCTTTGATTTGTTAATAATTAATAATAAACAAAAATTACTTTTAACCAGTTTTAAGTTGTATTCCTTTACTCTTAAATGGTTTTATGTAACCAATTCTACTCTTTACCTTAAGTAAAAATTATCAGCAAAAGATACAATACAATAATACAAGAGGGTCTAATAGAAAGTAATAATAATAATAATAATAAACTTTTATTTAGCTAAAGCTATCCGATACAGCAAGAAAATTTACATTAGTACCATCCAATTAAGACCTTGTGTCAATAACATAGTCCTTTAACAATTTTTTGAAATTTTAAACACTTTTACTTACTTTTAAATTCTCCGGCAAACTATTAAACATTCTCAGACCTTTAAAAAATACAGTTTCATTGACCTTACTGGTCCTAAACTGTTTAATATAAAAATTGTCCTTTTGCCTGGTATTATGAGTATGATTGTCTCCAATGTATGACACATGTTCAGAAATATTGATGGGCACTAGATTATGTTTAATCTTATATATAAATAACATTGTATTAAAATATATCCTCTCCTGCACAGACATCAAATTTAGTACATTTAACATACAGGGTGGTCACTTTTATCTTGCACACTATGGGCATCTCCTAAACGTTAAGAGTTACGAGATCGGTGAAATTAGAGAAAAGTTGCACAATTTCATGTCCTATTAGAAATAGAAAAGAAAATTACGATAGCTTGCTTGGTTTCTGAAATATCCTGAAAAAACTGAAAACTTGCATTTTCTTGTTTATCACATAACTCTCTTATTATTTATGGCATTGATATGAAATTTGGCAGGTTTACATAACTTGATACGAACTACAAATTAAACGCATTAAACTTTTTCTAAGCCTACTAGATCTCTGTGTTTTAATAGTCAACTTTTGATTTTCTTATGAGTGCCATGTTGAATTTTGGCATAAATAAATTGTATTTTTTATTCTGATTTCAACGATGTGTAATAATCTATGTTAAAAAAGAAAGATGGCGGCACACTCCATATTGCTTTTATTAAATCAAGTAGCCATGAAAAAAACACTGATAGAATTTAAAATGACAACTCGGGATAGCTTTTGTTTTAAAAAGTTTTGTTATATTTCAATTGTTTTTTCATGGCTAATACTTGATTTAATAAAAGTAATATGGAGTGTGCCGCCATTTTTGTTAAAACATCGAAAATTACACATCGCTGAAATGAGAATAAAATCTTCAATTTATTTATGCCAAAATTCAACATAGCGTTCATAAGAAAATCAAAAGTTGTCTATTAAAACATAGACATCTAGTAGGCTTAGAAAAAGTTTTATACGTTTAATTCGTAGCTCGTGTCAAGTTATGTAAACCTACCAAATTTCATATCAATACGTTAAATAATAAAAGAGTAATGTAATTAACAAGAAAATGCAAGTTTTCAGTTTTTTCAGGATATTTCAGAAACCGAGCAAGCTATCGCAATTTTCTTTTTTATTTCTTATAGGACCTGAAATTGTACAACTTTTCTCTAATTTAACCGATCTCGTAACTCTTACCGTTTAGGAGATGCCCATAGTGTGCAAGATAAAAGTGACCACCCTGTATAGCCAATAGAGGTATACCTGTTTGCTTTTAATATGGTTCTCATTGCTTTATTTTGCAAACACTGAAGTTCCTTTAATCGATAGGCAGGCAAACCAAACAATACAACAGAACATAAAAGAAGCATGGATTTATGTTTTGTTATACCGGCTTTTGTTTCAATTCTAGAGCAGCTTGATCCTCAATTTTTATTAACAAATTAGCTTATTTGAGTACAAAATTTAAAAATAAATACTCAAGTAACATACATTTTTGAAATCAGCAAAAAAGGTTCTATGAGATGGTGCTAAAACAAAAGATTGCGCCTATTTAAAAAACTAAAGTTGATGATGGTTCCAGAAATCCGAAACGTTTTACATCAAATGTGTTTTCGGAATCGGGTGTAGAATACAAAATGGCTTAGGAGAAGTTCGGTCAGATTTTAAAAATTTTTGATAATAAGGAAAATAAAGTCAAAAAACGAAATTTCGATTTTTTGTTTTTTTGTCAATAGTTCAAAAACAAAAGCAGCTAGGGCAGTTTTCTTTTCAGATCATTAATGGGCCTAAAATTCTGCAACTTTGCCCTAATTTAACCGTTTCTCTATCTCTTCAAATAAGCGAGATCCTCATGGTGCCGTATAACCCTGTATTCACAAGTGTTTTTTAAATTTAACAGCGCTCGGGCAGATACTCATTTTAGCTCCAAATAAGGTGTTACAGAAAATACTTCTGGTCAGTTATTTATGAACCGATTTCAAAAAAATTACGTTCATTTTGTAGATAAAGGGCCGCTCTTTAATTTACTCGGACAAAATTTTCATAAAAAATTTTCATGCAAAGATAGACGTGTTCAAAGTTGACGTTTCTTTAACTTAGTATTGCAGCGAATCAAGGTCAAATTCAAAAATTTTGTCCGAGTAAAATAATCATCCACATTTGTAGTTTGAAATAAAACAAGCCGCTTTCTAATATATTCAATATTAACTATTCTAGAGCAATTTATAGAGATGCATGTAAAGCGCAAATTTTCATTTAATTCCCTAATTTTACAGCGCCACAAAAACAACAGCAAGACACAGAACTACGACGTACATTCAAAGACAAAATGTGACTTAAAATAAAAATAAACTTAATAATTGTAATTACCAAGAAGTAGTTGTTTTGATAATAACATTTTTATAAGGTTGTTTTGTGTATTCAGCATTTCAAGCTTTATTCATGTATTAATTATGTGTTTATGACTCAGATTTCTTTAAAATTAGTTTTTAACTTTTTCCAATCCAAAAAAAAGTTGTTAAAATCGAGAAAAAAACAACGGATGTGGCCATAAGAGGAACTTTTTTCGTCCGTCAAATCTTGGAATTTTGTATTTTATTTATTAAAATTTCATTTATAGTCCAACAGAATTAGATATCTTACCTAACAAAATTAGGTCCGTATTGAGACCATTCTTAATATGTTAATTTGTACCTATACTTTAAGAATCCGATGAGTCCCGAGCTGGGTGACAGGCGCGCGCGTGAATTAATGGAATAAATGAAGGAAAAAAATGTTTGTGCGTAAATTTCTCGGAAAGGGTGCAACCCAGCGAAAAATTACTAGAGTACAATTTTATAGATGAAGTATTTTTACAAAACAAACATTCTATATAAAGTTTTCATTAGAGCAATGGTGTAACCACAAAATTCCTTTTAAGAAAGATATGTTTTCAAAAATAATTGCAGGCGAATCAATGTCGTACAAAATAATTGCACGCCGATGGTTGAAAAACTGTTTTACTCCTAGACGAACAATGATAAAATTACAAAAATAATTTCAATTTCAAGCTGAAGATTTTGGCTTTCATTTTTGTATATTTTTGATTTACTTTTGTTACGTCTTGTACTATTAAACAGCTAATGAAATTTTCTTTTTACCATTTCTTAAATAGTTGCAGATATTTTGTTGGATGAATTATTTTAGAAATTTTTCCTTAAGGCATATCGTTCCTTATGAATCATTTTTTAAAGTTATAGCATAAAAAATCGATTATACATTATTTTATAAAAGTGTAGTGACTTAAAACTTCTGGA
Organism: Malthinus seriepunctatus; assembly: GCA_963924605.1. NCBI lineage: Eukaryota > Metazoa > Arthropoda > Insecta > Coleoptera > Cantharidae > Malthinus > Malthinus seriepunctatus. Next base: position 50,400,476 of record OZ004600.1, read on the forward strand.
TTTTTAAAAACTGTCTGTCAGTTAATTTGTAAGTGGTGCAAACGGGCATTAACATTTTAATGACTAATATTTCAATGATATAATTTGTATAATGATATACAGTAAAACCCCGTTATAAAGTACCCCTTTATAACGTTTTGCTGGATATAACGGACTAAATCTTTGGCCCCATTTTAATATTTTGTCTATTTATTTAGTTTTTATTAGGGACTCCGTTTCTAAGGTAGGGGAGGTTGGACAAAACCGGGTACTGGTACTTAATATATAATGAGTTGTAAAACACTCATCTTTGGTAGGAAATGTTTTCGCGACTACTTGACAAGTTTAGAGACTACAGTAGTTTTGATTGTTCATAATAATTTTTTTATAGTACAGTCTCATTTCATATGAACAGCGTTTATTCTTAAAATGGGAAAGTACCCGGTTTTATCCGCCTAGTTGGGCAAAACCGGGTACTCATTTAAATTTCATAAAAATCAAATTAAAGTGGATATATTTATGATAAAACATACTTTACATGCTTAGGCATCGTATAGAACTGGATTGATACAATAAAAAATTATCTAATAGCGTTTTTGATTGAGACCGCACCGACCCGTCCGAAACAGAACCACTGCGCTTTTGCACCAGTTGAGTAATAATGAACAAAAAATTTTATAAAAACTTTTATTCAAGATTTGGCTAAAGCCGGGTACCTAACTACCAACTCGATTTTAGCAATCAACAGGGTACCTGGTTTTAGCCGCCCGTGCGTTAGTTAACAAAATGGCTCAAAATTTACACACTATGCAAAATTAACGAAAATTTTAGGTTAAACCAAAGCCATAATACTGCACTTTTGATCAAACTAATTACCGTCTAAATAAAGGCACTATCAGCAACGTAGGTAATTGGGTAATTGTCATACTAAATAGTAACATTTGTCAATGACTAATGATAAAGAATCAAAAAACGCGGTAAAACTGACAGGAAATGAACATTATAGGTACCACTTTTATTACCACCAATTATCTATGATGAGGTACGACTAGTAACGTTAAAATCCCCTAAATAATAGCATCCCCTAAGATATAATGACTGGTACCCGGTTTTATCCGACTACCCGGTTTTGTCGAACTCTCCCCTACTAAATTTTTTGGCCCCTGAGGGTACGTTATAACGGGGTTCTACTGTAATATGTACATAAATCTTGCATTGCAAGGGAAATAAACTTAAATTAAGTTAAAATGTATTAGTAGTTTTAGAACTTTTATCATGGTTGCGAATTCTTATGATTATGATATGAAAAATTTGAACTTTACAATTTTACATGCGTCTCTATAAATTACTCTATAGCTCTAATATTGAATATATTTGACAGCAGTTTATTTTATTTGAAATTTTAGTTTCACAGATAGGTACCTAATGAATAAATTGCTCGAGAAAAATTTTGAAATTTCATAGCTTTCATTGAATTCATAGCTAACTTAAGTCAACTTAAAAAACGTCTATCTTTGGAATTATATTTTTTTATTTAAATTGTTCCTAGTAAATTAAAAAGCTTTCTTTTGCCTACAAAATAAAGTTGGTTTTATTGAAATCCGTCCGTAGTAGGTAGTAGTAAACCGACCAGAAGTATTTTCTGTAGGTGACACCTTTTTGTTTTTTTAAATAATCTCTAAACTAAAACAATAATTACCATTAAATAAAAATACGATCCGTATTTCCTATGTATAGGGTGATTTCTACACCGGACTGTACTTCTACTGAATTTCACGTGTCACCAAATGTTAAGATCACGCCTCCTAGCTTACTCCCGTCACACCTCATCCCGCAAATTTAAAAGATTCTTGGATGCCCGAGCGCTGTTAAGATGCCGTTTTCATCTAATGTACAATACTTTAAAACTTGGCTATTTATTGCATCTCGTATATTTAAATCCCTTGATGAATAAGGACACTTGACCTCAATAATCTAGTCTTCACCTATTAATCCGTCTGGTGAGGCGGCCAAAAACGGTTTTTCTTCATCGATGAAGAGGCCCCATTTTTCTACAACCAATGCAGATTCTTGTTCAAATGAGCGTATGGCATTTTCTTCGTTCTCAATGCCATACGCTAAAGGTTTGGACATGGCAACAAGCGAATACGCCGGATGCAAAATGCTTTTTACTGTGTTGGCAGTATTAGTTTCAAATCTCATCTTACATATTTTTCCAAAATTACTAGCCGTCAACCTCGTAGATCCGTGTTTATGCCACTCTGGATTTGTATTTTGTCCAAATGTGGCTGTTTGAATTTCTGCCATATTGACGTTCGATAAACTTTCCAAAAAGATTTTTTCGGCATTTTCAAAATCCTCTTTAGACATATCGTCTTCCTCGTCTTCCTGTGCGACATTGCCCCCATAATCTGAATCGACCTTATTATTTTTCTTTCTGCTCATTGCGAAGCAAACACTCCAATATCTCCTTGTGTTAAAGAGGAGAGAATATTGAAAATAAATAAGCCTTTCGTGTTACAACTAATTACTGCTGCGTAACATCGGCCCTCATATGACCCCTTGAGAGAATAATTAATTCTTTTACCCCCCACGAACTTGTTGACGATCGAGTTAAAACATTCTGCGGCATTATTATCTACGTCTATAAGAAGACTTGCAGATAAATTAGCCACTCGATTTAGGCATTGACAAAAAGGCTCAAATAAAGGGAAATTATTTATAGTACAGGGTCTATCGGTTTAAACCTGGAAAAACGACATATGTGGCTGTAAATTTACAATTAGCTAGCCTTAAGAGTCTACATAAAGACACAAAAAAGTTTACCACTCCTAGGGGTGTGCAACATGAAGTAATTGTGCCCTCAACATTCAAAGAATATTAGCTCGAAAAGAAATGAGAATTTCGAAATTCTGATAAGGCTATTTAATAGAGCATGGAATTCAGAACAATTTATAAAGCTATAAAAAATTTTGTACTAATAGTACTTTTCCAGAAAAACGCGATGAAAGACAAATAGGGATAAACAGTTAGAAATCTGAAAATTGGAAATTTTCAAGCGTAGTGGCTCTCTAAAATGTTTGCCATTTTGTAATTAATTGTGAGATCATTTTTGCGTCTAAGTTTTTGAAAAGAAGATGGCTTTAGCTTTAAATTGATGTGGTTATTTTTTAATTAATTTATTTTTATCATCACTGAAATTGTATAAAAGTTACTAGAAGTTTTCTTTTTCATTTTTCTGACGACTCTTTACAAATTAATGTACCATAAGCTACAGAGAGCTCAAAATTAAAAAATATTCTGGATATGTGTTCTATAATATATTTGTAATGACATCATGCTACTAATCATGTTAAAACAATTCTCAGTTTTAAAAAAACACGTCTTAAATATTTCAACTTTTTTGAATTTTATTTTTTTCTTGTAATTAAATTTTTAAAAGGCTGCGTAAGATAGAAAAATGTAATTTTCAAAAAAATAAATATATGGTTTTGTAGGTAATTGATCGTGCTTTCAAATGATGTACTTGGAATTTATTCTACTTCATGTGTTTTCTATGAAATTAAGATGAAGTGCGCGCGTCTCAAAAAGGGCACTTTTTTCGTAATATTGACGGCATTTTTTATGTGAACGTTATATCTTAAAAACGTTTGCGGAGAATGAAAGAGGATATTTCAACGTTTCAGTTCATCATACTGAATATTGATTTCTGCCTACCTGTTCCGAAAAAAGAACCCCGAAAACACTGTTTTTTCGATGATCCCGAACAAATGGCAAAAACAAGCTACATTTCGAAAAGCAACATATGTGGCTGAAAATTTGAAATAAGCTAGTATTGAAAGCCTAGAAAAGAAGGCAAAAAAGTTTATCACTCCCAGAGGTGTGCAACATTGAATAACATTGAATATAGCGGGACAGAAGTCTGTTCATAGTGGGACAATCAAAAATTAGTGACATTATTGTATTAATAGAATTTAAATAGGCATGTGCATAGTGAGACAATTAAAAATTAGTGACATCACAGTATGAACAAAATTTTAAATAGGTATGTGATCGAAAAAGGTGGTAAAAAAAATATAGGCGACTATAAAACAGGTGTTTTATTACATGTACAGGTATACAAATTTACCTACTCTATGTTGTAACAAGAAAAGTCAAAATCGAAACGCCATTGCTTGGCAACTCGTTCAGTGCCACCGATCATAAAAGGCACGGGAAGTTTTGTGACGATGTTTTCTTTTAAAATTAAATCTTCATCTTTTTTTTCCGGATACAAAAATTTATCGTTTTGAAAAAATTAACATGATATTCATCAGTTTCAATTTTCTCTACTTGCCCAACGTAATATTTAATTCGTTTTTTTAAAGGATACTTAACAAGAACAAAATCTCTTTCTTCTATTTCAGGACTTATTTCCGCTGGGAATTCATCTGAAATATCAGTATTGTCATCGCATAGTTCTTTTATAGGCACATCGCTGTCACTGGAGTCGTCGAATAAATTTTTTGTAACAGCCTTCATCTTTGCTGCTTTCTCCGATTTTCTTGTCTCTTTCATTCGTTTTTCTTCCTCAAGTCGCTTTTTTTCTTCAATTATTGGCGTGTTAGTTAAAATCGTAGACGTAACCTTTTTTCTTTTCTGATTATTTTTTCTAACGGTAGCTTTTAAATGTGGTCTTATAGCTTCTGGAGTCACTGTACTCTTTTTAGGGGTTAATTGAGAAGGCACTGAATTATTTTTTTGTGATAACTGTATGTTCCGATTTGTCATAATTCCAGAGCAACTTGGTTGGGGATTATCTAAAGGCACTGACAAAACATCTCTTTCAGAGTCGCCCCTATCGTGTTCTTCAAAAGACTGTTCACGATCAGTTACAAATGAGCAAAGGAAATCAGAGTCCTTGAATATTTCTGAGTTTAGAGGACAAATTCCTGTATGTTCAAATCCTTTAATTATATTGCTTGGTGTAAAAGCACTTGGAAAAGATTTTCCAACAATTTCTGCAATATTATATAATGTAATTGGAACACCGGCGTGATTCAGCATCCACTCGTCCATGGCTTTATTGTAGTAACACTTAAATGGTCCAAAACAAGTCACATCAAGCGGTTGGAGTTTGTGACTGCAGTGTGGAGGTAATGTAAGCAACACAATACCATTTAGCTTACAATACTGCAATACTCTCACATCGGTGTGGCTTTCGTGGTTATCCAAAATCATTAATATTTTGTTTTCTTCACTACAATGTACTGTATCGGCAACATGCTTTAAAAACTCTAAAAAGTTTCTTCCTGTCATCCAACCAGTAGAATGTGCTTCCCCTTTGGCGCCGGGTGGTGCGCCATTGAGCATGTGCTGTTTAAAGTTTTTTCGGGGGAAAATAAAAAATGGCGGCACAAATGTACCGTTTGCACAGATAGTTGCACACATTGTCACTAAAATTCCTCTTTCGGCGCTTGTTACTTACCGACTTGTTTTTGGCCACACGGAGCTATTATTTTAGGAGGTCTGTGTACAGTTGTGACTGCAGTTTCATCACAGTTAAATATTTGATTTGCATTAAAACCATGTTTTTTAATCACTTGGTGTAAGTTGTCAAAAAATATTCCAACATTGTGTTTGTTGAAACTGGTTGCGCGGCTTAAGCTTGTTGCTTCTGGAGTACGTAAACTTATATTGTGTCTAGCTCTAAACAATGTTAACCATTCTTCTCCTGCACATTTATTTGCATTCCAAGACTGTGGAATCACCTTTTCATTCGAGATTGCAAATCTGTAGGCGAATAATCGTGTTTCTTTTGCAGATAAACCATAACACATATGTGATGCTGTAATTAAGTACTCTGTTAGCAACTGTTCTTCATCATCTGAAAATATTTGAGAAAACCCATGTTGTCTTTCAAAGCTAAAGTTTTCCTTGCGTTGCTCTTCGGTATTTCTATATTTCATAACATATCTATGCAAAGCCGATTTGCTAACCTCATATTGACAAGAGGCTTCTCTGACTTTAATTCCATCATTAATAACAGCTAATACTGCTCTCTTCAATTTTTCTGCATTTTGCTTGTGATTTTGTTTACTATCTTTGCAAGCTTTGGCATTTTTCCGAGGTCTTTTTTTCTTCTCCATGTTCTGTAACCAAAAAGGAACACTGAAACCTTTACCTACTGCATTTTTTCATTTATTTGGTAGATTTCATATGGCAACTAAATGGAATGTTGTATAGTGGGACAGAGCCGTTTGTTGTATAGTGGGAGAACAAGTTTGTCCCAGTATACAACACCCTATCTCGTCCCACTATACACGGTATACGCATTTTTGGTTATGACCAAATATTTGCAACATAGCTCTAAATAAAATTAATAAATCTTGCTACTCACTCTATAAACACTAGATCCCACTTATTCTTAATTAGTACACAATCGAATTTTAATTCTTAACATTAATATTGAGCACGATGTTGGTAGACACTAAAAAACTTCGATATTACTTATACACCTTAAGACGGTTAATACTCGACTGACCAGTTTGATGCGAATTAGTCATAGCTGTGATTTACCGACGGTATGGGTATATAACGCTCTCTATGGCTCATAAGTTTAAACGCTTTATTTTCCGCGAAAAATGGATTGTCCCACTATACAACATGTCCCTCTATACAACAGCTTCCCCTATATACACCTCGAGAGTAATGCTTTTTCCCCTCAGCGCTTTGTAGGGCCCTCGGGCTTCGCCCTCGGGCTCCAAACGCACCTCGGGTAAAAATCATGCATTTTACTCTCTTGATTTATAATCTACTATTATTTTTGCTTGTAAAATGCGATTCATCGATGTCGAAATGCCTTCTGTGAAGTTTTTATTTCAAATTTGGAAATGGGTAATAATAATTTAGTGCCAAATCTGTACTTTAGGGTGGATGAACAATTTCTTCGAAACTGCATGACGTCACGGCACTCATCGCAATTGTTTATCTTGCGAACAGATGCATTGTTTTTCAGTAAGTTTAAATTTGGCCAATTTTCCTTCCCTTTTTGATTTAATTTTTTCTATTAATCGATGTAAACTATCAGCGTCGTATGCGCCTGTTATGGTGGTACCTTTATTTTTGCAATCAATTAAAAGAATTCCCTCAGAATCCCAAAAGATTGTTGTCATCACTTTTCCAGCAGAAGACGAAACTTCCTTCAAATTCAATTTTTTTTAGGATGGACCACCCTTTAAATGTCACTCCATAGACCCATGCTTCGATTAAAATCATAAAATTGAACCCAAGATTCATCTCCTGTGCCTATTTGGTTGATAATAGGTCGAATTAAAAAAAAATTCGACAAAATTCAAAAATCCAAAATTCAAAATTATCATTTTGTTGATTGCGACTAAACTACTTGATATAATTGCATACAATTTTTCGTGTATGCTTGTAAATAAAAAAGGGCATTAATTACAAAAAAGAAATAAAAATGGGCTCCTCCTTCTGTCTCATTCCGCGAACTTAATAATCTCCTCTCGTATATCCAGCTTCGTTCAACGACTTAACACTGACGTTATAAATAACCGGTTGCTTACAACATACCACTGAATATCAACAATTCTACGACCCGTTAAAACATTGGTTATTTTTTCTTCAGAACCAAGCTCTGTCCAGAACACATCATCTACAAACGTGTCGAAATTTTCTGATATGGAGGAATTTGTAGACGTTTCTTCTATGTTTCTCGTAAAAATTTTCGTAGAACCTTTTCTTTTTTTGAAACTATATTTCGCGATCTGCTTTCGACTTTTTATTTTGGTACAGAGTTCAAAATTGCTTTTGTTACCCATTGTAAAAGATAAAAAAAACACTATGTTTGTATTGAAAAATTTGGAAATTAATATATGTATAATATTCTAACTCACAATTCACTTAAAACGCACTGAACGACAGAATCAAGAATACTAAACTAAATCAAAAAAGTTAGGAGATATCTACTTAGTTTTGAATAATGGGAAACTAATGAGTAGAGCACGGATTTTAGGACGTTAAAAATGTGGAAATAGGCGCCTATTTAGGCTATAATATTAACAAAAATAGGCACAATAATTACAATTTAGGCAGTTTAAGCAAACCATATTTTTTTACGTACAAATTCAAATTCAATATTTAAAAAATAATTATTAATGTAAAAAAGCTCAAAGTTCAAAATGTGCATTGGTATAGCACACTTAAGTATTTCTCTAAATTTTCTACAGTAAAACAAGTAAGCTTCTCAGTTGATACGGATTTATAGGCTGAAAAGGACCGTTGCACGTCAAGAACAAGAAGTGATGAAACAAAACTTGAAAATACTTGTATTAGAGTTGTCGGAATCAAATTTTCTCCATTTAAAATTCTAGCAAAATCTTGCACCTACTTTGCTGCAGGGTTTTTCAACACCACGTTATTAAATTTTTCATATGTCAACTTTCAGACTCCCCCTAATAAAAAATTAATACCATATGTGAAAGTATTTAAATCTACCTAACTCTTGTTAGTAGAGATAGCTTTTATTTACAGCCCTTAAGTATTTAAAAGTAAAAGTCTTTTGTGCAGTTTACAAAAAAGGGATAAGGGATTATTAAATCATTTCAAAAGAGCCTGACCTACATTAAACTCAAATTAATATTATTTATATTTACCATTTTACTGCAAACTGTTCAAAATAGCTGAGTGTCTTGTATGGGAAAGTTGCTGGAAAACATGATTGTTTTTTACACCTTGTAACCACTGTTTAACTTTCCGGTTTGCCTGTGCAGGCGGCCAGCACAGACCAAACCGGAGCGTGTGGACACAGTTCAGGCGGCCTGCACAGGCCAAACCGGAGCGTGTGGACAGCATTCAGGTGGCAAGCCTGTGTGTGAAGACGAGCCTTAACTCTCATATATTATTTTATTTTAGGCATTTCTTTAACTTTTTAGTATATCAAACACTGTAACGAAACGAATAAACCATTTAACACATGCGTCGCCTAGGATACCGATAAGAGGCAGCTGATATGCGCCCAAGCAATATACAGTGTGATTGAAAAAACGTGATAATGCAGATTTCTTGGTTATTATTAAAGATAGAAAAAAAACTTGTTCAGGTAACTTATAGTACTCAAGAAGCTTGTTATTTTGGTCAATTCAAAAGTATCAGTGAAATTAAAACAAAAGAGTAACATTAGTTAGGTTCATTTTTTTAAATGGAACGTGTAGATTTTTTTCTAGATATTCTTCAAGAGTATCAAATTCTCTTTACAGTGATACTAAATAACAATACAATATTTGAAAAAAGAAAGTCGTAATAAGGTTTTAAAAAATGAATCTAGCAACCCTTATAACCATAGCATAACAATCGAAACAGTCGTTATTTATTTGTTTTAATACTTATGCAACGTGATAGTAGATGTTTCTGTATTTTTGATTTAGTAAACTCAAAAATAAAATAGAAAATGCAGGTTCGTATTTAAAATTTTAGAGTTGATGATGGTATTTCAAAACCGAAACGTTGTTTCAAAAATCTAAAATTGCCGTCTTGTAGAGACAAGAAAGATGCAGTGAAAATGTGTGTTTAGTTTTCTGCTATCTTTAAAAACAACTTCAGAAAAAAATAAATAAGATTTTCCGAAAATTCTTTTTTTTTCATAAATCTCGGGACCTAATGGAAATTTTTTAATTTTCTTTTTTTAATATTATTTGCTATCCAATTACACAACTTTGCCCCCATTTAACAAACTTTGTATCTCTTATAGTTTCCGAGATTCCCATGTTGGCCCTCGAATTTGAATAACCCTGTATATGGTGTTCCATTTAAAAATCAGAAGTTTACTTCATTTCCTGCGTAATCGGAAGTGACAGAATTTTCACAAGTAGTAAAACAATTGCAATTTATGTGAATATAATCCACACCAAATTTCATTTTGATATGCTGATAAATAACGGAGTTATAAGAGTGTTCCAAACCCCTGTGTCACCAGGTATATTGTTGTTGCCATATTGAGAAGTCATACCTCTCCCTCCGTATTCCTTATACTATAGGATATATTTTTGTAAATATTATACAGGGTGTTAGGATATTCCTTGGCCAACGGCTTACACATGATTCTTCAGGTCAAAATAGTACTACAAGTTCCTATAACAAAAAGTCCAAAGCCCACTAATAACAAAGTTGTGTAGCCTCAAAGTTGAGTTTTAAAATTTTTATTTATGTCACAGTTACTTTAGATGTTAACGAATTTTTTTCATATTTACACATTTAATAAGTATTATAAAGCCTCGCATAAGAAGTAGAAATTTTGAAAATATGTCATCAATAAAGGGCCCTTAACCTGAAACCTAAATTTAATTTTTGCCCTAACTTTTTTGTTTGTTCTATTTTCGATTATTTTTCTATGAAATTTGGAAGATTAGATAAAGTTATAAAAATAAGGTACTCTTCTTTCAAGTTAATAAAGTTAACCATTTCATCAGAAATCGCCTTCAAAAATTTAAATTTTAACCACTTTTACTCAATTCTTAATAATCGAGTTACCCAGATCAACTAAAAACGAATAAAACAAAATTTCCAAACCGTAAATAATCGGTTTTTAAACTTTTTTGCACCCAAAATGAATAATTATACTTCAATTGAGCAACGAGACACGATTTTTTTCTTATGGAATGGCACGAGGAAATTCTAGACTAGCTCGTCTTTTGTACGAATAAGCTTTTCCAAATAGCACACCAACACAGTATCCAACTGAAAAACTTTTGTTAACGTTTACTGACGACTTGGAGAATTTGGTCAGCTTGTCAACCCACGCACAGATTGTGGAAGATCCAGAACTTCGTGGTCCTGGAGTATAGAAAAGAATTTTGGACGCGGTGGAAAGTGATCCAAGTTTAAGTGCGATACAAAGTGCCATGCTAGAACAAAATATTTCAAACGCAACAATTTGGGAAATTTTGCAGGAACATTTGCTCCAACTATGTCACGTACAGAAAACTTTTGGGTTGACAAACTAACCAAATTCTCCAAGTCGTGGGTAAACGTTAACAAAAGTTTTTCTGTTGGGTGCCGTCCTATTTGGAAACGCTTCTTCGTACAAAAGACGAGCTAGTCTAGAATTTCCTAGTGCCATTCCATGAGAAATAAATCATGTCTCGTTGTACAATTGAAGTATAATTATTCATTTTGGATGCAAAAAAGTTTAAAAACCGATTATTTACGTTTTGAAAATTTTGTTTTATTCGTTTTTATAGTTGATCTGGGTAACTCGATTATTAAGAATTGAGTAAAAGTGGTTAAAACTCACATTTTTTGAAAGCGATTTTTGATGAAATGGTTAACTTTATTAACTTGAAAGAAGAGTACCTTATTTTTATAATTTTATCTAGTCTTCCAAATTTCATAGAAAAATAATCGAAAATAGAACAAACAAAAAAGTTAGAGCAAAAATTAAATTTAGGTTTCAGGTTAAGTGCTCTTTATTGATGACATATCTTCAAAATTTCTACTTCTTATGCAAGGCTTCATAATACTTATTAAATGAGCCAAATATGAAAAAAATTCGTTAACATCTAAAGTAACTGTGACAAAAATAAAAATTTTAAAACTCAACTTTGAGGCTACACAACTTTGTTATTAGTGGGCTTTGGACTTTTTGTTATAGGAACTTGTAGTACTATTTTGACCTGAAGAATCATGTGTAAGCCGTTGGCCAAGGAATATCCTAACACCCTGTATAATTATTATAAATATTTTTAGTCTTTTATAAAATAATGACATCTCTGTTTTGACCTTGCAGCTTTCAATTAAAAAATGTAATCCACCTCTGGTCTGGTGGTGATGCACCTCATTAACAAATTTCAATTTTTTAGACAAGTATTCAGGTTTCCTAATTTAATTTTACACACATACATAATGGTCCTGTACATCACTCTTTGTTCTATGGTCATCAAATCTAATAGTTTTAACATGTCTTTAATAGGTGTATATCGACTACATTTTATTATGATTCTCATAGCTTTATTTTGCACAATCTCAATTTTTTTGTAGTTGATCCTTATTCAATGTTAATAACAAACAATGGACTTGTGCAACAACAATTTAGTAAACGTGCTCAAATTCCTACCTATTCTACCAAGAAAAATAGTTATTTGTTTTATAAGGAGACAAAGTGACGTTTTGTGTGACAAGACTGTGTTTGGCTGAAGAGCGAGCGTAGCGAGCGAGTCAGGCAATACAGGCGAGTCACACAAAACACTTTGACTCCGTATAAAACATTAAATTTTTTCTGCAAACGTAAAGCGTAAAACTGAAAATTTTGATTTTTGAAAGAGCACCATCTCTTGTCAATTACTTGTAGTTCAATTGTCAAATATTTTTTAAAATTAACTTAAATTTGTAAAAAAAAGCTAATTATTAAAAGCAACGAACTAATTATAAAGGAAAATTTAAAAAACATTAAATTGTTTACATTACAAATGCTTAAAAAACATTTTTTACGTTAAAAATAAAAATAATGTGCGGTTAAGATTTTACTTTTCCCTCCTAGACAGACAAAAATTACTTTTCTGACAATTTTTCCTGCCTCGGCGGGAAAGTTAAACTTCACCGTTACCTATTGAGTGACACAAAGGCGACTTTTTCTGACGTTTGAAGAATAGTATATTATAATACATGTGTATAAGAAAGACTTTATCGCATTAGCGACGACAATTACAAGCACGAGCTTGCGAGTGCTTGTAACGGCGCGTATGCGATAAAGTCTACTTATACACGAGTATTATACGCTATTTTTTATTATAATTGCAACTAAAACCTCTATAAAAGAGAAAAAATCTGTATTTAAAATTTGAAAATTAAGCGTGCCGATTTTGGATATATTTGTTGCCACAGAGATGCTTTGTGTTTACATTGGAGAACAACAGTCACACAACAGTTAATATTATTGTTGTTACCTAGACGACTTTATAGAGCACTTGTGCAATAAAGATAAAAAAATGTTTTTTTATTATACTTGCATTATAATCTGCCAATTTCACACTAAAAAGCGTTCATAAAATCGTCTTTATAGCACAAGTGTTCTATAAAGTCGTCTAGGTAACAACAATAATATTAACTGTTGTGTGACTGTTGTTCTGCAATGTAAACACAAAGCATCTCTGTGGCAACAAATATATCCAAAATCGGCACGCTTAATTTTCAAATTTTAAATACAGATTTTTTCTCTTTTATAGAGGTTTTAGTTGCAATTATAATAAAAAATAGCGTATAATACTCGTGTATAAGTAGACTTTATCGCATACGCGCCGTTACAAGCACTCGCAAGCTCGTGCTTGTAATTTTCGTCGCTAATGCGATAAAGTCTTTCTTATACACATGTATTATAATATACTATTTTTTTTCATTTTGTTTAGTACATATTCAAAGTGATTCTTGAACGTCAACCTATCATCAATTATCACTCCTACTTAAGGTACTTAATTTCTTCCACTCTTTCTAACATTAGGTTATTTATGTGAATAGTAATATTTTTATTTTCCATTTTTATTATTTTTTTATTTTTTTTAGTACCATACAGTGACCTCAGTAGTGACTTCAGAACACACGGCCTTTATACTTTATTTTATGAAAAGAAATTTCTGCACAGTGCGGGAAAACATTTTCCAGACATGGCCAGATCTGCCTCCGAACCGACATATAAATTATTCAATGTAATTGAAGATTGACAAAGAGGTGCGTGCGAGAGGGAAACAGTGCGTGCAAAAGGAACAACTAAATACATGATTCGGAGCCTGCTGTTAAAGATACATCCCTTTTATATTCATTTCTCGTTTCTATGGCATTTTAATTGTGAATTTTCTATTTTTTGCAATCGTCACACTCACGATCAGTATTTTTCTTGTCATGTTTTGAGTTTTTGGAGTGAAGATCAAAGGTTTCACATTGGCAACATTCCTCATGACCTAGCACAGCAAATGATATATTCATCCTAGCTACTTGTTGACGGTAAAGTTCGTATGAAATATTCCATCCTATGTGCTTTTGTAGAAAATCTTTATGCATTAGTTTAATGTTAATCACTTGGCAGATATTTGCGATTGGGTGCGTGCTCCCTTCTATAACACAAGGCGACACTGATATTTTTTTATGGATTAAACTGTACTTAATCGAAAGGGTATGCATATTGAAGTTCGAAAATAAAAAAAAAAATTTTTTTACGAGTTGTTTTTGAGATAATCCACAATTTGTGATTTTTTGACCATCTTACCTGATTACCAAGGAAAAACTTGGTAATCAGTAAAAATCGATATGATTCTTCTGAGGTGGTTAGTTGCCCCTCTCTCGATGATGACGCACCCTTAGCTTTTTGTTTTTAACTTTTACTGATTACTAGAGGGCGGATTTTAGGCTCTTAAAAATTGAAAAAAAAGCCTCATAAATAAGCCACAAAAAACTCGAATTAGGCATTAACCTTTTTAAAATAGGCACTAACCTTTTCAAAATAGGCAGTTACGTTTTTAATAATTTTTTTTCTAAAAGAAACGTTTTAAACGAAATTTCACATTTTAACAAGCTTTTATTATATAAGAGTACGTATAAAAAACGTTTTAAACAAAACTTATAATTATACAAATGCAATAACAAATTTATTACATACAAGTATGTAAAAAAGAGGTTTCAAACAAAATTTAAGATTTTACAATTTTACACACGAAATAACAAATTAAAAAGTTTATTTTATACAGGTACTTAAAGAGGTCCAAAATTTAATATCGTTGACTAAACTGCAACACCTCGTATATAATGCGATTTTTAAGCAAAATAGGATTCATCTTCACCTATTGGTGAAACTTAAATCAAACTTCTCCTATGCATTCAAAAACTTGAAACTGCCAAATTAATGAAAAGCGAGTTATTGTCATGTAAATCATCTCATTTCTGAAGATAGGATAGTAAAGTGTTCAAGTTTTTTGTTTCCTATTTAAAAAAAAAAGGAAATTGGAGATACGAGGTTTTGCAGTTTAGACGACGATATATTGAATTTACTCCTGATGCGTATTTGCATCTTAATTATTGCATTGCAATATACAGGGTGTCCCAGCACTCCGTTATCGTAGAATTGTGACTTTGCCTTATAATTTAACAAAAAAAGTTTAATGCATGGCTATAGATCTCTGAGAGCTGCACCTCTTAAAAATATTTTTACATATACCGGGTGATCCATTTAAATGCTATAGGCCACACTTGTATTTTTTTAAATGGAACACCCTGTATATTTTTATATATTTGGTTTCCCCTTTCGAAAACGATTATAGTAATGTATGGTTTAATGGGTCTACCGTAGATTTGGGCCAAGATACTGCGAATTTTAGGAAAATACAAGTCAACTTTGCTTATCTTCTATAAAGTAACGAATTAACATTTTTGACTGCGGTTTGCATTAGAATAATTCTAATATCGCCTTCTTTCTAAAATATTTATCAAAGTTGACAAAACCGCAATAATTGTGCCGTGTGGATCTCCAACGCAAAGTGTAATTTTTCTTAATTTTTTAAATGGGATAAAAGTTGAATTTTAAAAGTGAATAGATTGAAAAAATATTATATCATTAGAAAGCTTAGAAAAGGGGCTCTCTTTTCCTGAAATCGAAAATAGGGGGTGCCATTTAAAAAAATGAAGAAAACTGACATTTTGCGTTGGAGACTCGCATGGTCTCATTTTGACGTTGTATGTCGCTTTGAAAGACAATAAGGAAAAAGACGATATTAGCATTATTTTAACTCAAACCTCGGTAAAAAATGTCAATTCGTTAAGTCACAACAGGCACGCAAAGTTGACTCGTTTTTAATATAAAATACGCATTATCTTGTCCCAGGTCCATGGTGGACCCATTAACCTACACATGACTATAATCGCCTTCAAAAGGGGAATCTGAATATGCAAAAATATACAGGGTGTCCCATTTAAAAAAATACAAGTGTGGCCTGTAGCATTTAAATGAATCACCCGGTATATTTAAAAATATTTTTAAGAGATGAAGCTCTAAGAGAACTATAGTTGTGCATTAAAATTTTTTTGTTAAGGTCTACAGCAAAGCCACAGTTCTACGATAACGCAGCGTTGGGACACCCTGTACTGCAATTAAATATTGTTCTAGGTTTGGTGTAGTAAACCTAGTTCTTTTTTCCGTTAATATATTTTTTAGCCAAGAGAACGACCTCTCTACATCACAGGAAGTAATTGGAGCGTATTTATATTTACACCACATTTCGTTAACGTTTTCTGATTTTATTTCATCTCCAGCCAAAACTTGCGCAATTTCAACCATACTTGTATACCCAGAATTTTTTGTCAGCAAGTGCTGTAACTTAGTAGACGCTCTTTTGGCCACCAGACCAGGAGCTGCCTGTATTTTTAGAAAAACATTATCTACAATTTTCATTGATTCCACTAGAGGTATTCCTATTGTCTCTAATTGTTTAATACTTGTCACTAAAATTTTGAAATTAGTTTTAATATACAACAATTTTTGTTGTACTGTGGGATTTTTAAAATATTCCTGTGATTTTTGAATAGCCATTGAAGCACTCGAATCAAAAGTCATAACAACCTGAAAGAATATTTGACTGTATAAATTAGATTTCTAAAAAATTTTGAAATTAACTTACTTCTTTTATTTGATCAAAATAGTCACAATAAAATATTGCTGCTTCAATCCATGTACCCCACCGAGTCAACACAGGCTCGGGTGGTAATGGGATATTTGGTAGTGTATCTTTGTAAACCTGAACTCGCAACGGAGCTTTTACAAATGTTTTTTTAACGTTGCTTATTAAGCCATTCACCTCTTCGTATTCCTGCCGGATTACTTCACAAACTAAATTGAGACCATGTGCCAGGCAGGTTACATGAACAAGATTTCCATAAAAAATTTTTAAATTGTTTCCAGTTTTTACCATATAGGCTTGCCCCATCTGTTAAGAGTAACCGGACTTTTTCGTGTTGTATACCGGTGGGCCACAAAATTCCTATAATTTAATTAATATAATTAATAATTATATTAAATTGTGAAGCATAAAAACGTTGAACTTACCAAGAGATTCGTTTATAAAACGAGTTACCGTAATATTGTTTGTTTTGTTTAGTTCTTTAGAACACAATAAATATGGAATACTGGGCTCATCTTCTGACAATTTTCCGACAATAAGGTTGGCAATGTATCTACCATTTCGATCGGTGGTCTCATCAACGGCCACCCAAATATTGTGTTCGCCAATATTTGTACGAATAGTTGTTAATGCCTTTGTACAAATCGTACAATTAAATTAAATTTTAATGAATTTACAAATTAACTTACATTACTATAGCACTTTGGAATGTAATTTTTCCGAAGAGTGGACTCCTCCGGAATTTTTCTTTTCAAATACTTTTCTAGAAATTTTTTTAAAGACTCATTCTTTAATTTAGAAAGGGGTATGTTTGCGCCAATAAACGCCTGGCACATATCCGTGAAAAAAATATTGTTATCTAACTCCACCGAACTTCCAGCTAAAACAGTTTGTCTTGGTGTTTTTTTTATTTTGATTTTATGGATTTTTCCTTCAATGTGTTGATGAAGGTGGCATTTTTTTTGACATGTAAACTACATAAGAAAAATTGAGTTAATTAAATATTTTTTTCTTCAAACGTCAAAAAAAGTTGACATTTTATTACTGAACAAGTAAGGTTAAAGTCTACTTTTAAATCCTAGGAGGACCTCCTCGGAGGTCAAAGTAAATTCTAACCTTAAATATTTACAACAAATTGTAACCTAAAATGATGTTACTAAGCATTAATGTAAAAAGCTAATGTTTTTTAAATTTTATTTTATAATTTGTTCGTTGCGTTTAATAATTAGCGTCTTTTTACAAAGTAACGTTAATTTTAAAAAAATATTTGACAACTAAACATCAAGTAATTAACAAGAGATTGCGCTTTTTCAAAAAGCTTTATTTTTGATTTTTATAAGTTTTACTTTTGAAGAAAAAAACTAAATGTTTCATACGGAGTAAAAGTACTTTTTTTTAAAAAATGACACTTTTACTCCTAATAAAACAAACTACTCTTCTGAAGAAACTGAAACAATTTTTAAAATTGCTACAGCCTGTTTCACTTTACATGCAGACATCTCATGTTATGTTTATTTATTATTTTTATTCAAATTAAGTTAATCATTTAAAAAAAAGCATTATAAATAATAGAAAATATATTAAGAAAATTAATTACACTAGGTACTTAGTAAATGTAGTTAATATTCTTTACTTACCACTTTAACACATGCTTTACAAAATACTTCGTCTAAATTATGTAGTTCAAAATTTTCTTTTTCGTTGGTTAACAGCGATAGCCACTGTTTGATTTTTAATTTTGAGGACGTTTTTGGTTTTGGCATTTCGCCGATGTTGATGAACAAGAACAGATAATTATAATTTAACACTACTATAATTTAATACAGCTTGTTGCAAGAACAAAACTACACTAAAGTAAAACATTTTTAAAATGTATTATTTTAAAACAACCCGGCTGCATTAAAAACTAACGCAAATCTATGATTTACTACCCACTATCTAACAAACTTGCTATCACCGGATGCACCTGAGGCGGCACTATGCGAATATAAAGAATTAATTTAGTACCTAAATTTTTTAATAATAAAATAAAAATAATTTTAAGCAGATAGATTTAAAATTCCTCAAAACAACCAGTTTATTTTAGGCCAGATTTATTTACTTTTTAGGCAACTATATTTGAGTTTTAGGCGCTTATTTCGAAATTTCTCAATTTTAGGCATTTTAGGCACTAACAAAGGCACGTCAAATGATTCATTTTTTTGCGAATCGTACTTATCTATTGTTTAATTTTATTTATCTAGATTAATACCGAAAAGGCAATTGCCCTAGAATCCGCTCTCTACTGATTACCAAGTTTTTCCTCTCATCAAGAAAAGCATATTCCATAAATTTCGTTGTTCCATCACTTTTAATTCCAAAGTTACGCTTATTTATCGAATTTTTTTTGAAGAACTTCAAAGCGCTGTAACTTGGTAGGCAAACAACTTTGGACTAAGGTAAATTCGGTTTTATCACTCTATTTTGAGCTCACAAATCACCCACTTCAAGGAACGGAGGCTTATGCCGGACATCCTGTATACAAATCTTTTTTTTGTTTTTAATCTTTAGCTTCATATTTTATTGACTCGTAGGATTTTCCTACTTTTTAACTATTTTGTGTAAAAAAATTTGTTCTTTTCAGGTAAAGTAAAAAAACAAAAAAAAAAGTTCAAAAAGTTCTAAAAAAATTAAAAATAAAATTTTAGAACTTTTTTCAAAAATTTAAAATTTTTTTTTGGGAAGATTGAAATTTCTTCTTTAACATAAACTTTGAATTTTTGAGCATCCTTTAGTAGTTTTTGAGAAAAACAAATGGCAAAAGATGGTCAAAAAATCACAAATTGTGGATTATCTCAAAAACAACTCGTAAAAAAATTTATTTTTTTTAATTTTTGAACTTCAATATGCATACCCTTTCGATTAAGTACAGTTTAATCCATAAAAAAATTATCAATTCTAAATTTGTCGCCTTGTGTAATGAGATACGCTTGGATTAAAAGAATTGATATGATCAATACTGCCGTGTTAAGCCCAAACGTCGTATCTGACAAAAGTAAAGTTCTGAGATATAAACAGTTTTACGTTTTACCGCAGGTCGTGGAGCACTTTTGGTTTACCAAAAAGGCAAAAACGTGAAAAATTATTAAATAATTGCCCAATTTTAGATATAAGAAGGTGAAAGTTGTATAATAATTATTCTAAAACAGACTTTTGATAGATACGACAGTTTGTTGTAACGTTTTGTTATTATACTAAATAGTACAGGGTCTATCGGTTTGAACCTGGAAAAACGACATATGTGGCTGTAAATTTCCAATTAGCTAGCCTTAAGAGTCTACATAAAGACATAAAAAAGTTTACCACTCCTAGGGCAACATGAAGTAAATGTGCCCTCAACATTCAAAGAATACTAGCTCGAAAAGAAATGAGAATTTCGAAATTCTGATAAAGCTATTTAATAGAGCATGGGATTCTGAACAATTTATGAATCTATAAAAATTTTTGTACCAATAGTACTTTTCCAGAAAAACGCGATGAAAGACAAATAGGGATAAACCGTTAGAAATCTGAAAATTGGAAATTTTACAGCGTAGTGACTCACAAAAATGTTCGCCATTTTGTAATTAATTGTCAGATCATTATTTCGAGTAAATTTTTGGAAAGGATATGGTTTTAGCTTTAAATTGATGGGGTTATTTTTTAATTTATTTATTTTCAACATCCCTGAAATTGTACTAGAAATTTTCTTTTTCATTTTTCTGACGACTCTTTACATATTAATGTACCATAAGCTACAGAGATTTCAAATTTAAAAAATATTCTGGATATATGTTCTATAATATATTTGTAATGACATCATGCTACTAATCATGTTAAAACAATTTTCAGTTTTAAAGAAAACACCCCTTAAATATTTCAACTTTTTTGAATTTTATTTTTTTCTTGTAATTAAATTTTTAAGAGGCTGCGTAAGATGGAAAAATGTAATTTCCAAAAAAATAAATATACGGTTTTGTAGGTAATTCATCGTGCTTTCAAATGATGTATTTAAAATATACTCTACTTCATGTACTTTCTACGAAATTAAGATGAAGTGCCGCGCGTCTTAAAAAGGACACTTTATCGTAATATTGACGGCATTTTTTACGTAAACGTTATATCTTAAAAACGTTTGCGGATAATGAAAGAGGATATTTCAACGTTTCAGTTCATCATATTAAATATTGATTTCTGACTACCTGTTCCGAAAAAAGAACCGCGAAAAAACTGTTTTTAACTTTTTCCAATCCAAGAAAAAGTTATTGTTATCGAGACAAAAAATAATAATAATAATAAAAATTTTTTTTTGCATTTCTCGACGTTTTGAGTCACCCTGATTCCAAAAATCGAAAAAAAATTTTTTCAATTTTTTTAACCAAAATGTCTGTGGGTGTGTATGTATGTATGTATGTCCGCAACTGTGGGGCAAAAACTACTTAACCGATTTTGATGAAATTTGATTTTAGGAACTTTAAAATTATTTCATCGAGAAACTAAGTTTTTATAAGAAATCTATACAGGGTGTCCAAAAATAAGGTGGTTATTTTGGGCGCATATTTGCAAATTTGGGCCAAATTCGTTTCTACTTGGCTATAAGATAGTATATGTGAGCCCCAAACAAAAAAAAAAATTTCAAATTGTTTAATTCAAAATGGCGGCCCATAGAACGATTGTCCCATTTTGTGGTTTCTCCCTTATAACTTTGCTGGTAATTATTATTATACAAATTTTAAAACGGCATTGTACAGCCAAAATATAGGGCTTTCGTTGTAAAGAAGTTGATTTTCAAAATTGTTTCAAAATTGCCTATCTTTAAGGGGCCAAAGTAGGGAAAAATTTAGAAATGGATTTTCTCAAAAACTGGTCCGAGCGATTTATACAGATTTGGATATGTTATAGACGACATGATTCTCTATCTAACTGTAAATTTTTAAAGACTTGTATGATGCGGATTCGGAGTTATGATTTTTTGAATGTCAAAACTTCAATAATCTCTAATTTCTTTTGTAATTAAAATGAAAACTTGAAATTGGATATTTATATCAATCCCATGAATATCTATTATTTGACACTATTTTCGGTTAACAAAACGCTTCCGGTTAAACCGGAAATTAGAACAATATCAAAATTTTTTGGACCACCCTGTATATTTTTAAATATTTTGAAGGCTCGTAAAATTAACTTTGACACGATACCAAACACTTTATATTTTGATTTCCGGTTTAACCGGAAATGGAATAAAATTTCTTAATTTTAATGGAACACCCTGTATATTTCTTAATATTTTGAAAGCTCGTAAAATTATCTTTCTGAACATATAAAATAATGTATATTTTGAATTTCTATTTATGCCAAATTTAAAAAAATAAAAAAATCAAATAGTATTTCAGACAATTTATGTGTAAAAATTGTGATTACACGCAAAAGTTTAATTCCGTTTATTTTAAACTATAAACTTTTAAAGAAATGCACAAAAAAATTATAAAACGGGTGTATTTTAATAAATTCTTAGAATTATGAATTTAACGCAAAAAAAAAGTACCGTCCACCCCTTTTTTTCGGACGAGTCTAATGCCCGTATTTATAGACAGATCTCAAGCACTTGCTCGGACTCAAGACTGAGACGAGGCCGGTTGCTATTGGTTTTCATTGTATAATACAATAGAAACCAATAGCAACCGGCCCCGTCTCGGTCTTGAGTCCGAGCAAGTGCTTGAGATCTGTCTATAAATACGGGCATAAGTAACATGGTAACATACAGTTGAAATGTCAAAATTGCATGATAAACAAACTTTTAACATCCATTTAAATTACGTTAGAAGTTGCATTTTAAGACTTTAATTTTCATTTTTAGGTGATTTTAAGATGTTTTATTACGTGTAGAGGTCATTTTGTGCTAATTAAATAGTTTATAGACGTGTTTTGAAAAGCAATAGGAGTTTGTGAAGGGATTAAAATTATGATAAATACAATAAATACACTTCGGTACATGAGACATCACAGCAAATTAATTACTTAAGACTTAAAAGAAGCATTTCCTTTAATATAACGTATTATTTAAATTGGTGGGTAGATTTTGGTAGGGTATTATTTATATTTGCCTTTTATTTTCTATATTTTTATTTTATAGTTGCCCGTTTGCTTACGGATGGTTAGGCCGTTTTCACACACCGGCTTTGTGCCGGAGCCGGTTCCGGCCCCGGCGAGGGTTGTTTTCACACACTCCGGCATTACCGGGGCCGGCCAACAGTTTGAATTTTAAAGTCGAAGGAAGATGTCAATTGTAAATCGTAAATGAAACTTACTTGTTTTGTTATACCTTCGACGAAAATATCGAAAACGCGTTAAAAAGTACTGGGTACATCCACTGTTAGCTGTAAGATATGTAGAAGGAGCCTTTTATACGCTTTTTAATCTTACTATTTACTAATCGACGTATCTACCTGCAACCTTCGATAAATAACCCATTAACGCCTAGAGTCGTCATAAGACCACAGAAAAAAAAAGCTGTTTCTTATGACCTTTTGCAACTTTTGGCTATATTAATTTTTGTGAAATCAAAATATCGAAAATTATATTGTGCGAGTATATTATGCACATACTGCATTCTTCGCGATCGAGGAGAAAAAAATGCAAAATTACAAAATACACGTATATCAAAATTCTTCGCGATCGAGGAGAAATGAATGCAAAATTACAAAGTATTAGCCGGCTTGTGAAAACGCACAAGACTACATTGAAATCG
This sequence comes from Malthinus seriepunctatus, assembly GCA_963924605.1. NCBI lineage: Eukaryota > Metazoa > Arthropoda > Insecta > Coleoptera > Cantharidae > Malthinus > Malthinus seriepunctatus. The sequence continues at coordinate 50,423,873 of OZ004600.1, forward strand.
AAAGAAATTTACCGGAACCGGCTCCGGTTTGTCGAGTTCAAGTCCGGCATCAAAATTCTCTCCGGACGGTAGTCCGGCCAGTCGGAGTAGTGTGAAAGCGCTCATTTGATTACATTGAAACCGATTACCGGAGCCGGAACCGGATCCGGTTTACCGGTGTGTGTGAAAACGACCTTACGGTACAGAGGCACAGTACCTCGAACAAGCATTAAATCAAGTTTAATGTCCACTCCAGACAAAATATTTAGAAATATATAAATAGGATATTGAGGATTAAAAACTACATTTTGTAACGGATCATGTGACATACTATACATTTTAATTTGGTTCTATATTTTGTTTGAAATTAGTGTTTGTAAAAGTAAACATAAAGCTAAGGGCGCACTAGGACTTTTTGTCGGTCGAGTGAAGTCTAGTGGAGCTTATAGAAGTGAGCGCACTTAACTGACAAAACAGTTGGCCAGCTTTTCTATTCAAATTTGTTGAACTAAACTGTCGGCCAACGCTGTGTTGGCCGACATACATACATTTTGAATGGTCGTGCGATGTTGATTATATTATTATGATGATTATAGACGTGTTTTGAAAAGCAATAGGAGTTTGTGAAGGGATTAAAATTATGATAATTATATCTTTTTAGGTGTAAGATGAACTTTTGAAGGGATTTTCGCATAAATTATTTATAGGTTTGTTCGTTTGCCTTGCACTAAGTACTCCTACCGGTCAAATTATGGTTGACTAACAATTCTGAATAACCAGTACAAGGCAAGAAAACAGACCTAAAGACATTTTTTAATAGAAATGAAAACTTGAAAATGGGTATATGTTTTAATCCTATAAATATCTATTATTTGATACTATTTTTGGTTAACAAAACGCTTCCGGTTAAACCGGAAACTACAAAAAATCAAAAGTTTTAGGAACACCTTGTATATTTTTTAATATTTTGAAAGTTCGTAAACTTAGCTTTCTGAAGACATCAAATTAAATTTTAATTGATAAAAATATCCATATCCATCCGTTGTTTTTATTATTATAAATAGGTCAAAACTTTGAAATGGATTTTCTCAAAATTTCCTCTACCATATTTCTTCCTTTTTGGATATGTTACAGTCAACGCAATTCTCTATCAAAATATAAATTCTTATCAAAATCGCACGAGCCGTTTTGGAGTTGTGATTTTTTGAATGTCAAAACTTTAAAAATTTTTCTAATTTTTGTTATCACGTACAACCTACCTTCGTCTGCGTTGATCTTTCGTACTTTGACTGATCAACGCAGGCGATGGTTGAACCGATTGCCGGATTGAAAATTAAATGAGCATAATCGACGCCTTTTTAAATTCTGAACAGAGTACCTATTTACAATTTTGTAGTAAAACAATTAGGTTAGCCAATATTTTGCAACATGGGAAAATTTTATATTCAAGATCAAGAAATTAATAAAAGACTTGATTTTCTAAAGTTCTTTTTTAAACAATTTTTTTTTTAAATTTTTGGAACTGCTACATGTTTCTGCTTCTGGCAGCATAAGACTTTTGGTAGGTTACATAAGAGATTTTTTCGAAAAAATGGACATTAAGTTTATAACTCTAATTACGATTATAACTATCCGTTTTATCTAAAAAGAATTTAATTTGGCTATTTGACTATCTAAATAGGAGCTTACAACTTTACCTCTGTCGCTCAACTTCCTCCGACGCACCGTTCGGGAGATATCGATTTCGAAATAAAACTTAAAGCTAGGAAAAAAACAACGGATGTGGCCATACGAGGAAGTTTTTCCTGTTTTCTTTTTTTTGTGCATTTCTTTAAAAGTTTATAATTAAAAATTATCAAATTCAATTTTAATAAAAAAAGAAATGCACAACAAAAATACAACAGGAAAAAGTTCCTCGTATGGCCACATCCGTTGTTTTTTCGATGATCCTGAACAAAAGGCAAAAACAAGCTACATTTCGTAAAACACCATATGTGGCTGAAAATTTTAAATAAGCTTGTATTGAAAGCCTAGAAAAAGAGGCAAAAAAGTTTTCCACTCTCAGAGGTGTGCAACATCGAGTGGATGTGTCCTCAACTGTTAAAAGAGTAACTGGAAGCATAATGGAAAAATCGAAATTTTGTTATAGTCAATTTATAGAGAATTAAATTTTAAACAATTTTTATATCTATGAAATTTTCTGTATTTGCGATAGTTTTACCGTAAGCTATAAAAGAGACATTTATATAGCCTTAACATCAATGTAGAGCACAGGCTGGAAAAACAACATATGCGGCTGAAAATTTGAAATAAGCTAGTATTGAAAGCCTAGAAAAAGAGGCAAAAAAGTTTACCACTCTCAGAGGTGTGCAACATCGAATAAATTTGCCCTCAACTGTTAAAAGAGTAACTGGAAGTGAAATGGAAAAATCGAAATTTTGTTATAGTCAATTTATAGAGAATGCAATTCTAAACAACTTATACATCTATGAAATTTTCTGTACTTGCAATAGTTTTTCCATAAACGCGTCGAAAGAACCATTTATATAGCCTTAACATCACTCTAGGGCACAGACTGGAAAAACAACATATGTGGCTGAAAATTTGAAATAAGGTAGTTTTAAAAGCCTAGAAAAAGAGGAAAAAAGTTTACCACTCTCAGGGGTGTGCAACATCGAATAAATGTGTCCTCAACTGTTAAAAGAGTAACTGGAAGTGTAATAGAAAAATCTAAATTTTGTTTGGGCCAATTTATAGAGAGTGCAATTCTAAACAACTTATACATCTATGAAATGTTCTGTACTTGCAATAGTTTTTCCGTAAACGCGTCAAAAGAACCATTTATATAGCCTTAACATCACTCTAGGGCACAGACTGGAAAAACAACATATGTGGCTGAAAATTTGAAATAAGGTAGTTTTAAAAGCCTAGAAAAAGAGGAAAAAAGTTTACCACTTTCAGGGGTGTGCAACATCGAATAAATGTGTCCTCAACTGTTAAAAGAGTAACTGGAAGTGTAATAGAAAAATCTAAATTTTGTTTGGGTCAATTTATAGAGAATTAAATTCTAAACAATTTATATATCTATGAAATTTTCTGTACTTGCAATAGTTATTACGTTAGTTTACTCTTTAAACCCTATCTATAGTACTTTCGTTTTTTTTTTATTAGGGTACCTAGCTAGCTCGGGTCGTAGGTAATATTAGAAAAAAAAAAAATTAATTACCAGCAGATCAGATTATATAATAGAAATAAATTTAGATTTAAAATTTTACAAAAAAAAATTATATATGATACATATAAACTAAAATAATATTTCCTCGAGACCAGCAGTTATGTACCAATTAATCACTCTTCAAATATATTTGAAATTATGTTCACAATGATGAGTAACGACGCCTAATACCTAGTTGCAACTATGTACCCAACGCTCATACCCTCCCAAACTCAAATTTAAAATAAGGTTAATCAACGCACATAAACAACTACTCTCTGGAAAAAAACATTACAATAAATAATTAATCAAAATTTTTTCTACTCGTATTAAACAATTTAACACCTGAAGGGCTTTAAAAAGATATTAAATGATTTTAAAAAAAAAATAACATGAAATACAATAGAAAGAAATTAAGAAAGAAAGAAATTTAAAATTGATAGTTTGATTAGTTCAAACCCACAAAATGGCCGCACTCTGGACACTTGTCACCTTCAAACTAATTTCCAAATAAATTTTTCTTCCTCCACAGATGTTCTCGTATTAAACAATTTAGTTTTCTCCTTTTTAAAACGATCCTTTGAATATTTACGACGTAATCAAATATAATTTTAATCAGGATAGATAATGTCACCAACATAGAAAAACCCCTAAAAATAGAAACTAAGCACATCTAACAACAATACAAAAAAAACAACTATACCTGATGGGGTAAATAACTAAATCCAAACGGACAAAAAAATATCCCAAAAAAAAACTCCAAACAAAATCCGAACAAAAACGGCAAATCACTCCTTCACAAGAATTAATAATTTTTTTTTTAATTGTAAAGTGAATCACAATCCTCAAAATTAACTATGAGAAAATCACACGATTAAATTGTCACTCTTACAATAATTGACTTTTTAACAGGAAAATTTTCTTCAAAATTGAACCTTCAATAAACCGTTAAGAAGAATTATCAAAATACAGATTAAATATTTATTAAAAGTACCTTTATGCGACATCTAACTAAACAATATTAAAACTTTTATAAACAATAAAACGGAACCGTTACAGTCCTCCCTTACTTAAAAAAAAAAAAATATTGCCTAGCAATATTTTTAAAACAAAAAAAACTATGAAAACCGTTTCCACCTATACAACTACTAACAATACTAAGCACAAGAATACGGCTTTAAGTCTTGTACATGCCAATTTCCTACATCCTTATTATTATCATCCTTTAACTGGTATATCGATGGACTAACTATCCTACTAATGATAAATGGACCAGTATAGCGAGGAGCCAACTTAGACGTAAAATAATTCGCCGCGTTTGATAATACAAAATTTTTTTTTAAAACTTTATCTCCAACCCGATACCTTATATCCCTATGACGAAGATTATATTTATGGCGATATTTTTCTAAAGACCTATCTAACCTATCACGTACTTCTTTAAACACTTTTCCCAAACCTTCGGCACGTTCCGTAGGTGATATTTCAGTGGTAGGACCCATTAAAATATTATCAGGTACTGGTTTACTATGTTCACTACCACTGAGAACCATGGAACGACCGAAATTAAGAAAAAGGGTGAAAATTGTGTGCTTTCACTACGGGCAGTTCTAATAGCACAAGCGGCTGTTTGTAAAAACATATCCCATTTCCGCTGTTTATCGTGAGCATACGCCACTAACATAGATTTTAATGAACGATGTGACCGTTCTACCGGATTGGCCTGAGGATGAAAATTAGGCGTATTCATCAACTTAACATCGTATTTTTCCGCCAGAGCTTTTATTTCCCTACCTATAAATTGTTTGCCATTATCTGAATACAAGATCCTAGGAGCACCAAACATAAGAAACACATGATCTTCTAAATACTTGACAATCGACTTGGCCTTTCCATTTCGTAAAGGAAAAAACAAACAAAACTTGGTAAAGTAGTCTTGGACACTAAAAATATGTGTAAAGCCTGTAGTGCTACGCGGAAGAGGACCCACCAAATCTATAGAAATCATTTCCCAGGGACGAGTTATATCTGGTCTTCCCGCTAACAAACCCGCTGGCGCTTTTTGTTCTGGTTTTGTACTTAAGCACACACGACAATTCCTAATGTACCGACTTATATCACTCTTCATCTGCGGCCAATAATACCTTTCGTGGATACGATGATACGTTTTAAAAACACCCATGTGACCCGCAGTAGGATCATCATGAAACCGTTTCAAAATTACAGACCTTTGTCTTTTCGGCACCACCTCCTTCCAATCAAACGCAGAATCATTTAAAACCATACTAGAATTAGTCACTAACTTGAACAACCTATCATCGTGAACCCTCCATTGTGGATACTTTAACGGATTTTTTATAACACATTCACGCTGTCTCTCGTACCACTTATCAATTACCGAAATTTCCAACAAATCTAACTCTGAAATATGAGGTACCGACCTCGACAACATATCTGGAACCACATGATCACGACCTTTCCTATGTATAATGTCAAATGAGAACTGTTGCACCCTAAGCGCCCATCTGGCCAACCTCCCCGACGGATTAGTAACCTTATGTAATAACCATTTTAAAGAATGATGATCGGTGATTACGGTGAACTTATAACCTTCAAGATATGGTCTAAGCTTTTCAATGGCCCAAATTACCGCTAAGCATTCCCTTTCAGTGGTTGAATACTTTCGTTCCGCACAAGTTAACGGCCGACTAATATAAGTAATAACATATTCTCCCTCATCATCTTTTTGCGACAATACCGCCCCAATACCAAAACCTGACGCGTCTGTTTGTACCTGAAAAGGTAATGAAAAATTTGGGCAGCGCAAAATTGGAGCTGTAATAAGATTTTCTTTCAATTGTTCAAAAGAGGCTTGACATTCCGAAGACCATACAAACTTTCTATTTTTCCTAAGCAAAGCTGTCATTGGCGAAACCAAAGAAGCAAATTCAGGAATAAAACGCCTATACCAAGAAGCTGTGCCAAGAAAACTACGCACATCACGAACATTTTTAGGAGGAGGAACTTGTAAAATAGCTTCTACCTTTTTCGGATCAACATGTAAACCATTTCTATCAATAACAAACCCCAAATAACGTAATTCAGGCATACAAAAATTACATTTTTCAGGTGACAACGTTAATCCTGCTCTAGTTATCCTCTCAAATACTTCCGTTAAAATTTTTATATGTGAATCAAAACTATCCGTTACAACAATAATATCATCAAGATAAACAAAAACATTCGGTTCAAGTTCAGGTCCTAAAATACGATCAACTAACCTCTGCCACGTCGCAGGACTATTAGTCAAACCAAAAGGCATTTTTTTAAAATGATAGAGCCCTTTTCCCGGACAAGTAAAAGCTGTAATCTCCCTAGAAGCTTCATCTACAGGAACCTGCCAATACGCCGATTTTATATCTAACGAACTAAGATACTTGGCATTACTAAGCCTATCAAGAATTGACGAAATAAAAGGAAGTGGGTAGGCATCTTTTTTAGTTACCTGATTAACTTTTCTATAATCAACACAAAACCTAAATTTACCTTCCTCTTTCTTTGGGACTAAAACTACCGGCGATGACCAAGCCGACGAAGAAGGTTCAATAATGTCATTAGCCAACATATAATCTATTTCATCATCGATACGTTTTTTCATCTTCGGAGACACTCGATATGGGTGTTGTTTTATTGGCTCTGACTCTACTACGATTTTATGTTGTACCAAGTTACACGATCCCAATTTCCCAACCATCGGTTTTAAATATTTTTCAACTAACCGTTGAATTTCTAATTTTTCATTAGATACTAAGTCATCGGAAGAAACAACCACATCACCTACACTATCTACCATAACCTGACTTTTATCCCCAAACGACCAGCAACGACTTTTAAAATCAGGAATAATTCCCATCGCTACCCAAAAATCCATCCCTAAAATGACACTATGGGGTAAATCAGGCACAACTAACAATTTAATAATTTTGATCGTTCCTTCCAAACATACAGGTAATGACACCATTCCCAACACTGAACATAACTCACCACTTGCTACTCTACATGAACTAACGGTGGCAGGACTAAGAGACACTCCAAAATTTTTAACTAAATTCCACCCATATCTACCCAAAACTGTACTATTCGCCCCCGAATCCAGCAATCCCCGAAAAGTTACTCCAAAAATTGTAATATCTAAATACGGTCTATTATCTGAATTATCCCCGAAACTTGAAAACAAATAATTTAACACAGGTTGTATCTCATTATTATATTTGATCGTATTACGAGATAACGAAAGCGCCTTACGATCAGTTAGCGATTCGTTGGTCCGTTTCCCGAACATCTAGGACATGTATACACAGTAAACCCATGCCTTCCACAACTATAACATTTTTTTACAAAGGGTTGTGTGCAATTTTGTCTGATATGACCAGGTTGGTTGCAATTCCAACAGGACAGAGCATTCATAGTATTCCCAGGAGTATCCTCAAACACCATCAAATCGGAAGAACAAGCAACATTTACCTTACGATACGCCATCCCTGGTTCAACCATCTGTTTTGTATTATTAGTCGGAGGCTCATAACGCCCAGCCAACCAAAGACTCTCTTCTACACCCTTGCCTAAGCGTAATAATTCATCTATAGATTCAGGATTGTGCAGAGCAAGCGCCCTAATAAAAGTAGGATTCAAATTATGCAGGATTATAGCCAACCGATCTTTTTCTGGTGGTTTTTTAGCCAATTTACCAAATAAATTTTCCATAATAGAAACATACAAGATTAATTTCTCATCAGTACCCTGGGTTCTCCTACGAATATCATCCCACAAACGTAGTTCATAACCTGAAGGTAGAAAAGACCATCTCAAATGGGTAAGCAAATCATCCCAATCACTAATCTTATGTTTATTTTGCCTATACCACAGTAAAGCTTCTCCCTTAAATAAATCTACAGCGGAATTCAAAAGCATTTCTTTCGAAACACCACGCGCCTCACGAAGTTCTTCAACTCTTTCAATAAAAGACGTAACACTAGAACTACCATCAAACGTAAGCTTCCACTTATGTATCTTAAGCCAAGGGTCCGACGAATTTACACGAGGTTGAAAAGACATGGTTGGACTCGTAACTATTGGTGGAAAATCTGGGAAAGACACGCGCCTCGGAACATCTGATTCTATAAATCCAAAACTATTGAAGTTTATAGGGCGAATCACTACTGGTAAGTCACGTATAGTCGACGATAAAGGTGGGGTACTCAACGGCACATCAATTAATTGCTCTACTACTACCTCAGACCGCGGTAAAATTGGATTCGGCTCATCTAATAACGAAGAAACCTCTCCTACACCAGCACCTACGTCAATATCTACACCTGGACCTACACCAGGACCAGAACGAGCTATGAGACGGGCGTCCCTTAAAGCCGAGGACAACGATTCACAAACAAGTTTAAGATGGCTCTTCTTGTTCCTTTGTACCTCATTATTCGTCGCAATTCTATCTAATCGATTCTCTACATGAAACAACCTAGAATTAATACGTTGAAAATCGTTTTCGGCATTATTATTGTCAAACTCTTGAATGCACCCCAACAACTCATCTACCTTAACCGCTATAACTGTCAATTCTTTCTCACTATCAATAGGCACTACTAATAATGGATTCTGAAGTGCACCCCGTAATTCTCTACGCATCTCATTCACAGTTGAGGGTATTGGCACACCACGCAATGACAACTCATACGTTAACTCATCTCTCAGTAATCTATTAACTTCCATGATAAAAAAATTTTAAAGTACACAAGAAAAAAACTCAAAACCCCCCCCTAACTAAAGTAACACGTCGGTGCGGCTAAAAAAATCAATAAGAAGATAATCTAAAGAAGAGAAAAGAAAAGAAAAATAAAAAAGAAAGTTGGGCGCCAATTTCTATTACGTTAGTTTACTCTTTAAACCCTATCTATAGTACTTTCGTTTTTTTTTTTATTAGGGTACCTAGCTAGCTCGGGTCGTAGGTAATATTAGAAAAAAAAAAAAATTAATTACCAGCAGATCAGATTATATAATAGAAATAAATTTAGATTTAAAATTTTACAAAAAAAAATTATATATGATACATATAAACTAAAATAATATTTCCTCGAGACCAGCAGTTATGTACCAATTAATCACTCTTCAAATATATTTGAAATTATGTTCACAATGATGAGTAACGACGCCTAATACCTAGTTGCAACTATGTACCCAACGCTCATACCCTCCCAAACTCAAATTTAAAATAAGGTTAATCAACGCACATAAACAACTACTCTCTGGAAAAAAACATTACAATAAATAATTAATCAAAATTTTTTCTACTCGTATTAAACAATTTAACACCTGAAGGGCTTTAAAAAGATATTAAATGATTTAAAAAAAAAAATAACATGAAATACAATAGAAAGAAATTAAGAAAGAAAGAAATTTAAAATTGATAGTTTGATTAGTTCAAACCCACAAAATGGCCGCACTCTGGACACTTGTCACCTTCAAACTAATTTCCAAATAAATTCTTCTTCCTCCACAGATGTTCTCGTATTAAACAATTTAGTTTTCTCCTTTTTAAAACGATCCTTTGAATATTTACGACGTAATCAAATATAATTTTAATCAGGATAGATAATGTCACCAACATAGAAAAACCCCTAAAAATAGAAACTAAGCACATCTAACAACAATACAAAAAAAACAACTATACCTGATGGGGTAAATAACTAAATCCAAACGGACAAAAAAATATCCCAAAAAAAAACTCCAAACAAAATCCGAACAAAAACGGCAAATCACTCCTTCACAAGAATTAATAATTTTTTTTTTAATTGTAAAGTGAATCACAATCCTCAAAATTAACTATGAGAAAATCACACGATTAAATTGTCACTCTTACAATAATTGACTTTTTAACAGGAAAATTTTCTTCAAAATTGAACCTTCAATAAACCGTTAAGAAGAATTATCAAAATACAGATTAAATATTTATTAAAAGTACCTTTATGCGACATCTAACTAAACAATATTAAAACTTTTATAAACAATAAAACGGAACCGTTACATAGTTGTACCATAAGCACCACGAAAGGAACATTTAGATAGCCTCTACATCAATTTATATAAAAAAAATTAAATAAATTAGTTTAAAATTTCAATTACAGTAGAATAGCAACAAGAGTTCTGGCGCACAAATCCCGTGTTAAATCCCTATCTCGAAAAAATTCACCTTTTTCCCCCCACCACTTTTTTTTTGTGGGAGGAGCTAACGAATTGAGCGTTCTGATTGGTCAGTGGTGGGAGGAGCTAAGAGATTGAGCATTCTGATTGGTTAATGGGAATGGTAAATGTGGGAGGAGATAAGAAATGGAGAGTTCTGATTGGTAGATGAAAATATGGGAAGGGATAAGAAATTGAGCTTTCGGATTGGTTAATGAAAATGGGAAAGGGAGAGGGAATAAGAAATAGAGCGTTTTGATTGGTAGATGAAAATTGGAAATGTGGAAGGGATAAGAAATGGGGCTTTCTGATTGGTATATGAAAAGTACATCGATAGATGAAAATCGTATGGAGCGTTCTGATTGGTTGATTAAAATGGGGTATGAGATAAGAAAATGAGCATTCGGACAATGAAAATGGTAATGTGAGAGGGGATACGAAATGGAGCGTTTTGATGGGTGGATGAAAATGGTAAATGTGGGATAAGAAATAAGGCGTTCTGATTGGTTGAAGAAAATCGTGAATATTTTTCTGATAGTTTAAGAGGTCTAAGCCAAACCTCCCATAGGAATGAACTCTAGTGAACCCAGACCTTACGAAAAGTTTTGGCTTAGAATTCCCATAATAGCATATTAATGAATTTAACACAGGATTCGTAGCGTAGAACTCTTGTTGCTAAAGTTCAACAACTATACATATAACATACTTACTACTAATAAACATCTATGATTCTGGAATCCGTAGTTTCTACCCATACATAGTCTATCGACACGTGTCAAACACCTACTACTTACTCTTAGTCATTTACTTAACCTCTAAGCTGTTGGGAGGCGTACCTAAAGGGGGATCGGGGAGCTAACAATAAATTATTGAAAAATCCAAGGTTGAGTTTGTAGGACTAATTTCTTGGTGCATTCTCATTATGCTTATCTTTTGAAATTAAGTACTTTTGATGCATCATATTAATATGAGAGAGAATACTGTAAGTGCAACTGATCTAGGTTTTTCTATTAATGTGACATCATTGTAAATATACAGATTGAATAGTTCGTGTTAGGATATATGAATATAAATGTGTGTAAGTAAATAAGAAATACTTTTAAATGATAACGAGAGAGAAAGAGTTATTTTAAATATATTAAAAAATATTTTTGTTTAAATTAAGAACTATTTTCAAAATCGTCGCTTTAAAGCACTAATAATAAAATTAAAATAAATTGTAAAAGTAAATACCTATCAGTTATCAAAAATTGCAGGCGTGTAATTCAAATTTGAAATTAATAATATTAACACCTTCCTTCTATCTTAAAATAACTCTTTCTCTCTCGTAATCATTTAAAAATATATCTTACTTGTTTTCACTCATTAAATTCCTATATGCTAACTCGAAATATTATCCAATCTGTATATTCAAGTTTTGGTGTTAAAATTTCGCTACCTATATTAAAATTAACAACTTTTTAATATCGGGTAATTTAAAAAAAAAAACAGTTCAAGTGGGATATTTCTCCTCTATTATACTACTCGACTACTATCTAAATTTATTTAACTAAAAATTCCATCGTTGGTAATTAGATTGGTACATCAACAAAAATGTACTTTAAAATTAAAATTACATAGAAAATTAGTCACTTTATTGTGACTCATTGAACAATTAAATTTTATCCTTGAAAAACGTGTGTTGACGCTTCTTTTCTTGGTAAACAAGTCAAAGGTCACTTTATTCTAAGAAGTGCAAAATCAGCAATTTTTTTTTTAAATTTGCTTTTTTAAATAAATTGTTCTAAAAAATTTAATTAATTATAGTTTACTCATCAAAAAGAAAATATTAATTTACAGTTTTCATTAAATTAACACCAAGGTCAATTTCTTATAAGAAAGAATGTCACGATTTTTATTATCATCTAAATGAGAAATTATTTATTGAAACAAGGTTTTCTTCCTCCCACTAGAATTTAGAAATCGGATATCGGATATCTCATTTTTCATTTCTCTCACTCAAACACTTTGGGCATGTACCAAGCAAGTGTCATGTTAGAAAAGGAGCCCCCTCATTTGGAAGCACCTTTTGAAATCCCGAATCCCCAATGCCCTTCAGAAGCCCTATTTAAAAGTTTAAAGCCTTATTTCCAAGGCCTCCTTCAGATGTTGGATCTCATTAGTTGGATCTCTCAAAAATAGTTCAAAATCACTTACCTTACTTCTCTTTTCTTTCCATAAATTTCTTCTATCACTCCATAATTATAATTCAATACTTGAAGAAGTTACACCTCGATACTGTTAGAGCACAACACTTTTTCACACTAAAAGCACTTATCTAGTTATAAACACAACACTTCTTCACTAATGAACACAGTTTAATATACTATAATATTAATTACATTACTTAAATCGCATATGCTCGTCACTAGTCATGCGTATTTAAATTTACATAGTTTGTTATGGAAAACTAGTACAAATTGTTCATATTTTAGAGGCGTGACAATCTGTAACGGAAATGACGTCACAGGTGGGGAGATTTGGAAGCCGCGTTTTCTAACATGACAGCTACTTGGTACATGCGCAAAGTGTCCGAGTGAGAAAATGGAATATTTTAAAAACGTAAAGTGAAATTAAAATTCAATTTCGTAATTTTAAAATTGTAAATTTAACTTGGTTATTTACTACTAAATAATTTTACAAAATGCTACTAATCATTTAAATGGTCCACCCTGTATACATACTAATCATTATCAAAATATGGTATGATTTTACTTTACAACAACTGTTATTAATTACATTTCTTGACAAAACTTATAAACTATTAAAACAGCAAATTCTTATTCCAAAATATAGTGTCGATATGGCAATGTCTCAATCTAATTTTCAAGTAAATGCCTCTTATCATCAAAAGCGGGAAAACTAATTTTAAATAGACACATTACAAAATTAAAAATGTAAATTAGCTTTTAGTTGTTGTAAATTTTTGGAGCTGTCGTCTTAAAACACAATTGATGTTAAAAATTTAATATTATGAATTTAAAAGAAATCACTAAAATGCACTGAAAAATTTCATCGGATAACCATCTTTAAAAATTAAATTAAAATATTAGATTTTATTTTTAAATGTTTTAATTAATATTGTTATAACAAACGCTTGAGATTATGATTAGAAAGGAATTTATGTAAACGCAACTTTTGCAGTTTAATGTTTCTTAGTAAGTGTCTGCAGTCTAAAACTTTTTCATTTGCAAGACCATAATATTATGAATTTTAAAAACATAATCACTGCAGTAAAAATGTTAAAACTTATTTTTTTTTTTGTTAAACGAATTGAATTTGAAATAAACAAAGTGGCAACCTATTTTTGACTTCATATACCAAAACACTACACGTAAATAGTACGTTAATACTAATCTATCGTAAATTTTACGACGCTCACTTCAAAACACTTGTAACACGATATAATTTTAAACATATAAACACACTGCCCTTAAGTATTGGACTAATTAGGAAGGTATTGAAAATCCCAGTGTGCAAAAATTAACGGAACATTACAAAAACCTGATAAGAAAATCGAGCGTCGTAAAATTTACGATACATTAGTATTCTAGGGTTAACTAAGAAATGCTTCATTAAAAAATTTAGTTCAATCTGGATCGAAATTCAAAATTGGCGGAAATGAGGCTTTTGGTACAGGACAACTAGACAGATAGACAATACAGACAGACAGACAGACAGGCAGGCAGACAGACAGGGAGACAGACAGGGAGACAGACAGACAGACAGTAGGTACATATGAGTAAGAATTTAAAAATTCTACTATAGTAATATGTAATATCTGATGACTTTACATTTTTCACGTGAAAACACTTGATGTGTAAATACAATAAAATAGTTGAGTCATCAAGAAACTGTTTATTCCTAGAAATCCTTGAAAAAAGTCCACACATGCAAAATTTAATTATACCTAAACTATTAACAAATAGTTTACTAATCAAGGTTAGAACATAATTTTTTGTTGTTTATTAAGTGTGCACATAGTAGAAGAATGTACGAGTAATCCTGTTTATTTTTATGAAAAAGCGTAATTATTTGTGCATAAAGAATGCAAGGTCATCTTTCTCCCACATGAAATTTCAACACTCGAATTTACGCATGTTCGAAGACGGATTTGAATTTAATCCTAAAATGCTTCATTAAAAAATTTAGTGCAATCTGAATCGAAATTCAAAATTGGCGAAAATGAGGCTTGTGGTACAGGATGTTCGCCACAAAGCGTAGAGCCACTGCACCACCACATTATACTAGTTTACCTGTGCAGAAACTCTCTGCACTCTCACCCTTAATTAAAACAAAAAAATTTTTTTTTTAATTTTATTAGCCTTAAGTCCTTTAATACATCCTTATAAAAATCTTATAAATAATTTTATAAACCTTATACAGGGTGGTTCATTTAACTTGTAACCCCTAAAGATTATTGTTGCAACCGTAATTACAAATATAGATTTTTGAGTACCCTCAACATCTTCATGAGAAACAACAAGTTAAATGGTCCACTCTGTATACTAATCATTATCAAAATATGGTATGATTTCACTTTTACAACTGTTAATAACTGCTACTTACATTTCTAGACAAAACTTACAACTTTTTTAACAAAAAAAAAATTATAAACTATTACAATAGCAAATTTTTATTGCAAAATGTAGTGCCCATATCGCACCCTTGCGACAAAAGTGACATAAGTCAAAAAAATTAGTTTTTCAGAAATAGCAAAAAATGATTTCTAACTTAAAGGAAATTTGAAGAGAAATAAAAAAATAGCCATCAGACAGAATGAAACGTTAAAGTAAACAATTTATGTTGTATTGACTATTTTAGGTTCACCAACCCTTAAAAACATACCTTTTCGACTTATGACGCTCTTGATGTTTTTTATATTCACACTAAACTAAATTATTTCAAGTTGTGACAGTTTTCATGAATTTTTGTTAACAGATATTTGCGTTGTGTCTTTTTTGATGATTAATCAGAGTAGCAAAATAAGCTTTTTTTAGAGTTGCGACGGTTCTTAATTTTATGTTGTATACTTACTTTCAGGAAATTTAAGAGAGTCAAAAGCTAATTTTCCTTAACATTTTTTTTATTATTACTAAAATATAACAAACATTTTTATCTAAGTAAAGAAACTACAAAAAATGTTTAATACTAAATAAACTGAAAAAATTCTTTAATTTAACACAAAAAAATAATAGACAGGTTAACGTAATTCAAAAATATTTTTGTAGAACGATTCATAAAAATATTTTTTAATTGTATTTTTCTCACATAGAATTTTTAAGGCTTTCATCTTTTCACTTGATAGGGGAAGTTTCTTTGAATAAGCTGGAACTAGCTCTACCGAATCAAAATTTTCTTGAGATCTTGTTTTTTTTACAACTACTTTTTTGAACTCTGCATCTTCATAAGAAGTTTTATAAAAGAATGCATGTGGATATTCCTTTTCTACTCGAAGTACTTTTATGTCGTGCCACTTAACTTTAATTTTATCGGTATCTACCGAAAAGTTATTGCCCCATTCTTCCTGTAATATTTTCAAATCGAAGAAGTCCGTATAATTTAATTCGTGTACTTGATATGGAAGGCCACTTTTTTTTGCTGTACGTATTAGGGTAGCATACTGATCTGGTACGTATACTGGGCCGGATTTGAGGTGTCGACTCACCTGTTTCTCTATAACACTGTGCACATTATCGCCCTCATTCTGCGTGTGCCCACAAATCAGAAATTTGTGCTCAATACTACGGATATTATATTTTTGTAAAGCATATGCATATGTAGCAAGAATATACTTATTTTTTTGTTGTCCGGAGCAATTATCAGAATAAAAAATTATATCAACTGGTTTATTAACTTTTTTTGCTAAATTTTCAATATATTGAAGAACGCAGCTGCCAATTTCTATGGCACCACGTTTCCCTTCAGTTTCGTTCCAGAAGTAGCACTCCACATGTTTAGCATGCAAATCACTTATGCTAAGGTTGAAACAGTTTAACTTACTTGCGTAATAAAATGAAGAAACCAAACCTTTTGGTACTGGCAGTACGGCTTGCAGGTCATATACAGCAACATACGTACCATTCTGGTTGTTTTTATCAGAATCCTTTATCTTACGGGACAATTCTTTCTCTTTTAGGTGTAAATTATACTTATCTACTAGCTTTTGTTTTCCCTCATCATCTGAATTTTTATAAGACTCACAAAGATCACATTGGTCTTTCTTTGGTCTGTAGAAGGAAATGTTAAATTCATTGTTGAAAATGCGATTGAACATGACTGCATTAGCAAAAGGTAGCTCTTCTTTTTCTCGATTTTCTTTATAATCCCGATATAAATCAGCCAAACTTCTACCACTCTCAATATATTCACGTTTGGTTTGAGCCCTTAAATAATGCGATTCTATTCGTGGTATTGTGTTAATAAAATTTCTTACACTTTCTTTGATTTCGGGATCTACAGTTGGCTGTTTCCCGTGTTTTCCTCTCATATCGCAAGTAAGGAAACCAGTATTATTTTTTTTTGTTAATGCTGTCCGAATAGGTCTATCGTTAATATTAAGGGTAGCCTTGAAAAACATTTTACATACTCGAATACGTTCATTGTTCAGCTCAAAGTAGAATGCTGAATTCATATTCCTATAATTTTGTGTGGTTGAGTACCGATATTTGGGTTTAATAGTTTCTGTGTGTCGACTAATAAATTCTCTCTGTAGCTGTAAATCAGCAAGCTTCCAGTAATTAGAGAAAATTTCCTCTCTAACTGACTCTTGAATTTTTGAACTGCAGCTCAATCTGCATTTGTCGCCACAAGGTAAGCGCATTTTTCTGGCAGAAAATTGCTTTTTAGTTTTTGATGTTGATGTATAGGCTTTACCAGAATTTCTCATCAATTTTACCTTTTTAGACACCCATTTCTCACGTTCTTGTTTCCTTTTCTTTCCCTTTTTCTCTTGTTTTTCGCTTTCAGCTTCGATAAGTTCTATATTATCCGGTTCTCCAACATCAGCTTCGGCATCTTCTAACTCTCTTACCCCACCTTCAGCTTCTAATTCTATAGAACTCTGAGAAAAGCAACTTGAGCTACTGTTACCACAAAGATTGAAATTTGGATCAGCGTCGGAATCATCGACATCGCTTTCATCGCTATGAATGGGAGACGTGCAGTATTTTTTTTCCTTTAATTTAGTCAAACGCAATTTGGTAGGGCAAGAAGTATTACAAGATACTGAATATACATTAACGCCTTCAGGTTCAGTACTACTAACCGCTGAATTTATAAAATGTTGATCTTGTTTGACTTTTTCTATTGGTTCACATATCGATTCTAAACTTTTATACTCTGGACTTTTAATTGGTATAACTTCATTTTTAGAGGTTGTATCATCATATTTTGCCAAAAAATTTGAAGAAACTCCTGCTACATTATTCATTGAGTTAGCTAGCTCCAAAATTTTTAATGTGCGGCTTGAATGGTTCATATTATAAAACCTACAAAATTTCAATCTATGAGCAACAATTCATCAAAAGTGACTTAATTAAAAATGTAATCAGCAGATTATCTTACCTTAATCGATTGAAGTGACACAATTCAAATTGAAACAATTTCTTGTTTAGATTTCGATCACATAAACTGTCACAATTCTAAATGCTGCGTATATAACGTTGTCTTTTTACCAACAAAAATGACCTAACTCAAAATACTACACTTTTAATGTAGCAAAGCACTACCCTAACCTAACAACTATTGCAGAGCAACTAAGAATGCGTCACTTTTGTAGATACTTATAACAGTAACTTAGAACATCAAAAGCGACATAAGTGCCATCTGTTAGTCAAATTATTAACTTACGTTAATACGGTTTTGATGATTATTGGACTAATACCTACGAAAACAATTTATGGTAATAACTCAAAAACTCATTTTTTTGACTTGTGTCACTTTTGTCGCAAGGGTGCGATATGGTAATGTCTCAACCGAATTTTCAATTAAATGTCTCTTATCATCAAAAGCAGATAAACTTATTTTAGTTTGTTCTACTGTATAAAGAGTATGATTTATGGAACGAATACTATTTTGATTGTGAGTCATTTCGATATTGTTCTTTAAACATTCCACATAATCTTCAAATAAAATTTTATTTTTTACAACATAAGATTTTACACCTTTAGCTTTTTTAATTATAGGGTGTGAAGCAGCTTTGCACGCGTACATTTTAGCCCTTAATCCTATAAAATGGGTGAGTATATCGCCGCACATCTCATCCTTCATAAGGCCAGGCGTCTTTTTGTTCACGCGTGGAATTTCATATGGATTATTTTCAGCATAGTCACTTGTATCGAACCTATTAATATCCTGTTTCATCAAATCCTTATAGACATCATTACATTGCAACTCATAAATTAGACTGTCCGTATCAGTATATAATAGTTTACATTTATCTGAACCTAATTTTTCTAACATATACGAATAATGGAATTCATATAAGAGTGTCTTTGAAATATCAAGTATGGACATGCCTACATAAATGGGTTTATCGAAAACAATGTCAGTCTTTAACAATTCGATGAGAGCGAGATCAGTGTGGATAATTCGAGAAGAATGAAAATTGGGTTTTGAAATTAGTGCTTCAGCGCCATATCTGCCATTCCACTTTCTTATAATTCTGATATCTCTTCTGTTGCGGACATTTTCCATAGTCTTACCAAACACTGAATTCGACATTAATTTAAACAAACTTATTTCAAACTTGTTGCGAGCTGTCGTACGTAATCTTGTGTTTAATTCGATGTAGGGTTTCAACCATGCCGACTGTTTGAATTCTAAAATTCTGTGTATTTTTGTTAATACAAGTCCGTGTTCAAGAACCTGTTTTAGAGCTCTGTAATGTATTACGTATTTAGTTTTATTGTATAGGGTAGTCAGTAATTTGGGAGTCTTTGATTTTGGAGTCTTTAAATGTTGTGGACAAAAGGGTAAATCTTTATGAGTATCGTGTAGGTGTTGTGGATACTCGAGATCCACCTCTAAAATATATCCAACGGCAGCATCATCCTTTATTTTAGTAACATCAACATCTAAATTTTCATTCCATTTTAGTCCTCCGTACGGTAGATATTGTGTCATAGCAAAGGCATACATCGCATTGACATCATAATACATTAAGTACTTTGATGGTAAAGAAGTATCGTATTCCGGCATGTATTTGTTATTAGCTTCAGAGTATCGTTTCGAGCACTGTGTTAGACCTCCTCTCACACCCTTTTCCAAAAACATTAACGTATCTACGTCATCAATCATATCTAATTCTACGTTAGTATGATAAAGCATAGCATTCCAACTGAACCCTGGAGCAGTATAATAATGAGCAGGATCTAGACCATAATTTTTATGCATAACGCTACGAAATTCTTCAAATACATCGGCTAGTAGAAGCACATCTACCTTGAGATACAAATCGCTATATTCTCCCAATGTACGAGGTTGAAATTCATGCCAAACTTTCAATGCATGTTGATAATCTTCGTTAGAAATTTCGCTTTCTGTTAATTTGGAATAAAAATGATTTCGAGATGGTAGAGCAGTTTCTTCTAGACGCTCCCATTTATCGACATAGTCATATGGAAAGACTCCTTTGCGCCTCACCAACTCCAACTGAGATTGATTTAGAAGAGGAAACTCGGATTTTGTAATTTTTGTATCATCCAAGTAAGACGATAGCTCTCCCAAAGAAGATGGCATGAAGCGAAAAGAGTCAATGAACTTGAGCTTAATATCACTGCCATCAATACTTTTTATTATGGATATAAAATTTTCGTTGTTGTTGGGAATTAATGCAGTTCGACCTTCTATATTTAGAGCTACGTCTTTAATTATAAGGTGAGAATCGTACCCACTTAAATTATGAAATACAACAGGAATAGTGCGACTATCTTGATAATTTATGTTGCAATCTTCGTGAGCTGCACCTCTAAACATTCCTGTAATATGACAATGATCTCTAACTCTCTTATCATCGATTTTAAACAAACGCGTACAGATGTGACAGCAAGAAGCTTCTCTAAATTTCTTTTCTTGATCATGTGTAAGTTGATTCATAGGTATAGGGCATAAAAAGACCGTTTCGACGTCTTCTGCAATCTGTTTAAGTTGTTCAGTAAACCACTTTGCACATTCTGGACCTCTATAGCTGCGATAAAAATTTAAAGACGAGTCGTACGAACAACAAAAATAAAATCCAACACTATGAGCCTGATGTTCTTGATGCCGTATAGTTTTATCACCCATTTCAATTTTTACTGGCTTCAACAAACTCTCAAAATCAGCGTAAACGATGAACGGGCATTTTTCTTTATTGTTGAAGTTCTTAAATTTTGTTTTACCTCCGGGTAAAGTAATTTTAGTCTCATTCATTGTGCTGCAATTGATACGATGTAGCTCTAGCATTTCTTGACATCGAAAATAATGCAAACATCTAGTACACACCCATTTACGTCCATTTTCTCTACTCAGTTGTTTTGAAACTAGTCGAGATAAGTTCTTTATTAGAACATAATGGTAATTTACATTTACGTCATCATCTTCGTCATAACAATCTTGTATCAATAATAAATTCACATGTTTATCGCGCTCTTCTTTAGTAAGTCTGGTAGGATTTACATTAAAACCTTTTCTTGTTTTAACTAATAGATATACATTTATAGAAATATCGTTTAGCTTTTCAAATTTTATTATGTCAGGTCTTTTTATTGGAAATTCGATTCCGGTAGTATTTAATATCTTAGAGTAATGGGGGTAAGATGAAGGGCGATCGCTACTACTAGTAACTGGATATAATCCCGCTATAATAGACCATAAAAAACAGGCTTGATCACTATTTTTAATATTAATACACGCCTTTTTTAGTTTTATTTGATGAGGTAGTTCTATGTAAGATGATCCTAGGAGAGGCGTGTATTTATTAATGTTCACAACTAAGTTGACAATGCTCGACAGAGCATATCCAGAGTCTCTCTCTTGAAACGATTGTAGATCTTCTAAAATAGGTTCTTTAACGTTTTCTTGAAACCACTTTAGTAAGTCAGTGTCTTTATCGATTATTTTGGTTTTAGTATTAAAGTATTTGAAATCTTCGGTTTCTATGTCAGGAGGCTTCAGAAATTTACCGCAAAATGTCGTATGTACTTTTAAAAACGAATCCTTCTTCAGCACATTTGCTAACCGTTTTTTCAACACACTAGCACAATCTTCTAAAAAGGCGGTGGGATCTTTATGCTTTAAATTAATAATTGTTCCAGTTCTAATTCTAGAGTTGAAAACACTTTTAAGATCTTCCCATTTTATACGCTTGCTCATCCATTTATCGCGCTTTCGTCCTTCTAGCGCGCCTCCTCTTTTAAGCAACATAGATTTCAAAATTGATCGGTAGCCAACCATCTTAGCGACATTATTTTGAGCGTGTTGCTTAGCCCCAACTCCGCGAGCCTCTTTTAGCTTTTTGTTAGCACCTCTTATGTTTTTTGATGCTCGGGAAATAGAGGTCTTTAACCCATTCAGATCGAATACACCGGCCTTGAAAAATGCTTCCATCTCAATTATTTCTTTAGTATCCATCTCTCTAAATGAAAAAAATATTACTGCAAACAAACCTATCAAAAATTTAAAATATATATAGCCTTGTTAGTGCAAGACTGTCCTAACTCATAATTTAAAGTATTGTAGAAAATTAGATTCTTTGTTTTGATATTTCACTTCCGTTTTAATATCAATATTATTGTTAAAGTGACAACTGAAGTAATCATTTTGAATGTGTAAAGGGATTACTTTTTTGCCTCATAGGCCAAAATTGATCTAAAATTTATTTTAAGGCGTATTTAGCGCATAGTTTGCTTAATGTTACGCCGAGTTATCTATTAAAAACCGACGTAATTTTAATTTTTTTGAGCTTTTTTTTGTTTTGCATTGATCAACCTTAAAGCCATCCATTTTACCATTAATCCCATTTTTGAGATTTTCTGAGATATCGCAGTTTAGCACTCACAAGGCGAAACAAAAGCGTGATTTCCATAATGCTAATTTCTTCATTACAAAAATTCGTTACTCACCTTTTATTATATAAGCAGGAACTTTATAGTAAAAAAGTGTATAATGTTGATATGATGTGTAATCACGTACTAAACAATCAATAACACTGTGAGTTTGATAAACGTCAGATGCATTTATATTGACAGATGAGATAACAGTTGGGGAAATGGTATAAGTGATGACGTCTTCGAACATGCGCAAATTTGAGTGTTGAAATTTCATGTGGGAGAAAGATGACCTTGCATTCTTTATGCACAAATAATTGCACTTTTTCATAAAAATATACAGCTTACTCATACATTCTTCTACTATGTACACACTTAATAAACAATAAAAAATTATGTTCTAACCTTGATTAGTAAACTATTTGTTAAATAGTTTAGGTATAATTAAATTTTGCATGTGTAGACTTTTTTCAAGGATTTCTAGGAATAAATAGTTTCTTGATGACACAACTATTTTATTGTATTTACACAAGTGTTTTCACGTAAAATAATCCCTTGAAACAATCGAATACAAAAAAAAAAAAAAAAAAAAAAAAAAAAAACAATTGAAATTAAACATAGAATATCAAAAAAAAGTGTAAAAAAAATTCATAAAAAATACTAAAAAATTAAAAAAATTTAAAAACTTATATTTTTGAAAAGAGAAGGAAATTAGCTTTGCAACAACATAAAATTGAGGTTAGGTTTGCATTTAAAAAAATGTAACTTTGCATCATATCTCCAAAACGGCTTTATAAAAAAATTCTTTTGTTTATTAAATTTATTGGTTTTAGTAGTGCCTATTATCCTCCTTTTTAAAATTGAAATTATTTTGATTAATAAAAAAGTTATAGGCATTGTCTTAACCCGCGATCACTATCGTTAAATTATTTGCGTTATCGCTATCGTTGCGAGCATTTCGCTAACATGTATTGTATTACAATTTTTTGCTGATGAAATTAATTTTTTATACTTAACTAGTAAGTATATTACATACAAAAAATATCTAAACAATTAAAGCATTAATTTTTAGAGTTAAAAAAAAATAAATAAATAAAAATACTAGAAAGAATAAAGGTACAAACTTGAAAAAATTTATGAGCATGTACAATCGTTTGCTAATCAGTTGATATAAAATCAATAATTAAAAAAAAATTAATCTCATTTAAATTGTTTCAATTTTAAAACGTCTGTTATAAGTGTTTTACCACCTTGTATTAAATAGGTGTTGGGGCCGATAGTTAATTGAAAAGACTATCTTAAAAACTGCTTTGTAATAAACATTTTGGCTTTCTTAATTTAAATTTTTTTAAATTTAAACAAATATTCAAAACAACTGAAAGGATTTTTTTAAATGAACAAAGTACATTAGAATAAACTTTTTATGTTTTCATTTTAATCCTGTTATAAGTGTTTGACCACCCCGTATAAACCTCATTCAAAATTTTGGTATACATTTTAACCCTACGAGACATAAGGTAAGTATTTTCTACCCATGCGTACTTTTAACAATGTCTATTTATTTTAAAATTTCCTCTTAGATATGCCTACCTTGATATGTTGTTTTAGGTATATTTGAACAAATTAGTGCTAGGCCCTTAACACTTTTGAAAAAAGATGTTTTTTATTTTTTTTTTAGACGCCGAAGCATAAGGTAGGTATTTTTCTACCCATACGTGTTTAACGTATGTTTATACACAGAATCTCTTTCTAACCGTTTTTTCATTTTTAAATATTTTACAAAAACGTAATTCTCTACGCCACTAATTTTATTAACTTCTACCGAGCAGGACCGGAGTTCTGATTTTTTGAATGTTGAAATTTTTAAAAATATATCATTTATTGTGTAATTACTATTATGAAAATTAAAAAAAGAGTTGTATAGCCAAAATATAAGGCTTTCAAAATTACAAAAATATCAAATTTTTTAACTATCTGATGATACCTACCAAACACTTTATACTTTACTTCCGTTTTAACCTAAAATGGGAATACGTATTAAAAATTTCATGGTATGACCACATCGAAGTTTTTTGAATTAAAAATAATTAATTTTTCAATATTTTTATCTTATAAAATTTTATGTTCCTGTTATTTTTATCGAACTAACAAAAAAACAAACGATACTAGTAGACACAAAAAACATTAAAATTAAAACTATAAAGCAGCTCACTAAACCGATTGTCTGCTACAAATTAAGTTCAAAACAAACACTGATATTTTACATAAAAATAATTAAAGAAAATTAGTTCAATTTTAACTTACAATTAATTAGTGCAGTGCTGAAGTTGTTACCACAAAGTTCGGAAACATTCATAAGGCTGACGATGATTGTAGCACAAACAAACAATAATATTCAAAAAATTTAAAGCATTTGGATATTTACTTTTCAACAATAAAACAATGCTCTCTAAAAATTTTAAGGTGTTAAGAAACACTAACACTTAACTTTAAGAAATTTAATAAAACGAAAACAATGATCTGATGCTCTCAGTTCTAGCATTTTTTCTACGATAAATTAAAAAAGGAAATAATACAAGTTTATGCTTGAAAAATGTAATTTCAGCACTATTTATAAATAACTAATAGTACAAGGTTACAACAGGGATTAAAGTTCACAGAGCAAATGAAGTATATTTTACAAGAGATGAAACAAGTTTTTTAGCTTATATAAAATTATAAACAATTTAAAATTAATTTTTTAAATTTGACTATGTTCATTTTTTAATTTCTTTGTTTAAAATATTAGTGACATTATTACTCTTTAAATCAAACGATCCATTTTTATAAATAAAATGAAAATTTTGAATGGTTGACAAAGTTAGCATTCATCGTACGATTGATTTGATTTAACTGAATATACCTTAACTTTTAATTTATAGTAAAAATTCCTACAATTAAATTTTTGTAAAGTTAGCACATTCCACGTTTATAAACAACATAAAAAATGAACTTTAAAGAAACTGTTGAGTATAAATTTCTGTAAAAGGAGATATTTCATTTAATAATTTTTCCAGAACCGAACTTGATTTCTTTTAAGTTAAAAATGAATAGGGAAATTTCTTAAAATTGAAACGTTTCTTAAAATTTAAACAGTATTTAATTGTTTGTTATGTTTCAAAGTTTGAAGGAGTTAGTTTAATCTAACGCCACTAATTTTATTAACTTCTACCGAGCACGACCGGAGTTCTGATTTTTTGAATGTTGAAATTTTTAAAAATATATCATTTATTGTGTAATTACTATTATGAAAATTAAAAAAAGAGTTGTATAGCCAAAATATAAGGCTTTCAAAATTACAAAAATATCAAATTTTTTAACTAGTGTGTTTATATGTTTAAAATTATATCGTGTTACAAGTGTTTTGAAGTGAGCGTCGTAAAATTTACGATAGATTAGTATTAACGTACTATTTACGTGTAGTGTTTTGGTATATGAAGTCAAAAATAGGTTGCCACTTTGTTTATTTCAAATTCAATTCGTTTAACAAAAAAAAAAATAAGTTTTAACATTTTTACTGCAGTGATTATGTTTTTAAAATTCATAATATTATGGTCTTGCAAATGAAAAAGTTTTAGACTGCAGACACTTACTAAGAAACATTAAACTGCAAAAGTTGCGTTTACATAAATTCCTTTCTAATCATAATCTCAAGCGTTTGTTATAACAATATTAATTAAAACATTTAAAAATAAAATCTAATATTTTAATTTAATTTTTAAAGATGGTTATCCGATGAAATTTTTCAGTGCATTTTAGTGATTTCTTTTAAATTCATAATATTAAATTTTTAACATCAATTGTGTTTTAAGACGACAGCTCCAAAAATTTACAACAACTAAAAGCTAATTTACATTTTTAATTTTGTAATGTGTCTATTTAAAATTAGTTTTCCCGCTTTTGATGATAAGAGGCATTTACTTGAAAATTAGATTGAGACATTGCCATATCGACACTATATTTTGGAATAAGAATTTGCTGTTTTAATAGTTTATAAGTTTTGTCAAGAAATGTAATTAATAACAGTTGTTGTAAAGTAAAATCATACCATATTTTGATAATTGTAAACAACGGGCAGGTTGCAGCATCTCAAGGTTCACCACCAAGGGGTCGATCTTAAGATGCCGACATCGCACCCTCGTAGGACTATTAACCCGATTAGACATGCAGGTGGACTAGAAGAGGGTGTTGAACAATATCGACACATGTATAGTTAGTCTCCGACTGGCCCTTATTGATTGAAGATCATTATTCCATTATTGTTTATAATAATTGCTACCAAAGTCTGTGTATTCTTTATAAATAAATAATTAAGAATGAAGTCGTTTTTAGAGCAGCGGCGGGATAGACCTGCTTCTTCATTAATCGATTGTAAGAAGTGATTATAAGAAGTGATTAAAATAAGTGATCATAATAAGTGATTATGATAACAAGTGATAAGTAATTATAATAACAAGTAACAAGTAGTGTCTACAGTGATCAGTGATCAGTGCTTAGCGTTTTGTTGTAATTGGTAAACGTAATAATAAGGATTTATTAGTTTACTGTAAGTACAAGCATGATCATTGTTCGTTGACTTTTACGCAATTTTATTGTAAAGCTTGATTAACGTAAAAATTAAGCTGCCTACGAATTATTTGATAGTTATTGTATTGGACGATTTAAGCTACAGTATTTTATTGGTATCGAGACAGAAATACTTAAAATTACCTAAATTTACTAATAGATTGAAAATTGATTGAAATTAATGTTAGTCGAAGCAAAAGAGAACGCTAATTAACGTAGAAATTAGGTTGCTTCTTTTGATTAATAATTATTAGTTTACTAGATTATTAGCTTAAATATCCTTTGTTTCAACGTAATTTTAAAGTTCAACAAAAATAAAAATATTACGTTTTGGGGCTAGAAGAAACGAACTGTACACCAAATTCCATCATAATTTTATGACCGTAACACCCCTTAAGAGTCTCATGTTACATTTACCTACGAATAGTTGTCAATGACCCTAAAGTAAAAATAACAAAGCTAACCGATACATTTTGTTAAATTCCAATACACGTCAATAAAGTAGATATAAATTAAACAAAGTTTGCACTTAATTAACGTATAAATTGAGTTGCTTATAAATCATAATACTAATATTGAGTAAGTGGTAACAATTGGATAGTGTTAGGTACTACTTGTCCTTAGTTTTGATTGTCAACTTCGTCTTTACCATTAAATTGAACCGTAGTCGTAAGAATGGGACGATCAAGATCTCTTTTAAGGAGTTCTGCTAGAAGGCGATCAAGATCTTCCTCTACAAGTTCTTCAGATTCTGACAAATCGTCTGATCGGAGATACGATTACGAACGCAATGACAGCCGCGACCTTCTCCATCTCAACCTCACCAGTCAGATGATACGATGCAACGACTGGAAAGATTCAGAGATCATCAGGCTCTGGCAAAGTTCTTTAAAAACCAAGGTGCATAACCGAGTTTAAGCCAGGAAATTCTAATCTGAATCGCTCCAATTGGCTCAAAATCAATTTTTGGGATATGATGATTTTAATATGCAAAATCGATTAAGCGGGTTAGCTCAACATCAAGACTACGCCAATGTATTACAAAAGCTCGTTAGCAGACGTACGTTTCTTGTAGAAAGTTGGAAAGAATACTACTTCGATAAAATTGATTATGTTAATGTTTACAAAGGTAAAGCTTAAACATGCAGTATTATGCCTTTATCTATGGCATAAATGATGGGATGATACAGGTAGGCGCGCGAGCTAAAAGGTACGAAATTTCAGACGCCTTGTATGCCGATATGCCTGTCGTCGTTAAGGCCTCAAACTATGTCTACGAAGTACTCGGACGTAACCGTAACATTCCTTTTTAAGAAGACAAGACGCTTAAAAAAAAAATGAGAAAAGAAGTTATAATTGCAAATTCCATTTTGCAAACACCTGTTTCAAACTAAAAGGAAGATGTTCGAAATGTAAAGGGTTAGACCATTCGTTCGACGGTTGTCGAAAAGAAGTTAAAATCCAACTCAACAGAATCTCAAAAGTAATGACACTCGTATAATTAAAATCTTATTAAGTGTTTCGATTGCACGATAAATAGAAAGTCATCTCGTGCCTACGTTAGTACAAGTTGCGTGGTGATATTAATAAAGCAACCAACTGCATAAGAAATTGAACTTAAAGTGAAGCCTAGCTCAGTAACGATAACTGGCTACAGTTTTTCGAAGGTTTATTCAATAGAGAAGATCGAAGTGACTATCGTTGTCGAACATGTGAGGGTCAACGTAAGTGCTCTTGTGCTTGTGGTTCTGAATACGGTGCAAGATGTACCGATTATAATTGATAAACTTTTCCTGAATGTACCTGGTGTACAACTTTTAATAGTAGCAAGCGAAAAAAAAATACGAATCCTAACACCATGACGATTATAAGTGAACGAAGCTCTGCATTTGAAACTACGGAAACTACCGTTCCGGCAAGAAAAGCCGTAATCTCACCAAAAGCATTGGTGTTGGTAGCTGTAACTCGTGGCTGCTAAGATGGTTACATGTCCATCACGAACATGGTGCAACAGCCAAGCGAGATGAATACTACTGAAGCATTAGCAATATGTGTTCGATGTTTTGAGGGCGCCTTGTCCTCTTTTGAACAATTTTTCAGTTGAGTTCAATGATGATGAGTTATGAATTATTAAAGCTTTAGCAAACCAAAACTTTTTGCTGAAAATGGTTTGGGGTCTAATGTAAATCTTACGCTCAAGTAAAATGTTTGCTTGATCTAATAAACTTCTTCGGATGTTGTTGTGCACGAAATAGTGAGCTTAGGAAATCTGATGTAGGTACTTAAAGTGTCAATTTATCTTAACGATGATAAACCAGTGATTTACCATCTATATCGACTTTCATATTCAGAATCCTAAGAGGTCAAAAACATAGTAGAAGACCTTCTGAAAAATGAAGTTATCAAAGAGTCAAAATGCAATGGGACTTTTCCAACGCACCATAAATTAATGAGACAATATGGGTAAATAACTTACGAGGTAATTTACGTAACGCCATGACAATGGAACTGCCTACATGAACGACCTATTACTCCAGTCCACAGTTGTTGAATTAAGATTTCAAATTTTAAAAGATGTGCTAAATCTAACTCAATTAAGAACACTGGATTAACACTTAAGTTATTCAAATGCCAGTTTTTTTTAAATAAAGTTTGTGTCTAGTGCCTAGGTCATCAAATATCTAACAAAGGTGTTCACTGTTCAACCTGGTATAAAAATAGACGGAAGTCGTCATAAACTTTCAAGAACCAAGTGACGTTCAAGTTACGGGACGATAGATACATTAAAAACAAATTTTATAACGTGGCGCGTCCTTTAACTACATTAACGCAGAAAAGTGTAGAATTTCGTTGGGAATCGAATCAACGTAAAGTATTCGAAACCCTTAAAGAAAAACTCGTCTCTGGACCTTTGTTGTCAACCTACGATATCAAAGGAAGGTGGTGACTATCTATTCAAGAATTTACTTTAGAGGTAGAGTATCGACCAGCCTTAAGGATGACACATGCCGATGGTTTGAGTAGAAATCCAGTAAGTCAAGTCGATGAAGTAAGTAATGTTAATGTGTTAGAGGTTAACATTACAAACGAAGACTGGGTTTTACATGCGCAACTGCTGGATGAAAGATGTAAATACGTTATCGAAATTCTGACAAGGAAAAGCCAATGGGCTAAGAGGAAGGACTGGACTTGTCCACAAGGATTCCTGCGTACAAAATGGGCGACTATCGAGGCGACTCTACAGGACAGCGTCAACCGGGAAGAAGTAGATGATACCTCAAGCTGCAAGGCGTCAAGTTCTACTTCATTTACATGATTGGATTGGTTAGTTGTCAGTCGATAAAACACTTTCATCCATAAGCGGGTTGTATTGGTGCCCAGAATTTGGAGATAAGCGATCTGGATAATTGCATCCAATCGAAAAGGTCTCCGCTCCGTTCAATACCTTACATCTCGACCACATAGAACCCTATGTAGCAACGAGAGAGACTATACTCGATAACGAAATCGGTATAGAATAAGAAATACAACGATCTTGTCCTCTTTTCCACATCTACGGACGATGAGGAAATGTGTGACACACGAATGTTCTCAAGATTCGATCTAGCCTGAATTCTACGATGAATTCAACAACAAGACAGACGTCATACAAGAACATTTTAAAGATTTGACGTGGTCTGAATTCTACGACGAATTCGGCCACAGAAAAATCCCACTACGAGACATTCTTCGGATACTCTCCAAGAGGTGTCTGTAATTCTAGTAGTATACTCGACAACGAAGTCGGTATAGAACTCTAGGAATATGGATGATACGCGAGCGAACGTAAAAACTCGAATCGT
Source organism: Malthinus seriepunctatus (assembly GCA_963924605.1). Lineage (NCBI taxonomy): Eukaryota > Metazoa > Arthropoda > Insecta > Coleoptera > Cantharidae > Malthinus > Malthinus seriepunctatus. The sequence continues at coordinate 50,454,829 of OZ004600.1, forward strand.
TAACTAAATCGGTATAAGGATACAGGAAAATAGTAGCCTGTAAAGTACATAAATGAGCTAACGTAGAAGCTCCACTCGAAAAGAAACAAGCCGATCAGAAGACGCAATTTTATGTGCGCCTTATCGAGGTTTGGTACGTACGTACACACGTATATCTCTAACGAAAAGAGATGACAGGAGCAAGAAGTTGTTCCTAAAGTATAGTGGTCCATACGCTGTTGTTAAGAAGTTGGACCGTGATCAGGATCACTAAGTTGTTGAGGATCCCAGAGGTACTTCTCGCTCGTAGAGAACGTATCTTGGGTGCTCTCTACGATTAAGGCCTATAACGTATAAGTTAGTTCGGGTTCAACGAAGAAACCGACTACGATGATAAGGATGAGCGCTCGTCAAAAGAAATGTGCTGAGGGCTGTTTAACAGACGTGTTACATAGAGGGACTCACACAAAACGATTAATTTCTCTGTTTCTTTATAGCTTGATTTATATTATTTGTGTTGGTAATATTACTTTAAAAAAAAATGATGCATCATTTGATCGATTTGTATATTGTTTATTACTGTTAGGTTTTTAGCAAGGACCATGCAAGGACGCGGTCGCTTCCAGACTGGCTCTGATGAGAATTGACATGTTACTTTTATTTTAACGAATACTACTAACACTTACGTATAAATGTAACCAGTATTAAATTATCTAATTATTTGTTGTTCCCATATAGATCAATTAATATGTCAAATTAAGAGCCTCATCTTCATCGGACCACGAGGACGTGGATATTGGTAGCGCAGCCGACTGTAAACAACGGGCAGGTTGCAGCATCTCAAGGTTCACCACCAAGGGGTCGATCTTAAGATGCCGACATCGCACCCTCGTAGGACTATTAACCCGATTAGACATGCAGGTGGACTAGAAGAGGGTGTTGAACAATATCGACACATGTATAGTTAGTCTCCGACTGGCCCTTATTGATTGAAGATCATTATTCCATTATTGTTTATAATAATTGCTACCAAAGTCTGTGTATTCTTTATAAATAAATAATTAAGAATGAAGTCGTTTTTATAATGATTAGTATGTATACAGGGTGGACCATTTAAATGATTAGTAGCATTTTGTAAAATTATTTAGTAGTAAATAACCAAGTTAAATTTACAATTTTAAAATTACGAAATTGAATTTTAATTTCACTTTACGTTTTTAAAATATTCCATTTTCTCACTCGGACACTTTGCGCATGTACCAAGTAGCTGTCATGTTAGAAAACGCGGCTTCCAAATCTCCCCACCTGTGACGTCATTTCCGTTACAGATTGTCACGCCTCTAAAATATGAACAATTTGTACTAGTTTTCCATAACAAACTATGTAAATTTAAATACGCATGACTAGTGACGAGCATATGCGATTTAAGTAATGTAATTAATATTATAGTATATTAAACTGTGTTCATTAGTGAAGAAGTGTTGTGTTTATAACTAGATAAGTGCTTTTAGTGTGAAAAAGTGTTGTGCTCTAACAGTATCGAGGTGTAACTTCTTCAAGTATTGAATTATAATTATGGAGTGATAGAAGAAATTTATGGAAAGAAAAGAGAAGTAAGGTAAGTGATTTTGAACTATTTTTGAGAGATCCAACTAATGAGATCCAACATCTGAAGGAGGCCTTGGAAATAAGGCTTTAAACTTTTAAATAGGGCTTCTGAAGGGCATTGGGGATTCGGGATTTCAAAAGGTGCTTCCAAATGAGGGGGCTCCTTTTCTAACATGACACTTGCTTGGTACATGCCCAAAGTGTTTGAGTGAGAGAAATGAAAAATGAGATATCCGATATCCGATTTCTAAATTCTAGTGGGAGGAAGAAAACCTTGTTTCAATAAATAATTTCTCATTTAGATGATAATAAAAATCGTGACATTCTTTCTTATAAGAAATTGACCTTGGTGTTAATTTAATGAAAACTGTAAATTAATATTTTCTTTTTGATGAGTAAACTATAATTAATTAAATTTTTTAGAACAATTTATTTAAAAAAGCAAATTTAAAAAAAAAATTGCTGATTTTGCACTTCTTAGAATAAAGTGACCTTTGACTTGTTTACCAAGAAAAGAAGCGTCAACACACGTTTTTCAAGGATAAAATTTAATTGTTCAATGAGTCACAATAAAGTGACTAATTTTCTATGTAATTTTAATTTTAAAGTACATTTTTGTTGATGTACCAATCTAATTACCAACGATGGAATTTTTAGTTAAATAAATTTAGATAGTAGTCGAGTAGTATAATAGAGGAGAAATATCCCACTTGAACTGTTTTTTTTTTTAAATTACCCGATATTAAAAAGTTGTTAATTTTAATATAGGTAGCGAAATTTTAACACCAAAACTTGAATATACAGATTGGATAATATTTCGAGTTAGCATATAGGAATTTAATGAGTGAAAACAAGTAAGATATATTTTTAAATGATTACGAGAGAGAAAGAGTTATTTTAAGATAGAAGGAAGGTGTTAATATTATTAATTTCAAATTTGAATTACACGCCTGCAATTTTTGATAACTGATAGGTATTTACTTTTACAATTTATTTTAATTTTATTATTAGTGCTTTAAAGCGACGATTTTGAAAATAGTTCTTAATTTAAACAAAAATATTTTTTAATATATTTAAAATAACTCTTTCTCTCTCGTTATCATTTAAAAGTATTTCTTATTTACTTACACACATTTATATTCATATATCCTAACACGAACTATTCAATCTGTATATTTACAATGATGTCACATTAATAGAAAAACCTAGATCAGTTGCACTTACAGTATTCTCTCTCATATTAATATGATGCATCAAAAGTACTTAATTTCAAAAGATAAGCATAATGAGAATGCACCAAGAAATTAGTCCTACAAACTCAACCTTGGATTTTTCAATAATTTATTGTTAGCTCCCCGATCCCCCTTTAGGTACGCCTCCCAACAGCTTAGAGGTTAAGTAAATGACTAAGAGTAAGTAGTAGGTGTTTGACACGTGTCGATAGACTATGTATGGGTAGAAACTACGGATTCCAGAATCATAGATGTTTATTAGTAGTAAGTATGTTATATGTATAGTTGTTGAACTTTAGCAACAAGAGTTCTACGCTACGAATCCTGTGTTAAATTCATTAATATGCTATTATGGGAATTCTAAGCCAAAACTTTTCGTAAGGTCTGGGTTCACTAGAGTTCATTCCTATGGGAGGTTTGGCTTAGACCTCTTAAACTATCAGAAAAATATTCACGATTTTCTTCAACCAATCAGAACGCCTTATTTCTTATCCCACATTTACCATTTTCATCCACCCATCAAAACGCTCCATTTCGTATCCCCTCTCACATTACCATTTTCATTGTCCGAATGCTCATTTTCTTATCTCATACCCCATTTTAATCAACCAATCAGAACGCTCCATACGATTTTCATCTATCGATGTACTTTTCATATACCAATCAGAAAGCCCCATTTCTTATCCCTTCCACATTTCCAATTTTCATCTACCAATCAAAACGCTCTATTTCTTATTCCCTCTCCCTTTCCCATTTTCATTAACCAATCCGAAAGCTCAATTTCTTATCCCTTCCCATATTTTCATCTACCAATCAGAACTCTCCATTTCTTATCTCCTCCCACATTTACCATTCCCATTAACCAATCAGAATGCTCAATCTCTTAGCTCCTCCCACCACTGACCAATCAGAACGCTCAATTCGTTAGCTCCTCCCACAAAAAAAAAGTGGTGGGGGGAAAAAGGTGAATTTTTTCGAGATAGGGATTTAACACGGGATTTGTGCGCCAGAACTCTTGTTGCTATTCTACTAATTACATCTCTTTTTTTATCTTTTTTAATCCTCCTCATTTACAGTAACCGCTAAATCGAAAAAAAATGTTAAAAAAGCAGAATGTTATTATTTTGGCAGCTGATTTAACAGTTTGCAGTTGTTAAACTATAATTTTGACATCATATTTGTAATCAGCGACCCCAAAAATATAAAGTACCATGTCCTTATCAAAAAATAATTGGATTTAAAAAAACGCCCCCTAAAAACAATATATGGGTGGGATCTACCCATGTTGCACACCCCTGGCGATGGTAAACTTTTTAGCGTCTTGTAGTACATATCAAATAATGCCCAAATCCAAATTTTCAGCCACATACGTTTTATTTCCAGGTCGATGCCGATATTCGCCTTTGGGATCTGTACTAAAAGTAGATACGACAATTTGAGTCTAACAAATTGTGTGTGTTTCATTAATTCTGTAGATTAATTTATATAATAATATTATAATTAATAGGCAGCTAAATATTGTTTATTCAAGAAAGCCAAAAACATAACATATACTTTGTTTATTGAAAATATTACGCAGAATACAAAAAAAACGTGAAAATTAACAAATTTAAATTCTCCTGTTAACTTAAAACAAATATAATTATCTATACTTTGTTTATTGAACACATACAACAGCGCAGTCACTCAGCAACTATTAGTAGAATAGTTTTATTCTCCGTCTATGGACTCTTCTTCTCTGTCTATGGACTCTTCTTCTGGCACTACTGGTAAATTATTCCAAAATGTTATTCTGTTTTCTGGGAACATTTTTTATAGCAGTCACAAAATCATTGAAGTCATAGACTTCTCCCATTTTTTTAAAAGAATTTTCAACCGAGTGATGAAATGAGTCTGCAGCCATAAACGTATGCCCAGTCTCAAAGTATTTGATTTCTAATAATTTTAAGGCCGTGTCTTAAAATTCCGGAAAAAATTCCATTCATTTAACTGTTATAACACAAGATAAGAACATAAATTATAAATTAATTATTATAAATATTGATAACACAATTATTGCAATTGTTTAAATTAATTCCAGACTCCAAACTTGTTTTATGGCTCACACTGGCTGTTATTTGGGAAGTCGGGCACACTGCATTAGATGTTTCACCAAGTATATCTTGTGCAATACGTTTTTTATTTTCTATGGAATTCTCAACATATCCCTCCGCAACAGTGCTTGATTTCCAACCACCGTGCCTCTTTAATTTTAAAATATCAGTGCCACTGTTAGCTAATAAAGTGGCAGAGCTTCTTCTGAAGCAGTGGCCAGTATATAGAGCAGGATTTGAAAGTCCAAGAAATTGTGCAGTAACTTTTGGTAGACTGCTAAACGTGTTAATAATTAATAGTCAGGCGGACTGAGCGGACGTGTTTTCTTGTGTGATTTTTGTGAATTTGTTTGAGTGGTTCAAAAGGCCTTTATAACCGTGTAATATTTTTAAATTGATGGCCATCAAATGGCTGTAACATGTGGTGATTGTGGTGAAGAAATAAAAAGGACAGTTAATAAGGTTAAATGTAAAATATGCGACGTAGCTTATCACCTAAAATGCACTAAAATTAAAGACGATGAATTTAAAGTTATCTCTTCCAACAATAATATTGCATTTATTTGTAATGGATGTGTAAATAATAATTGTTTAGTTTAGTATGTTTAGTTTGGTTTTGAAGCAGCTATGAAAAAGGTTGATAATGTTGTCATAACGACGAAAAAAGATAATAAGAATTTGTCAATGTTATTTAAAAAGAATAATTAAAGAATTTAAAAATACAGTCCACTTTATTAATGAGCATTGAAACAATAATTTTTTAATGGAGTTAAAAGAACTTGAGAGTAACGTTATGCAATATGTTGATACAAATGTTAATAATTCTATTAAAGCATGTACTAGTGAAATTAATTCATTAAAGGAACTCATAAATAATTTAATAGAAGAAAAAAAGTTCGAGCTGTTCCAACATATGCGGAAGCAGTTAACAATAACCAAAGTATAACTATAGTGCCAAAAAATAATCAAAGATGCAACGTAACTAGAAGAGAGATCCAACAACAATTGAATCCCTCTGCATTGTCTATTGGTGTGGCAGCGGTAACTAATTCTAGAAGTGGAAGTATCGTTGTAAAATGTAGCGACCAAGCAGCGAAGGAAAAGATAAAGGATAAGGTGTATAATGAAATGGGTGAAAGGTACAATGTGGAAGACGTGAGGATGAGATGTCCACGAGTTGTTCTAGTGAATGCTGAAGAGGAGTATATGGAAAAAAGTAATGAGGAAATAATTAAAGAGATAGTGGATCAAAACGATTTGGATGGGGGCATTTTAAGCAAGTTTAAGGTTATAACAAAGTATAAAAGAAAAAATAAGAAAAATTGTGCCAACATTGTCTTGGAATTGGAAAATGGTGAATTTAGAAAAATTATTGAAAGGGAAAAACTGTTTATTGGTTGGAGGCAATGTAGAATTTTTGAACATGTCAATGTTGTCCGTTGTTTTAAATGTGGAGGATATAACCATTTCCAGGATAAGTGTACAAGGGCTCTGGTCTGCACAAAATGTGCCGGAAACCATAAAGTAACAGAGTGTGATGTAAGTAATGTTTTAAAATGTATAAATTGTTTTAGCGCAGTACAAAAGACTAGAATAAAAATTGATTTTAACCATTCGGCTAATGATCGTAATTGTCCATGTTATATTAGACAAGTAAATAGAGCAACAGAACGAGTAGACTATAATAAATAGCAATCACAGAGTAGAAGAGACGTTGTATATTTGAATTGTCAGGGCTTCTTAAATAATAAAACTAATATTATAGCGCTAGTTGAGGAGTGGAAGCCTAAAGTTGTGTGCTTAACTGAGTCACATATTGATAAAAATGTTGAAACTGTCGAAATTCAACTCGGCGGTTATAAATTTGAACAATGTCTTACTGAAAATCGAAGAACCGGGGGAGTTTTGATCTTTATTGATCAGAACTATAAACATAAAATTAGATACAAAAAAGTGTTAGATTTGTTATGGATTTTGTCCATCGAAATTAAAATGGATAATGAAAAATATTTGGTTACAACAATTTATCGTTCTCCTCAATGCAACGATTGCTTGTTCTTGGTTGAAATGGAGGAGCTACTGAACAGTGTTATTGACTTTAACGGTACACAAATTGTGTGTGGTGACTTCAATTACGACATTTCGAAAAATAGTTTTTATGGAGGTAAATGTATTGAATTGATATCCAGATACGGACTTTGTCAAATAGTTAGGAACTTCACAAGGATAACACCGCAGAGCTCTACCTTGATAGACTACCTTATTACAAATAACAAAGAGTTAGACCATGCAGTGCATGATACACCTAAAATCAGTGATCATTCGATAATATCTGTAAACCTAAGATTAAAACAGCAAAAAGACTATATAACAATAAAATATAGGGACTACAAGAAGTATGAAAAAGATAAAGTACAGGAGGAGCTAGAAAAAATTGATTGGAACGCTAATGCAGATGTTGATGAGATGTCAAATAATATGGTTGATTATATCTCGAACATAATAAACGATATGTGTCCGTTGAAAACCAGGAAGATGTATAGCGAGCACGTGGGAAAAAAGTGGATAAGTGGCAAAGTAATCGAAAGCATGAAAGAAAGGGATGAAAAATACATGATAGCAAGGGTGACAAGTACAGAGCAGAATTGGTCATCATATAGAAATGCCAGAAACCAGGTAGTATCTACAATAAGAAAGGAGAAGGAAATATATTTTCAAACAGTTTTGGATAATAATAAAACAAACAGTAAAGAATTATGGAAAAACTTAAAAACTCTATTACCAAACAAGAAAAAGATGAATTTATCCCCTCACATAATGTTTAATAATCAATTAGTAAGTGAAAGTGGGCAAATTGCAAAAAAATTCAATGAATATTTTATAAATAGCATAGCAGATATCGTAGACTCTATACCGAAGTACAATGGTCATGATACAATTATCGAGGCTATCAATGAGCACCGTAAATTTGAAAAATTCGAACTACTGAACATGACGGAAATTAGAGGTTACTTCAGGAAACTCAAGCCTCATATTAATATGGAGAGTGGGATTTCAACTGAAATCTTAAACGATTCCTTCGAAAGAGTGGGTAACTGGTTTTTAGATATTATTAATGGATCGTTGGGATCTGGTGTTTTCCCTACGCGATGGAAGACTGCTACAATCACTCCGGTGCCTAAGATCCAGAATACGATAAAAAGCGACGAGTATAGGCCTATAAACACTCTTCCACCGTACGAAAAAGTTTTGGAGTTGGCTGTGAAAAACCAAGTCGTTAAATACTGCGATGATAATTCTGTGATATTTGGAAACCAATCAGGATTCAGATCTTCCTTCTCCTGTGAAAGTGCAATAACAATCGTGTGCGACAGGTGGTTAAAAGCAATTGACAAAGGTGAAATGGTGTTGGCTGTCTTTTTGGATTTTAAGCGTGCGTTTGAGACAATTAATAGAAAGTTTTTGCTGAGAAAATTATGTAGGATTGGTTTTAATGGAACAGTGTTGAAGTGGTTTGAATCTTATCTTTCCAATAGAAGACAAAGTGTTAAATTCGGGAACTCGGTGTCTGAATAAATGACTAATGATCATGGTATACCGCAGGGGACAGTGCTGGGTCCTTTGTTGTTCCTTTTGTATGTAAACGATATTACTAAGGTTATAAAAAATTGTGAGATATCGATGTTTGCGGACGATACAATGTTATATATGTGTGGTAAAGACCTTAACGCTATGTTCAATGATGTTAATTCTGATCTGGAAAATTTGTTTAAGTGGTTATGTGATAATGACTTGTCTATCAATATAGATAAGAGCAAATTTATGGTTTTGGGATCGAAATATGTTTTGGGCTCTGTCAATTATTTAAATAGTTTTTCTCTGAGTATTAAAGTAAATAATAATAAATTGCAAAATGTTGAGGAAATGAAATATTTGGGAATCATAATTGATAAAAATTTGAATTTCAAGAGTCATTTTAATTATATTATGGGAAAAATGTCAAAAAAAATTTATTTTTTGAATAGAATAGGAGATTCTCTTAGCACTTATATTAAGATCTTGTTATATAAGTCAATTGTTGCACCACACATTGATTTCTGTACGCCTGTTTTTTTTAATGCTGGTGATGGCCAGGTTTCGGAACTACAAAAGGTTCAGAATCGGGCCATGAGGGGCATACTACGTTGTAGTAGAATGACCCCCATACATTTAATGTTGGATACTTTGAATTTAATGTCTATCAAACAAAGAATTATATATAGAACTATGATTTTTGTGTATAAAATTAGTAAAGGCTTGGTGCCTGAATACATAATGGAAAACGTTAGGAAGTCCAGTACGGTCCATGAGCACGATACAAGAAGGAGGAATGACTTCCATATTAGTACTTGTGCGAAAGCACAGGCTTATGGAAGTCTATTTTCTGGAGGCCTTATTTGTTATAATGAACTGCCAAATGATATTAAAATGTCCGCCAGTTTAAGTAATTTTAGAAAAAGTGCATGTAATTATATAAAAAACAAATTTTGAATTGTAATTTTGTGTTGTTTGGTATAGCTTCTGCTAATAAATATTATTATTATTATTAATTCCCACAGGATTTCTGGTACATTTTCCATTTACATATTTAACAAAAAATCTTTTGTGTTTAAGGTTCTGAGGACGCAACTTAATATATTTTCTTAAAATTTCAACAGAATTCATATTTTAAATGTCACCAGTAGTAATTGCAAACTGCCGTATAACTTTTGTTTTTGACGGAGAAATATCAACACGAAAATGGCTTCCTTCATCTATAAAATTTTCAAATGGAAGAAATGTTAACTCTACCTTTCTGCAAGCTCCCGCCATTCCAATAATCATTACAACCTTAGCCATTAAGTATTCTTTGTCATCAGCTTCTAACAAAAATTTGGCAAAATCTTCTTTGGTAAAAACTTTTGACTTCTTAGCACTGTAGCCGTCTGATTGCCTTTTAATATACGCTATCAAATTTGTGTATTTTTTAATGTCAATATTCTTGTTTAGATTTAGTTCGGATCTTAACATTGAGTAAAGTGCCCATAATGTGGATACTTTTAGATCTTTCTTACCCTCAAAATATGCAAGTAAGACTTTCTCATTATATAATATGTTTTATCTTCTTCTCATCACACCAAGTTATAAATTTTTCGTAAGCCAAATCGTAAACTGCCTTTGACTTTTTGGGAATTACTGATGAAAGAACTGCTGCCTCTTCAACATAGTTTGGCAGCAGCTCTTCAAAACTTGAATCACTCATTTTGTGAAAGTAAATAAAAACCGTGCGTTCTGGCTTATTTATTTACAAAATGTCAAACTTGGGGCGAAAAATAAAATGTCGTAATCAGTATGGAATTGTAAGCAGAAAATGTAAAATATTTTTCCGATTGGATTTTGTTTCCGAGATAATCGATTTCAAAGTTTTCAGAAGAAGTTAATCTATAAATATTAAAAACAAGGCAGGCCTTTAAAAAAGGAAAATGGAATGTCATATTCTGAGTCGTATTTTAAGCAGGAAATATGTAATAAATGTTTTATATATTTGGCTTCGTTTTCGAGATAACGATATCAAGTTCAAAAAGTTTCCCATAAAGATCCAAAATTTTAAGTTTCAAAATTGGACTAATTTTGAAAACAAATAATTCAAATAATATGTGTAAATTAATTTAAAAGTGTTTCAAAAGTTATCCACACGCACTAATAAAAGCTGGAGAGTGTTTTGCTTTTGCACGGCTTATCTTGTTTATATGCAAAAAATTTACTTCTTCTGGAAACTTTGAAAACGATTATCTGGGAAACGAAACCCGATACAAAAAAAAATTATTTTACATTTTTGACTTTAAATTTGACGCAGAATATAACATTTTATTTTTCGCCTCGAGTTTTGAATCACCCTGTATATTTACTATTACTTTATTCAAAATTAGAAAAAATCTTGTATGTAATAGGGTGAACTGACCAGTAAATGAACAAATAAGAGAAGTTCGTACTTGGTTGGTACATAAATAACGAAAAATTTTCTTAATACTGTTAGAAATTAGAGAGAGGTATCCATATATTTAAAACGCTAAGCCTTTTCTTGATATATAATAATAGCCTACTTCTACTGGACCGATTTTGATGATTTTTTTTTTAAATTGAAGCTCTTGACCCACAGATATGTCACCACTAATTTTTTTCTCATAATTATTAATGTCATACATTGTTTTATATTTTATAATATACATAATAAAATAATCAATTTTATAATTTAAAATATTCCAATTTTAAAAATTATAAATGAGAATAAATGTAGATAGTATTTGGTTTTATACGATAAGGCACACATTATACATATTTGGTCGTGGTGATAAAATTTTCAATACTTTTATTCGACCAGTACGTTTCTAATACGCGATATGGTCAGGTTGGTGCCTGCATTTTTAAGTTTCGTGCTTTTGTGAATTTTGGATTTTTGAGACGGTTTTTTATGTTGCCCTCTTTGGCTTAGTTATCTTTAAGGTTACTTTTCTTATTTTTTTTATAAAATAGTCATAGCTCATTCATATCTTCAAAAACTTCGTCTATTTCGATGGGGGTGACCGCTATTTTTTTTTAAATTGAAGCTGTCGACCCCCAGATTATGTCAGCACTAATTATTTTCTTCAAATTACCAATTTCATAATTTTTTTTAAATAATGAATTAACAAACAATCATCGGTGTAGGAAGTAAAATAATTTTTGAAAATTTCATTTTTTTAACACATTCATCTCTACAACTACTTCGTCGAATTTCGACGGGGGCGCCCGCTCGTTTTAATATTATTAAGCAATCCAATATCGTCAACAAAATACAGATCCAATTAGCGGTTCTATATTATATTTACCAATTTAGCAAAAATGATCGGAAATCCCAGTTAATGAACAGGTTGTCCTAATTAATGAACATTAAAAATCCAGTTATTGAACACAATACTTTTAATTCTAAAACACAAACGAAAACAGTCAGTACATTAGGTATTTATAAAAATCTCATAATAAAATAATAAATTACATTTCAACGGTAAAAAGGCCTTTTGTTGCATGTTTGGGCTCAGGAATTTTCTTTAACACTTGTTTTTTCTGGTACCAAATTTGATCTGGATTGCTCGGCCACTGCCATTTTTCCCTGTTTTTGTCCTCTGGATGCATCGGAAAACCCAATTTAGCTTTTGAAAGAATCCAATGCTCAAGTCTTTCTTCTTCTAACCAGTTTAAGACTGGAGAAGGACCCATCTTTCTCACATTAGGTACTTTAGCGGTTATTTTATTATGAAGGGTGGATTTTGGTATTGAATACTTGTAAGACGCCTTATTCAAACTGATGCTTCCACAATTAATTTCGGTAATAGCTTTGGCTAAGTCCTCTTCTGAGTATTTAAAACGTAAATAGTTGCGTCCCATCTAGAAAAAGTACTTGCAGGTAGTAAATAATATTAAAATGAATTAATTAATGTTGAAATACATATGAAAACAAAAATTCTTGTAAATGAACACCAGTAAATGAACAACATGAAAACTGTGTTCATTAACTGGTTTTCCTAAATCCTACTAAATTTATTAAACCAAAGAAATTTTGTACGAATAGTAACTTCCATTAAGGGTCATTTCACCATGTTTCCTAGGAACACTCCATAACCCAGTGAATGAACACCATGTTCATTTACTAGATTTTAGAAATGTTTTCCGACCAGTAACTAAACATGCAAAAATGCAGTAAACTATGCACAGTATCAGTTTTTTATTGCGTAGAATCAATTGTTCAATGTTTAAAGGAAGTCTAAGAAATGAAAACGAAGGCATTCGTTAAATTATATGAACTCTTAATAAGTTTTAGTAAGCACGTGTTCAACACTTACCTTAAACAAATATGGCGTCTAGGCATAGCACTCTTGTGTCACTACCGTTCACTATCATTTCCCTCATAACACTGCTAGGTCCAGAACGATTCCAATAAATGAACATCTGAGTTGACATATGCAGTTAGCATTAGACAAAGATAAAATATATTGAAATCTAAGGCATTCTTATTTTTAATCAAAATGTAGTTACTTGTTCATTTACTGGGCGATGTTCACTCACTGGTCAATTCACCCTACGTTACGAAATTCTATTAGGCATAACGCCTGAAATTTGATTTGAAAATTCACAATATTAGCAGAAATAGCTATCCAAGACTAACAATGGGTTTGTTTTGTGTGTTTTCACCCAGAATTGCATCAATTTCTTCGAAATATGATTGATTCATAACGAAACCTTCTCCAGTGCGTTTACGCCGATCTAGGACTTATACATACGATATTTGCAAGTTAGCCAACTTTTGCCTACATTTATGCCGGCCATCAGATCCGATTTCCACAATATATCCTACCTCGTTTAAAATGTTAGCGATGGCGTCAATATTCCATTATTTCACAAAAACTAAAATAGCCGAAATGTGGAAAAGGTCATAATACTCCGGTCCGGGAGTACCACTCACGGGTACCAAAACCCGTGCGTTTTTTAAGAGGACCTTTCTTTTATGATTATAATTATTTTTGACATGATAAAAATGCAATTTAGCGTGGGTGCCACTTTTAAATTGGCGTTTGGGCGCTATTTTGAAAAATGGCCGCTGACTCAAAGATATGGAAAACTACAAACTACTCGACTCATCCAAAGATATAGGAGTTGTAGATCTCGAAAAAACTAACATTTTTTTTATTTCGCCATTTTGAATTTGGAGCCTCCTATTCCAGATACAGTCGATATTAGTTTTTTTGTTTTTCTTTTGGTTATCGTTTTTTTATTTTTAGGTTTAAAAAAAAAATGAATATTGTTTTGAAATCCTTGTAGTTTTCTATAAAACTTTTGTATTTACATCTACCTTCTATCTCCATTAATACCAAAATGGCGCCCAATTGAAAACTGACCTTGAAAATTTCAAAAATCTCACGGTGGATTTTCTAAAGAAGAATATGAGCTTATTCTACTCATCAAGATCTACATTTTAAGTCAAAAACGTTTATAGAAATTTTTTATAGTTTAGGAGCTACAGAAAATTGTCTGTCAATTTATGTCAATAAATTCTTGAAGAGTAAACAGTTCCATTTTTTACAAAAAATAGTTTTTATTAACAATTAATAAAAATCACTTTCGAATAACAATAATTAACTAATAAATGCAATTATTATCAAAACAGAAGGAAAAACAAAAGAGAAACAGAAACAGCACTCTTTTAGAATTTGATCGTTTAAATTCAATCTCCTGTAGCTCCTAAACTATAAAACATTTCTAGTAGTTTTTTTATCTTAAAATGTAGATCTTCATGAGTAGAATAAGCGCATATTCTTGTTTAGAAAATTCACCGTGTGATTTTTGAAATTTTCAAGGTCAAAGTTTTAAATCGGCCGCCATTTTGATATTAATGAAGATAGAAGATTGAGCTACATACAAAAGTTTTAGAGAAATTTACGGGGATTTCAAACCAATTTTTATTTTTTTAAAAAACTAAATAAACTGGAGTAGAAAAACAAAAAAACTTATATGGACTGTATCTCGAATAGGAGGCTCCAAATTCAAAATGGCGAAATAAAAAAAATGTTAAGTTTTTTCGAGATCTACAACTCCTATATCTTTGGATGAGTCGAGTAGTTACACCGTGTATAGTTTTCAAGATATTCACAAAAATAACTTTATTTTAAATGGAACACCCTATATATTTTTATGTTTTCGAAAATAATACTGCATTTAGAGTATAAAATGTCATATGAGTTTTGTCCTAAAATGAAACAAAAATTACCGTTCTCGTATTTTCAGTATTAGTCGCTTGGCATGAACACCCTATATTTTTACCAATTTAGTATCTACATTTTACCAGGAATCAAAATCTGTATAAAAATGCAGGGTGTTCCTGCCAAGGGGCCATTATTACCGTATCCGTTTAATACTGTAGATACGAGAACGGTAATTTTTTTTCATTTTAAGACAAAACTCATACAACATTTTATATTCTAAAAGCAGTGTTTATTTCAAAAACATAAAAATATATAGGGTGTTCAATTTAAAAAAAAGTTAATTTTGTGAATATCTTGAAAACTAAATGTTCAATTATTAATGTTTTGTGTTGACCATGGTAATCAGCGGTAAAAATTATGATTCTTTGTTAATTCATCCAGCTTTGTAGCTTCAATAATAAAAAAAAGTTATAGTTTACACTATAAATATTGTGATCTGATAGAGCTTAATCGGTGTCTTAACTTTAACCAGCTATTTCAGGACCCCCTGTTTATATATATGTGCTCGCTTATGCAGTTATATTTTCTTGTCGCAGTATACAGGGTGGTCACTTTTATCTTGCACACTATGGGCATCTCCTAAACGGTAAGAGTTACGAGATCGGTTAAATTAGAGAAAAGTTGCACAATTTCAAGTTCTATAAGAAATAAAAAAGAAAATTACGATAGCTTGCGTCGTTTCTGAAATATCCTGAAAAAACTGAAACTTGAATTAATTACATAACTCTTTTATTATTTAAGGCATTGATATGAAATTTGGTAAGTTTACATAATTTGACACGAGCTACGAATTAAACGTACGAAACCTTTTCTAAGCCTACTAGATGTCTGTGTTTTAATAGACAACTTTTGATTTTCTTATGGGCGCTCTGTTGAATTTTGGCATAAATAAATTGGAGTTTTTATTCTGATTTCAACGATGTGTAATTTTCTATGTTTTAACAAAAATGGCGGCACACTCTATATTACTTTTATTAAATCAAGTATTAGCCATGAAAAAACAATTGAAATGTAACAAAACTTTTTAAAACAAAAGTTATCCCGAGTTGTCATTTTAAATTCTATCAGTTGTTTTTTCATGGCTACTTGATTTAATAAAAGCAATATGGAGTGTGCCGCCATCTTTCATTTTCAACATAGATTATTACACATCGTTGAAATAAGAATTAAACATCCAATTTATTTATGCCAAAATTCAACATTGCGCCCATAAGAAAATCAAAAGTTGACTATTAAAACACAGGCATCTAGTAGGCTTAGAAAAAGTTTCATGCTTTTAATTCGTAGCTCGTATCAAGTTATGTAAACCTACCAAATTTCATATTAATGCTTTAAATAATAAGAGAGTTATGTAATAAACAAGAAAATGCAAGTTTTCAGTTTTTTCGGGATATTTCAGAAACCAAGCAAGATATCGTAATTTTCTTTTCTATTTCTAATAGGACATGAAATTGTGCAACTTTTCTCTAATTTAACCGATCTTGTAACTCTTACCGTTTAGGAGATGCCCATAGTGTGCAAGATAAAAGTAACCACCCTGTATAGATCTAAAAGGCATAATAAGCCTTTTTGGAAAATATTTTTGTGAGACTGATTTTTAAGTCCAAATATTTCCACAGATTTACCTGAATTCAACAGCCGGTTGTTGATTACTAGTACATCTGAGTCCGTTGTGGTTTTCATAGACTAAAGGATGGGTTATTATGTTTCATTTACATAAACGAAAGTTGAAAAATCTATAGTACTTTAAATGTAGTAGGGATTTTAAGAAAATGTCGTCGATATTTCCACTTCTCAACTGCATTAAATATAAAAAGTAAACTTGAGATTGTAAGTAAATTATTATAAGTGCATCAAAAAGTAGACTTATTTTCCTTCAAAATTAGTCATAGATTTTTTTCAACTCGTTAAATATTAACGATTTTACAGAAATTTTTAAATGAAAATATTTAAAAAAATTAAAATTTTTAAAAATCCAGAAGTTTTAAGTCACTACACTTTTATAAAATAATGTATAATCGATTTTTTATGCTGTAACTTTGAAAAATGATTCATAAGGAACGATATGCCTTAAGGAAAAATTTCTAAAATAATTCATCCAACAAAATATCTGCAACTATTTAATAAATGGTACAAAGAAAATTTCATTAGCTGTTTAATAGTACAAGACGTAACAAAAGTAAATCAAAAATATACAAAAATGAAAGCCAAAATCTTCAGCTTCAAATTGAAATTATTTTTGTAATTTTATCATTAGCTCAGGGGGTCAATTCTTGACATCCTTCGACTTATCACGAACGGTGAGTTAAAACGAGTGTTTTATCTCGAATGAAGCTTGACAACGTTGCAAATCCTTTTGTAAACGCCACACAGATGACGTCAATAACGAAGAAATTTAAGTGACATGGTATTCTTGAGAAAACGTTCGTCTTAAAACCATCGAGATAACACGAGTGCACTTTGGCGAGTGAGAACTAAACGTATGCTAAAGTGGCTAAAAGTATGAAAGATAGAACCGTTTTCGCTTATCCATTACAGTCACAGTAGCGTGTATTTATTGTTTGACGGGTTTATTACCTCGTACCGACCGGAATTCAAGGGGTCGGTCATAAATAGACAAAATTATCTTAAAAATAGTTTATAGAGAAAGTATTAAAAAATAGGAAATATTAACATAAATTGGCATAAATTATATAGAAAATAAATAGAACACCCACAAATATAAAAATAATGCCTTAAATGTATTAATACAAAATTAATTTTAATTAATTAGTTTTATTAGTTTCCGTAAAAATAATTCAACCAATCGATCTATGAGAAAAAATTCAAAATAAGATAAAAATAAACATAATAATTTCGAGATTTTAAACGTGGCTCTCTGCATAAGACATTTGACAAGTAAATGGCATTTCCAAAACGTTGCCAAACCTTCTATTCGACAAATTTCGGCAATGGCTCGGCATGCTACCATTCGTTTTATCTCACTTTCGTTATCGAAACGAAGGGTCGAGAATTGGGCCCCTGTTCGCTTGACTTGCGCTAGTTGCTCGGAGCAGTCCGTAAACCAATGACTGTAGACTGCATTCTGTATTCTTTATTCCCATTGGTTCACTAACTGTTCGGAGTAACTAGTGCAAGTCAAGCGAACAGAGCTATTGTTCGTCTAGGAGTAAAACAGTTTTTCGTCCATCGGCGTGCAATTATTTTGTACGACATTGATTCGCCTGCTTAAAATTATTTTTGAAAACATATCTTTCTTAAAAGGAATTTTGTGGTTACACCATTGCTCTAACGAAAACTTTTTATAGAACATTTGTTTTGTAAAAATGCGTCATCTATAAAATTGCACTCTAGTCATTTTTCGCTGAGTTGCACCCTTTCCGAGAAATTTATCCACAAACATTTTTTTCCTCTTCAAGTCCATTTATTCACGCGCGCGCCTGTGACCCAGCTCGGGACGCGTGTTTCTATGTTGCACCCAGTTTATCCATTCGGAACTGATCGAGGAAACCGTTAAGTTTTGCGGCTGGTAGGGTACAGTTAGCGAGTGAGAGCATTATCGGCTAATATTCAATAAACTTAAAACATATTACATAATCAAAACAATAAAAATAACGTTTTTTTTTGCTTTTTTTTGTTACCTCTATTTTAAATTTAATTAAAAGTAGGTTTTTATTTTTTTTACTTTGATTACCTGCATTTAAATTTTGATAAAAATATGTCAATGAATGCTGGTTGCTGCTGTGTAACCGATCCCATGTTTCTACAATTGCACGCACAAAAGAATCTGTATGAATTAATTTATTATTATTTTTTCGAAAATTTTCGAATTTTTAAAGTTTTTTTTCTTTAGTAAAGTTTTTAAATTGGCTACAACTCCTCCAAACCTTATTACAAGTAATTAACCAAGTAATAAGGTAATTAACCAAAAATACATGAAATTTTAAATTTTAATTTATGTTCATTATGCATTAGGCAGTGAGAGGGGAATGCAATGATCAGCTGAACTAAACTTGACAAAAAATTATTTTTGATGGCAATTCCACTTTTGGAACTAAGCTACCTATACTAGCCTATATTCATTCGTTGTAAATCTCAACAATGTCGAATATGGACAAATAGTCAAAAAAAACTCAAAGTATATATTACCTCAACCTCTTTCTGACTTTTTAGCTGCAGGTGGAATACGTTTTCATCCGCTTCTTTGTACTTATAATTTTTCGGTAAATTCATAACTACTCAACAATACATACACTACTCAACAATACATACACTACATGCAACATGAAAACCTTTCTTCTTTCAAGACAAAAAACATATTGTACCTAATAATTTATTATAATAGGACTAGGTAGTGGGTATTTATCAAACAAAATTGCAATCGCAGTGCTATATTATCTGCAAATGTGCAAATGTTTATGTTCCACTTCCATACCAATCAACCTTCTTCTGTCTTGCGTAACTTAAAGCTATTGATGAAAATGAAAAAAAAATTAAATAAGACGGTGTAACATAATATATGTGACGATAAATTTTAAGAGGTGATTCCTCTCGCCAAAATAAGCCGAAAAACAAAATAACATTTTTACTAATTGCTTCCTACGGGTCTTCAAAACTTTTGGGGGCTTTAAATAAATTTAAAAAATAGATTTTATAAAAATTAAAAAGCTGCCTCAGTTATAGCTCTAAAAACTAAAACTGAAATCTATCTGAATATGATATTCCCATTGTTTTCTCACTTTTAATATTTTTATGTGCCCTCTGTATTTAAACAGAGTAAAGAGTATATATTTTGACAAATTACGATAAGCTTTATTTCAAATTTTTGTGTAACATTTGAAGGTCTTCAAATGTGATTCTACTTTCCACACATCGAACTACGTGCTAATAATGTATAATCAATGGTGCTATAGACTGGCTAAGGTCTAAGGCTATACAGTTTGTTATATTAATGCATCTCTACTTTTTTGTTTTTAATTTTTAGTAAGCATTTAATAAATATAAACATTTATAAAAAAAACATTGCAATCGTAGAGCCATCAGAAGTTCGCTATTGTGTGTATTGTGCTTGTGCAACTTACAAACGACAACTTTGCGCTGGCGCTGCTCGATTATTTCCGAATGGATAAACTGGGTGCAACATAGAAACACGCGCTCGGGACTCATAGGATTCTTAAAGTATAGGTACAAATTAACATATTAAGAAAGGTCTCAATACGGAGCTAATTTTGTGAGGCAAAATATCTAATTCTGTTGGACTATTAGTTGAACATCAAAAAATAATAACTAGCAGTTTTCGACAACAGATATTAAAACAAGAATTTAAAAAGAATTGTAACCTTAAATTTTTCTTATAATTTATATTATCTATTTATAAAGAACAAATTTAACTAACCTGAAGCTACTACTGGTACTAAAGCTAGTTGGAGTATTCTTTTACCTCTACTTTCCATTTTTTTCTTGCAAATCGTTGATTTATTTCACAAAATCACAACACATTCGTACAAGGTTAAAACATAAACACAACTATTATTAAACTAGATAACTTTTATAAGAGTTTTTGCATTTCCAGCAAAAGGTAGATAACTTAAGATATCAATTTCATGGTCTTTAATCTTTGTCTGCTAAAACTAAGTAAGTCGAGTTATATTGCTATTGCATTAAATAAAATAAAATATTTGACAAATATCTAAATGTGACACTGAATTTTGAGATAACCGTTAAAGCTAAAAGATAGCTAGTTATAGCATTAGAAAGAACATTTTTTGTTTGACAGTTTTATATAGATAACTCAAAATAGCCTATTTTCGAATTACCTAGTTTAAGTATTGAGGTGACGATATCTATTCATTCTTTCTCTCGATGGCCAGTCAACTATAACCATTCCATAACTATTCATTTTCTCTAGTTATCAATGAGCTAACTTAAGTCAAGTTATGTACACTCGTGGCGCTGGTGTTTGTTTTGTTTGTTATTGTCAATCGCGTTTAAATGTACAAATTTCTACCTGCTTTTGGCGTGCCTATTGTTAAAAAAAATTTTTGTCCATTATTTTACGTGATGTATGCAAAATATTTCTTTAAGCTTTTCTTTGTATTAAAAAAATATTTAAAAGGTTCGAGAATTTGTTTCTTTTTCTAAATTTTTAATCAATGGCCTACAGAAATTTGCATTTCTTGTGCTTTCTTTAATTAATTTTAAGGAATACAAAATATCAACTTAAATTAATCATATTTAATATTTTTTTTTTGGCTTAGGTATTTAATGATTTTTTTTTAGAGATAGTCAATTTTATATTATTATTTAATATTTATTAATTAATTGGCTATCTCTAAAAAAATAATTATTTTATACGTATATTTTGATCAAAAAAATTGTAACATCAAGTGACGTTTATTTATAAACGAGCGCGAATTAGTTATTCTTTTGACAATCCATCTATTGTCGAAAAACAGAATGACGTTATTTCTATCCAAGTTACACGACAATTTTAAATGTTAGCCGACCGTCGAGAAACCCGATTTGACGAGTTATCGGTTCCACAAGACTTTCAAATGACCTTCAAATATGTACGAGAGAATCGGCATAAATAAAACTGAAAGAGTTCTTGTTATATCTCTTTATTTAAAATGTTATTAAAGAAATCGTTTATTAAACTTATTAAACGTTACAACAATTACCAACGGGTTCATTGTTAGGTACAAACTTATTCTATCCTTTTTTTAACATTATAAGATGAAAATAACTAACTAACTTTAGTAACTGGATGTGGCTAAAATAACTATAACGTGAGAACACTACATCCCTCTCGACCTTATTAGTATTCCACGTAGTCTTTTGTCCGTTCTCGACGTGGACGATGTGATGTCGTCTCCATGCCTTCGATCGCTGATGGCTCTTCAACTCTGATAGGAGTTGTATCCAACGCTGGCTCAGTCCTCATTACCGGTGGTGGTGTTTTGGAAGTTGCTTGCATGTTCGACGTTTTGGGACTTGCTTGCATGTTCGGTGTTTGCATGTTTGGTGCATTAGGCGTTTGTAATATGGGTGTTTTAGGTGTTTGTAATATGGAAAAAGGATAAGAAGGAATTGTTGGTGAACTTGAATTGAATGTTTTGAAAAATGATGAATTTCTTATTACCTTTTTCTCTTGATTAACTGCTTCTACTTGTGATCCTGTAATTCTAGTAATTCTAAACGGTTTTGGATCATACGTTGGTGTTAGTGTGTTCAGTTTCTTTTGTTTGCATAATACCAGTTTTCCAATTTGAAAATTGTGATCTTTCGTGTGTCGTTTCAAGTTTGCTCTTTCGTTTTGTTGTTTCCGGTTTTCCCTCTCTACTTTATCGTTGTATTTAATGTTGCTCTTGTTGTTGATTGATGGTAAGAATGCTTGAATGTTTCTCTTAAATACTATCGAGTAAGGTGACATTCTAGTTGTTGAATGTGGTGTACTTCTGTAATTTGTTAGGAATTGTTGAAGCTGTTCTTCCATATCATTTGTTTCTATAAATGAACATCGCAAAGCTTTCTTTAAAGTTTTTACGAATCTTTCCGATAAACCATTTGCCTCAGGCCAATAAGGTGTTATTAGATGATGTTTGACGTTCAAACGCTCAAAATATGTTTTTATCTCATTGCTGTTAAAAGGTGATCCATTGTCTGACTTGAACTGTTTCGGTATACCAAAAAGAGCAAAGTATTTGTCTAAAATTGGTTTTAATTGTTTGAAGTTTGTTGATGGTACTGCTTCGATGATAGGAAATTTCGAATATTCATCTATCATTAAAAAGAAATATTTTCCGTTTGGAAAAGGTCCTGCATAATCTAAATCTACATATTCAAATGGATGTGTTGCTTTTGTTACTGTTGCTATTGTGTTTCTTTGTTTTTGAACTGTTACTGCTTGACATGCGTTGCAGCTTTTTATAAAATCTTCTACTTTGTTGTTCATGTTTTCGAACCATACTTTTGTTCTTAGAAGTTGTTTTGTTTTGACCATACCCAAATGTCCTTTATGAGCAAGTTCTATTGCTTGTGTTTGTAAAGACATTGGTAATATTATTCGATGTGCTCTTACTATTACTTTCTTGAAAATTGTTATTTCATCTCTTATTTTCTCGAATGGTTTTAATTCTGTTTTTCTCCACAACTTATAATCATTAGTTTCTAATGCTAACTTTAACCATTTCAAAATAGAATCTATTTCTGATTCTTTTTGAATGTTTTCAATAGATTTTTGGTGTGTTGTGTGTTACGATGAAATTCACATATTGCTCTATCTTGTCCGAATCTGTTCTGTTGTTCTGTTCTGTGAAATGTTTAGATAGTCTAGATAAATAATCTGCAGGATTTGCTGATCCTTTTTGATGTCTTGCTACGAATTTGTATCTCTGAATCCTTAAACATAATCTTTCAATGCGAGCGCTCGGAGCGGCTCTTGGATTGTTTAAAATACTTACGAGAGGCTTGTGATCAGTATGTAACGTAAACTGTTCTCCCTCTAAGTAAATGTTAAAATGTTGTACAGCCCAAACTGCTGCTAGTGCTTCTTTTTCTATTTGGCTGTATCTTTGCTCTACCTCATTTAAAGTTCTGCTACTGTATGCTATTATTTCTCGTTTGCCTTTGTGTTCTTGAGATAAAATGCTACCTAAACCTTTTGGTCCAGCATCTACATGAAGATGTGTTTCCTTGTTAGGATCATAGTAGGCTAAATATTGAAAATCTCTTAATTGTCGTTTTAGATAATTGAAACATTTTTCATGTTGCTCGTTCCATTCCCATTTTTGACTTTTGTTTGTTAATTTTCTTAAAATTTCTGTTTTTGTTGCAAGATTTGGTATAAACCTACCAACATAGTTTAGCATACCCAGAAAACTTCTTACTTGGTGAACATCTATCGGAGACTCCAAGTTCGATAACGATTCTATTTTTTCAGGATCAGGTCGAATACCTTTATCTGAAAATACAAATCCAAAAAATTTGATTTCGTGATTGTTAAAACTACACTTGTTTGTGTTAATTGTCAAATCGTTTTGATGAAGTATTTCTAAAACTTGTTCTAACGCTTTGTCATGTTCTTGTTGATTTTTCCCAAATACGAAAATATCGTCACTGACGTTTATGACTCCTTTGATATTTATCAAAACTTGTCTAATGGTATCTTGGAAAATTTCGCTCGCTGAGTTTGTTCCAAAACTTAATCTTTTATAACGATATAGTCCTTTATGTGTTGAAAATACTGAAATGTATCTGGATTGTTCATCCAATGTTAGCTGGTGGTACCCTTCTTTCAAATCTAGTTTGGAGAATACTTTTGACCCATTTAGTTCCGATATAATTTCATCTAAAGTTGGTGTTGGGTGTCTTTGTCTCTTTATTGCTTTGTTTGCTTCTCTCATGTCTACACATAATCTTAAACTGTTTTGTTTATGTTGTTTTGGTACAATTACAATTGGTGAAACCCATGGTGTTGGACCTGTTGCTTTTTCAATTATGTCTGCTTGTTCTAATCTTTCTAACTCATGTTCTACTTTTTCTCGTAGATGAATTGGTACTCTTCGGTGTTTGTTAGCAATTGGTTGTACTGACTCGTCGATATGTAATTTAACTTGATGTTCTTTTAACTTTCCTATGCCCTTACACATATTCGGATACTTTGTTTTAATGTAATCCATGTTTATCTGTCTAGTATTGCTTAAAGAAAGTTGTACAATATTCAATTTCATTGACGTATCATAAGATAATATCGATTCAGCTCTACCTTTTACTATAAATATCTCGGTGGATGTTGTTTCGTTGTTGTATGTTAGTTTTGCTTTAAATTTACCTGCTACTTCCAATTGTTCCTTAGTGTTGTAAGGTAAAATTGATGTTTTATCTCGAGTTATGTTTTGTTTTGGCAAATTCTTTAGCGTTTCTGTGCTCATTAGGTTGACTGAAGATACACTATCCACTATAAAAGTACATTTTTTACCATTCAAATCCAGTGTTACCCTTGGAATCTTGGTTACATTGTTTGTTGTTGCTTGAACTGAAATAGTACATTGCAATACATGGTCGGTAAGTGCAGAGTTAACAAATTGAGAAAATGTTAGCAAAACGAGACCCGTAGGGTCGAGTTTTTCTAATTTTCGAAATTTGTTAAGAAAAGCACTTAACGATCCGAGTATTGCATACTATTTTTTGCACAATCGTGAAAAATAACTAATAATAAATTCATTTTTTAAACTGACACTAGTTGACAGTTGTAAATAATTTTTATAATTAATGCTGCAATTCTGAGCACTATCGTAAGGCTCGTAACTTGTTATCGTAGCAACCGTAAGGACTTACGAGTAGATGTGCAATTCTATGCGTATCGTATCTCGTTATGATGGCTACGATCACTTGTAAATATTTACAGTTTCACGTAAATCTTACGTTGAGATATTAGTTGTCTGTAACGTTACGGTTTATGAGTTTTTCGGATATATTAATGAATAGAAACATCAATATATTATATACCGGACGTTAAATTGAAGAAAAATACGACAGAAACCGCACGCAAGAGGAGAGAAGATACGTAAGATATGTTTCCAACCCATTCGGTCTTCCTCCTTCAAATTTCAATCAAACGTATAGATTAGACCACTGGTTTGTTGTATATGTAATTCAAAGGATTGAATCTCATTGCAGTTCATCAAATTCAAGAATTCCCTTGCATATTCAAGTCCCAACGGTGTTAACTTCTTAAAAACTGGCTCATTTCAAAATTGTGTTGAAGTAAACTTCTCTATTTCTCTATGTCAAACTCTTTACTCCTTAGTCAGTTTAATTGTAACTTTATTATCAGAATATGTTAAGTTTTCTTCTACTGCAGAAGAACAAAGTGAAGTTAAGCAAAGATGTTATATGTTATGAACAGTGGGATAGCAGTGATGTTTAGCTCTAATTGATAGAACGCTCATGTTGAAATCAAAGCTCGACTTGCTGCTGATGAACATTATCTTCCGTTTCTACCTACGTTTATGTGTATTAACATATAGAGGAAAGGCATTCTGGTATTCAATAAATGTAATACTTATTTCTGATTATAATTGTAAGATTATCGCACACCCTGCATGTCTCAGGCGTTAATTGTGTCAAAATTAAGAAAGTGAAAAAGAACAAACGCATATTGAGGACAGAACGGTTGCTCATTAAAACCACGATTTGAAGTATGTGATTAGAACTATAACCTTAAACGAATCTTAAAGTCGACATAAAAGTCAAAATGACAGTTTGTTACGAGTGCTGTACCGCATTTTATTAATAGAGTCTAGTAGTTACGATATTTGTTACAAATGTAGGCACAGAATTGCAATTTCCTAAAAACTGTAAAGTCATCTGTAACTCGGTTGTTTACGTTCGTATCGTAAGCAACGATTTTATGATTTTACGGTTTTCTTACAGATTTGCTTAGAATTGCAGCATTAAAGTTTATTCATAAGCAATATCATAAGGGCATCTAATTTTTCCGAATAAAATCGAAAAAACACGTTGCTAAGTAATATTTTAACAAGAAGCAAGAGTGCTGGTGGCAACAAAAATCCGAGTCGAAGACGAGGATTTTTGCACCTGCACGAATGCTTTTTGTTAAAAAAATATTACTTTGCATTGTGTTTTTTCGATTTTATTCACAGGAAAAATTAGATGCCCGAATGGTATTTGACAAGACTATTTCATGAGTAATAGATTATTCTGCATACACATAGCTTACTACTACTACCTATTATCAAAGAATTGCTATTATACATGCATACATAATAAATATGTAGGTAATAATTTGAAAACTGAAACACAGGTAATTTATTTAATCACAAAATACTACAAACTTAATTATTTATGGTACAATTAAAATTAAAATTGCAATTTTGGTACACTGTAGGAGTATTGTTTGAAATCTTTGTTAACTCATTGATTTAATTTTTGAAAATCAGTTATTTTAAAAAATATGTAACTATGTTATCTACCTGTTTTAATCCCAGAATTATCGACTTCCTCCGTAAAATAATGAACTCTGCAATTGACTGCCTCTCCACCTCTCCAGGCAAGTTCTACTGAAGCGATATGGTAAAATTTTCGCTGGAGTCCCACCGGAGTGTCTTCGTCCCATAATAAAACCATTGCGTAATATTCTTCCAATTTTAATGAAACAGAGCTCGATTTTCTTTTATTGGCGCACATCTGCAAATTCCTTCGTTTAGCATTACGAGCTTCCCTACTCGACTTAAAGATAATATCTTTAAATGGATCAAAAATTATTTTCCACTTTATAAAATACATCTCTTGCATTTTTTTTGCAACGGTGTTCCACATTGTCTTCACAACTAGTTCTTTGTAATTTTCACCGTTTTCTTTCTTCATATTCCATGCCCAATCTTTCAGGATTAGATTTAGTTGCTCTAAACTTGTAGTTTCCAAAAGCTCGTATGTCTTTGCCTTGCAGAATTCCATAAACTGTTTCCATATTGACGTATGGGTTTTAACGGTATTGTACGGTACACTTTTCTCAATCGCCAGATCAATATTAGTCATACAATCACTTCCAAAGCGACTCATTTTCATAAATGCATAAGCTGATTACAAAAATTTATTGACAATAAAAACCACATAAAAACAGAAAAATTGTTTAGTGTTGTTTTCTGGTGTCCTAGGAGACCATAATTACTTGTTATCAAAGGTACCTATTGTAATTTTTGGTGTCAAGTTTCACCGCGAGTAAACTCGCTGACAGGTGCTGTCAGAGAGTTTCACCGCGAGTAAACTGCTGACAGGTGCTGTCAGATAGTTTTTCCATCTAGAAACCATTTGTAATTCAAAATTGCGCTTTTGTGATTGGTGGAAATTAAGACGAAGGAAATAGTCAAAATAGTAACCGCTGGAGAACAATGTTGTCCCAGTAACAAGAATAAAAGTAACAAATAGCTCAAACATCTGTTTCACTTACCACCCTTGTGCTTTTGGTTAAATATTTCGAAATCATTATTTTATTGTTTCTATGGACACATACAATGGTTTGGTAAAATCAACTTTC
Source organism: Malthinus seriepunctatus (assembly GCA_963924605.1). Classification (NCBI taxonomy): domain Eukaryota; kingdom Metazoa; phylum Arthropoda; class Insecta; order Coleoptera; family Cantharidae; genus Malthinus; species Malthinus seriepunctatus. Next base: position 50,482,616 of record OZ004600.1, read on the forward strand.
TATTAGTATAAACATTGTTGGTAAGTACAGAATAGAACACGATTGTGCAAAAAAGATGTTTCACTTTTTGGTTCACTGTTGTTATTCACCATTTTGTTATAGTTGACTCTTTGTTTGTTTCGATTAAATCCTGATTGCTGTCTCCAATTATTACCTCTTGTCGCTGGTGCGGACATACATACTTTTGAGAAATGCCCTGTTTTGTTACAAGAATGACAAATTGCAGTTTTTGCGGGACATGTCTTTAACCCATCTTTGTGCCATACACCTCCACAGTTTTTGCAATTGTTTGTGTCGTTCGTTTGTTTTTCTCGAGGTTGTTGCCTCTGTTCGTACTTTTCGTTGTGTTTGTTTCGACGTTGTAGTTTGTTACATTGTTCATGATTAGCTTGTTTGGTTTCCATCTGATTTAACTGTGTTTTGGTGGCTTCCATTGTTCGTGCTTTATCTAACAAATCATCAAGATTGGGTTGTTTTGTTAAACCATATTTGCGTAACTCTATGTAATCGGTGTTCATAATAATTTGTGACTTGATTTCGTTGTCGACATTGGTAAAATCACATGTCTTCGATAGCTTAAGTAACTTAGCATAAAAATGATCAATTGTTTCACCTGCTTGCTTTGCTTGTCGAAAATTGTATGTTTCAAATTCCCGATTTACTCTCGGGTGGAAATATTTGTTTAACTTTCTTTTTGCTACAATGTAAGATGATGGATTGATTTCAGCTGGGTTAGGAATTGGTTCAGGAAGGTCAAGGTACAAATCATGCACTCCCTCACCTGCATAATGTAATAACATTGCTGTTTTCCTATCTTCATTTTCGATTCCAGCAGCTACTAAATAATTTTCAAACCTGTTGATCCATTTTTCCCATTGACATCCTGCGTTGGTACCCTCGAATAGCTCAAATGGTGGAATTGCATTTTTGTTAAAATTGAACTCCATGCTTCTTCTCTGTTTTCACAAATTACTTGATCGTCTGTTGAAATATTCCTGGTCTGTTCCTGTGTTCCTCGTCGCCAAATATGTTATATCTCTTTATTTAAAATGTTATTAAAGAAATCGTTTATTAAACTTATTAAACGTTACAACAATTACCAACGGGTTCATTGTTAGGTACAAACTTATTCTATCCTTTTTTTAACATTATAAGATGAAAATAACTAACTAACTTTAGTAACTGGATGTGGCTAAAATAACTATAACGTGAGAACACTACAGTTCTATTCATGCATGTGATGTTTCAAGATACTTTCGAGTTTCAAGCAGATATGACAAAATATTGACTCCATTGACATCATTGACTTTGAAATCCTGTTGCAGCACTACCACTGTCTAAAAAGTGGAGTAATTTTTGAAGAATACTTAGAAAGTTGTCGCAGAGGGCTTCTTCTGTTAGCAGCATACGGAAGCATAAATTATCTGCGCTATCTCCATCTTTACTACTGGCGAATGTCCAACTTGACAGAGGATGAGAATATACATACCTAATCTACGGCTATAAAACGCCAAAAATTTAAAAGTGGCACCCACGCTAAATTGCATTTTTACCATGTCAAAAACGAATACCAATCATAAAAAAAGGTCCCCCCCAAAAACGCACGAGCTTTGGTATCTCGACCAGACTATAAGAAACATCTTCTTTTTCTGTCGTCATATGACGACGCTGGGCGTCAATGTGTTAAAGTGCTGCGCAGCAATTTTAATCGCCAACAATACTAGATCTTTATCATCTATTTTAAAAAAAATTTATTTGCCAAACAAGTTGATTTTTTTTTAGATTTTTCGATAATATCCATTTAAAAAGGTTTTATTTTTGGTAAAATTTCAAAGTGTGTTAGATACCCTTTTCCTTAAATAGTGCTGAACATTCTTAAAAAATTTGTTAATTGTTTTTGAGTACAACGCCTGACAGCAATGCTAAATCGCGTTCCATTTAATTTACAACACCAACATACAGTTCCTTAATTTAAGATAATAATTTTAAAAATCGAAATTAGACGATCGCAAAAGTTGGTGTACAGGTTTTCTCATACGAAAAATGTATTTAAATATTTTCTGTGGCTTATTTTATTATGTTATAATATTTATTTTAATTAATTTTAGATTAATAATTTATAAAAGATTTTCAACCCCCCCCCCCCCCGTTAACTTGCATACAGTACGTAAGTCTGCTATAAAATCTGTTTAACTTGATGTATGAAATAGGTGCTGATTGTTTTTACTACAATATCTAAAATTTTGTCGATTGACCTCTCCACGTAAATTGAAAGTTGCTTCATCGGTAAATAAACCTTTATTCAAAAATTCTGGGTCATTGTTGATCTTTTCGAACATTGGAAAGCAAAAGTTCATTCGAGTTTTCTCATCTCCTTGCATAAGTTCTTGATGGTTTTGGTAACGATAAGACTTGTATTTTTCACTTTTTAGTGCTCTATGCACCGATATCCTACTAACACCTACTGACGCCGCAATTGCTTTAGTCGAAACGTTTTTGTTATTCTCAACTTGAAGCATTATATCAATTTTCGTGTCTTCACGGGACCTTCTCTTACTATTCTTATGTTTTAACTGAATACAGAACAAGTCTGGATATTGTGGAAGCATTTGGTATAGGTCGGTTTGGGTAAGTTGCGCTAAACATTGCCGATACCTGTCGTAGACTCATTCCTGAGTTATACCATGTAACTAGAATGATAGTTTATCTTTCCTCTATTGTATACATTTTAGAAAGAACTTGATAAATTAAAAAGTAATTTAAATTATAATAACTTGAAACAGTTTATGTGAACTAATAAAAACGACATAAAAAGGAACAAAACCGTATAAAAAACGCTAAACAGGAACAAAACAGAACACAAGAAATTGTAATAAATGATTTTTAAAGATACGAGTAATTCCAATGTTTCAAATTAAACGCGAATTAACACTTCTGTCATTGGTTGCCATATAAACTACCTGTAAAAATATCTTAATGGCGACTATGATGGTAGGTACATCTTAAGTTGTATTCCCTGACAATAAACGTAGTTATTGCATACTAGGCCAGCGTCTTGTCATTCTTTTGACACTGTAACACCGAGCTTTTTGATCCATTGTGTCCACGCCCCCTTTTGTTGCATTATAGGTTAAGATTACCTCAGGTTTCTTTTTAGCTGTAGAAGAAATTATCTTTTCTGAATGTAAAGTTGATAATAGAGTTACCAATATTCCTTTTTTGGGGCAATAAGACACTATCATAACATTCGGTTGAAAACAAAGAGGCTTTATTTTTTAATAAATATCTGGCTAGTGATAAATTAGTAAAAAAGTTGTCACATGTGATGTTCCGCCCGGTATTTAGGACTTCGGAAACGAGATGTTTTACTACTTCTTCTCCAAGACCAATTGCGCGAGTTCACCTGCTTCTTTGCCAGTGTAAATCTTCGTTTTCCAGTAGTAACTTGTTTCACTGTCGCATATAGCCCAAATCTTGATTCCATATTTTCCAGGTTTAGATGGTATATATTGACGAAATGGGCAGCCACCCCTAAATGTTACGAGTTGCTCGTCTACAGTCATTGACCATCCTGGAGAATATGCATCCTGGAGGTACTCATTTCACATTTCAAAAATTTCTCGGATGGGCTGAAGTTTATCTGATGAACGATTAGCGCGACGGGCTTCAGCATCGTCAAATCGAAGTACCCTTAGGAGTGTCTGCAAACGATTTTTGCTCATAACTTTGTTGAAGATATTTCTCCCATCTTCTTTACTCCACAGTTGGCTCACCTCTTCATTCTTAGATTTATAAACACCAATAAGAATGAGCACACCAATTAATTTGATCAATTCGTAGTGTAGTAAACGAGGGTTTTACTGCTAAGAACCCACGCCTTGAACGAATTGTGATGAAATTTTTTTTATTGAGTTCTAAATACCCTAAAGATCAAAGTTTATATTGTTAAAAAGTGTGCATTTGCCTCATCATCTTTTTAAACCACTTCTTGTGAATTCAATTTTGAAAATCATAAAAATTAGCTAAAAAAGAATTTTTATTTCAAAATTTTGGGTGCAAATGCTTACGGGTTTGATAATTAGTAACTAAGCATCAATTTTACGGAAAAAAAATTTCAAAAATGCATGATGAAATTCTTATTAACATTTAATAAACAAGAGCTAGTGAAGCACTTCTAGGCATCTCAGAAACTTCAAATTTGGCACCAATGTATATAATGTCCTCAAGATTAATAAAAAAAATCTTCAGGTCCTGAAAACCCTCTGGGAGTCGATTGAAGGGGGAGGGGGGGACGCCCCCGTACTTTTTAGAGGAAATCGGACCTTTTTAGGGATCTCTAGAGTGTAATGTACAATGACAACAAATTTCAAGTTCTCAGGATGCTTAAAAGTGCTTGTGACTCAAAGTAACAAAATCACAAGAATTGGTTAAAAAGACGATGAGGCAAATGCACACTTTTTCACAGTATAAACTTTGATCATTAGGGTATTTAGAATTTAATAAAAAAGATTTCATTAAATTTCGATCAAGGAGTTGGTTCTTCTCAGTGTTATTATTTTTCAGCAAATTCGTAAGATGACGTAACTTGGAGTTACAAGCACTTTTAAGCATCCTAGGAACTTGTAATTTGGTGTCGTTGTAGAACACCCTCTAAAGATCTCTACATAAGTCTAATTTTTTCTAATAAAAAACGGGGGTGTTTTTCCCCCCCTTTCAATCGGCTCCAGAGGGTTTTCAGAACTTGAAGACTTTCTTTTATTAATCTTGAGGACATCATATACATTGATGCCAAATTTGAAGTTTCTGAGATGCCTAGAAGTGCTTCATTAGTTACTATTAAGTAAATGTTAATAAGAATTTCATCATGCGTTTTTAAAATTTTTTTTTCCGTAAACTTGTTGCTTAGTTACTAATTATCAAACGCGTAAGCATTTGCACCCAAAATTTTGAAATAAAAATTCTTTTTTCATGATTTTGAAAATTGAGTTCACAAGAAGTGGTTTAAAAAGATGATGAGGCAAATGCACACTTTTTAACAATATAAACTTTGATCTTTAGGGTATTTAGAAATCAATAAAAAAAATTTCATCAAAATTCGTTTAAGGCGTGGGTACTTCGCAGTTTATGCTCTTTTCAGTCTAATATGACTCCATTAAATTAGTTTCTTCCCATGCATCTTGATACAGTAAACTCCCTTCTTTATTGCTCCATTTGGCAATGTCTGCAAGTAAAGGTCTGCGAAAAAATAATTTGAAACCAGAAGCTCCATCATGGCACATTCGTTTTGAAAATCGTTTAGGTCCCGTCCCGCTGCTTCTGTTAGGACATTCTTTTTGCTTTGTCTTCCGATAGTTTTATCCACAGGTTCGGAGACCCAAATTTCCTCCATATTTTTTGATAAATATACTTCTGAATTAGGTTCGGCTAAGTTTTGTTGGTCGCTTAGCGGTTCATTATCAGATTCATTACTAGTAGTACTATTTATAATCTCATCCATTTCGTCATCATCTGATGATAAGGCAGCTTCATCTCTCTCTTCGTCTTCTTCGGAAGACGATGCATCTAAAATTTGTTGCAACTCCTGTGTTGTCAGACCTCTACGAGCTTCATAACGAGTCATCTATAAAAAGTGAAAAATTTTAGATTTCCTACTACAATAAAATTATTATAAAACTTTGTTTTCGACTAATCGTAATAATTATTTTCCTTACTTATAGTACCGATTATTAGGTATAGGTAAGAAAAAGTATAATGCCAAAATCTAAAAATCTAATTTATTTTGAATTAGTATAAAAACTTACCTTATTTTATTTTTACACTACCAAATGATGTGTTCACCACTAAATTTAAAATTGCAATGATGAATTTTTGCAAAACCAACACACGTCGTAAAAATAATACGATGTTTTCTCGGAAGAATCAAAGAAGAAACAAAGAATCTTACGTATAAGAACAAAGTAATCATAATCATAACAGAACGTGGACCTGATATCAAAATTTAAATGATATCTTTGTGAAACCAACACATACCGGCACTAATTTCGGTGTAGATGTTTATAAAAGTGATAGGATATTTTTTCTAAAGAGAAACGTCGAGAAACGACGAATAGTCGTTAGAAATTACGAGAAGTAATTATTGTAGACAGAAGGTGGACGTAAATATGATAACAAAATTAGATAAACGCTGTAATAATGCTACATAGTGATAACAAAACACAAATAGTATATTATAATACATGTGTATAAGAAAGACTTTATCGCATTAGCGACGAAAATTACAATCACGAGCTTGCGAGTGCTTGTAACGGCGCGTATGCGATAAAGTCTACTTATACATGAGTATTATACGCTATTTTTTTATTATAATTGCAACTAAAACCTCTATAAAAGAGAAAAAATTCTCTTTAGTAGTTAAAATTTGAAAATTAAGCATGCCGATTTTGGATATATTTGTTGCCACAGAGATGCTTTGTGTTTACATTGCAGAACAACAGTCACACAACAGTTAATATTATTGTTGTTACCTAGACGACTTTATAGAGCACTTGTGCTATAAAGACGATTTTATGAACGCTTTTTAGTGTGAAATTGGCAGATTATAATGCAAGTATAATAAAAAATAATTTAAAAATCTATTCCAACAACTTTACGTTCCAATAAAAGTCCTTAGAATATAGTTTATACGGTAAAAATGCTTGGGGTGTACTACACCCCACATGGGAGAAACTCAAAATCGTCGTCTCTTTTGGCACTCATAATTTAAATCAAAAATCTTTTTAGTTTTTTGAAATCAGCATTAATAGTTAGGTAAAGTCATAGAAGCACACGGCCGAAATACAAAGAACCACTCTAAAAATTAGGCTTAAAAATGAAATGGGGTGTCGTACACCCCGCTGGTCGTTCCAGGGTTAATGAATGAAGCGGAGGAATGGGAGCCTAGCCACTTTTATTTGAAGATTTTATTTTTGAAATAAAAATAAAATCAAGAAATCACCAAAGTATCATTGTACAATCCCTATGACCGAGGGAATCGTCACCAGACCACCCTGTATATGTTTTTGTAAGCATGACTTACCAATTTATTGACATCATAGCCAACTATGACTTCAATTTAAAAAAAAAGGCAAAATTAGGTCATATCTCGTTGCGAAGATTAATTTTTTATTAAAAATTCGTTATTAAATTTACCTCAACATTTTGATTATGATTTTAACTAAATTTTTCTGTTATTATTTTCCATTCCAAATAAAATAAATGTCTTACGTTTTTTTCAAACACTTTTTATGTTCCCATTAGCCAAGTGTGGTTGTTTACCACTTAAGAATTATAATTTTTGCCGAGTTAAAACTACCCGTTTTGTCCAGTTGATTGTACCAATTTTTAGTGTACTGGCCATTTTGCCCAGTCGACCTACGTTCAATTTAATGCGTTCTTACAGTTTTTATTTTAAAGAAAATGAAGGGAATGTTTTCGCAAAACGTGAGATTTAACGTGTTAACCTTGACTTTGATATTAAAAATTATTTAAATTTTCTGGCAGTAGTTTACAGTAATCAAATTTTATTCGATCATGCCTGGAAGCCGACTTATTATAGAATTAATTATAATTAATTAAAAATGTACTTTTCCAGTTTTACTAATATTTAAGAAAATTTTTTGGGTAGCAAAATTCAAGGCTAACATTTTTAAGAAAATTTTTCCAAAACTACGGAAAACTAAAGTACTCACTTATTAACTATGCTTTCAGAAAATTTAATTAATGTAGGCATGATGTCCAAGTTAATCGGCTCACATAGGACTAGAGTTCTTCGAAACAGCGGTTACTTAAATTAGAGAAATTATATTTTGTGTAGCCTTTTGACGATGAGTGGTGATGAGTGTCTGGTTCAATATTATAAAAGCGGTTGAGTTCTTAACCAAAATTTTTTATTTTCCAAACGTGTTAGCAACTCAAAGACAGTTTCATGGTACCAGCGAATTGTTTTCCTTAGGAGTGAAAAGTAATTTGCCATTTGATCTGCAATATACAGGTCTCACGAAATCGGCGCAGCATTGGGATATCGGAAACTATAAGAGATACAAAGTCGGTTAAATGGGGAAAGTTTTCCTATTTTGTGAGCCCATTTTGAAAGTGTAATTAGGTTTTGCAAAATTATTATAGCCGACTAGATATGAGGTAAAAACTGAGAAAGTCCGTATTTTTCTATTGATAAGAACTTCTAAACGAATGGAAATATAAAAAAATAGTTTAAATTAAAAAAATAGACATTTTTAAGTTTTAGTCAGTGGCGTACCAAAAAAATTTTTTAGGGCTTAATTTGAAAGACATGACACAAACTTACCTTTTTTTTAAATCCTCCTTTGCCAATACTTTACTCTGTTAATACTACGTTTTTTTACATGTTCGCCTCGTCTTTGCTTTTCCTGTTGCCTGTATTCAAATCATGTTTTGTTGTCAGAAAACAAAAATGTGATATATTTTCATTCCATTTACCTACTGTTAATGATATTAAAGTTAACGTATCACTATTTTAATTTTCTTCAAAAATTTTTTAATTTTAATACTCACAGTTTGTACTTATTATTTTCAAAAATAACATCAAATTACGATTACACTTTACTTAACTTCCTTTCATCAATTTAGCATTTATCATAATCTTTAGGAAGCCCTTCTTGTTTCTGTTTTGTTAACAACTTACTTGATATTGATACTCCTTTGTTATGTATTCCCATAAAAGAAATACAGTTGCGTTAAATCTAGAGAACTCCCTAGCAATGCAACGATTCCGAGCTCTGAGCGTACTAATGCTGTGTTTTGATTATTTAACACTTAGAGTATCAGCCGGGTCCATTGCACTTTCAATTCAGTTTTTCTCATTCAATTTTGAAAATTAGAAGTTGTTATTTTGTGACTTTTTGTAATTTCCTATTTTGAATAACTACAGTAGCCCGCAATATTAACGCACCAACCTACATTAAAGAAAAAAGATTACCCAGAATACTTTTTTTATCTAGTTGAGTATGTAATATCAAAGTTAAGAATTTAAACTAAATGTCGCACGAGTTTTAAACGCTTTAAGTGGTAAAGTAACAAGTAATAAATAGCAATAAATAATAGTCTAAGAAACGACGGAAGAATTGGCCATTGAGAATCGCTAAAAAATGTATGATGATCAAATTTAATTCGTTTTAAATAAGGTCAGTTAATAAAAATCCGAAGTTACCAACACATAGTTCCAGGATTTCAAATTGAAAATTGCAAATAACGTTGATTTTGCGATAATTTTGAACAAATCTGCTACTTTTCAACGTACGTGCTTTTCAATATTAATTACTATTTTAATTTATTCGTTTTTGTTTATATCGTTTAATGTTAAATACGTAGACTTTTAATGATTGTTTATTATGTATATTTATTAATAATTGCAAACGTAACAGACACACCTACAAAACATGTGCTTTTTGAATCAAAACAGTTTTTTCCACTTAAAATATGTATAACGCGTTTAAAATAAAATATTCTTATTTATTTAATGTAGTATCATATTTTTTCTGTTTTATTAGAAGGGTAGTAGAATCTGTTGATGTAAGTTCTTGCCATTCTTAGAGTTCATTTATTGACTCAATTTTTTTTAAAGATTCTGTATGATTAGAATCGATGTCAATATGAAGATCGTCTTCATCTACATCTGTAAAAGTATAAAATTACTTTAGAAAACAGTTTATGTACAACTTGACCAAAAAAATAGTTCATAGGAATTTGAATGCCTGAATTTATAAAGTTATAAAACTAATTCTTTTTTAAAGTTTTAAATAAAAATAATGAATATTTCAAGTGTTTTTTATTAAAAATAGAAAAATTTTAATGTAGATAGTTACACAAAAATATTGGAAAGATCTATTGCCGCTGCTGCCATTTTTTCTTGGGCTACCACCGATCTCTCCATCAACTGCAACTTCCTATCGTAATACTCCATTTTCGCTTTGTTTTTCTGCATTATATATGCCTCAAAGTCTTGTTCCCGGCTCGAGAAGGATATGATGCCTTCATCGAGCTTTCTTTGGAGTTTGTAGAATAGGTTGGTTGCTCAACCACAACCTCGGTCACATGGTTTGGCTCCTCATTCTCTTTTTCGTGTTTTATATCGCTATCCTCTGAAGCTATAGTGAATTCATTTTATTTTTAATAGAAATAGGTTTGAAACTTACCATTATTAAAATTAAATCCCACTGTGAACTCGGCGTGTCCTACAATGGACACGTCTTTTATAATACTTAATATGGAGGTTTCGGCAGCAGTGAATTCGCTCTTCTTGTACTCGCCGCCACCCGTGCCTCCAGGATACCTTTTGTATGAGGCAGACTTATTTTTGGTTCGGGACCTCATATCCTGCCATGTCTTTAGTAATAAACAGAGTTTGTAGAGACTTGTTTAAACAATAGCAAAAATTAAAATAAAAGAAAAAACAATTTCTATTTAGTCTTTTACTTTTCGCCATCCTGCCAGGTTTCATTTGCCCCGAGACCAGCATTTAAAACCCCTGTGATCTCGGTCCACAAACATTGCGCGTTTCTTTTCGTGAATTCATTACTAAACCTTCCACTAACTAAATCTGGGTACTTAGTAACACACTCTATTAAGGTCTCCTTCTGATCATCCGTCATTCGGCAGCTACTTTTGCAGGTAGTCGTCATCATTGAAGCTCTTCACTTGTACTAACTGATTTTGAAGTGAAGATAAATACCCTCTCGAAGGGTGGGAAACCAATGTAATTTAACTTCATGTTTCTAAAATATGAAATACATAAATAACAAAACGTGCATCACCGCTTAAGAAACATGAAAAAACAATTAGGTATTGTTGAGGCCAAATGAAGTGGCGCATGGTTCATAGCTATGTAAGTTAAGAAAACGTGATTATTAGCACAATTTAGAAAAATTTGTCGGTAAAAATTCGCGCTGAAGCTCTGGGGGTCGATTCTTGAGATCCTTCGACTTATCACGAACGGTGAGTTCAAACGAGTGTTTTATCTCGAATGAAGCTTGACAACGTTGCAAATCCTTTTGTAAACGCCACACAAATGACGTCAATAACGAAGAAATTTAAGTGAAATGGTATTCTTGAGATAGTGTTCGTCTTAAATCCCTCGCTGTAACACGAGTGCACTTTGGCCAGTGACAAGCTAAACGTATGCTAAACTAGCTAAACTTATGAAAAATAGAACCTTTTTCGCTCATCCATTACAACAGTCACAGTAGGGTGCTTGGGTGTATTTACTGTTTGTCGCTTTTATTACCTCGTACCGACCGGAGTAGAGGTCGGTCATAAATGGACAATTAGCTTAAAGATAGTTTATAGAGAAAGTATTAAAAAATAGGAAATATTAACATAAATTCCCATAAGTTATATAGAAAATAAATGGAACATCCTCAAATATAAAAATAATGCCTTAAATATATTAATACAGTCTCTATTCACAATGAACGTAACGTAAAACAAACGTAATTGATAAAATTTACACAAATGTAAGATTTACGTAAATTTTTTCAAGCGTTCACAATGAACGTAATTTCGAGTTTAGAAATTTAAATAACCTGTCAATATTCGTCAGTTGATGTCAAATGTGTCAAATTCCGTGTTTGCTGTTCGCCGTTTTACATAGCTTTACAGCTAATTATCGTTGGTTTAAGTTGGTTTAAGTGTCTTGGCGCAAGTATTTTACTTCAACTGCAATAAATAATTTTTATAATAGGTTTGTTCCAGCAAACAATTCTGAACGGTTACAGGTACTGTTTTACTGCGCATGCGCGGTTCGATTCCAAGATCGAATCAGTTCTGAACTGTCAATGCTGGAACGGGAACAGGGATTTTATTTTCTACAGAAAGCGATAGATGCCCTCACATAAGTTTTTCTGTACTGTCCTTCGCTTCTAATTCAAATAATTTAAGCGCTATGATTTAAATTCAGTTTAGTAACCATAAGTTCATAATAAAACTTGATGTTCTTGAGCGTTTGATCATTTTATAACTTGGTCAGCCATGTTGCTTAAGAAAGCAGTTACACGTCCAATCCCTGGATGTAACGAAATTATCGTTATATCGAAACGATCTCCCACGTCTGATAAAAAAAGCCGTTTGATGTCCGGCAAGTCATAAAAAAATTAACATATGTTTTAAGGGAGCTATTTTCCCATATCCACCCGAATATTCAGCTTGATAATAGTCGTTCGTGCTAAACTGCTCCGCTAGATTTTCCAAAATTTCTTTAGAAACCCGAAAGTGTTCCAAAAACTCCTTGTAGTTGTATAGTGGCACGTTTCTTCAACGTATCCCTCATTTTTAGGGCTACTTCGGTTTTCCCCCAAAAGAAGTTCTAGAAACGGTTCTTGAGCTTGATGATGAGAAGACGAAGAAGATTACACAAAAGTTCTTTAAAAAATGAGTTAACTACTATTCTGTTGCTAAACTAAACGCGCAAAGTCGACAGATTCAATTTGCACATGATCGGAATTATAAATACTTGCTTTGAACCTAGAACTGCTTTTACAGTTCTAAAACCGTTCCGAATCATTCCGAATCAAAATTCGTTTATGCTGGAACGTCAAATTCTTAGTGACAGTTCGAGATTTGTATTGCTGGAACGCGTTGTTCGAACTGCGCATGTCTAGAACAGTTCTGAACAGTTCTATTACCGTTCGAATTGCTACTGGAACGAACCTATTATCTAATTTAGGTAAATTATTTTTACCGAGATTTTAACTATGGAGCAATATTGGAATAGAGATATGAAAAAATAGTCGGGTTACGGCCAAAATAGCTCCCATTAGCAACTTTACGCCTGAATATAATTGAGGACTATGTCCTGAACAACCCCTGACAATTTTGTCAATCCAACTAGTGCCGGAACATTAAAAAATAGCCTTTTTCTTGCACTTTCATGTTTTCTTGCTTTAAATGAGAAATAATTCGAGATGTAATCGACGGATACAAAAAAATTATGATACGAAACTGTTTGGGATTTAATAACGAAAACATTCTAGCTGATTTGCGAGATTTTTAATCCATTAGATTTGGCTAAAAACCTTCCCAAAGTTTAAAAGTTGTTAAAAAATGTTTTCTTCATTTATTCTGCAAGAAGTATTGCGGATATTGCACAAAAAGACGTTACTTTAAGACTATTAAAATTAGCCTGCCAAATCCAGGAGTTTGTAAAGTGGATTTTAATATCTGCAATATGGATTTCTGCACAATTTGTTGAAGGTGCTTCCATTTTGTGACATGGTATAGAATAATTCCAACAATTTTTTTAATTCTTAATTTTCTAATGTACTTTGTGATACAATAAAAAAGAATATTTTTTTCATCATTTACTATGCTTTTTTGACCTTTTTGCCAGAGCGCGTTTTATAAAAACTGTCTTCCTATTTTAATTAAAACAAATTTGCATTATCCTTAGTCAGGAAGAGTTTTGAAATTTTTCGAAATCTCTTTCCACACGTTTTTTTTTCAACAGAGTGTCTTTGTACCTTTTGTATTTTATTGTACAAATATACCTTGTTTTTAACGAATTGGATTAATAATTCTATATCTATTATTTAATATGATACGCAATGACGTTTAAAATTTCAAAATTTCTATTGCTATTTCTACTAAAAAAAGTTGAAAAATTACTAGAGTCTACGTAAAAATTACATAAAGTGGAAATAGTTTCAACTTTGAACACCATCATTGATTTCTATAGATTGAACTTTATAGGTTAAGAAAATATTATGTATTTTTTACGTTTACGTTCATTGTGAATAGGGACTAATAATTTCGGGATTTTAAAGGTTGCGTGACTGCGTGCGACATTTGACAAGTAAATGGCATTTCTAAACCGTTGCCAAACCTTCTATTCGACAAATTTCGGTAATGCTTCGGCATACTACCATTCGTTTAAATCTCACTTTCGTTACGAAAACGAAGGGTCGAGAATTAGGGCCCTGCAGGTGCGCTACTTTATTTGGCCATACCATTGCATGTAGTATTCTTCAGAAAGTTGAGAATTTTTGCTGTTAAGCCGGACGTCTTAAATAGACAATGTACCTACCGAAACCTTTAGAAACTATTAAAAATAGGAAAACCCGAAAAAGCCATGTGGTAACACAAATTAAAATTAAACTGAAATACAAAAAACGACTTTCACAAATATAAACATAATGTCTTGATATAAAATAAATGCCTACATAATATTATACCATAAAGGTAGGAATCCACGATGAGATAGAAATCTCATAAAATCTCGTGAGAATTTTATCTCATGAGACAAGAATATCATGAAGTGTTTCCACTGCATGGAAAATCATTCAATAATTTATGTCATGCGAAACATAAATTTCGTGAAACCCGTGAAACCATAATCTAATATTTTTGATGTTTCCACGCCAAATAATAAATTTATCTCAACAAACATACTTCCCTACTATTTTTGTTCTATTGTGCTCTTTTCGTGGTTACGTTTACGTATTTATTTGTGGATCGTCAAAGTGAAGTGAAGTTTCTAGCGGAGCGATGGTATCAAAAAAAGACAGAAGGAGAACCGCAGCTTGTTACTATTTAATATCGTCTATAAAGTACAAAAGATGTCATAAATATTGGGTCCGCGATTGGATTAAAAAAAGAGAAAATTGTAGCATGACAAAAAATTTGCTTAAAGAATTAGAGCGAGGGGATGAGACTTGCTACAAGAATTTTTTAAGGATGACCTCTGAAGATTTCAAGTATTTGCTGGCGAAGATAGAGCCGGCAATAAAAAAGCAAGATACATTGATGCGAAATGCAATTCCAACAGCAGAACGCCTTGCTGTGACACTTCGGTTTTTGACAACAGGTAAAAATTATATTAAATAGGTAATCGTAGATGTTTTTTTACTTAAATACATTTTTTATATTTTAGGGGACAGCTATCATTCCCTGATGTATTTATTTCGTATACCTGTATGTACGATTTCAAGAATAATTCCTGAGGTATGCGCCGCTATATATCATATTTTAAAGGAAGAATACTTAAAAGTAAGTTCAATATGGGCATTTGGGCAAGTAACCACATTTTTATAATAAAATTTAAGTAATAAGTAAGAATATTTTAATTAATGAAATAAGTTCATTATAAACACATTTTAAATACAATGAAAGATAATCCTCTGATTCATACTCAATATTATCATCGTAAATCATTTGTGTATTGACGTCCGCATCTTTTTCTCTTTGCTAAACGCCTTCTGCTTCTGTTGATTGTTGTTGTTGGGACACGATGGGAAGGAGGGGTAAAATAACACGGTTATCATAACTGTCATTCATGTTCAGGATAATTCGTTGTATTTCCCGTTTCGCCCTCGACTGAAGATCTGGAGCTTTGGAATTCATGGTTCGTAATTCATCAGCAACGTAATCACTAAATATTTCAAAAGAATCTGATGGCTGTGACATAACTCTAGAACAACGATTAAGCATAGCCTGTTGTTCCGAACTTTTTTGTTTTTCTTGTTGCGAATAGTAACCAGTGGTGGTACTATTGCAGGGGGCAATGGGGTTGGTGTTAAAACTCGTGGTGTTAATGGAGTTGAGGCCCGTGATGTTGATGCAGTTGGTGGGTCCAGAAGTGGTGTTGACGGAGATAAAGATTCATCGTAAAATAAATTATCTTGGGTGTCATTTTCAATTTCACTCCCAATTTGAGTTTCGTCTTCACTAACATTCAGGGCTGTGTTGTAAGCAAGTGGTTATTTTATAACAAGAGCGTTAAACCAGTTTCTAACGTTATTTTTATTTTTCGGCAAATTGGGGTGTTGTAACTTTCTACCTGTTCAACTTAAAATTTTCTCACT
This sequence comes from Malthinus seriepunctatus, assembly GCA_963924605.1. Lineage (NCBI taxonomy): Eukaryota > Metazoa > Arthropoda > Insecta > Coleoptera > Cantharidae > Malthinus > Malthinus seriepunctatus. Next base: position 50,498,482 of record OZ004600.1, read on the forward strand.
TTATATTTGACATTTGGTGTTGTTAAAAGTAAAGATAACCAGCTAGAAATACCCGCAGCCCACACCCTGCCGTTATTCTTTAACGTGAGATAATTGTTGAAGTTTTTGTGTGTTAAAAAGGTTTTTTTTTGGATAATTTTGCTGTTCTTAATGAATTATTAGGAGATTAATTGTAAGAAGAAATACAAGAGTACGTACATAATTTTTTTTAATAAGTTTAAATAAATAATTTACGTCGGTAATTGCACGTATTTTACCTATAGATGTTGCCTGTAGTAAAATACCCAAAAATGCCTTTATTTTTCAAAATCAAGAAAAACATCATAAGGAAAAATTGTTTCTTTTCCCCTCAAGATACTAGGTACAAAATTTAAGAAAAAAATATTAACGTTTTCATTTTTTTGTAAATTTTCACTGTAGTTCTCAAGGGGTTCTTTTCTTTTCATATAAATTCTAGAGATCCAACGAGATAAACATGAGTTTTCGTTTTGTTTTTTAAGTCTAATTTTGGATAATAAAAATATTTTTGTTAAAAACTACTTTGACTATTTTCTCTCATCTGATATTTTGGTGCCTTTTTGGTTCTATTTTATGCAGATTGAAGCCAAAAGCTATTTTCGAAAAACACAATACTTGATGATATTATTTATAATAATAAAAGTCCCATATAAAAAATACGCAATTACCTACGTAATTTATTTATTTAAAATTATTTAAAAAAATTAAATACAAGGGTAAAAGCAAGGGTGTCTTGCTTCTCGATTTAAAATTTCAAAATGTTCCCGCGTGGGCGTGCTCGTTACTGTAGTACAGCAAGCTAAAAACATTTAATTTCTCTCTCTTATTATTGCATGTAAATTTGAGTATACTTACGTCTCCCTCTTTCGACAATGTTCAACTTAGACTTTCTTCCCTTTTTAACATAAAATTTCAACCCAACGTATAACAATAGTAAGATACAACACGCCAAAATCGGACAAACAGGTTATTTTGGTGGTTATTTTTCTATCGTTATTTCGAGAAAATAACGTTAGTTGTTATCTGCTAGAAATAACCTGGAAGTTACAACACACCACTGATTGTCACTCATTCAGGGCTGTGTTGTAAGCAAGTGGTTATTTTATAACAAGAGCGTTAAACCAGTTTCTAACGTTATTTTTATTTTTCGGCAAATTGGGGTGTTGTAACTTTCTACCTGTTCAACTTAAAATTTTCTCACTTTATATTTGACATTTGGTGTTGTTAAAAGTAAAGATAACCAGCTAGAAATACCCGCAGCCCACACCCTGCCGTTATTCTTTAACGTGAGATAATTGTTGAAGTTTTTGTGTGTTAAAAAGGTTTTTTTTTGGATAATTTTGCTGTTCTTAATGAATTATTAGGAGATTAATTGTAAGAAGAAATACAAGAGTACGTACATAATTTTTTTTAATAAGTTTAAATAAATAATTTACGTCGGTAATTGCACGTATTTTACCTATAGATGTTGCCTGTAGTAAAATACCCAAAAATGCCTTTATTTTTCAAAATCAAGAAAAACATCATAAGGAAAAATTGTTTCTTTTCCCCTCAAGATACTAGGTACAAAATTTAAGAAAAAAATATTAGCGTTTTCATTTTTTTGTAAATTTTCACTGTAGTTCTCAAGGGGTTCTTTTCTTTTCATATAAATTCTAGAGATCCAACGAGATAAACATGAGTTTTCGTTTTGTTTTTTAAGTCTAATTTTGGATAATAAAAATATTTTTGTTAAAAACTACTTTGACTATTTTCTCTCATCTGATATTTTGGTGCCTTTTTGGTTCTATTTTATGCAGATTGAAGCCAAAAGCTATTTTCGAAAAACACAATACTTGATGATATTATTTATAATAATAAAAGTCCCATATAAAAAATACGCAATTACCTACGTAATTTATTTATTTAAAATTATTTAAAAAAATTAAATACAAGGGTAAAAGCAAGGGTGTCTTGCTTCTCGATTTAAAATTTCAAAATGTTCCCGCGTGGGCGTGCTCGTTACTGTAGTACAGCAAGCTAAAAACATTTAATTTCTCTCTCTTATTATTGCATGTAAATTTGAGTATACTTACGTCTCCCTCTTTCGACAATGTTCAACTTAGACTTTCTTCCCTTTTTAACATAAAATTTCAACCCAACGTATAACAATAGTAAGATACAACACGCCAAAATCGGACAAACAGGTTATTTTGGTGGTTATTTTTCTATCGTTATTTCGAGAAAATAACGTTAGTTGTTATCTGCTAGAAATAACCTGGAAGTTACAACACACCACTGATTGTCTGAAAATAAACCATATAAAATGTTATTATTACCATTTTAACAATAGGTATTTATTTTTTATAGACACCAAATACTGAAGATGAATGGCTACAAATTGCACAACAATTCGAAGAGAAATGGAATTTTCCAAATTGCGTAGGAGCGCTGGATGGCAAGCACATCAATATTAAAGCACCTAAACATAGTGGAAGCCTTTATTATAATTATAAAGGGATGCACAGCATCGTTTTAATGGCTTTAGCAGATGCAAATTATAAATTTACTTATATTAATGTTGGAGCCATTGGCCGAATTTCTGACGGAGGTGTATTTAATGCGTGTTCTGTATCAAAAGCACTAGAAAATGATAGTCTAAACGTTCCTTCAGCTAGAGCATTACCTGGCGAGCTAAGCCAATTCCTTTTGTTATTGTCGCAGATGACGCTTTTCCCATGAAGCCGTATATTATGAAACCTTTATCTCACTTTCGTGACGAAACGAATTATGTCAAGAATTGACCCCCCAGGAACGGACATTTTTGGGCGATATTTTAACGCTGTTTCTGTTTTTAATGAGAGGAAATCCGCCTTAATTCCTCATTTAAAGACATTACTGAGCGCTAATATGAGTTTAAGATTAAGATATTGCTTCGCTGAAGAAATGTAAATTTCCTTTTCAAAATGATTATTATTCTTGTGGTAACTTTAATCAACCTTTCGACGACGGACTGGGACACAAATGTGTCCCAGCGCAACGTTTTTCTTGTTATTTAATTCCAAAAAAATTTTTTTGTGTCATTTTTAGTAATCGTTCCTTGTGTTATTTGCCAGATATTATAGTACAGATCCCAAAGGCGAATATCGGCATCGACCTGGAAATAAAACATATGTGGCTGAAAATTTGGATTTGGGCATTACTTGATATGTGCTACAAGATGCTAAACAGTTTACCATCGTCAGGGGTGTGCAACATGGGTGGATCCCACCCATATATTGTTTTTAGGGGGCGTTTTTTTAAATCCAATTATTTTTTGATAAGGGCATGGTACTTTATATTTTTGGGGTCGCTGATTACGAATATGATGTCAAAATTGTAGTTTAACAACTACAAACTGTTAAATCAGCTGCCAAAATAATAACATTCTGCTTTTTTAACGTTTTTTTCGATTTAGCGGTAATCGAAAATCGTAAATGAGGAGGAATAAACAAGATAAAAAAAGAGATGTAATTGAAATTTTAAACTAATTTATTTTATTTTTTTTTATATAAATTGATGTAGAGGCTATCTAAATGTTCCTTTCGTGGTGCTTTATGGTACAACTATTACAAGTACAGAAAATTTCATAGATATATAAATTGTTTAGAATTTAATTCTCTATAAATTAACCCAAACAAAATTTAGATTTTTCTATTACACTTCCAGTTACTCTTTTAACAGTTGAGGACAAATTTATTCAATGTTGCACACCCCTGAGAGTGGTAAACTTTTTTGCCTCTTTTTCTAGGCTTTTAATACTACCTTATTTCAAATTTTCAGCCACATATGTTGTTTTTCCAGTCTGTGTGATGTTAAGGCTATATAAAAAATGGTTCTTTCGACGCGTTTACGGAAAAACTATTGCAAGTACAGAACATTTCATAGATGTATAAGTTGTTTAGAATTGCATTCTATATAAATTGGCTCAAACAAAATTTAGAGTTTTCTATTACACTTCCAGTTACTCTTTTAACAGTTGAGGACACATTTATTTGATGTTGCACACCTCTGAGAGTGGTAAACTGTTTTGCCAGCTTATTTCAAATTTTCAGCCACATATGTTGTTTTTCCAGCCTGTGCTCTACATTGATGTTAAGGCTATATAAATGTCTCTTTTATAGCTTACGGTAAAACTATCGCAAATACAGAAAATTTCATAGATATAAAAATTGTTTAAAATTTAATTCTCTATAAATTGACTATAACAAAATTTCGATTTTTCCATTATGCTTCCAGTTACTCTTTTAACAGTTGAGGGCACATCCACTCGATGTTGCACGCCTCTGAGAGTGGTAAACTTTTTTGCCTCTTTTTCTAGGCTTTCAATACAAGCTTATTTCAAATTTTCAGCCACATAATTATGTTGTTTTACGAAATGTAGCTTGTTTTTGCCTTTTGTTCAGGATCATCGAAAAAAACAGTTTTTTCGGGGTTCTTTTTTCGGAACAGGTAGTCAGAAATCAATATTTAATATGATGAACTGAAACGTTGAAATATCCTCTTTCATTATCCGCAAGCGTTTTTAAGATATAACGTTTACGTAAAAAATGCCGTTAATATTACGATAAAAGTGCCTTTTTTTAAGACGCCCGCACTTCATCTTAATTTCATAAAAAGTACATGAAGAAGAGTAAATTTTAAATACATCTTTTGAAAGCACGATGAATTACTTACAAAACCGTATATTTATTTTTTTGGAAATTACATTTTTCGATCTTAAAAATTTAATTACAAGAAAAAAATAAAATTCAAAAAAGTTAAAATATTTAAGGGGTGTTTTTTTAAAACTGAAAATTGTTTTAACATGATTAGTAGCATGATGTTATTATATAGTAGATTATAAATCAAGAGAGTAAAATGCATGATTTTTACCCGAGGTGCGTTTGGAGCCCGAGGGCCCTACAAAGCGCTGAGGGGAAAAAGCATTACTCTCGAGGTGTATATACTATTTTTTGCACGACTCGACGATTTTAATTGAAAAAATTTAAAAAAATTTAATTGTCAATATGACATTTCTAATTTGCGAACACAAAAATCGTGCTGTTGTTGGATGGCAAACAAAAAGAGATGTGGTTACCATTGACGACATAAATAAGAGTAGCCATATTGGTATTTGTAAATATCAAAAAATTGTGCTCGTATAAGCTAGTTTCCATAAGTTTTTAATATAAATTATATTGAAAAAATGTTTGATAAAAGTATTGAATAAACTGCGGCAGAAATAGTGGTGGATTTATTGCCAGAAAAATCTCGGAAGATTTACGAAAAGTGTTTCAAGGAGTTTTGTGATTGGTGCCTGATGAAAGAAGTAGATGAAATTCATAGAGAGAGTGTGTTACTAGTATATTTTGCCGAAAAGGCGAAGCATTTTAAGGCTTCCACACTCTGGTCACATTATTCAATGATAAAAGCCAGTTTTGGGGTCAAAAATAATATTCACATCAGCAAGTATTCAAGATTATAGCATTTCTGAAAAGGCAAAATGTTGGATACCAGCCAAAAAAATCAAAAATTCTTGCTAAAGAGCAAATTGATCGATTCCTAAAAGAATCTCCAGATGAAATGTTCTTAATGGCAAAGGTAAATTTAAAAAAAAATGCTATTTCAATTTAAAAATAAATTTCTACTATATTTTAGGTAGCAATGATTATGGGCATTGCTGGGGCTCTAAGATCGGATGAATTGGTAAAATTGAGCATTCATGATATCCAGGATTTGGGATCAACCATTTTGGTATCTGTAAACAATACCAAAAATCATGTGAATAGAGCATTTACGATAATCTCCAAAGAAAACTGTTCTATTGACTTCGTTGCCATTTGTAAAAAATATATGGCTCTGAGGAAAGAAAAAACAGAGCACACACGTTTTTTTGTGGGTTATAGAAATAACAAATGTTCCACACAGCCCGTAGGTAAAAACACTTTTGGAGGATTGCCTAAGCAAATAGCTAAATACCTCAAATTACCCGATTCAACTTCTTATACCACTGCTTTCGGCGCTCATCAACATCTTTACTGGCCAATACAGGTGCGGATATTAGCGTTATAAAACGTCATGGTGGATGGAAATCCAGTATTGTCGCAGAGGGATATGTTGTAAATTCATTAGCTAATAAGAAGATGATTGCAGAGAACATTCTTATAGGAAAAGATTCGGAAGAGGAAAACCAACCGTCAACTTTCAGCGGGTCAAATCAAATAGATATTGGTATTTCAAATAATAAAATTCATCAATTAACATCTTTGTTTAGTATTAGTGGTGGTTCTAATATTAATGTAAATATTAATATTAAATAAATAAGACGAAATATTCATAACTTGAGTTGGCTATGCTTTTTTTACCTAGGGAGAAAAAGACTCACTTTACTCCCTCAAAAGAGGGAGTAAAATTGATCATTATATACGAGTCGTGCGAAAAATATATTATAGAACATATATCCAGAATATTTTTTAAATTTGAACTCTCTGTAGCTTATGGTACATTAATATGTAAAGAGTCGTCAGAAAAATGAAAAAGAAAACTTCTAGTACAATTTCAGAGATGATGAAAATAAATAAATTAAAAAATAACCCCATAAGTTTAAAGCTAAAACCGTCTTCTTTGCAAAAATTTACTCGAAATAATGATCTGTCAATTAATTACCAAATGGCAAACATTTTTGTGAGTCACTACGCTGTAAAATTTCCAATTTCCAGATTTCTAACGGTTTATCGCTATTTGTCTTTCATCGCGTTTTTCTGGAAAAGTACTATTGGTACAAAAAATTTTATAGATTTATAAATTGTTCAGAATTCCATGCTCTATTAAATAGCGTTATTAGAATTTCGAAATTCTCATTTCTTTTCGAGCTAGTATTTTTTGAATGTTGAGGGCACATTTACTTCATGTTGCACACCCCTAGAAGTGGTAAACTTTTTTATGTCTTTATGTAGACTCTTATGGCTAGCTAATTGTAAATTTACAGTCCCATATGTCGTTTTTCCAGGTTGAAACCGATAGACCCTGTACTATTAATTAATTAATAATTTATGTAGGATTTTATTAAATCTCTGAAAAAAACAGTTATTAAATTATTCGTGATCTTTTATTATGACTCATCTATCTATCTATTTACATAGCATCTCCCTAGCTACCCATTTCCCACTCGGCCATCCTGATTTTCATCCGCCTCGGATGAACTACTGCTATCTTCAAATTCCTGCCATGGCTTTTTCATATCAGCTGAAGTCGATGTCTTGCCTAGCGCCTCCCTGGTACCGAACTTTTGCACGTCGTATCTATCGTTTCTTTTAATTTTTGTTACACGATACGGTCCAAAATATTTTTTTTGAACCTTAATACCCGTTCCAAACTGTGTTCTTTTCGTTCTTTTACTAGCAACCAAATCGCCCTCTTTATATTTGTTGCTTTCTTTTCTCTTTTTGTTATAATTTTTACCATTTTTCTTCTGCACTTTCAATATCAAGTGCACTCAGCGGTTCCTTAGATACTCCTTGCGATTTTTGAAACCAACCAAATGATTTGTCGCACCACTCTCTACGATAAACTTGACTGTTAAACTTCCATCAGTAACATTTCATTTCATTTTCAGTAACATGTTTCATTGTACATTTCTCAAAAACGATTAGTCGTGGAGAGTTGAGTAAAAAATTTTGATTACAAAAGCCGTAATAAAGAATGAAATGGTGGTATTGTTATTCCGCGAAAAATCGGCATGCCGAAGATATTGTCTCAAAATGTGAAGAACTCCAGAATTTTAAATGGCAAGATAGGTCGAAAGTGGTATCAATGAAAAGATCTTTAAAAACCAAGCAAGTTTTGTAGAGAAAATTTTTTGATTACTGCCATTCCAAATTCTGAAGTTCCATCCTATCGTTCTTAGCTTTTTTTTAAAAATCGATTAGATGGTCCTAGAGAGTTGGGATAAAAAATTGTATCACAAAAGCCTTTTAATGAATGGAATGGTAATATTTTTATTCCGCAGAGAGGTCGGAATGCCAAAAAGTTTTTCTCAGAAGTTCACGAACTTCAGAATTTGGAATGGTAATCAAAAAAATTTCTCTACAAAACTTGCTTGGTTTTTAAAAATCTTTTCATTGATACCACTTTCGACCTATCTTGCCATTTAAAATTCTGGAGTTCTTCACATTTTGAGACAATATCTTCAGCATGCCGATTTTTCGCGGAATAACAATATCACCAATTTCATTCTTTATTACGGCTTTTGTAATCAAAATGTTTGACTCAACTCTCTACGACTAATCGTTTTTGAGAAAAACGCCTGATACGGGTGCTCTGATTCACCCTGTATATGCATAAAATTTTTAGTGTACACTTGAAAATGAAAAAGGACATTGAAAAAAATTTTTTTTTTAAATGGCGACCTCCTTCTGTCCCATTCCGCGAACTTAAAAATCTCCCCTCGTATATGCAAATGCATATTTTGTTTGCTAGTTCCGACAGTCGTAAAAAATGGTATCTATCCGTTTCAAGAACTCAAAAGCTTAAAACCAAAATTTTATAGTGCATATTTTATATGCTTTTATTTCTAGTGCATATTGCATATGTTTTTATTATAAGTGCATATTTTTCAGACTTTTTAGAAATCGTTTAATAATTTATCTCAGTTTAGTGACAATAAAATTTAATGGACTTTAAAAAGATAACTAAAAGCAACTTCTCAAAAAAACGGCGTCCCATCGCACGCACACTTCGTGCTTCTGACATTGTACACTTCTTGATACTGAGAAACTGTTTTATAGTTGTTATAATACTATTATACATATAAGTATTTATTTTAAAATGCGTATTTGAAGTTTCATAATGACAGCCCAAGGTTGCCATATACCTACAAATCAAGCTAAAAAACTTTAAATTTCAAACAAATTAAATTATAATGTGACAACTCTGCGCAGGGATGTCAAATTAAAATAGTCCCTAACTGCATTGTTTCTTCACGTTTCTAACTACCTAACTTTAGGTTTGCTCCGGTAAGTGTCAAAAACGCATTCTTAGATAAATACTCCTATAACTGCATTTTAGCCATTTTACCATGGATACTTTGACAAATGTCCAATAGTGTGCTGGTTTGCTAACAAATCCCTCTGTTAGTTCTTAAAACCCATTAACGCCCAAGCACAAGATTTAAAAAGTTTTAAAAGTTGTGTATTTCAAAAAAATAAAAATGTCAAAAGTTGCAAATGGTCGTAATAAATTTTTTTTCTGATCTCATATGAGATCGCTGGGTGTTAATGGGTTTTAATGAATTTAAAGTTTTCATAAAATTCATTAAAAAATTAAAGTCCTCTGTTTTTAGTGCATAATCTTTAAACTTTAAAGGCATACACGTGCATCGTGCTTAAATATCAGCCATTTATTGATGCATATGTATGTGCATATATTCCACACTTTACTAATTAGTAACTAAGAATTAAGTTTATAGAAAATAAAACTTCAAAAAAGCATAACGAAATTCTTATTAACAGTTATGTATCAATAATTAAGTACGCACTTCTAGGCTTCTCACGAACGTCAAATTTGGTATCACTGTATATCATGTCCTAAAGATTTATAGAAAAATCTTCAAGTCCGGAAAACGGGATCGATTGAGGGAGCAGGGGTGACGCCACGGAATTTTTTAAAATAATTCTGACTTTTCTAAGGATCCTAGAAAGGCTGGGATTTTGCCCAGCGCATCTATTGCAAAGCAACCTGACGGTAAAAATATAATCGTAATTTAAAGAATCTAAATGATTTGATAACGCCGATCCAATTTCTGTAGATCAGCTGCCAACCAGATCTTCCGTCACACATAGAAGATGGAATGTTTTGAATTCAGTGGAACACAGCAAAAAGTATAGAAGCTGACTTGGTGTGAATAAAAAGCATCTCTAATAGAAGTACGAGGTAGTGGCTACATGTTGCAAAACATAACAAAAACTCCTACTATTTAGAGGATTTTCTCGAGATAGTTCGTAGAATGCATTAGACCTATTCTTGTGCATACGATATTCCAAAATTAAGTTTTGTCTTTTATCACTGTTCGTTTCAATTTTCAGCTGCTGTTTTAAACTACTGCATTTTGAGCACACGTCTGTAGTAGGAGTTGAAAATCCTATATTAAAGTCTAAACACATTTCGAAACATGTGAAACGGAACAGAGTACAACGGTATCCTTTTTATTAATATGTTTCGTAGAAGTGTGAACATACATCATATGACACAGCTTTATATCTTGTATAACCTTATTACATCCCTCGTAAAAGTTTTCTTGTATAATACGAATTTTAAACGGACATAGGAGCCAGTAATGTTAAAACCTACATATTTTTACCTCGCATTTTTCATACACAGTTCGAGATTCTAATTTTCAGATAATGGCTTGGTTAAATTATTTTCTGATAGTTGATTATCTTTGACATGTTTGAAATGTTTTCTCTTGCTCAGATTTCATTTTTCTAACATTTCAGACACGCTTTTCTAACATACGTGTTAGAAAAGTTGAAAATGTAAATGGTCGTTCTGCGTATGTATGTATGAAGAAAGGGTAATTTTCCAACATAAAAGTTGTTTTTGAACAATAGAGCGAAAGTCTAAAATCTATAGATCACCGAAAGCGAAGAATGAAATGCCACCGCAAAATAAATTAAAATCCAAATTTTTAATAAATTATATAAAGGTCCAAAAAAAGGTAAAAATCCTTCAAGAAAAATCACCTGATGATCAAGTTTTAGTTGCCATGGGAAATTTTTTAATCAGTTATCATCTTTTATTATACTGCGTTTTCGATTTTCGATTTTTCTTTAATTGCGATACTTCCTTTTTAATGAAATTCTTGGAGTAATTGTTTACAAAACAGTTATTTACAATGCAAAATTTAAATCACGATCAACAAAATGTATAAAATATTTTGAAAATATTTATTAATGGTAAAAAAACTATCACAAAATGACGTTTGATAGTTGGAAAAAGTTTAATTTGTTTATTAATGATGGAGCATGTATTTAAATTCTTCAATGATACGAAGGTCAGTCAGTTTTATTAAATATCTGCAACGAATAACACATACAAGTCTCTTTGATTTTTACTTCTTGAGTAATTCACTTGTAGACAGAGAATTTTTAATTGTTGTTGTGTGATAATGCTAGATTCCTTAACAAAAGTAAAAGGTTTATCTACGAACAAGTGCGATAAAAACAAAATTTGGAAAGTGGTTGCTTCTCAATCAGCTAAAAACTGTAAAAATTACATCAGGGATATTGTTGACAATCTCACGTTAGAACCAAATCCAGAGAAGAACGTGATTGCTCTTTCTTTAGGTTTGTTTATTTTTTTTACTATATCTTATTCGGCATTATTGATTTAGGGTGGTAATTAGATATTTCATTATTGTTGTCGATCACTTAGTATAAGTTGCAGTTGGGTAATGTAAAGTCGTGCTTAAAAGTTCACTCGATATTTTTTAAGATAAATTGATGGTATATTTTTAATTGCTAACCCTCAACACAAAAATTTTTACATCCGGTATTATTCTTTATTAGCATAACGAGATGGGATTTGGAACCAATTTGATCTGCTGCACTTTACTTTTGTAGAAAATTTAAAGTAAAAGATTTTAAATGACGGTTTTCCTTTAATATTTCTTTTTCGTTATCATCCGATACGCGCCCGTACTACTAAAATCCTAAATTGATGCTCTGACAAATATTTTTTAAGGTAACGTTTACCGTTAGTTGTCCAACCACTATAAAAGAAATTCTTTTTATTGCCATTCCAATTTTTTAATAGAATTAATTTTTTTTGAGTCATTGAAAGCAGTATCCGTATAAGGTCTCACCCGTCTTCCCTATAATTTTTGAACGAATCATGTTAAAGAATTCTGAGAAAGTAGAGGTAAAATAGGCATTTAAAATTCCAAATATGGTTTTAGAGACAATATCAATTCGATATATTTTTGTTTAAAAACCATCTATTTGATGGAAAAATAATTTTACATCAATTATCAGACATTTGTTCTAAATGTTAAGCGTTAAACTTCCTGACAATAAAATAATCTATTGGAAATTTGATGAAATGCAAACTTAATGGAATTTTTCCCATCAAACCATTGATTAATTTATTAAAAAGAGGCTCATAACTAGAGAACAGATAATAGGATTTTCAATTTTTCAAAATGACTGGATAGAGAATTGAAATGCCATTCAAATGAGGTGCGACATGATCTCTTCAAAAATTTTGAATTTATTAGTGCCTCTAGTGAATTTATAAAAACCAATTTATTTTCCAAAAATTGTCATTACATTTCCACTTTGACCAGATTTCTTAATTCAGTTTCTTTAAGTTATGAGGACTGAGATGCTTTCATTAATTCAAAAATTTGAAACGAATTGATTTAAACGATGTATTGACTGAAACGTTAATTTACTTTATTATTGGCTATGCAAGCACTTGCCTGTTTTTTAAAATCGAGTTGAGGCGCCTGTTTTAATTTACGATTAAACGTTATCAAATTCCAATTCATAAACCATTCTAGAGCTTCTGTGACCTCTTCTGAATTGCGTAAAAAAAACTTATGAGTCGTTCCAGCAATCCAGATTTACAAGTTTAAGGTTGATGAAATTTGAAAGCCCGTGTCGTCCAAGTGAGAGATTTTAGAGCTAAAACGCACGAATTGTGGTCTATTATGCAAATTATTGAAAATTAATACTGACGAAGATAAAGGCAGTAAAATTGTCATTTTCAACAATATAATCCTCTGAAGAGTAGTTAATAAATATTGATACTAAAAAAGTTCACTACAAGTAAATTTCCATTAATGCAAAAAGTTGTGACAAACCCCTTTAGTTACCTTGCAATACCACTTTCTTTAAAAAATGCATCTTGTTACACATAGCAAGAAAAATATGCTAATTTCTATTAAAGATTACATATTTTTGATCGCTATGTCATTTGTTCCATATTTTATAATTATGTCCTAAATAATAATTAATTCCATTTTTTTGTAAAAAAAAATAAATTCGTTAACACGAATACTTTTATGATAAGCCTTTTTTTATTAATAAATAAAACAAGTTAGTCGTCAAGTCGACTTTTTTTTACACAGTTCCTTATGCTAAATTTTTGCATAAATTAATTTAAAAAACAAAATATTTCACAAACACTAACTATACAGTAACTTTTTTTTTTATTATAGGCGATCCGACAGTTTACGGAAACTTAAAACCGTCTCAAGAAATAATAGATGCAGTATTAAATGCAATCCAAAACGGCGTTTGCAATGGTTACGGTCCTAGTGTAGGTACCGAAGACGCAAGAAAAGCAGTTGCCGATTATCTCTCTTTCAACGGTGTAAATTTCAATTATAATGACGTCATTTTGTGTAGCGGATGTTCGTCATCATTAGATTTGTGTATCAGCGTATTAGCAGATCCGACAAAAGGACACAATATCCTTATTCCCAAACCGGGCTTTCCAATTTATAGAACTTTAGCTGAAAGTCTCGGGGTCGAAGTGCGTACTTACAATTTATTGCCAGAAAATAGATGGATGGTAGATTTAACACATTTAGAGGCTCAAATAGATGAAAATACAGCCGCTATTGTTTTAAACAATCCGTCGAATCCCTGTGGATCAGTTTTTGACAAAAGTCACCTCAAAGATATATTGGAGATTGCGTACAATCATAAAATTCCAGTTATAGCTGATGAAATTTACGAAAGATTAGTATTTCCTTCTTTCGATTTTGTATCAGCGGCTGCTATCGATTCCGATGTTCCAATATTAATATGTGGGGGTTTAGCAAAAAGATTTTTAGTTCCTGGGTGGAGAATGGGCTGGATTGTAGTTCACGACCCAGTAGGAGCTTTCGATGCTGATATTAGAAAAGGTTTAGCATGTTTAAGTCAAAAAACTATTGGAAGCAATAGTTTGGTACAAGGTGCCTTACCTGATATTTTAAAATTAACTCCGCCTAGTTACTATGACGGATTGACCAATGATTTATACGAAAATGCAAATTTAATTTATAATGCTGTGTTGAATATTCCTGGATTAACACCATATATGCCTGAAGGCACCATGTATTTAATTGTTAAAATAGAATTAGAACATTTTCCAGAATTTCCGAATGGATTGGAATTTGTTCAGAGGATGATGGAAGAAGAATCGGTGTTTTGTTTGCCCGGAGAGGTAAATTATTTGTAATACGAATTAATCTAGTGTTAATTTATTAATTGTTTTCAGTGTTTTGGCATCTCGGGCTTTATGAGGCTAGTTATAACAATTCCATCTGAATTAATTGTAGAAGCTTGTGATCGAATGCTGGAGTTTTGTGTCCGCCACTATAAATAAAATAATAACTCTTGTGCAATTGCAAATGGCACCATTACTTTGATATTGCTTTCTACACACAAGTTATTAGAAACAGGTTTATTTTGCATATTATTGTAAAAAATTATAAAAACATTTTTGCATACTTAAGGAGAGAGAATTTGTTTTGCACAATAAATATATGTCTTGTTTTTATTTTGTTTATTATTTCAACAGTTTTAAAATATAAATGAGGTGGATTAAGTTGAAGTTTAAAATTTTCTTACTTTCATGAAAATCTTCCTGTTGACATCTCCACCTATCGGATCGATGCAAACATTGTTTTATTTCTTCCTTACTGTAGGACTCGCACTTTCTTCATTTAATGCGAGCCAATTCCACAAAACTAAACAATCAACTTGGTTTCATGAATATACATAGATCCACCAGTTTTAACCCTACTTGTTTAATTTAATTACCACTTTTTTATATTAAGTGTGCGGCATCAACTGCTGGGTTATTAGCAGGGTGTGTTATGGGTAGGCTTGGTTACTGTTTCCTTACACCACCTAGGAAGAGCACTATTAATTGTAACCCAACGCTGAATGGTGGTCATGGTTAGCCTTCCCGAGTCAGACAAGGAAATTCATGTCTCACACAATTGAAAAATCCCTGTCCAACTCCGGAAGCGAACTCGTAATTTTTCAGTTACAAGTCGAGAATCTTAACCACTACTCCAACACAAAATTAATTATAAGGCTGTAAAATCGTTTGAGTATGCTTTTTCATTCATGTGATAGAAAAGCGGAGATCAGTAATCTAAAGATCGAGACAAGAAATCCTAAAATTCGAGAGTCTGATGCAACCCTAATTATCAATAAGACAGGACATGTCGATACAATTATCAACTGTAATAACCCTAGGGCATTGATAACAACCGAAATAGTTTTGTCATATATTGAAAGTACATTTTTTAAAAACACCCCGACGCGAAGCGGAGAGTTGTTTTTCCAAAAAATGTACTTGAAAGATAGACAAAATTATGAGGATTCATCAATGCCCGAGGGATATTCAACGAGATAATTTTTTTTAAATTTAAATTTAACGTCAAAAGTGACAATTCGTTGAATTTTATACGATATCGCGTCGGCAGAGCAATTGAAAATTACCCTAGGGTGATTGTCAGTTGAAGTTTTATGTGATTGGATAAAAATGAACATGTGACTGAAAATAGTAAAATATGATAGGCTGTGTAAATGAAAAAAAATTATCGCGTAAGTAGTACAGATCCCCAAGGCGAATATCGGCATCGACCTGAAAATAAAACATATGTGGCTGAAAATTTGGATTTGGGCATTATTTGATATGTACTACAAGACGCTAAAAAGTTTACCATCGTCAGAGTAGATCCCACCCATATATTGTTTTTAGGGGGCGTTTTTTTAAATCTAATTATTTTTTAATAAGGACATGGTACTTTATATTTATGGGGTCGCTGTATACGAATATGATGTTAAAATTGAAGTTTGACAACTGCAAACTGTTAAATCAGCTACCAAAATAATAACATTCTGCTTTTTTAACATTTTTTTTCGTTTTAGCGGTTACTGTAAATGAGGAGCAATAAAAAAGATATGTAATTGAATTTTTAAACTAATTTATTTAATTTTTTTTATATAAATTGATGTAGAGGCTATCTAAATGGTTCTTTCAACGCGTTTACGGAAGAACTATTGCAAATACAGAAAATTACATAGATATACAGTGTGATTGAAAAAACGTGATAATGCAGATTTCTTGGTTGTTACTAAAGATAGAAAAAAAACTCGTTCAGGTAACTTATAGTACTCAAGAAGCTTGTTATTTTGGTTAATTCAAAAGTACCAGTGGAATTAAAACAAAAGAGTAATGTTAGTTAGATTCATTTTTTTAAATGGAACGTGTAGATTTTTTCTAAATATTCTTCAAGAGTATCAAATTCTCTTTACAGTGATACTAAATAACAATACAATATTTAAAAAAATAAAGTCGTAATAAGGTTTTAAAAAATGAATCTAGTAACCCTTATAGCGTTATAACCATAGCATAACAATCGAAACAGTCGTTATTTATTTGTTTTAATACTTATGCAACTTGATAGTAGATCTTTTTGTATTTTTGATGGTTATCGATTGTTGTGCTATGGTTATAAGGGTTGCTAGATTCATTTTTTAAAACCTTATTACGACTTTATTTTTTCAAATATTGTATTGTTATTTAGTAACACTGTAAAGAGAATTTGATACTCTTGAAGAATAACTAGAAAAAATCTACACGTTCCATTTAAAAAGAGGATTCTAACTAACGTTACTCTTTTGTTTTAATTCCACTGGTACTTTTGAATTGACCAAAATAACAAGCTTCTTGAGTACTATAAGTTACCTAAATATGTTTTTTTTCTATCTTTAATAATAATCAAGAAATCTGCATTATCACGTTTTTTCAATCACATAAGTTGTTTAGAATTGCATTCTCTATAAATTGGCCCAAACAAAGTTTAGATTTTTCTATTACACTTCCAGTTACTCTTTTAACAGTTGAGGACACATTTATTCGATGTTGCACACCCCTGAGAGTGGTAAACTTTTTTGCCTCTTTTTCCAGGCTTTTAATACTACCTGGTTTCAAATTTTCAGCCACATATGTTGTTTTTCCAGTCTGTGCCCTAGATTGATATTAAGGCTATACAGGGTGTCTCATAAAGAATGGGACAACGCTTGGTCACAAATTCTCTAGGTTAAAATAAACCGATTAAACCTAATATACCTTAATACAAAGTCCTCCGGTTTCCAAGTTAAAGGTTCTTAAAGTTCAATTTTTAATATTTTCTTTTCATGATAAATTCCACAAATGTGAAAATATTCACTTCAAATTTGGAACAGGTGCTTATTATTGCGAAATACATCAATAGCAAATTTTTCATAAAGCAGGCTTGACCATAAGAGGCACTTAACCTAACTTCTACAATTTTTTTTAGCTCTAACTTTGTTATCTGTGAATTTTTTTCAATATTATGATATTTCCTGAAAGATAATTCAAAAATAGAAAACTAAGGTACTCTTAGTTCATACGCGTAAAACCAACCGTTAGCCTTAAAATCACCCGTTAAAATGTTGAGTTGTCGTTAAGACGTACAATTATCAAACAAAGATCAAGCAATGATCACAAAAACAAAGGACAAAATAGTGGAAAACGTTTGTTTACGAAGCATGTTTAGTTTGATATCATCAGAAATTATTTTGTAGGCCCATTCGTACTTCCATACCAAAGTTCAACTTAATCAATATTCAAACTTCTTGGAGAATAACCTGGATGAACTTTTACGCGACGTACCTTTGATTTTAACACAATATTATTGGTTTAACATGTTTTCCAATATTTTACACATTGTTTTTGTGATGAAGGCTACGTGATAATTGCTCGTCTTAACGATAAATCGAAATTTTAATACCAATTTTAAGGCTAACGGTTGATTTTACGCATATGAACTAAGAGCACCTTAGTTTTCTATTTTTGAATTATCTTTCAGGAAATATTATAATATTGAAAAAAAATTCACAGATAGAAAGTTAGAGCTAAAACAAATTCTACAAGTTAGGTTAAGTGCCTCTTATGGTCAAGCCTGCTTTATGAAAAATTTTCTATTGATGTATTTCGCAATAATAAGCACCTGTTCCAAATTTGAAGTGAATATTTTCACATTTGTGGAATTTATCATGAAAAGAAAATATTAAAAATTGAACTTTAAGAACCTTTAACTTGGAAACCGGAGGACTTTGTATTAAGGTATATTAGGTTTAATCGCTTTATTTTAACCTAGAGAATCTGTGACCAAGCGTTGTCCCATTCTTTTTGAGACACCCTGTATAAATGGTTCTTTCGACGCGTTTACGGAAAAACTATTGCAAGTACAGAAAATTTTATAGCTATACAGGGTGATTCAAATTCGTGGGCCACTATGGGGATCTCGGAAACTGTAAGAGATACAAAGTTGGTTAAATGGGGGCAAAGTTGCGTAATTGGATAGCGAATAATCTTCAAAAAAGAAAATTAAAAAATTTCCATTAGGTCCCGGGATTTATGAAAAAAAACGAAATTTTGGAAAACCTTACTTATTTTTTTCTGAAGTTGTTTTCAAAGATATCAGAAACCTAAAAACACATTTTCCTTGCACCTTTTTTGTCTCTACAAGATGGCGATTTTAGATTTTTAAAACAACGTTTCGGTTTTGAATTACCATCATCAACTCTAAAATTTTAAATACGGACCTGCATTTTTTATTTTATTTTTGAGTTTAACTTTTTATTATAAAAGCAATGACGTATCAAAAAATGCAGGTCCGTATTTAAAATTTTGGAATTGATGATGGTAATTCCAAACTGAAACGTTTTATCGAAAATTTAAAATTGCCATCTTGTAGAGACAAAAAAGGTGCAAGGAAAATGTGTTTTTATTTTTTTGATATCTTTGAAAATAACTAAAAAAAATTAATGAGATTTCCAGAAATTTTATAATTTTAAATAAAAAAAAAAATTTTTTTTGGGCACGTCATTGCATTTATAATAAGGAGCTAAACTCAAAAATAAAATAAAAAATGCAGGTTCGTATTTAAAATTTTAGAGTTGATGATGGTATTTCAAAACCGAAACGTTGTTTCAAAAATCTAAAATTGCCATCTTGTAGAGACAAGACAGATGCAATGAAAATGTGGTTTTAGTTTTCTGCTATCTTTGAAAACAACTTCAGAAAAAAATAAATAAGATTTTCCGAAATTTCGTTTTTTTTCAGAGATCTCGGGACCTAATGGAAATGAAAAAAATTTTTTTTTTGAATATTATTCGCTATTCAATTACACAACTTTGTCCCCATTTAACCAACTTTGTATCTCTTACAGTTTACGAGATCCCCATGTTGGCCCTCAATATTGAATCACCCTGTATAAGTTGTTTAGAATTGCATTCTCTATAAATTGGCCCCAACAAAATTTAGATTTTTCTTTTATACTTCCAGTTACTCTTTTAACAGTTGAGGGCACATTTACTTGATGTTGCACACCTCTGAGAGTGGTAAACTTTTTTGCCTCCTTTTTTAGGCTTTCAATACTAGCTTATTTCAAATTTTCAGCCACATATGTTGTTTTTCCAGCCTGTGGTCTATACAGGGTGGAACTACTCGACTCATCCAAAGATATAGGAGTTGTAGATCTCGAAAAAACAAACATTTTTTTTGTTTCGCCATTTTGAATTTGGAGCCTCCTATTAGAGATACAGTCGATATTAGTTTTATAGTTTTTCTATTCCAGTATTTTTATTTTTAAGTTCTTAAAAAAAATAAAAATTGTTTTGAAGTCTTTGTCAATTTCTCTAAAACTCTTGTATTTACGTCTACCTTCTATCTTCATTAATATCAAAATGGCGTCCAATTGAAAATTTTGACCTTGAAAATTTCCAAAATCACACGGTGGATTTTCTGGAAAAGAATATACGCTTATTCTACTTATCAAGATCTACATTTTAAGTCGAAAAAGTTACTAGAAATTTTTTATAGTTTAGGAGCTACAGAAGATTGTCTGTCAATTTATGTCAATAAATTCTTAAAGAGTAGACGGTTACATTTTTTACAAAAAATAGTTTTTATTAATAATTAATAAAAATCACTCTCGATTAACAATAATTAACTAATAAATTCAATTATTATCAAAACTAACAAGGAAAAACAAAAGAGAAACGGAAAAACAGAAACGGCACTCTTTTAGAATTTGATCGTTTAAATTCTATCTACTGCAGCTCTTAAACTATAAAAAATTTCTAGTAGCTTTTTTAACTTAAAATGTAGATCTTTATGAGTAGAATAAGCGCATATTCTTTTTTTAATAATTCACTGTGCGATTTTTGAAATTTTCAAGGTCAAAGTTTTCAATTGGCCGCCATTTTGATATTAATGAACATAGAAGATTGAGGTACATACAAAAGTTTTAAAGAAATTTACGAGGATCTCAAAACCTTTTTTATTTTTTATTAAAACTCAAAAATAAAAAAACTGGAATAGAAAAACAAAAAAACTAATATCAACTGTATCTCGATAGGAGGCTCCAAATTCAAAATGGCGAAATAAAAAAAATGTTAGTTTTTTCGAGATCTACAACTCCTATATCTTTGGATGAGTCGAGTAGTTACACCCTGTATTGATAAAGACATAGAAATGTCTCTTTTGTAGCTCTTACGCCAACTATTGCCAGTACAGAAAATTGCATAGATATAAAAATTGTTTAAAACTTAATTCTCTATAAATTGACTATAAAAAAATTTCGATTTTTCCATTATACTTCCAGTCACTCTTTTAACAGTTGAGGGCACATTTACTCAATGTTGCACACCTCTGAGAGTGGTAAACTTTTTTGCCTCCTTTTCTAGGCTTTCAATACTAGCTTATTTGAAATTTTCAGCCACTTATGTTGTTTTTCGAAATGTAGCTTGTTTTTGCCATTTGTTCGGGATCATCGAAAAAAACAGTGTTTTCGGGGTTCTTTTTTCGGAACAGGTAGGCAGAAATCAATATTCAGTATGATGAACTGTAACGTTGAAATATCCTCTTTCATTCTCCGCCAATGTTTTTAAGATATAACGTTCACATAAAAAATGCCGTCAATATTACGAAAAAAGTGCCCTTTTTGAGACGCGCGCATTTCATCTTAATTTCATAGAAAACACATGAAGTAGAATAAATTCCAAGTACATCATTTGAAAGCACGATCAATTACCTACAAAACCATATATTTATTTTTTTGAAAATTACATTTTTCTATCTTACGCAGCCTTTTAAAAATTTAATTACAAGAAAAAAATAAAATTAAAAAAAGTTGAAATATTTAAGAGGTGTTTTTTTAAAACTGAAAATTGTTTTAACATGATTAGTAGCATGATGTCATTACAAATATATTATAGAACACATATCCGGAATATTTTTTAATTTTGAGCTCTCTGTAGCTTATGGTACATTAATTTGTAAAGAGTCGTCAGAAAAATGAAAAAGAAAATTTCTAGTACAATTTCAGGGATGATGAAAATAAATAAATTAAAAAATAACCACACTGTAAAAAAATTTCATGTGATTTTACATTGAAAATAATTGGCTTTTTTGTGACCAACGATAATCAACGTAATTATACAACAGAAATGTATTATTACAAAAGAGGAGTAAATTTAATTTTTAAATGGAAATTTACACATCTAATGTAAAAAATTACAGCTGTGTGATAGTAACTCGTAGCTACCTCGTATTGTAAATTCACATTTGGGATCTACGTTTTTACTATACACTTTTGTAATTAGACAATGGTAACGTTAAGATTTACTACTTCAAATAGTAATTGTACTATGATGAATTGTCAATTCACATTTAGGATCTAAGTTTTTACTACACACTTTTGCAATTATACAATAGTAACGTTAAGATTTACTACTGCAAATGGTAATTGTACTTTGGTGAATTGTAAATTAACATTGCAGTACTGTTTTTTTACTGGACGCCACTGTAACTTTAAAAAATATTGTTGTAATATTCACTAAAAGTTTTTGAAATTTTACAGGTAATAGGGGTATTTCTTTAACAACACCTGATGTAATTTTACTATCACTGTCTGTCAGTTATACCAAATGACATTGGAAATTTACATTGGAGAATTGTTGTTGTACCAATTGTACCTACCTACTGTAGGCATTTAGGCATTCCGCATATGTATTTGGCACCTAGGGAGTTCTTATTGGTCAAATTCAAAAGTCTAGCCAATCAGCGATCGGGTGCGAAATGCGTGTATGGAATGGCTTTCGGTGCCAAATCCAGGTACAGATTGTCCTATCTAATATTATAACGTTTAACCAGTTTAACTTAATTAGAATAAAAATCTTTAGATACATGATTGAACTATAGAGATAGTTTCACTCTTTAGAAACAAAACGACAAAATTAAATATTTGCAAAAAGACGATATATCCAATACCTAACCTTTTTAATGTGCCTAGTGCAAAATTTAAAGATACTTTTTCACTTTTTATGAACTAGATATAAACTCAGTATTTTGCAGCTGCGAAATGGGAACTTTTGTAAGCATCAAGCTGCTGTTTTATAGTAGTATTACTTTTAAATTTTTCCTGAAGTGTATCTCAAGTATCAGCCCAATCTCCACTTTTAATGGCTAAACTGGCATTCGGCGAAGAAAAACTCAGCCATTATTATTTTCGAGCTACTTATTAATCTATGCATTAAAAGTTAAAAATGAAGAATCCGGCACAAGTGAATTAGTAACGTAAGCTTGTATCAAACGGCTTAGAAATGTGAAAACAAGCACATCTTGAGAAAGTTTTATAAATACTGTAGGAAGTTCATCTTCACAGCGCCTTAGAGGAAATGTAATATTAGGGTACAATAAGTAGACGCATACGCGGCATATTACAAGAGGCAGCAAAA
The DNA here is from genome assembly GCA_963924605.1 of Malthinus seriepunctatus. Taxonomy (NCBI): domain Eukaryota; kingdom Metazoa; phylum Arthropoda; class Insecta; order Coleoptera; family Cantharidae; genus Malthinus; species Malthinus seriepunctatus. The sequence goes on from OZ004600.1 coordinate 50,521,335, forward strand.
ATTTAGCGTATGGTCGTCCTGCATCAGGAAAGCTCCCTAAAAAACAAGAAGGAAGTAGGAATCTGTCTGCTAATATAAAATCAAATCAACCAAACGTTTGCTAAAACATGGAGCACAACGTTAATTTTGGTTTAGTTGGTTTCCATAATTTCATACCAGACTCTTTTTGTATTTATTTTACGTAATAAACAAGATTTCTGGCTATTAGCATGACCTATTTTTTATTGTTGATAAAAAAATAAATCAATGTAGAACTGGGTTTCGCACTAAGTTATATGGAATTATAAGTTAAACATTATAATATAGCATAGGACAATATGCACCTGGATTTGACACCGAAAGCCATTCCATACACGCATTTCGCACCCGATCGCTGATTGGATAGACTTTTGAATTTGACCAATAAGAACTCCGTAGGTGCCAAATACATATGCGGAATGCCTAAATGCCTACCGTAGGTACCTGTACCTACTTGTACAGTTTACTGAAACAACATTTCTTTACTAAATTAAAATTTTTCCACTCAAATTCAAAGAGACGCGAACATTCAACCATTGTATTTACAAAGCGAATTAGATCTACCTGTACCTATCGGTGAACTTCAAATTTCCTTTAAGGCTCCTCACTAGTAAATTTTTATTTCAAACTTGAGCATAATTCCGATTTTTAGGATGCTCCTGTTTTTAGGCAACCCGAGATGTAACCATTGTATCACTGTAAAGATTATTTTCTAGGTAAAATTTTATGGCTCTCTGCACCCAAAAGCAATAACCATTGTGTTTAATCCTTTGGTTGCTGCAGGCTATATATTTATATTTTTAAAAGCAAAAGAAATTTTAGGATGGAGAAACGAAACTGTGAATATTAAGTTTACAAATAGAAAAAAATTTATGAGTGCATTGCTGTTGCTACTAGAAATTTTGGATTTGCGATTAGTGCGTAAACGGACACCTCGAAAATTGTTTAAAAAGAACTTTAGAAAAACAAGTCTTTTATTAGAAATTAATCTTATACGGCGTGTTATCTTGATCTTGAATATAAAATTTTCCCATGTAAAACTAGACTACTGCAAAATATTGGCTAACCTAATTGTTTTACTGCAAAATTGTAAGTACTCTGTTCAGAATTTAAAAATGCGTCGATTATGCTCTTTTAATTTTCAATCCGTCAATCGGTTCAACCATCGCCGGCGTTGATCTGTCAAACTACGAAAGATCAACGCAGACGACGCGACGGTACGTGATAACAAAAAACATTAAAAAAATTACACTTTTTATCACATTTTTGCAATTATCTCGAAAACCAGTTAGTAAACGAAAAATTATAAAGAGTCAAAAATTGAAGAGGAGAAAATTATACGAAAAAATCTCATTTGCGATTTTTCAAAATGTATAACAGTTTTAGAGAAAAATGTTATTGAAAGTTTCTTTGGTGCGTACTGCAGTACTATATTGAGCGATCAAAGTGATACTGAGCGTCCGATTTTACGTTATTGAAAATTATTCATTACCTATCAGATCTAGAGAAAAACAAACAAATGTTTACAATATCAAAGAAAATCTGAATGTGTGGTTTTTCCGTTCCTACTTTACATTTATGAACATTTATGAACCCGGAACAAAATTGCCTAAAGCTGAAACCTTTACTATTGTTTAGTAAGTACTTATAGTTCTTATTATTATACTTAAAGTCATCATCACGGGGAAGAGAACTTCTCCCCAGAGAAGGGGAGAACACCCCCAAAATTGGATTTGAATGTCAGAACTTGCACTTTTATCATATTTATGCGATTATCTCGAAAACTAAGTAGTCAGTGAATTTTGGTGGTATTCCCCCCTCGGAGGGGTGGGGACTTTGAGTATGATAATAAGGGCTATAAATAAGTACTACATAATAGCAAAGGTTTCAACTTTAGGCAAATTAGTCCCGAGTCTAATGCTAAATGAGCTGTAGTAGTAAAACCAATATTTGGTACTTATGTTCAAAATCAAGATCCCGTATTGTTTATTTAGATTTAGATTGTAATAGATCGGGTCGTTTTTATCCTCTTCTAAAAATTGTCTTTTTTTCAGGTAGTAGGTACCCACTCAAAAGTAAACAATGAAAAGAATAATAAAGTTTGGGGCTAATTTATAATTATCTTAGATTAGTATTAATGTATCTATTACGTAATTATTACAAGTTATAAACGTCTACTTATTAAATTATTGCAATTTAATTTTTATCCCTGAAATTAGAGATTTTAATTGAATTTATAAAAATCTTATAAAAATTTTGTATCTACATTTTGATTACGATTTATAACATTTATTTAATAAAAGCGGTCGACTATTAAATTAGATAAAATGTTAATTTCTAACTTTTATTTCAAATTTCAATAAGGATTTATCGTTTTAGTAAAAGAAATAGAAGTAAAAGCTTTTATGACCCCCTATTAGACCCTCTTGTATTTTGTTGTATTGTATCTTTTGTTGACAAGAGCTCAGGTAAATGAGTAGAATTGGTTGCCTAAAACCCTTTAAGACTAAAGGAAAACAACTTAAAACTGGCGACAACTAATTTTTGTTTATTATTAATTATTAACAAACCAAAGGTTTTGAAGAAAATCCAAGAAGTCACCAATTTAAGTACATTAATAAGCTATCCATCGATATATAATTTGTTATAAAAAAATGAATTTTAGATAGCGAAAAAAGTCATGGAAATTTTAAAGAAATAAATTAATTAGACAATAATTAACACTTTTTTCAAATTTTCATGAAGTCACCAGTGTGCGGATGGGTTATACAAATATGCACAAACTTCGAGAGATACTTCAAATTAAAAAATGTGGGCTTAAAAAGTATTCTTTGTAGCGCAATTTTAACATTGCCTGAGATTTTACTAGTGAGAAGCCTTAAGAAAGAAGATACAGCAATTGCGATGTGCTTTATATGTAAAATAATGCGATCTATGTTCTTTCATCAAGGTTTTTATTTTATCAATTTTAAACAAAATTGTAGGTATATCTATAAAAAAATATACCTACATATATAAAAAGTTTAGTCAAAATGACTATAATATATAATATTGCAAAATTAGAAATTAACCAATAATTCCAAAAATAACAGAAACATTTTCTACTTAATTGATAATAAGATAACATCAATCACTACAATAAGTACCTAATATTTTTAACAAGTAATGAAGCATTTTAGTATTTACTTAGAATTATTATGTATACAGATTGAACTGAATTATATTGTAGCTAGCACATATCCCTTTTAGTAAGGGAAAATGAGTGGGATATATTTTTAAATTAATACGACAGAAAAAGAGTTCCTTTAGATTAAGGTAGGTACTTTAAAATACCAATGATAAATAATTAAAATAAATTTGAAAATTTAGGACTTCTCGGGACTTATCAATAATTATCAAAAATTTGAAGACGTTTAAAATAAATTGTAATTGAATTTTAAATACCTAATGTACCTAATTGATTATTCGTCGTTCACTTTGTGAAAAAACAACATTGTTAATAATATTATAAAATAGGTAGGTAACTTTGTCTAATTTTCACTGTGTAACTGAAAGCATTGAGGCCTTTCGATATCACTACATTTTTTTTCAACTTTAAATTATCCAATGAAAATTAGACAAAGTTACTTTATTATTAAATACATTAGTTTACGCTTGCTTTCTATCTACATAACTCTTTCTCATTTGTTTTTATTTAAAAATATTTCGCACTCATTTCCACTCACTACAAGGGATCTGTGCTAGTTCGCACAGTTCAATCTGTACAAACTAAGGACTTTGCAACATAAGGGGTGGGGTGTAGCTCCATTATTAAGATTTTCGAGAAATAGCTAACAAAAAACTGTTTGTAAAATAACTCTTCGATTTAAGATTAAAGGTATTTGCCGGTTTGAAAGACAAGACTTATACTGTTGATTTTAGTAATTTTTAACTTAAGGGAACCTGAAATAAACTTTTGACGAATTTTTATAAAAATGGAGCTACATCCATTATTCAGCAAAGTTCTCAATTTGTACAAAAGTTACAAACTACAAAACATCTTAAGTAAGTATATCTATTAGGGTGGTTCTAATTCTGATCAAACGACCAATGTTTTAAACAGGAAAATACACGTATTTTAAAAAATTAAACTCTCAATTTTTTAAACTGATAATTATCGATATAAAAATCTGATACTTGGCACAGTTATTGGTACCTACTTGTATAATCGTACTTTAAAATATAGATGTGGACCGCAAATGCGCACTAGACACCTCTCGAATTCGTCTGTCGCCGTCGACCTTCGATCGAAGTCGTTGTTTTTAAGTCGCTAAGATCATTATAACTTTAACACTCCTAGAGTAAAATTGGATGTTTTATATTAGGATTGGTAATGTTTACGAGAAAGAAGTGACCTCACCGTAGTCGTTTATTATTTTATTTTCGATGAGTTCAAGAGGTGATGATGTCATACCAAATATTAATTCTTAAAAAAAATACCCATTGTAAATAATTTCTACATTTTAATATTCGAATTACTTTTTTTTATATTCTCTTAAATAATAAATAATTTCTAAATTTTAATATGCGAATTAATTTTTTTCATATTCAATTAACCCTTGTGCACTGTTTAAAAAGTATGCACACATACTACGTTTGGGGGAGAATATGACCCCAATTATTTATTGATAATATTTAATAATTTAAAACATTTTTTACATTTTTAGCATCTGCGGTTACGTTGCTTATTTGTATGTTCACTACTTTTTTTACAAAATTTGATTTTTTTTATATAAACCATTATAATTTGGGCTTACGTCTCTGATCTTTGTAATGGAAATATTTTTTTTAATCTCTACTGGTAACAAGTTGTCGTTTTACGACAACGTAAAATTATACAGCATATTAAGCTATTTTTGGACTTAAAAAGTCCAAAAATAGCTTTTGTCCTTATTGTTGTAAATTATAAATTAGTAAAAGTCACCAAACACAAATAAAAAATAATTTAATTTGGTGAAGCTATGATAGGATAAAGTTGCTTGGGGGGACTATATGACCCCAACAGTGCACAAGGGTTAAATAATGTATTGATTCTTAATTAAAAAAATACTCATTGTTAATAATTCTTAAATTTTAATATTGGAATTCGTCCCTTCCCTTCCCCGACCTTCGATGTGGTCCTTACATTTTATCGAATTCGTCATTTTACGTTGTAAGCTTGTGATGTGATCAACTATTGGGAGCTAACAACGTTCAGCTAAAATTTTAATTTTTTTCAATTGCGTACAAAAAAGAGCATCGATTGTAAATAATTCTTGAGGTAATATTTCGCAACAATTACAGAATTGCAATAAATTAGATACGTAAGGTGAGTATTTGCAAAGATAAAATTAGTGCTAAAAGACACAGATAAAGAGCATAAATAGAGATTCAGACCCAGACCTAAGCAAAAGACCAAAAATATAGAAAAAAAGATACTTAGAAATTAAAAGACACAGATAAAGAGCATAAATAGAGATTCAGACCCAGACCTAAGCAAAAGACCAAAAATATAGAAAAAAAGATTAAAAAAAGATACTTAGAAATTTATACTAAACGCCAGATAAACAGCAGAGATTCAGATCCAGATCTAAGCAAAATACCAACTAGGCAAAAGTTTATAGAAAGAATAAAAACGATATTAAACTGTAAAAGATAAAACTGTAAAACCAATACAACAATCACAAGACTAGACAAAATCACAAATTGTTTAAACGATATAACAAGAAAACCTAAACGTTTATTATAAATGCAGTTAAGATCACAAATTATTTATTAAACCTAAAGGGATAGTATAAACAAGTTGTAGACGAAGTGATTCCGTAGAATTAAAAAATCCTTAAACAACCACTGTATTATTTTTGTCAACTTAAAACTAAGACATCAAGTTTATTTTATTTTATTTATATTATTATCTATTGTATCTATTAATATGCCTCGTAGAAAAATTATTCGAAACCGCGAAGAAGAAGAAAACTGTATTACACGTAAACGTGAAAGAAAGGCGAAGCATGAACGTAAAGATCGTTCTAGAAAAAAAAACTATGTTGATATTGATGTACTTTCGTTTAGTAATGAGATAAGTCAACATTATATTGGCGCTATGAATGTTGTCTGCACATATTGTGGAGCAAAACATTTTGCATCAGAAAGAGTTGCAAATAGAGGAAATTCGTTTAACGATTGCTGTAATCACGGTGAAGTACGTTTGCAACCTTTACCTACTGTACCCGCAATTCTGGAGTCATTATTCAGTGGTTCTCATTCAAAATCGAATAACTTTTTCGAACATATTCGAAGTTACAATAGCTCATTTTCATTTGCTTCGTTTAATGCTAATCTGGTTAAGTTTAATACCATTGCACGCACAGGTCCATATTGTTTTAAAATACAGGGGCAAATATATTATCAAATTAATACAGCATGTTATCCATCATTGAACGACATTCCAAGCTATGGGCAAATTTTTATTGTTGATGCTCATGAAGCATTAGAATATCGTTTAAGTCATAATTCGCAGTGTGATTCAGAAATTATGAAATTAATTGAGAATTTAATGCGTGAACATAACGTGTTTGCTCAGTCATATCAAATGATGGGCGAAGAATTGGAAAATCAAAGATCACTCAATATGAGTAATAGAGATGAAGAACCTGAACTACATTTGTTGTTTACGATGAAACCTGGAATGGATCGAAATCGTTACAATTTTCAAAGAGTAAATGAAGTTGCTGCAGTTTTTTCTACAACAGGTGATGGCGATATTCCAGAGTCCTATGTAACAATAAGAAATAAAAATGATAAGTCTTTACAATATGTTAGTACAATGGATGCAAATGTAGAACCATGGATATATCCTTTGTTTTATCCATTTGGCACTCGAGGATGGCATCAGGCAATACCTTGTACTAAGAAGAACAAGCGAGTCACTCGAGCGGCTTATACCAAATATAGAATGGCAATTCGTGATGAAACCAATGTGTTTCTAATGGGACGTCGGTTATTGCAACAATGGTTAGTTGATAGCTACGTCAAAATTGAAAAAGATAGATTAAGATTCTGTAGAGACAATCAAAAGAAATTACGTGCGGAATCATATCAAGGGTTAATAGATCATTTAGGAAACAAAGCACAGTCTACTCAGCAAAGTATTGGAAAAATGATAATCTTGCCGTCTACATTTCAAGGATCTCCTAGAAATATGTTACAAAATTATCAAGACGCAATGGCAATCGTTCGTAAATACGGTAAACCAGATCTTTTTGTTACGATGACTTGTAATCCAAAATGGAGAGAGATATCTGAGAACTTACTCGATGGACAAACCGCTTCTGATAGACCTGATTTAGTAGCTAGAGTATTTAGTATTAAAAAGAACACTCTTGTAGATTTAATTGTAAATAAAAATTTTTTTGGAGCAGTGCAGGCATATGTTTATGTTGTCGAATTTCAGAAACGCGGATTACCGCATATTCATATGTTAATAACTTTAAAGCAGTCTGACAAAATAACAACTTCCGATGTTGTTGATAAATATATATCTGCAGAAATTCCAGATCGCGTAAAAGAACCTTCGTTACATGATATTGTTATCAGAAATATGATTCACGGTCCATGTGGAAATTGGTGCTTAACAGAACGGCAGATTTGTACTAAGCATTTTCCAAAACGGTTTAATGAGCAAACAACTTTAGATGAACACGGATATCCAAATTATCGGCGTAGACATACTGAATTGTCATTCAAACGCTTTGATGGATATATGTGTGATAATCGGTATGTTGTGCCTTATAATCCAACGTTGTTAAAACTTTTCAATTCTCATATTAATGTTGAAGTAGTTTCTAGCGTTAAATCTGTGAAATATTTGTATAAATACATTTATAAAGGTCATGACGCTGCCGGATTAACTATTACCGAAACAAACACTACTGTTATTGATCATGATGAAATTCGTAATTTTATCGAAGCGAGATACGTCGGACCAGTAGAAGCTGCTTGGAGAATTTTAAGTAAACCCTTACAAGATAAGAGTCATTCAATTATGCGATTACCAGTGCATTTACGAAATCAACAAAATGTTGTAATTAGCGATGAGTGTGATGAAAATGAAATTAGAAATGCGTTAGATAAACAAACAATGTTGATTGATTATTTTGCATTAAATGCACGCGATTCCCAAGCTCCACAGTATGTATATGGAGACATACCAAGTCATTATGTGTTTAAGAAAAATGGCGATAGTGGTATCTCTCAATGGGAACGTCGTCAGAAACAATTCAAAGTTATTGGACGTATGTACTCTGTAAGCCCCAGTCAAAGTGAACTATTTCATTTACGATTATTATTAATTCACGTTAAAGGAGCAAAAAGTTTCGAACATTTGAGAACAGTAAACGGAGAAGTTCAAGAATCGTACGTAGCAACATGTTTAAAATTGGGACTTATCGAAGATGATCACGAATGGAAAAGAGCTATGAATGAAGCTGAAATTTGGATGATGCCAAAACAGTTAAGATGTTTATTTGCTCGTATTTTAATGCATTGTCAACCAGTTCATCCTGATGAACTTTGGGAGGAACTTAAAGATGGAATGTCACAAGATTATGTACGCCATTATGGCGAAGTTGAAGGGCAAATAAAAACCTATTCTAAAATTAATTCAATCCTCTCTGAGGAAGGTTATAATTTTTCAATGTTTCCTAACATGCAACAAGTAAATAATAGTAACAGTGAAGATACAGATGATGTTTCAAACTATGAGCAAAGGCTCGAAGTAGGATCACAACAGTATGAGTGTCTGAATGAAAAACAAAGACAAATTGTCGATATTATTATGGATAGATGCGATCGTAATATAAATGAATTACATGATGAATATTCATGTTTTTATATAGACGGTCCGGGAGGCTCAGGTAAGACTTATATTTATACAACTCTGTACGCATTACTGATTAATAAAAATAAAACTATTTGTACTATGGCTTTCACGGGCATAGCAGCAACATTACTTCCGGGTGGTAAAACAGTTCACAAGACATTTGGTTTACCTGTTCCTCTGCATTATGATTCATCGTCAAATATTAAGAATAATTCAAAAGAGGCAGATTATCTTAGAAGTGTAGATATCTTCATATGGGACGAAGCTCCAGTAGCTCCAAGATATGCTTTAGACATAATAGATAGAACTTTACGAGATTTATTGAAATGCGATATTCCATTTGGTGGAAAAGTAATGGTGCTAGGAGGAGATTTTCGGCAATTGTTACCTGTTAACGTAAATGGTACGCGATCTGAAACAGTGAATTTGAGTATCAAATTTAGTTCTGTTTGGAGCTGTTTTCATCAATTTTCTTTGACACAGAATATGCGAGCTCTACCGCAGGAACAAGCATTTTCCACATTTGTATTGGATGTAGGAGATGGAAAGCTCAATGATACGAATGACAATTTGGAATTACCTCCCAGATGTATTAACAATTCGGATATTGTTGCAGCTATATACGGGGAAATAATCAGAGAAAATAGATTAGAGGATATGACTAAATCTGCCATTCTTTCAGCAAGAAACTGCGATGTGGAGGAAATAAATAAACAAGTTGTAGAATTGTTAGACATCGGAACAGAAAAACTTTATACAAGTGTTGACAGTGTTGAGAATTGCGATAACGGAGATATCGATGAAGTTATTCTACCTGAATATTTAAATACTTTAAATCCCCCGAACTTTCCTCCACACGAATTAAAATTAAGAAATAATTGTATTGTGATGTTGATTAGAAACGTTAGCATCAGCGAAGGTTTATGTAATGGTACACGATTATTAATTGTAGAATTGGGAGACAATATTTTAAAATGCAAAATATTGGCAGGAGATAAAAGTGGAGATATAGTGTTCATAAACCGCATAACACTTTACTGTGAAAACGTTTACCCGTTTACTTTTAAAAGAAGACAGTTTCCCATTAAGCTTGCGTTTGCGATGACTATTAATAAAGCACAAGGTCAAACATTTGATCGAATAGTAATTGATCTCAGAAAAGACGTATTTACTCACGGCCAGTTATATGTTGCTTTTTCAAGAGTTCGTTCTTGGAATGGTTTAACAATTTATTTAGGAAATCAAAGAAATAGTAATGTAGTTAAAAACTACGTCTTTAAGTTTTAAATAATGAATGTTAAGGGTGAGTTTTTCATTCATCCTTTAAACTACGTTCAAACTGAAGAAAGTTCAAGCTTATGCGCTGTACTTTTACCGTAACACATAAACGAGTTACAGCGCATGAGCTTGAACGTTGTTCAGCTAGAACGTAGTTTAAACGATGAATGAAAAACTCACCCTAAATGTACAACGAATCATTTAGAGAGCATGAGAAAACGTTTTGATCAAGATGTCGATGGAAAACAAAATCAATGATGATGACATTCATGATTTCAATATGAAGAATTATCCTAGGAATAGGTAGTGTAAAGCCTGGATAGCTTTACAACACCCCAGATATTTTTACGTTACCAAAATCAAGGATAGAATCTGAATATACTTAAGTTAGTATAGTAGCAAAATATAAAACGTTTTTATTTTGAGTTTTATTGAAACATAAACACAAATGACAATGTTTTTAAACTAATTTCAAAGAACTAATATTTTTTGTTTATCGATTTTAAAATTGGTGGCAATGAACTTTTTACTAAAACACAATTTTATGAACACCAAGACCAAGTTTAGTATTAATTTGAAACGTGTAAGTGAACAACTATTGTGTGAGTTATGGCCGAATCAAGTGCGATCACGATGACGACGAACGAAGAAATTGATGCGTTCGAGTGTGGCGATAATACAATGTAAGTAAAATCATAGGTGCTGCTTCGCTATGTCGGCACTTATTTCTTTTTACTTGTTTTTACAGCGAAATAACAGCGTACGTAGATTCAATAGAAGGGATGAAGTACGTCGGAAAAAATAAAGCGCTGTTTAAATTTATATTAAATAATGGTAGTGGAAGACGGTTAAAAGTTTTGCTTTGGGAGCAAAACGCGATCACGTACGAAAGAAAAATTGTCAATCGAGAAGTACGTACAAATTAGCGTAAACATTAATAATTGTAGTTTTATAATAATCATGTTCTGATCAAAAAAGCCTTTGAAATTAAATTATTTTCTCTAAATTCAAAAATGTTAAAACTGACACAAATTTATCATTTAGATCGTACGCATAGAAAGAGGATTATATATCCCGGTCAATAAAACATACTACCGAAAAGAGGAAAATGTAATTCCGTTTGAATTATCCTTATCTAGGAATTCTAAGATCCATTTGTTGGGACAGTACATCACAAATAACACACCGATTCCTCAAATTGTTTGCACAACAATAAAAGATTGTGCAAATGTAGAGGGAAAATTAAGTAAGGAAAACAACAATAGATTATTAATCATTCTGTTGGGAATTTTTCTAGGTCTAAATGGATTTATAAAAGTTAAATTTGTCCAAATAGCAACAACTAATAATTCTTATGGAAGCGGGGCAATCGTAGACGACATTTATAAACTTCGCATACACATTAGTAATTATTGTGATAATGATGCTCTAATTGAAGGGGCGCATATTAAAGTAATTGGAGAACTAAAAACAGACAAATGTAAAAATGTATCCCATATTGATGAAAAGTTTTGTCATTTAATTGTGTTTACAGATGATTCAATTTATCTTCACGTAGAAGACGTCAACAATATAGAGCTTATTGATGACGTAGTCTTAAGTCATACAGAGCTACGTAGGGGTATACATGCTCCACGAAAAAACCAAAAAAGGCGTATGGAATGTGATGACAAACTGGACGACAATCAACCTAATAAAAAACAACACCTCAATACATCAGAGTATCTGAGTGACAGTTCCATCTTATCACAGGTAACTTGTACTGGCCAAACTTTTTTCATTTCTACAATTCCTCTACTTTTAGCTGTCTTTTGAAATCGATAATTAGTGGAAAACAATTTTTGGGTTTTTTATGTAAGTATGGATGTTCTTGCAAATAGTTGAATATTGACATTTTCTATTTTCAGGAAGAGCAATTATTAATTTTTTTATATTTGTATTTTTATATTTTTAATCTGGAATTTATTTTTAATTTTGTAGTAAGAACAATTATTAATTTTTTTATATTTTTAATTTGTGGAATTTATTTTTATTTTTGTATTATTAAATTTTTAATTTTTTTAGTATTTTCTTATTAATTATCCAATTTTGATTAATAGGTTTTTTTAAGTCCTTATTGATTATGTTAACATAATAAATAATGTTTATCCTAAGAGTATTGTTTTTACCAAAACACATAGTATCTCCTTTGTATGTCGTCACATAACAATTATGCATGATTTATGTCGATTTAAATAAGGCGCGCGTAGCGCGCTCACTGCCCTAGTATATAAAATATTGCATTGAAAGAAATTTTGAACAATTATTTTAAGAAAATTTTAAGAAAATAATTATCCCAAAATTTAAATTTATCGACATTATCAGAATTATAAAAATTCAAAGTTTGATTTTTAAAAGTATTTTCACATTTAAAACTTGGCCATTTTGGTGGTCGTGTTAATATTAATTTTAAGGCTGAAACTCTGCATGAAGTTTTTTAAAATTTATTAGTTAGAAAGGGTTTTAATTTTAAGGGGTGGATCTTTTATATTCCAAAATGATCAAAATAAGTATCATTACTAATTTATTCGAAACCAACTCTTAATTTATTTATCAGGGATATAATTTTTAAAGATACAGTTTTAGTTTTATTTTTTGTTCCTTTATGTGGATGAGTTTTTAAACAGTAACGTTGGATAAATTCCATAGTACATCCACATTCTTTGGGATATGCCATATTAAAAACATAATAAGCCGCAAAAATAAATTGAAACGCCTCCATAAAATTATTAAATTCACCGATATCTTCCTTTTCAATATATACAATATAAGTTTCATTTTCGTCTAAAAAAATGTGATAAAATGTTTTTATAAATTTTACAAGTTAAGTAGGTACCTAACTTACCGCCAGTCTCCGTATTTGTAGTGGTAATTTTCCCAATACACGGAGCCATTGTTTGAATCATGAAATTTTCTTTCTATAAAATAAAATAATTTAAATCAGTAATTTCGCATTGAAAAAGATTGCTCACCTTATCGGCACTAAGTATTATTCCCTTTAGATCTTCTTTAAAATATTCCGTAAGTATTTTTATACAGTCTATCATAAATGACTTTCCATGTAGAGATGGAACAGAATTGATAAATTTCTTGGATATTCCGAAATTTAATATTTTTTCGCCTTTTGTATTAAACGTATTGGTTAAGCTATCGATATCCTGACCCATTAATTTTTGGTAGTGATGTCTCATACCTTGGTAGGTTAGTAAAAAAGGATATTTGTCTTTGATCTGTTTAATAGTAGGACAGTTATTCATGTTGTTTAGAAAGAGTCTTTGGGTCGGATAAGTTATATTAAAAGCATTTTTAAAATCTTCATCGATGGCAAAGTTCTTATCTTCAAGAGCTTTATGTTGAAGGTAAAGTTCACTGTCTTCAATATTAAGTGATGAGTCCATCTCACCATCGGGCTGCCAGTTGGAACAACCTAAGTATATTTTTCTATTTCGGTACTTAAATGCACTCCTTAACGCACTGTTTTGGTCTCAAAACAGTATCGTAAGAAGCTCTCTTAACGTACTGTTTCTAGGGGAATTTTTTGCTGCTAAGTTCGCGTCAAGTTGAACTGACGTTTAACAAATGTCAAATATAATGAAAATATGCATTTTAACCACATTTTAACATAATTATGTGTTTTTGGTTTTGTTAATTGCTTCAACTCATGCTGTTACAATATTTTTGGATACACTTTTTACATAGTTCCAAAAAGAGTTAATGAAACTTTTAGTAATTGGCCATGGCATGTATGAAGTACCTCGACAATGATATATCGATTTCATCTTTCGCAACACAAACACAACATTTACATGTGGATAGACTATTTTATAGCTAGATTGAGATCTACAACTGCTGTTCACACTCTACAGTTACTGCTAATAATCGAGCTACATTAGTTTTTACCAATACAAGAATAACAAACAGGTATTAAATTCAACATTGTCAGTTAACGTAACGTAATTTGTGCTACGTTCATCTAATAAACTATCTTTTATTACAGATATACATATAAAAGCAAACAGCTTGATCAGTGTTACAGTAATTTATTTTCCAATATTGCAATTGTTATACAGGGTGTATTTTAAATAGCGCCAAATATTTACATAGCGCAATTCTACGTCGAAAATCAAGCAAAAAACTCTGGCAGCAGTTTTCTTAAAATCCATTGGTGAGCGTGTTATTAATGGTCGTAGTTTGAATTTTATTTTGACTATGGCGTAGAAATCTATTTCAATGGTATCGGTGATACATAGTTCAACAACTAAAATAAATAACCGAATAAAAATTTTACAGTTTCGGTAATTAGTTTACTTGTAATTTAAACTTAAAAAATGTGAAGTCTTTGCTACGGATTATTTTGCAAAATGTTGCAACAGTGGATTGTAAAAAATAAAATTAGATAGGTAAATGAAGTCTGACAGTTGTCATTTTTGACGATTTTCGTCAAGCTGCTGCTGTTCCGCTTGCAGTTTGTTGCCAAATTTAAAAACTTTTAATTGCTTATATTTAAAAAAATATTGGATTAAGACCAAATTAGAACTGGAATTTTTTGTTTAGTTTTTGATGATGAATAGCGTGATGTAAATATTTGGCGCTATTTGTAATACACCCTGTATACATTAATCGATATTGTACAATTTTCACCAATATTAACATCGATACCTGATGGTAAATTTTGGGTTGTCGATGAACAGATTTTTACGTTCTTATTGTTACACTCTACTTGTAAAGGAGTGGAAGCCTCCGACTGAGTCGAGAGCATGTTGGCGACTTCTGTTTTTTTTTTCAAAGAAGCTTCAACATAACCCTCGGCTACAGTCGAAGACTTCCAACCTCCATGGCGTTTAATGGTTAGTAGATCACCTCCATTATTGGCTAAATGGGACGCTGAAGAACGGCGGAAACAATGGCCAGAATATAAATTTGGATTTGCCAACTTTAAATATGTAGCAATAACCTTTGGCATCTGGCCTATTTTGTTTATCCCGATAGGTTGCGAGGTGCATTTGCCATTACGGTAATTTAAAAAGAACCTGGGGATGTTTATAGCAACTGTCGTTCTAATAT
This sequence comes from Malthinus seriepunctatus, assembly GCA_963924605.1. Lineage (NCBI taxonomy): Eukaryota > Metazoa > Arthropoda > Insecta > Coleoptera > Cantharidae > Malthinus > Malthinus seriepunctatus. Next base: position 50,536,633 of record OZ004600.1, read on the forward strand.
TAACATACTTTTTTATCAAATTAATCCATTCTTGTCTAGTTATTACAAACAGTCGCGGTACATTTGTTTTTGTTTTAGGGACAGACACGATGATCGAATCAGATTTAAATTGAATGTCTTCGAATAGCATATTTGTCAATTCTTCCCTTCGACAAGCACCACAATAACCCATTATTAAAACGATCTAAAATAAAAAGTAAAAACTAAGTATCCCATTTCTGTCTAATAAACTTACTTTCATAATAAGGTAGACATCATCTGGGGCTTCAGTGACAAATTTTTCTATGTCCTCGGCCTGTAGGATTTTTGACTTTTTGGGTTCGTACCCTTCAGACGAACGCTTTAACAAGCCCTGCAGTCTGGCAAATTTTGATATATCAATATTTTGCCGAATATTAAGCATAGTTCTTAACATAGAATACTTTGTCCAAAGGGTGGAACTTTTCTTAGACTTGGATAAGTTTTCAAAATATGCTAAGAGCACATTTTCAGTGACAACGCTGGCGTTATTTTGTTCACACCAACTTAAAAAAGACTTGTATTCTTTTTCATAATACACTTTCGACTTTGTAGGAACCAATTTGTCTATTGCATTATTAGCAATTTCCCGAAGTTCCGGAGGAGTGCATTCTATAACATCGTCATCCATAATAACAATAAATTACGTATTTTTTAGAAAATATGCTGTAATAACTTTAGAACTTTATAATAAATCAACTGAAATCAACTTCTACAAGTTTTTTTAAAACGACAAAATTAATTTTTCAATTGTTTCTGTCTTTAATGACAGCAACTTGATCCGTTTTAGTAGTTATTTTTAAAACTTATTGAATTTAAAAAATGTAGTAAAGAATGATGATTTTAAACATTTTATTGATTTTTATTTGTTAAAATTTAAATTATACAGGATAAAATAAGTACATTATTTAAATTTCAAATTATAAAAAAAATAGACTATGTGTTAGCAGCGCCATCTATGAATGATGGAACTAAATGTTGGTGACATCTAATTTTTCAGTCAGTGTCACCACTATTAAATAAAAAAAATCACCATGATGTCAATTATTTATAAATTTTTAAAAATTATTTAAATAAAATGCCGAAATAGAAAAAATAGTATAAAATACACGTTTCATAAGGCTTGTTAACGTACGCGTCCTTTAGAAAACTCGCCGCAAGCGGCTCGTTTTCTAAATTTGGACTTGTACGTTAACAAGGAACCTTATGAAACTAGTGTTCTAATATACTATAATATTATTTAATTATGACGCATGATAATAAATATGTTTAATATTTTTATTACCAGCCTTTGCAGTCATCAGCTTTCTTCTTTGTTGTGGAGTTGTATGCAGATTATTTTTTAAACTTTTTGTTTATGCGGCCTGTTGAGGTAATTGTTCCTTTCTTTTAATTTAGCAAATGTTGAATGATTTCCACTTCCAATTACGCAACCATCTTCATCTTTATCTTGGAACATGGCCGGGAATTTGTCAACGATCCTTACTGATGCATACTCGAAGGCCTCACTAGGCGCATCAGTTTTGATTTCCCGTATACTTTCAACTACTGCATGTATCACGTCGTTTATGGCTTGTTTGTCCTTACGGTTTCCCTTTTCACATTCCTCAATGCACTGTTTTCCTAACTTATATAAAGGAAGGGAAAATGTTTTCCATGTAATTTCTGAAACTTTAAATAAGTATACTTAAAATGATTTGTTCTCAAATATGTCTAGTCTAATTTAAATGAGATAGAGTAAGAGTACATTTTATCTATTCCTATACTGTCAAAATAACAATTTTGCCAATTTAATAATAATTAATACTTAACCATCCAGAGATAAACATAAAAATTGTATTTTACCTTGTATCGTATCTTCATTATTATTAGAGATAATATCTTGAGGTTCCGTAGGTGATGGGGAAGGTGTATCAGTATCAGTACATAAACTATTGACAGTAATTGTTGAGGTCGAAGACATATTATGGTTACTTAAGCATGACTCCCAATTTTCATCTTTAGTTAATAACATAAATATTTCATTCTCTTTTATGAAAGATTTCAAAACATCGTCTTCGTCAACCACGGTACCGTCACTTTCAAGTACCAAACGACTACCGTCAATTTCCATTTTTTCAGAGGCTATTCAATAGAAAATGATATTCTTATAATTGGTCAACAGCATTAGTATAAAAAATTACCTTTTAAAATTAATGTTTCGCACAACATCGTATTTTCTGTTAACGCAACAGAACATTTTGTAATTCTTTTTTTATCCCAAATTTTCCAAATTAATGCCATCTTTGGAAATATAAATAGGTATTATGTTGTATTATATAAATAACTGAAAAAAAAGTTTAAAAAGGAACATTATTTTACAATAACATTTTTACATGAATCAGCGACATATAAAATATATTTACAAAAAGTAGGTATGAGTTATAGTCCTGGGGCCTGTAACAGAAAAAAGGGGGTGATCGTATTCAGGTCCATCTTTTGGAAATAAGCTATTTGAGTACCAGCGGACACGAAAATCTGGTTGGCTTCCACAGGCAGTGGCTTAAGCCCTCAGGATCCTTCAATGAAATTCTTAAAGAAGGAAAAAAGTAAGAAATATGACAGCATTCGGGATGCAACTTTGACATTTTATCGTTCTTATAAAAAAAATCGACCAAAAAAATTGGCTGCTCTCTACAATGTCTCTGAGAGCGTGGCAGCTGGACTGAAATTAACGTCTTTATGCTACACACCTGCAAACACTAACTCGTGACTCATAAACGGTATTTGAGTTGTCCACTGCCAAAGTAACTACTTTTTACATAAAAAGTAAGATTTTACTTTGCCATCCCTCTCAGGTGGGTTTCCCGCCTTCCTCACCAATTAGAAATTTATTATTAACAGTCCTGAGGCCTTAAGCCACTGCCTGTGGAAGCCAACCAGATTTTCGTGTTCGCTGGCACTCAAATAGCTTATTCCCAAAAGATGGGCCTGAATACGATCACCCCCTTTTTTCTGTTACAGGCCCCAGGACTATTATACATAAAAATAATTTAATATACATATAATTAAATAAGTTACAATGTAGAAAAAGGTTCAGATTTAAAGGCAAAAAGCCATTCTCCAGATTGGGTAATAAATTGTAACACAGGCTCATGAGGTGTTATCTCACAGTATGGAATACAAATCAAATTATCGTATTCATTCTTGACAACATATAATCCAACATCAGTATCTTCAACTATTTCAAATTGAGTGCCATAGAAATATAAATTTGTATAGGAAGAATTTATAATGATATACTTAATTTGACATAAAAGGTAACATCCTCTGTCATTTTGACCGATGCAAACAACCATTTTTTGTTTATAGATCATTCCCTTAAATTGACAAGATTTAGAAATAAGCAGAGGGTGATCAAATGTACAACAACGTTTTACTGTTTTAGACATTGCTTTTGGATAATTTTCCGAAATAAAAGGTTCTGCACAATCAGATGCAACTTTATCGTTAAGCCCTGCATTCTTTTGTGATAAAATTAACGCTTGAAGTAGTTGATGTTTTTCAGATAATGTTTGCAGAACATTTTTGTAGTTTGAGCTGTGCTTTAAAATTGTTTTGAAGTACTTGTGCTTGCTTTCAAAGCGCATTGTCCACAAATGACGTAAGGGACCAAACTTAATTATTAATTTTGGATAATGTAAAATGAAATGGTGTTTTCGAAGTAGATTTACAGTACAAAATATTTTCTTTCGCATTTCAATATAGTCAAATAACAAGTTCTGCAAATATGCAATTTGACCAACTGATATTCGAAGTGATAAACTCAAAAAACATATTTTTCGTAGTAATAACATCATTTGCCATACTAAATTATTGTTGTCAATAATGTCATAAACAGCAAAAGGAAAAATTAAAAGAAGGCGCATATTTTCACTCGCACTTCCCTGCAATTTTTCGGCTTTTCTTATTCTGGGTATATTTTCATGCCTTGCCTCATTTATGAACCTTAATTTTTGTAATTTATCATTGAGAACATCAAAAGTTATAAATTTTTCAGAAACGAAATGATTAATTATTAACATTAGATCTTGTTGTATTACACCTTCGAACAAATCATGTCCCAAACAAGGAGGAAGCCCAGGATTACATACATGAAAATTCTTAAGGTTGTTTAAAACCGAATCGAATTTTATACCATTAGAATTGCCAGTATCAGATATAGATGCCAATATGGTATCACATTCATAAGATTCCTTGGTTCTAAATAAAAATCCGTGAGTATTTTCACTGGTGAGATTATTTTTGGTTATGTGGCAATAACGACAAAAAGATTTACTTGTAGAAAAATTTTCTACAAAGTCACCTATTTGATGGCTGCCTAAATTATCTCCAGCCATGGCAATAAGACCACCATCAAGTTTTCGAACACCTACGGGAGTGTTTACAAGTATCCCTTCATTCTCTAGGCATTTCAGGTCATTTATAATCACTTCAAAAATTTTTGAGAATCCATAGGCCACAACGTCTTTCTCGTAGCAGAGAGCCACTAACTGTATAAAGTCAGTTCGAGACCTATTATGGGGTGAAATATTCGCTACCTGCATGTAAATTCCGACTAGTTTATGTTTTTTTTTTAGACGAACCTAATGGGTTGCAAACCTCAAAACCATCTTGGTACATTATTATCCGTAACGAAAATGGATTTTTAATAAAAAAACTATTGTTTTTAAAAATCTCACCATCATGTATATCTGTGAAAACGTCTTTAGTAGTACAAGCAGAAGAATGTTCTATACATTGATTGTAAAATGAAGAATTATTCATTAAAGCTTTAATTGTTTCCAATATAGGAACATAATAGAATTTTGATTCTTTTTTAATTTCTCTATGATTTTCATCGAATATACATTTTTCGATAGTTACAGAGAGTGGGTTAACGTAGTTGAAATTTTCTTTGAAGTATTTTTTTCGACAAAATGTCGTCCTCATAGGTCCATCTATAGAATTGTGAAATTGATTAAATAAATTAAATTTTTCCACGACTTTTTTTTCGATGTTAATGCCCTGTTTAGATAATTCCCTAATTAATTGCTGATTTGTAATATCATTAATATCAGCTAAACTCGATATAATGGTTTGTACGGCTAAGTCAGTAACGAAATGTTTAGTCTGTAACATTAAATACATTGTTGACAAAAGTTGACGGTAAGTAAAATTCAGATTATCATTAGAATGACAATTACGATCGCTATTATCAACACACATGCGCATATCATTAAAATCACTGCTTTCATCATTCACGGAAGTAAATTCTTCTTTATCTAAACCCTGATCTTCGAAATTTTTAGCATAATGGTTTCGGTAAAAGTGAGACCTAAGAGTTCCAATATTTCTGAAATTTATTTCAGAACCTTTACAGGCATTGTGAGGGCATTTTACTGGATCATTGGTTTTTAAATGCAGGCACATATGAGATAATAAAAATTTCGATTTAGTACTTCGAAAATCGCAATCTTTGATATTGCACATGTGGTCCACTTTATCACAAGTTTTAGTTTCACTCAAAACGTCTGTTTGCTCAGAATGATTTCTAAAAATGTGCATTTTAAAGTTTCTGTATTTTGTAAACTCTCGAAAGCAAGAGCGATAAACACATTTGAATCGACAGTTGAACGAATTTCTGTGAAAAAATTGGTGTGCATTATATTGTCTTACAGACAGAGTTTTATATTGGCACATATGACAATTAAACATTTTTAGTTCAATATCCAAGTTCCTTATAGATCTTTGTTTAAGTGAGCCTACTTTTCATAGTACTTCTCAAACACCTGAAAGTAAAATAGTAAATGAATCTGCCAGCTTTCTATAGGCACCCAAATATGTTCATGGAGGTATTAGACCAGTGATGGCAAACCTTTTTGAGAAGTGGGTAAAATTTTGTCCATTATTCTTTTAATACTAGCTCGTGGGTCATTAAGTCAGTGGCGTTACTTGGAAGGGGGGTAGAAATAGTACCAATAATTTGGAAACACCAAAAATTTGTTAGAGCTCTCGTAATATCTCTGCGACTATGGGCGCCTACTTCAAGCAACCGCTTAACCACGTTTTATATCTACTTCGGACACATGATCGATCTAAAAATATTAAACTGCTTTTAAGTTTGCATGATCTTTATCGTGTATCATTTTTAGCACAATATTTCGTTTGAGACCGGCATAAAACGTGGTTATTAAATGCTAGCTTGAAGTAGGCGGTCATAGTCGCGGAGATATTGCGAGAGCTCTAACAGAAAAGCTTGGCAGTTGACCGTATTTTTGCTTCTCACTTTTAAAATCCTCTAAAACAGTTTACGTTACCTTTTTGTTTTACAACTTTTACTTTGGCAAGTGCAGAGCAAAAAATAAAGGTGAACGTCAAAAAATTGATATCAACGAGATGATTCCATGAATTACCGCACCAGGTGACGCCAAAGCTGTAAATTACTTCAACACGACGAGCTAGTAGAGGTAAATTTTTTTCAGAATACCTGGGCATACTACAGATGGAGGAAGGGAGTACTATCTCTTTCTATATCACTAAAATTGATGCAACCGGTCATATTGTCGTTTTGTAGCACATTGGCTCTGCTCAGGTATTCTCTAAAAAAATGTACCTCTACATCCCCGTTCTATGATACAACAATATACTTTTTATAAATTCGACATTAGATATTTATACTTTAATTTTTTAACACTTTCGATTGCCTGTTTCTCTCTTTTATAATATAAAAAAGAAGTAAAAATCAACGCCTGGGTCATTTAAAAAGCTCAGTGTCTGACCCGCGAGTCATAGGTTCGCCACCACTGTATTAGACCTTGACTGTTAAAAGTCATGAAATTATTCAATGATTTCTGCATTGAGATGCTAAGAAACAAAATACTGATAACAGTTCAACTTGAAGGCAGGGCCGGCGCTACCTATAGTTCAAACGGTGGTAAAATGAAGGGGCGGCAAATTTTACTTTAAAAAACTATTTATTTTGTACAAGCTTAAGAAAAAAAGTATCAAAATTAAAAACTACACACAACCATCAAGAAGTAGAAGTAATCAAATTCTTTTGACCTGTGAACTGAGTGTCAAAGTTATTGTTTATACACGTTAAGCAAATCGGCAGAAAAGTAAGATTTGACTAATTTTCAAAAGCTATTTTAAATCTGTGTAATAGTGCTATTTTTATTAATTTTTAAAATTCAATATTAAATATTAGGAAATAAGGAAAACATGATGTTTATTTCAATTTTAAAACTCAAATTTTTAAGGCCGTAAACAGACCGGCCTGTACATGGCAAAATAAAATTTAAAAAAAATCGACTTTTTTTACTCGGTGACCTTGAATGCAATAAATTTTTGCCTGCAGTGCATTTTTAGTAAGTGACGGCAAAAAAAAACTAGCGCCGGCCCTGCGTTGACGGTACCCAAAAACTAACACCGATAAGGCGAAGAAACCCTGCTTAAAATATTGCTAACCTAAAGTACAAAACGGAGTCACTTTGCTCCATCTCTGTGTATTTAAACTTTGATCTGAAAATGCGTTTTATTTGCCTATTTATAAAAAAAATGTTTATACTTTATTCAATTCATTTAACTCACAATTATTAAACACGTTTTTATCAATGAAATCGAATATTTTTTAAACACTCAGAACTCAGCTCTAATGCAAGCTGTAGAGGCAGTGCGTTTTCTCGTGAGCTATGCCCTTGAAAAAAGTTCACGAAAGCGGGCCTATTTACAGGGGAGTCGGTTATTGTAAGTTAAATTTCAAAAGATAAAAACATTGACTAATTTATATAAATGGTGGAAGATTCAAAATTTTTTTAAATGTCGGGACATTAGCAATTTGGTTACATTTTTGACTACTACTTAAAATTTATATTACATTCACGAATTGGAAATGAGCATTTTGTTAAAATTGAAATATGGTATACTGCAAATATACCTACCTCATTATTACAAAAAATACAAATTATCAATACAACTTCTCCTACTTCTTATTTCAGTGACTAATCTAATTAGCGATGTAACGGTTACAAACGTGCTTAATCTAAATTCGTACAATAGAATGCAAGAATAATAATTACATCATCAGAAACAAAACAAAATAGTTACTAATTTACTATAGATAGGTAAAAGACCACAAACATTATTTAAAAGTAAAATAACTTACCAAATTTAATATACTTAATCAATTTGTATCACCACGGTATTCTCATATTTCACTCACATCTACTAACTGTTCACTGTTCGAATGGTCTTTCCGGTCGCGTACGGGGTACGGGATAGCAATAATTGCAGAATTGCACTTTTCTAGCCGCGAAGTGATTTTATTGGTCGAAAAGGCATCTAACAACGCATGTCTTAATCTTTACACAACTTAAGTGTAAAAATCTAATTAAAATGTTATTCTGCTGTATTGACAAACGTAAAGATCCCCAAAAAGTAGTACAATTACAATTCGCTAATGTAATTTTTTCTGTTTGTTGCAGTTACAGAATAAATATATATTCTTCCAAGTTACATTTTCGGGTGAATTAACATAAATTATTGTAAATTTACTATTTATGTGAAACTTTGTGTACTTTAACATAAAAGAACAGCGTTTCCTGTTAATTTACAACATTACATTGTGAAAGTACCAAAAACCAGCGTTATAATACCTAAGCGCTGGAGGTAATTGTACTATCATTTCTTGCTTTTTTACAAACTACTGTCATTAATTTACGTTGTTAATGACACTTTACATGCTTTTTCCTGAAAATTACTATAAATAACATGAAATTTACTATAAACCTGTAGCTTTAAGGCGGATTTCCTCTCGTACGCAGAACTACGATGTCGTAGAAAGTCGTAGTCGCAGAAAGTTGAACACTGTGTAATCTAATGTCGTCGTTTCAAGTCACACGCTCAAATTCCCCCGACGCAGGCCGAGCTATGGGTGCGTGGTTCGACGAAGCGTAGAATGGCGTGAAAGTTCGTACAAATTCAACTTTCGCTGTAGAGGTTTGTTGTGTAATTAAATATAACCTCACAATTATTTATAAATTTTATTTTAGAAAACTATAATTACAAAATTTAGTTACGTTACAACAATAAACAAATACAAAAGTGCATTAAATGCTATTTTAACATTTTATAAACCTGCAACGACGTACGAAAAATGAATTCAAACTGCTGCCGGCTACGTACGAGTAGGAACGGACATTTTTGGGTGATATTTTAACGCCATTTCACGTGCTTTTACGTTACATCGACTTAACTACTTTTACGACATCGTAGTTCTGCGTACGAGAGGAAATCCGCCTTTAAGTTTAACAGTTTGGTGAATTTACGTTGCAGAAGTAAATTTACAAAAAATCAGCTATATACCTAAGCGCTGAAGGTAATTTTACTACCCCTTCTTGCTTTTTTACAAACTATTGTTATTAATTTACATTTTTAATGACATTTTTCATGATTTTTTCTGAAAATTACTATAAATAACTTGAAATTTACCATAAACCTGTAGCTTTACGTTTAACAGTTTGGTGAATTTACGTTGCAGAAGTAAATTTACAAAAAATCAGCTATATACCTAAGCGCTGAAGGTAATTTTACTACCCCTTCTTGCTTTTTTACAAACTATTGTTATTAATTTACATTTTTAATGACATTTTTCATGATTTTTTCTGAAAATTACTATAAATAACTTGAAATTTACCATAAACCTGTAGCTTTACGTTTAACAGTTTGGTGAATTTACGTTGCAGAAATAAATTTACAAAAAATCAGCTATATACCTAAGCGCTGAAGGTAATTTTACTACCCCTTCTTGCTTTTTTACAAACTATTGTTATTAATTTACATTTTTAATGACATTTTTCATGATTTTTTCTGAAAATTACTATAAATAACTTGAAATTTACCATAAACCTGTAGCTTTACGTTTAACAGTTTGGTGAATTTACGTTGCAGAAGTAAATTTACAAAAAACCAGTGTTATACCTAAGCGCCGAAGGTAATTTTACTACCACTTCTTGCTTTTTTACAAACTATTGTTATTAATTTACATTTTTAATGACATTTTTCATGATTTTTTCTGAAAATTACTATAAATAACTTGAAATTTACCATAAACCTGTAGCTTTACGTTTAACAGTTTGGTGAATTTACGTTGCAGAAGTAAATTTACACAAAAAATGTAGTTATACCCTGATTAAGAGTGTAAAAACTTAATTACAATTTTATTCAGTGTAAAAATTTCCTTGATAATTAATGTAAATTTACATGCATTTTTTACAGTGACATCAATTTAAAGCTAAAACCATCTTCTTTTCAAAAACTTACACGAAAAAATGATCTGACAATTAATTACAAAATGGCAAACATTTTAGCGAGCCACTACGCTTGAAAATTTCCAATTTTCAGATTTCTAACTGTTTATCCCTATTTGTCTTTCATCGCGTTTTTCTGGAAAAGTACTATTAGTACAAAAATTTTTATAGATCTATAAATTGTTCAGAATTCCATGCTCTATTAAATAGCCTTATCAGAATTTCGAAATTCTCATTTCTTTTCGAGGTAATATTCTTTGAATGTTGAGGGCACAATTACTTCATGTTGCACTTTTTGTGTCTTTATGTACACTCTTAAGACTAGCTAATTGTAAATTTACAGCCACATATGTCGTTTTTCCAGGTTGAAACCGATAGACCCTGTCCTAAAGGCCGAATCGCCTTGATCTCCTGGTCCGGTGTGATTGTAATTTATTTATGTTTACTTCATTTTCTTTCTAGTTTTCTTATAGTAACTGCTGGTGGTATAGGAAATACAGCATCAGAAGAACAGGCAAATTTATTTTTTGGCACATCCACCTGTACAATTATTAAGAATAAATTGTTTTGAATTGTTTGAAATTGTTTGAATGATTAAAACACACAAACTCCTTTAAATTTCAATAATCAAGAATTTTTAAAGAAATATACAGGGTTATTCAAATTCGACCGGCACCATGGAAATCTCGCTTATTTGAAGAGATACACTCAGAGAAAAAGCAATGATAAAATTAACCAGATTTAATTGTTATTTAACAATTTTATTAAATTTAGTATATTTAAACGAAACCTGGTTTAATTTTAACAATTTGTAATTGTAGATTCAATCAACCCAAAATTGTAAAACATAAAATGTTACACTGACAATGATAAGAGTTCTTTTTACTATAACATTTGGCAATTGAACAATTTATTATTCCTTTTTACTGATGTTCGTTGTGTTTTAACATTTAATTGTGGTGTACCAAAATAGCTTAATAATAACAACCCACAATTATTAGTTAAATAATGAGATTTATAGGTTGTGTGACATTTTATCGTGGTACTTTTTACAATTTTTCAGAAGCTACAACGGCATAGTTAAATTATACAAAATATTAGGTATAATAACATTTCAATAGTTCTTTTATTAAAATTTCTTGGTCATCTTTATCCTTATTCTGTTCTTTTTAACTATTTAAATAGTAGCTTATCAAAAACGTGGTAGACTTAACCGATAACTTAGTTTAATGTTACCTTTGCTTTTTTGCAATTATGCAAAAAGAAAATGGTCGCAACAGTCTGCAAGGAAGTTTTGTGTGTTAAGGTTTGTGATTGTTGGTTATTTTTATAAATAAAATAAAATAGAAAATTTAGGCAAGGTTTTCGATACTCTATATAATAGTAGTGCTGGATATATATTGATAAATAACAACTTGATTGATTTATCGATTGCGAAAGACGACTTATTACAACTTTTAACGTCCTGCTTTGACTCTTTATTTGAAGAATTCGTAGGTAAGTAATAATAATTAAAAGTAGTGTGTACTAATCTATTTACATAAGCACATAACATTATGCTGCGAGATATCTTAAATTTGAACTTAGTCAATTATTTTATTCCAGCGCAAGAAATCACAGAGATTAAAGTATTTAAAAGAAAAAGATCTTGACGAACTCTTTGAAGATACAAAACTGGATTTAAAAATTGAATTTCGCCATTTCCTAACCAAGTGGCAATTAGAAAATGTTGAAAACAACATTTAAAAAACGATGTACAGAAACCTTAACCTTACTAAATTTTTTATTCGATAATTATAATTGACCATTATTAAAACATTCTCAAGGATTTAATTTGGTAAGTTCTATGTGTATATCTGGTATTCTAACTTTTAGCAAACATTATTTTTTAGATCGATATAGATTTCCACAAAATTTATCTAGAGAAATGTTATGGATTAATGAAAAAGTGGCTAACTTATAAAAACAAGTTGATTGATATTTTGAACGCTAAAGTCAAAGACAAGCAAAACTTGAAACTACTGAGATATTTAAATACTACTAATTCCAATGAAGGTAAATCAGTTTTTAAAATTTTTATCTAATGGCTAACAATTTTTTTCTTGTTTATAGCTGTGAGTGATATTATTATTGCCATCCTTATACATGCGTTATTACCACCCTCTGTCAAACATAGGTGCAAAGAAAACTACAAGAAAATCATTCTTAATGTAATAATTCAAGATTCCCAAGATTCCATGTTTTTACATGTGAAAACTGTAAATGATTTCGAGAACCAAGTAGAAGAATTAAGAAAACAACCAAGTCAGAGAAACGAAACGCTGCAGCCAGTTGTAGCGGTAGGAGTAGATAGTATTTCTAGTATAAGTATTTCTAACTACTACTGTTGGGTTCCTCTAAAGATAGTTATGTACGAATAAGTCAGTACAAAAAGTCAGTACCTAAGTGTTCAAAAACCGGTTTCAAACAATGAAAGCAGTTAAATTGTGGAATTTTATGGATCCATAACGTTAGAGAAACTCGACATAGTATTGATACAGTAAAATATAAATTTTCAAACTGTTTAAGTGCCGTTGACGCTTGCTTTAAAACATTTCATGTCTTAAATTTAAAATATCCTTTAAGTTGTATTAACACCTGGACCTTTTTCAAAAAAAAATTCTATGCCATCCATTTAGCAGAAGACGAATCATCATCTAATTTGCTTTGTTTATTGACCGATTTAAATTGTTAATAATTTCCACAAATTGCCCGAATGTTTCAAGTGTAAAGAATCCGGAAAATCCGGATAAATTTTCGTAATTGATGAACTTGTTAATGCATTTTAAACGTTTTCACGGTTTCAGTTCTTGTGACAATTTTCGTTGCGTTCAATGCTGCCACACTTATCAGTCATTAAGGGCTTTCAAACGATATTTTAAAATTTCAATTGTTGTTTAAACGAGTATCATACTACTGGTGATAACAGTGTGGAGGAAGAAATAAATACTAAAAATTTCGATATTAATGCAATCAAAAATACTATTGAATCGTACGCTTTGCTGTTTGCAGCTAAGCTTTATACTAATTCAAATTTTGCTAGAAAAGATGTTGAAGAAATACTTAAAGATTTAATTAATAACTTACTAAATACAATTACGTCATCTCTAGAAATTGTTTTCAAGAATAATGATGATAAACATAAGGATATTACTGAAATCCTGGACTTTTTCAAAGATCCGTTTCAGCAATTCGATACTTTTCATAAATTTATAAAAAAAATTAACCAAGCAAGACTTTACACAAAGAACCTAAAAATTTTGATATTAATAATATGAAATTGGTCAAGTTATAATTAACAGTTCTCCTTGCTTAGATTCAAAACCATCAAGTAGAGGAGCATATTGATACCCCTGAGGTTTCAACTTTCAAAAATTTTTGAGTCTCCTAATGTTTTAAAAGACACTCTTGAAAATATTTGGAAAATCTTAATAAAGAAAATATAAAATAGAACTTTATTTGCTCTCCAAAAATTGCAAATTGTATCGAATTGAAGACTTATTTGTAAAAAATAAAGATTTATATTTTGTTTGTTTAAAATACAAATTAGGAAAGTTCTGTAATCATTTCCAATCTTATCAGGTACTAGATTGTACTAAATGCTACTTTGTATTCTCACATACTTTAACTATTAATGCTCCTGTTCATGTCTACGTTTCTCAAAATGGAAATGAGTACATTCGTCCAAAATATTTTTAAGTCGAATTTTTTAAATTATGTAGTTATGTACTTATACCTTACTGTAAGTATTATATCTTGTTAAGAACTTTGTTTTTCTTGCATTTTGTATTTGTATGTTATATTTTAATAAAAAATTGATCACAAAATTCCTCTTTTTTAATAAATAATTTTAACAAGCGTAATTGTTAAAGACACAGTAAATAATAGTTATCTAACCTTCCTTTTAAGAATTAGAACCACCAATATTGTTATTTAACATAAAAAATGTAAGAAGCCATTGAAATTGTTAATTTACCATAAAATTGTTAAAACTTGGTCAAGTAACCATAATTATAGTTCCTGAACTATACAGCATAATTACTGAACCACTTTTACTTTGCAAACAAACCTATATATTGAAAGACAACTATGCACATGTAATTCAACAATTTTAATGATTGAATCTAACATTTACAAATTAAACGCTCTTTTAACAATTTTGTCTTGGTTATTAATACCATGAAGCAAGCTTGACGCATTTTCATATCCTGTTTTTGGTTGATTTTACCAATCTTTTTCTTTGAGTGTAGAGAAACGATTAAATTGGGGCAAAGTTGCGAAATTTTATGCCGACTAATAATCTAAAAAGAAAATTGCCCAAGCTGACTTTTTGAACTATTGACAAAAAACCAAAAAATTGACTTTTCGTTTTTTGACTTAATTTTTCTTATTATCAAAAATTTTGATAATCTGACAGAACTTCTCTACAGCCATTTTGTATTCTACACCCGATTCCGAAAACACATTTGATATAAAACGTTTCGGTTTTCTGGAACCATTATCAACTTTAGTTTTTTAAATAGACGCAATTACCCGGTTTTGCATCTTCTTTTGGTCTATTCTTACAAGATTTAACGTGTCTATGAAGTAGTTTTTTACTATATTCAACACCAGTATTTTTTGATCTTCTAACTGGATGTAAAATGTCTCTCTCTGTTATTAAATAGAAGTAACCCTGTTTCCTTATAGTATGTTCCGTAATTCAACAAATTCTACCTAAATGTTGGTTTTGCGTTCCGTAAATACCAAATCCTGAAAATGTGTTAGATACGGAACGTGGTTACTGAAAAAACTGGTAAGCGGTTACTAACCACAACGACCGCTGTGTGAGACTGGTAGGTTCGGTAAATTCATCAAGTGATCACATATGGAGACCGTCATATTTATGTCAGTTGTTGACTTGTTACATATAAATGCATATAAATGCTGTCAATTGAAATTATTTTGTGTATCTAGTGGGAGACAAGTATTAGAAATAATAATTACAAACAACATTTTGTCTTTTTGTTCCCCATTTTATCAAACACAACAAACAACGAGGTTAGAAAATGACAAATCCACAAATGTCAAATTAGGAGCGTTCCGTAATGTTTTTCAGAAATCTAAAACCGCAAGTTTACCGCAACCACGGTTTAGGTGATATTCGGATATTTACGGTACATACTATTAATGAGGCTACTAAGGCTAATCTATCTTTACAACCAGGTTTCATAAATCATGGCTAAATGTGAACTTAAAAAACTTTAAAATAAATAACAAATAAACTTACATTACTATCATCCTTGGATGTAAGTTTTGAAATATTTTGCTCAGTCACTGATGCGTTTTTTATAATTACTGATGAAAGTATTTTAACTTTTGCCTTTTTTTAAGCAAATTAGGGGTTTCTAAAGTTTTTAAATAACGAACCACTTTCGTTTTTGACGACTCTTCTGTTAACTGAAACTAAATTAAAAATTTATCAAATGATTTGTATTGTTGATAACTGCAGAATTATACTTATTACGTCAAGTTTAGTGGCGAATTAATTAATTATGTTTAACAATAAAATATAAAAAGCATAATATATGTATAGATTACCTACTTTGTTAAAATACGGATCAGCATCAGACCCAGATTCTGAAGGAACATATTCCGATCCTGAACTTTCAAAATCTTTGAGACTATTATGTGATGGTGTCTGTCTCATGGTACATTTTTCTCCCTTTAATAATAAAAACTTTTAAAATATAAATTACGAAATCTTTTAAAAAGTGGATACGAGGTTTTGCAATATTTGAGCAAAAAGATTTTATAAAAAATAGGTAATCAGAACATCTTGTATTAAGTTTAAATTGGTTAGATATAAATTACGTATTTTAAAAAAATTATATTTTATAATAGTCCAGTGATTAGAGGTTTTTCGTAAGCCCTTTCTTAAGCCTGAACACATTTTTAAGTTTTTTGTCATTTTTTGTTCGTCTTGAGGTAAGAAAAAAGTTATAGGCTCTCCAAGTTGAGTCTAAAATGAAAAAAATATCATTTTAACTCCGAAAATGCTGAAATTTTTTATTGGTGTTTATACAGTTGACCTAACTTATACCAGTCAAGATGTGGTAAAAAATTCAAGAAAATCGCACCACTAAACTACCCGTTCAGCAGTGGCGTCAACCTTTAACTCTTAAAAAAACTTTTTTTTGCAAATAAATTTAAATTACTCTGCTTTATTTTTGTAACAAATTTTAAAACAAAGGATTTTTGTTTCTTAAATTTTTCTTTTAAAACCAACGGTTCTTGAGAAAATTTGAAAAGTAATTTGTATTCTGCAACCACCTGATCATTGTTTATTACACCCTGTATTTTTGATAAATTAACAATTGAAATAACCTTTCCGCGAACTTTCGCATGCTTAACTTTGTTTCTTACTTCAAAACACGAACAAAAACTGACCAAAAATTTTAAAATCGGTTCAGGCTTAGGAAAGGACTTAGAAGACAACTTCTTTAGTCTCTAATGACTGGACTATAAGCCCAAATTAAGATTCAAATAGATGTACCTAACTCACTTTTTGTAATCTTAGATTGTATATTTCGGTTCTTGCATCATTTTCACTTTCTGAAATTATGGATTTTGATAGAATAGATTCAGATTTCTTGTCATTACACACAGCACTATTGTGTTGACTTGTATATCGCTCTCATCATATGTGTTGTGAATAAAATCAGAAAGTCCTAAATTCATTAAACATAATTACATTTGTTTCTTATTTCATTATTTCTTCGTTGTAAGGTATATCAAACTAAACGATTTAACGATTTTTTGAAAAGATATTTTGGTAACGATGACAATTATGTATTTAATTTTTGAATAATAAAAATAAATATTTTTGTGGAAGGAAATATTATTAGGGCTTACTTAGTATAAACCTGATGGCTCTCTTTTTCCCTTATCTTCTTTGCAAGTTTTACTAATAATCTTCCACGATTAATTTTCGTCAGGTCCACTTAACACTTCACTTATAACAGTTTTTACTTTTAACACTGCGGTACAAATCTGAATAGATATTGCAACTTTACGGTTACACTGAATAAAAGTTAAAGAAAAAGGTGATAGATGCTAAGTCTTATCTACAATAATTCTAAAAATAGCAAAGGTAACTTAATATGTTTTGTATAAATATTGGCAACACCACAGGGATTCATAAAGTCTGTGAAATATATTGAAATGATATAACCGGGCTTCTTACAATCTTAAAATATATAGGGCCTCACAAAAACTATTTTATACATTTTCAAGTTGTATCTTGTGTTTTTTTACCCCTCTAGGTTGCCCTTTATTTCTATGACTAAGAATATATTATAAAACTGTGATACACAGTTCTAGCCTCAAGATAAAGGCTGGGCTGCAGGTTGTCGAGTAATATAGTGGGCTTCGTATCGTATCTTGGGTGCGTAAGAATATACACTCGGCGCCCTGGACCCACTTGCTGTGTATCTAATTGTATACACATGGCAGTCAACGTGTTAATAGAAAAACACTGACAACGCCAACTATGATTTCTTTAAATTACACCATATATGTAAAAAATAACGTCAATCGATAGTACATTTAATTCTCTTTACGGATGTGCAATTGTTTTTATCCCTACCTAAAAAATATTTATGGTTAAACGGGAAAAACTGAAAAATAGTCCAAGTATTTGTAAAAATTCGCTACTATTTATTCAGCTAATCGCGTTTAAAAAAAAAAAAATTATATAGGGATAAAAACAATTGCACATCTGTAAAGACAATAAAATTGTCTATCGATCGACGTAATTTTTTACATATGGTGTAATTTAAGAAAATCAGTTGGTGTTGTCAGTGTTTTTCTATTAGCAATAAAATGAAGATACGCATTCGTATGTTGGGGAGGACACTTTCCTGAACAAATTATTTCAGTAAAATTTTCTTCTATTTGTATTGGTTTTCATGTTAAAGCGCCTGTCTTAAGTGTTTGACCACCCTGTATAACAAATTCGCGTCACTGCGTATAACACTATACTGAAACTTTTCTTATAATTAAAATAATGTGACCCTGAATTATTAGGAGCCCTTATAATACAATGTTTTCCATCGATTGCCCCCACGCAGTTACTGAAATTCCACTTGGCAGCGAACTCTTCTGCGATATCACACCATTCTGATTTTGACGGAAATTTTAATAATTCAGGAGACAAAACTTGGCACAACAATTCGTTTGTCTTATAATGTTACAAGCAGTGGATTTCCCAATCCGAAAAGCAAACGGCAACGATGATAATGAGTCACCTGTAGCTAAATGTCTTCAAAATAAAAAAAGATTAATACTTAATGATGGTGAAATATCCCTTAATAGCTCACCTTAAGGACGGAAGATACTCGCAGAAATTGTAGAACTTAATCAATTTTTTCTGGCTTATAAAAATTTATTTTCATAAATTGATGATGTGAGGAATGTTAACTAGAGCTGTACTTAATATTTGTAAAATATAAAAGTCATAATCATTATAGTTTAAGAGATAGATTTTTAGACATTTACGGCCTTAATATTAGTTCAATTAAATCCGCGTTTAAATCATGTTATAGAGAATCTCTCATTCTAGGGTATGACATATTTTATAATTTTATTTATTATTATGGAACTTGTATAATGCAATTTTATTGGAATTTTATATGTCTCAATATACAAAAGTAGTCATAGTATCTTACCTAATTGTCCAATTTGTTTCAAAGTTTGTTAATACATGGACGTCATCATTATGTCAGGATATAATTTTAAAATTTTGTATTTAGTGGCTAATTAAGGCTGTATTTATCCAAAATAGTTTAATAAAATATTGGGGTACTAAATAAAGTGGTGCGGCAGAGGTTAGTAAAGGATAGAAGAGTACTCGAATTTCGGCATTTTACCTGCAAAAAAAGGGACATAATCCTATTTTGTCCGTGCTCATTTTCTAAACTTAAACGCCTACAATAAAAACGTATTTTACTTTCAATTTCTTATTAAATGTAAATACTTGAAAAGGTACTAAGTAGATTTGGTAGATGATCAATTATAGAGCGCGGATTTCTAGCTTAGTGCTTATTTCCTCTTTTAAACTTATTTCATTTTTGTGTTATTTTGATGCATTTTAAGCGCTATTGTCATACTTTTTTTATGCTTAAAACTCGGCCGCTAATCAATCTAAACAAAAACAATGATAATACAAATATAAAAAAAGAGCAGATTTTAAGCGGAAAGATTAGTCTAATCCTCTATATATAAACACCAATATTTTCATCACATTAAAGGCCAATTAAATATATTAGATAGAACTTATTGTGACTTAATTTTATATACAGATTTAGATATACAAGTGATTAGAATTTTAAAAGACGTGGATTTTTGGAATAACGTTATGTTGCCACAATTAAATGAATTTTTTCTTAATTGTATGCTACCGGAGCTGGCTGATCCGCTAATTCCTCGAGGTTTAAAAGCTAGGGATTCAGAGCTAATAAAAAATGCTCAAAAGAAGAAGAAAAAAAAATTTTATAATTTCATTCAGTTACATCTCCCTACTCTGGTAAACTCGCGAATCTGCAAAATCGCGAATTTACAGGAGACAAAAAACGGAAAACAAAAATTTATCTGTATCTGTAAAATTCATTTTATTTCATTTCTATGATATTTTTGAGAGATTTAGCGTATTTGCGAGTTTATTGTAGTCAAAAACCAAGATTTATGCAGTTTTTAGAGTTTAAAATAGATGTATGTAAGTAACGGAATAAGATACAAATTTTAAATTTCAGTATTATGTGCATTGGTCTTCTACCATTCAAATCCACTATCAAACTCAATTTCGCCAAATTTGCAGATCCGCGAGTTTGTCAGAGTGGGGACGATATGGGTCATTCTTTTACAAACCGCACGGATTCCAGGGAAAAAAATTGACTTCTTCAAATGTGATAAAAAACATTTTTCTGTATCTTTCAACAAATTTAATTGACCCGTATTTCAGAATTTGGCTGAAAAAATTTATTTTCGAAAATATTCACATATGAATTTTCGATAATTTGCTGGATTTTTTCCAATTTCATCATACTTGAAATTTATTATCTCCAGTTGTACTGATCGGATCAATGCGCCCAGCGCTCCAAAATATTTAATAACTTTGATCTAATAGAGGCTCCACTTTTTTATAAAATGATTTTTATAGATTAGAGAATAAGGAACAAAATGATATTTTTTCCAATTAATTCAAGTTGGGGGCGATCATGTTAAAACTATTTAAACAATTAAATTGTTATTATTTTTCATTTGTTAACAAAAAAAATTTTTGTTAATACACTTCTAAAGCTAACGTAATAAAGTGTAAATTAACAGAAAACGACATTGATCCGATCAGTATAACTGGAGATAATAAATTTCAAGTATGATAAGATTGGAAAAAATCCTGCAAATTATCGAAAATTCATACAGTGTCCGCAAGGGAAAAGGGAAAAGGGAAGGGAAAATTGTTTCTATTCACTTCAAGATACTAGATACAAAATTTAAGAAAAAAATATTAACATTTTCATTTTTTGGTTTTCTTGAAAATTCTCACTTATTTATAATATTGCAGAGTTCTTTTCTTTACATTTAAATTCTAGAGATCTACTCTGATCCAACGAGATCAAAATTTTACGTTTTGTTTATAATTTAGTCTAATTTTGGTACATAAAAATATTTTCATTGAAAATGATCGGACCATCTTGGACTATTTTCCCATCTCTGAATTCTTCTTGGGAAATATTTTAACCGTAGAGGTCACATATTTTAGAAAAATATCGGTGAATTTTAATTAAAATAAGAGCTTACAGATAGAGGTCCCAAATGATGTCTAAATTTACCCTAAATATCCAGACAATAAACTAATATGGATTTTATTTAATATGTAATGTAGTACTCTATCTGGGACCTCTATCTGTCAGCTCTTATTTTAATTACAATTCGCCGATATTTTTCTAAAATATGTGACCTCTACGGTTAAAATATTTCCCAAGAAGAATTCAGAGGCGGGAAAGTAGTCCAAGATGGTCCTATCAATTTCAATGAAAATATTTTTATGTCCCAAAATTAGACTAAGTTAAGACCAAAACGTAATATTTTGATCTCGTTGGATCAGAGTGGATCTCTAGAATTTAAATGTAAAGAAAAGAACTCCGGAAAATTATAAATAAGTGAGAATTTTCAAGAAAACCAAAAAATGAAAATGTTAATATTTTTTTCTTAAATTTTGTATCTAGTATCTTGAGGTGAATAGAAACAATTTTCCCTTATGATGTTTTTCTCTGTTTTGAAAAATAAGAGCATTTTTGGGCAATCGAAACTTTCAAGAGACGATTTCGCGGTGTTGCGTAAATGACATAGCTAATATTTTTGGCACCATTTTGGTTTTATTTCATGCAGACATTGATGCCAAAAACTATTTTCCAAAAACATGCATAATAAAAAAAAATCCCATATGGTGCAGACTTTTTTGCGGACACTGTTATGTGAATATTTTCGAAAATAAATTTTTCCAGCAAAATCCTGAAATACGGATCAAGTAATTTTATGAATATAGGCTAAAAAAAAAGTTTGGGCGATTCTAAAATGTCAAGTTTAAATTGGTGTGCGGTTTGTAAAAGAATATCATATATCTATTCTTGTTGTACTTTATTTTTATTTTATTCTAATTTTAGGTGTGTATGTAAATCATAATAAAATTATCTATATCCAGCAATTTATTCATTATAAAGCCGTAATCAAACTAGCTTTTAGTTCGAGTAGCGCTAAGAAACGTCAGGTATACGTCATTGATAATTATATTTGAATTTTCCAGCCGACGTTTGTTAGAGCATGATATCTTCTTTCAAATGCCACTATTAAAGTGAAATAAATATATCTGATTATTTCAATTTTCCATTTATAATAAAATTCCCACCCAAAAGCTAAAATGATTACGAGTACATTCTGTTTATTTTTACATCATTTTAATTCATTTGGTTTTTACTGAAAACTAAAAATCTCGTCAAATTGACGTTTTTATAATAAATTATAAATACCGGGCGTTGAATTACCTACCGATACATAGGGCAATAGTACGTAAAATCACGTTTTTATAGATTCCTGCTTCCCTAATTATTTTAGAGCAAATATGAAACAGTCAAAAATTATGCAGAATTAAAAATTAGAAATGATAAAAGTACTTAATTTTATCATGCTTTTAGATAAAGAGTAAAAAGGACCTTAAAAGTTGTTAAAATTTTCGTTAATCAGGGTAGCGATTTAAATGTTGCTACGATACACAATTAAATTATTGCTTGTTATTGAAATTGCTATCCTGATTAATGAAAATTTTAACAACTTCTAAGCATGATGAAATGTAATACTTTTATCATTTTTAATTCTGCATCATTTTTGGCTCTTTTATATTTGCTCTAAAACAAATAGGGAAGCAGAAATTTATAAAAACGTGGTTTTATAAAAACATGATGTATCGGTCATTCAACCGGGGTATGTAACATGGATATAATATTTTTCTTAGGGTTTAAATTCAAGCGTGCATACTATACTACATAGTACTGCGTAGTGTGCATTTCATCCGCAAAATTTATGTGTATTTTAATGTGGTGGCGCTGATGAGAGCACTGTCAAATACGTATAAATTTGAACATTTCGCTTTCGTTAATTTAATTTTTTTTCGAAAATTCAAATAATTGGTCCAGTTTTTGTGCATAATGCTCTACTCTAAACCCATGCCCATCATTTTCAACGTTGACTGTATTAAATTCTAAAGAATAATCAAGCTGTGTGCATTTTTCTAACTTTTTCGGTCGTATTAAGAAAACCACAAGTTCAAAAATGTTTTTAAAAATTACAGTATTGGTAGAACTTCGGTTACATTTAGTAAAAATAAATTGAGGAAATTCTGTATAGCCCAGTTTCCAAAGGTTTCAACCCAAGAAAATTAGGAAAGTGCAAAAAAAATCGGTATTCAGATAGATTAAGACATGGCGAAAAAAATGCAAAAAAGTTTGCATTCAATATAGGGGCCGCTTCATCGAAAAAAATGGACCTGAAGAGGAAAAAATGTGTTTTTTTAAGAATATCTCAGAAAGTATGCGATCTAGAGAAAAATGACTAGACCGCCATTTTATAGATGAAGTATTTTTACATAAAAAATGTCCTATAAAATTTTTCCGTTAGAGCAGTGGTTTTCCCGAAAAATGTGTTATAAAAATGCCATGTTTTCAAAAATATTGTTAAGCAGGCGAGCTAAAATATTTCAAAATAAGTGCAAGTTGATGGAGAAAAAACTGTTTTAATCCAAAATGAGCAATGATAAAATTAAAAAATATAAATGAATATAAACCTAAAGGTTTCAACTTTCAGTTCCATGTATTTTTGTTTACTTCTGTAAAATCTTGTAGTTTTAAACAACAAATGAAATTATTTTTGTGCCGTTCTTTAAAGAATTAATGTTATCTTGTTGAAAACATTATTTAAAAAAATTATTCGGTGAAGCAAATCGTTGTATAAGAATTACATTTCAAAGTTACATCATGAAAAATTGATTATATATTATTGTATAAAAGTACATGGATTTAATATTTCTTCATTTTTTGTAAATTAAAATTTTTTCAAAATTTGTACTTTAAAAGAGCTCCAAAATCTTTAATATTAAGCGGATTTAAAAAAATTGCATAGTAATTGTAAAGGAAAATATGTCTGCTTTAAGATCCACTAATGAAAATTAACTTACAATTTCAAGTTTTCTGTATCTATTGTTTATAGTTTAGAAGTAACAAAAGTGGCAATTTTTTAAGCAAATCCTTCATAAATTTGAAGCACTGTACATTTTTTAATATTCCTTTCTGGAAATGAAAGATAATAAGTTATACTTTAAATCTGTGAAGCTAGAACTTTCTCAGATTTACTGGAACTATAGAAGCGGCTGTTGAATTTAGGTAAATTGATGGAAATATTTAAACTTGAAAATTAGTCTCACGAAACTATCTTCAAAAACGCCTTATTATGCCTTTTAGAGATGTGTAATTGTGTAATGCCCCAAAAAGAGATAATTTCATAAACCAACACAGTTGTATGTACAGGGTGGTTCTGAAATAGTTGGTTAAAATTAAAGACCCGCGAGGATGAAGAAATCTGCGATAAATATTAGTCGAAACATGCATTTTTTTAGGGTTACAAATCATGATTCTTTTAAAATCCCTACTTCATTTTTCGAAAGGGCTATACAGGATGTTGCAAATTTTAATAGTATTCATTAAGCAACACAATTTAGCTTTCCATATTTTTTTGACTATGTAAGAACCTACTAAGAAGGTATTTTTTGAAATGTTACTCCTAAAGAGCTTGCAGTGGTAAAAATTTTAATATTAGTTTTTAAAAGACACTAGCTAGCATTTTACATTCTTTTAAGGAAGTGGGTACCCACTAAAATTGGATTTTCAGAAACGCGACTCCTATTCTCAGTTTCTCGAAAGATAGTTATCGCTTCACCAATAGATATACAGGGTGTGCGCGAAAAGTGGGCCACTATTGCTATATCCGTTAATATTAAAGAACGAGGTCGGTTAAATTGGTAAAGTAGTATAACTTTTTCCGCTGATTGCAATGGTCAACACAAAAAAAGAATTGAACATCTAGTTTTCAAGATATTCACAAAAATAACTTTTTTTTTAATGGAACACCCTATATATTTTTATATATTTGAAAAAGGCACTGCATTTAGAGTGTAAAATGTCATATGAGTTTTGTCCTAAAATGAAAAATAAAGTACCGATTTCGTATCTTTAGTATTGAACGGATAAAGCAATAGTGTGGCATGAACGCTCGGTATTCTTGCTAATTTAGTACATATCTACATTTTACTAGGGATTTAAATTTGTATAAAAATACAGGATTTTCGTGCCAAGGGGCCACTACTGTTGTATCTGTTTAATGCTGAAGATACGAAATCGGTAATTTATTTTTCATTTTAGAACAAAACTCATATGACATTTTATACTCCAAATTCAGTGTTCGCTGTCTCTCAGAGACAAAAATTAGCATACTATTTGTATATTTAGAGAGTACTAACTAGAAAGCTCTCCTCAGAAGATGCACTCAAAACACCGAATAAGTACACCAGAAGATCAAGAAAAATTACTAATAAACAGGTGGAACTTGAATAAAAGTGCTGTAAGGTGTATTTACAGACATCCTGTATAATGATTTTACGTTAAAGTTTTAAGTCTTACGTTTTAAGCGTTAAATTTTAAGTCTCACTTTGTGCCAGGCTTAACATCGAAGACCCGATCAATTAAGAATCACTGTATACTGATAATAATGTCAGGGTAAAACAAAAGATTGCTACGCTAAGAACGCTCATACAAAATAAATATACAAAACCAAAGCAGCATTTACTAGAATCGTAACCCGAATAGACCAATCAAAAATAGAAGGCGAATAAATAAAGACCATCGTTTCTCGAACACTCCGAGAGTACATAGGTAATGTATTTGTACTTACATTTAAAAAATTTAATGTTCTTGCCCGATTTTATTGATAAAATTATAATTTCAAAAAGAAAATTTAAAAATCCTGTTTTTCAACATATTTTTGAAATTGTTTTTTGGGAAAACCACTGCTCTAACGGAAAAATTTTATAGAACATTTTTTATGTAAAAATGCTTCATCTATAAAATGAAAATCTAGTCATTTTTCTCTAGATTACATATTTTCCGAGATATTCTTAAAAAAACACATTTTTTCCTCTTCAAGTCCATTTTTTTCGATGAAGCGGGCCCTATATTGAATGCAAACTTTTTTGCATCTTTTTCGCCATGTCTTAATCTATCTGAATACCGAATTTTTTTGCACTTTCCTAATTTTCTTGGGTTCATATGCTTATATGGATGTGGAAACTGGGCTAGTACTTTACTTCTGTAATAAATTTCAAAAAACCTCTTTTTTTTACTGTTTTCTTGATGTTATCCAAAAACCTCGAATAAAGAGCCTTGCATGTCTTCGTGGTAATCTGCACTGGACTCTTTAATCCCACGACATGATATCAGTAGGCAATCCTTGATCCAACCTTTATTAAATCCTGCGTGGAAAATAATTATTCTTTTTCACGAGAGGGAGGTGCATCAAGGGAACATTTTACCGATCCGTCAGATAAACCGCGGCTTATCACAACGTGTGTATCGTACCAAGTTTCGCCAAGGTATATAATAGGTCGATTTTCACTTCTATTTTTGTCAGATACTCACTACGTAGAAGTTTAATTTTTCTCGATTCCATAATGCACTGCCGTTTATTTAATTGCCGATATTTAAAACCCATAATGAGTAACAACTCGTGAAACTGACTTCTTTTATAAGGCAATTCGATGCCGTCGTTTACTAGTTTCGACATTAAGGAATCAATAGTAGGAACTTCATTCTTTGAGTACATCTCATATATTTTCCTTGATATCAGATCTCTACTACACTCATTGTACTAGAAATTTATTAACTCAAAAAACAAAGATGCTGCCATAAAAAATTAAAAATCAATAAATCCGCCATATAGAAAAAAACAAGCGTCATTTTGCAAAATTGAAATAACAAAAGTTATTAGTATTGGCCAACTCTACCACCTGGTACAGTTTATATTTCTATACAGGTAGGTTAAAATCACTGACAAACGGAAACTGGAGATTCTGTGATTCAAAATAAGATAAAAATTCTAATAAAATTTTTTCAGAAAACTCCCCCTTAAAAAATACAGAGTATTTAAAAAAAATATTTTTAACGGTTTTTCAATATTTGTCTAAAGCTAGAAAAGATATTCAGCTAAAATTTGGTGCACTCAAATATCTAATTTAATGCGTAGTGGCGTAGAATTATGTAATGCGATAAGGTACCTAAAGAATAAAGAGGTACGCCGCTGGATTTTTTGAAAAATCCTTATTTTTCTCCATTTCCCAATTCCCCATTTGGTTTTGAAAAGAAAATAACAATTTGGAATTTTTCGATTAGGCACTCCATTTTTGAGATAATTTGCTTCCTTGCTTTGATTTCCTTTCCATTGCTTCCTTCCATTTCTGCTCATTTTCACTACACACAGCTTCTTCATGACTCATTGATTCTTCAGTAGTTGTGAAAAAACTCATATCATATCTTGAGTCCACTTTGGTGGCTTGATTGTTACGATCCAGTTTTACTGGATAACGAAAAATAATTAAGTTAATAATTTGTATTACGGTCCTGCATTTTCTGGAAATTTCCTTTGCAAGTTTGAACAAGTTTGTGTGAAAGCGTAACAGGCGACAGTGTGTCAGCTTGCTCTGAAATTGATGCCGAATACGTGAGAAAATGCTAAAGCTTTGGTTTCCTAGGATAGCGGTACCGTCAAATAGCGTCCGTAATATGACGGTGGTGACGTCACGTAGCGGTGAAGTCGAAAATATCCCTAAAAGCGGTGAGACAGCACTGCTATCTAGGAAACCATGTACATTTAAATATATGGAAACGCTTTTTGTGACATCATTAGCCGTCATATTACGGCCGCTATTAGACGGTGCCGCTTTCCTAGGAAACCCAAGCTTAAGGGACGCGAGGAGAAATTTGTGTGGAACGTATGATTTGTAAGCGGTAAGAGGGGAGTTAAATCAAAGCGTTGGTTGAGTGAGGTTGAAGGATTATAAAGTAGTGTCACATAACATAAGTTAACCCTGTAATTTGGGGGTTCAACTCGTAATTTCAAAGAGTTATAAACTAACCTAAAACAACTTAAAGATTTGAGAATCTAAGAATAAGTGAGATTTTTGGAGTATTTTGAGTAGCGAATTTAGTGAATACCGCATAATAGGGTTAAGTTTGTGCCTTTAGTTTGAGAAGCCACAAGTGATGTGCTTTAATTTTGAGTTAGTAATATTTGGTTGCATTGCAGAGAGAACAAGTACGTCAGAGAACCCCTAAAAGTCGAGAAAAATATTGAAAAAATTCCCAGAGCCCTGGGAAACCCCTTTACGATTTAATTTAACACCCTCATATGACCAATGCAGTATAGAGGACCGCCTTTAAAAACCGACCTAAAGTACGTAAGAAAACCCAAAAGTCGAGAAAAATATTGAAAAAATTCCCAGAGCCCTAGGAAACCCCCTACGATTAAATTTAACACCCTCATATGACCAATGCAGTATAGAAGATCGCCTTTAAAAAACGACCTAAAGTACGTAAGAGAACCTCCAAAAGTCGACAAAAATATTGAAAAAATTCCCAGAGTACTAGGAAACCCCCTACGATTTCATTTAACCACCCTCATATGAGCAATGCAGTATAGAGGACCGCCTTTAAGAACCGACCTAAAGTGTAAGAGAACCCCCCCAAAAGTCAAGAAAAATATTGAAAAAATTCCCAGAGCCCTAGGAAACCCCCTACGATTTAATTTAACACCCTCATATATGACCAATGCAGTATAGAGGACCTCCTTTAAAAACCGACCTAAAGAATCTAAAATTATATTTTGATCTATTTGCAATTTTCTAAAAAGAATTAAATTAAATAAATAAATTATTACGAAAAGTAATTGTAATAAAAATAATAAATGTATTAAAAAGTGTAATCGTACTTTAAAATCCAGATGTGGACCGCAAATGCGCACTAGACACCTCTCGAATTCGTCTGTCGCCGTCGACCTTCGATCGAATTCGTTGTTTTAAGTCGCTAAAGATATCAGTATAAGTTTAACAGGCGTAGAGTAAAATTGGATGATTTATATTAGTTAATATTTTCGATGAGTTCAAGAGGTGATGTCATACCGAATGTTGATTCTTAAAAAAAATACCCATTGTAAATAATTTCTACATTTTAATATTCGAATTACTTTTTTTTATATTCTCTTAAATAATAAATAATTTCTAAATTTTAATATGCGAATTAATGTTTTTCATATTCAATTAAATAATGTATTGATTCTTAATTAAAAAAATACTCATTGTTAATAATTCTTAAATTTTAATATTGGAATTCGTTCCTTCTCGCTGACCTTCGATGTGGTCCTTACATTTTATCGAATTCGTCATTATACGTTGTAAGCTTGTGATGTGTACAACTAGGAGCTAACAACGTTCAGCTAAAATTTTAATTTTTTTCAATTGCATACAAAAAAGAGCATCGATTGTAAATAATTCTTGAGGTAATATTTCGCAACAATTACAGAATTGCAATAAATTAGATACGTAAGGTGAGTATTTGCAAAGATAAAATTAGTGATAAAGAGCATAAATAGAGATTCAGACCCAGACCTAAGCAAAAGACCAAAGATATAGAAAAAAGTTAAAAAGATTAAAAAAGGATACTTAGAAATTTATACTAAACGCCAGATAAACAGCAGAGATTCAGATCCAGATCTAAGCAAAAGATTATAGAAAGAATAAAAAACGATATTAAACTGTAAAGCAATACAACAATCACAAGACTAGAAAAAATCACAAATTGTTTAAACGATTTAACAAGAAAACCTAAACGTTTATTATAAATGCAGTTAAGATCACAAATTATTTATTAAACCTAAAGGGTTAGTATAAACAAGTTGTAGACGAAGTGACGCCGTAGAATTAAAAAATCCTTAAACAACCACTATCTTATTTTTGTCAACTTAAAACTAAGACATCAAGTTTATTTTATTTGATTTATATTATTATCTATTGTATCTATTAATATGCCTCGTAGAAAAATTATTCGAAACTGCGAAGAAGAAGAAAACTGTATTACACGTAAACGTGAAAGAAAGGCGAAGTATGAACGTCAAGATCGTTCTAGAAAAAAAAACTATGTTGATATTGATGTACAGCCGGCCAAAAAGTTTTTAGCCACCCCCTGACAACATTTAAAAAGCAACCAACATTACACGCCGTTTAATTTACACGGCGTGCAATGTTGGTTGCTTTTTAAATGTTGTCAGGGGGTGGCTAAAAACTTTTTGGCCGGCTGTACTTTCGTTGAGTAATGAGATAAGTCAACATTATATTGGCGCTATGAATGTTGTCTGCACATATTGTGGAGCAAAACAGTTTGCATCAGAAAGAGAGTTGCAAATAGAAGAAATTCCTCTAACGATTGCTGTAATCACGGTGAAGTACGTTTGCAACCTTTACCTACTATATCCGCAATTCTGGAGTCATTATTCAGTGGTTCTCATTCAAAATCGAATAACTTTTTCCAACATATTCGAAGTTAGAATAGCTCATTTTCATTTGCTTCGTTTAATGCTAATCTGGTTAAGTTTGCACGCACAGGTCCATATTGTTTTAAAATACAGGGGCAAATATATTATCAAATTAATACAGCATGTTATCCATCATTGAACGACATTCCAAGCTATGGGCAACTTTTTATTGTTGATGCTCATGAAGCATTAGAATATCGTTTAAGTCATAATTCGCAGTGTGATTCAGAAATTATGAAATTAATCGAGAATTTAATGCGTGAACATAACGTGTTTGCTCAGTCATATCAAATGATGGGCGAAGAATTGGAAAATCAAAGATCACTCAATATGAGTAAGTAATAGAGATGAAGAACCTGAACTACATTTGTTGTTTACGATGAAACCTGGAATGGATCGAAATCGTTACAATTTTCAAAGAGTAAATGAAGTTGCTGCAGTTTTTTCTACAACAGGTGATGGCGATATTCCAGAGTCCTATGTAACAATAATAAGAAATAAAAGTGATAAGTCTTTACAATATGTTAGTACAATGGATGCAAATGTAGAACCATGGATATATCCTTTGTTTTATCCATTTGGCACTCGAGGATGGCATCAGGCAGGCAGGCTTATACCAAATATAGAATTGCAATTCGTGATGAAACCATTGTGTTTCTAATGGGTCGTCGGTTATTGCAACAATGGTTAGTTGATAGCTACGTCAAAATTGAAAAAGATAGATTAAGATTCTGTAGAGACAATCAAAAGAAATTACGTGCGGAATCATATCAAGGGTTAATAGATCATTTAGGAAACAAAGCACAGTCTATTCAGCAAAGTATTGGAAAAATGATAATCTTGCCGTCTACATTTCAAGGATCTCCTAGAAATATGTTACACAATTATCAAGACGCAATGGCAATCGTTCGTAAATACGGTAAACCAGATCTTTTTGATACGATGATTTGTAATCCAAAATGGAGAGAGATATCTGAGAACTTACTCGATGGACAAACCGCTTCTGATAGACCTGATTTGGTAGCTAGAGTATTTAGTATTAAAAAGTACACTCTTGTAGATTTAATTGTAAATAAAAATTTTTTTGGAGCAGTACAGGTATATGTTTATGTTGTCGAATTTCAGAAACGCGGATTACCGCATATTCATATGTTAATAACTTTAAAGCAGTCTGACAAAATAACAACTTCCGATGTTGTTGAATGTATGATTTATCTCGATTTAAATTAAGCGCGCGTAGCGCGCTCACTGCCCTAGTTATAAAAGAAAGGAAAATAATGGTTTATGAAGAATTCCACGTTTCTTAACTTGCCTCCGAGAGTGTAAAACTAGTGAATTTATGATCCTGACGTCACAAATGTAGTGTAGTATACAGTATAAAATTGTACAAAGTTTTAAATAGTTTTAAATTTTTTTAATAGAGCTAAGCTTGTTTTAATTGTTAGGTTTTTCTAAAAGCGGAGTTCTGATTTTTGAAACTTAAAACTTCAAAAATGAACATTGATAAAATTTAGTAAAATTTATTTTAATACGAGTAAAACATTAAACATTCGAACATCAAAATACAATCAATTTTAAAAATTGCAAATAAAGTTAAAAAAAATAAAATGCTGCTTCATATATTAAAGAAGTCAAAGGAAACAAGAAGGAACTGCAGATTTTAATTCTTTCTGTTCTGTGAATAATTTATAACATATTAACGTACATAAACAACAAAATTCTAATAATGCCGTTGTAAGTGAGTTGTTTAAAATAAACTAAATAATTACTTACTGAATTACTAATAAACAAAAATAATTCGTCTGCTTATGTTGCCATAATTCCAATGGAAAAAAACCGTTAAAATTTTTTTTTTAGTTTTCTGAAAAAATTGTCTTTAGGAACGTAACTAGCTTCCGAAAGTCAGGTGGGCACTTGGTAGCCATAAATTTTTTTGGGTGGGCCAAATTCATAGTCAGAGGCCCATAAAACTTTTTACACTATGAAATATTTTGTGTGAACTTCAGGTTACACTGTAAAAATCTGATTTTTTGCTTATTTTTTTCATTTCTCAAGATTTTAGGCGAGTCTGGTTCCACCCTGACCTTCCCGTAGTTAAGTGCCTGATTGTATTCCACATTTTATCTTATTTTGGAACGTAGAACCGCCAGTTTGTGTGCGGGTTTTTAACTTACCAGTTTACGATCATAAATAAAAGATAAAAATAAATATTAAAAACTTATTTTATTTGTAGTTGTAGGTAGGTACAAAACTATTAATTCTTAAAAAAACTTAAAACTAAGTGAACAATTGGGAGCGGGAATTTCCGTTCTATCTAAATAAACTATTAATTCTTAAAAAAAACTTAAAACCAACTTACATTAGTGAACAATTGAGAGCGGGAGGGCCACAACTGCGTAAAACAAGGAAATTAAATTAATTTTTAATTATTTGGCAACAAACAACTTACCAATATGGTGGATATGGATAGTACCCAGGTGGATAAGGAGAGTACCCAGGTGGGTGTGGATAGTACCCAGGTGGATGTTGATAGTACCCATAGGCAGGTGGAGTTGGTGGTGCAGGTGCAGTTGAAGGAAGAGGTGGAGGTGCTCTACAAGAAAAAAGAAAACTTTTAAATTTAAATTTCCTTTTTAATGTATGAAATAACTTACGCCACCTGTTGGTTCCTCCCTTGTCCGCTTCTGTACCACCAACAGAAGCGGCACACTCTACCCCGTCTTCCCCCTCTCCCCTCCACGCTGCGGCCCGCTGCTGTCTTCTTGATAGAGAAGGGCACGAGGGGAAGAGCGGGGAGCTTCCACGTCCCTTGGCGG
The DNA here is from genome assembly GCA_963924605.1 of Malthinus seriepunctatus. Classification (NCBI taxonomy): domain Eukaryota; kingdom Metazoa; phylum Arthropoda; class Insecta; order Coleoptera; family Cantharidae; genus Malthinus; species Malthinus seriepunctatus. The sequence continues at coordinate 50,570,057 of OZ004600.1, forward strand.
TGGAGTGAGAGGTGGTGGTGTGCCATCTGGTGTGCCGCCGTCTGATGTTGCGCCCTCTGGTGTGTCGCCTTCCCGCCGCCCCGGTTGACGCGACGACAGCCTCGGCGAGGGAGGTGTGCCGCCCTCCTGCCGCTCCGGGAGACGCAACGACCGTCTCAGCGGGGGTGGTGTTCCCTCCTCCTCCCGCCGCCCAGGAGAGAGGGAGACCACCGCCTCCTGTCGAGGCTGCCGAGGAGGAGCTTTGTTTCTGTTGTCCAATTTTATGAGAACGTTGTCTCCTATTCGGTATCCATGGTCAGGTATTTTAGCGTTTCTTTTCGTAATTATATTTTCTTTATTTTTATGCATATTTTCTTTTAACGTTTTATACAGATTTTCCAATTTATTTTTGTGTTGTTACATAATCTTCATAAAATGAATTCGTCAGTTGCAGGTCAAATGGGTCTTTAGTTGCAGTATGTCCATAAATAATCGCAAGTGGTGTAAATTTTATTGCAGAATGGATAGTCTTGTTGTATCCGATGATTGTGTATGTCATAAGTTGTTTTGGGGTTTCTTGATTATTATTTGAAGCCTTTAATATTCGATAATTTTCGATCAAAGTAGAAGGAATTCTTTCTATCATTGAATTTGAATTTGGATGTTTAGGTGTTGTTATATGAAATGAAATTTTGTGTAGTTCCAAAAGATTTTTGACGGTTTCGTTTGCAAATTCTGTACCTCCATCCATCGTTATTAATGCTGGCGATCCGTGTTGTGAGATATAGTTTATCAAGTTTTCGGCTACTTCGATTGCATTTTTAGAAGTTAGATGATAGGCTTGGCAAAATTTTGAAAATGAGTCCACTATTGTTAAGAATGTATTTCTCTCTATTTGAAAAGTATCGATGTGTAGATGTTCGAATGGTTTGTTAGGTGTTTCCGTAACTTTTAGAGGTGCTATTATGGGATGCCTTTCGTATTTTGTTTCCTTACAAAGTATACACTGATTTATATAGTTTGTAACGTCTTTTTCTAAATTCTCCCAATAATAATTTCTTTTAATATTCATACAAGTAGCTAGTAATCCACGGTGATTGGTTTTTCCATCGTGTTTTTCTTGAATTATTTGAAGTTGGTCTTCTTTATTCGTTACGTGTAGTACTCTTTTTGTGCATTTGTAAAATTTAGATTTGTCGAAATGAGTTGGACCGATTTCGCATAATAACTTATAAATTTCGTCGTTCGGAAATAGACAATAGTAAATTTTACCTGGACTGCAATATTCCTTTAAAAATTTAAAGATATTATTCCGTAGATTATTGTCACCCAAATTTGTTGTTATTATTGAATTTTTCACTTTTCTCTATTTTTGGTTTGGAAGAATTTCCGTGTACAATTTTTATAATAATCTGATTTATTTTACTGTCTAAAGCGTCGTCGCAAATATGTATGGTTGGTGTTGAATCTGCTTGGGAATGAATGGTTGCCCATTATTTAGTGGTTCATTATTTTCGGTCTGTAATCGATAGATCGAAGGTGTAGGTATCAGAATTGGATTTGTTCTTGTTTCTTATTCTAAATCAACTAGGTCTTCTAATAATTGACTTAATTCGTTATCCGGTTCCACGTGTATAGATCTTGTATCGATTGGATGAATTTTTACTCGAGATAAGGCGTCTGCGTTCGTATTGTTATATCTTTTTTATATTAAAAGATCATATTTAAATTATAAATTATTTATTGAGCGTCTACGTTTAATACTCGTACATGGTCAACTATAACTTTCATGCGCGGTTTGTCCATCTCTCTAATTATATACAGGGTGGGCAAAATTGGATGTTTTCATAGGGGTACTCGGAAACTGTAGAAGTTAGAGAAAAACCAATGGCGCATCCTCGATCTCTTTTTTTGAGAAACTAATGATAGTAAAATCAAAATCGAGCTATCTTCTTTTGTTTTTAAGTTATAGCCCAAAAACCAAATATACCTCATTTTAATTTTTATTGATATCTCTCTTATTTCTCAAAATATTTTAAAACTGTAAAGACTTTCTCAAAACACTTTTTAACGTAGATTCCAGTGGCGTAGTCAAAAAATATTTTTGACTGAAAAAAAAATATTTTTTTGGAAGAAAAACTTATAAAAATCAAAAATTTCAGAGTTTTCTTTGTTGCAAATCGAACCAAAACGTAGTTACCTACAGAAAGTGTTTTTGGATTGTCATTAATCATTTCCTCTTCTTCTACATCTTCAAGATTTTCCAAAAAATTTTCACTATCACTAGAGTCATTAAATATTATTTCCGTCTCAGATTCACTGCTACTAGAAGTATTGGCGGCAATCTGTTTCCGTTTTTTATATATTTTAGGAACTCCAGACACAGATGGTTTGCGTTTATTCTTAAGGTACGTTTATACTAGAGATTTTATTCATTACATTTCTCTCAGATGTCGGAGAGAAACTTTTTGAAGTGTTTATACTATGACATAAATGTAACTGAATTAAGTGCTGATATTTTTGGTTGAGAGAAGATGTCGATATTTAATTACAATTTTGTTTAGACTAGAGATAGAAAAATAAAAATCTTTCCATGATTGAATCATTGTCATGATTCCATTGATTAGATGGAGTCAAATTAGACTGAAAACAGCATAAACTGCGAAGTACCCACGCCTTGAATAAATTTTAAAGCTCAAAGTTTGTAAAAAAAGTGTGCATTTGCCTCATCATTTTTTAAACCACTTCTTGTTAATCCAATTTTCATAATCTTAAAAAGAATCTTTCTTTCATAATTTTTGGTACAAATACTTACACTTCTGATAAAATTAGTAACTACACAACAAGTTTACGAAAAAAATATTTCAAAAAGGCATGATGAAATTCTTATTAACATTTATGTGTCAACAACTAATGAAGCACTTCTATCTCATAAACTTCAAATTTGGCACCTGTGTATACGATATCCTAAAGATTTATAAAAAAGTTGTCAAGTCCTGAAAACCTCCCGGAGGACAAATTGAAGGGGAGCAACACTCCCGTTTTTTAAAGAGAAAATCAGACCTATATCTGTGGATCCTGAAAGTATAATATACAATAACACCAAATTTCAAGTTCTTAGGACGCCTAAAAGTGGTTGTGATTGAAAGTACCATCATCTTAGGAATTAGATGAAAAATAATATTACTGAGAAGAACTAACTCAAAAAAATGTGCATTTGCCTCATCATCTTTTTAACCAATTCTTGTGATTTTGAGTCACAAGCACTATTAAGCATCCTAAGAACTTGAAATTTGATGTCATTATACATTGCATTCTAAGGATCCCTAGAAAGGTTTGAATTTTTCTAAAAAAGTACGGCGGCGTCCCCCCTCCCCCCTTAATCGGCCCCGGAGGATTTGCAGGACGTGAAGACTTTTTTTATAAATGTTGAGGACATGATATGCACTGGTGCCAAATTTTAAGTTTTTGAGATGCCTAGAAGTGCTTCATTAGTTATGGAAACGTAAATGTTAATAAGAATTTCATCACGCCTTTTTGAAATTTTTTTCCCGTAAACTAGTTGTTTAGTTACTAATTATTAATTAATTAATTTACTTAATTCTTCACTTGCTTATTAGCGAGAGCTTAAACTGTTTTAAATCGCAACTCTCGAGAGAATGATAAAAAGTAGACGACTATTCTACTTTTGATATATCTATCCGAGACCTGTTAAAACTAGTCACAGTACCGTTTACACTTACGACATTTTATCTCAAGTAATATATCTCAACTATATCAATCTATATGAATAAAATCTCCGATACCTTCTATAAGCAAGGTTTACACTTATTACATTTTATTCTAGAGAGAAATATAACGAATAAAATCTCTAGTATAAACGTACCTTATGACTTTTCTCTCACATTTAACTTAGTTTGTTTCTTCTGCTTTTCAGTCTCTCTTGCTTTCATTTCCATTAGTTCTTCGGCCCCGATCTTAGTTATTACTACTGCGCCTGACGATACTCGTTTCCGTTTTATATTAACAACAGTTTGCTGAGATTGTTTAACGGTTTGCAACAATAACTCTTCAAAAGTGTATTTTTTAGTTTCAGATTCAATAAGAGGATTATCTTCTCTTACAATTTCCACTTCGATATTGTCTTCATTTACTGCCTGAACATTTTCATTGATTAGCGGAATGTCCTGAACTACGTTTGCATTTATTATTAGCTCATCTTCATTTATTAGCGGAATGTCCTGAACTACATCTGCGTTTATTATTAGCTCATCTTCATTTATTAGCGGAATGTCCTGAACTACGTCTGCGTTTATTATTAGCTCATCTTTGTTTATTGGCTGAATCCTTTCACTTTCTAACTGAACTGCATTTCTGTTTACTTCATCCCATCTCTTCAAAGTAGTTTGATCAAATTGATTTCTCATTACTACATCTTTATTATAAGGATATATTCCAGCTTTTCTGAAGCCATTCTTGATAACGTCCTCGTTTACATTTTGCCAGGTTCTGCCTACAAGCTCAGAGAACATTTTCTTGGGTATTTTTCGACCTATATTATGACGTTGCCATGTTGCTATTTCCACATCCCACATGTTTTTAAATGATTTAAACACAGCAAGATCTAGTGGCTGCAAAAGATGAGTACTATGTGGAGGGAGTTTTAAAATTACGATTTCATTAGCTTTAGCAAATTCAATTAGTTCGCAATTGATATGCGATTTATGTCCATCATAAATGAGTAGAATAGGTCTAAGATCTCCAACAGCCTTTAAAAACGTGTTTTTCAGGAAATTTAAAAATACTTCGCTCACCATCCATCCATTGGTTGTAGCTGCGTATGTAATTTTGGGAAAACAGTCATTTCCTTCTTCAGCAATCCAGGAGTCCCACATGTATTTACCTTTGAAGATTATCAGAGGAGGAGCCTTTCCACCACTAGCATTTGCTGTAGATAACACAGTTATGTTTTCTCTTCCTGAAGTAGAGGTAACCCGAGTGCTTGGCTGACCTCTAGCACCAACAACCCTTGTTTTAGATGGGTCCAATGATAAGCTGGTTTCGTCGAGATTCCAAATTTGGGCCGGTTTGTTGGCGAGTTTTAGTTCAGCAAGTGTTGAATTTAATAACTTAAAGTAATCATAAATCACAAAAGGGTCGCATATTTTCTTTCGAGCGTACTCTACTGCCTGTGGTTTTTTAATGGAAAGATTATGTCTTATTTTAAATAAGCGAAACCATTCGTCACCAGGAACATTATTTTTAAATGGTGTTATTAGTTTATTAGATGTTATATAAGTAGCAACAATTTCCAGTAGTTCTTTTTTAGAAATACCAAAGCCCCATTTTTCCAAACACTTTAAACCCTCAGCAAGCTTATTTTCATGTTCGATGGAAATAGCAAGATCTCTTCCTTGGGTTGTGCTCTTTTTACCCCTTGTTCCTTTGATGTGAGTAAATAGAGTGGCTTTAGGAATATTGTAGACCTGAGATGAGCGATGTAATGTCATATTGTTATTTAGTACTTCGTCCATAGCATTACGCAAATCTTCTTTCGTATAACGAGTACCAGTACCTCGGTTACCCTTTCTTACGTACGTACGAACCATTCTGTAAAACCCATTATTTAAGTAAATAAGTAACTAATTGAACTAAAATATAGGTTTACACTTGCCCCAACAATATGTATAATTTTGTTTACACTTGCCCCTCAACAGGATATTGATGGGGCAAGTGTAACCATTGTTGTTATTTATGGTTATATTTGTTGTTCAAAGTAATCAACACAATAATTTATAATTTGGACAAAACTGATATCCTGGGTAACATAAAATAACATCTTACTTACTTTTTAATGGTAAAAAAGCACTTTTAAAAAATAACCTGTCAACTATTACGTCAACGACAGCATCCACCGGAAATGTGATTTCAAATCGTAACCTCAGAAAGGCTTAAAACGCAAAGTTATGTTTTGTCATGATTCCTAGACAAGCTTCATACGTTTTTGGGCAGGTGGCGTCTCTTTATCTCTTATAGGTTTTATTAAAATCAGTTGGGTTACACTTACCCCCCATTTACACTTACCCAAGTCTACCTTATAATTACTTTGACTTCTTTTATTATAATTTTCCAAAATTGATTTAACATTTTTAATAACTTGTGGTTTTAACAAATTCGAATGTATCGGTAATTTAGTTTTTGTTCTACGACTTAACAGTAATTGTGCAGGAGAAAAATTTGTTCCTAATATTGGTGTGTTTCTATATTCTAATAAATTTAACATTAAATCTCCTTCTTCCGATTTCTTTAGCAAATTCTTACATATGCCTACCGCTCTTTCTGCTAACCCATTGCTTTGATGGTAATACGGACTACAAGTAATTATTTGAAATTGCCATTGCTTAGAAAAATTTTTAAATTCCAATGATAAAAAAGGATTATTATCCGCCATCAAAACTTTGGGTATTCCATGAACAGAAAACACAAGTTTTAAATTATCGATTATACAAGAAGAACCCTTGTTTTCTAATTTCAACATTTCTATCCATTTAGAATAATAATCAACAATCACCAGACAATATTTATTAGCATATTCTAAAATATCACATGCTACTTTTTCAAACGGTAGTTCAGGAATTTCTTGTACTATCATAGGTTCTCTAACATTTTTGCTTTTTCTATTTTCTACCATTTACAAAAAAATGAAATTTTTGACAAGCAAAGAGTATGGCTAAAAATTATTTTTCTATTTGTGCCCATCTAGTCTCATTGTCTGTTAATGCTTTTGAAGCAAAACTTACAGGCTTATTACTTTGTAAAAGAACGCTACCGATACCATCTTTGCTGCTATCTGTTTGAATGACTATTTCTTTATTTATATCAAAATTTTGTAATTTTGTTGACTTAACTATGATATCTTTTAATTTATTTACACAATTAGTATGATTCTGTGTCCATTCAAACATTACATTTTTATTTAAAAGCCTTCTTAAAGGAGTCAATAAATCCGTTAAATTTGGTATGAAATTTCTCAAATAATTAACTACTCCTAAAAATCTTTGTAAATCTTTTTTATTTTTGGGCATTTCGTACTTTTTAATGGCTCCTACTCTATCTGGGTCTATTTCTATTGTATTGTTGCCTAATACATGCCCTAAATATTTAATTGAGTTTTTTAAGTATTTAAATTTATTTACGTTAAATTTAATATTATTGTCACGTGTCCTATCTAACACTTTTTTTAAAACCTCATGTTCCTCTTTTGTTTCCGCAAATATTAATAAGTCGTCTATATAAATATGTACACCTTTAATATTTCCAAAAATTTCATAATTATATTTTTGGAAAACTTCCGCTGACACTTTAATTCCAAAAGGCAATCTGTTAAAATTATAACATCCAAAAATTGTTGAGAAAACTGTTAAATTTTTACTTTCTTCCGCCAACTTAATTTGCCAAAATCCGTCTATGAAATCTAAAGAACTGTAAAATTTAGCTTTATTCATTTTAATTCTTAATTCTTCCAAAGTAGGAATCAAAAAATATTCATCTTTTATATTTTTGTTTAGATCTTGTGGATCTAAACAAAGTCTAATTGTTTTATTCAGTTTTTCAACTATTACTAACCTACTAGCCCATGTTACAGGTTTATTATATTTTGTGATTATATTTAATTTACACAATCTATTTAATTCATTTTTTAATTTATCCCGTAACATTATTGGTACTCGATAAAGTGCCTTAACTGAAGGTTCGGCATTTTCTTTTAACTCTAATTTATATAATTTTGGAAAACATCCTATCCCCTTAAAAACATCAGAATAATTTTTTACTATAATTGCTTTCTCATTATCATTTCCATTACCATTCCTTAAAATATTTTTTAAAACACTTTTTTAATTAATTTCTTTCTTCTTTTTTACTTCCATTACTTCTGTTGATCCCTGTATTTTTTTCGAGTTAATTCAGCAATTCTCATCATTTCAAATTGCATCTTTTAAATTGATAGTACCCATTTTAATTATTTTATTTTTTGTATGAATGTCATTGCAGTCCAGAACTATTTTGTCTCTTAATATTTCTTCAAAATTGATAAATTCACAATCCTTTATTAATGTACGAATGTCCGTTAAGAACGAATCAAACGTTTCACCTTCACCTTGCTTGCGATTGTAATAAATAAATCGTGCATGTAAAATATTTTTGTTCGGATTGCAGTTGTAACGATGCATTTTTCTACACCTGTCAGAGTGTTACGAATCCGTAAGATTCTGCTTCTGACACGTGAAAAATTAACATCGTTTGCGCACCCGAGCATTTTTTTTATTAAAAATGACTCGTAAGTAATCCATCAGCAACCATCTGGTTTCCGTTTTTGTACCATCTGCGATAATGGTATAAATTTTTATCCGGCGTTGGCACTTCAACGTACTGCAAATGTACTCGAGGTCGCCTGTTAATTTCATTGTCCCCGATAAATTGGAATTATTTATTTAATTTTAAAATTATTTATTTAATTTTAATTTATTTTGGTCCTTCAGGTATCCCAAATATATTTTTTCATCATTTTAATTTTATTTTCAACGTCCTTAATATTATCATTCATTTTTTCTAATTTTGAAATCATTTAAAATATTTAATTATTTTAAATGTTTTTTAAAATTATTTAAATTAACGTAACCCCTCGAAATTTATACCATTCGATGTATATTTTAAGCCCGCATCTATCACCACCTATATAATCGCATAAAACGCATTTATGTAGTAGCTGAGTGATTATCGTAGAGATATAAGTACGAAACATACGAAGTCGCATGTACATTCCCACTTCGTAGATAAATCGAATAAGCGAGTTCTATTGGTGCTAGGAGCTTGGTGGTGGAGAATTAATAAATATTCGACATTCGTGGATTTTGAGGGGAGTCCGTGACCAACCGTGAGCATCCACTGTGCTCGTATTTATTGTGTTCAGCGAGATCGTCTTATGCTGTGGGTAGTTGATGGTCTGGCGCCCCTGCACCAGCGGCTGAGATAAGCTGCAGCTGTAGGGTATAAGCTGATCGCGGCTACCGCAGTACATTCCCGTTGCGAAGGACTAGATCACAGTCTCGACCTTTTGGCCGACTGTCGATCATTTAAGTGGGCTTGATTACAGTCTTGGGTTTGTTGGACCGACTGTCGATCTGGAGGCACGCTGGTTAGCTGTAAAGTCGACCACGCGTCCCCAATTACGTCCGAGGAGCGAGCTATTTCCGCAAATCCAAGTGGTGTCCATGAACGACCGGCATCCAAAGGAAGTTTTTTACTACGTATTTTATACGTAGTAAAAGTTATAGTATCATGATAAGTTTACCTACGTTGAAAAATAGTACCTATAATCAAAGACTATACAGTGTAAGACTGGCAAAGCTTATGGGCCGAATGTGACCAAAAATCCCTGCTAAAGAAGATGTCGCTAGTCACCGGGGCATTTTCGAGGGATTTTAAGTGATTTTGACCTTTAAAAGCCTTTCACATTTTTTAATATAGGTTTGGGTAGTCTCTTCTATATGGTCTTTGCTATAATTCATCTGTAATTTGTTGACATCGGTTGTATGAGAAAAATTTTTAGATTTTGTTTCTGTTGTGTATTGTTCACACTTTTTAAAACTTGCCTTGTAGATTGTTAAAGTTTAAAGGGTCAATTTTTTTTGTTTTTTTTTGTTATGCACCGGTAGGTATTAGACTTCGTAAAATTGCAAGAATAAAAAAAGTCGTAAGTATTTTTGAAATACAGCGCTTACTAAACATTCTTAGAATTTATTGGGAAACACAAAGTCAATAGACATAATAATTTTCAAATAAACGTCCATTTCCCTCCATTTACGTTAGAGCAACAAAATATTTAAATATTTTTTAGTGTCAAAAAAATAAAAACAATCTGATACGAAAATTATAAAATTAATAGTTGTAAAATTATACTAACAACAAAAAATTTCCGCTTCCAAATCTCAAAAACCACAACAATTCAAAAGTTCTAATTTTTATTTGCAATATTTTCATGATAGCGTATTATTTTCTGATTATATTAATTTTAATCACCGTAAAACAATAATTTTTATATTAAGATGTATTTATGATAAATCAGCAAAAGCATTTAACATTTTTCACTGTAACATAAATATAAACATATTGTAAAAGACAATCTACCACATCCTTTATCAAGGGCGACGGTCAGTCGGCATATGATTGTCAAAGAAAAACTCATATTCGTGTTTCGGACCTTATTATTTATCAAAATCAAAAAATCAAAAAAGATTTGTAATTAACACATTCGCCCTTACACGCGCTGTACAGCAGATTTTTGATTTCATTTTTAATAACCGAATAAAAATAAAAATTTTTGTAATTAACCAAAAAATAAAAAAATTAAACGCTTGGCGACATTCTAAATAATGTTTTACATATATTGCTTTTTGAAAATTAAAATTATTTTGCTTGGTTTGTCTAAAAATTCAGGAATACTTTCCGCGCGTTTCTGCGCGTTTCTTTCATCTATTATCTCAGAATCTCACTAGCAACTCATCCCAATTCGCCTTAAGGAGCATATCCTAAAATTATTTTTATCTCTGCAGAGTGTTGTATTACTGCTCGGCGAGAATATTTTTGATTTTTTTAAATGCAACACCCTTTATATCTATATTTCGACTTGGTGTTAAGTCGCCTACATACCCATATTAAAATTTTTTAATTTCTTTGTGGTGTTGCCAAGTTATTAATGTTTTTCTCTAAAAAATGCCCGCGACACGCGATGCTTTATAAAATCGTACTAAAGCCATTTTTCAAGGAATAATAACAAAAATCTTTTCCTATGCAGCTATGATTATCCTCTATGCTATAAAATAGAAAAAGTTCGATTAAACTGTACAGAGTGTGCATTAAAACGGTCCAAAGTTACTAATTTTGAAACGACCATAACTCGTTATTTTCAAATGGAACACCCTGTATATTTTTACATATTTGGATTCTTGGTAAAATTTAGATACTAAATATGCAAAAATATACAAGGTATTCCAATGTAATTTTTATAATTTAAAAAATAGAACACTCAGGTTGGGTTGCAGAAAACTTTTAACGGCTTGTTACAGTTAATTATAGTTTTGAATGTGACGTTTCAGGTGTCAAAATGTAGTGGCTAGAGTCACATTCAAAACTCTCATCAATTGTAACAAGCCGTTAAAAGCTTTCTGCAACCCAAGGTCAGTTCTTCTTACGTTTTAATTGATTATAAATGAGTCCTTTGCGTTTGTATTTTTTGCGTAAATGATAGAACTTATCTGCTAATTTACCTCTTTGTTTTTTTCCATTTAGGTAAGTACTCTATAAAGTATAAAACTTTTTTACATCTATCTGCAATATTTCTATTATACTAAAGCTAGTTTTATACGGTCAAAGAAATTGTTGAATTTTTCGACCTTGAATTTATTTGACGTGTGTAATACACAAAATTGTAAAGAAATTCACAACAATAAATTCATAAAGAAATTGTAAAATCAGAACTGGTTCTAATTTTTCAACAATTTTTTAGGGAATCCCGGTTACACTGGTTTAAGAGTTAGTATCAGTTGTAAATAAAAATTTAATTTGCAGGTAAATCAAAGTTAGAAAATTCGTCAATTTCTTCATGAATTTCTTCGTGAATAAATTGATGAATTTCTTTGACCGTATAAAGCTAGCTTTATATTATTAAAGTTTTGAAGAAAAATAAAGGGAATAATTATTATTAAAACACGTTCTTTAACTTCGAAGTCGATTCGCGTTTAAAACTTAAAAAATGAACTGTTGGTATTCTACAGGGCAACGATCAAGTTTCAATGCTACGCAAGGCGCGAAATAAAAATGACGCGTGACACTAACCTCAGTTTTCGTTGGGAACATTTTTTTTTATTTCCGCAAATGCGTGCTTATAATTTTCTTCACTCAACTTAAAATTTTTAGATATCCAATAATCTGCAATAGTAGTAGCAATGAAGTTTCTATCTTCCATGGAAATACTCCCGCCCTTTTTTAGGATAGCTCGACCATTTATGGATGTGTTTAGCAATTCCAATAAATCCTGGAAAATATCTCTTAATTATATTCAATTACATTGTAACAAATAATTACTTACGATTTCTTTGCTGCATGATGTACTTGTATTTGGAATCAAATTTATTGAACCGGTATTTAATGCAGGCGGTGCGTTTAAAAAAGTAACCGGAAGCGAATTAATCCACTCAGTTATATTTGACGAGTTTTGTGTCTCTACTGTTCCTGCTGTTGCAGTAGAAGCTAGTGGTGTAATTACGCCCTAGATAAAGTATGAAAAACACCGTTTATAAAAGTACAGTCGGGAATTTTCGTTATTCTTACGTTATCTCGTCTCGGTAAGTTCTTGTAAAACCTCAATGTCAATACCTTTTTCTGTAACAAACCATAGTAAATTATAATAATTTTTATATTTATGATGTACCACTTATTACTAAAAATAGTAAAAAATATAAGTCATATACCTTGGAAATCTGATACTAGTTCAGATAAACTCCATTCGCGGAGCAATTGTTCCACGATTTCTGGCTGTTCTTGATTCATTTTGTTTTTTTTTATTCACAGCACTGAACACAAAACTTTAAACTTTTAACTTGAAAGTTAAATAAATGAGTACATGAAAAAAATATCCTTTGTTGCTGATAATCACTTGTGCAAAAGTTATAGGAACATATAATTTAAAGGATTTTATAAAAAATTAATAAAGACAAAACGTTTATCTCTTTAAATTAAAATACTTAACAACACTTACAATATATAAAAGTAAATTGTGGCTAAGGAGCGTAAAATGCATAAAAAAGCTGCGTCTGCATTACGAGATTCCCGGAATATTATCTTGTTTATACCTACTCGCTAAAAGCACGTAATAGGTGCATTCGTACATATTGACTAAATCAAATAGGAAAATTTGCTAAAAATTATGTCATTGACTAAATACTAAAAAACATGCAAATGTAACTACTGCAAGTGGTAAAATCTTCTAAATAATTTAAATAAAAAACATACATTTGTATTGTACATTTAAATAATTCTTAAGCTGAATTAAATATCATTTTTATGTGGCAGATATTATATACAAGTATGTATGATTCAAATCTTTTTTTATCTAAACTATCCAATTTATTTGCTAGAAAAATCAACAATTTCCAATTCTATGGATCACGACTGTACAATATCCGAGTTAAAGAGGAATTTAGATGTTTCAGCTATTTTTTAATCAACTAATTTCAATTAGATGATGTTTCCACTTTTTTATTTTCTGTGTATTCTTCGTAATTTTGGAAACCTTGTTCTTCGTTTAAAATTGATTCCTGACAATACAATTTTTTGTTATAGAATTTCTAGGTTGAATAATCTTTGACTAGGCATTGGTTTATTAAAATTGTTTGATGGTTGAAATGATTGGAAAGTTTTTCTTGTGTTTACCGAAGAAGTGTCCATTGGTGTTGGCTTCGGTTGTGGACGATTTTGAGGTCTAAATACATTTTGTCTCGTCATTTGACTTGTACCAGGAAATAGTTATTTGTGTTATAAGGAGACAAAGTGACGGTTTGTGTGACAAGACTGTGTTTGGCTGAAGAGCGAGCGTAGCGAGCGAGTCTCGCAATACAGGCGAGTCACACAAAACTACTTTGACTCCGTATAAAACATTAAATTTTTTCTGTAAACGTAAAGCGTAAAACTGAAAATTTTGATTTTTGAAAGAGCACCATCTCTTGTCAATTACTTGTAGTTCAATTGTCAAATATTTTTTAAAATTAACTTAAATTTGTAAAAAAGGCTAATTATTAAACACAACGAACTAATTATAAAGGAAAATTTAAAAAACATTAAATTTTTTACATTACAAATGCTTAAAAAACATTTTTTACGTTAAAAAATAAAAATTATGTGCGGTTAAGATTTTACTTTTCCTGTCTAGACAGAGAAAAGTACTTTTCTGACAATTTTTCCTGCCTCGGCGGGAAAGTTAAACTTCACCGTTACCTATTGAGTGACACAAAGGCGACTTTTTCTGACGTTTGAAGAAAAAATATTTTGCCTTTGAAATTGTTGTTGTGGTGGTTTATAAAATTGTTGTGGTGGTCTATAAAATTGTTGTTGTTGAGGTCTTGAAGACTGTGATTAAAAATGGTTATTAACAAAATCAGGTTGCTGATAATTTTGGTTTGGTCTAACTAATCGTAGTTCATTAGGTTTTTGTTGAACGTTACTAAATTTTTTGACTTGAACGCTCTCGTTTTTTCTGCATTATAAAACATTTTCTTCCTCTATAATGAACGGGATTGCATCTTCCAAGGTTTTGGGTCTCATGCCTCAAATAAAACTACCCATCGGCTCTTTCAGACCGCTGAGAAATGCTTTTAATGCTAATTCGTCGTATTGAACTTTTTTAATGACTTTGATAGTTTCGTCGGATTCGTTAATTTGAATATTTGAATATAATAAACTACGTGTTTGTTGACATCTCTCTAAAAATTCCTGTGTCGTTTCGGAATGCTGCTTCAGCAACATTAGATCTCGTAGTAAGGAACTCTCTGATCTTTGGTCAGCAAAACATCTTTGTAGGATCAGTTTCAATTCATCCCACGTATTTATTTCTCTACCGCTTGTTACTAATAATGCTTAGTTTTTCAATTTAGATCTTAGTCCAGACAGTACTAATTTTAAAGGAAACTAATCTGAGGGTTGTTGCGGGAAAAATTGTTTGATAATTACTTCTGCAGATCTAACATACTCTGAAAGTTGGTGCGGAGTGCCTTCAAATTCGGGCACGGTTTTTAAATATTCCATGTGGAAAGTATGAGTTGTTTGAGTCGTCATCTCCGTTTCTTCGTTTACCAATGTTAGATGATCGAGTAAATTTGACAATTCGTTGTCAGACATGCAAAGCAAACAATTCGTAAGTTGTAGTTTTATTAAAATTTTTTTTTTAAATTTATTTATTTAGTTTAAAAATGAATTCAAGGTGTTTAGTTTGTTTAAAGGTTCCATAAACAATGTATGTAACTAATAATTAGACTAAAAGGTCATTGCGTACTCCGACCTACCTTAGTGTAACTATTAATTTCCAAACAATGAAGGCTAATACTAATTTGATTTAAAATTATTTAATTTTCTTTATAATTTCCACTTTTTATTTAAATCAATCTTATTTACTAAGTTTTGTTTAATTCTGTAAATAATTTTTGTTAGCGGCTTATGAAAAACGCTGTTTTCATTTTGTTTTCTTAAAACCTAACCAGTTATTTCGGCGATGCTTGTCCTCTGGAGCTGGGTTGTTTGAAAGTTGGGCGATGCTTGTCCTTCCCTTCCAAACGATTTGAACTCGAGCGATTTTTATCTCTCCTCCAAACCTGTTGACGATGTCGAACCTCTTGGCGATGCTTGTCCAAAATGTTGACTGATGTTCGATACTCAAATTAATTGTTGATACAAAAAGATTTGGCGATTTTTGTCCTCTTCTTTTGAGTATTCTGCCGACTGCGTCAAATATATTTAACGAATTTGTAACTTTAAAAAATATGTCTTTATTAAAAATAAAGTCGGAGTTACAATTGTTACTACAATTAGAATATAATAATAACTGAACTACAGCTGAATTATAACTGAAAAATAAAAGGTTAAACACTTGACTTTATAGATTTTATATAATCTCATTTGTTACCTTATTAGGTAGTGCGTTATGAGTTAGTATCGTAATTAACAAAAACAAAATAATGTGAGTTTGCTTAAAGTGCAAATTTCACGAGAAAATAATTTGTACGTGCTTTTTACATCGTTTACATTATTTGTGAAAATAATAGAAAAGCACTTCACACAGTTTACAATTTCTAAATAAAATTATAATAAAATTTGGATATCATAAATCACGGAAACACGCTGTGGATAAAAGGAATATTCAAATAGATAATGACTGCAAGTTACTTACATCAGTTTTAGAATTAGGTGGTTTGTCTTTGTCAGTAGAGGAAGTATCAGCAGTTAGGTTGTGTCAAATGAAGGTGTAGGTGTACTTATTTTATTATTTAAAATGTCTGCTGTAAAAAACCTCCCTCAGGAGGCCTGGCTAGGCACGGGTTTAGCGCACCCGAGGGTCCCCAGCACGAGGAGTAACACCTCGTTAAAAAACCCTGGTTCACCTGGCCCGGGTGATAGGACCTTGTGAGGGTCCCTATGTGTGGGGTGACACACAGCTCAATCTTAAGGTGTCATGCGAACCGTGCCGAAGGGATGCATGGCACCGAGATAAGGGTGTCGCAAACGGTGTCTGTGGGGTACCAGGCGACACCCCACAGTATTGCAGCCTTACCTGGTCGTGCGGGGCTCCGAGCAGGCGGACGTTTATTTCCCTAGCTTCGTATGGGAATAGTATGAATGATAAAGATAAACCAAAACAAACCAAAGATGCGAAGGAGAGGGAGAAGGATAAAAAGGATGAGAAGGCAAGAAAAGCTAAGCAGCTTGAGGAGGAGAAACAGAAGGAGAAATTAAAACTCCAAGAGAAACAAGCCGAAGAGGCAAACAGAAAGAGAGAGAAAAAGAAGGAGGATGAGAAGGCAAAGGAATTGGAAATGATAAGGGCAGCAGAAGAAGAAATACTTCTAGCGCATTCTAGAAGGAAAAGTGTAGTGAAATCACCAATAGGAAGTGCATTTTCAAGCTTAAACAGCAGTAGAGAAAACCTAAGAGGAACAGATAATATAGATGATAACAAGGCAGAGAGCACTGAATATGATGATGATGATGATGAGGAGGTAAAAAGGGAAGAGGATCCTCTAGATAATATGAAGGATATACTATACGAAATAAGAAAACAATTAAAGGTTATAGCAACAAAATCAAAGTCAATCAGTAAGGCCTCTATGATAAACCTCGAAAAGAGCATAGAAAAAATGAACCAAAATATAAATGCAGAAGCAAAGATAAAAGCTGAAATGAAAGGTCGAATACAAGGCCGAGAGGATATTCTACAAGCTCTGACTAAGAAAAGTGAAAACGAGAGCAAAACGTACTCTGAGGCTGCAAAAACAAACAAAAACAGACAGACGAAACCACTGCCAGTCAAACTATGGATTAAGCAGGATGGTACGGAAGGAGAGGATATTATAAAAACGGTCAAAGAGACCATTAACCCTAAACAAATAGGGATAAACGTACAGAAAATAAACAAAATTAGAAATGGAATAATCCTTCAAGTAGAAAGGAAAGAGGACGTAGAAAAATTAATAAACAACAAGGATCTAAAATATAAAGGTATGAAAATAGAGAGAGAAATCAAAAAGAAACCTATAATCATGATCTACGATATAGAAACTACAGGAAATGAAAACGAGATCATAAATGAAATTTACGATAGGAATATAAAGGGAGGAACTATGGCAAAAGAGAGATTTGTAAATAACTTCAAGGTGTTGCATAAGGTACCAAACAGGAAGGAAAAGGATAAGGATAGAAATACCAATAAACAACATTGGGTAATAGAATGTGAAGGAGAGATAAGAACACTCCTTCAACAAAGAGGAAAGTTATATGTAGGATGGGAAAGCTGCAAATGGAAAGACTACATGAACATCACAAGGTGTTATAAATGTCAGAAATTCGGCCACGTTGCCAAATTTTGTGACGGAAAGGAAATGTGTGGCAAATGCGGGGAAGAGCACCCCACTAAAGAGTGCAAAGCAAGCAGGAAGGATATAAAATGTATAAATTGCTCAAAGGAAGGTAAGCCGTCAAATCATGAAGCAAACTGGAGAGGGTGTCAGGCATATGAAAGGGCAAAGAGATAATATCTCTCAAGCATTGATTATGCTCTATAGAATAGTCCAAAATCACACAGGCCGAGGCCGAATAGCACAGGATGATATAATTAGGAAAAGTACAGAAAATGGCACACAAATTCTACTCCTACAAGAGCCATATGTAATAAATAATAAAGTCAAAACGAGCTTTGGGAGAGCCATACATTGTGGAAACGCAACACCAAAAAGCGCAATAATTATATTAGACAAAAACTTAAGCGTCCTAGTACATGGCAATGAAACAGATAAAGAGATGACAAGCATAACTGTCAGAGTGGGACAAGATAAATCAACTGAATTACATGTCATAAGTCTATATTGCACACCAAGTGAGGACATAGGTCCAAAACTGTCGAAACTCGACACAATAATTAAGTCAAGAAAAGGCAAAAGGCTAATATGCGGTGCAGACGTTAATGCCAAATCTACCCTGTGGGGATCTGCGGAAACAAACACAAAGGGGGAAATAGTGGAAGATGTAATAATCACAAATAATATTAGAGTAATATATAAACCAGGTCAACCTACCACGTTTGAGGATACACGTGGTAGAGGCACAAACATTGACGTTACTTTAGTAACAAAAGATCTTTACAGATTTGTTACGGACTGGTATATAGAGGAAGAAACGTTAAGCGATCATAGACCTATAATTACGAAAATACAGATTAGCACAAAAAATAACAGCAATGCAAACGCAGATATAAATGGGGTAAGACCAGGAACATATCTGTTACAAAAGGCAAATTGGAACCTTCTTAGAAACTTAGTACAGGACAGCATAGAAAATTTAGATAAAAACGAGATTGAAAATATCAATGAGCAAGTAGATAGATTAGAAAAAATAATCCAAAAAGCAAGTAACAAAGCAATATCTCAAGCAAAGAAAGGGGATAAAATAGTAAAATGATGGACAGAAAGTCTAACCACAAAAAGGCTAGTAATGAGGCGATGTAAGCAGAGGTGGAGAAGAAGTGGACAGGAGGTAGATAGAGCACAATTTGTCTCAGCTAGAACAACATACATAAATGAGATAAGAAAGGAAAAGCTTAAAAGTTGGGAAAAGCTTGTAAATGAAGATAATGAGAAGGAGGATATACAGGTTGAATAGTTCGAGTTAGCACATAGGAATTATAATAAGTGGAAACAAGTACGAAATATTTTTAAATGATTACAAGAGAGGAAGAGTTAGAAGGAAGGCGTCAATTTTTAATTTCAAATTTGAATTAAACGTCTGCAATTTTTGATAAGTGATAAGGATTTACTTTTACAATTTATTTAAATTTTATTATTGGTGTTTCAAAGCGAAGATTTTAAAAATGGTTCTTGATTTAAACGAAAATATTTAGATAATAAATTAAATGCACGCCTATTTTCTATCTAAAAATAACTCTTTCTCTCTCGTAATCACTTAAAAATATATCTTATCTATTCCCACACATTATATTCCTATATGCTAACTCAAACTATTCAATCTGTATGGGGCAAAGTATATAAAATAATAAGAAACAAAAGTAAAAAAGAAACGGTTCTAACAACTATTAAAAAAGAGAATGGGGAATACACAGAAAATATAGACAGTAATAACAGTAAACTACATCTTAAATACAATATTACCCGACGATACAGAAAATAATGATAGTGACTATCACAAACAAATTCGATATACAGTGAAAGGTAGGAGCACAGGATTAAATGAGAGTAACATAACAACGACAGAACTGCAGAAGGCCGTAAAGGCATTAAAAAACAAAAAGGCTCCTGGAATTGACGGAATTAAACCAGAGATAATAAAGGCTATATACAATCAGATTGAAACTGAATTACTGAAAATCCTAAATAATATGCTGAAAACGGGAGAATTCCCAAAAATCTGGAAAAAGGGCGTAGTAAAAATCTTCACTAAAGGCGATGACAAGCAAGCCTGCGATATTAAAAGCTATAGGCCAGTTACCTTACTACCTGTTATGGGAAAGGTTGGAGAGAGAGTAATATCCTATAGATTAATAGACTTCCTACAAAGTAAAGGAAAGATAAGCAAAAGACAATACGGTTTCGTAGCCGGTAGAAGTACGATCGACGCATTAACAACAATGATATACGATGTTGAAAACACGGAGGAGCAATATGTGATTGGCATATTCATTGACATCTCAGGTGCGTTTGATAACGCCTGGTGGCCGGACATACTGGCAAAACTCAAATCATGGCAATGTCCAAAAAACCTATATAATTTAATAAAGAGCTATTTATGCGATAGATCTACCATTCTTGAAATGTCTGGCTATAAAGCAGAGAAAGCATTAACAAAGGGCTGTCCCCAGGGATCGGTCTTAGGACCGATCCTTTGGAATATTATATTTGAGGGATTTTTAAACTTAGATTTCGAAAATGGAACAACGGCCATAGGCTATGCGGATGACGGTCTAATAATGATCAAAGGTAAAAGCAGAAATCAGCTAGAAAGCAGAGGGAATTTGGCAATCGAAAAAGTGGTAAAATGGGCTGAAAGTGCAAAACTTCAGCTCTCAGAATCTAAGACAATGGCAATGATGCTAAAAGGCCATTTCAATGCAGGCAGACCTCCACGGATTAAAATAGCTCAAAGAAATATTAAAATGTCTAAAAGTGTGAAATACCTAGGAGTTTATGTAGGGGAAAGGCTGGACTTTAGCCAACACTGCGAAATAACAGCAGAGAGAGCTTTAAATGCATACAGACCGCTAATACAATTAGCGAGAGCAAATAGAGGACTGGGCCCACAATACATGAAAAAGTTATATAAAGGATTGGCTGAGCCCATGCTCCTTTATGGAGCAGAAGTGTGGGGTGAAAGGATTACAAATAAAAAGGCTATAAGAAAGATAATGTCGAAACAAAGAAAATAGCTCATGGGGATGGTGGGAGCATATAACACCAGTAGGTATTGGGACGATTTAGACGGGGTTAAGGTAGGAATCTACTTTACCGACATGGTTTGAAACTTTGCTAAGTTACAGGTTTCTGTTACCGACATGGTTTGAAACTTGGCTAGTAGTTGTGGCCGCCGCCGTCAGATGGCGCCACGGGTGTGAAACTTTGCTAAGGCAGTTTTCTGTACCGGCATTTGGGTGAGTGACTTTGCTAATTTGACAGCTGCCATTTTGGTGAGTGACTTTGCTAATTTGACAGCGGCTACTTTTGACAGATGGCGCCACTAGTGCCCAATTGACGTTGTTTGTGGGCGGCCATCTGGGATTGTGGTCATTAAAAATGAAAACGACATTTCCGTAATGAACTCTTAGCGTATGCTAATTAGCCGTCTCTCTCGCACAAAGACATTTCCTTAATGAACACACAGCATATGCTAATTAGCCGTCTCTCTCGCACAAAGACATTTACTTAATGATTGCATAGCCGTGTCTCTCTCTCTCGCACGAGAGGTAGTAAATGAGAAAGGAAGAGAACGTCGTGGATTTAACAAGTTTGTTGTGGTCGATGTTTGGTGGTCGAAGTGGCCAACGAGACAGGTGGTGGTGGTGGTGGGTTCGTCAACAAGTCTCCCGCACTTGAGAACGTCTCAAAAAGCACGTTACCACGATCTCTTATCAACAGTGATAAAGAACTTACGCTAATAAAAATCAAATGTGAAGAAGATAAAGAAATGCGTGGGAACGGGCTACAGGTGAAGCTATCGTCCTAGCTCAGGTAAAAATTAATTAACCCGTAGCAATCACACACGGGCCCATTTAACGCGTTATGTTTTCGATGTTTGGTGGTCGAAGTGGCCATCGAGACAGGTGTTTGGTTTCGTCAACAAGTCTACCTACTCACGATATCTTAGCATCAGTGACAAACAATTTATGCGTAATAAAAATCAAATGCGAAGAAGAAGATAAAGAAATGCGTGAGAACGGGGGCTGCAGGTGTATTTTAGCAGGTTTCAACACGCTCACGAAAAAATTCCCACGATCATCATCTTAAACTTAAGGGATATGAGCAGGTGTTCAAAACGAATTCTAATTAGCCAATGAGAATCACACTAGGAGGGAGGAATAAAAGGCAGGTGTTGACCGATTTTATATCATTTCGCTACGAAAAAAGGTTGTAGTTATCGAATCTAATCTCAGTGCAACAATTTCTTTGTGAAAATTTAGGGTAAGAGATTTGAATATTGTGTTTGCAAAAAGGTGTTATGCTCTAATGGAGTTTTCGTCTACATAGATATTCGAGTAATCAGCATCAAACAGGCTTGTCGATCATAAACGTTTCAATCATCATCATCATTGTCGTCGTGTGTTTAAGAAGTTGAGAGTCAAACATTGCCACTTTTAATCTTGGGTAAGTTTTACATTCAATTTATGTTAAAGTACAAAGGGACTAATGGCAATATTTTTGTTGTATGAAATATAGACACACATCAGCTTTGTATACCGACCAAGTTGAGAGAGCGAGATCACCCCTATCAACATGTCGAATTTTACCATTATCAAGCAGAGTCAAAAGTTTGTAAAGAGATTTCATTTACGCGGGAGAACGTTGGAATTCAAAATTGACCCGGTGCCCCAGAATGAAGACTCTATCTCCTGGATTCGTAAGGCTGTCGGCGATATTGTACAATATATAACCGCGGATGTAGAACCAACCGATCAAATCGGCTTTACATTTGCGTGTAACAACTTTAACAAAGGTCATGGGTGGATGCGATTTACTCAGGCTAGCAACATTTCCGTGGATGATGTCTGGACAGTTTTGAATGGTATATTTCAATCCAATGCGTCGGGCTCAATTACGGATACGTTTTGTTTGGGCGTGACGATCGTGCAGACGCCGGTGGGGTCCGGAAAAAGAGCAAACAACTACAACACCTTTACAGAAGAGAGTGCAAAACGCAAGGGCGTTGTTACTATCGAAAATAAAGACAATTTGTACTCTACCTCGAGCACTTGTTGTCGCTATGGCCAAGCAGACAAACGATCCCGAGTACATCAAAATTCGAAGAAACATTGGAAAAATACAAACACGCAGGGCCAACGAATTACTCGCAGAGTCGAGAATAATAATACCGGCAGAAGGTGCAGGGCTTCCTCAATTACAACAATTCCAACGTCATCTCGAGGCTCGATACAAGATTTGCGTGTACCAATACGGGAGCAGGGGTAGAGATGTGATTTACGAGGGCACCGGAACCGTCGACAACAAGATCACGTTGAATCTTCTCTTTCACAAAGGTCACTACAATGTAATTACGTCATTAACCGCGGCGTTTTGTTGCGGTTATTATTGCGAACGGTGTCACGCGTCGTACAATGCCAAAAACGATCACAGATGCGGAGGCAGTTGTTTTGCATGCCAGAAAAGCCCCGCATGCATCTCCAACGGCGTCAAGATCAGATGCAGCGAATGTAATAGATGGTTCAAAAACCAAACATGCTTCGATAACCACAAACAATCTACCACAAGGACATCGAGCGTATGTAGTAAAATTGGGTGTTGCAATAGCTGTTTAAAGACAATAAAAAACGATAGGGTACACAAATGTGGTGAGGCTTACTGCAAAGTCTGCCAAAAGCATGCCCTAAGCGATCATTTGTGTTATATGCGGCCGGATTTGGGCAAGCCTCAAACAGACAAGCTCCTATTTGTCTTTTATGATCTCGAAACTAGACAGGAGAAAATAATCGACGACGACGAGTACACCGTCGAGCACGAGCCCAATTTGTGCGTAATGCAAAAGCGTTGCTCGACTTGCATTCACGAAGATGACGAAGGAGGAGATGAGGCCTCGAACGTGTGTAGCTCTTGTGGCGTTAAAACCCAGGTGCTGCAAGATCGTGTGATTCCAAACTTTGTCAATCGTCTGCTTGACTCTAGGAAAAAGTTTAAAACCGTTATCGTCTTGGCTTACAACGGCCAAGCTTTCGACCACCAGTTTGTGCTCAACTACATACTCACAAGGACAGACCTGACACCTGAGCTAATTATGCGTGGTACTAAAATTATCTCGATGCGCCTGGGCAATATTACATTCCTGGATTCGCTGAATTATTTTCCCATGGCTTTATCGAAACTTCCCAAGGCTTTTGGACTACCAGACACCTTTAAAAAGGGTTATTTTCCACATCTGTTTAATACCCTCGAAAATGCGAGTTATGTGGGACCGCTACCGGATATAAAATACTACAGCCCGGACACGATGAAATCTGACGAACGTACAAAGTTTCTGGCGTGGTATGAGACTAATCAATTTACATACAAGTTTAACATGCAGAAGGATCTCGTAGAGTATTGTACATCGGACGTAGACATTTTAAGGAAAGCGTGTTTAAAATTTCGAGAGCAACTTCTAGAGGCTGGTAATGTGTGTCCTTTCAGTGAAGCCACCACTATAGCTTCGGCTTGTAATAAGGTGTTTAGACGTAATTTTCTAAAGCCGGAAACCATAGGCATCATCCCTCGAGGAGGATATCGAAAGCGCGACGTTCAATCGAAAATAGCCTCTACGTGGTTGCTGTGGGAAGAAAAAACGCACGGAATTAATATTTGCCACTCGTTGAAACAAAAGGAGACGAGGTTAGGAGGCCTAAAAGTGGACGGCTATTGCGCAGAAACCAATCAAATATACGAGTTTATGGGCTGTTACTGGCATGGCCACCCAGAATGCTTAAAACACAATCGTGACAAGTCATTAAGTGAGGATCCGACTCAGACCTTAAATCTACGCTACGAATCTACCGTATTAAAAACTCAAAGACTAAAGAGTCTAGGATTTGAAATTGTCGAGAAATGGGAATGTCACTTTCGTAGAGAGATGCGTGCCAACCCTGAGATTGAGCTTTATGCCAACACCTGTCCACTTCTCCAAAATTCGCCTCTAGACCCTCGTGATGCCTTCTATGGTGGTCGAACGGGAAATACCAAGACATATTACAAGGCACAACCAGGCGAGAAAATTTTCTACATCGATATCTGCTCTCTTTACCTCTTCATCTGTAAGACCGGAAAATTTCCCATAGGACACCCCAAGATACATGTAGGAAGCGAATGTCCACAAAGCATCTCGTCAGATCTCAACGGACTAATTAAATGTACAATTCTCCCTCCGCAAAACCTGTACCATCCCGTACTACCGGCGAAAATAAACAACAAATTAATGTTTTCGTTGTGTAACACATGCTCGGTGAACCAATCATCTGCCGAGTGCGAGCACGACGTGGATGAGCGAAAAATGTCTGGTGTTTGGGTCGTGGACGAAGTACGCAAAGCCATCGAGAAGGGTTACACCTTATTGGAAGTCCACGAGATCTGGGAGTTTGCCGTTCAACAATATGACCCTTTTACTAAGGCCGGGGGCTTGTTCACAGAGATGATGAACAAATTTCTCAAAATCAAACAGCAAGCATCGGGCTGGCCTAGTAATTGTAGCACCGAGGCAGAGAAAAACCAGTACATCGAGGACTTTTTCAATCAAGAAGGTATACGATTGGAATATGCAGATATTGTGGAGAACCCTGGCCTCAGGGCATTGGCTAAACTTATTCTTAATTCGTTC
Source organism: Malthinus seriepunctatus (assembly GCA_963924605.1). NCBI lineage: Eukaryota > Metazoa > Arthropoda > Insecta > Coleoptera > Cantharidae > Malthinus > Malthinus seriepunctatus. The sequence goes on from OZ004600.1 coordinate 50,595,434, forward strand.
TGGGGAAAAATGGGCCAGAAGGAGAACCAAGCCAAGACCAAAATTGTAAACAAACCAGACGAATTCTTCACCATGATGTCGGATCCTGCATTGGTGATTAATTCCGTGTTACCCATAAACAATGATACGCTAGTGGTGAACTTCCAGCATGTCGAAGAGAGTTATGATGTCCTCCCGACGGTAAACGTCTCCCTGGCTGCGTTCACCACAGCCCAGGCGAGGTTAACATTGTATTCATACCTCGAGAAGTTACAAGAACGTGTGTTGTACTATGATACCGACTCTGTGATTTACATATCACGGCCAGGCGAATTCGACCCTCCCCTAGGGTCTTGTATTGGAGATATGACGAATGAGTTGGACTCTTTTGCTCCACATTGCCATATTTTGGAATTTATCTCGGGAGGACCGAAGAATTATGGCTTTCTGGCTCATTCACCGATCAACAACACGTATTACGAAATGTGCAAGGTAAAAGGTATTTGCATAACACACGAGACAAGCAAGGAAGTTAATTTTTCGCGACTGAAATCCATGATTACGGGTACGACTGATGAAGATAAAGAGCCTCGTAAAATTGCGTTTAATTCGATTCGTAGAACAGCAACACATAACGTCATAACCACACATGAAGAAAAAGTTTTTAGAGCAAACTCGACAAAACGAAAATTTGAAAATTTCGATTCGCTGCCCTATGGGTTCAAAAAACCAAAACAAACACAGGCGCTCGACTTAATTTAATCTAATTTTTTACGATGTATGTAAATTTTTGTAATCTCATAATTGATATATATAAATATATGTTAATTGTACAAACTTTATTTCAAACATTAAAAGCTTTTGCATAATACTTTGATTTGTTTTTCTCGTATATAATAATTCTTTACCAAAAAAAAAAAACAGTTTTTAACCATCATTGAAATTTGGGGTGCTTGCCTAAGAGAGCAAAAGAACTTCCATCACAGGTACGAAATTCCACCTGAATTTAACTTGGCCATCTTTGTTTTCGTATAACGGTCCAGGGAAATCCTCGCATACACTTGCTTTTACGTCTAGACACGAGGCTATCCCTCGAAGTCTGCGTGTGTGTGTTTAGACGAAATGGCAGGTCTAGGAGGCACCCATCTGTCTTAAACGACACCTTAAACGACCCTTTGTGTTTTGTCTGCACAATAAGCACCGTTATCTTTTGTTTTCTCGTATATGAAGACTTTTTATTTCCAAAAAAACAGTTTCTAACCATCATCCTTTGAAATTTGGGTGTTTGCCTAAGAGAGAGACAGAGAGCATCGTAACGAGTGAAATCGAAAGCGTTAGAATGTAAGAAATTCCACCTACTTTTAACTTGGCCATTTTGTCTCGTATAACGGTGTAAGGTAAAGCCTCACACATTTTATGTCTAGCTTGTAAACAACGCCCTGGGCGGATTGGGATCTCTCTACCTGTCTCGATTGAAAACTACCCCCAACTGTGACAATGGCACCTGTCGTCGTATGAATAAAAACCCATTTGTTTGGAATTTATTGCCCCACAATACGGAAAAGAGAGACAATATACTAACGTTAGTTTTCGAATATTTTTCGTGAATACCAGACAAATTTGAAAGTATGTAGCTTTTGAATCACATTAAGGTAAAGCGAACTTGTAAGCTTGCGTTCTTTCTTTATGTTGAAATACAAGCTTTGAACCCACACACAAACACCTGTTTTGTTGACGCAGGTAACCAAAAAGGGTCGTTCCTTTAAACACAATAATACACAGAGACATTTTAAATTACCATATTTTATTTAATTATATATAGAGGGAGAAAATACATTTAAGGAAATTGAACAATTTGTTTTTTTATAATATTTTAAATGTGGCCACTGGTTTTGATGTCGACGAGGTGCTCTGCTGTATCCCGGTAAACATGAGTTTATTGGTTCCCGGTTGAAAGTTGGGCAGCTGATTTTCGTAGGCGTCTGTATATTTGGAGCTCAGGAAGACTACAAATTCGCCGCAATCCAGGAGAGGAACTCGAGCGTATCTGGTGGAGACGATGCGCAGGTCTTGAATATCGAACACCTCTCCAAGTGGCAAGTCCTGGAGCTTTCTTATAGGCTTCTGGGTGAAAGTAGCTGAGTTCAGTGCATTGACGTCCATTTTCTATCCATTACACAAAACAAACACTTTGTTAGAAATGAATTCAATCAATAGTGGATATACTTACATATGTTTTCGAGCGAAATCTGGAGATGAGAACTGCTGTTGAAATTCAATCAATCGAATCGAGATTACTGATGCCTTCTAGCTAACGAGTAAACCCTTATATCTCCTTCAATTCTGTATCCCACCACCCTTGTTCTTGGAGCTTCTCCAATCATCGTTATTCCTCCCTCCTAGTGTGATTCTCATTGGCTAATTAAAATACGTTTGACCCAACACCTGCTCGCATCCCTTAAGTTTAAGACGATCGTGGGAATTTTTCGTGAGCATGTTGAAACCTGCTAAAATACACCTGCAGCCCCGTTCTCACGCATTTCTTTATCTTCTTCTTCGCATTTGATTTTTATTACGCATAAATTGTTTGTCACTGATGATAAGAGATCGTGGTAAAGTGCTTCTTGAGACGTTCTCAAGTACGATAGACTTGTTGACGAAACCAAACACCTGTCTCGATGGCCACTTCGACCACCAAACATCGAAAACATAACGCGTTAAACGGGCCCGTGTGTGTGTGTGTGTGATTGCTTTGGGTTAATTAATTTTTACCTGAGAGCTAAGGTATTTTGCGTGAGAATTTTTCTCGGATAAGCACGTTTTCAAAAGCGCATGTGCGAATTATCTCAGGCCTTCAATTAGGGGGCGAGTTTGACTACTCATTGTACCCCTTTCGATTAATTGATTTACATGAGCGAGAACACTCAAAAATACGATTGAAGATTAAACTTATGGGATTATTATCTATTCGCCTACATAGGGGGATACGATATAATACTCGTGCTGTAATACGTGTTCAATTTCGCTCGTTAATTTCCTAGCTGTCTCTCATCTTAAAAGATGAAAAACAAAGCGAGACACCACTGCGCATGTGCGCTGGGAACTCTGGCGATACGATGGCAGTTTTTCGTTATACTAGCTGTCCTTCTCTCTCTCTCTCTCTCTCTCTCATCTTCAACGATAATGGATATTAACGTCTAACAAAAGGGCTTTCAAGTTCTGATATGTCACTACGATTGAAACTTCTAGATGGCGCTATCTGTAATTTCTAGAGTCAATTTAAATGCGTACGTATTGAAAATGGAACTCTGTAATCAATCGCCCAAAGTAAAGTGGTAAATTCACGTTAGGCTACCCTTAACACACATCTCTCGTTTGGCATATTTGATATTGCTAACGTAGTATACAAACTCTGATGAGACGATGATTGTCGAGATTCCTCTCGGCTATTTACGTTATTCCGATGTATGAAATCCCCGCGAAATCCGTTGTCTCGCTTTTTAATTCACGCATTTCACCCCAAATAAAAACTCTGTGTGTTTTATTACAATGTATTTATTTAATGGACATACTAACTACAATTTTTGTACAACATATTAAACTGCCTTAATGCTAGCTCTCGATTCTTTTGGATGAATTCGATCACACACTTATCGAAATCATCGTCATCCTTCCAACACAAAAGTTAAATTAAATCTACGACTAATTTATTATCATGAAGACACGTTCCAGATGCGGGTGATAGATAGCTTCTCTTTAACACGTTGTCTACTCGGATCAGAAGTTGCTCATAGCGCTGCAGAAAATTTAAGTTTGACAGCCTGGCCATCACCCTTTTTAGACTCGGATTCATCCTTAATATGCTCATTACTTCGCCCTTTTCGAGTATTATTTCAACTCCAAACATATTACGTAACGTGATGGTTTTTGTCGGGCCAGCCATGGACATTCCAAGTGTTAGATTTTCCTCCTTGCCCAAGGGCCTCGTATCGAACACAGTGCTACCTCTCTCTTTGGTAATCATTATTTTGGCGATAGTCGTTTTTCTGCTAAAGTAGAACTCTGCCGCCCACTTTAGTCTCGAGATCAACTTGGCCCATTCGCCCCAACTAAATGATATGCGTCGCTCTTCGTTCAAGACGTTTTTAACAATATGCACCGCTGGGAGACAATTTCGTGCCTGGCTAAGTCCAGCCGTTATCGTGAACCCTTTCAGCTGATAGGTTACGCCAAGTAGCAATCTCTTTTCGACACGTATTGCCTCCTTGAACCGACGATCCATTTCGTTAAACTCTTTCTCATAATCTAATTGTGAACAACAAGCGGGTTCGCTTTGGGAGCTCTGTGACGACGAAGACGAAGCGGCCATTCTGATTTTACCTAATTGTTAACAAAATCACTAATTAAAAACAGAAACATTTTTATCCGAGTAAACACGTACCTTTTTTTCTTCTCAAAGCTGGAGATGCGGCTCGAGCACTTTTGCTTGCAATATTAAACGCACAAAACTAAACAATACGTATGTAACTACGAACAGACTCTCACAATCTGAATGGTCTGGTTGCCAATCTATTAAAATCAGCATGACCTGGAAATGTCCGCGGAGTTAGATTTTTTGAGTGATTCTAACTCAGTTTTTTCCGCTGATCATGAATCCGCCGGGTGCCACTTTGGCACCCTTGGGCAAACGCCGCCATCGAGGAAGAATGGTGACAAAGAAAGGTTTTTCGGTAATATTTCATTAACCCTTACTTCTACATAAATATTATTCTGAGATCAAATAAAGATCATAAAATTCTACACAAAAAGGCATCTTTCATATGTTTTGTTAGTTTAATGGTTTTATCATAATGTGAGAAATTACAATCTGCATTAAATTTCTATTTTGCTAAGTCGTCTTAAATTGCACGCTGCGTACAAATTATATATTTTTCTTATGTTCTGTGTAAGCCCACCACCTGAGTGTTCTTTAACTAAACATGAGGTGCCAAACCATCAAAATCCACAAATAGTGTAGCAAAAAGTTACTTCTTATAGAAAAGAACTTGGTAACCAGCGATCGTGGTGCACTGAAATATTCAAGATGAGAGTCAAGAAGTCTACACAGTTAGCTTGAGACGTCATGTCATCACTTATCACTCTTAAGCGCTTGAAAAACATTGTAGAAAATATATAGTCCCATTTAATTTAATGAAAGATTTTATAAATCCCCTATAAACTAGCGGGTGCTCTTTTTTGGAAACATCATGGTATTATAGGTGGAATGCACATGTTAATGTCGTTTGTTGGATGTGTGGGTAAATTGATGACAGAAAGTGGTTTGGCAGAAGTTTTGCAGTCAGCGTTTGGAGGTGTTAACCAGATGTTATTAGGAAAGAAATTTCCCCAATATGTGACAGCCCTCAGACTTTTAACAGAAGAAATATTGCACTGTACCTTAATCAAGTACCGTAGAAACATACGAAGACTTTACTAAAATATTAGAGAAAAGGGCCGAACAACACGGTTATGGTTTGACTGTCTACTCAAGCCAGTCTTCATTATGATGCTTTTCGTACGAGCTGAAAGGGAAGCAGACTGGCCTTTACATCTTTGGGCAGCCGAATCAATGTTGCAGTATTTTTTAGCGCCGGTCACTGGAATTATTTGCGTTGCGCCCTAGTCTATATTACTCACATGTTGTATAACTTACCCAGTGATATTTTAAACAAGATGATGGAAAACGGCAATTTTGTTATGCGACATCAAAAAGGACTCTGGAACGATTAGTATTAGCCCCAACAACAAAAAAATTAGTACGTTCACGAAGTTTGAGATTCCGAAGTGTTTTTAATGAATGGGAGGTGGGGAAACTGGTTTGTTTGTTTCGGAAAATGGTTGGTTTTATCACTCGGCATGCAAGAAAGATATAAATTAACACCTCACACTTCGACTTTCAAGAAACTAAATTTTTGCTACCCCCCCCCCATTTATTAGGGACTCTTCGGATTCCCTAATCGGAAGATTTGGGAATCTTCGGACTATATAATATGTCTTACAGTTCTTATAAGACTTGAAATTGTGCAACTTTTCTCTTATTTAACCGATCTCCTAACTCTTACCGATTAGAAGATGCCCATAGTGAGCAAGATGAAAGTGACCCTGTATGTGTGCTCGTTTACGCAACTAACTCTTTTGGAGACATTATACATTCCTAAAAGGCATAATAAACCAATTTTGAGAACAGTTTTATGATGCTGTTTAAATATCTCCACAGCTTTGGCAAATATAGAATTTTTTAACAGAATTCAACAGCTGCTCCTTTAATCCCAGTACACCAAAATAAGTTCTAATTTTCATAGATTAAACGTATAAGTTATAAGGTTTTATATTCATACACAATTGTTGAAAAATGTACAGTACTTTAAACTTACGAAGGCATTTGAAGAAAAATCAGTGATTTTGGTACTTCCCAACAGTATGCAATAGAAAAAGAAAACGTGAGATGATGAGGAAACTCCAATTACTTCATCAAAAAATAGACATACTTTCCTTCAAAATGAGTGCCTATTTTCTTAAATCCGATCATTAATAACGGCTTGACAGCATTTTGAGGCGAATTATTTGTTAAAAATAAAATTTACCAAAAATTAAGAAATATTAACTCGTAGTGCTTGTAATAATATAATATTTAAAGAATTTCTATCGATGTAACTTTAAAAAAGAACTCATAAGAAATAATATTGATGGACAAAATTTTTTTTAAATAGTTCTTAAGACCAAGTATCTTGAAGTGTTTAAAAAATGGTACAAAAAGTGTTTTATTTGTTCTTCAATACTATTAGAAGTAACAAAATTAATTAAAAATACATGGAAGTTAAAGCTGAAGTCTTCAGCTTTAAATTAATATATAATTTGTTAACATTACCAATTTTCATTTTGGAGTAAAACAGTTTTTTATTCATCGGCGCGCATATATTTTGCATTATATTAACTCGCCTGCTTAATAATATTTTTGAAAACATGGCTCTTTTAAAAAGCTTTTTTCAAGAAAACCGTTGCTCTAATGGAAAAATTTTATATGACTTTCTTGTGTAGAAATGCGTCATCTATAAAATGACGGTCTAGTAATTTTTCTCTAGATTCCTTAATTTTGGATAAATCTGTCAAAAACTAGAATTAGTCATACGTTTGCCTCCTCCCTGAGGTTTGCCCAAGGGTGCCAAAGTGGCACCCGGCAGATTTGAAATCAGCGGAAAAAACTGAATCAGAATCAGTCAAAAAATTTGACTCCGCGGACATTTCCAGGTCCCCTGGGCTGGCAACCAGACTATAAATGAAACGATACGTCCACTCGACTACCCCTTTTCCATCTCTACCTCACCCTTAATGATGGTTAAACACATGCACGCATTTTCGACAGGATCAAACTTGAAAATTTATGCTCGTTCTCTTTCCTTTCTCATTTCCTACCTTACGAGCGAGAGAGACACGGCTATGTGTTCATTAAGGAAATGTCTTGTTTAATTTTTAATGACATACTTTTATTCATCCCTTTTACAACAAAAAAAGGTCGGTGTCCCTTACGAAATTCTTTTACCTGGGGAGACCGGTTGTCTAGTACTATTTACGCAAACGTAGACAATCGGGCGCCTCAAGTCGTGATGGAATGCGGTTGTTCCTTTATTTTACCTGTCCCTCAGGTATGTATCGAATGCAGGGTTTGTATGTTAAAATTTCTACCCTTGTGTGGTCTTTTAGAAGCACCCAATCTCATACAATATCAAGTTGGGAGGGTGGTCTAATGGTCACAACCCTCGTGTTTGGACACAGGCAATGCCGGAGTCGGGGGTTCGAATCTTCCTCCGGTCAAATTTATTTCCAAGTGTAATAATTTCCAATTTGAATCTGGCGCGTTTCAAAAACAAAGATGGCCGATTTGGCGCTCAACCACAAAAACAAAGATGGCCGATTTGAATTTGCCGCGCTTCGAAAACAAAGATGGCCGATTTCAAATTTGCCGCGCTTCGAAAACAAAGATGGCCGACCAATCACCCGCTCGTGCATCCTAACCTCACTTTCCACCTACTACCAAGGGAGCTCCAGCACCCTAGCTTGTCGTAGCAGTCCTCTCTACTGGTGTTAGTGGGCCCCCTTTCAACGGTTCCATAGTTCAAATTTGGCGCTCAACAACGAAAACAAAGATGGCCGCCGCTACAACCACCACGAAGGGGGCTAAGTCTCTCTCGAAGATAACGAAGCCCGAGTTCGAAGCAAGCTGGGCCCCAAATCCAAGATGGCCGACTACCCACAACGTCAATTGGGCACTAGTGACGCCATCTGTCAAAAATGGCAGCTGTCAAATTAGCAAAGTCACTCACCAAAATGGCAGCTGTCAAATTAGCAAAGTTTCCCACCAAATGCCGGTACAGAAAACTGCCTTAGCAAAGTTTCACACCCGTGGCGCCATCTGACGGCGGCGGCCACAACTACTAGCCAAGTTTCAAACCATGTCGGTAACAGAAACCTGTAACTTAGCAAAGTTTCAAACCATGTCGGTAAAGTAGATTCCTACCTTAACCCCGTCTAAATCGTCCCAATACCTACTAACACCATCTCCCATGAGGCGATAAGAGTTATCACAGGCATAGCGCCAATAAACATAACAATAAAGGAAAGAGCAATGTTATATAAAAACTAGCAGGACCCGTGGGCTACGCCACACGCCTTTTAATTTAGCGGCTCCTTAGTTTGCAAAACCCTTGGCAAAACCTATCAAATCTTAATTACAGTTGAATTTTTAAAAGACTACCGACACGTGACTTTTAAAATATTCAATAAATAATTAATTTAATTATAAATTTTCTAAATAAATATTTAATAATAATTAACAATAAATGTATTAACTAAATTAAATAATTAAACTCACGAAATAAGTCGTTTTCACCTTTATTTATACATTTAAAGGTGGTCACGTGTCGGCAGTCTTTTAAAAATTCAACTGTAGGTATATATGAGCCCAACATACTCTACAATGTAACAATAAATCGATATTGTGAAATTTGTGGGCATACAAATGTATGATAATAATATGTAGAAGCAAAAAAAGGCCGCTATGATGTCTATTAGGAAAAAGTTGGAAGCAGGTGCTTTTTATCGTGCACCACCAATGACGGCACCTCCACCACCGTTTCATCAGGACCGTTACCTCAGGAAACCCTCTACAACCACCTGCTTTAATTTTAAGTAGCACCGCCGCCTTAGGGACCTCTAACCCCCCGCTTTAATTTAAATTGGGAGGCACGTGCACCACTAATGTAAACATTGCCGCCACCAAGCTCACCAAAATCCCCGCTTCAGGGCCCCCTACAACCACACGCTTTATTTTAATTGAGAGGCACATCAACCACCAACGACAGCACTTCCGCCACCGGAATCACCAGAATACCCTCAGGGCACCCTACAACCACCCTCTTTTGTTTCATTTGAGAAATACGTGCACACCACTAACGCCAACACCACCGCCACCGATATCACCAGAACGCCGCCCCAAGGACCCCTACAACCACCTGCTTAAATTTCAATTAGGAGGCAAGTGCATATCACTAAAGTCAGCACTATATCGCCACCGAGAACAACAGAACTGCCGCCCCAAAAACCCTTACAACCACCCGCTTTAATTTCAATTGTGAAGTACGTGCACCAGTAACGTCAGCATCGCCGCCACCGATATCACCAGAATCACCGCCTCAGGAACCCCTACAACCAATCACTTTAATTTCAATTGGCACGTGCATCACTAAAGTCAGCATCATCGCCACCGAGTACACCAGAACCGCCGTCTTAGAGACCCCTACAACCACCCGCTTTATAATTTTAGTTGAAAGGCACACGCACCACTAATGTCAGCATCGCCGCTACCGTGTACACCAGAACTGCCGCCTCAGGGCACTTTTCAACCACCCGCTTTAATTTCAATTGGCAAGCACACGCACCGTTAATGACAGTACCGCCGTCTCAGGAAACCCTATAACCACCCGCTTTAATTTCATTTGGAAGACCCATGTACCACTAACGACAGCACCACCCCCCCGTATTACCAACACGGCCTCCTCCGTGGCTCCCACAACCACCCGCTTTAATTTCAAATGTGAGGCAGTACATTTCTTGGCGAATTTGTTAGAGTAGATTTTGAAAAGTCAAATGTGAAATATTAATTTTTATGTGTCAATAAATTATAGAATTTAACTAACTTGAAACCATAAAGGAACGCATTCAAAATTGATTTATAGTTCATGGTACATTTCTATATAACGTAGTTTTAAATTTTAGTTTTTGGGAGTTCTTTCACATTTTTGCCAATTTCTAAGCCCCCAGTTGACATATCGTAATCGTACCTAGCCTATGTTACTCCCAAAAGTACAGTCTATATGTAAAAGAAAAAATTATTAAAATTGGTTCGGTGGTTCGCGAGATCTTAAGTAACGCACATACATACATACATACATACATACATACATACATACATACATACATACATACAAACATCTTACTTTATATATTAGTATAGATAAGGAAATAATAAAAAATAACAAAGAGCTGAAGCTCGAAATCAAGGGAAACAGTATTAAAAAATGGCAAGAGGAATGGTCAACGTCCTCTAAAGGCAGGGAAACGTACAAATACTGGAGCAAGGTGGAGGACAGACTAAAGATAAAATGGATGCCGGGGCACTACGAGACGCAAGTCTTGTCAGGCCACGGAAATTTTAAGGCAAAACTTCAATCTTTTGGCCTAATGGCACAAGAACACTGCGAAACATGTCAAGTGCCTGAGACTGCGGAGCATGTCGTAATGATATGCCCTGAGTATGAGCAACACAGACAGGTTGCAAAGAGAGTTGCAAACATGAAAAACATGCAATGGGAAAGAGAAAGTATGATGACTGATGAGGAAATCCTGAGTGAGTTCGTGAAAATGAGTAAAATAATACTAAAAGAGAAAGAAAGCAAAGATAAGGAATAGAGACACTTGTTAAAGGAAAACGCACAGATGTAGATATATAAATAGATAGAAAAACGTGCAGGAAGAGAAGCCTGGCTCATAAGTCAGATGACTTGAAAGCCAGGGGTGGAGGAGGGTTTTATAAACAAGTGCTGTAAAAAACCATTGAGCTTTTCTATGTCTGCAATAATTGTTGTCATTACAATCTGATTACAGTATCTGAAGAGGTGATATTTTACCCAAATGTAACTCCATGACGATACGAATGGCTTTTTATTATTTTTTTTAAATAATGCGGTAATACTTCGTCATCTATTAGAACATGATCTGTATCGAAAAACGCCATCTTGAGCAATATTAAATTTTATTTTAACTGTAAAATGTAAATTAAATACGTTAGTAATTTTAGTTATAACTAGGGCTCGTATTTATACAGGGTGTATCAACTCGATTTAGACAAAGCCGTAGGGCTTGTAGCTCTCGTGAAAACAAAGTTATTGTTTATTTCAAGTTTTTCGATTTGGAGCCTCGTATCCGAAATACAGCATATTTCCGGTTTTTCGTTTTGTCGCAATTGCTGTGTTATTTTCGAACTTCCGTGAACGCCGAAAACAGTTCTGTGAACTTCGTATCTTTTTCTACAACTTTTACATTAAGAGGGCGATATTTTACAAATGGGCGGGGAAGGTGATATTTAGACATTCCGCTCTTAAGCTTTAGCAACTTTAATATCCGGTTGATATCACTAATATTTACAATTCCTGATAGGGTAAAGTTCAAAGAAGGCACTAAAAGTATTTGTATACAGGGGGTCCCACTTAGCATGCTCACCATGGGGATCTCGTAAACTGTAAGAGATACGAAGTCGGTTAAATGACACCAAATGTGGCCTCTTTCATGGCCACCTCGATTCTACTTTTGTTTTTTGAAAAATATTATTAGCACTCTAGATATTTAGAAAAAACTGAAAAAGTTTATTTTCTTTAAATGCCTATAACTTTTTTATTAATCAAAATAATTTCAATTTTCAAAAAAGGGATAATAGGCACTACTAAAACCAATAAATTTAATAAACAAAAGAATTTTTTTATAAGGCAGTTTTGGAGATATGATACAAAGTTACATTTTTTTAAATGCAAACCTAACCTCAATTTTATGTTGTTGCAAAGCTAATTTCTTTCTCTTTTCAAAAATATACGTTTTTAAATTATTAAATTTTTTTAATTTTTTAGTATTCTTTTATGAATTTTTTTACACTTTTTTTTGATATTCTTATGTTTAATTTCAATTGTTTTTTTTATTCGATTGTTTCAAGGGATATTTGATTAAAAAAAAAATTTTTAACATTAAATAACAAATTTATTATTTAATTTTATATTACCAAACAAGAATTTGAAAAATTAAGTCTATCAACCTTTACATTTTTGAAAAGAGAAAAAAATTAGATATGCAATAACATAATATTAATACTTTAATTAGGTTTGCATTTAAAAAAATATAACTTTGCATCATATCTCCAAAACGGCCTAATAGAAAAATTCTTTTGTATTAAAAATTTATAGGTTTTAGTAGTGCCTATTATCCTTTTTTTAAAAATTAAAATTATCTTGATTAATAAAAGAGTTATAAGCATTTAAAGAAAATGAACTTTTTCAGTTTTTTCTAAATATCCAGAGTTCTAATAATATTTTTCAAAAAACAAAAGTACGATCGAGTTGGCTATAAAAGAGGCTACATTTGGTGCCATTTAACCGACTTCCTATCTCTTACAGTTTACGAGATCCCCATGGTGAGCATGCTAAGTGGGACACCCGGTATAAAAAATAAGAGCCTAATTAGTGAGAAAAATGCAGTTGAACTTGGTGAAATTCAAAAAAAACAACGGATGTTGTAGAAACAACATCGGGTACTTCAATAACTAAATGGTCCAAACCATCGTATCTTACATCATCAGATACACGATTTAATGATATACTTGATCTGGAAGTTGCCGGTCGCCCTCCAACTTTAGCTGAAGCACTATATGATTTCAAATACGTAGTGGCGAGTTCTCTTCTAAAAGCTAGCTGAGGCAACTTGCTACCAGCCTTTCTGTGAAGTTGCCAAGCATTATTCACCGCCACATCAATATACCAAATGAAAATTGGCTACCACCACTTCTTGCTTCTAATACTAATTTGGTATCTTGCAAGGTTCTCATCCATAAGGTCAGTTCCTCCCATATTTGCGTTATAGTGTCCAATACTAGAAGGACGAGGAACTTGAATAACTTTATGTTCGGATTGGCTGTATCTCCGAACATTACTAATAGGACAAACTCCATAAGACGTTGAAGCTACAGTTACAACGCTGTTATCTACCCAGCGAACTAACACGATTCCTTCATTTTTTGCTATAATCAATTCGTAAAAACCTCTGGGCGCTTTCTTTAACTTTTTCTTGTCAGACAGTGGACACCCTTTTGGAACACGATTTTCTCGAATGGTGCCTGTTGCTTGATACCCTTGCCCTTTGAGATACTTTAAGAGGTTCATACCAGTAAACAGACAAAGTATAGATCATATGGTAAATTTCCTTTTTCCGTATCTAACTCGTCTAGCATAGCAACGCATGGAGCAGCTGCTTTTCCAAATTCTTCTTCGTATCTCTTTGGACGACGTGAATTTTTCCCTTGATATAATTCGGTGTTGACTAAATAGCCGAACTTTGTGTTCAAACACCACATTTTATACCCGAATCGTATTGGCTTTCCTCGTATAAATTGCTTGCACGAGTGGCGTTCATAATATTTAATCATACTTTCGTCATAATTCATTTCTTTTTCTGGTTGATATAGTATTTTAAAAATTTTTATTTTAACAGTATGGTCTCAATTTCCAAGCTTTATCGTTTTCGTCTGGCTTTGTATTTTCACCACAATGTATGCATCGCATTATTTGGATAAATCTGTCCCTTCTCATGGTATCAGAAATTAAAATGTTCTTCATATCAGGCTGTGAATCCCAATAATATCGTTTTCCGGGCAGTGGCACATACCCACAGTCAATCAGTATTCCTATGAAACATTTCATTTCATTTTTTGTAACTTTGGGATCAGGAAAATTTCTGAACAGCGCATAGCGTGTAGTTTCTTGAACAAGAAAGGAAACAACCTCTTCATCAAAAATAACTTCAAATAGTTGAACTGGTGATAAGTCAGCATATTTTTTATAGTCAGGCTTAGGAAACTCTCTCTGCTGTGATTCACAATCTCCCGAAATCCAGTTAAAATCATTCTTCTTTTTTGTTTAGCCTTTTTCTGTTATTTTTTTTGTTTTTTTGCACGGATATCCACTGAACTAATTCTGTCGTTGTTAGCTAAAACCACTTCTAAACCACTGGAGCACGCAATTGTGCTCCGGATAAATGATCAAGATCACCCTCATTGTCATCATCATCCGAGTCGCCGTCGGTTAATACATTTGAATCTGGTGGTTCAATAAACACAGCATCAACGTCTTCACTGTAGGCCACTTGTAATGCTTCTTCTAAAGTGAAGCCATGACTAAAAGTAAATAAAAATATAATTTTGATATGAAGAAAAAAAAAGAGGAACTTCACAATGACATTAAAAATTTAGTTGTGTTTAATTTTACTTATATCTGTAACAAAAAATCGCCTGTGAGGGGAATTTATAAAAAAATAAAATAGGTGTAAAAAGCTGCCACGAAATCCTAGCGTTACCATATGGTAACGGTGAGTTAAAAAGGTCTCTAAAGTAACAATCAAATCAAATGAAACTAAATTATAATCAGTATTCGATAACTTAACATTTTTTAAGTGTAATACAACAAAAATTATAAAAATTATCTTATAAACAATTATAGTACTTACTCAAATCTGATGTCCATGCTTTAGATAGTAAAAAAAAGTTATCTCCACGTTTCGAGCACTATATTTCACAAGACACACCACGAAAACGTACAACTGATAAGCAAATGAATTAACACATTCAAAATACACAGGTTGTAACTGTCATCTAGTAAAAAAAAATTAAACTAAAGTTACAAAGCTAATTAAAGAAACCTATGTTTAACTTTACCATATGGTAACGCCAGGTTTTAATGGGTTAATTGATCAAACAGTCCTTTACTCATTAGTTTTGGTTTTATTTTCTATTTTAAATTGCGATTTGTTAGAAAAACTTGACATAATTGATCTCGAACGAAGCGTTGTTCTTATTAAGCCGTCTCTGGACTCGGCACCAACGACTTTTTTTGACGCTTCTGTCACCAGCTTTACGCACCGCTCGACTGCTTGCGTATGACATGGAAACTTCTCAAAACTCCATACAGGTGCGTCTGATGTTATTACAGATGAAATTTCCTCATCGCTTAGTTTTCGTAATAAAGGTGGAGGTGAAAGACTACAGGTAGTCCAGTTTACCATTTCGGTGTAGTCCGTGGCCGCAAAATTTAGGTTTGATGTAACAAAGCTCCTCACTGACTTTCCCTTAGTAATCTTTCTTGCCGTCATTATTCTTGCGAGCCCGAATTCTCTAATATCCCTTCTTTCATCCGCAATCATGCTCAAAAGTAAATTTTCGGGGTGAGCAAAAAATGCGTTTCTTTCAATTACACTTCAAAAACATTCTTAGGACCATCTGTAAAGTATTGGTTTTTCTTAATTTTAAACCAGACAGGCATATATGATTTTAAGATGAAGGAAACTAATATTTCAAGTTCATTTGAAGGATTTTTCACACTAACATACAACCTCAGAACTCTGTTCGCCGTAGTTAACCACCTTGAGTGTGACAGACAACCGGGATTAGAAACAGATAAATCTTCTGGACATTTATGTGATTGTATTGCAGTACTAATATCAAACAGGTATTGCTGATCTTTGCTTAGCACTCGCTAAGCTATAACTCGGTTATTTCTAAATATTTTGATAAAGTGCCTTAATACTTTTATACACAGAAATGTTTGAGGAACCCAAATATCTAAAAATATATAGCATGTTCCATTTAAAAAAAAGTGACATATTCCTGTATCTCGGTAACTAGATCTTTTTCCGTTTTTTCAACTACATCACTAAAATCGGGAAAACAAGTACTATAACTTTACTAATTTAACCGTCTTCGTATCTTCGCTAATAAAAAAGTTACCTATTGTAAACTGTTTTCATGAACACACTGTATAAATGGTTCTTTCGACGCGTTTACGGAAAAACTATTGCAAGTACAGAAAATTTCATAGCTATACAGGGTGGTTTGTTTTCTACTGTCCAGCTAATATCTGCTGAAATATTGAAGATACAAAAAAAAGTTAAATTAGAAACTTTTTAAACAACACCTCATCTACAAAATAGCGTAAACAATTTTTTTCCATGGCCTACTTGTTTTGCGAGAAAATATGTAACTTTGGTTTTTTAAATAGAACACCCTGTATATTTTTACAGAATTGTGTTCTAAATCAACTTCTCTTTACAACGGTATATCACAAGTACCATTTCGCTTTCTAATTATGTCCAATATTTAAAAAATTTTTAGGATGAGTGTTGCAGAAAACATAGTCAAAGAGGGCCAAAAATTATTGAATTCCATGGTGGACAATCTGAACAATCATTATTATACATTACGGGTTAAAGTTAGTTCCGAAATTTCGTAGTTTGTTAAAAAGTAAATAAATTAAGGTTAATCAAGAGTCACTACAACTCTCATATTGTTCCTTTTTTTGAAATATTGGGCATAATTGTTAGAAAGCAAAATGGTACTTGTGATACATCACTGTAAAGAGAAATTTATTTAGAATACGATTCTCTAAAAATATACAGGGTGTTCTATTTAAAAAAACAAAGTTACATATTTTCCCGCAAAACACGTAGGCCATGGAAAAAATTGTTTGCGCTATTTTGTAGATGAGGTGTTGTTTGGAAAGTTTCTAATTTAACGTTTTTTTGTATCTTCAATATTTCAGCAGATATTAGCTGGACAGTAAAAAACAAACCACCCTGTATAAGTTGTTTAGAATTGCATTCTCTATAAATTGGCCCAAACAAAATTTTGATTTTTCTATTACACTTCCAGTTACTCTTTTAACAGTTGAGGACACATTTATTCGATGTTGCACACCTCTGAGAGTGGTAAACTTTTTTGCTTCTTTTTCCAGGCGTTTAATACTACCGGGTTTCAAATTTTCAGCCACATATGTTGTTTTTCCAGTCTGTGGCTTAGATTGATGTTAAGGTTATATAAATGGTTCTTTCGACGCGTTTACGGAAAAACTATTGCAAGTACAGAAAATTTCATAGCTATATAAGTTGTTTAGAATTGTATTCTCTATAAATTAGCCCAAACAAAATTTAGATTTTTCTTTTATACTTCCAGTTACTCTTAACAGTTGAGGACACATTTATTCGATGTTGCACACCTCTGAGAGTGGTAAACTTTTTCCCTCCTTTTTTAGGCTTTCAATACTAGCTTATTTCAAATTTTCAGCCATATATGTCGTTTTTCCAGGTTGAAACCGATAGACCCTGTACTATTATCGCTACTGATATTGATGATAACAACAGTATTTTCAATTTCCTGAACAATTTCAAATTTTCAGATAAAGAGTATTAGCATTATTATGCCATCATATATTAATCAAAATTAAGTGCTCTTGCTGATTAATAAATGGCATTCCGTGTTCTTTGCTTTCTTTAGAATTTTATGATGTCTTATATTAAAAAGTCTAGAAAACAAGTTTATTAGGAGGAAAGTTTAGAGAGGAGTTTGTAGTTTACTAACTACTACAAATTGGTCTAATTACAACTTCTATTTTTACATCATAGTATTATTTTATTATATATCAAACATCATTAAGCATATAAAGGCACCGATGTTGAACTTGACAGGGACGACTTCTATATTCACCACATTACCATTTTTATGTTTTGAAGAACGGCTTATCGGTTTATGTAATTTAGGTAATACCTAGACTTCCAAAAAGGTAAGAAAGTGCAGAATATAAAATATGTACCTAGTTCTAAAACCAACGTAATAATAATAGAACTTGATCAACAGTGGCGGCGCTACCTATTCTGGCGCCCTACGCAGATTTCAAATATTTCG
This sequence comes from Malthinus seriepunctatus, assembly GCA_963924605.1. Taxonomy (NCBI): domain Eukaryota; kingdom Metazoa; phylum Arthropoda; class Insecta; order Coleoptera; family Cantharidae; genus Malthinus; species Malthinus seriepunctatus. The sequence continues at coordinate 50,613,495 of OZ004600.1, forward strand.
CCCCCTCACCCTCTAAAACTGTTACCAAAAAACAAAAACTTTTTAACTTTGACCCGTTAACGGGGTTTTAGGAATCTCGCGAAAGGCAAAGGTTAAGAAACCAACTTATGGTAGTGAATTCTTTATTAAAACTTCTTGACTTGATTAAAACTTGACTAACTTAAAACTTGACTTGACTAAACCTAAACTAAGACTCTACATGATTTTTCTTAAACTGCTAAATTTGAACTAACTTAAAAACTAACTAAAATTAGAGAAGTAGTGAAAAGAAGAGAAGGGTTGAAAAGACTCAGGATTGGGTCGTTAGAAAAAGCAATTAGGAAAGTCCAGAAAAACGGTTAAAGAAAGGTTCGAAGGAATGCTTTTAAAATACAAAGAAAAGGAAAAGGAGGCTTAATATTTAAATAGAAGAATGTTATTGTTAACTTAAGGTGGTGTCTAGACATAGACTGTTATTAACAAAAGGGTGGTTATAACAACTGGGTTAGGTAATTATGGAATTTCTTTTGGAATCGTAATTTTTTTAAATATAATTATTAAAAATACATCTTTGAAATACATACCAAACGCATATAAGTATAAAAATAAAGAATAAATAATTTAATAGGAATAACTCCTAAACATATTAGTATACTAAATTATACTATATTATTACTAAAAAAATACAAAAACATTAACATGTACGTTGTACATACGTCGAGATTTTTAACCTTCCAGTACTAACGTGCCACCATATGTATAACATCCATACTAACGCCGGTCTCACAGACCGCGTTTAGTTTTAATTTTTTTAACGTATTTTTTACAACTTTTTTATTGCAAATAGAAATTATCTCAAATATTTAGTAATTTTTCTGGATACTAATTACAATTTTAGCAAAAAAAAATTTATTTTAATAACCAAAATTCACTTTTATAAAAATAAACAAAAATAAAAAGATGCATAAATTAATTAAGCGATTTCAAACGAATTAAACAAAATTTTTTAATAACTAGTAATATTATAAACAAACCTAGGAACATCACTTCTAAAAAGGTAAAAATATTTTTTTCATCTTCAACAATAGCTGAAATATTTTGGATAGAACATTTGTCGCATTTTACATGTTAGAACTTGTAGAGCATACGATAAGCCTGCACCAAAAAGAGCTACTTATTAATTGAAGTAACTGCAAAAATCTCTTCTGTTCTTTTTGTTATCCTATTTCTATTCAAGACAAGTGGAAAAAATAATTTTTAACTAAAAATTTTGAAAAAATATTGAAAATTTTTAGTTATTGTTGTATTAACGTCGGTCTCTCAGACCGAATTCAATTATTATAATTGAACCGTTACAAACTTATGCTTGCAAACTTCAAAAAAATGCGTGAGAGCATTTAGTTTAAAGGTACTGATAACCTCCCAACCTTAGCAGTTCGTATTTCAAAGATATTAATAAAAATAAAACTCGTCGGTCTGTGACACCGACTGTTAGTACTGAAAGGTTAAATAAGTAAAAAACAGCAATATAAATATTAAAACGTTACTTTTCGGGCTTTAGCACTCGCAAATTCGTCTGTAATTTTTTCATTGTTAATTTGATCGCACAGCTCACTTTCTATTGCAATCATTGATAACCCAACGAGGCGTTCTTGGGATATTTTTTAAATTTTTGATCAAAAGTGTAAAATAGGAAAAGAAAGAAAAAAAGAAGAGAAGGGTTAAAAAAGTTTTATTTTTGGGATTTGGGAAAAACCCAAATATCCAAATTTAAGGGTAAGCCGGATATCAGTTACATTAACATACAAAAGACAGAATGGAAAAATATTAACAGTTAGAGATTTAAGACGGTGGGGTATTAATTATATACCTACCTGCATAGAAAAAAGACAAAAAAATTAAATTTGGTTAAATGGTAGTTTCTGGTTCTAATATCATAAACAAATAAAAGAAAGTATTTTGTTTATTGTTGCGTTACTGACCCGGCGCTTACAGTTAACAAAAGAACATGAATTGTATTGTATAAGCACATATTCTAGAATATACTGTGGTATAGTTTATCCATTTCTGGAACGAGAAATTGCCTTCTTAATCCTTATTATCTCATTAGCACCCTACTGTGTTGGGTACCAATAAAAGATGCGTAAAATCTTCGAGAAAAAGGTAAAAATGAATTTCTATGCCAAAAGCAGGTATACAGGGTGTTCGCGAGAAGTGGGCCACTATTGCTATATCCGTTAATATCGAAGATACGAGGTCGGTTAAATTAGTAAAGTAGTATAACTTTTTCCGCTGATTGCGATGGTCAACACAAAAAATAATTGAACATCTAGTTTTCAAGATATTCACAAAAATAACTTTTTTTTTAAATGGAACACCCTATATATTTTTATATATTTGAAAAAGACACTGCATTTAGAGTATAAAATGTCATATGAGTTTTGTCCTAAAATGAAAAATAAAGTACTGATTTCGTATCTTCAGTATTGAACGGATAAAGCAATAGTGGCTCACTTGGCATGAGCGCCCGGTATTTTTGGTAATTTAGTATCTACATTTTACCAGGGATCTAAATTTGTATAAAAATACAGGATGTTCGTGCCAAGGGGCACTATTGCTGTATCTGTTTAATGCAGAAGATCCGTAATCGGTAATTTATTTTTCATTTTAAGACATAACTCATATGACATTTTATACTCCAAATTCAGTGTTCTCTTCGAATACATAAAAATATATAGGGTGTTCCATTTAAAAAAAAGTTATTTTTGTGAATATCTTGAAAACTAGATGTTCAATTATTTTTTTGTGTTGACCATCTCAATCAGCGGAAAAAGTTATACTACTTTACAAATTTAACCGACCTCGTATCTTCAATATTAACGGATATAGCAATAGTGGCCCACTTCTCGCAAACACCCTGTATAAACCCTTCTAACGCTTCATGTAAAAGAAATTTAAAAAGATTTAATTTAAATATTATGTGATATTTTGCACATTTTTTGTAAAGTGAAAAGCATTAAAAGGGTTTATATACCTGCTTTTGGCATAGAAGTTCATTTTTACCTTTTTCTCGAAGATTTTACTCATCTTTTATTGGTACCCAACACAGTAGGGTGCTAATGAGATAATAAGGATTAAGAAGGCAATTTCTCGTTCCAAAAATGGATAAACTATATAAGGGGTATGTTGTACTTTCCACTCATTTTTCTAAAAATTAAAAGATATTTTTTGGAAAATGAAAAAAATATAAGATTGAAACACACTTTACTCAGGTTGTTATTACTTATTATCAATTTTGTATTGCGCCCCTAAAATGTTGCGCCCTATGCGACGCTTACCTCGCTTACACCTAGCGCCGCCCCTGTTGATCAACAGGAGCAACAAAATCCAACCAAGTCAGCTGAAACAAATATCGTTAAGAATTTGTGTTGATATAATAGCATAATTTACCTGAAAAAGTGCAGAATATGAAATAGTTTTGAAACAAACTTTATAATAATAGAACCGTGATGAAACGTTACCAACAGTAGTAACAATTAAGTCCAACCAAGTTAGCTAAAAAATACCGTTAAAAATTTGTGTTGATATAATAGCATTATTATTTACCTTAAAAGTACGAATATTAGGAGTAATAGTTTTGAAAAAAACTTTTTTTTTAATTGTGATGTGATTTAAGTTGAAATCTATTTGAGCACAAAGAAAACACTAATAACCTCAAAATACCGATAACTCTGACATCTAAGTAAAGTCTGTCAAATGCTCGACATACGTTTTTAGTCCGTCATATAATTTACACAGCAGACGTATGTTTTTATATCCCTCTTTTTTTATTACAACATCAATGTATACCGGGTGATTAGCACCAAACCTGGCCATAGGGCGACTTAACATATGCATATTTTCAAAAAATATATGAATTGCCATGAAATATTTCATTAAGTCAAATACTGACAGTTTAAAATTTTCAATGTATTTCCTATGATAAATAAAATCGCTATTGCCGGATTTGGTATCCATGGCACTTTACCATAGCAATTCATATATTTTTGGAAATAAGCATAATGTTAAATTGCCCTATGGCCAGGTTTGGTGCTAATCACCCGGTATAACAGACAAAGAAAAAATATTTAATATTGAGATTTCTTTCTATAAGAGTGAGTCGGGAGGATCGCACCAAACGCCAGGAGTGTATTATACTGCCGTGATATTTGTCTTTGGTTAAAAAATGTTTTTTTATTTTGAAATTTTTCTATTTGTTTAATTAAACGTTTTTGACTGGGGAGAGAAATTAAATTGATTTAATTTTTTTATGTTGTTGAGTCAAATGAAAGTGAAATGGATAAATTTGTAAAGATTTATGTTAAATCTAAATTTTTATTATAAAGATGTAATTTTGTATTTGTATTCTGAAAGATAAAACTGTAAAATTTGTAATTTTAGAATTAAGAAATGTTAGTAGAAAAATTGTAATTTAAAATTTTAATTTGAAAGTTTAATTTTGAAATTAAGATTTTAAATCGAAATAAAGAAAATGTAACTAAATTTAAATTGTACCGCGAAAGTGTTTAGTGTTTTTAAAACTTTAAAAATGAACAGTTGGTAGAAATAATAAATATTCTTTGTGCTTCGAAATGTGCAACGACAAGTTTAACAAGAGTCCGTTACGATAAATAAAAAAATGAAAAAGAGAAAAATTGCGTTGCTATTGGAAAAAGAAAAATAACAAAGAAGAACAAAATTTGAAAAGAAAAAAGGTGGACGTGTTTTTGAGGAGATAAGATTAAAGAAAAATTTATATTGGAAAACAACTTCGAAATTCGTTTAAAATAATTATGTGGACATAAAGTTTGAGTATATTAAGAATAAAATTTGGAACAAAGTTTGGATAAATAAATTTGAAAAAAAAGAAGTTTTGGTTGAAGAAAGAAGATTCTGAATTATAAACTTCGGCGTCGAAGTTATAAAATGCATTGCAAAATTTAGTAAATTTAAATAAATAGGTTTAGTATTTCGGTAAATAAAGGTAAGGTATTTTGGCTAATTTAATTTTGAAATTTCTATTTAAAACACTTAAAAATAAAATTTGATTTTCATTTGATGTTTAAATTTGTGTTTGATTTGTACTAATAGATTTTTCCTTCCAGTCAAGTAATTTAAAAGTTTATTCTTCGGCAGTTCATATAAATTTGTAAAGCAGATTAGAGAGAGAGTGTCACAGCAATACACGTAAATATGAGACGAAAAAATGCAAAAGTTGTAATCCGAATTTATTGGTATTCGAGTTACAGCGTCTTAAAGCTGGATTTATAAACTTGTCGCTGCAGTTCAGTTCAGTTCAGTTGCCCTGCGTTCGTTGCTCAGTTGCTCAGCTCAGTTGGCGTCAGTTGCTGTTCGCTGCAGTTGAGGGTTCCAATTTATAAACTTTTGTTATTGCGCTGGTCGTTGCGCGTTTTGAGGTTATATAGGTTATATTTTAAACAAACCTCCCTTAATTTCTTGTCTTATTTGATATTTTTGGTTAGTTTTTTGTGAAAAAAAAAATGGATTTTGAAGTTGAAAAACTATCGGCATTATCGTTTGCGTTTGTGTTGTTAGCTATGGCTAATCAGTAATCACAATAAGCAAAAATCTCGTCGATGTCGAAGATACAAAAGAAGGCCCATCAATAGATCCCGTAAAAATGCCGGAAATTTTTATTATTATAAAAAAATGAAATCGTTAGATTTACCGAAGTTTTTCAAATTCACCAGAATGACTGTGCCTGTGTTTGAAAAACTATTAGAATGTATTAGGCCCAAAATCAGTAAACAAAGGCGTTCAGATGGAATTTCAGCAGAAGAAAGAGTCGTAATAACGCGCCAAGCGGCGTAACACGTGAGATTTTTACGAAATCTAATTGGCTGCAATGCGAACGACAGCGAACGACCGGCGACCAACTTAATACATGACCATCTTTGCAACTGCAACGAACGCCACCCAACGTCAGCGAGCGAACAGAACAGCACGAACTTCAAGTTTATAAATCAACCGGTTATGTATTATTTGTTTAAGTTCGGCGTTCGCCAGCGTAACTGAGCGCAACTGAACTGAACTGCAGCGACAAGTTTATAAATCCCACTTAAAAGTTGAAATATTTAATAAATTAATTTCATTAACTTAGAAGAACATACTGTATAACGATGAAACCACATTCACCCATGATGACATTAACAATACCCGCAACTCGCACTTATGGTCCGTCGAAAATCCTCACATAAAAGTCGAAACAAATTTTCAGCATCGTTTTTCGGAAACGTGTGATGTGATATCGTCTATAGTTTCGCCTAAGAGGAGATAAATATTTGGAATTCTTACAAAATGATTTACAAGGACTGTTAGACGATGTTCCCCCAAACAGTAAAATACCCATGCAGTATCAGCACAACTGCACGATGGATGCAAGTTATTTTGTGAAAACGCTGTATCTTGAAAACAAATAAAAATCGGACTACAACTTTTGGGTTTTTTCCTCTTATATTTACGTGTAAGATACACCCCTGCCGTTTGGTGCGATCCTCCCGACTCACCCTGTATACTGCGATGCGTCATAATTGACTTTAACCTGCCGGAACTATATCTTTTTAATAGTTCTGGTATTATAATACTGGAATGGAATTTTAAAGCAATCGCTCTGTTTTTGTTCCAGACATTAGCATTAGGAAAAACTCTTTCTGTATAAAAGAGTTTAGGAGACCAGATCACGAAGTCGCAATACAGCAAACTGGAAACGAAAATTTGCTTTTGTATTTGGTAGTAATACATATGCTTTTGGTTTAACTTCACAACGTAGCTTTCAATAGTTAAACAGGAGCTCTTAAATTTGACATAATCACGAATGTCCTGGATATCGTGTATGTGTAGTATGTATGGGCATTAAATGTAAAATCGAAATATGAGATCCTCCATATAAAACTCCACTACAACTTTTTTGAAGTGGTTTTTCATATCTGTGTAAAAGGATATAAGTCATGGAATGTATTGACTATCGCTATTACTTTGTGGAAGCAACGTTGAATGTGGGGTAAAGGGATATAATATGTATTCTTGTATCTATATTTTGACATATAGAGTGGCGATATCTTGTGTAAATGGAAATGATAGTGATAAATTGAAAAAAGAAATTGAAGAAAAATTAGGAAACAAATTTACGGTAAAAATGGTGCAAAAAAAAACCCAAGACTAAAAATAATTGGAATGGACCAAATTGAGAAGGAAGAATTGAAAACTGCTATCTTAAAACAAAACTCTTATGTTCATGACCAATCTACTATAGAAGTTAAAACTATTAGAAAAATGAAGACTAAATTTATGGCTATTATTGAAGTCGATAATAAAAGTTTCAAAAATATCATAGAAGAAGGAAAGCTAAAAATAGGATGGAATGTGTGCCCTGTGTACGAAGATATGGGAATAATGAGGTGCTTTAAATGCCATGGGTTTAACCATAAAGCAGGAGAGTGTAAGAAAGAAAACACTTGTGCAAAATGTGGCAATATAGGTCATCAAGAAAGTGTTTGTGAAAGTGTATTAATTGTGTAGAAGCAAATGAGAGATTTAATTTAAAATTGGAAACAGATCATGCAGCTTATGATGTAAATTGCCCGGTATACGAAAGGTTTGTAGAAAAGCAAAAAAGTAAAGTAAATTATAGTGATTAGCAATTAAAAGGTTTGCCTAATAGTTCATTGATTTATATGAATGCACAAAGTCTGATATCTAATTTCGATGAAATTGCATTATATGTTGAACAAAGTGACCCAGTTATACTGACATTGGCAGAGACTAGGTTAACTGAAGAAATAGATGATTCAGAAGTAAATATAAACAATTATGTTTTATTTCGTCGAAATTCAGAATCGAGGCATACAGGTGGTGTTGCAATATATGTACGTAAAGATGTAAGCGCAAAAGTAGTCATGTCAAGTGCAATTTCAAAAAACTATTGGTTTTTAATGATTGCTGTTAAAATAATTAATAAAGTATGGGATATTGGTATAATGTATCGTTCTCCTAACGGAAGTAATTGTGATTTTATTGTTAATTTTGAAAATATATTAAACGAAATAGTCAACAGTTCGGAGAATGATATGTTAATTGTGGGTGATTTTAATATAGATATGATCAACAACGCAACAATATATTCGAACAGATTGCAAAACTTATTAAATTTTAATGGTTTAGAACAAATCGTCTTGAATCCAACTCGTGTTACCAATACGTCTAGTACCCTTATAGATTTAGCTGTTACCAATAACTTTGTTTTGAGTTCAAAAGTAGTAACTATCCCGAGGATAACTGATCACTATATAATAGAAATTGACTTAAATACTATAGTTAAAGAAATGCAAAATAAGTCTAAAATTAATTATGATTTACTGCGACAAAATTTAATCGGATGTGATTGGATGTACGAAAACACAGATGTGGGTACCATTTATAATAATTTTTATAATAATTTTGTGAATGCGTTAAATAAAGTTGCCCCTTTAAAAAATTACATTGTAAGAATAAATAACCGAAAGCCATGGATAAATGATGATGTACTATCAAGCATCAAAAAAACGGGATAATAGTTATACTAAATTCACTTACACTAGGAGTTTAGATGATTGAATGAACTATAAACTACTAAGAAATATTACTACTAGTAAAATTCGTAACGAAAAACAGAAATATTTTGAGAATAAAATAGATAACTGTAAAAATGATGCAATCTCAATGTGGAAAACATTGAAATCGATCATAAAGGATTCAAAAACTGTACATCCCAACGAGTTAACCCTAGAGGGAAAAGTGATCAGTGATAAAATCGAAATTGCTATAAACTTCAATAAATATTTTATAGATAGCATTGAGCAAATATCGCAGTCAATTATTAGTTTACAAAACAGTATAGTCGCTCATACTGACGATAAAGCCACAAAGACTGGTTTCAGTGAGTTTAAATTATTATCGTTATCGGAGTTGCAAAAAATAGTGGTCAATTTTAAAAGAAAAAAAAGTACGGATCAAATTGATATTGAATTTAAAAAAAATACATTTGAAGTAATAGGATATCCATTACTACATATAATAAATATATCATTAAGAAAGGGTACATTTCCGGATGAACTAAAAGTATCAACAGTAAATCCAATACAGAAAGTACAAAAAACCATTAAAATGGAAGAATTCGGGCCAATTAACATGCTTCCTGCAAGCGAGAAAATATTTGAAAAAGTAGTATACGATCAATTGTTGGAATATGTAAATAATAATAACATTCTCACAAAATTTCAATCGGGTTTTAGAAGAAACTATTCCTGCGAATCCACAGTACAATGTGTAATATCAGAATGGAAAAACTTTTTGGATGAAGACATGTACATTGGAGCTGTTTTTTTGGATTTAAAAAGAGCATTCGAAACAATAGATCGCAAGCTTTTACTACTAAAGCTTCAACAATATGGAATAGGTGGTCAAGTTTTGGATTGGTTAAATGATTACTTACAAAATAGGAAACAAATTGTAAACTGGAATGATGTTAAGTCAAATACGATGGAGATTAAATGGGGTGTACCACAAGGCAGCATATTAGGTCCGTTGCTTTTCATCTTGTATATAAATGATATACCGGATATCATAAGTGCGAGTAGGATAAATTTATTTGCAGACGACACAATGATTTATGTTGTGCACGTGATGCTGAAGTGGTAACACAAAAATTAAATAGTGAATTGGGTAAAATAAACAGTTATATGTCTAAAAATAAATTAAAATTAAATGTTGATAAAACAAAGTTTATGTTACTATGTTCGGATAACAAACTGTTAAAATTTAAAAATTTAAAATTGACAGTATCTATTGAGAGTGTGGAAATAGAGATGGTTTTGTATATAAAATATTTAGGTGTTATAATCGATAGAAAGCTACAATTTGACATGCACATCGACTATATTGTAAAAAAGGTAGCTAAAAAAATAAACTTTATGGGAAGAGTATCCAAAGATTTGACGATATGGAGTAAATTACTCGTTTATAATACAATTGTACTTCCTCACTTTAACTATTGCAGTACTGTTTTTTCTTTGGTAAATAATGGTAAAATCTCAAAGTTGCAAATCTTACAAAATCGTGCAATGCGCATTATATTAGGCTGTAATAGATACACCAGTACTAAATTAATGTTAGAATATTTAAACTGGTTAGATATAAGCACATTTGTAGAACTCAACTGTATGATATTTATTTTCAAGATAATTAATGGCCAATATCCAAAATATTTTGAGATAAAACGAAATAGTGATGTACACACTTACAACACTAGACAAAAAGAAGATTTTCATATTCCAAAAAAAACAAGGAATGCACCAAAAAAAGTATTTATCATGAAGGCTTATTAAATTATAACAAACTGCCTGATAATTAATATAAAAGAAATACAAAATTTGAAATTATTCAAATCAAAATTGAAGGAATATTATTTGTTGAAAAGATAATATAGTTATAAAAGGATGAATAAATTAGCAATTAAGAAATTGGACAAGAGCTGCCTTGGTATTGCCGATTTCTGGCTAATTTGAGCCTTGGGATGCCAGGGTGGTGATTTATTTATAAGAATTTTAAAATTGTAAAACACATGCACGTCAATTATATTATATTATATTATATGAGTATTAATTTAATTTATAATGATTTATGTATAGCAAAGTGCTAAATAAACTTATTATTATTATTATATACTCCTTTTCCCACGCATGTGCCATTTAACTTCCCAGCAGCCTCCAGTACAACACTAACAATCCTATCTGGAGACGCTCCAAGTTGTGGCCACTGAGGATTGATCATCAGTCATACATCATTTACGACCCGTGATGTTTTACTATTGCTTCCCTGTATTGCTCCACTGCCATATGTTCCTTCTTTAATCCCCAAGTCGTGGCATCCGATCGAAACCTTGTATTGGTTGGATATCATATATTTTTTACTCGTGAAAGAAATGGTGATTTATGATTTGTTGAGCAAACGGCTTTAAAGTTGGAAGCTGTTATCCTCCCAGCTCTTTGTAAGTACCAGTTGTTATTGTAACTTTGGTTTCGAGTTTCTATTTTAAAACATTGATCGTCGTTTATGTTGAACTGTATTAGCCCGAGCGGCAGCGACAGTAAACTCTACGTCATAGGACTACCGCTAAATTTTGGTGCCATTCGATAGACACAATAGTAAGGAACAATAAATCGCTGGTCTGCCGAAGCATGTCCTGGCAGCAGTGGTGGACCTCTTTAGAAGTTGTTAAATTTTTATTACTTTTCCTAATCGCAATTTAGTGGCGATTAATAAAACAAACAATTTGTTTTATCAACATTTACTATACAATGTTTATACAAAGTTTTTCTATTTTGTGAGTACGTTTTGAAAATGTAATTAGTTTATGCAAAAATTTAAAGTTTTTTATTTTTTTACTTATCGTTAAAAACCAAATTATACAGCAACACAATTAAAAAGATTTTTAATTTTTGCAAAAACTAATTACACTTTCAAACGGTACTCACAAAATAGAAAAACTTTGTCCATTTAATCAACTTCGTATCTCTAATAGTTTCTGATATTTCATCGCTGTGCCAATTTTGTGAGACACCTTGTATAAACATTGTATCGACATTGTATAGTAAATTTTGATAAAACAAATTATTTGTTTTATCTATCGTCACTAAATTGCAATTATGAAAAAAAAATAAAAATTTAACAAATTCTGAAGAGGTCTGCCGCTACTGCTGCCAGGATATGCCTCGGCAGACCAGCGTTTTATTGTTCCTCACTATTGTTTCTATCGAATGGCACCAAAATTTAACGGTAGTCCTATAACGTAGGTTTTTTATTCCGAGGTTTAGGGGAATCCTTTATGGACTACCCCCCTGCTTGGGGGATTTCAAGCTGGAATTTCACCACAGGGGGGAGTGTGGGATTCGTTCCCAGGGAAGGTTACCCTCTACATACCGCACTAACCCCCTTTCCTCTTGTGGTTTATCCTCCTCGATCTACTGTGGTTGCCGAAGAGTGTTGTCTATCATTGTGTCGTGGTTGCCGTCTTTGTTGTCGTTATTGTCGTTGTTTTAGTCTTTTACGTTGGTTGTTGTATCAGTCCTTCCTCCGCGTAGGGTTTAGTGTCGTCGCCGCTTATTCTATGTGGTTTTAGAGATTTCCATCAACTCGACGTAACTTTTCAAAATATGTATAGCTAGGATTAAAAAAAGAGTTTAATAGAGGCGGAATGACTTCATGTATGGATAAATTAATTTCGCTAGCAAATGGCTCCACAATCCTCATCAGACTTGCACTTTTTCCAAGGTCCTTCATTTTAGAAAGGAAATTAACGACATCGATTTTTGGTAGTCTTTGTTGATGGAGTTGTAGCACTACTTCTAAAGTCCATCTACATTATCGGCACAATAGACACTATGGAGGACATAGATGGCATAGGCCACAAAGCACCAACTTTTGTGCACGAAATTGATTTTTTTTTTCATTTGCGTACTCAATTGCAAATAATATGGCAGCAACATGGCTACACACTTCACTTGTTGCCTGCCATACAAGTGACAATGAGCCGTAACTACTGATCCGTCTTGATTTATAATACACCATAAGTCAACAGGATTTGCTTTGATTAACATTAAGTAGGAAGCCCCCTAAAAGAAAATTGTTTTATTGTTACTTATATTGTTATTTATATTATTATTTTAATTCTTATTTATATTATTTTTGGTGTTGAATGGTTAATCACAAATGTCCTGGACATCGTGTAGGTATGTGCAATAAGTATGGACTTAATTTAATTTAACTTTCAAGCAGCGTCCGGCACAACACCCACAAAACACAATCCTATCTGGAGACGCTCCAAGTTTTAGCCACTTAGAATTGATCATCAGTCCTACATTATTTACAATAAACGACCCGTGATGTTTTACCATTGCTTGCCTGTATTATTCAACTACCATAATGTCCCTTCTTTAAGCCCCAATTCGTGGCATCTGATCTAAATCTTGTATTGATTGGGGAACACATATTTTTTACTAACTGGAGAGATGGTGATTCTTGATTTGTTTAGCAAACGAATTTAAAGTTGGAAGGTGTTATCCTCCCATCTCTGCAAGTACCAGTGATTATTGTAACTTTGGTTTCGAATTTCTTTTTCGATTTCAAAACATTGATCGTCGTTTATGTTTAACTGTATAGTTTTAGAAATCCCTATCAACTCGACGTAAATTTTGAAATATATCTTTGATTAAAAATAAAGGTGAACAGAGGTGAGAGACTTCATATATCGATAAATTAATTTCGCTAGCAAATGTCTCTACAATCCTCATCAGACGTGTTTAACTAACTCGTTTTTGAATTATTCGTTCAGGTTGTTCCATCAAGTGGTAACCGTGAATATCGTTAATTTGTTTTATTGTTATTGTTGTATTGTTGTTTATATTATTATTATCAGTTTCGACTGATTAAGAAGAAGAAATTGCTGTTAAAAAAAAGTCCAAAAATCAGTAGAAATTTTGGTTCGTTGACTACACTATGGCTAATTTTGTTACTTTTTAAATTTTTCAATGGCCAAAAGTTTAAAAAATGTTTTATGTCTAAATGTTAAATGTTTTAACTGTATTCATAGATGTGTAAAATGATATAAATTAATGTGTGCGTAGCCAATTTATTTATTATATTTAAGTTCCCCGCCATTTCTTTAACTTATTACATTGGCTCTTATATGCATATGCTGTGACATTACGAAACGTGCCGAAATTAGTCGAGGTTCCATAAAAGTAGAAATTTTTATCGTTATGGAAACCATCGTGAACAGTAACATTGGTTTTGTATAGCTGAAATTTTTTGCTTATTTGTTACAGTCAATTTTTGTGTTTTATTCATTTTTCATACTTGTATTTCCATCTAGTGTGTGTTAAATGTATTTGTTTGTTAAGTTGTTTAAATTTTACAATTTTCTATTTCTGCTATCGGTTATCGTGAATGTGTTTTGATATCCGGCCTTCATTTTTGGAAAAATAATTAATTGGTTTTAAGTAACGGAAGAATAAGTCTGTGTCTCAGCTATTTGATATTTTGTTAAGCTAGTTAAGTTATCTTCGTTGAATTACCGCATTGCGGATTTAAGAGGACAGTACTATATAGTGTTAAGCCCTTTGGGGATTTGATTCTCCGTTTTGAAACCAGATTTTTATTACAAAGTTATCTTGTTGTTTTTCTTCAAACCTTCTTACACAAGAGGTATGTAATCTTTTGTCCTGCGTTTTCTTTATTACTTATTATGTGTTTCTTCCAGGGTTTTTATGTAAGAATTTAGACCTACATAATTAAGATCATCGGTATCATTAATTTGGTTGATATTAACCACCTGGTATCATCCATACGAGGCATCTGTTATCGTCCATTAGAAGTGTAATTGGAGAGTTTCAATTATCGAGTTACATACATCATCCTCGCTGTCATCATCATCTATTTCTTCGTTATCATCATAATCTATTTAAAAGTCGTACTGAAGTTCTGCGGACGTTGTAAGATAAGATAATATTTTATTCATTTTTATTTCGCCGCTGCGTTAGAGCCAAATTAAGATTTGGTTTTTGGTTTTTCTATTAAATGATGATGTTCAGATTGATTTAACAAATTTGATTAATTTTGAGTACTATCTTGTAATTTATTTATTTGTAATGTGTAATAACCTTTTTTCTACTCCTATACTGTAATTGATGCAATATACATTTGCTACCTGTACTGTAATGATATTCATTACGATACAAATTTTTTTCATTAGGATACAAGTTTATAACCAATGAAATGCAGCATTCCACGAATATCACGTATTGCCTTGACTATGACAGATCTAAAAAATTAATTATTTTTTGACAGTTAGTTAGAATTTTACTTTTTGCAAATAAATTCGGTGATTATTATGATTGGCCGTAGAAAAAATAGTGTACGCAACTCGCATTTGATGGCTATTAAGACACTCGTATTCATTACGACACTCGCCAAGGCTCGTATCGTAATTCTCATACTTGTGTCTTAATAGCCATCATTAAATGCTCGTTGCGTAAAGTACTATTTGCTTGATCAAGTGTGGGGATTGTATTGATAATTGCTATTTGTGATAAGTTTTTTTGTACTTTACGATTTTGTGAGTCAAATTTGATCGTTGTTCAAAACGTACGTCATATATTTAGTTATTTTATGTTTTTTTTGTTATTAATTTGTTTAGACGACAATTTGTCGTTATTTTTAATTATCCGTTGCTACAGTACTGTCCAGTACGATCATTGATTAAAGTTTATTTGAAGTGAGTGCAAGTTGTATCATTTTGTCTTGTATTACTTGTTTTCTTTCAGGTAACATTAACCTTATTATTTATTTTGTCACCGCTAGTGACAAAATAAAATTAATTACGAATGTAAACGATCGTTTACATTTTATCTAGAAACACGCTAGAAACCATGACGATTTCAAACCTGCTTTGCTTTTGCGTTTATCTCGACAATTTCAATCGGGTTCAAAATTCCAACCCGCTTCGTCAAGCGACTTGAACCGAAAGTTTCAATCCATTTATCTCGAGGATTTCTCAAGCGACTTGTACTTTCAAGCCACGAGCTAAGGGGGCTCATAGACAGGCCCTAAGTAACAAACGAGCCAGACGAGTCGCTTTGCAACTGAAAACAGATGTTCTTTTTTATGACTATTTAAGTATCTTCGTGCAGCTTAAGATAAAAAAAGTTTTCCAACTAAATTTTGTATCGAGCTCAAAAAAGATTATTTAAATCGGATTATTACTTGCAGAGATACAGCGTAATCAAATTTGATCAAATCAGAAATCTTTAATTCAACATTGCAGAGAACGCAAGCGGTGGAGCGAGGGGGACTCGACGGTTTCCAACTATACAGGGTGTTCGCGAGAAGTGGGCCACTATTGCTATATCCGTTAATATTAAAGATAAGAGGTCGGTTAAGTTAGTAAAGTAGTATAACTTTTTCCGCTGATTGCAATGGTCGACACAAAAAAATAATTGAACATCTAGTTTTCAAGATATTCAGAAAAATACATTTTTTTTTAATGGAACACCTTATATATTTTCAAATATTACAAAATCACACTGCATTTGGAGTATAAAATGTCATATGAGTTTTGTCCTAAAATGAAAAATAAAGTACCGATTTCGTATCTTCAGTATTGAACGGATAAAGCAATAGTGGCTCACTTGGCATGAACGCCCGGTATTTTTGCTAATTTAGTATCAACATTTTACCAGGGATCTAAATTTGTATAAAAATAGAGGGTGTTCGTGCCAAGGGGCCACTATTGCTGTATCTGTTTAATGCTGAAGATACGAAATCGGTAATTTATTTTTCATTTTAGGACAAAACTCATATGACATTTTATACTCCAAATTCAATGTTCTCTTCGAATACATAAAAATATACAGGATGTTCCATTTAAAAAAAAGTTATTTTTGTGAATATCTTGAAAACTAGATGTTCAAATATTTTTTTGTGTTTAACATCGCAATCAGCGGAAAGACTTATACTACTTTACTAATTTAACCGACCTCGTATCTTCAATTTTAACGGATATAGCAATAGTGGCCCACTTCTCGCGAACACCCTGTATATGACCTAAGAATTGATCTCTAAAAAATTCAGCTTTCTCCTAATTATTTCCTCCAATTTTCGTTTTTTCACTTTCACATAAAGCCATACAAATCAGGGCGCTCAAACCGCAATTTTGGCGATTTACTTAATAACCGATTTTTGTTGAATAAAATTTTATGAAAGAAAGATATTCTATTAAACGTGAGCTACATCTTTTACTTGAAAATTTATTCAATTACTATACATTTTATAGTTAAAAGAAGAATTGAAATTGAAAATTTCCGTAAATCGGCTCTTTAAATCCAAATTCTTTTTCCCCTAATTATTTCCCCTATAGAGCAAAATGTCGTCTTATTTTACTGAAGTAATTCTCGACAAAATTTACACACCGTGTATATTACTCTCTTTTTGTGTATTTGTCATTACTGGTACAATATTTGAACTATCGTATTTTTGATTCGTATTTAAAAAAACTGAATTTTGTGTAATAACTCGACAATGCACAACCAAAAATAATTTTTGACTACGCCACTGGAATCTACTTAAAAAAGTGTTTTAAGAAAGTCTTTACAGTTTTAAAATATCTTGAGAGATATCAATTAAAATTAAAATTACGTATATTTGGTCTATATTTGGTATAATTGGTTTTTGGGCTATAACTTAAAAACAAAAGAAGATTTTGCCCGATTTTGATTTTACTATCATTAGTTTCTTGAAAAAATAGATCGAGGATGCGCCATCGGTTTTTCTCTAACTCCTACAGTTACCAAGTTCCCCTATGAAAACATTCAATTTTGCCCACCCTGTATATGTTTTCCGAAATTATGGAAAACAAATCTGGGTATCAAAGTTGTCGTATACACAATCATCGTACTTCAAAAATCTATGACATGTATGAAAAAATGTCAGATTTGTATGGATTTTTTAATATACTTGTAGTATACATGTATACAGGGTGTCTCACTTGAGCTGTCTCACCATGGGTAACTCGCTTATTTGAAGAGATAGAAAGGGGGTTAAATAGGGACAAAGTTGCTAAATATAGTTACTAACAATAATCTGCTACGAAAATTAGCCTACTTTTCATATCTTCGCAATTACTTAAAAAAACTGAAATTTGTGAATTTCGTTTTTGGTCAATTTTTTTTTGAAATATTAAAAATCTAAAAACACATTCTTAAAACAACTTTTTATGATGCACATTAATCCATAGATAAATATTTTGTATAACGTTTCGGTTTTTCGTAACCATCATCAACTTTGTTTTTTCTTATGGACGCCATATTTGGTTTTTACATCAAAAGATGGACAAAAAATTACTGAATCCAACGATATAAAATACTTTATACTTTAGATTATTTTAAAGTGGACGAAATTACGATATTATTAATTTGGAATGCATTTTGTACATTATCCAAGTTGGCTTTGGAAAATAATTATTTTTGTAAAATAAAATGATTTATCCCATTGAAGAAATATTAAATAAAAATATAATATTGTTATCTGAAAATTGAAATTTAGCAGATCAAACGTTTACTAATCGAATTTCCAAGAATAATAAGAATAACCATAGACTTGGTTTCGGAAACAAAAAAAATAATAACCTCAACTCAGTAGTGAAACTTTTGAGAGAAATACTCAGTACTTCATAAGAACATAAAAACTCAAAATTCGAAACTAAAGTTACAAAAAATCAATCATCGATATTTTGAAAAAAAAATCGAATTCGCTGGCTTCTAGGAAAAGCCGATTTTCTAAAGTATTAACATTATTATTAACGTTGAAAAGAAGAGATAAACTGTTTTTCCAGAAAACTAACAAATTGTACAATAACCCGTGAGATAACACAGTAACACACATTCACATTAAATGTTCAAAAACCCCTCCATTTTCCTGGAGGCACATATCAATACGCTTCGTAATCGAATTGACCGCTTTTTGTATATCTTGACGACGTAAAATTCGAAATGCTTCTAAGACATAACCTCGCAGCTCCTCAATATTATTAGCTTGACGTTTATGAACATAATTTTTTATAAAGCCCCATATGAAATAATCTAGAACAGTGAGATCTGGAGACCTAGCCGGCCATTCTACAAATCCATTGTTACCGATCCACTTTTCAGGAAATTGGATATGCAGTTGATTGCGTACATTTCTCGAATTGTGTGGTGGCGCTCGTCCTGCTGAAACCATACACCACGAAGGACTTGTAATGGAAGGTCTTCTAAATATTCATCCAATTCGTTTTGCAAAAAAGCTAAATACCGCTCCGAATTTAAAGTACCTTCATAAATGTACGGTCCCAGAATTCTATTGCCCAACACACCACACCAGACATTAAAAGAAAATCTTACTTGAGGCCTAACCTGCTTCGTTTGTCTTGAATTTTCTACATACCAATGATGTTCGTTGTGCCTATTAAAAATACCACGATATGAGAAATTGGACTCGTCACTCCAAATTACACGATTAAGAAAATTTGCATCATCAATTTTTGTTCTTAGCCATCTGCAAAAACGCAACCGCCTTTCTGTATCGCCTTGGTGTAGATTTTGGGTAAGATGAATTTTGTATGGTTTGTAATAATTGTTTTTCCTCAATGTTCTCCACACAGTATCTTTGCTAGTATAATTCAAAGTATTTGCAATTTCTCGAACAGAACTATTCGGATTATTGCGTACCTAAAAATTTTAAAAATCGAGTTGAAGCAAACGATAAAAAGCATCACATTGTGAAATAGATACATACATTGTAACAATAAATGAAAAGGAAAATCACTGTGTAGGTGCTCACCTCTTGAAAAACAGCTTGGGTCAAATTTTCATTATTGTTAATACGATTTCCTATTCTCTGATTGGGCTTTTAACTACACTACCAAATTCCTTAAAAATTCTGTCTAGCTTCAAAAATAAGTAGGATGTGGTTGTCGTCTATCCAAAAATCGCTCACTGTAACTTTGACTAGCTAAATTGGAATTTCTACGACAAGAATAAAATATTTCAATCATGTCGGATTTTTCTTGAATTGTAAAATTCATTTTGGAAAATGAAACAATAATAATTAACTCGTATCGAAGTAAAATAATTATTATACTTATAAGTAGTGACAGTTCGCATTTCAATTGTTTATTTGTTCTCCAATGGTAACTTGGATAATGTACAAAATGCATTCCAAATTAATAATATCGTAATTTCGTCCACTTTAAAATAATCTAAAGTATACAGTATTTTATATCGTTGGATTCAGTAATTTTTTGTCCATCTTTTGATGTAAAAACTAAATATGGCGTCCATAAGAAAAAACAAAGTTAATGATGGTTACGAAAAACCGAAACGTTATACAAAATATTTATCTATGGATTAATGTGCATCATAAAAAGTTGTTTTAAGAATGTGTTTTTAGAATTTTAATATTTCAAAAAATAAGAAAGTTATAGACCAAAAACGAAATTCACAAATTTCAGTTTTTTTAAGTAATTGCGAAGATAGGAAAAGTAGGCTAATTTTCGTAGCAGATTATTATTAGTAACTATATTTAGCAACATTGTCCCCATTTAACTCTCTTTCTATCTCTTCAAATAAGCGAGTTACCCATGGTGAGACAGCTCAAGTGAGACACCGTATACCAAACATGTATGTAGTGTGAACGACCTTTTATAGTTTCCGATATCCCAATGCTCCGCCGATTTCGTGGGACAGCCTCAGTATATCAAAGCGCAACAGACTGTAACGATTTTGTCTAACGAACTCGACTCTTCAAAATTGTTGCCTTTTTTAATAAGTGATATGGGAATGGGTCCTTTAAAAATTCTAAATTTGTTTTTGATAACTCCAATGATCCTTTCAACGTTTATTCGAACTTGAGCTATACAGGCTGTTTCAAATTCGAGTCTATGCATGGGGATCTCGGAAACCGTAAGAGATACGAAGGTGGTTAAATGGGGGCAAAGTTGTGCGATCAGGAGCCCAATATTATGACGTTAAGAAATCGCAGGTATTAATTACTTTAGAAGATATTCACAAAAAACTAAAATGTTGAAGTTTTATTTTTATTTTTTCTTGACTTCATTAGAAGGAATATTTAAAAACAAACAACACTTCTTCATAGCCACTTTTTATTCTCTATCACGGCCTACTATTAAAATTTGCGCACAACGTTTCGTCTCTCTGTAACCATCATCAACTTCGTTTTTTTAAATATGGCAAAAATTAGCTATTGACATTTTTGAATAGTATTTTTAATTCTCTATTCAATGATGCATCAAACTTTAAATCTAAAAATATGTTCATAAACCGAAATAATGAAGCAAAAATTAGGATTTAAGTTGGCTACTTTTCAAGTAGCCAATTAAAAAGTTATTCCCCGTTAAGGATTTTATTTGTTTTTCTAGCCTACTCGATGTTAAAATTCCTGAATTATTAAATAAGAGTGGAATATCAATAGTACCAATCAACTGAAAAGTTGAAGTGTGGTATGATACATCATTAAATAGAAAATTAAAAATGCTATTCAAAAATGTGAATAGTTAATTTTTTGCATATTTAAAAAAATGAAGTTGATGATGGTTACACAGATACGAAACGTTGTGCGGAAATTTTAATAGTAGGTCGTGATAGAGAATAAAAAGTGGCTATGAAGAAGTGTTGTTTGTTTTTAAATATTCCTTACAATAAAGTTAAGAAACAATAAAAATAAAATTTCACCATTTCAGGTTTTTGTGAATATCTTCTAAAGTAATTAAAATACATGCGATTTCTTAAGGTAATAATATTGGGCTCCTGATTGCACAACTTTGCCCCCATTTAACCACCTTCGTATCTCTTACGGTTTCCGAGATCCCCATGCATATACTCGAATTTGAAACACCCTGTATAACGTGTTGATTCAATCTCCAGAAGATGTAATTAAGTTTTTCCTTTAGTAAAGGTGGGAATAACTAATTTTGCCCCAAGCACACCGATGCTTTCACTTATTAAAAAACCTCTATCGGCTAATATAATATCGCCTTCTACGATGTAATTACAAAAATCACTTAACTCTACCATCTGTTTGTCAGAAGTTCGTCCACCCCAAGCCTTGCTAATATAGCAAATACTCCCGTGGGGAGTAATTCCTACTAAGAATTTTACAGTAGTGTGGTGCTTGTAATTTGACCAACACTACTGTTGCTGCTTTAAATAGTTGCTTGGCTTTTCAATAAAAACCTCAAAACGGTCAATAATCCCAGTCGTTTTTTTTTGAAATGCCTCCTTAAAACATTACGGAATATTTTTATTATAAGCAGAGCGGTCTGGGGCCAAATCATGAATGAACTTAGCCTCTGATACATTACATTTACGCATTTTCGAAATAATTTGATGCTTTTGTTGGTGCAATATTGAAACGGTAAGCCAAATCTTGAAAATGTAAATTTAATCGCAACTTAATTAATGTTAACAAGAACTGGTTGAAAGGGCAAAGAACAGTTGTAGAAGTATTGCCGATAAATTATTGTTGAACTTCTTCAAAAAGTGTTTGTAAGATGATATATTCGAAGCCTGTGTAATATCTCTACTTTCCATGGTTGGAAAGATTTTCTATCAGTTCAAAAGGAGACGTTTGTATCTTGCTCTCCAAATCAGTAATTTTCTTCAATGCAAACTGTAATAACTTAGACCGGGTTCTGAAGGGAAGTGAGTTTGCAAAATATGAGGACCGCATTCTGTCAACGGATTTGAGTTTTGGAGGTATCAATCTTCAATATTCTTGATGTTGCCAGATAGTCTTATGGGGCAATCATTAATGGTTGTCGATCAAAGTCTTAAGGCATTATTAATAATCACATTTGCTTCTGTGCACATGTGCTGACAAAATTTCCGAACCCAATTTTGACCAGAAGGCACTTTTTATGGAGTTATTTAAGACCAAAAAGAGCATCACTGAGAGAAACCCTCTCCTTCAATGAATTTTGATGAAATTTTTTTTATTGAGTTCTCAATGCCCTAAAGATCAAAATTTATTCTGTAAAAAAGCGTGCATTTGCCTCATCATTTTTTAGTCAACTTCTAGTGAATCAAATTTTAAAATACTTAAAAATTACCGGAATAAAAGATTTTCTTCAAAATTTTCGGTGCAAATGCTTATACTTAGTTATAATTAGTAACTAAAAAACAACTTTAGCGAAAAAGTTTCTTAAAAAGGCATGATGAAATTCTTTTTAACAGTTATGTAGGTATCAATAATTAATTAAACACTTCTAGGCATCCCAGAGACTTCAAATTTGGTAAAGTGTAGTATCATTCCTTAAAGATATATAAAAAAATCTTCAAGTCCCAAGTTGAAGAGGAGGGGCACCCCCTTTTTTTAATTAAAAATTTTAATCTTTCTAGAGATCCTTGAAGTGTGTTGTACGATGACACCAAATTTCAAGTTCTTAGGATGCTTAACAGTGCTTTTGACTCAAAGTAATAAAATCACAAGAAGTCGTCTAAAAGAATGAAAAGGCAAATGCACACGTTTTTACAGTATAAACTTTGATCTTTAGGGTATTGAGAACTCAATAAAAAAATTCATCAAAATTCATAGAAGGAGAGGGTTTCTCTCAGTTGATGCTCTTTTTGATTTTGGTCTAAAATAACTCCATAAAAAGAGCCTTCTGGTCAAAATTGGGTTCGGAAATTTTGTCAACACATGCACAGTTATGTTATCGACCGTTTAAGAAAAAAAATTGCTGTTACCAACCTCTTCCCAAAATCATAAAAAATTATTCTACTTTGCCACCACTATTTAAACATTTAAATACATCATTTCGTTCATATTTTAACATCTTCATTAAAAAAACGGCCTATTAAGGCTGATTTTCATATATTATTACTACGTATACAAGCAGTATTGAATACGGATTTGAGTTTTGACTCAAAACTTATTAAAGCGTATACATGGGAAGGTCATGTGATAGGTTTGAATACGTTTTCAATACTTTTTTTATAGGTTAACAAATGTCGATAAGGTTTTTATAGATACCTATATTGGTTGTTTTACAAATAATTTTGATAGAGGACCCCAAATTTCGTATAAAATTAAAAATGATACTACAATGTCCATAATACATACTTACGTGTTGACAGATACTTAACGTAGTCTTCATAAAGTGATTTATATTGTTATGGAATCTATGTATGTATGTATGGTGAATATAATGCAGACTGTTTTAATGAATTATCAGTTAGAACAAACTCGTTTAGTTGAGCAAAGAATCTCTCGATCTAGAAAGAAATTTCGACAGTTAATGTTTAAGCAAATAAGTATCAACTACAGGATGTTGTTTGAAAACTCGATCCTACTGAGGCAACTGCCAAATTATATTCCATGTCGATCCAGAAGAATATGGTCGAAAGTTAGAAGTAATGACTGGTGGGACAATATTGTTAAAAATGAGTTTGAAGATGAAGATTGGCTGGAAAACTTTAGGATGAAGAAGCATACTTTTGATTACATCTGTAACCGTCTTAGGACGGTACTTTCACCAAAAGAAAACTCTATTCGAGTACCAATGACAGTAGAAAAAAAAGTAGCTGTAGCTATATATAAACTTGCATCCTGCTGTGAGTACCGCGTTGTGGCTAATCAATTCGGTATCCATAAAAGTACTACACAAAAGTGTGTATATGCCTTTTGCAATGCAGTAGTAGCCGTTCTTATGGAAGAATATATAGCACTGCCAAACAATGTAGAAGCCAAAGAAGAGTCCCATCGATTTGAAAAAATGTGTGGTATACCAGGAATTATTGGACCAATAGATGGGACGCATGTGCCTATATTGCCTCCCGCAAACGGATACAGGGATTTTGTAAATCGTAAAGGATGGCCTTCTTACAATGTACAAGCTGTTGTAGACAGCAGCTACAGGTAAATTAGTTTACATTAATATTTTATTTTAAGTATTTTTGATATAGGTACTTTCTTTCTCATTAGATTTCGAAATGTAACATGTAAGCATCCTGGTAGCACACATGATGCTGCTGTTTTGAAGGATTCTTTGTTGTACCAGAAACCTGAACAGCTTTTGCCAACTGAAGAACTAGAAGTTCGGGGAATGAAAATGCATTATTTTCTTCTTGGTGATCCAGCCTATCCGCTTTTGCCATGGCTCATGAAGGGCTACAGAAATAGAGCTGATAAATCTCCGGAAGAAGAGTCGTTCAACGTGTATGCAAGTAGAGGACGTGTCGTTGTAGAAAATGCTTTTGGTCGACTAAAAGCTCGTTGGCGTTGTCTTTTAAAGAGATTGGATATCCACTACAAATACGTACCCTATGTGTTGATAACATGCACTGTTTTGCATAATATAGTTGAAACGAGAAAAGAAACATTTTTAAATAGTTGGCTTGCAGCTGTGGAAGCAGCCGAGTTAATATTTCCGCAACCTCAGATGGGCCCCACCAGGGAGTATGATAGTTATGATGCAACGCTAATTAGAGACAACTTAAAAACTTATATGGAAAATAATTTTCAACTTAGGGTGTCTCATATTAGATAAAAAATGTCACGTATTTGTAATTTTTTATTAATAAAAAGTATAGTTTTCATACACATTTCATAGCAATTCATTGTAAGAAACATGTAAGTAAATGTACTTTACCTAAACTAATTGTAATGGTGTAGGTAACATAACTAAAATTAATCTCTTCATTGCTACTAGTCTTTTTTACCAGGCGCTGTACTTGAATCTTTTTGCGATGCACTTGGGAATATAAGTGGTGGGTATCGCACATTTTGTATGTTTTGCATTTGCATAAAATTCAGCGTAAACGTTTGCATATTTGTAAGCATCATTTGCATTGTGGCTTTACTCTCCTCTGCGGCCTTTACTCTGATCTCCTCTTCTAATTTTTGCTGTTTTTCAAACTGTTGATCAAGTAGTTTTTCTTGTTCTTCAAAAAATGACCGTTGCAGCTCCGTTTGTGTTTTTCTCCATTCGTCCATAAACAACAAGGTGTTTTTTCTGTATGAACCCTTGCCCGCGGCAGATGTTGATGGAGTTGACAGTTGTGTATTAGCAGTGGGCATTGCTTGCGTGTCAAGATCACCCTGCTCCGATTCTGACGAGATAGGTGACGATAAAGTACCATCGCTCAACAAAGTTCTCACTTCGTCTCCATCTATTCCAGTATCTATCGTAATTTCAATTGGATGTTGACTTTGCGATGTGTCGATTCCACGAACAGATACTTGACTTAGCGGCCTACTATCCAAGAGTTCACCGAGTGCATCAAAATATGGGCACTCAGTACGCTTTGCCCCGCTTACAGAATTCTGCTTCTTTGCTTTCACATAAGCACTTTTTAACGACTTCCATTTAACTTTAATCATCTCTGCCGTTTTGGTGTTGAAACCAGCAAGAGACATTTCCTCTTCTACAGCACGATACAATTCCAAACTTTTGTATCGTTTACCGTCTAAATGTTTAATAATATTTTTTTCTTTAAATACACTTAACATATACTCCACTTCACCATTCTTCCAAATGTTTCTGGTCATTATCGTCACTTAACACCCAATATTATCGTACTTATAAACGTGGTATAAACACGCGTTTGAATTTGACACCAGACGTTTGCTAGAACTTGATAATTATCTTCTATCATATTATACCTACTTCAATTTTTCAAATACAATGCACGAAGCGCGAAACGCGGCGAATTTGTTCACTAACAGAATAACTCGCAAGGGGAGGGAGTATTCTATCGCTTCTAAGCGTATACATGACAATTTTCAGTTCAAAATTTCGATCCGATCCCGTGTTTTTTGGGATTGGAACGAGGTATTGAATACGCGTGTTTAAAGTGTATACATGCGGTTTTCAAAACTCAAAACGTTTTCAATCCGTATTCAATACTGCTTGTATACGTAGTAAATGTCACAAGTGACTATGAAATTTCCGGAAATTTCATAGTCAAGAGAGACATTCGGCATGACAATTTACTTCATAATTAATAAAATAAAATGTTTACTTTTAAGTTAGCTTTGGCCATTTCAATTAAAGGTGTCAATAGCAACCACATAACAATACATAACATAGCAACTGTGTGATAGCAACGCTATAAACAATGCAAACAAGTTTGCAATTCACATTTTTTCCATATTCGTGTAAAGTAAAATGGCTTCAAGATTCGGTAAAAGTGACACTAAAACCAGAGAAGAAGCCGTGAAGAATAATACACCGGTGAATATAAAGAGAGCCCACGACTCAGCATGGAAACAGTTTCAAGATTTTTGCAAGGAAAGGTCTTACCTTGTCAACGAGTCTACAGCACTAAGTACTGAAGAGATCTCTGAAATTTTGGCAGATTATGCATTTAACATGCGCCGGAGTGATGGAGAAGACTATAAAGAAGGTGTTGTAAAAGTGTTATGGAATACTACAGCAAAATTGCTACAAGAGTTGTACCACGAGAAGTTTCATTACCTTTGACCCCTTCAACGATGTTATGTTCAAAAAAGCACGAGATGCAAAAAATGCCAAGAGACGTGAATTACAGATGAATGTTTCCAAGAGAAAAACGTCTTCGGCCGCCTTAACCCATGAAGAATACTTGAAAATGATCGATGTTTGGGATGAAGAGAAGCCGGATGAGTTGCAGAAAAAGTTTTATCAAATTGTTGGAAGAGAATTAGCGTGGAGAGGCAATGAGGCTTCAAGTTGCTTGGTGTCATATTTTAAACCGGAACTGGATAATAGCGGAAATGAAACTAATAGAGTGGAATACAATCCAGTCTTTTCAAAAACCTGCCAAGGTGGTGCTCAAAGACTGAGCGACAGCAAATGGTTGGTTTCCAATCAAGTCACACCAAATTTATGTCCACTCAGGTAATACTGAAAAATGTTTCATGTCAGAACTAAGTAGATACCTAATCACCATTTCCATTTCAGATTACTGAAGAAAATGTTGTCAAAACGAGGCCAAAATATAACGACAGAAAGACTCTTCCTCACGGTGAATCCAGCTTGGGATAAACCAAATAGTAAAGGATTGTATAAAAATTCTCCAATTGGGAAGAATGGAATGTCGAAATGGACAAAATTGAGTGCAGAGAAGGCTGGACTGGACATTAAACGAATAAAAATTACTAACCATTCCACTAGATCAACCGCAGTGACGCATCTGGCAAAATCGGGGATTGGGGAGCAGCAGCTCATCAAGATCACGGGTCACAGCTCAGCAGCTTCCCTCAAACCATATTTACAATTGGATTCAGGGTATCATGCTCGTTTGATTCAATGCTTCAGGAGTGACAACACCGGAGAGTCATCCAAATCTGCAGAAAACATTCGTCCAGACAACGGTTCAGTCACTCAGCTCCAACCAAAGACCGTATATTATAATAATTGTACGTTCAATAATTGTGCTAATTTACCTTAATAAAAAATAGTTTTTGAAGAATTTCTCTCAACTTCAGACAAATTTCCGCGGAAATTATCCCTAGGGATAATTTCCGCCTAATCAGTTCTTGATTGGTTGAATATCAAAAAACAAGGTCGTTTCATTGGTCTCTTAATTATGAAGTAAATTGTCACATATATCGTGCTCGTGCCGTGTTCGTGTCGTGCTGAAGCCGTGTCGTTTCCATGTCAATCGAAAAATTGACATTTCCATAAAAAATACATTGAAGTGCAGTTTTCGATTTTCACATGAGGGCTAGGTTGCGTTCGTGCCGTACTATTATGAGACTGAGCCGTTTCGACGGTAACAACACGACCACAACCTTGCTACAACCCGTTGGTCGCTTCTTATAGTTTGAAATTTAAAGTTCCTTGTGACAACTCTGCACAGGGTAAGTGTCAAATGTGCATATTTAGATATAAATCTATCTATATTATGAACGAAGGATTGGTTAATTATATTAGTGTAAGATTATTAGCGACAACAACATGACCACGGCATGAACACAGCACAGCCCTATATGTGAAAATGCTCTCGATTCGCGGCCGCAGCACCACACGAGCACGGCCCTATATGTGAAAATCAGCCTTTATGGTTATTGGTTACTGCCGCTATTTGCTTTTCATTTTCATTTACTATAAAACTTTTCAACCGGATGTCCCATTAGTTTTTCGTAATGCCACTGTATTACTTCCTTTATTAAAAGTATTGGCCACTTTCTTCTTATATCTTTTATAGCTGGTGTATTTTCATTGTTTAAAAATAATTGTTGATGAGTATGAATCGTTCAATAAAGTTATCAGCTCTGTATCGAATACTATTGGATGTTTGGAAATACGCATTAGTGCATTTTTCTTCTCTTCCAACGTCTCAGGTTGAAAATTATTCATATCGGAATAATATGGTTGCCAGTTAGAGCATCCTAAAAAATGTAAGAATATTAAATAAAACTTCAAGATTACAATTAATATTAATATACAGGGTTATTCAAATTCGACCGGCAGCATGGGGATCTCGCTTATTTGAAGAGATAGAGAAACGGTTAAATTGGGGCAAAGTTGCTGAATTTTATGCCGATTAATAATCTATAAAGAAAAGTGCCCTAGCTGATTTTGTTTTTGAATTATTGACAAAAAAGCAAAAAATTGATTTTCCGTTTTTTGACTTTATTTTCCTTATTATCAAAAATTTTTTAAATCTGACCGAACTTCTCCTAAGCCATTTTGTATTCTACACCCGATTCCGAAAACACATTTGATGTAAAACGTTTCGGTTTTCTGGAACCATCATCAACTTTAGTTTTTTAAATAGGTGCAATTGGTATCTGTAAATTATCGTAATGAAATTGTATTTTTTCCTTTATCGCATACTTTATAACAAAATGTGGTAGAGTTAAACAATTACAAATGAGTTCAATTGCATGAATTTATTATATTTTTATTTGAATTACAAATAATTATAAGTCTATTATAAAACGAAATAATTTCAAATAAACTTTTAAAAATAAAATTGAATGTTAAAATGTCTACTATTATAAAACTAAACAAATACTTATGCTTTTAAAAATATAAACATAAACAAACACAAACAGGCATATTTATTTATTTTCCAATTCTTCGTCTGCCTCCGAACCTCCCGAACCGCTTGCCTCATTCCTTACACCATCAGGTTCATCTTTTTCTGTTTCCAAATCTTCTGTTTCCAAGTCTAAATGACGTTTTTTTCGTCTCGGAGTACTAGTTCTGGGGGTACTTTTTCTCGTAATTTCCTGTAGTTTTGCTCGATTTTGTGAATATTTTAAAATACCATTTTTAAAAAAATCCTCATGTTTTAATTGGTTAAAGGTTGGATCGGCAGCTTTTACAATTAAATAAAATAATTTATTTACATTTTTTAAATCACTAAAACATAATTTAGTTCTATCTTTTGAGAACCCCGTCCAGGAGTATTTTGTAAAAACTTGTCGACTAAACAAATCTTCTACCAACATATAAGCCACCCTCTTACCATCGTATTTGCAATTAATATACATTCCTTTAAAATGTGTTTAAAACTTTATTGAAAAAATCGTCACTATTAAGCTTTTCTTCCATATTATTCATGTCTTCGGTAGCTTTTATTGGAAAATCTAAAGTTGTATTTGGCTGCTCTTCTATTATCTGATTATTTGGGAACACTTCCTTTCTTCTTTCTGTTGTTAAAAGTTTGTCTAATTTTACATTTATTCGAACAAATTCTTCAATACATGCATTTTTTAAGTTATCAATTTTGTTATTCAATTCCTTGAACTGTATGTCTCCGTTGTTCATAAATATCATATTATCATCATTAGCTATTATATTCGAAATCGAGTTATTATTTTCGGGAGGATGGTTAACATCTGGGTCAATATTATTACTAATTTGAATTTCGTTTAGATAGCTGCAACTGCTTTCATCTAATCCCAATGACAAATTATTTGCATCGTGGAATTGATGCACTTCCACATCGCTTAATCTTGCCTCTAATTTTTCATTGTAATTTGTATTGGAAAGAATCGACATAACCGGGCGTGAACGTTTGCTTAATTTCTTTGTCTGCACGTAACTAAAATATAGAAAAAATAAGTGTTTAATTTTCCTATTTATTTGCAAAAGTTTGATCTTTTAATGTACAGCCGGCCAAAAAGTTTTTAGCCACCCCCTGACAACATTTAAAAAGCAACCAACATTACACGCCGTGTAAATTAAACGGCGTGTAATGTTGGTTGCTTTTTAAAATTGTCAGGGGGTGGCTAAAAACTTTTTGGCCGGCTGTACAACATAAGTACTATAATCGTTAATTAAAAAAGCGTAAAGTTTAGACAATACGACCTACCTTTCTTCTTCTTCAGTATCGGCAAATTGTGCCAACTTTTTTTCCTCCTCTAGGGCTTCAATTAGCGATTTTATTCCAGATTTTTTAACTATGCAATCAAATTTTTTCCAATTTAAAGTTGGCTCGCTACTCATTTTTCTTAAATCCAACCAATTGTCCAAACCAATTATCATTAATAAGGAACATTTAAACTAATTAAATCAGGGAATACGGGATTACCATTGCTACGGGGAGTTTGGGGGATAATAAAAGGAATATACCTTGCAGGGGACTACTGCAACTGTATTTACAAGGGGCATTGGGGGGAATAAAAGAATATACATTGGCAGGGGGCTACTGCAAATGTAATTTAATGAAGGGGACATTGGGGGGATAAAAGGATATACTTTGCAGGGGACTACTGCAACTGTATTTATTACAGGGAGTACTTTTGAGGGCCGTACTACTGGGTACTTAAAAAAGGATTTATCTCTGTCGAGGGCCTTGTTTATAGGGATATTCGTAGTGGGATTTATCTCAGGGAAGTATTTTAAAGCAAACTTGCTTAGGGGAATTTGAAGTGAAGCGAACAGGCTTCGGGGAAATGGGTTTCGTTGAAGCGGATAGGCTTCAGGGAATTGGTTTCGTTCAAGCGTGCAGCGGTGTAAGGGCCAAGGGCGTGTCCATTAGGGTGGAGCGAAAAAGAAAATTTTTTGATATCAATGAGCTTGGGAGTGCAAAAGTTGCTACTGTATGCCAGTAGACTACCTTTTTTTTTTTTTTTAATTTTAACGATTTTCAAAGGTGCCACAACGACATTGAAGAAATGAAAATGAAAGTAGTAAAATTAATTAATTAGATTTTTTCTAATAAGTTTTGAAATCAAGCTAAGCTTAACTTGGCTCAAAATTCATTACCAAAAGGTATAAAAAGGAACACAAAAAAAAATTATGATAGTGTCGTATCATCTTGAGGTGCCACAAAGGTAATGAAATTTGGTGAAAAAGAAAGAAAAATCATGTTTAATTGATATAAAGTTTTATTTACTTCTACATAAGTTAGACTAGTGTAAAATTATCGAAAGTCAGTGGTTCTTCTTATAATACTTATTAAAACTACAATAAACTAAAAATATCATTATACCATGACAGTGGCGTGCACACAAACAAGACTCAATTCAAGAAAATAAAATTATTTTATAATTATGGCTAACATAAAAACATAATTGGTATTATTATTAAAATTCCAAACAAGCTAGTTAAGTTTG
This sequence comes from Malthinus seriepunctatus, assembly GCA_963924605.1. Classification (NCBI taxonomy): domain Eukaryota; kingdom Metazoa; phylum Arthropoda; class Insecta; order Coleoptera; family Cantharidae; genus Malthinus; species Malthinus seriepunctatus. The sequence goes on from OZ004600.1 coordinate 50,645,673, forward strand.
TATTCAGACTTTTTGTTGAACTGTGGCATGATAGATCTTGACATAAGCCTTAATCTAATGTAACCGTCTCTTTCTGATTCTCCTACAGCTGCTGCAGCTTCTGTGACCAAACGAATGCAGCGTTCGACGGCTTGAGTGTGACAAACAAATTTTGGAAAAGTTATCATTTTGTCGTCACTAATGCATCTTTCAATTTCATTTGTTGCAATAGATCTTGTTAAAGGAGGTTCGATAGCTTTAAAGGACTCATGGCTTATCATGTCATAGTATTCTTGAGCATCAAAATTTAGGATGGGAACTTTAAACTGCCTTATTGCGTTTGACCCCCCTTTTTGCTCTCTTGCACGTAGTACTCGACAAAGTGCAAGCTTCCTGATGCTTTGTCTCTTGTCGGTAATCATGGCTAATAATACGTTCTCCGGGTGCGCAAAATATGCGTTCCTTTGAATTACTGGATTCACTACATCTTTTAAATGTTTGGGAAGATACCTAGTTAAAGAGATGAGTTTCCAGAAATGTCTTGGACCTTCCCAACAAGCTGATTCAACTTTAATGATAAACCAGATCGGTGCGTAAACTTTTACTACGTACGTAGCTAAAGTCACAAGATTTTGTGCAGGATTATTTGATGAAACATATAAACGAAGTATCCGACTGGCAATTGTTAGCCAGCGAGAGTGTGACATAGGTCCAGGTTGAATATTTGCCAGATTTTGAGTACATTCACCTGATGTGACTGCAAGAACCATCTTATATAAATATTTCTGATCGTTGCTTAACTCTTTATAATCGATTTCTGGTAAGGAAGATCCTTCAATTGGTTTAAATTTTACAACAGGCAAAACGCAGGTTTTTAAAGCTTTGCCAATTGAACCAGAAAAAGAGTTAGGACCATCGGTTGCTCCATCTAAACTAGTCAGAAGATGTCTAAGCGGAAGTTCATTTGTGTGCAATAAGCACACAAACCAATGGAGAGATCTATTATAGTGGAGTTCTAACTTTCTTACTACACCATTTGCATAACCTGTATTTACATTTGTCCCGTCACATCCAACTGCGATCAATTCTTGAGTGTCATATTGTTTAAGTAAACAGTAATCTGTAATAGCCGTTGAAATACTAACAGCACTTCCGGATGGAGGGCTAACATGTCCTAAGTACTCGGAATTTGGTTCCTGAACGATAACAATGTGTTCTTCGACAGTTGTTACAGGATGATGTACTCCGTCTATTATATTAGTCGTTCTAGTTGGGTCTTTCCTTCCATCGAAATAGATTGATCTTAGTACCAGATTTTCTCCATCATCAGATGTAACGTGATCCCTACATTTCTGTCTCTCACGTCTAATTTTACTGCGATCGATAACAGACGATTTATCACTTTCACTTACAATACCTAAATCTTGAAGTAACGCAGACGAAACAGCAGCAGCACCACGGTCAGAAAGACCCCATCTATCACATTCACGAGCTAATGTCGGCAGAGTCGTACGCATTTGGCCATATTTTAATGAAGCAATAGATTTATCGAAAATTCCAGATGAGGTGGAGGGAATGTTAATATTTTCTAACAAAGACGAATCTAACTCTAAAGTAGGTTTATCTGGCAAATCATCGCATGATTCAAGAGATTTGTCAAATTTCTGTATTTTAGAACTGTTGGCTTCTTGTAGCGACTTTTCCTGCTTCAATTTTCTTTTTTCTCTTTCCTGGAGTTGCTTTGTTATTTTATTGTCAATATTTCCCATCATCATTTTTCTGTCAGTCCTTTGGTCATATAGAAACGCCCTCTCAGTTACAGGTACTTTTTTGTTCTTTTCGCAAGTACATTTTTCGCAGCTTTTGCATTTGCATGATGCAATGTCAAATAAAACTTTCGATTTCTCTTTAAACTCTTCGGTTTTTTTAATAAAGCTCGGAACATTAAATCGTTGCTTGAAAGGCTTGATTAGATTTCTATATTTGGAATGGTAATCGCGAATCCTTTCAATTATTCTTTCGGTAGATATTATTGGTATAGAAGCTTTCAACCAAAGTTGCTCAAGAGAAGGGCCAATGATCTTGGATACTTCTGAAAACGTGGGCTCTTTTAACTGACCCTTTAATTTCAGATAGTTTCGAGTATAAAGGTATTGCCGCAATATATCACCATATGTGGGCAAAACATTTTCATTAAACGGGGCTCCAACTCCAAATAATGGGCAGTTGCTGTCTTTTGCACGTGTTAAAGCTACCGACATTATGTTTTTTTATAAATTAGTTGCTATAATCTGAAATAAAAGAAAGCTAATTATAAAGTCGGTTTTTAAAGCTAAGCAGATGATATAACATATTAATTAGTAAAATAGCCAACTGCAAAATGCGAGCGATTTTGGTAATAAAACTCCGTAATTCAACGCTAGTTTGGCACTTCCAGATGTTTGTTTGAAGGAAATATGTTATTTCAGGTCGTTACTATTAACATTAATATTGATTTCTTAGCCCAAGCTTAATAAAATTCTGCATAAAAGAAAATTAAACAAAACATTATTTTTTGTACAAATTTTATATATTTTTTCAATTTTCAAGGCTGTTGTGGCAGTTGAAGATATTATTCGATTTACTTCAAATTTTAAGGGTAGAAACACTATACTAAGTAACAACTTTTGCATGCCCAAGGATTGTGAAATTTTGAAAAAAATTAAAATAGCTATATTTTCGCTCCACCCTAGTGTCCATGTCGTTGGACTGGATGATGGCTTACCTTTTGGGGTCTTCATCGTTTGGTGTGGAGTGCGTATGTGTGGGTTTCTATGAGGTTACTGCTTATGGAACCCCTCGTTTACTCTTGGCCCACCGGCGCTCCCTTTTGCCGGGATTCTTCCGCTTTCTGGCTGGTGGAGCCGGGGTTGGGATGGGGCGTATTTCTACCTTAGGGTGCTTCACGATGGGTGGCGGAGATGGTGGAGTAGCTGTTCTAGGATCCCCTTGGTGCGGAGACGGGTCGTGGTATAAATGCGTCGGTAACTGTAAGTTATGAAATTTTGGTTTCGTCCAACAAAGAGGGTAACGTACGGGGGATTGTGGGTAGGGGTCGATGTCGGTCGGCGTAGGGCGTACGGGTTGAGGTGCGGCGTCGATAGTGGGGTTGTTAATGTCAGTTAGTAGGGGTCGTGGTGTTAATAGTGTCATCAAGCTCGTCGTTGTGGTCGGCGGTTGGATGTCAAACTGGTCTGAGGGACTTGGTAAGGGAGTAGGGGACGAGATCGGTGAGATCAATGGTGGAGGGGCCTCGACACCGGGCAGAAAGATGGGAGTACTCCATGGTATCCGGACCATGATGGGGGAAAGTCGTCGGCGTGTCTGGGTGCTGGTCGTAGGGAAGGTGCGTTGTGTTTTGGTTGCCGTTAAGTGGGTCTGTTTAGTAGTTTTCCCTGAAGGGGTTGTGGTCTTCCCTGAAGGGGTTGTGGTCTTCCCTGAAGGGGTTTTGAAGTTATGACGCGTCGGGAGTGGAGGTCGGGGGAGATTTCCTGAAGGGCCTGCTGTCGTGTTGAGGGGTGGATCGCAAATTGGTATTTTGGTTTTTACAAATGGATTTTTGTATAGAGTTCTAATTACGGGCGCTAAAAAGGGGCTAGAGAGTCGGATCGGTACGACCGCCTCGTACTCCTCTCTAAAACTTCGTTCGGTCTCACGTACCTCGGGGTCTTCGCTCTCCGTATCACTTATAGGGCCAAATAAAGCGGTAAATTGGTCAAATAATGCGTCTGGTGTCTCGTTTTCCCGTTTCCGCTTTTGGACGGCTTTATCTCTTTCGGTCGTATATACTTTCCGGTTAGCCATAGCTATATGATACAAACAGATTTTTGAAATTTAATGGGGAATAATCTTTAAATCCTTTACGTGGACTCGAGTGATTTTTCCAGGGGACGTTTGCAATTCTACAATTACAGGGGAGGGAATATGACTAATCTGAAAGGGACCGCTGTATTTTGCGGCGAGTTTATGGGAGAACCCATCGATGGCCCTCGAGAGAGGATGCTCTCGTTTATAGACCCAATCACCGATATTTGGACGGTACGATCGTCGTCTCAAATTGTATCGCGTGGTTTGGGTGGCTTGAGCCGTTTTTAAATTTGTTTTAACATTCTCGTAGATTATTTTTAAGTATTGCATGCGTTCTGCAACGGCATTCGGAGTGTCGGCAGGTTGATGCTGCTCTAACTCTAACCGTTGTTTTAACGTTGCAGGGGGCTGTAGTTCCCTACCACTCGTCAGCAAACAAGGGGTATACCCGGTTGATTCATGTTGACTGGTGTTGATGGCAAAACGAATTTCCGGGAGGTATTTCTCCCAATTGCGTTGCTCGCCATCAGCCAACTGAGCCATCATAGCCCCTATCACCTTATTCGCCCTTTCGACGAAATTTTCTTGCGGGGTGTAGGGGGCCGTTCGTTGATGCTGTATGTGGTGGTCTATTAAGAACTGTCTAACCGTGGGATTCACAAATTGTGTCCCATTGTCGGAGGTCAATTTGCGTGGGCTGCCGTGTCGAAATATTATATCTTCCCGAAGACTTTGTAGAAATGCTTCGGTGTTAGCATGTCGTAATGGTCGCAACTCGATCCATTTGGTAAACCGGTCTTGGTACACAATGATATACTTGTATCCTTTCCGTGAGCGTACTAGAGGTCCTATGAAATCCACGCTGACGGTGTCCCATGGTCCGAGGGAGCTAGACGTATACATTTGTCCAAGGGGTTTTTGATTAACGGGTTTGTACCGGAGGCAATTTCTACATTTTTTTACGTATGTTCGTACATCGCGAGTTAGGCCTGGCCAATGATATCCTTTTCGTACTCTATGGAGAGTTTTGTTGATGCCTAGATGTCCTGCATGAGGTTCATCATGTGATTCTCGTAGAACGGCTTGTCTATCCGCACGAGGCACGCACCATTTCCATGCATCATGGAATTCGTCATTTGGATTACCTAAACATCTTCGATAGATTCGATTCTGTCGGATTTCGTAGTCCGGAATGCTCTGAGGTTCGTTCTGTATCTTTGCCCTAAGATCACGTAACCACTCGCATTCATTGTCATTGTCATCTACCGGAGGATGAGCTAAATTGGGGGGATTTACATTTGGGTTATTTATGATAGGAGGTTCTAAAATGGGGGGATTCAAATTTTGGTCTTGCCCATCACGGGGCTCGGCTTCAATCGGGGCTAACCGTTGTGGTTGTACTACGACTAAAGGAGTCTCGTCCTTCCGTGAAAGCGCATCAGCTACAGTATTTAGTTTCCCTTCTTGGTAATGTATGGTAAAGCGAAACTCTTGTAACTCCAACATCCAGCGGGCCAACCTTCCCGAAGGCTGGGGAAGAGCTCAGAGCCATTTGAGGCTTCGATGGTCGCTGATCACATCGAACTCGTACCCTTCTAGGTACCCACGTAATTTCTTAATTGCCCAAACCACTGCTAAGCATTCTTTCTCAGTTACTGAGTAATTTTTCTCCGCTTGGTTCAAACCACGACTAATGTACGTAATCACGCGTTCTTCGCCATTGTGAGTTTGTGTTAGCACCGCGCCGAGACCGACATTACTTGCATCTGTTTTTAACACGAATCTGACGTCAAAGCAAGGACAGGCCAAAATAGGGGCTTGGGTCAATTTGTCTTTTAAGGTTGTGAATGCTTGCGTTTGCAAGTCGGTCCACACAAATTTCTCGTTCTTTTTCAATAGCAAATGTAACGGAGCCGCGATTTTGGCGAAATCCGGAATAAACTTGCGATAGTAACTGGCCATACCCAGAAAAGATCTAACTTTTCTCACTGTGGTTGGAATTATCATTGTTTCTACTGCTTTTACCTTCTCGGGATCGGTCTGTATCCCTCTGGTATTGATCACGTGCCCCAAATATTTTAGCTCCCTTTGGCAAAATACTAATTTTTCCGGGTTTAACATTAGGCCGGCCTGATGTAATTTATCAAAAACTACCTGTAAATTTTCTAAATGTTTCTCGAAACTATCTCCTATGACGATAATGTCGTCTAGATAGCAAAAGGCTCTATGGTCGAGTTCAGGACCTATTATTGAGTCTAGCAGGCGCTGGAAGGTCGCGGGTGCTGAATGAAGACCGAATGGCATGACCTTAAAATGAAACAGCCCACGATTTGCTACGCAAAAGGCCGTAAGGGGCTTACTTTCTTCATCTAAAGGGACTTGCCAGTAACCTTGTTTTAGGTCGATGGTGCTCAAATATTTTGCACCTCTTAATTTATCTAAAATTCCTTGAATATACGGGATGGGATAAGCATCCGGTTCACTAAGTGAATTTAGTTTGCGAAAGTCGATGCAAAATCGATATTTGCCGTCTTTCTTTGTGACTAGTACCACTGGGGAACTCCAGGGACTATGCGAAGGTTCTATTACGCCTTCTTTGAGCATTCTATCTACCTCCAGATCCATTATCTCTTGCATTTTAGGATTTTTGGGGTAGTAACGCTGTTTCACGGGCGTAACGTCGGGTTTCATTTTTATATGATGTTTGGTTTGGTGGGTAGTACCGGATAAAGTTTTTACCTTCGCCAATTCTTTTTCTAAGAATTTATTTAAGGTTACTAATTGGTTTTCCTTTAAAGGTTGTAAACCACCAAGGATCGAGGAATTATTTTCCGTAACAAGTTCGATCTCTTCGTTGCCGATAACAAAGCGCGCGGGATTAAAACTAACCGTAGCACGTAAAGATTTCAACAAGTCTAAACCTATAATCGCCTCTACAAACAATGACTCTAAAACGTTCCACTTATGCTGGAGTACTTGATTTCCAATGGTAAACGGAAACTGATAAGTTACGTTACTATTAATCAAGACTCCAGTGGCTAACTGAATTTTCTTGTCTGTTGTAGATATGACTACATGGTCTTTGTTTTTTAATACGTTGGCTACCTCACCACTGATATAGGATTCGGCGGCTCCTGTATCAACTAACGCTTTGATTGGATAATTTTTATAAAAAATATTTACATTGAAATTATGAGCTAAATGTGAAGGTTGATTATATATACATAAAGGGCTAACTAACGGACTTGCACTATTTTTATCACTATTAATTACTGGTAACTCTTCATTCTCTTTATCGGGAGAATCAACTGCTACACAAACACTATTATCTCCAACGGGAGAATTAATTAATGAATTAAGCGTGCCTTTTTGGGGCATTAAAGGGGGATTTATTAACACGGGGGGTTTTATATTGCTACCGGTCGTGGTTGGCACGACGGTAGTTTTTGTTTCGAGTTCTGAGGAAGTTTCCTGCGGTTTATAAAACTGTTTGACCTCTTGTAACCATTTCTTCCATTGCTCGTTGTTAATTTAATCGGAAACACTTCTAACCATTTCGTATATGCATCAACGTTTATAAAATAATATTGATTTCTATATAGTATAGGCATAATAAGATTGGAGACGGAATTAATTATTAGAAAGCTAATTTCTTCTGAAATACCTTCTATATGTCCCCCTGTATTTCCCCAGAAAAATCCCAAGAAATCCTCCTTGGGGAACCCTCTTAAATTTTGAATAAACGGCCATCATCTTGCATTTTTCCAAGAAAACGCCATAACTCAGCAATGGACAATCATAGGAAGAGGCTGTTGGTTAGATAATGAGTTTTTACAAACAATATGTTCTATACAAATTTTCTATTAGAGCAATGGTTTTCTCACAAAATGAAATTTAAAAGAGTTATGTGTTCAAAAATAATATTAAGCAGGCAGATTGCTATGGTGAAAAAAAACATGCGCTCTGATGGACAAAAAACCGTTTCACTCCGAGAGGAACTATGATAAAATTACAATAAAAATATGAATTTAAAGCTGAAGGCTTCAGCTTTCATTTCCATATCTTTTGAATCTATTTTTGTTACATCTTGTGGTATTAAATAGCAAATGAAGTTTTTCATGTACCATTTTTTAAACAGTTCAAGATATTTTGTTGGAAGGATCATTTAAAAAAAATTTCCTCCAAGGATAGTGTTACTTATGAGTTATTTTTCAAAGTTATCGCCTATTTTTCTACTTCTTCAATGTATTCAATAGAAAAAGGAAACTTGAGATAATAAGTAAAATCTAACGAGTGTATCAAAAAGTAGACATATTTTCCTTCATAATGAGTTTTTAGTTTCTTCAATACCTTTAATATTAACCATTTCACAGCACTTTAAATCTAAATTTTTGTGGAAAATAAAATTTACCAAAAATAAAGCAATATAAAATCACTATGCTTTTTTGAAATAAATATGTAATTAATTTCCCACGACATAACTTTGAAAAATAACTCATAAGTAACACTATCCTTGGAGGAAATTTTTTTTAAATGATCCTTCCAACAAAATATCTTGAACTGTTTAAAAAATGGTACATGAAAAACTTCATTTGCTATTTAATACCACAAGATGTAACAAAAATAGATTCAAAAGATATGGAAATGAAAGCTGAAGCCTTCAGCTTTAAATTCATATTTTTATTGTAATTTTATCATAGTTCGTCTCGGAGTGAAACGGTTTTTTGTCCATCAGAGCGCATGTTTTTTTTTCACCATAGCAATCTGCCTGCTTAATATTATTTTTGAACACATAACTCTTTTAAATTTCATTTTGTGAGAAAACCATTGCTCTAATAGAAAATTTTTATAGAACATATTGTTTGTAAAAACTCATTATCTAACCAACAGCCTCTTCCTATGATTGTCCATTGCTGAGTTATGGCGTTTTCTTGGAAAAATGCAAGATGATGGCCGTTTATTCAAAATTTAAGAGGGTTCCCCAAGGAGGATTTCTTGGGATTTTTCTGGGGAAATACAGGGGGACATATAGAAGGTATTTCAGAAGAAATTAGCTTTCTAATAATTAATTCCGTCTCCAATCTTATTATGCCTATACTATATAGAAATCAATATTATTTTATAAACGTTGATGCATATACGAAATGGTTAGAAGTGTTTCCGATTAAATTAACAACCACTAAAGTTACTATAGATTTTTTAAGGGACACTTTTGCTAGATTTGGGTTAGCTCAATTAGTAGTTTCCGATAATGGAAGTCAATTTTGTTCAATAGAGTTTAAAATTTTTTTACGCAATAATGGGGTAAAATTTCTAACCATGGCGGCATCATCCTGCTTCAAATGGGACTGCGGAAAATGCCGTTAAACTTGTTAAATTGGCATTAAAAAAGGAATTTTTATCAATGGAAAATGTAGATTTGAATTTGATATTAAATAATTTTTTATTTGTGCATAGAAATACTCCACACTGTACGACTGAAAGCGCTCCGTCTTATTTAATGTTTGGACGAAAGGTTTGCACCAATTTTGATAAAATAAAAAATACAGGTACTATTAAGAGAAACGATGTTGTTAGTCAAAGGGTATATAAAAACCAAAATAGACAAAAATCACATTTTAAAGGTAATAGAAATGTAAAATTTAGGTTGGATGAAAAAGTTTTGGTGAGAGATCACAGATATGTAAATGAAGTTAGATTTGTAGAAGGAGTAATTAAGGAAAGAATAGGGAACTTATTATTTAATGTAGAAATTCCTGTGTTACAGTTAATGTGGAAGAGACATGTTAATCAAATTAAAAAATGTATGATTCTGAAATGGGTCCTAAAGGAATTCCCACAGATAAAATTGGAGAATCTAAGGTGGAGGTGGAACCTTCGATTTCGAAGGAAATTACAGAGAAGGAGGAAATTGAGAGTACGAGTAATGATAAGCGAAATCGAAGGGCACCAGATCGTTTAACTTACGATCATTTTACTTTAAGTTGCTATGATGTAGTAAATTAGTAATAGTTATGTAAATAATGTAAATATTGTGTATAGAGGTAAAGGAAAATTTAAAGGTGGAGGTATGTGATAGATTAAGTGTAAATGGTGAGCGCGCAAGTCCACGCGCTCAGTATTCAATTAGCAATTGTACTGCAATGTTGAAATAAAGATTTAATTTAAAGTATTCAGAGTAATATTATTATTTATAAGTATTTAATTACGTAAATGTTACAGAGTGCTATAGATTTTATGAACGCTTTTTAGTGTCAAATTGACAGATTATAATGCAAGTATAATAAAAAATTTTTGATTTAAATAAATTTCTAGGCCAATGCAATTACCTATTACGCGATCGGAATTATTCGGGTAGTTCCAATTTTTTAATATGTTTTATAAAACGGTCTCCTAATGTTAAATCCGAGTTTTCGACCTTGGCACGCCTGTGCGTTTGCCGCCATCTTGAAAAAACCAGAGGAAAATTTAGTTTCTCCTGTGTCTCTTTTTCAACGCAAATTTAGGTTAAAATAGTCTTAACAAATTTTTTACATCATGCAATTTCCTACAACTTTTGTACTTACAACATACAATGTTAGAGCAATGGTTTTCTCATAAAATGAGATTTAAAAGAGCTGTTTTCAAAAATAATATTAAGCAGGCGATTGCTATAATGCAAAAAAAAAGTGCGTTTTGATGGACAAAAACCTGTTTTACTCCGAGATGAACAACGATAAAATTAAAAAAATATATATGAATTTAAAGCTGAAGGCTTCAGCTTTCATTTCCATATCTTTTAAGTTTACTTTTGTTACATCTTGTAGTATTAAACAACAAATGAAGTTTTTCATGTACCAATTTTTAAACAGTAAAAGATATTTTGTGGGACGGATCATTTTAAAAACTTTTCGTCCAAGGATATTGTTCCTTATGAGTTATTTGTCAAAGTTACATGATTAGAAATTGATTGCACGTTTATTTTAAAAAAAGCACAATGATTTCATATTTCATAATTTTTTGCAAATTTTACTTTTAATAACAATTTTGACTGAAGTTGCTGTAAAATGGTTAATATTAAAAGGATTGAAGAAACTAAAAACTCATTATAAATAAAAATATGTCTACTTTTTGATGCAGTCGTTAGATTTTACTTATCATCTCAAGTTTTCTTTTTCTATTAATTACATTGAAGAAGTAGAAAAATGGACAATTTTTTCTTAAAATTCCTCCTAAATTTAAAGTACTCTACATTTTTAACAATCGTTTACGCAAATGACACATAATAGCTTATACATTAATATACGAAAATTAGAACATCTTCAAACTTAGTGGGACTAAAGGAGCAGGTGTTGAATTTTGTTAAAAAATTCGCAATTATGCAATGCTGTGGAGATATTTAAACAGTATCATGAAAGTATTCTCAAAAACGACTTATTATGTCTTTTGGAGATGTATAATGCCTCCAAAAGAGTTAATTGTGTAAACGAGCACATATATACCGGGTGTTTGATTTATCGTGTCATATTAGATATTTTGATCATTGCATTTCTTTGAAATAAATATAAAAAAAAGCACTAAGAGGGTAGAAAGAGCATCAATACCAATGTTGAAATGAGCTGCACCTCAGGCCTTATTAAACTTTATATCCTGTCAATGCAAAAAAAGGGTGCGCTGGGAAGTGCACCTGCAGAAAATCTGGTTTAAAATGCTCTTTACTCTGCATTCACTGCAATGGCAACTCGTGCGAGAATGCTTCAGAAGCCTGTGTTGATGATGACGAGGAAAGTGACCAAGTCGCCACAGATTCGGCTGATGAGACAGAGGAAGCTGTTCAGGGCACAAGTAAGAGACATAAACTTGAGTCAAGAGAATGATGAAATAACTACTTATCTAAATTAACGCCAAGTTCTAAAACGCTAAACCGCTGGCGCTCTTTCAATTTTTTATTTAAAATTTTCCCTAATTGTCCCGGGCATTTTCCGACATTATTTGAGACTTTCAGTACTTGAAAATTGTAGGGAATAGTATGATGTTTGCCAGTATTTAAAAGAAATTCTGAAAATTATTTTAAAAAGTTGAAAGATTTCAAAAAATTAAAAATAAATTTCCAAATTTTCGCAAATCCATTGGAAAAGTTATGAAACGGAAAAGTTATGAAACAGAAGAATTAGTGTAATATAAAAAAAATGGCCCCGTCGGAAAACCTTCAAAAAAGCGTTTTCCGCTCGAGACTTTGGATTTTTTAATTTCCATGTCGTAGAGAAAAGATGAAATGTATAATTCTGAAACGTTACCATGTCTTGTACACATTAGGAAGGTCCTGGCAACCCCGCGAGTACTTCAAATATCTCCCAGAAAACATTCCATACCAATCAAGCACGGACGCCCGTACAAAACGTGAGTATTGTATTGGCGGATTTTCTGCTCTACTAAACAGGTGTTTATAAAATTTTCTTCAAATTGCACTGGAAACGACATACTCATGAAACACCAAACCTAATCGTGCATTTTACTTGTTTTTGTAAAACTATACTTATTTTTACGACTTCATATCTCTGTAACTATTACAGATAGAAAAAAATTGTAAATACAAAAGTTGTAGGAAATTTTATGCTTTACAAAATTTATTAATACTACTATAACCTAAATTTGCTTTGGGAAGAAAAGATATTGAAAAAACTAAATTTTTCCGTGATTTCGGCTGGTTTTTACAAGATGGCGGCAAACGCACAGGCGCGCCAAGGTCGAAAACTTGGATTTAACATTAGGAGACCACTTTATAAATCATATTAAAAAATTGGAACAACCCGAATAATTCCGATCGCCATCCCTTTTTTTGAGCTAATTGCAGTGGCCTATTCCCCTCACAAAAATTTTTAACTCCCCATAAAAAAACGATAGTAATCAACAATAAATTTAGTTAGAATATCCTTAAAGAATCTGCGTTTCTTTTCCGCCCTTAGTTTCCGCCGCAGCCTGGCGACCGCCGCCTTCTTCTTTAACATTTCTCGCTTTGCTTTCTCTCTTCTTTGTGATTTCCGCAACATCGCGGCGGCCGCCTTTTTAGTTCGTTCAGATACCATCTTCTAAAAAATATATTTTGTTTAAATTTCAATTCAGGACTAAAAAAATTTGGATGAAAATTTTTAGTTGAAATTATCTTTTTTTTTTAAATTGAAGAACTACAGTTGATATTTGTTTTCACCTAGACGACTTTATAGAGCACTTGTGCTATAAAGACGATTTTATGAACGCTTTTTAGTGTGAAATTGGCAGATTATAATGCAAGTATAATAAAAAAGAAGCTTTTTTAAAATAATTTTTTTTTCGCTAAACTTGTTTTTTAGTTACTAATTATCAAAATAGTAAGCATTTGCACCCAAAATTTTGAAAAAAAAGCGTCTTTTACAGCTTATTTTTAAGATTTTGAAAATTGAATTTACAAGAAGTGGTTTAAAAAAATGATGAAGCAAATGTACACTTTTTTACAGTATAAACTTTGTTCTTTAGGGTATTGAGAACTCAAAAAAAACAATTTCGTCAATATTCATTCAAAGAGTGGGTTGCTCTCAGTTTAAGCTCTTTGTGGTCTAAAAAAACTACATTAAAAGTGCCTTTTAGTCAAAATTTGGTTCGGAAATCTTATCAGCACATGCACCGTGATATTATCAACCGTTTAAGAAAATAAAATTGCTGTTACCAAACTCTTCGCAAAATTATGAAAAATTATTCTTCTTCGTCACCACTTTTACTATTTAAACATTTAAATACATCATTTCGTTCGGGCAGGGCCGGATTGCGCCGATGGTTAATCTTTTAATTACGGTCAAGAAAGGGTTCGAAAAAAGGTATGGCCGGATTGCGCCAGTGACTTCATTTACAAGAAAGGTAATGGTACCTATCAAAGGAGCATTATTTTCTGTTGTTTCTGAGTCTGTTGATACCAAATGCTTCAATTAATAACTTTTCAATAATTTGATAAACTATGAGCATCATGATAAGTTAAATTCAAATAATTGTATTACTTTCTATTAATTTGACAGTTTTTCAAATTATGAAAATATTTAAATTGCTTTTTCAATGTTAAAAAAGTTATTCATTAAGTAGTATAATGAATAACTTCATATAATTGGTATACTTGGTATCTTATACTTGGTATCAACAGACTTAGAAAATCATTCTCTCAGACGCCGCCGGTGAGCAGGAAACTCAGAAACTGCAAATGTATTTCTCTGTGTTATTTGACTATGTTCCGCTTTGATCGTGGGGACCCTGTATATTTTCAAAAAAAATGTTGAGATAAACATTTTGATTTTATCAATCATCAAACTCACATTAAATTCAACGACCAAGAACGTTAAATGCAGCGCTTTAAGTCCCTCTAACATAAAAAATATTAAATTTAGAGCTGTGTGTCCATGAAGACTTTTTTTGAGACGGTTCTAATCTACAACATTTTTAAGAAAATTCACCGAGGGCCATTTCCCATATGAATTGTGCTTTCAGTGTGGAAAAGTCAAGTTTTATTATCTTACAAAATATACAAAGTATTACAGACTTTAAATTTTAGGATACAGGTAGAAATTAACCCCGGCGCAATCCGGCCATGAATTTTAGGGACGCAATTTTTTTCGTGGCGCAATCCGGCCATAGGATTACAGGAGAACCCTTACCGCTGGCGCAGTCCGGCCACACCGTTTCGTTCGTATTTCAATTTTACATAAATTATCTCTCTTGCAAAATTTCGTCAACCTAACCGTTAAAGCTTAAGGCGACTCGATGCATTTGCTAACGGTAAATTTTTTAATTTTAAAAAAATTCATACTTCACGTAAAAGTTTTCTCGGATTTACGAAATGTTCTTTACGACATTTTTAGCATCTCTTTCTTATTATTGAAAATAATATTCTATTTCCTTTCATTCAAATTTGCTAAAATATCTTTATGTTATTCTCAGGTACCTATTGTAAAACCGACGAAAAGTAATAAACCAAAGTAGGGTGTTAACCATCAAGACTCTAAAATTAAAATTTTCTGTAAAATCCTTGTTTTGAAATGGTAACGTCTTCGAATTTGAAGTAAAAAAAAGTTCATATGAAATTATTATCAAATTAATTTAATTCTTTGATTTTTAATAGGTAGGTATACATTATTAATGACAATCCTAAAATCTAATTATAAAATATAAAAAAAAGTTAATTACTGAAATTACAAGATTAATAAATTGTTCAATTGTTTTCTGCATATAGTGTAGTCAACGAACCAAATTTTATCCTAATTTGCGAACTTTTTTTACTAACGAAGACCACTAAAATTGGTTTTATGTGCAAACAGTTGAAAAACTTTCTTTATTTAGGATAAATTTTGGGCCAAAAACCAACTACTGATTATAATAATAATAATAACGTCTTTAATTTCTTCAAATAAAGTTTAAAAGACAAAATTTACAAAAAATTAACTATAAGTACATCCAATGAGGAAACCCCAAAATTAACAAGTACAGTTGTACGTAAATAAATGATTCATGTATACATATCGTCCCCACAATGGTGAACTCGCGAATCTGCAAATTTTGCGAAATTTATGTTTTTCGCTTCTTTGCTCTCCTCTAAAATCGTGATTTTGCAGATTCGCGAGTTTACCATTGTGGGGACAATATATACAGGGTGGTTGATTTTTAGGGTGGTTGAGTTACAGCCACAGTTACAGTTTTGATACTTACAGTTTACAATAATTATATAATTATTTTTCTTATACCCTCTTTTCTTGTATGTTTGGGATCGACAAGCTCTAATGTAATTTGGGAACAATGAGTTAATTATTAAAAATTCTGGTAAAGTACAAAAACAGTTTTTCTTCACTAGTAAAATAGGTACTTGCAGATACACCCTCCTAATTAGTATATTTTTAAGAAGTCGGGATAACAATTTTTTTTAATCAACTATAATTCTACAATAATTTTTTTTTAAAGAATACAGATAAGCCAAAATTTTGGTGAGTGCTTTCAATTGTTACTAAAACTTTTACTACACTCATATCTATACACACGCCATCATCTTAAGTCCTGCAAATTTGTTGTTAAAAATTATTTATTATAAAGGAAATCTTCACTTATTAAAAGTTATCCATAATAAAACGTAAGTTTTGCAAATCGCTCTAAATTTATTACGTGTCGCAACCTAATAAATTTAAAAAAAAAATGTACTTTTACATACGTAACCCCATACAATTTTGTTTATAAAATTTTCTTTGTTGAACAGATAGATGTAAATCGCAGAATCAAACAGCAAAAAAAAATTTTTTTTATACTTGAAAAAGCCCAACCGGGCGAAACGTCGTTTAAAAATTTTATTGTACAAATAAAATACTCCTTTTATTCTAAAAGGACTCACCAAAATTTTGGCTTATCTTTATTCTTCAAAAAAAAAATTATTAACCTGTCGATTCAAAAAACTAATTCTACAATAATCTTTGATTGACGATTTTTGAAAAACTGAAGTTAATAAATTGATTCTGGTAAATGTACCTACTTATTACAATAACTGCTACCTGATAATAATGAATTGAATATTTAAAATTGTGGTCCCTGCCATAAATAAGAAAGAATAATGTTATTTGTGACAACCCCCGCTGGTAGGGTAAGCCTTAAAATTTCGACAATGGGTGAGACAAAGAAAAGTATTAGAAAAAGAAAGAATTTGAAGTTTATAAGTTTGGGATTAAATCTTTGCGAACATATAGCTAATTAATTATTAAATATTTTCGAAAAAAATTGATATGTGCAGATTCGAAATTTTATTATCTACACAGTGCATTAAGAAAAATTGGAAAATAATCTTTACAGTGTCTTAAAATTAAGAAAAATAAAATACATTAATTTAGTGAAACTCTTTCAACTATTATTATAACGTTCTAATCAAAATATTACAAATTCGATTAAAGCGATCTATAGAACAAGTATGACATATTAACAAGTCCAAATTTGAGCTTGATAGCTTTATTAGTTTTGTCACTAGAATGCCGCAAAAATGTATTGAAATCTCCATAAGAAGCAAATGCATCGAGTAGCCTTAATTCTCAGCTATCCGAAACCGTCGTATACAACGAAAGTTTTCCTATTGGTGGAATTTCGAAATTCCACTTTCCAATTTCGAAATTCCACCAATAGGAAAACTTTCGTATCGTCGTATACGACGGTTTCGGATAGCTGAGAATTAAGCTTACGTAGAAAAAAATTAAAATGTGATTTTTTAACATGTCTTAAGACTTCGACCGCCAACCATTAATGATTGCCCCATAAGACTGTCCGGCAACATCGAAAATATTAAACATTGGTATCTCCCAAACCCAAATCCGTTGACGGAACGCGGTCCTCATATTTTGCAAACTCAATTACCTTGGGCGCCTGCTCTGTACCCACCTGTGTGTGGGTACAGAGTACAATTTCCAATAACAATTTTTTTCTTCAAACGTCAGAAAAAGTCGACTTTGTGTCACTCAATATGTCAGGGTGAAGTTTAACTTTCCCGCCGAGGCAGGAAAAATTGTCAGAAAAGTACTTTTCTACTGCCTAGGCAGGAAAAGTAAAATCTTAACCGCACATAATTTTTATTTTTTAATGTAAAAAATGTTTTTTAAGCATTTGTAATATAAAAAATTTAATGTTTTTTAAATTTTCCTTTATAATTAGTTCGTTGTGTTTAATAATTAGCTTTTTTTACAAATTTAAGTTAATTTAAAAAAATATTTGACAATTGAACTACAAGTAATTGACAAGAGATGGTGGTCTTTCAAAAATCAAAATTTTCAGTTTTACGCTTTACGTTTGCAGAAAAAATATAATGTTTCATACCGAGTCAAAGTAGTTTTGCGTGACTCGCCTGTATTGCCAGACTCGCTCGCTACGCTCTCTCTTCAGGCAAACACAGTCTTGTCACACAAAACGTCACTTTGTCTCCTTATAAAACAAATAACTTTTTTTCTCCTTCTGTGTAATTACAACGTTTATTCATATTCTCCATTTTATCACAGTCTAAATAAAAGCACAACGAATTTATTTTCACTTTAAAAATGTACCGTGAATGAACCTCAAGTTGTAATTTCAGGTTATGTGACGTCGAATAATATGCGTATTTGACATAATTTACATAGTTGCCAGTTTCTTTTTTTTTCAACAACAGATCACATGATGTGAGAATTAAATATCACAAAATATGTTTTTCTATTTTGAGTTTGCAATATACTCATTACAGCATCGAAAATGGTCAAAAACGATGTTGTAATGTTCAACTTTTAAGTACTGTAGTGATCACATAAAAATGAATAATAATTCTTTATTTACTCAATAACTAATACATAAACAAATAAGCGGTAATTTCATAACACGTGCCTCTCCTTCGTCGCAACCTCACACACATATAATGTCCCTTCTTCCCAACACAGAATCTCTCTTGCGCATAACACTCGCGCCACATTCAAAATCTAACAAAACGCCTACAATTCGGCCTTCCTGACCCTAAGGTCGCCCCTGACCTAATACAAATCAAAACATAACGCATTCAATACAAATGATTACACAAACCTAAATGGAACATAAAACAATTTATAAGTCACATAACATAAACGCATCATAATCAATTTCACATAACATTACATAAGAGTTACAAAAGACATAATGAACATAAGACATAAGTACATAATGAACATAAGACATAAGTACATAAAAGACATAACAAGTACGTAATGACCTAAAACAACATAAATGGCATAAACATAAGAACGTTTTGACATAAATCAGCATAAGTGACATAAATCACATAAATGGCATAAACATAAGAACGTTTTGACATAAATCAGCATAAGTGACATAAATCACATAAATGGCATAAACATAAGAACACTTAAATTTTTAAACACTAAAACAAAACTTTACGTACATCTTATAATCTTACTTAACCGTTACCTTGCCAAGGCTTCATTCGCGAAGGATCAAATACCCCTGTGAATGGTTTTTGTGTAACTTGAAACCCCTCCACGTCACTGATAACGTATCTATCGTTTTCTAAAACTTTACTCACGACATAAGGTCCACGATACTTAGGAATTAATTTTTTATTAACGCCCGGTGTCACATCTACATTAATTATCATAACATAATCCCCTACTTTATATTTGCGCGCACTTTTATGCTTTTTATCATAGACTTCTTTGTTATAATTTTGGGTTTTAATGATGTTGACTGAAGCTTCGGATCTAACTGATTTTAAATCTACCACCTTTCCTTGCTGACTCTGCACATATAAGTCCAAGACATCATCAACTTTTCCCCTTTGATGGACTCCAAACAATAAAATACTGGGTGATTCTCCAGTGGAACGATTAACAGTATTATTTAACGCAAATTCAACATCTGCAACTACTTGATCCCATTTACTTGGTTCTGAACATAACTTAGCTAACATAGGTGTAATTGATCGATTAATTCTCTCAATTTGACCGTTTGCACGCGGACTTCCCGTTGCAATTAATACATGTTGTATTTCTAATTCTTCCATAAAATCTTTAAAATCATGAGCTGTAAAGGCTGTTCCTCTATCTGAAATTATTTTCAGCGGTTTGCTGTATGCTCTAAAATAATTGGTTAAATGTTTCTTAACTTCTCTCGAACCTGTCGATTGACATGGATATAACTTAACAAATTTACTGAAGGCGTCTACTACGGCTAATAAATATTTGTATTTGTTTGATTTTTCTAACGGTCCATAATGGTCGATGTGAATAACTGTAAACGGTACATTTCCTTTAGGGATGTTATGCAAATAACCGTCTTGTTTTCCCGACATAGGAGAATAAGTAATGCATTTTAAACAATTTGTAACATAATCCTTTACATGTTGTCGTAAATTAGGAAACCAATAATTTCTTTTTATGATTTCACCCGTCTTATCGCAGCCAACATGTGCGATATCGTCGTGACACTTTTTAATAACCGCTGCTCTCATTTTCGAGGGCACATAAAATAATACACCGTCTTTGTGTTTGCGATAAACAAGTCCGTTTCTTAATTCATAAAATTTATCCTCACGTAATTCTAGATTATCTCGAATTTTCTTGATTTCTTCATCACCACTTTGCATTAAACATAAATTTCGCTCAAATGTATTTTCTTCCAAAATCAAAATATTTTGCCTACTGAGTGCGTCTACATGAGCCATTCTAATACCTGGTCGATGCTCTAAAGTGTAATCATAATTTCGTAATCTGAGTGACCATCTTAGAATTCTAGGATTTATCTCTTTCCTTTCTAATGTCAACTTTAAACTATTACAATCCGTTACAATTTTAAATTGTAATCCTTGTAAATAAATATGAAAACGTTCGAGCGAATAAACTATTGCTAAAGTTTCGAGTTCGAAACTATGGTATTTTTCTTCTGTTGCTGTTGTTCGTTTACTGTAGTAAAATACAGGGTGAAAATGGTTATCGGCCTGTTTCTGCATAAGTATTCCTGAATATCCAATTGCACTCGCATCTGTATGCAGTTGTGTTTCGGCATGTGGACAATAGATGCTTAAAACTGGTTGAGTACTAAGTAATAGCTTTAATCTTTCAAAAGATTCTAGTTCTTTGGATTCAAACGTAAATTCAATATTTTTCCTTAAAAGGTCATAAAGCGGCTTTGCAATCAACGAAAAATCTTTAATAAAGCGGCGAAAGTATGAAGCGAGACCTAAAAAGCCTCTTAAATTTCTTAACGTTTTCGGCACCGGAAACCGTAATACCGAATTAACATTATCCGTACTAGGACGAATCCCTGTTTCATCAATAACATATCCCAAATAATTAATTTTCCGTTCCATAAAATAACATTTGTCTATTCTTAAAGTCAATAAATTGTCAACCAAAATATCATAAACTTTTCTCAAAATTTCCAAATTCTCTCTAGCAGTACAAGTAGCAATTAAAAGATCATCCATGTAAATTATAATTTGATCTTGATCCAACAGTTCTCGGAATGCGGTGTAAATAAAACGCATAAATACTTGAGGACTATTACGTAAGCCAAAAGGGACTTTAACAAATTCATATTGGCCAAAAGGTGTAACAAAACTTGTGTACTTAATAGAATTTTCTTTAATCCCCACATGATGAAATGCATCTTTCAAATCAAGTTTACTAAAAAAATGTCTTGCCTTGCAATTTTTCAATCTGATCATCGATATGCGGTATCGGAAAATTATCCCTATCTGTAATTTTATTTAAATCTCTGTAATCGCAACACATTCTTAATTTTTCAGATTTTCGTTTAACTAAAACTATCGGAGACGCATAAGCTGATGAACTTTTCCTAACAATTCCACGTGTAATAAGATCATCTATAATTCCCTTAACTTCGTTTTTTTCATAATTTGATAACCTACGGTATAATAAAATGGTTGTACATTTGGTTTTACAAAAATTTCCATCTCCAGGTCTGTTACTGGTTTTTCCGGCCTAACTGCGTTGACATAATAATTTTTGAAATCTTCATAAAATAATTTCGAATATTTACTGTCCAAGCTTTTATTTAAATTTATTTTCCCAATGTCGTTGTCATTGCTTGCTACACAGTCTATTAACAATACTTCGTTCTCTAAAAATATCTCGTTATCGAGTTTCTTTATTATCATGATATTTTTACTCAAGGTGATCATAAGATTATTGTTGTTTAAAAAGTCACGTCCCAACAAACATGAATAGGACATTGTATTGTCTGGCACCACATAAAATGAAACGTTTGCTAAAATGTTTTGCACACGAATTTTACATTCAAATTTGCCCGTAATTTGTAATTTTGTTTTATTAATACCCATAAATGGTAAATTATTGTCAGTAGCGGCACATAAATTTAACGGAACTACGCTTTCGCAAATAAGACTAATTGGACTGCCACTATCAAAAACGGAATTTAAATCTGATTTATACTTATCTCTAACAATACGTATCTGAAGAAGATGAGCTGGATTTTCGTCGACATGAACTAAGTGGGTTGTGTTGTCTGCCTGTTGTCTTCGAGGTTCATTTTGTTGCTGCTGCCTTGGGTTTGACTGCTCAGCATTTCTTGGACATTGTCCTTCAAAATGTCTCGGTGATCCGCATTTGTAACAGGTACCCCTCTGCCTTTTCGGGTTAGGGCATGCTGATACTACATGATCCGGTTTGTTGCAATTATAACACTTACGGACTGACACACTAAGGCCACTTTGAGAAGAAGCATTTCCTCGGCTATTGGAAACTTGCGTGACAGTAGAACTTTCACGATAGGACCCTTTAACACTGGTATTAACACCACCTCTTCTTTCCATCTCAGTAATTTCATTCATGGTACGTAATAATTCTGACAAACTCGTGAATCTTCCAATTTTTGCTTGCGTTTGCAACGATGGGTTATCAAAACCTTCAATAACATAAGTAATCAAATCTTTCTCAACAAAATTTAACTTGTTTCCCAAAAGAACTTTTTCATGAAAATAAGTCATAAACTTTTCACTTCTGTTCTCAAATTTTCTTAAAATCGTCGCCGTGTTTTCACGAACTCCAAACATAAGGTTCATTTCACTTTTCAATTGCACGTAATTTAATTTCACATGTTCCGGTTTCGAATGGAACCACTTTTTCGCGTTACCCTTTAGTTTTCCAACTATTATTAATAACAACATTTTTTCTGACGATTCATAAACTTCTTTTACGGCGTCTACACTTTGAAACCAAACTTCTACATCTTCGTCGTAACTACCCTCAAACTCAGGTATAAGTGCGCCAATGTCATTAATTTTATGCTTAAAATCATTTTGCATT
The DNA here is from genome assembly GCA_963924605.1 of Malthinus seriepunctatus. Lineage (NCBI taxonomy): Eukaryota > Metazoa > Arthropoda > Insecta > Coleoptera > Cantharidae > Malthinus > Malthinus seriepunctatus. Next base: position 50,668,316 of record OZ004600.1, read on the forward strand.
TGATTCGCTCTACAAGCAACTGCAACTATTTCTTCTAAACTCACTTGACTTTGACTCGCGGAACCTTCCATGGTCACTTAAACTTTACAAAACAAACATGGATTTTATTATCCCTCTTCTGAAATCTGTAGTGATCACATAAAAATGAATAATAATTCTTTATTTACTCAATAACTAATACATAAACAAATAAGCGGTAATTTCATAACACGTGCCTCTCCTTCGTCGCAACCTCACACACATATAATGTCCCTTCTTCCCAACACAGAATCTCTCTTGCGCATAACACTCGCGCCACATTCAAAATCTAACAAAACGCCTACAGTACTGTTTCTAGTTTTTTTTTAGTTTGAGATTGGTTGACATTGGTAATTAAAATAATTATTTTGAAATACGATACAAATCAATTATGAAAAAATTATTTTTAATTTTAAAAAATAATTACAAAAAATGCTTATTAAGTAATAAATACCAAAGGAATAATGTAATTTTTACGTAAATTGATTAGTATTAAAGTTAAAAATATTAAAATCAAACAAACTTTACCCCCATCTCTTGGTAAAATCTTAAAGTTTAAATAAACGTCAACTGTCAGTAGGACCAACTTAAGAATTTAAGCAATAAAATTCTCTAACATGATTTTTTTAGAATCAATTTTTAAAATAAATCATTGCAAAATAGAAAAAATAGTATAAAACACTTGTGTCACAAGAGCTTTTGATGCTATGCTTTTAAATGCTATCTTGTGACACATGTATTTTAATATACTATTGTGCAACCCACTTAATTTATAACGGACTGTTACATTTTGATGGTTGTTTATATAACGCGGCGTTGATAGAACTTTTCTGCAACCCAAGAACAAAATGGTGTATTTAAATGTTTAATCAGTAAAATAGGTAGCAAAGAAGCATAGTTTTAATTTATTTTGGGAAGAGTTTAGTAACAACCATATTTTTTTCATAATCGGTAGAAAAGGTCACTGTGAGTATGTGGATAAAATATCCCAACGCAATTTTCACCGAAAGACACTTTTTAGTGAACCGATAATTGAAAACTCAAAATTTTACACTAAAGACGAAGAAAATGTGCCTTCTGGTCAAACTTAGATTGAGATATTTTATCTACACACGCATCGCGATTTTGTCGACCTATTAAGAAAATAAAATTGTTGTTGTCGAACTCTTCTCAAAATCATGAAAAATTATGTTTTTTTTGCAACTATGTTCACTATTTAAACATTTTTACATGCATCATTGTTTGTATTTAATTTTACATAAAATTTTGATGATTCAATAATTTTGTAAACCTAACCGTTAAAGAGAAAAAAATTAAAGTGTAATAATTTAGATATGTCGGCCAAATTTGGGGGGGTTCCGGCACCCCTATGGTAGGGGACTTTTAGTATGTTATACATATGCGTATAAGGAACACATTCCCACTGATAACTGCCTTATGTAAATTTGTCCGAAGGTGGTTCAACTTATTGACAATTTTCATAATTTTCGTACATACATTTCACACATTTTCATACATTTCTTTTAGTACAGATCCCAAAGGCGAATATCGGCATCGACCTGGAAATAAAACGTATGTGGCTGAAAATTTGGATTTGGGCATTATTTGATATGTACTACAAGACGCTAAAAAGTTTACCATCGCCAGGGGTGTGCAACATGGGTAGATCCCACCCATATATTGTTTTTAGGGGGCGTTTTTTTAAATCCAATTATTTTTTGATAAGGACATGGTACTTTATATTTTTGGGGTCGCTGATTACAAATATGATGTCAAAATTATAGTTTAACAACTGCAAACTGTTAAATCAGCTGCCAAAATAATAACATTCTGCTTTTTTAACATTTTTTTTCGATTTAGCGGTTACTGTAAATGAGGAGGATTAAAAAAGATAAAAAAAGAGATGTAATTGAAATTTTAAACTAATTTATTTAATTTTTTTTATATAAATTGATGTAGAGGCTAACTAAATGTTCCTTTCGTGGTGCTTATGGTACAACTATTGCAAGTACAGAAAATTTCATAGATATATAAATTGTTTAGAATTTAATTCTCTATAAATTGACCCAAACAAAATTTAGATTTTTCTATTACACTTCCAGTTATACTCTTTTAACAGTTGAGGACACATTTATTCGATGTTGCACACTCCTGAGAGTGGTAAACTTTTTTACCTCTTTTTCTAGGCTTTTAATACTACCTTATTTAAAATTTTCAGCCACATATGTTGTTTTTCCAGTCTGTGCCCTAGAGTGATGTTAAGGCTATATAAATGGTTCTTTTGACGCGTTTACGGAAAAACTATTGCAAGTACAGAACATTTCATAGATGTATAAGTTGTTTAGAATTGCACTCTCTATAAATTGGCCCAAACAAAATTTAGATTTTTCTATTACACTTCCAGTTACTCTTTTAACAGTTGAGGACACATTTATTCGATGTTGCACACCCCTGAGAGTGGTAAACTTTTTTCCTCTTTTTCTAGGCTTTTAAAACTACCTTATTTCAAATTTTCAGCCACATATGTTGTTTTTCCAGTCTGTGCCCTAGAGTGATGTTAAGGCTATATAAATGGTTTTCGACGCGTTTATGGAAAAACTATTGCAAGTACAGAAAATTTCATAGATGTATAAGTTGTTTAGAATTGCATTCTCTATAAATTTACTATAACAAAATTTCGATTTTTCCATTTCACTTCCAGTTACTCTTTTAACAGTTGAGGGCAAATTTATTCGATGTTGCACACCTCTGAGAGTGGTAAACTTTTTTGCCTCTTTTTCTAGGCTTTCAATACTAGCTTATTTCAAATTTTCAGCCGCATATGTTGTTTTTCCAGCCTGTGCTCTACATTGATGTTAAGGCTATATAAATGTCTCTTTTATAGCTTACGGTAAAACTATCGCAAATACAGAAAATTTCATAGATATAAAAATTGTTTAAAATTTAATTCTCTATAAATTGACTATAACAAAATTTCGATTTTTCCATTATGCTTCCAGTTACTCTTTTAACAGTTGAGGACACATCCACTCGATGTTGCACACCTCTGAGAGTGGAAAACTTTTTTGCCTCTTTTTCTAGGCTTTCAATACAAGCTTATTTAAAATTTTCAGCCACATATGGTGTTTTACGAAATGTAGCTTGTTTTTGCCTTTTGTTCAGGATCATCATCTCTTTCATTATCCGCAAACGTTTTTAAGATATAACGTTTACGTAAAAAATGCCGTCAATATTACGATAAAAGTGTCCTTTTTAAGACGCGCGGCACTTCATCTTAATTTCGTAGAAAGTACATGAAGTAGAGTATATTTTAAATACATCATTTGAAAGCACGATGAATTACCTACAAAACCGTATATTTATTTTTTTGGAAATTACATTTTTCCATCTTACGCTAGCCTCTTAAAAATTTAATTACAAGAAAAAAATAAAATTCAAAAAAGTTGAAATATTTAAGGGGTGTTTTCTTTAAAACTGAAAATTGTTTTAACATGATTAGTAGCATGATGTCATTACAAATATATTATAGAACATATATCCAGAATATTTTTTAAATTTGAAATCTCTGTAGCTTATGGTACATTAATATGTAAAGAGTCGTCAGAAAAATGAAAAAGAAAATTTCTAGTACAATTTCAGGGATGTTGAAAATAAATAAATTAAAAAATAACCCCATCAATTTAAAGCTAAAACCATATCCTTTCCAAAAATTTACTCGAAATAATGATCTGACAATTAATTACAAAATGGCGAACATTTTTGTGAGTCACTACGCTGTAAAATTTCCAATTTTCAGATTTCTAACGGTTTATCCCTATTTGTCTTTCATCGCGTTTTTCTGGAAAAGTACTATTGGTACAAAAATTTTTATAGATTCATAAATTGTTCAGAATCCCATGCTCTATTAAATAGCTTTATCAGAATTTCGAAATTCTCATTTCTTTTCGAGCTAGTATTCTTTGAATGTTGAGGGCACATTTACTTCATGTTGCACACCCCTAGGAGTGGTAAACTTTTTTATGTCTTTATGTAGACTCTTAAGGCTAGCTAATTGGAAATTTACAGCCACATATGTCGTTTTTCCAGGTTCAAACCGATAGACCCTGTACTATTTGGGTTGATATCTTGTTTAACCTAGTCATTTTTAAAGAGAGATTTAGTACAAACATAATGAGTTGTTTTTCCCCCTGATCCGACCAACAGAAGCGAAGTTATTCACACAATAGTGAACCTAGAAGATAAAAACTCAAAATTTTACACTAAAGTTGAAGAAAAAGTGCCTTCCGGTTAAAATTGCGATAAAATATTTTATCTACACACGCAGAGTGATGTTTTCGACCAAGTAAGAAATAAAAAATTGGACGGTGTTATTAAACTCTTCCCAAAATCATGAAAAGTAATTCTTTGCCACCACTTTAACTATTTAGATATTATACATCATTTTGTTCGTATTTTAATTCTGCATAAATTACCTCTCTTTCAAAAATTTCGTCAACCTAACCGTAAGGCCGAAAAAAATTAAAATGTTAAAATTTAAAAATGACAGCCAAATTTGGGGGTGTTCCGGAACCCCTATGATAGGGAACTTTTAGTATGTTATACATATGGGTATTAGGAACATATTTCCACTGATAATTGCCTTATGTAAATTTGTCCGAGTTACTGACGATTTTTATATTAATTTCCCCGAGCTAATATGTTATTTGGCTCTATTGAAAAATTAGATTTTTTGACTTAAGTTGCTTTTACCAAACAAGCAACTAAATCAATTAAGTTCTAATGTACATCGTACATTTAAGACATGTGTGTTCAAAATTTTTATGAATAAATCAATTAAGTTCTAATGTACATCGTACATTTAAGACATTTGTGTTTGAGATTTTTATGATTTAAATCAATTAAGTTCTAATGTACAACGTACTCAGTATAAAACACTTCAGTTATTCATTTAATAAATTGCATAAGTGATATCGTTTTTGATTTCCCAGAATTCGTCGTGTTCTTTCTTGTAACTCCCCAGCTCCACCTACTTCGGCTTCCACTGCTTCAATCTGATCCATATCCTGTAGTTCTACTTCAATAACATCGTTTTGTAAAATGTAGATGTTATGTAAAACACAACATGCAATGGCATATTTGGGAACCCATTCTAAGCTTCTTACATCCAAAAATTTCATACATCTCATTCTTTTTTTCAGAAGACCAAATGCCCTTTCTATTGTACTCCTTGCTGATGAGAGTAGGTAATTAAAATTTCGCTTTTGAGGTGTTAGACGACCATTATCCTTATAGGGCGGTATAAACGTCTCTGTACAAGGATATGCTTTGTCACCAATAATGTGAGTTTCATTGGGAAACGTTTCCGCACTTCTGGCATTCATATAATCCCAGACTTCACTACGCTGTTACACTCTGGCGTTATGGATCGAACTAACCTCACCTGCATATCAGTGTGTAAATAATAACTTATGGTCACACACTCCCTGCAAAACAGTTGCATAAGCAAATTTTTGGAATTATTCATTAATGATAAAACCTTTACTTGTAGTATTATACATGGTGTTCTTTTGGCTGGGGAATTGGGATATAACTACCATCTATCGCGCCAATTGTAGCTGGAAAACCCATTCTACTGAAACCATTTTTTACGACTTCAATATAATCCCCATGAGGCCATTTAATGAACGCCGGAGACAACTGGATTAAAGCATTGGCGACTCTTCTTACAGTTCTTAATGCAGTTGCCTTGCCAATGTTGAATCTTCCACAAATTGACCTATAAGAGTCAGGCGTGGAAAAATACCATAAAGCAATAAGTAGTTGTGTTTTAGCATCAATTGTATTGTAACAACCAGCAATTTGAATATTTAAAATATTCTAAATTTTATAAAACAAATTAAATAATTCAATTATTAAATTAAATATATGTTACTTAAGTTAATTTACGCGGAAAGTCAATTTCCTGGACTTATGGGAATTGCATTATAATAGTCTGGTTTGAAACACATAAAAATGTGCTTAGAAATGATTTTTGTGGGGGTTTTAAGACTAAAAGCTGAAACTTTCCAAAACGATAGTATATGCCATAAAGACCTTAAATGGGAAGTCGTAAAACTTTAGTCATGAGCAAAAGGGCGCTATTCAAAATTTTCGAGTTAGCTATCGTAAAACGTAGATCATATACTAAAGTATATTGTGTCAAAAGAATAATAAGATGTCTGTAGCCGTTTGGCTGTAAAAAAATAACAAAGTTCGAGTAAAGCATTGGGTCTTATGGCTATGGCGTATGAAACTAATAGAGAGTTATTGCAAAAACCCTTAATTAGCGTCTACCTTATTAAGGTAAACGTTATACAGTATAGCGTAAACAAAATAGCGTTTTTATAAGCTATAGTTATGGCAGAAAATTTAACGTAATACGCTATTAGGACACCGACAATGTCATCAAATGACAAATTTCGTCGTTTGACAGTAACTTTTGAGGTTATATTCAAGTTATTAAAGTTAAGGGGATAAAATAAGGTTGACTTTATACGAACGTTAATAGCGTTGTACGCTAAACCATAATAGCGTAACGTTATGTATTTTATAATCTGCGCATGCGCAGATGTCAAAGTAATGTCAAACTATTGTCAAAATAAGGTTTACTTTATTAACGTTCACGCTATTTGACTTTGCAATAACTCTCTATAGTACAGATCCCAAAGGCGAATATCGGCATCGACCTGGAAATAAAACCTATGTGGCTGAAAATTTGGATTTGGGCATTATTTGATATGTACTACAAGACGCTAAAAAGTTTACCATCGTCAGGGGTGTGCAACATGGGTAGATCCCACCCATATATTGTTTTTAGGGGGCGTTTTTTTAAATCCAATTATTTTTTGATAAGGACATGGTACTTTATAGTTTTGGGGTCGCTGATTACGAATATGATGTCAAAATTGTAGTTTAACAACTGCAAACTGTTAAATCAGCTGCCAAAATAATAACATTATGCTTTTTTAACATTTTTTTTCGATTTAGCAGTTACTGTAAATGAGGAGCAATAAAAAAGATAAAAAAAAAAGATGTAATTGAAATTTTAAACTAATTTATTTAATTTTTTTTATATAAATTGATGTAGAGGCTATCTAAATGTTCCTTACGTGGTGCTTATGGTACAACTATTGCAAGTACAGAAAATTTCATAGATATATAAATTGTTTAGAATTTAATTCTCTATAAATTGACCCAAACAAAATTTAGATTTTTCTATTACACTTCCAGTTACTCTTTTAACAGTTGAGGACAGATTTAATCGATGTTGCACATCCCTGAGAGTGGTAAACTTTTTCGCCTCTTTTTCTAGGCTTTTAATACTACTTTATTTCAAATTTTCAGCCACATATGTTGTTTTTCCAGTCTGTGTGATGTTAAGGCTATATAATGGGTTCTTTCGACGCGTTTACGGAAAAACTATTGCCAGTACAGAACATTTCATAGATGTAGAAGTTGTTTAGAATTGTATTCTCTATCAATTGGCCCAAACAAAATTTAGATTTTTCTATTACACTTCCAGTTACTCTTTTAACAGTTGAGGACACATTTATTCGATTTTGCACACCGCTGAGAGTGGTAAACTTTTTTGCCTCTTTTTCTAGTCTTTTAATACTACCTTATTTCAAATTTTCAGCCACATATGTTGTTTTTCCAGTCTGTGACCTAGAGTGATGTTAAGGCTATATAAATGGTTCTTTCGACGCGTTTACGGAAAAACTATTGCAAGTACAGAATATTTCATAGATGTATAAGTTGTTTAGAATTGTATTCTCTATAAATTGGCCCAAATAAAATTTAGATTTTTCTATTACACTTCCAGGTACTCTTTTAACAGTTGAGGACACATTTATTCGATGTTGCACACCCCCGAGAGTGGTAAACTTTTTTGCCTCTTTTTCTAGGCTTTCAATACTAGCTTATTTCAAATTTTCAGCCACATATGTTGTTTTTCCAGCCTGTGCTCTACATTGATATTAAGGCTATATAAATGTCTCTTTTATAGCTTACGGTAAAACTATCGCAAATACAGAAAATTTCATAGATATAAAAATTGTTTAAAATTTAATTCTCTATAAATTGACTATAACAAAATTTCGATTTTTCCATTATGCTTCCAGTTAATCTTTTAACAGTTGAGGGCACATCCACTTGATGTTGCACCCGTCTGAGAGTGGTAAACTTTTTTGCCTCTTTTTCTAGGCTTTCAATAAAAGCTTATTTCAAATTTTCAGCCACATATGTTGTTTTACGAAATGTAGCTTGTTTTTGCCCTTTGTTCAGGATCATCGAAAAAAACAGTGTTTTCGGGGTTCTTTTTTCGGAACAGGTAGGCAGAAATCAATATTTAGTATGATGAACTGAAACGTTGAAATATCCTCTTTCATTATCCGCAAACGTTTTTAAGATATAACGTTTACGTAAAAAACTGCCGTCAATATTACGATAAAAGTGCCCTTTTTAAGACGCGCGCACTTCATCTTAATTTCATAGAAAGTACATGAAGTAGAGTAAATTTCAAATACATCATTTGAAAGCACGATGAATTACCTACAAAACCGTATATTTATTTTTTTGGAAATTACATTTTTTCATCTTACAAATTTCTCTTAAAAATTTAATTACAAGAAAAAAATAAAATTCAAAAAAGGTGAAATATTTAAGGGGTGTTTTTTTAAAACTGAAAATTGTTTTAACATGATTAGTAGCATGATGTCATTGCAAATATATTATAGAACATATATCCAGAATATTTTTTAAATTTGAGCTCTCTGTAGCTTATGGTACATTAATACGTAAAGAGTCGTCAGAAAAATGAAAAAGAAAACTTCTAGTACAATTTCAGGGATGATGAAAATAAATAAATTAAAAAATAACCCCATCAATTTAAAGCTAAAACCATCTTCTTTCCAAAAATTTACTCGAAATAATAATCTGACAATTAATTACAAAATGGCAAACATTTTTGTGAGTCACTACGCTGTAAAATTTCCAATTTTCAGATTTCTAACGGTTTATCCCTATTTGTCTTTCATCGCGTTTTTCTGGAAAAGTACTATTGCTACAAAAAATTTTATAGATTCATAAATTGTTCAGAATTCGATGCTCTATTAAATAGCTTCATCATAATTTCGAAATTCTCATTTCTTTTCGAGCTAGTATTCTTTGAATGTTGAGGGCACATTTACTTCATGTTGCACACCCCTAGGATTGGTAAACTTTTTTATGTCTTTATGTAGACTCTTAAGCCTAGCTAATTGTAAATTTACAGCCACATATGTCGTTTTTCCAGGTTGAAACCGATAGACCCTGTACTACTATTATCTCCGTTCGAACTAGGACAAAAATTAATTATTTTTAGCTTGTTTAAAACTTATTAACTCCTTTCTCAAAAAGTAAGCAACAAACCAAAATTTTTCTCTCTAGTTAAATCGTACAGCCATCTTTTCCGATTCTGAAGATGTTTTTGTATTATTTTTAACGTCTCTAATTATTTAGTTGTAATTAAAAATGTAAAGCAAGATATAGTGTCAAACGTATATAATTTTTACCCGGTCGAGCTATTTTCCGCTATCCCTTCTCTTATTCAGACTGCTTTTTCGCCTAGGCGCGCTGCGATTTTCAATCACTTTTAGAAATAAAAGGGTTTTTTAATAGGGTATTTTACCTAGGTGTATATCTGGATTCGCGTCTTACTTGGGGCTTCCATATTAATAACAGGTTACAACAAGCATATGTCAGACTCCGACAATTATACCCGTTAATAAACAGAAAAAGTCACCTCAAAGTGGAGTGTTCGTTATTATTATATAAATCCTTACTACGACCGATATTACTATATGCCTGTGAAGTTTGGTCCAACACTGGCAAAACGAATATCAAAAAAATACAAGTGTTCCAAAATACAGTTTGCAGAATAATTTTGAATGCCCCATGGTTTCTAACAAATGTGCAACTACAAGAAGAACTAAACCTGGTAACCATCCAAGAATAAATTATAAAAATAACCCAGAAATTTCTCTCAAAGGTCCATACCAGTGCGGTAGCTGATTTTTATCAAGTCGGAAGAAAGGGAATCCACAGAAGAATCAAGCGATCTTTACCGCAGGACCTGTTTGTAATCACGGGCACAGGTCTTGTGGTGGGGGTCGTTTGGATCTTTTGTGGATTCCCATGAAGTTCTAGTTGGTTAAGTGTACTTCAGATATTTAATTGTTTCACTTATTTAACAATACTTGTAGCATAACAATTTTTTTTAAGTTGTTGGACCGGTAGAAAATATACATACAGGGTTATTCAAATTCGACCGGCACCATGGGGATCTCGCTTATTTGAAGAGATAGAGAAGCGGTTAAATTAGAGCAAAGTTGCAGAATTTTAGGCCCATTAATAATCTGAAAAGAAAACTGCCCTAGCTGCTTTTGTTTTTGAGCTATTGACAAAAAAACAAAAAATCGAAATTTCGTTTTTTGACTTTATTTTCCTTATTATCAAAAATTTTTAAAATCTGACCGAACTTCTCCTAAGCCATTTTGTATTCTACACCCGATTCCGAAAACACATTTGATGTAAAACGTTTCGGTTTTCTGGAACCATCATCAACTTTAGTTTTTTAAATAGACGCAATCTTTTGTTTTAGCACCATCTCATAGAACCTTTTTTGCTGATTTCAAAAATGTATGTCACTTGAGTATTTATTTTTAAATTTTGTACTCAAATAAGCTAATTTGTTAATAAAAATTGAGAATCAAGCTGCTCTAGAATTAAAAACAAAAGCCGGTATAACAAAACATAAATCCATGCTTCAAGGTCAACAGAGCTTAGATCAACTTTTTAAACATATTTTTGTGCTGTAAAATTTGGCAATTTTTTGTACCGATAAAAAACTTTATTTGGTAATTTATTTAGGAAGTAATAAAGATAAGTTAAGATAATAAAAAAATAGTTTTTAATAGAAAAAACATTAAAACTTAATATTTTCGTTACGACTATGTCGCGCATATTAGCAAATAAAATTAAAATATACATATTATAAATAGTGTATTAATTACTATTTAATGGTAAAAAATAAACGAGTATTTAAAATTAAAAGTCCCTTTTCCTGGCTCTCATATCTGCAAAGTTATCAATTATATTAGTCGAGTCAATAAAGCTTTTAACCCGGAAGTCCGCTGGAACAGCTCCGATTTTGATGTGTTTTTTTTTTAAATTTTGTTTTTTTATATTATTCAAAATCAGAAACCTCTGGGAGGGGGGAAATAAATTTTTATATTGTTTAAACAATTTTTATGCTATTTTTGCAAAAAAAAATTTTTTTCATAAGATATTAATTGCGAACTCGGAAAAAAAATATATTTATGTTATTGTTTTGATATTGTTATCATAAATAATTTTAATTAATACGTTATTATACCAAAAACTTTTAAAAACAATGAATTATAACTTATTTTATTTGATATATTGACATGACGCAACTATACATGACAAAGATGCAATATATTTTATTAAATATGAAAAATCAATTGTTTTATTATTAACATAAATAAAAAAAATAATATTTATAAAAAAATTTTTTTTAATAATTATGCTTACAAGTAATTATATGTGGAAATAGGCTGAAATAGGTTTAAATTAATGTATACAGCAACATGAAAAATATATTATAAAATATATACCGGGTGGTGACCGGACCTCTCGGTCATACAGATTTAACATGTAAAAACATACTTTGGTAATTTCCTGCTTCCCAATGTATTTTAGAAAGAAAATCTTCAAATAAAAGTTTTAGAGAATAAAATTCTGCATCTAATTGAATAAACAAAATTAATTTTGGATGTTTTATAACGCCCGAAATTTAATTTGAAAATTCCGAAAATTAGCAGAAATAGCGATTGCCTTGAAACACAATTGAAAATTGTCAAATATTTTATGCTTTATCTGTCACAATAATTCTGCATTTTTTGTTCATTTATTGAATTTATTTAATAATAAATGTTTATTCATTTTTAGTTTCAGTTAATTTAAATTACCCTCAAAAATAATTTTGAAAGATGTCAATGTCAAATATTGATAATTTTGATTGGTGATATTTCATGGCAATCGCTATTTCTGCTAATTTTCGGAATTTTCAAATTAAATTTCAGGCATTATGAAGCATCCAAAATTAATTTTGTTTATTCATCTAGATCCAGAATTTTATTCTCTAAAACTTTTATTTCAAGATTTTCTTTCTAAAATGCATTGGGAAGCAGGAAATTACCAAAGTATGTTTTTACATGTTAAATCTGTATGACCGAGAGGTCCGGTCACCACCCTGTATAAAATTTATTGTTACATATTTACATGAAAAAGAAAAACTTAATTTTCATTATTATCATCTTCTTCGGTTGGTGGGTGGTTATAATGAATGGTAACAACACGACTTTTGACTGTTCAAACTCAAATCTAGCAGTCAGGTGTTGCATAAAAGCATTTCATCCGAGATATTTATTGGATTCAATATGCTTCATAAACATCCAAAGTGTATTCAAATTAGTCGTATAGGTAGGCTTTAATTCTACATTTTCGTTTGGTATTTCAGCGATTATTTTTCTTAATCCTTCACCACTAGGTTTTGTATATGGTTCAATTTTTATTTCTCCTAGCTCAGCAATATCTTGTTCTGATGGTATAGTTTGTAATCGCGGAAAGGATTTCCGAGGTTCAATTGAACTTGCTGGAGTCACAATACTAATTCCTCCTAAATTGTGGAAAGTTCCTGCACCTGTCAAAGTTCCTGTATTAAAATCCGCATTGTCAAAAACGAATTGGACAAATGGATGATCAATCAATACAGCAGAATCTTGGTATAGTGCTGAAGCTTCATATAACTGTGCTTCATGATAAGATGCACAGAAACCTAGAGCATTGCATAGATCGATGACTTTTCTGGAACCAAATTTCCGGTGTAATGTCACACTTAATCCAATTTGCAGTGGTGATAAAAAAGAACGTGGTCTCACAGCAGACATAATTGCGTGAGCGATTGACGTTGTTTTTTTGTCGAGTTTATTTATACTTTCTTTTCTTTTATTTTTTCCAATAATTTGATTTAACAAGAGTTGTAGTGATTGAGGAACCACACCTAGCAGTTTTGTCTTAGAAAACATTTCATCACTAGCAGGATACTGATCATTATTCAAGATTTTTTTACATATATCTGCATGGATTAAATCAGCAACTTCCTTGATTTTTTTAAGATTTTCATCCTCAACCTCTACATTCGACTCTCCAAAAGACTTGTTTAAAATGTCATGTTGTTTTTTTTTTAAACATAACAGAGTAGACATTCCTCCATTCTTTGACACCACAAGATCGTCTCCATAATATTCTTCTAAGCTTCTAAGGGTTTGAATATTAAATTATTATTAAAAGCCTTATTTTAACAACTATTTTTTATATTAACATTAACATAAAAACAATTTTTCCTGGAAAATAGCGATAAAACTGATTTTTTAATGAAAATGTTGTTTAAACAATTTAAAAATTTATTTCCCCCTTCCCAGAGGTTTCTGATTTTAAATAATATAAAAAAAACAAAATTTAAAAAAAAAAATTTATCAAAATCGAAGCTGTTCCAGCGGACTTCCGAGTTTTGCCTATTTTATGTCTTTATTGACTCGACTATATCGTCATAATTAATATTATCCAGAGCATCTTTTGCTATACACAATTAATACAGCTAAACAACTTAATTTCGACTGACTTATAGAATTTCGAAGATAATTCTTTACACGTCTTAAAACAGAAAATTAAAAAATTTGAAATTGGTAATGTCAAATATATTCACAACCAGTTCACAACCATAGTATAAATAGTAACATAGTATGCCATTGCGCAGCTTGTATGGTGGGGGACTGACGTCAGCCGGTGGCACCATTGAGCTGTTAATAAAAATAGAATGCCAAAAATGAAATATAAAAAAATAGAATTCCAAATAAATAAAATTCGAAAACACCAAAATTAATATAATTATTTATGTAGTGTTGGGTAAAGATTACTACGTGCGTATATTTATCTCAAAATATTTCATGCGTGTTCTTTTTTAAGGTTATTTGGGGTTCATAAGTTGATTATTTTTTAACAAATTCTTATAAGATTTGTAAATAATTCTATACAGTACTAAAGCCTCACAAATTCCAACACACTTTATTCCGAGTTCCGAGCATCCACTAATGTAAATATAAGGATAAACCCTCATCTGAACAAAACCAATAAAATGTTCGAATAGTAGAAATTTTTGATCCATTCACATTTCCTTTTTTACCAATTCCATCTTTCTAAATTTATAATAACACTGAAGTTCAAAACACCCAATAAAGTTTTTACTCTTTTTTAACGGCTAACAACACCGTCATTGCCCAACTTTTAACAAAATATCATACCACAAAACATATTTGCTCTATTAATAAAAATTGCCCTTTACTGTGCGATTAAAATCAGTACGAGGTGGTACCAGTATTCTAAATGTTTCGGTAGTACTAACACACATCGATTGGTATTACTTCGGATTAGCGAAACTTTACTAATAGTTAGGCGTAGAACACAACCAACTGAATCCTACTCATATGTGCAAACATAATTAACAAAATAATCAAGTAATAAAATAGGTAGCACTTTCAAAAAAATTTATTAGCAACACCAATAACATTATTCTCCTTTTAAGTTAAACATAAGTCCACATTAAAGTTAAAAAAATGGTACAAAATATCATCGAAAGTTGGAAATCTAAATTTTTTAAGATGAAATACAAAATTTGTAAGATTTATGCTGCAATTCCAAGCACTATTGTTGGCTAGTAATGTATTCTCGTAGCAACTGTACCAACTTTCCAATAACTTGCGAACAGCCGTAACGTAAACAACGACGTTACGATTTTACTTACAGATTTGCTTAGAATCTGCTTTAAAATTTCCATAACACAACCTAGCAGCATAGCGTCAAAACAAGAGCAACATCTTTAAAAACGCCCAGCTCTTTTTTGTCATGTCCAAAGACTACTGAGCTAAGAGCATGCTGTCTCCACACGTAAATTTCTAGAAGTTTCTTTAGTTTAGGAGGACATATTTATGGTTTGGACACAGAAACTTTCGCATAGCTGTTTGCTTCATTTTTTCATAAGACTTAATTTGCCCTTTAAAAGAAAACACTGTAGAACTAATTAACTATAAAACAAAAATTCATTCTTACCATTAGCAATGTTGAAATTATTCAGCTTCAAACATGCCCCTAACCACTTTTTTAAATATAATCGGGCGATTTGGTATAACAATAAAATTTTCCATTTGCCTTTCTTTTCATTGCTTTCAATTTTCATAACATGGCCTTGCAACAAGAGCACAATTTATCGATAGCTTCAAATAAAAACAAAATCTTTGAAAACACTCAATTCTTTTTTATAACATCCTTTTAAGCTAACAGCAATGTTGTCTCCACATGTAAATTTCTTGAAACAAAGAAAACTAAAACTAAATTTGATACACAAAGTACTCGATAATTATTGTTAACAAACCTCATTTAAATCAGCATATAATTTTGGTTTTCATGGAATCCCTTATAGGTGAATTATTGGTGGTTGCTAACTATCAATTGCAACATCTCTTAATAGCAGTTGACACAAAAATTGTCGACAAACTGCACGAATCCCATATGATTCGACAGCACACAAAGTAGACTTCAGTTTTCTGCAGCATTCATCAGTTTACCTTGTATACAAGTAAAGCAAGAGCATCTTGTAAAGCTTGTTTTACTAAGTAAGTTTTTATATCAGTGATCAAAAGAAAAGTAGACTACATCGAGATTTTTCGGTACAACATTATAGTATAGAGAGTATAGACAATCGTTCGTTATCGGATCACGATGTATGTGTGAATGTATTCATCCACAATAATTCGAAAGCAGTTTGACCTATTTGTGCTATTGACTTGAAATTTGACATACAGCCTCCTTGGTGTCGTGATTTAGAACCATTAGTTCATCCAACCATTAGTTTTTATAAATTTTTTTTTAATTTCTTCGTTTTTGATCTATCATTCCTGTGTCTTTTGTTAATTTCACATATTTTTATATATGTTCTAGTTCGTACTAAACAACTTAACACCTCTTGAGGTATAGAAAGACCAACCATGAGATTGTTGCATTTTTCTACTACTATCTTTATTATATTATTTTGTTTAGAAAATGATTCATAACCGTGTAATTCGATAAAAACCTTTTCCATGTTCTCGGCAACTGCAATTAGCACGGGAGATGGATATCGGAGGTTTCCGTTCGAGGCTTTTATCACCCAATCCTCTTCAGGAGTCAAAGGTAGCTCTTTAGTGAGCGTCCCCAGTTCAGGGTATTTGAGGCGGTAACGCCACGCCACGTAACCTGCTACGTACAATAAGCCCTGCTTAGCAATTACCTCCCCTTCTTCCCAAAAGCAAAAAAATGTTTAACTTAAAGCTGGAGACATTCCTAAAGTCGTTTTCAAATTACGAAATTCTTTGGTTACCTGAAATATCTCAAATGCATCCAAGAGATCGTTATCGACGGCTGTTTCTGTTGCACTTGGCAATTCCGGACCGCTTGACTCCACTAAAGGTTTAAGAATTTTTCCAGACACTATGGTTTCTTGAAATGAAGTCTCATCTTCTACCTCTTCACATTTGGTTTTCTCGGCAAAGACTGCAGAGGAGTGCTTTCCAAGAACGTAGAGTCTTAGACGATAACGAAAGTTTAAAGGTCCGGGATGGTCATTGCATCCACCCATTCCCCGAATATATGCGAAGAAATTTTCCAGCACATCCTGATTGAGTCTTCGTGTAATTATGTAATCCCATTTTAATTCTTTGTGAAGCTCGGTTAGAGACTTTGCAGACACAAGCATTCCCTTCTGGAACGGGATCAACGATTTATGCGTATGAACACGCATGCTTTTTATTGTATCAACAATTTTTTTCAGTAAATGATTCTGTTCATCGAAATTGACACCATAAGCATTGACACCTTTGTGCTTACCATATTTGTTTGAACTATAATAATTACAATGTCTTTAAATTCCTCAAAATAAAACGAATAATGGGTATATGAGTAAACTCTCAAGGCAAAGTTCAAATGGGTAGTAAGTTACCCTTGTTCTTCCACTTAACCTTGAAATTTAACTAAATTCCCAAATAACTAACTACATACAGTAGAACCTCGATTATCCGTGCACTTGTTATTACATACGTAAGTGTTAAAAACAAACAAAATTGTCTGATTTTTTCAAATAAGATCTTTGTAGTATGTTGTACATGTACATTATTGTGGTAAATAAAAGTCATTTATTATTACCCGTGTTTTTCAATTATCCGTGCAGAGCATGGTCCCACTCGCCACAGATAATCGAGGTTCTACTGTACTAGCAAAAACAATATAAGAACAAAATTAACAAAGTACCTGTTATAAAGGTCAAACCAATCATTTATTAGCTTGATAAAGGCCGCTACTTCTACCCATGAACGTGTTTTTAGCATATCTTTTTCACCATGCCATTCAATTGCTTTTGATGTATTTCTAGGAAATATTTCAGCAGCTAAACGTACACGTTGTCGCTGAGTGCCGCGAACATCTAAGTGAAGACGAGTAAGTTTGTGGCCCACTTTCAAATCTTGGCTCTGTTTTGAGAGCATCTCTTCTATACAATTTTTTCCTACATAAGAATTATCTGATAGCCGAAACCCAGAGTCAAGGAAATGATTCCTTAAAAGTTTTAAAAGGTGCGGCACATCGGCAAAGAAGAAAACTTTTTTATTCGGATTTGCTGGGTGGGTTATGTGGGTGTTAAGCGGATGAATTCCGCATTCTTTCCACAAGGCCATGTTTGAAGGCCCCATATCGCACACCACTGCAGTTACCGTGAAGCCAGCTTCATAGGCAGCAATAATAATTTTCTTTAAAGTTTCTAAATTCATAGAAAAATCAAAATCATAAAAGACAGGTTGCTTCCAAGGTGCCGAGAGTCCACGCAAAATAGCCACCTGCACACTCTTATGATTCCCTATAATTTGTTATCTTTCTCGATCCAAACGCACCTCTTGACTTATTGCCATTTCATCAAAAGAGAGCACACATATCCTATCACGTTCCATCATATTTGGAGTTATACTTTTCATCACTTGCAAACATTCCGTCAAGAGGCCAGGAAAAAGACTTAATTTTTGAGCCCATGCTCGTAAGGTAGACAACGCCAGCAAAGGATATTGTTTTTTCTTTCGAAGAAATTTGTAGGCTTTTGCACTTACGCTGCGTAGAGATATAGCATCGGCAATGTCGTCAGGCGACCACTTAACACGCCTGCCCGTCACTAGTTTTTTAATTTGACCAGCTGTGAGAAAACCTTCCACTTTTTTGTTTTGACTTTCGAGCTCCGACACTTGCTCTTTAAGCTACAAATATTAATTTAATTTTTTGAATTTCGGATGCGAGGATAATACTTACTAATTTACATGCCACTTTCAGTTGCAAAATTTCGGTCTGCATTTTGAGTTTTTCGCCCTGTATTTTGAGTTTTTCGGCCTGTATTTTGAGTTTTTCGGCTGCAAGTACACTATTTTCAACTTTTAACTTTGAAATTTCGGTTTCAAGTTGCACTTTCTCTGCTAATAGTGAACTATTTTCCACTAATAGATCGGTAACATTTGGAGGTGTTATAATTTCAATTTCAACATTTGGAGGTGTAGTATTTTCAAGTTGAGACGAGTGTTGTGGTAAAAATAGAGACGGCACAGCATTTTCGGCCAAGCTCCGCCTGTGAACTGGTGAATAATTCAACAACTCATGGCATAGCGTCTTAGTGAAACTAGCAACATTAAAATGGATGGAACAAATGCGAGCTGCAAACAAACGAAATAAAACTTTATTAAGTTTTAATAAAATACTAATGACATAATTGTTTTTTACACGTTAGATCTGTAGTTTTTTTTTCAAGGATCAATTAGCCTTATATGGAAAAATAAGTAAGTATAATACATGTACCCATGTATGAAAGTTTCTATGATGTACGGTAAACCGGGACTACCCTGAAAACAACGTACAACATCTGATATTAACACGTTGAAGTTGCATGATCCGTTAAAATTAAAATTGCAAGGTGATCTGCAGTCACTGTGGACATGAGTAAAAATTGTAGTACAGAAAATCCACAATCCGTCCAATAGCAGTATATATACACATACGTACCTAATACAAGTTTACTTGTAGCCTCCAAATTTAAATATCGACATATGTAGGTATTAAAAATCAATAATTTGTGGTTGTTCTTTGTTCTAATTTGTTGCACTACCTTGGCAGCTCGAGCAAGAAATTTCACTCAAGTGCTGTGTTTGAAAATGTAACGTAGTTTTCGAACGCACTCAAACAGTTTAAAAACGCATTTTTGTTTGTTCGTGCACTCGAGTAAGTCTTCGAGCTGTTTAAAAACACGCCCATTGCATTTAAATGTTAGATAAAATTGTGTGTAATCGGTCCAAGAATATTAACAGAGCAAGATGCTCTTTGAAGATATACTGGAATTAAAAATTCCATTTTCATCCAATGTCTAATTGTCAGCTGATATGTACAATATGCACATATTTGTGACAATTAATTTTTTTTATGGTATAGAACACTTCGAATTTACCCATCGAAAATATAAGTTGCACCGGTTTTGAAACTGGTAACCCACCTGTCCGGTAAGAAACGGTTACGGTGTTTGTTTTGAGTGAGTTCCTCATTGTTGCTGTTTTGTCAATGTTCTTAAGGATATAGCAGAGCAAAATGCTCTTTGAAGATATACTGGAATTAAAAATTCCATCTTCTAATGGGACTTGAACTCACGCTTCCGCCAATGTAGAAACGTAGTCTACAATGCGGCTCTCTAGTAAGAAACTTTATTCTTCATAAGAATCTCATTTACGATAAAATTTATTTAATTATTTAAACCATTAGGAAACAACCCTAAATAAGATATAAATGTTTTAAAATTTGACCTTTCCAAATACAACACTCTTACCGAAGATAAACTACAAATATTTTGCACGATGTTCAATATAAAAAATAATTAAACCATCGTCGTTATAACACAACACCACGGTTCTCAAGGGTTCAAAACGGTCACAAGACGTTTAAGAACCGTAAGAACAAGAAAGGAATTCACCAATTCACCCTTATATCTCGACCACGTTTCTACCAGTGCCAACACAAATATGTAAACACTCAATTTTAACGCGGGAAATTTAAATGTTACAAAGTAGAAAGTTGCAAATATGAAAATTTAAAAAACAATAGTTATTTGTTTTATGAGACAAAGTGAAGTTTTGTGTGACAAGAGTGTGTTTGGCTGAAGAGCGAGCGAGTCCGGCAATACAGGCGAGTCACACAAAACTACTTTGACTCCGTATAAAACATTTAATTTTTTCTGCAAACGTAAAGCGTAAAACTGAAAATTTTGATTTTTGAAAGAGCACCATCTCTTGTCAATTCCTTGTAGTTCAATTGTCAAATATTTTTTTAAATTAACTTTAATTTGGAAAAAAAGCTAATTATTAAATGTAACGAACTAATTATAAAGGAAAATTTAAAAAACATTAAATTTTTTACATTAAAAATGCTTAGAAAAGATTTTTTACGTTATAAAAATAAAAATTAACTTGGGTTAAGAATTTACTTCGCTGCCTAGACAGTGAAAAATACTTTGCTGACAATTTTTCCTGCCTCGGCGGAAAAGTTAAGCTTCACCCTGACATATTGAGTGACACAAAGTCGACTTTTTTTGACGTTTGCAGAAAAAAATCTTAACGATAAATGTTAGAGCCATAGTATTATGATACATAAAATTGACTGGGAAATTCAAATCCATTCAAAAAATACAGTTTTTAGGGTCTAATTTTGGTATAACCGGAAGTGATAGAAAAGTTCCTTTATTTTAGGAAGACAGATTATGGTTGAATACGTTTTTCCAAAAAAAGCTAATTGGCTCTTTAAAAGAAAAACACACTGCAGGTACTTATATAACTATATGTAAAAACTAGCCGGGTACAAGAGCTTCGCCACGGAACCTTTTTATTTTATGTCCATTTACTTTTTATGTACTAATTTAAAATGGTTTATGAGTAATCAGTATGAAATTTGATATTTTTATTTCATTACAATGAGGGACGTCAACATCGAAGATTAAGTTTTTGTAGTAATAGTCCGTAAATATTAGTACCCTGTATAAATAGGTGCGTTACACTTTCACATTCTTACACATTCACGTCATTCAGAATGTACCAATGGCGCCAAATGAAAATAAGATGCTAATTTCTGCTGTTTAAAAAATATATTACCATTTTGAACATCCTGTATAGTAGTATAGTCCTCTAGGAACCTCAGTTACAGAATTCCCTTCTTAGCAGGTGGCTATGTCGTTAATAGAATGTAAAATGCTCACTGGTACAGTAGGTAATTACAAATTACTACTTGATAATGAACACCCTGTATAATTGTTTAGCATTTGAAGTTATGCAATAAAGTCCCTCTGAATGCGTGTTCATTTCATCAAAGGAATGTAAAATGGTAATTATTTGGGTTGCTGACAAAGCACTATTAACATTTTGAACACCCTGTATACAACTTTAGTAGTCGCATTTCGAACAATCCCTTCTTAACGGGTAGTACCTACGTCGTTAAAGGCATGTAGAATGCTAAACTGTGTCTCTTACAAATGACTATTACAATTTTCAACACCCTGTATAATTGTTTAGCATTTGAATTTATGCAATTTCCCTCTTCATGTGTGTTAATTACCGCAAAGAAATGTAGAATGCTAATCATTTGTGTTGATTACAAAGCAGTATTAACATTTTGAACACTCTGTATAGCACTTTAGTAGTTGCATTTCGAAAAATCCCTTCTTAGCCGGTGCCAACGACGTTAAAGGAATGTAGAATGCTAAAGTGTGTTTCTTAAAATTACTATTACAATTTTCAACACCCTGTATAATTGTTTAGCATTTGAATTTATGCAATGTCCCTCTTAATGTGTGTTCATTTCACCAAATAAATGTAGAGTGCTAATCATTTGTGTTGATTACAAAGCACCATTAACATTTTGAACACCCTGTATATAGCACTTAGTAGTTGCATTTCAGACAATCCCTTCTTAGCGGGTGTCTACGACGTTAAAGGAATGTAGAAGGCGACGATGTGTCTCTTACAAATGACTACTACAATTTTCAACACCCTGTATATTTTTCTCGATATTTATTTAGCATTTGCATTTATACAATGTCCTTGTTAATGCTTGTTCATTTCATGAAAGGAATGTAGAATGCTAATCATTTGTGTTGCTTACAGAGCACTATTAACATTGCGAACACCCTGTATAGCACTTTAGAAGTCGATTTTCGAACCATCCCTTCTTAGCGGGTGCCTACGTAGTTAAATGAATGTAGAATACTACGATGTGTCTGTTACAAATAAGTATTACAATAATTTTCAACACCCTGTATCTTTTTTTGGTAGTTGCATTTAAACAGGTGTTCTTATTGGTGTGTGTGTGTATATGGCGTTACAATAAGTATATAACCGATTTTTCTTAACCAATAACTTAAGTTTGAACATTAAACACCCTGTAGAATGTATATCCTTTAGGATTTGCACTTCGAAATATCTTTTGATGGTGGGCGTCTACTGTCTATGTCGGTAAAAGAAGCATAATTTTTATCAATTGATCTCAAAGAACACTATTAAACCTTTAAACACCCTGTATAGCTCTTTAGGAGTGGCATTGTGGAAAATCTTCTTCAAAGGATTATATTTCCAAAATTTTGTGTTTCTACAACCCGCGGTTTTCCATTGCTAACGAATAATATAAAAAACTTTAAACACCTTGTATATTCTTTCAGGAATTGAATTTCAAATAATCCTTTAAGGGGTGTTCGCTTATTTCGTCAGAGGAATACAGTTCCAAAATTTCGTGTTTCTAGGACCAACGGTTTGGGATTAATAAAAAATACCTTAAAACTTTTCAACACCTTGTATATCTCTTCAGGGGTGGAATTTCAAAAACTCCTTTTATCAAATTGTGACGATAACAAACTGTACTATCCGATTCCGCAAGAAAAAATAAATTATCGTTTAAAAGAAATCCCGGTGACGTCATTGCTCGAAGGGGGTAAGGGGTAGAAAAATGAAAATTATCGGAAAATGTTTGGTTTTGAATAAATCGATTTGACGTATCAAACAGTTTTTTGATATTCCTATCGGGAATGATAATATTCCAATGCTTCCTTACACTGTATAGATAAACACCTTGTATATACCTTGAGGAGTCAAATATCAAAAAATCCTTGAATACGTGTTTTGTGTTGCTTACAGAGCACTATTAACATTGTGAACACCCTGTACCACACTTTAGTAGTCGCATTCGAACACTCCCTTCTTAGCGGATGGTGCCTACGTAGTTAAATGAATGTAGAATGCTACAAATGTCTGTTACAAATGAGTATTACAATTTTCAACACCCTGTATCTTTTTTTGGTAGTTGCATTTAAACAACTGTTCTTATTGGTGTGTGTGTGTATATGGCGTTACAATAAGTATATAACCGATTTTTCTTAACCAATAAATTACGATTGAACATTAAACACCCTGTAGAATGTATAACCCTTAGGATTTGCACTTCGAAATATCTTTTGATGGTGGGCGTCTACTGTCTATGTCGGTAACAGAAGCATATTTTTTATCAATTGATCTCAAAGAACACTATTAAACCTTTAAACACCCTGTATAGCACTTTAGGAGTGGCATTGTGGAAAATCCCTTCGTAGTATTTGCCTATTTCTTCAAAGGATTATATTTCCAAAATTTTGTGTTTCTACAACCCGCGGTTTTCCATTGTTAACGAATAATATAAAAAACTTTAAACACCTTGTATATTCTTTCAGGAGTTGAATTTCAAAAAATCTTTTAAGGGGTGTTCGCTTATTTCGTCAGAGGAATACAGTTCCAAAAATTCGTGTTTCTAGGATCAACGGTTTGGGATTAATAAAAAATACCTTAAAACTTTTCAACACCTTGTATATCTCTTCAGGGGTGGAATTTCAAAAAATTCTTTTATCAAATTGTGACGATAACAAACTGTACTATTCGATTCCGCGAGAAAAAATAAATTATCGTTTAAAAGAAATCCCGGTGACGTCATTGCTCGACGGGGGTAAGGGGGAGAAAAATGAAAATTATCGGAAAATGTTTGGTTTTGAATAACTCGATTTGACGTATCAAACAGTTTTTTGATATTCCTATCGGGAATGATAATATTCCAATGCTTCCTTACACTGCATAGATAAACACCTTGTATATACCTTCAGGAGTGAAATATCAAAAAATCCTTGAATACGTGTCTGCTTATATCGTCAAAAGAATGTATTTCCAAAATTTCGTGTGTCTAGGGCCAGCGGTTTGGTAGTATTAAAACATAATAAAAAATATTTCAACACCCTGTATATCCCTTCAGGAGTGGAATTTCGAAAAATCCCTTCTTAGTGGGTGCTTACATCGTGAAAGGAACACGCTCTCCAAATTTCGCGATTCTAGGTTCAGCGGTTTGGGCTGGGCGATGATAGGTCAGTCAGTCAGTCAGTCAGTCAGTCAGTCATTCAGGACTTTGATTCTTATATATAGAGATAATATTGTTTACTATTCACATACTTACCTAAAACCATATAAAACTCAAAATTCATTCTTACCATTAGCAATGTTGAAATTATTCGGCTTCAAACATGTCCCTAACCATTTTTGTATATAATCGGGCGATTTGGGAAAACGGTAAAATTTTAAGTTTGGGGGTCCTTTTGCAGGCTTTGACCGATTTTGGCACCCAAACACGGCACAATTTACCATAATAACAACAAATTTAAACACGAAACTAATTAACTAATAAACCCTAACACTAATATTATAAACAAGAAACTAAGAAACACTAACACTAATATTATAAAAATTTAAACAAGAAACTAAGAAACGCTAACACTAATATTATAAAAATTTAAATTAAACAAGAAACTAAGAAACGCGCTAACACTAATATTATAAAAAATTTAAACAAGAAACTAAGAAACGCTAACACAATTTTACAAAAAAATTAAACAAGAAATACTAATATAAAACAAATCTAAAACCACAAATTGAACTGTCTGAATCACTAATAAAAATATCTGTTGTGTCAACACAAGACTTTCCGATTGAGTTGATTATTTTAAGACCAAAACAGTTAGAAAACAAAAGAATACTATACATTTTTATAATCACTAAATAAAAAAAAATAAACGTCAAAATTTTTTGACAAATGTCAAATTTTTTAACAAATGTCAAATTTTTTGACAATTTTTAAATTTTTTGATGTCAGTCAGAAACGTCAACTGCCAATTATTATTAGATATTTAATTGTATAATAAACCTTTTTAAAACAAAAGAATGTTAAATATTTTTATAGCACTGCATAGGGTAAGCTATACGGTTATTGGCACTTTTAGGGCAATGAAATGTGTACACCTTTAAATTAATAACGCTAATTTATTAAAAACAAAATCTTTAGTGGCTAACAAAACAATAACATATTAAACTTTTCATTTAAGGTGTTTATAAACAAATAGACTTTAAATATAAATTCAAAAATTCAAATTGACATAAAAGTGCAACAAAACATAGTGATTGGCACTTTGGTTACAATAAATGGCACTTATATAGTTAGTTATTGGCATACTAAAAGCAGGTAGTTATAACAAACTTTTTCGCTGCACTTTTATTTCTCTGAACATGTCTTACATCGAAATACTACTTCTTCAGATTCAATTTGCAAATGTTTTTTAATACATTCAACATGGTACGCTCGATTACAGTTAAAACACTTGACACCTTCAGAAACGCCATTAACAAAATTTTTAACACAAATAAAACAAAGTCCTTTTTTAAGTTTAATACTTGAAAAATAACTAACGTTTGCATCCAGAATCACTCGATCTGAAATTTTGTTAATATTTGTCTTAAATAAGTTCCTTATATGACTTTGTTTCAGATTAGTTGTAGATAACACAATATTAGATAATACAGTGATGTTTTTGCGATTTTGATTTTCTTCTACTACAACATTTTTTTTGGAATTATTGGCTCCATTTACGTTCTTCTCTTCCTCTTCGTTGACAGCAGATTGTAAATTGGGTTCTTCAATATGTTCTTTATAATTACTATTATTATCCCCAATTTTTTCATTTTCAATATTGGCTTTATGAGAGATTTCATTGGGTATTATTATTGGTTGTTCAAATTTGTTTCTTTTGTTAGTATTAGCTTTTTTGGGTATCTTTTTTTTGGACTCAAGTTTCTTTTTATCTGCAACGTCTTTTTTTTTATTTTCTTCTCCTACAACATTGTTTTTTGAATTATTGGCTACATTTACGTTCTTATCTTCCTCTTCGTTGAAAGCAAATTGTAAATTGGATTCTTCAATATTTTCTTTATAATTACTATTATTATCCCCAATATTTTCATTTTCAATATTTGTTTTATGAGAGATTTCATTGGGTATTATTATTGGTTGTTCAAATTTTTTTCTTTTGTTAGTATTAGCTTTTTTGGGTATCGTTTTTTTGGACTCAAGTTTCTTTTTATCTGCAACGTCTTTTTTTTCGGCTCGCTTGCGCTTTCTCTCTTGTTTCTCTGTTTCCTCGGTTTTCTTTTTATTTTTTTTTCTAGTTGCATATATTGCCATTGGGCCGATGTCAAAACAAAAGGTAGTTTTTCAGTCGTTCTTTTCCCCTTTCTTTCAGGAGTTTCGGGCCACACCAAAAAACTTTTTAAATTGTTATTTTCCTCTGTACTATTTTCTAGAGCAGGCTCTTTTCCCTTAGTTTCTGAACATTCTTGAATAACATTTGGATCTTCATTAATACTTTGATTATAATATTCAAAGATCACACTCATATTTTCGATATCAAATTCATTTTCATTAGCAACGTTATCATTGCCCGATTCTGGAAATACACTAATTTTTGCAACACAATTTTCAATATCAGTGCAAACGGCTGTTGTTATTGTGGTGGAATTATTAATTTCTACAAATGATGTATCGTGGAGAGCGTCGTTCATATTCGTAATTTCATGATCTGGTAATTCTACTGTTTCAATTTCAGTGCCATGATTGTTGACTGTAAAAAACTCTTTCCATAGTTTATACAATTTTTCATATTCGTCGGACTTACTTTCGACATTTGAGTGACTTCTTTCCTTAAATTCAGTTATCATTTCTTGGCCAATAATTTTGGTAAATTGATCATATGATAATGAACTAAGTTGTAAATTAGCTTGATATTCAGTTTTATTTTTATTTTTGCCTAAACATTTCGAGTAATCAATGGCTTCAACATTCCATGGGCATAGTCCACATAATCTAAAACCATTTGTAATAGTAGTAATAGATGTCATATATTTGTTCAAAACGGTATTTAGAATAGGCGCAAACTTTTCTTGTGATAGAGCAACTGATGTGTTTTCTCTTCTCCACTCGAGAACACCTTTTTTCCAAAAAGTCTTAAGAGGTTTGAAAGCAGAAACATCTGCTGGTTGTAGAAACCTTGTAGAATTTGGATAAAGACATATTAAAATTATTTGTAGTTCAGTGCAAAGTTTACTTAATTGGTAAGTCATATGCGTACTATGACCATCTACAAAGAGTATAACAGGAAAACTAATTTTTTCTTTAACTAAATGAGGATGAAAAATGTTCGCAATAAACTCATAAAAGAGCTCCGCTTTCATCCATCCATTTTTACTAATTCCAATTCCCCAACTCTTGGGAACCGATTGTGCAATTACGGCTGGTAATCGCTTGTATGGGTATATCACTAGAGGAGGGGTTATATCACCATTTGCAGAGAAAGTAAATAAACAGTAACTTCCTATTTTCCTTTCCCACATTTAACATCTACATAGTGATTTCTCATCATCGTACGAATTAAGAATAAAATTCAAACCTTCAATACTATCAAGAACAATTTAAAACATACATGCACATTTATAAAATTGATTTTTAGATAGTGGTTCCAAACCAACTTAACTATGGGATTCAATAACACGGTTTAATTTTTTAACTTTAAAATATTGTTATAAGTAACAGGAAGACCTTCTAGGTCTGTTTTGTGGTTTATAGAGTTTTTTTCGCTTTTTATGTAATACATTTTCATAAATGACCTTTTTGTAAAATTCTGTTCTTCCTGTAGGATGCTGGTATTTGCGAAGTCGAAGGCATGTAGGTGTTGAAGACTATGTTCGCTTAAGGCAGTGGTACTGCTTAATGCGGTTCCTCAGT
This sequence comes from Malthinus seriepunctatus, assembly GCA_963924605.1. NCBI lineage: Eukaryota > Metazoa > Arthropoda > Insecta > Coleoptera > Cantharidae > Malthinus > Malthinus seriepunctatus. Next base: position 50,696,759 of record OZ004600.1, read on the forward strand.
AAATCTAAATCCAGTCACAATCCAAACAGTCTATTTTATAAACGAGATTTGATTTTGAAGTTGTAGGTATTTTTGACTTAAGGTTTGAGAAAAGGTTGCTTAAAGTTGAATTTCTTCGGTAGCAAACGTTTAAATTTTCTTTATCCAAAATTTTTTTAATCTGGGATGTAACATTTTTAATATATGGTAACGATACATATTTTTCAGTTAAGATGTCGCTGGCGTTATTTCCGTGGTGGTTGTATATGTAGTGTATTTATTTTCCTTTTACAATATTTGTCAATAAAATTTGAAGGATAATTATTTTTTATTAAAGCGTTCTTAACTTTTGTAATGTTGTCCTTTCGGAATCTGGCGTGTGACAACTTTATTGCTCTATCGATTAAGTTGTATAATATGACGTTGATTTTATTTTTTATCGGGGTGTAAGATAAAAAGTTTTCATACCTTTCCGTCCATATCGGTTTGGTGTACCAGTTTGTTTGAATCTTGGTACCAACTCTATGTAGTGTTATATCCAAGAAGTTTATTTTGTTATTACTTTCGTCTTCACAGGTAAATTGTAGTCTTGGATGGTAGTTTCTTTTATTCCTCTTTTATCCGGTTGATGTTGTTAGGTGTGGTGGCCAAAATGCAATCATCAACGTAGCATTTGAAGAACGTGATGCTTCTCTTGTTTACATCGGTTTCTAGTATTGTCTCTTCAAGGTCTTCCAAAACTATGTTGGCAATGGTGGACGACAAAGGACTGCCCATGGCTGTGCCGAAGGTTTGCTTGAAAAATCGTTATTATATTTAAAATACGTAGAATTCAAAACGAGTTCGGTGGCTATATAATAATAAAGTTGGGAAAGTCCAAGGTTGTATGTGGTTCTATTTTATCCCATTTTTTTGTAATCATTTTAAAGTTATTTGATGTTTTACTAATATTTTTTAATAACCAAATACCAATGAAAAAGTGAAATTAAGGTTAAATTTTAAATATATTTTCCAACAGTGTTTTTTTCCAAATCCAGAAAACTGGCTGGGGCCCAATTCTCGACCATTCGTTTCGTTAACGAAAGTGAGATAAAACGAATGGTAGTATGCCGAGCCATTGCCGAGATTTGTCGAATAGAAGGTTTGGCAACGTTTTAGAAATGCCATTTACTTGTCAAATGTCCTATGCAAAGCGCCACGTTTAAACTCTCGAAATTATTATGTTAATTTTTATAATAGATCGATTGGTTGAATTATTTTTACAAAAATTAATAAAACTAATTAATTAAAATTAATTTTTTATTAATACATTTAAGGCATTATTCTTATATTTGTGGGTGTTCCATTTATTTTCTATATAATTTATGCCAATTTATGTTAATATTTCCTATTTTTTAATACTTTCTCTATAAACTATCTTTTAAGCTAATTGTCTATTTATGACCGACCCCTAGGACAACGGTGGGTGCGAGGTAACAAAAGCGACAAACAGTAAATACTAAATACACCCTACTGTGACCGTAATGGATAAGCGAAAACGGTTCTATCTTTCATACTTTTAGCCAGTTTAGTATACGTTTAGTTCTCACTCGCCAAAGTGTACTAGTATTATCTCGAAGGCATTAAGACGAACGTTTTCTCAAGAATACCATGTCACTTAAATTTCTTCGTTATTGACGTCATCTGTGTGGCGTTTACAAAAGGATTTGCAACGTTGTCAAGCTTCATTCGAGATAAAACACTCGTTTTAACTCACCGTTCGTGATAAGTCGAAGGATTTCAAGAATTGACCCCCTGGTTGTATCACAGCCAGTTAACGCATGAAAAGCAGGAAGGTTTACCAATAATTGCTCTTCCATGCTAATTTTATGTATTGGGATCAATCTAATACTCTCTTTCTTTCCAACTTTCATCCAGATTTCTGGAGTTAAAAACTTTTTACCTCCAGCAGGGAGCTGTGAACCAGCAGCACCAATACAGCTGTATCTTTACAGTCAATTATGCATTTATTATATCCTGCTTTCTTTGCAGACAAAACATGTAATAAAATTCTGGAGTCTGCTTCTTCATGATCGGACGTTAAAAGATCGTCGTTTAGCTGAAAATTACTATCATATTTTAATATTTCGGCATAACCACCACTTGTTGCAAATTGTATGTTCTCCCTTTTAGAGTCAATTACTTCTGTTGATAAAAAATTTGTCAACTGTTGTTTATTGAAAGTACTGTGAATGAACAAGTGCCATTGTTGTGGTAAAGGTACATTAGCAGAATCAATTACTTTATCAATTGCTTCTCTTGATCCTTTTTTGTTTCTAGTTGTGTTTTTAATTGATATTTCATATAATGATCCATAACTAAATCAATTCGTTGAGCATTAAATTTATTTTTAAATATAATAGACGAAAATATTTTTGAATAATTGCCAAAAGTTGTAGCCTTTACAGGTTTTCCTAAACTGTGTACTATTGACATTCCAGATCAATAATATAGCAAGTTTTATTATTACCGGTTTCAATGATTAAATTTCTATTAGAAGGGCCGTAGCTTTCAATGATTAAATTTCTATTAGAAGGGTCGTAGCTTTCAATAATTTGACCTAAAGCACTTTTGTTAGAAGAAGTTGCTAATAAACCATTTGCTGCAAACGCCATAGGTTACGAAGTCAATTCATGTTGAAAAATATGGTGATACTCAATATTCCTACCCATCTCTTTCGCTGCTAATAACTGTTGTAAAATGTCTTGTCCTTGCATTTGGCTTTTACCTTTTTCTGTTTTCTTCTTTTTCTTCTTCTGGGTTTATAAAAATCATTAGTGTTAATTGTGTTAAGTGTGAATATAATTGAGGACGATGTCCTGAACAACACCTTATAGTTTTGTCAATCCAACTAGTGCCGGAACATTAACAAAAATGGCCTTCTTCTTGAACTTTCACGTTTTCTTTCTTAAAATGACAAATAACTCGAGTTGTAATCAACGGATAGAAAAAAGTTATGATAAAGAATTGTTTGGGATTTAATATCGAAAATTTCTAGCCCAATTGCGAGGCTTTTAATTTATTAGATTTGGCTATAAACCTTCCCGAAGTTAAGAGGTTGTCAAAAAATGTTTTCTTCATTTATTCTGGAAGAAGTGAGGCAATTTTGCCGATATTGCACAAAAAGACGTTACTTGACTAATACAATTAGCCTGCCAAATAGGAATTTTAAAAATTGATCTCAACAGCTACATTATGGATTTCTGCACAATTTGTTGAAAAAGCTTCCATTTTGTGAGAGGTTATAGAATTCCAACAATTTTTTTTTTCAAATTTCAATTTTTTGATGTACTTTGTGATGCAATAAAAAATGATATTTTTTTTTCCTCATTTACTATGCCTTTTAGGCCTTTTTGTTAAAACACGTTTTATAAAAACTGTTTTATCTCTTCCCATTTCAACTAAAGCAAATTTGTATATGCTTAGTCAAAAAGAATTTTTGAAGACCTTTCATTTAAAAAAAGATTTGTTCAGTTTGGTCAAATAAAAGAGTAGAGAGTTGTATTTTCGTGTTTTCAATTGCAGTAGCTGAACGCCTAACTTTTTTTAGGTTATTTTCGGGTCAAATGAAGGGCAGAATATTTCTTCATTTATGTATAACATTTTTAAAAATAATGCTTTTTTAAATTCAACACCAGAATAAGAAGAATGCGTCGAAGCGCAAGAAAAAATTTCTAAATCGACTAAAACTCGCGGAAACCATGGTAAAATTTGATAAACGGTCATTCTCCCACTACCGACGCGTGCATGTAAATTTTAGGGGATATGCGTTTGTAACAGAATGCTTTATTATTTTTAATATTTTTTATGTTTAGAGGGTAAATTGTCACGTACATTCCAAATGTGCAGGTATTTTATGATTTTGATAATATTTAAAGCAGTTACTTCTAAAAAGACATTAAATATTAAAAATATGAAACCATTGGATTAGAAACGCATATTCCCTAAAATTTACATGCACGCGTCGGTAGTGGGAGAATGCTCGTTTATCAAATTTTACCATGGTTTCCGCGAGTTTTAGTCGATTTAGAAATTTTTTCTTGCGCTTCGACGCATTCTTCTTATTCTGGTGTTGAATTTAAAAAAGCATTATTTTAAAAAATGATATACATAAATGAAGAAATATTCTGCCCTTCATTTGGCCCGAAAATAACCTAAAAAAAGTTAGGCGTTCAGCTACTGCAATTGAAAACACGAAAATACAACTCTCTACTTTTTTATTTGACCAAACTGAACAAATCTTTTTTTAAATGAAAGGTCTTCAAAAATTCTTTTTGACTAAGCATATACAAATTTGTTTTAGTTGAAATGGGAAGAGATAAAACAGTTTTTATAAAACGTGTTTTAACAAAAAGGCCTAAAAGGCATAGTAAATGAGGAAAAAAATATCATTTTTTATTGCATCACAAAGTACATCAAAAAATTTATATTTGAAAAAAAAAAATTGTTGGAATTCTATAACCTCTCACAAAATGAAAGCTTTTTCAACAAATTGTGCAGAAATCCATAATGTAGCTGTTGAGATCAATTTTTAAAATTCCTATTTGGCAGGCTAATTGTATTAGTCAAGTAACGTCTTTTTGTGCAATATCGGCAAAATTGCCTCACTTCTTCCAGAATAAATGAAGAAAACATTTTTTGACAACCTCTTAACTTCGGGAAGGTTTATAGCCAAATCTAATGAATTAAAAGTCTCGCAATTGGGCTAGAAATTTTCGATATTAAATCCCAAACAATTCTTTATCATAACTTTTTTCTATCCGTTGATTACAACTCGAGTTATTTGCCATTTTAAGAAAGAAAACGTGAAAGTGCAAGAAGAAGGCCATTTTTGTTAATGTTCCGGCACTAGTTGGATTGACAAAACTATAAGGTGTTGTTCAGGACATCATCCTCAATTATATTCAAGCATAAAATTGCTAATGGGAGCCAACATCCGTAAAAATCTTAATTCTATTCTAAAATTGCGAAGTTAGTAAAAATTTTTGAATCCTATTCAAAAACACGTGATCTTTAAGAATCCGACGAGTCCCGAGTTCTAAAGTGTGAGCTAAAGAAGTTAATGGGGTAAAATGGTCATCTTTGAAACGTTTTATAGAATATTTCGAATTTTTGCATTAAAAGTACAAATAAACATATGAAAGTGAATAAAATACACTATTTTTAACAACATTAGCAAGAAATATTTCAGGTCAGATGATTTCTTAAGCAGATGAACAAAATTCTTCTGTAGACGGGGACTGTTTTACCAATAACTATATAAAATTCATTATCTCTCGTAATAATACGACTAGTCTTTTGAAATTTGGTATGTATACTCAATATAATCAGTTTATTATATTCAACCCTTAAATTTAACTTCAACCCTCAAATTTGTCAGTTCTCACCCCCGAGGTGATTTTAACTTTAAGAACATTTCTACCTTACTTGAGAATTTTTTTTTAAATTCCACTAAATGTGGGTATTTCCACATGGCTTTAACAATTGGAAACAACAAACAAAATTGTTGGGACTTGCCTCATATTTTTTTTAAACCAATTCTTGTGATTCAAATTCACAGAATTTTAAATGATTATGTATCAATAATTAATGAAGCACTTCTAGGCATTCCATGAACTTCAAATTTGGTACCAGTGTATATCACGCACTAAATATTTGTAGGGGAGTCAGAATCTCCCTAAAACTCCCCGGGGTTCGAGTTAAGGGGGGGCAAAAGCCCCCCCGAAGTTTTCTTGAGGAGTTCTGATTTTTTTAGGGATCTTTAGGATGTGATCTACAATGAGACCAAATCTCAAAATGTTAGGATGCCTTCAAGTCCTTCATTATTTAATGATAATTAATGTTACTTTACCCCTTTACACGACACGAGATAATGAAGCACTTCAAGGTACCCTAAAATTTTGAAACTTAGTCTCATTATAGACCACATCCTAAAGATCCCTAAAAAAGTCAAAATTCTTCGAGAAAGCTTCAGGGGGCTTTTGTCCCCCCCCCCTTAAATCGGTTAGTGGGGGGTCTTAGTCAGTTTCAGACTTTAAAAAAATATTTAGGATGCGTTATACCCTAGTACCGAATTTGAAGTTTACGTTATGCCTAGAAGTGCTTCAGTAATTAATAATTATCAGCGATACATAATCATTTAAAATTTTGTGTAGCTGATTCACAAGAATTGGTTTAAAAAAATTATGAGGCAAGTCCCAACAATTTTGTTTGCTGCTTCTAATTGTTAAGGCCATGTGGAAACACCCACATTTAGTGGAATTTAAAAAAATATTCTCAAATAAGGTAGAAATGTTCTTAAAGTTAAAATCACCTCGGGGGTGAGAACTGACAAATTTGAGGGTTGAAGTTAAATTTGAGGGTTGAATATAATAAACTGATGTATATTTAGTATACCTACCAAATTTCAAAAGACTAGTCGTATTATTACGAGAGATAATGAATTTTATATAGTTATTGGTAAAACAGAGAAGAATTTTGTTCATCTGCTTAAGAAACCATCTGACCTGAATTATTTCTTGCTAATGTTGTTAAAAATAGATTATTTTATTTACTTTCATAAGAATATTTTTATTTTTACTGCACAAATTCAAAATATCCCATAAACGTTTTGAAGATGGCCATTTTACCCCATTAACTTCTTTAGCTCACCCTTTAGAACTCGGGACTCGTCGGATTCTTAAAGATCACATGTTTTTGAATGGGATTCAAAAAATTTTATTGACTTCGCAATTTTTTCTCTTTTATATCCTAATTCTACAGTATTATGAGGTTTTAGTTGCAATTATAATAAAAAATAGCGTATAATACACGTGTATTATACGCTCGCAAGCTCGTGCTTGTAATTTTTGTCGCTAATGCGATAAAGTCTTTCTTTAACAATGTATTATACAGTGTCCGCAAAAAAGTCTGCACCATATGGGATTTTTTTTTATTATGCGTGTTTTTCGAAAATAGTTTTCGGCATCTATCTCTGCATAAAATAAAACCAAAAATGCGTAAAAAAAATTAGTTATGTCATTTACGCAACACCGCCAAAACGTCTTTTGAAAGTTTCGATTGCCTAAAAATGCCTTTATTTTTCAAAACAGACAAAATCGTCATAAGGGAAAATTGTTTCTATTTACCTCAAAATTCTTGATACGAAGTTTAAGAAAAAAATATTAACATTTTCATTTTTTTGTTTTTTTGAAAATTCTCATTTATTTATAATTCTTCGGAGTTCTTTTGTTTACATTTAAATTCTAGAGATCCACTTTGATCCAACAAGATGAAAATATTACGTTTTGTTCTTAATTTAGTCTAATTTTGGAACATAAAAATATTTTCATTGAAAATGATAGGACCATCTTGGACTATTTTCCCATATCTGAATTCCCCTTGGGAAATATTTTAACCGCAGTGGTTAAAACTATTAGCTGTATCCCTGTTTGTTCTGTTCTCGCCATGAATTAGATCAATTTCAATTTTGTCTGTCTTAGTAAGCATTGTTGATAGGAAAATTAAATAAATTTCATATTAGTTTAGTGTCAGGATATTTCGGGTAAATTTGGACATCATTTGGGACCTCTATCTGTCAGTTTTTATTTTAATTAAAATTCGCCGATATTTTTCTAAAATAAGTGACCACTGCGGTTAAAATATTTCCCAAGATAAATTCATAGATGGGAAAATAGTCCAAGATGGTCCTATCATTTTCAATGAAAATATTTTTATGTTCCAAAATTAGACTAAATTAAGAACAAAACGTAATATTTTCATCTTGTTGGATCAAAGTGGATCTCTAGAATTTAAATGTAAAGAAAAGAACTCCGAAGAATTATAAACAAGTGAGAATTTTCAAAAAAACAAAAAAATGAAAATGTTAATATTTTTTTCTTAAACTTCGTATTAAGAATTTTGAGGTAAATAGAAACAATTTTCCCTTATGATGATTTTGTCTGTTTTGAAAAATAAAGGCATTTTTAGGCAATCGAAACTTTCAAAAGACGTTTTGGCGGTGTTGCGTAAATGACATAACTAATTTTTTTTACGCATTTTTGGTTTTATTTTATGCAGAGATAGATGCCGAAAACTATTTTCGAAAAACACGCATAATAAAAAAAAATCCCATATGGTGCAGACTTTTTTGCGGACACTGTAATATACTATTCATTACGTGTAAATACTTTAAAACGATCAAACAAATCTTGTAAAAGTAAAACTGAGTTTTCATCCGTCACCATTCTTTTTGGTCCCATCTCAATGTTTTGAGTATTTAAGTTATTATTTACCTTAAAGGAATTTACAAAGCTATCTACCATTAAACCGATTTCGTTAAAACTTAAAAACCATTCATCTAGTCTTGTGCTATTTCTTGTTAAACCCACTATACCCCCAGCATCTTTGGATGTTTTATTAACATGCTCTAAGGCTTGGTCAACAGAAATTGTGTTAAATGCACCCGGTAGCGTCTTTTCAAAATATACTTAACCACAAATAAGCCCCTCCCTCGAGCAATGCGTAGATTCAAAATTACAACTCAACGTGACTCAACACAGTCGACACTGTGTGTTAAAGTATCAGACCACGCTGGGAATTATTTTATTATTATTGTAAATAATAATAAATTATTGTTTAAATATTTAGTATGTGGCTTTATTTTTTTGTTAAAATTTTTTTTTGAGAATAAAAAGCCAAAAAACTTATTTGCGATTGTTAGAATTTTTTTTTAAATTCTACAATTACATTAATCCACTTCATGGACATGTCATAAGTCATACTAATCAATTTGTGACGTTTCGCTATTAAGGCTTCTTTTTTCATTGTGTATTTTTTGTAATTGTTGTACCTAATTAAAGGAAAAAAAATTTTTAATATGTAAGTTGCAAATCGTCTTGAGTAAATTATTCGCCCACCTACTTAACCAAAACGTTTCAGGTTGTGCTATTGTTATGCACTTTTTTGCCTTTTATTTTCAACAACTTTAATATTTGTCTGGAGAAGCTTTTATGGCGAAACGTCACAAATTGATTATTATGACACGTTCATGTTGTGTCTATAAAGTTCTAAACATTGCGATAGGACATATTAAGTTACAACTATTCAAGCAAAAATGCTTGTATTAGTTTTTATATTTAATCAGACTTCTTATAATTACTTTTATTTAGAAATGTTAAATTTTGAAAAACTTGTTTTTTATTTATAAAATCTCAATAAATTGAAAAAAAAAACTAAAAACGTCTGTAAACAGCTCAGATAATCACCAAAAAAGCAGCAAGTATTTATGCCAAAAAAATTAAAAATTTTATATTTTTGTAATTTTTAAATTTTTGTAATTTTATAATTTTAATAAAGATGCACCAAAGCTGGATTTAAAATTTCTTAACTTAAACGTGGAGTTGTAATTAAACCAATAGCGTTGCTAGAGGAGTGGCTTGCGTTGTGGTTAAGTATATTTTGAAAAGGCGCCACCCGGTAAACGTTTCATAACAAAATTTCCAGAGCAAAATTCTTTATTAAATTAAATTGAGAGAGCTAATACTTGATTAAAACTGTTAAATAATCATAAGAAATCAAATTAAAGTTTTAACGATTAATTTATATCCATACATATGAAAAAAGCGAACTTCCAAGCCGGGAGTCGAACCCAGGCCACACAATTTCCGGTCGAGGGCTCTAACCACAGAGCTATAGGGGCTCGCTTCTTTCATGTGTAGAATGGGTGCGTCATCATTCACACTGTGTTATGATTTGACGCGAAGAAGCGAGCCCCTATAGCTCTGTGGTTAGAGCCCTCGACCGGAAATTGTGTGGCCTGAGTTCGACTCCCGGCTTGGAAGTTCGCTTTTATCATATGTATGGATATAAATTAATCGTTAAAACTTTAATTTGATTTCTTATGATTATTTAACAGTTTTAATCAAGTATTAGCTCTCTCAATTTAATTTAATTTGAATACGTGCCAGCCATGGTACTTTGAGCGCTTTCTTCGCGTCAAATCATAACACAGTGTGAATGATGACGCACCCATTCTACATATGAACGAAGCGAGCCCCTATAGCTCTGTGGTTAGAGCCCTCGACCGGAAATTGTGTGACCTGGGTTCGACTCCCGGCTTGGAAGTTCGCTTTTTTCATATGTATGGATATAAATTAATCGTTAAAACTTTAATTTGATTTCTTATGATCAAAATTCTTTATGTATGTTAGGTGCATCATTTGGTAAATTGAGCATATCGGTCAAATAAATAGAGCCCCATCTAGCATAGTTAACATGATCATAAGCAAAGAACCATGGCAGCATTCTCCGAAGACTTTTTAGATGTAACCCCCAATTTCCAGTTCTCTGACTAAACAAAAATTCTAATAGTATTTCAACTAGTTCTAAATAATTGATCCAAAATTTAAATGTGGGAGATTGGGCATGAGCATCTAGAAATTCGTTAAAAGCTTCTGTACATTCCTCAAATTCCAAGACTATGGAATTAAATTCTTTTTGGCAGTTACTTCTGTTTTAAAGTTAGTATACAGCTCGTAGGAAATTAATTTGGCTAAATTTAACGAATTAATATTGTTACTTTTAGAGTCCACCAACCAATTTTCGAAAAGAGATATGGGGATTCTCAATAAACTCTCATAAGTTAGCTTATGTGCTCGAATTCCTTTGTTCCATTTTTTCCCACTTAAAATTCCTAAAATAGTTGGCTCTCCAAATAATCCACTTTCTATCCAAATGTGTTTCAGACCGGAGTTTTCCATATACAGGGTGTCCCAACGATGCGTTATCGTAGAACTGTGGCTTTGCTGTAGAATTTAACAAAAAAATTTTAAAGCAAAACCATAGTTCTCTAAGAGCTTCATCTCTTAAAAATATTTTTAAATATACCGGGTGGTCCATTTAAATGCTACAGGCCACACTTGTATTTTTTTAAATGGAACACCCTGTATATTTTTGCAGATTCAGATTTCCCTTTCGAAAGCGATTATAGTCATGTGTGGGTTAATGGGTCCACCATGGACCTGGGTCAAGATAATGCGTATTTTATATTAAAAACGAGTCAACTTTGCGTGCCTGTTGTGACTTAACGAATTGACATTTTTGACCGAGGTTTGAGTTAAAATAATGCTAATATCGTCTTTTTTCTTTATTATCTTTCAAAGCGACATACAACGTCAAAATGAGACCATGTGAGTCTCCAACGCAAAATGTCAGTTTTCTTCATTTTTTTAAATGGCACCCCCTATTTTCGATTTCAGGAAAAGAGAGCCCCTTTTCTAAGCTTTCTAATGATATAATATTTTCTCAATCTATTCACTTTTAAAATTCAACTTTTATCCCATTTAAAAAATTAAGAAAAATTACACTTTGCGTTGGAGATCCACACGGCACAATTATTGCGGTTTTGTCAACTTTGAAAAATATTTGAGAAAGAAGGAGATATTAGAATTATTCTAATGCAAACCGCAGTCAAAAATGTTAATTCGTTACTTTATAGAAGATAAGCAAAGTTGACTTGTATTTTCCTAAAATTCGCAGTATCTTGGCCCAAATCTACGGTAGACCCATTAAACCATACATTACTATAATCGTTCTCGAAAAGGAAATCCAAATATGTAAAAATATACAGGGTGTTCCATTTAAAAAAATACAAGTGTGGCCTATAGCATTTAAATGGATCACCCGGTATATGTAAAAATATTTTTAAGAGGTGCAGCTCTCAGAGAACTATAGCCATGCATTAAACTTTTTTTGTTAAATTATAAGGCAAAGTCACAATTCTACGATAACGGAGTGTTGGGACACCCTGTATTGTCCAATAATTTTTAAAAAATTTAGCATAATGTGAAAACCCTCTAGACGTATAATAAAGTCCTTACAATCATAATTTCTTAACCATTGAATCTTTTGCTTTAAAATAAAGTGCTTGATCAAAAATAATCACTACATGTGAAACATTTAATTTATTAGCAATCTTCTTACATCTGATCATAACCGTCCATAGTGTATCGTAATTTGAGGATACATAAGGTAATAACGGTAAGTAACCATACGATGTAACATTGGAATTGTTTTCCAGAAGTAACTTGTGAAAACCAGTTCATTGAGGTATGATTATTGATTATATCTTTAAACGATTTATTTGCCATTCTGCATAAAACCCACGCCATGTTGTGATTTCGCATAAAATTTTGTGTATGTGTCAATTCTAAAGCGGACGAATTATTTTTCACAATTGGAGTAGGTTTAGTGGATGAATTTATATTTAAATAGTTTAAGCGATGAAAATTTTCTGGAACATTTTTGTTCATTAATTTGTTTTTGTAGGGTAACAATGGCATATTTTGAGACCCGAATGAATTTGCAGGGCCTTGTTGAGGGCAGGGCCGGATTGCGCCGATGGTTAATCTTTTAATTACGGTCAAGAAAGGGTTCAAAAAAAGGTATGGCCGGATTGCGCCAGTGACTTCATTTACAAGAAAGGTAATGGTACCTATCAAAGGAGCATTATTTTCTGTTGTTTCTGAGTCTGTTGATACCAAATGCTTCAATTCATAACTTTTCAATAATTTGATAAACTATGAGCATCACGATAAGTTAAATTCAAATAATTGTATTACTTTCTATTAATTTGACAGTTTTTCAAATTATGAAAATATTTAAATTGCTTTTTCAATGTTAAAAAAGTTATTCATTAAGTAGTATAATGAATAACTTCATATAATTGGTATACTTGGTATCTTATACTTGGTATCAACAGACTTAGAAAATAATTCTCTCAGACGCCGCCGGTGAGCAGGAAACTCAGAAACTGCAAATGTATTTCTCTGTGTTATTTGACTATGTTCCGCTTTGATCGTGGGCACCCTGTATATTTTCAAAAAAAATGTTGAGATAAACATTTTGATTTTATCAATCATCAAACTCACATTAAATTCAACGACCAAGAACGTTAAATGCAGCGCTTTCAGTCCCTCTAACATAAAAAATATTAAATTTAGAGCTGTGCGTCCATGAAGACTTTTTTTGAGACGGTTCTAATCTACAACATTTTTAAGAAAATTCACCGAGGGCCATTTCCCATATGAATTGTGCTTTCAGTGTGTGACTTTTTAGGAAAAGTCAAGTTTTATTATCTTACAAAATATACAAAGTATTACAGACTTTAAATTTTAGGATACAGGTAGAAATTAACCCCGGCGCAATCCGGCCATGAATTTTAGGGACGCAATTTTTTTCGTGGCGCAATCCGGCCATAGGATTACAGGAGAACCCTTACCGCTGGCGCAGTCCGGCCACACCGCTTGTTGAAACACAATCATTTGAGTTGCATGAAAAGTTGGAGATTTATCCAGAGTCTCTTTAAGAACTTGTGCCTAATCGGTTTGTTCAATTTGCTGCAGATAATACAGGGTGAATCCTAACGTACAGATCAAACTGATAGGGCACCTAAAGGGGACCAAAATATAATTTTTTTTAAATAAATTTTAATCAAAATCGAATAAGAACAAAGTTATAACGGTTTTAAGTTCTTATAAACCTGAGCATTTTATATTAAAAATATAGTAATAACTTACGTTTTGAATTCAAATTTGCAATATTTGAGAATTATTTAAACAAAGTTCAGCTAAAATTTTAGTAAAACTTTTATACTATGAAAGTATGCCTATTTAATTTTTCTTTAAAATACCCAGTTATGGGTGCCCACCTATTGAAATCCGCTGATTTATTTAATTTAATCATGTACGTCAAAATCAGTCAAAATTAATTAAACGTCAGAAATTAAATAGGGTATATTGTATAAGCTCAGCGGTGCTCAGTAGTTAATATTCCGAGTGCATGCCAAATACGCCAATATTTTTACGAGGACTATTTCCCGAATAAAATTTCACGCAATTTTGATAGTATTTTTGAAATAATGGAAAACTAAAAATTATTACTTTTGGATGAATTACGATAAAAAAATCGAGATTGTAAAAGTACCGTAACTATGACATTTCAAACGTAAAGAAACAAATAAATTGAAAGAAGCGCCACATAAAAAGTCGCTAATGTCAATTGTGGAAACATTTTCATTTTAAAAATGTCTTCTATTCGTTTTGGTCAATCAAGTTCGAGTCAAATAGATGAAAAAATTAGCACATTAACGCCTGTAAATACAATGAAAGCGAATACTTGTATATGGAATCAGTTTGAAGCATTCTGCAAGGAAAGAGCTTACTCATTTAATGGAGATACTTCTATACCACAGGTAGCAGAAATCCTTAAGGATTTTGCTTTTAATATGAAAAGGCAAGATGGGTCCGATTATAAAGAAGGTGTAGTAAAGACTCAGTGGCACAGAATAGCCAAATTGTTACAGGAAAAATTTTACAAGGAATTTGGAATAACTCTCGATCCATTTAAAGAAGTGGTATTTAAAGACGCGAGAAGGGCACGAGATGCAAAACGAAGACAACTGCAAGTCTTTGGCGAGAAACGAAAATGTAGTGCTTCAATTTTAAACGAAGACGAACAGAACCAAATCATAGCTTTATGGGATGAAGATACTCCCGAAGGATTACAAAGGAGGTTTTACCACATAGTGGCATTAGAACTGGCTTGGCGGGGTGGTGAAGCGGCAGAGTGTCTGCTAACTTTTTTTGAAATAGAGAAAGATAGTTTTGGCGCACATACAGGCCGAATTATTTATAACCCAATATTTAGTAAAACCTGCCAAGGAGGGGGAAACCCGCTGACACAAAATAAATGGTTGGTTCAAAATAAAATCAACCCGGATCGATGTCCAGTTAGGTACTTTTTATACAATCATCTAAAACTTTTGTGACAGAAAATAACTTTTTAGATTGTTCCATAAAATTATGGAAAAAAGAGGCTCCCACGTTACTACAAACCGGTTTTTCTTAACACCGAATCCAGGGTGGAAACAAAAGAGTTCTGTTGGTTTTTTTAAGAATTCGCCCATCGGAAGAAACGTGATTTCCAAGTGGACTACAGCTGCCGCTAAAAGGATTGGGATAAATGTAAAACGTATTAAAATAACAAACCATTCTAACCGATCAACAGCTGTAACTAATCTTGCGAAACGTGGTGTAGGAGAACATGAAATTATTAAAATAACAGGCTATTCAAATGTCTATTCCATAAACCCTTATTTGAAAGTCGATGGAAGTCACCACGAGAACTTAATTGAAAAACTACGAGGAGAATCCAAAAAAGAAAATGTTAACGATGTTTCTACAAACGCTGCTTCCAGTACAGCGAGTAATTCATACAGTAATTGTACTTTCAATCAAAACTATAACTATTATTGTTCAAATACTAATTGTAACTTAAATTAATAAATGCATTTTGATAATTAATAGCCCGAATGTTTTTATTGTTTTAAAATGTCAAAAAATATTCACCCAATGCACTAGTGCAAATACCCGGGTATTTTCATGGTGCATCGACTACTCAGTGACATTCGTTCGTTACTAGGTGATTTCTATAATATGCATTAACATGATTGGTTGAAATTTTCCGAGGGAAATAGTCAGCGGTATTAATTTATAAGAACTTAAAACCCATGTAACTTTGTTGTTATTAGATTTTGATTAAAAGTTTATTTAAAAACAATTATCTTTTGGTCCCCTTTAGATGCCCTATCAGTTTGATCCGTACCTTAGGATTCACCCTGTATTATCTGCAGCAAATTGAACAAACCGATTAGGCACAAGTTGTGTTGGTATAACAATGCAATCGTTTTTCTCCTATTTATGAATTTCTTCTTGGGCAATGGTATTCCGTACACGTAAAATGTCTTGGTAAGATGCTGAATGTCCGCACTGATGTAAAATTTCCTATTTTCCTATAAAATCCTATGGCCAATCTTAAATAAATCTCACTGTATACCTTTCAAATATGGATGTAATAGAAAATCCCTTTTTTTAATAAAACCCTTTTCTAAAGCTTGGGTTTCCTAGGAAAGCGGTGCCGTCTAATAGCGGCCGTAATATGACGGCCAATGACGTCACAAAAAGCGTTTCCATATATTTAAATGTACATGGTTTCCTAGATAGCGGTGCTGTCTCACCGCTTTTAGGGATATTTTAGACTTCACCGCTACGTGACGTCACCACCGTCATATTACGGACGCTATTTGACGGTACCGCTATCCTAGGAAACCAAAGCTTAACTCTAACTGTTGAATTTTGACCAGACACTTTTTTAAGATTGACGCATTCTCCTCCGAAATCAGTTTTATTTTTTTTAAGGTCGAAATCTCTGATATAACATTAGGAGACTAGCTTATAAAACAGATTAAAAAATTGGAACTATCGAAGTAATTCCGCGTGAAGAACGTTCTGAACCACTATTCTTTAATAACG
Organism: Malthinus seriepunctatus; assembly: GCA_963924605.1. Lineage (NCBI taxonomy): Eukaryota > Metazoa > Arthropoda > Insecta > Coleoptera > Cantharidae > Malthinus > Malthinus seriepunctatus. Next base: position 50,713,126 of record OZ004600.1, read on the forward strand.
TACCAGCGGGCCGATCGGGCGGAATCCCCGATTGCATCCCCTTTGAATAAATGTTAAGAGCTATTATATAAATTAATTTGAGTTATAAAAACATTTATAACGTAGATTTTGTAGATTTCTGATAGCTCCAAACAGCTCAGAAATCAGAAAGAATCAGAAATCTACAAAATCTACGTTATAAATGTTTTTATAACTCAAATTAATTTATATAATAGCTCTTAACATTTATTGAAAGGGGATGCAATCGGGGATTCCGCCCGATCGGCCCGCTGGTTATTAATTATTAAACTATATTATAATAGGTAATACAGCGGGCAGATCGTTTATTAATTGTGTTTTTATAACGAATTTCCGGTTATAACGTACCAAATTTTTCGGCCCCTGATGGTACAGTCAGCCTCAAAATTATTGGCCACCCTGGCTATACGTCAGGGTCGTTATTACCCAACAACGACAAAAGGACAAACGGGGGAGTTGTTGATTTACTACTTGTTGGCAAAATAAAGGTACCCCTCAATTTAAATAGGGGGTGTTATGATGGTTTCATCCACAATTCGTGCTAAACGTATAGCTAGGGTGGCCATTAATTGTGAGGCTGACTGTACGTTTAACGGGGTTCTACTGTATTTTCAAAAATGTGTATTAAATTAAAAATGAGCAAATTGCGAAGTAGAACATATAGAACACACTCCGAGAAACGCTAAATAAAAAGAAAAGGACAAAAGAAATTATTGTAAGGGCATTTCGACCTCTCGAAGTTAGACGAAAGCTTAAAATTAGAAAATAAACAAATTTTGAAAAATTATTAAAAACACTTGAAAAATTAAAAATGAATAAGTTGGCACATAGAACGTATAGGACATAGTCTGTCCTACCCTAGATTAAAAAAAATTGCAATAAACAATTTTTTTAAAGGTATTAACTACCCCTCAAAATTAGACGAAAAGCTCAAAAGGAGAAACAGTCAATTTTTAAGAAATCCTAAGAACGTTTAAAAATATTTAAAAGGGGTAAATTGACATATAGACCTAATAGCACACGGTTCGAGAAACACGAAAATTAAAAGATATTGTTAATAAATTATTTTTATAAGAGCTTTACGACCCTTCCAAGTTTGGCAATATTCACACAATTTCGTATGTGTGCTATTGAAACGCAAAGTAAAAAATTAGACAAACACGACCTTAAAAAATAATTTTTTGCGGCCCCCCTATGGGAACGGTAGGTGTTTAGATAGACAAAATCGAAAGAGGAGAGTTAGGAGTTTCTCCTCGAGGCAAAATAAATCAGCCTTTTTGACTATCGTGTTCACGGCTCTAGCCTAAATTTGAAAAAGTACTTATTTTTAGTTTCGTCGAAGCCTAGCGCCCTAACGACACGTTTGAGGAAAAATTTCCCCCCCACCAAAAAGTTAGAGGACCGATGGCCAAACGTAACGGCGAAAAAATTTTTGAAATTGGAGTCGAAAATTTTGGGCACCCATTAAAGGGGGGCCCGAAATTTTTTATCCTGAATTTTTCGTCGGAATCGTCAATCGGACCACAGAAAGTACCCCCATGCCAAATTTTAGGCGAATCGTGCGGTAAATAGAAATTTTAAAAATTTTCATCTTCAAAACTCTAGGCTCACACAATGTCTTGTTTTTCAACTTTCAGATTTTTAATAAACGAAAATGTCGTCTAATGCACCTCCCTCGCCCTCATTCCAAGTTTCAAATCGATTTTCCAAAAATGATTTTTTTTCCGTTTTTTTCGACTTTGAGCGACCTTTAAAAATAGAGGGGGCGCCCCGATCGATTCGAAATTTGGCACGGATGTTGCCCCAAGGGTCATTAAAAAAACGTTCGCTCGGCATCCCTACCATTTGCAGGGTCTCGTAATGGTAATTTTTGAAAGAGAATTCCAAAAATCGAAAAAACTTTGTAATATTCATAACTCGGGCCCCTTTGGCCCTAGCTCATTTTTGACGCCAGATTCGTCAGTTTTGACCCCGAAAGGTGTACATTATGTATACTATAGAGATCTGTTTCGTCCAATAAACGAACTTGCTTACTCTATTATGTGACTTTTTTATTAAGGTCTTTTTGGCCCCTCCACCCGAAGTCTACGACGGACACTCGGCCCAAAACAGATAATCAAGCGAAAAAATTTCAACTTTCCTCCCCCATTTTCCGTACGATTTTTTTGAAATTTTCGCTTTTCCGACTGCGCCAATCCAAATTAGAGGCGCCCTACGGATGCCCCAAAAAATTACTGGCGGCTCACCGAACCAAATCGGCCTCTCCTTATCCGAGAACAGGATAGATGCCGTGGGCCTCCCGGTTCTCCCGCAATCGCCAAATAGTCACTAAAGATGGATCCTCTTTCGAAAATTGGCAGCGCCCTCTGTATGGAAGTCGTAAAAATTATCTCGCGGTAGGTCGTAGAGGAAGGTGCGATGTAACTTTCGATTCCGGTCCGAAAGCCTTCGATGCCATAGGAAAGATGCCAGGCGTCTCGCCGCGAGGGTCATTTCTTGTCTCCCCCTCCGTGGGGCGGGTACGGGAGGTATCGAGGAACAGATACCGAACCGACGATCTAGACCCTCTAGAGACGCCGAAACCGAAATTTGAATTGGATGGTAAAAAAAAAATTTTTGGCCTACGCCGAAATTCCGCGACGCCCTTACACTCGGGATCTGCCGAAGGGATCGGTCCGAGTTTTGGCCCGACGACGGTCAAAGGTTCCAGGGCGTCCCAACAGCCCTCGGAATTCCGAATTTTTGCTTACTTTTTGCTGTGCGATTTTTCAAAGTCGGAGGAGAATTTTCTGAAAATTCTGTGACGGGCGCTGTGCGGCCATCTATGGACATTTTTTAAAACTAAGACCGGGGCGTTTATGGGGCTACCCTAGCGTACCCGAATCTAAATTTTTGCGTCGTTCGACAAATTTCGATTTTTTGACCAATCGAGAGTTATAAAAAAAGTTTCATCGCACCGATTGGTTTAAAATTTAAAGAGGGGATACCTATATGTTTGTCTTGTATAACTGTAAATTTTGAGCTCTTGCATTTGAAGGAGAACGAAGATTTAAAATTTTCCCTAAAAAGTGTCGATTTTCACCCGTTTAAAGTCCCCCCACCGATAGCCGCCACTGATAAGATATAGTATAGAGATCGGTTTGGTCCAATAAGCGAACTTGCTTACTGGACTATGCCAATTTTCGTTTAAGGCCTTTTAGGCCTTTCGTTGGTTTGATTTTTCGTTGTACCATCAATTAAAAGAATAACAAAAATGTCAAAGTGACGTTTTCGTAACCTTTATAAATTGAAAGGTAGTGACTAAGGTCTCAATAAAAATAGAGGTAATTTATAAATTTATATATTTATTTGTTTAATAATTTATAAATTGTAAATAAATTGCTGGGTCGGTTTTATATTTCTTCCGCCGCGGCCATTTCGACGGCGGCGACCCCCTCTACCCCCTCCGCGTTTGTTATTTTGCGGAGGACATTTGTCGCATCGGCACCCAAACACGTGGGTTGTTTGGTTTTTTTCCAAACACTCTTTACACCGGCACCCTCGAACATGTTTTTGTTGTAAGTTTCTGCAACAATAAAAAAATGTGAAAAAACATAAAAGAGTAGAAAGTTTTACAATTGGATTAGATAAAAATACTCACTGAATTGGTAGGGGGTTTGTTGCCGGCATATTTTGTGTTGGAAGAACGTTTTGTCTAAAATATAAAAAATGTGTAAAAATTGCAAACATTGGTAGTAAATAATTAATGTTTAATTTTAATGGTTAATTTGATTTTTAGAAGAATAAAAAGTATAAATGTTGAATAAGATTGCAAAGTTTTCTAAATTGTAACGGATCGTTAAAAATAAATTGAAATTCGATAAAAATCGTAGTGCATAAATATTTTTTTGTAAATAGGTAGTGTTAAAATTTTTTTATAAGTATAAAGACTTAGGTCACTGGCGGGTTTTCTGCGGCTGGCGCTGTTGGTATAAAGAATTGTCTAAAACAAAAATATAAACAATTGAAATAATTTGTGTTTATATTTGAAAAATCTAAGGTTTTTAAATTGTGATCAAGTCGTTTATTTGTAATAATGTAGAATAAAAAAAAATATATGATTTAGGCATTATTTAGTAAAAAGTTATTGGTAAAATGTTTAATTGATCGTTAAAAGTAAATTGATATACATTGGGCGGTAAAGATATGGAATAACATTGCAAATAAAACTAAAATAAATAGTTTTTTTGGTAAATTTTGAAACGACACGGTTATTTTAAATACATATTTCTATGTCAAAATTATTTTTCAATATTTATTTGTTTTTAAGGAATGATGTCATAAATTTTTTTTTTAAATGGCACCGTACGTTTTTATTTTGTGATTTAACGTAACGTTATTCAATTGTCTCAATGACAGTATAAAAATATTGATATTTGATGTAAAAAAATGTTTCCATAAATAAATTACCTTGATTTCCAATTTTTTTTGTTTTCATGATTTGGGTATGTTATTCAATTGTTTAAATGGCAGTATAAAAATGTCGATATCTTACATAATAAAATTTTGAAGAAATAAATTATCATGGTTTTTAATATATTTGTTTATTAAATATTAAATAATTTATTTTATCAAAGTTTTCTTATGTAAGGTATCAAAATTTTTATATTGCCATTTAAACAATTGAATAACGTACCTAAATCACGAAAAAAAAATGTACGTTGTCGTAATAAAAAAATCGATGACACCATTACTTAAAAAGAAATGAATATCGGAAAATAATTTTAATATAAAAATGTGTAGGTATTTAAAAAAAATATAATGCATGTGTGTTTCAAGATTTAGGAAAAAAAACATTCATTTCATTTTTATTTGCAATGTTCCGTACCTTTGCTGCGCACTGTAGAAAGTAAATTGAACACAATTATTATTATAGAGGTAGTACGTTATCTCGTGAACGATGAGTCACACCATCGCAGTAGTCGAAAATGTGAATAACTTGCTTGTTATACTAACAAATTTGAAAAAAATTTAAATCTCCCGTCATTTAAATAAATTATTCAATGTGTTTATCTTTTAAAATTTCAATAGAATAGCCCTCTCCCTTCTAAATAGTCTTGCCTTTGCGTAGATTTTTTTCAAGGGCATCGTTCACGAGATAACGTATTACCTCTACCTAGATAGTATATTTCGTAAAAATACTCACTGATATTGTTGAAATGCGGCTTGGAAAGCCGCCGCCGCCGCCGCTTGTTGTTGTAAAAAATTTGGATCGATTACATTTTGCCTAGAAGAAAAAAAATTTTAAATTGAAAATAGCAAATAATTAAAAGTAATAAGAATTATGATAAGCGAAACCTATATGATTGGCGTTGAATATTATAAAGTTTTCAATTAATTTAATTCGACGTTAATTAACGTGTACTTTTGTATAATCATGTATTTTTAGATAATAATGAATGATATTTTATCAAAAACTGTGAACAGATTAAATGAATTGTAATTTGGCATTAAGCTGTTATGTTATGTAGGTTTGACCGTAATGGTGGGAAGATTTTATAAAAAGTGTTATCAAATTTAGCGTTAATAATATTAAATATAATTATTTAATTAATAATTATTGTGAGAAGATCCTATAAAATTTATTAAAAAAACATACTTATTCGCCTTGTGTTGCTTGTATGATAAACCTAAATCCGATGCGGAAGTGTAGCTAAAAAACAGGAATTATTGTAATTAATAAAGACCTAATTTTAAAAAAAATTTAATGTTAGCCATCGTGAAGATGTCAAAAAATAAAAAAGCTAAAAATGTAGTTAAATTGGAATATTTAAAAGTTGTTTTTTTTTTCCATCATTTTAATAATATCGAATGTAAAGAAAAACAAAAATATGACGGGCGTGATTATAAACTTTTGGATAAAATTATGGATTGTAGTGTAGTATTCGAGAAAATCACAACCACTAGAGGCGCCACTTACATTAACCAAGGTGATCAAGATGTTGGAAACCGTGGGGATAACATTGAACATATGATTTTGACGTTTACACACCCTGTTTATTTACATTGATTTAATGTTTATATGCAATTATATTTGATATTTATAACAGATTTTTCTTTCAATTTTAATGTTTTAAGTACTTTTTGTAGCTGTACGCTAAAATAAATTTGTATTATTGAGGTTATGTTGCTACAAAATTTGGTAAATAAATAACACGTGACACCCCGACGGCGAGTTTTTAATATTTAACCAATAGATGTCGCAGTGAAATTATAAAAATTTTTGCAAAATATTATACGTCACACCCCCCACGGAGAGTATTGCATATTTAACCGATAGGTGCCGCACCCTTTGTGATTTTCTCGAATAGAATTTGGATAATTCTAATTACAATTTGCGATAAAAAAAATATTGGAGATAGTTTTGTGATTATTTGTAAGGGACTGTGTAATAATTAATAATATGCAGTATTAGAATTATTAGATGAAAAAACTTACCGTTGAAGAGAAGTGGCATCGGACGAAATCGTCGGTGGATCGTTTTGTCTAGAATGTAAAAAAAATTTTAAATTAATAATAAAAAATTTTGCTATTAAATAATTAATTATTATTAAAATTAATTGAAATTGAAATAAACGATATTTAATTTATCGAGTAAAATTAAATATATATAAATATTGATTTAATTAGTGATAAAATTATAGATGTATTTAAAAACAATACAAATGTACTTTTTTACTTTAGGAATTTTGTATTTTAATAGTGTAAAAAAATGCAATTTAAACCAAAAAAATAAAAAGTTTGAAAATATAGAAATTTAAAAATTTACATGTACTTACTCGTTTTGTTTATTGTTATTATCCATGTTGCAGCAAGTTGTAGATAATAAATCTAAATTAGAAAAAAATTAAAAAAGGCATAATTAATGTTTTAAGTATTTTTCTATGTTGATTATTTGGATAGCGAGGTCATACGATACTTCTAAAAGATAGGTAGTAGAGGAAGTACGGTATCTCGTGAACGATGTCCTTGAAAACAGCTACGCGAAGACGGGGCTATTTAGAAGGAAGAGGGCTATTGTAGTGAAATTTTAAAAGATAAACACATTGTCTAATTTATATAAATGACGGGAGATTTAAAATGTTTTAAATTTTTTTAGTAACAAGCAAGTTATTCACATTTTCGACTACTGCGATGGTGTGACTCATCGTTCACGAGATAACGTACTAGAGCTCTCGCAATATCTCCGCGACTATGACCGCCTACTTCAAGCTAGCATTTAACCACGTTTTATGCCGGTCTCAAACGAAATATTGTGCTAAAAATGATACACGATAAAGATCATGCAAACTTAAAAGCAGTTTAATATTTTTAGATCGATCATCGGTGGTATTCTATGTTGGTGTTTAAAAAAAGCGATAAGTTTTTGACGTATAAAAGCGATAACTTTTCGATGTAGTCAAAAAAATTATATGAACTTATATTTAAACATTTTATACTTAAATTTTTTGATTTAACGGCTATTATGTTCATTTTTGGATTTCTAATTAAAAAAAAATAAGTTTGAATTGAAAACTTGGCAATTAAATTAAACTTTTTGTGTGAATATGAGAGAAACTGAGGTTATAAATTCAATTGAATTTACAAGTTTTGGCGCGGCGTTTGAAAATTATTTGTGAGAGTTTTGATCGTGGTTTTTTTAATCTAATTGTTATTGAGAAAGAGCTTGTTCTTACAGTATCAACATACGACTAAGTTTATTATATCGTTTTACCAAATACAATGGATCGGATTGTTGAATTGGATGCATGGATTGTTAATGAATTATTATCAAGATATAATAAAAACGAATTCTAAAAAATTAAGGTAGTTTGTATTAGTAAAATACAGGAAAATTATCTTATTTGATGACTGTTGAATTTAGAGAATTTGTTGTTAGAGATGTTTAGAGGCATTTTGATTTGAATTTGTACTAGGGTCTTTTAATGTTGTTATCGAATAACTAAACAAGCCTAAATTTTTAATGCTGACATATTTGGAACGTTTTTTCTCAGTATCTAATGTGAAATTTTTGTAATTTGTGAGCTATAAAGCCAGTATTGTTTCCTTTCCCTTGATCTTGAAATGCTAATTCTATAACTCAAAAGAGTTACAAAGTTGTCTCCGTGTATGTTTTGCATCTATAACATAAATTTAGGAAAATATGACCCCTATTCTCGAATTTACGTCGAAGTCTTGAGATTATTCTTTAGTAACTTGAATTATCATCTTATTTAATTAACATCTAGAAGTTCAATTTGTATTTCCGATTTTGGTACTTCATACCACTAAAAATTACAATGCTTTGTTTGAAACCATACATAAGTCGTATTTTTTAATTCACAACTTCCAACTGAAACTCAACTAGAGTGAAACTACCATAATTCGAAACAGTTTTCATTTCCCTTGAAATTTTTAGCAAAGTTCCACTGTTACAATATAAAAAAGAAAACCACATAATTTGAAATATAAGTTGAAATTATTTAAGTTCCGGTTTAAGGATCAAAAATATTCAAAATGAACAGACAAGGATATCCTAACCTAAACTTTTCGCTTGACATTTGTGGTGAAGAAATAACATGAAACAACAGTAAAAGTAAAACACCAATGTCCCTAGAACGATCCTCGTTAACTACCCGCGACTTTTAAAATATAAAAGTTCGGTTTTTCTTACTTTACCGACACATGAACACTTAATATGATGTATTATGTCATTATGTGTAATTTAGTTAAGGGTCGTATTTAAGCGTACATTAGGAAAGTGTAATTTGTCAAAAAATATTGTGATGTGTGCATTAGAATTTGCAATAAAAAATTATTAAAAGTTGCATTACATAATGTATAAAGTGTATATTCTGTAAATTAATTGTCACAATAGGAAATGCATAAATCAGCGATATGTGAGGAGCTTTGATTTAATTAAAAAAAGCAATATGAAAACAAAAGTTAACTTTGTAGTTTATTATATTCAAGGTTAAGAAGTAAATTAAATGGATTTTGTTTTGGATCAGTACAGGGTGTCCCAAAATATTTTAGTTTATTTAATTAAAAAATCTTTTGTAATTTATTTAGAAAGAATTAACACCCTTAATTTAAAAAAAAAGTATTTATTATAAAAAGATTATATTTTTTCTTACAAAAATTAACACATTAACAAAATTAACATAATTTCTAAATGAAACTTTTTAAAATGAAATTATGAACCACTAAAACTTTTTTGGCATTAGATGACCATTATACAGGGTGATTCATTGATATGGCGGTTTTCGATAGCTCCCTAGCCGTTGGAAATAAGGCATACATTTAAATACAAAAGTTATTCAACTCCTTAAGGAGCATATAACCTAAAATTATTTTCATCTCTACAGGGTGTTGTATTACTGCTCGGCGAGAATATTTTTATCTAAATTTTACTCAGAATCCAAATATGTAAAAATATACAGGGTGTTCCATTTGAAAATAACGAGTTATGGTCATTTCAAAATGAGTAACTTTGGGTCAGATTAATGAACACCCTGTACAATTTCTTCGAACTTTTTAAATTTTATAGCATAGAGGATACCCATAACCACCTAGAAAATTTTTTTTATTATTATTCCTTAAAAAACGGCTTTAGTACAATTTTATAAAGCAACAGGTGTAGCGGGCATTTTTTAGAGAAAAAAATTAATAACTTGGCAACACCGCAAAGAAGTTTAAAAATTTTAATATGGGTATGTAGGCGACTTAACCCCAAGTCGAAATATAGAAAAATATACAGGGTGTTCCATTTAAAAAAATTAAAATATTCTCGCCGAGCAGTAATACAACACCCTGTAGAGATGAAAATAATTTTAGGTTATGCCCCTTAAGGAGTTGAATAACTTTTGTATTTAAATGTATGCCTTATTTCCAACGGCTAGGGAGCTATCGAAAACCGCCACATCAATGAATCACCCTGTATATTATCGAATATTATATATACCGTATCGAATTACATAAATTTTATAAATAAAAAAGACGGCAAAAACAAAAATATTGAACTGAACGGTATAAAAGCACTAGAGCCGGCCCTGACATTAGGTATATAACGTAACTAAAAATAAAAAATTTACTATCAGTAATTTAACTTAAATAATAATGAATCACCACGCTTTTAGAAGCAACAAATTGTTTTCAATTAATTCAACAATAATCATGTAAACAAAAACCCCTAAAAATTAGAATAAGAAAATTGCACTTCCGTGTTTTATTAATTATAATGAAATCAACAACAAATCACTCGCTTACGAAAAGAAACGCATTACAAGGATTTCTACTCCTACTACTTGTAGGTATAAAATATTATTTGATTCAGCAAATTTAAGAAAAACTGATAAGGAACATGTTAAAATAAGGAGCGTGCTGTTTTGTTTTATAAATTTACGAAAGTTGATACTTTACAATGCCTTAATTTTACTAGAATAAAATTGATAATTCTGACGGTTTTAAATTTTTATTTCAAAGCGTTTAATTTTTGAAAGCAGTTATGTTATTGCTTACTGAATAGTTTTACAACATATTTATTTTAACATTGTTGTATATCTTTTCTTAATTGCAATTAACACAAACCTACATAAACGTTAATACATTATAATGATAGGTTAAGTAGTAGAAATGAAATTTATTTAAAATCCTATCGTTTGTAATTTGTAATGCACAGTTAAAGATTTTAGGAGACCAAATACAATTTACAGTGCAATTTACAAGTGCAAAATAAATTTAAAATGATGGTCATATAATTTGTTGCCTTTAGTTAATACATGTATTGTTAATTATTATTAAATACACATATCATCACATCAGTGTGATGTGTGTATTTATTTAGAAAATTTATAGAAAGAAAAGAAAATTAATAATTGAGGATTTTAAAAGTCACGTGCCGGTAAAGCAAGAAAAACCGAATTTTATGTATAATGTCGACAGTGTGAAAAGCAATAAAATATTTGCTTTTGGTAATTAGACGATTTTTTAACATTTTAACATTAACGCCAACTTTGAGAGCCAATAACCTTTTAGGGATTAATTTTTGGATATAAATTTTGGCTCAAGATCTCAAGAACTCGCTTTAGTAGTTAGTCGGTGGTTTTCAGACGTTTCGTCTGAAACAAGACGCTTTGAGCAGTAATTTTAAAATGTTTGTTGCAAATGAATAAACTGCATATTTTTTATAAACGTACGAGTACCTATAGAGAGTACGGATAGTTGCCAAATGCAATTGAACATGTTCTCAATGGTTCTCAGCCACCAATTCAGCCACATATTTATACAATAAACCTTTAGCATTATTTTCACAGGACTTGATTTTCTGTGGCAAACTGTTACAAAAAACAGCACAAAACCTGTTTGTTATCGTTCGTAAGTACGTTTCGCAGTATTACGACCGTCTACATTTTAATTTTTAGAACAAAAAGATTCGAGTAGAAATTCAAAATTTTATTTTAAAAAAATAAGTAAATAAGTAATTTTCAAATTCGAATAAATTTCTAACCTATAATGTTCTAATATTCACACAAAAACATTCATTTAATTGGCAAGTTGTCACTTCAAACTTATTTTTTTTTAATTAGGAATCCAAAAATCAACATAATAGCGGTTAAATTAAAAAATTTTTAGTTATCGCTTCTAAACACTTTCTTAACTACCCTAGACAATGCCGCGATAGCAAACTACCATAACTTATCGCTTTTGTGACGTCAGAGACGAAAACCCTTCCGTTTTTAAACCCCCCTTTTAAAAATTATTGTTCAATTTGCTTGTCACTGTTATTTCGTCCAATAAAATGTGTTAAAGATAACCCACGTGACAGCGAGTAGCAACGTCGAATAAATATTCGACGTAAATCTTATCGAATTTTTCCTTAACGCCGTGTTTACGAACACCAACATAGAATAGCACCGCATGTGTCCGAAGTAGATATAAAACGTGGTTAAGGACGGAAGGTACTCGCAATATTTGTTGAACTTAATCATTTTTTTTCTGGCTTATAAAAATTTATTTTAATTAATTGGTAATGTGAGGAATGTTAACTAGGGCTGTACTTAATATTTGTAAAATATAAAAGTTATAATCGTTATAGTTTAAAAGATAATTTATTAAAATTAATTAGATATTTACGGCTTTAATAACTGTTCAATTAAATCGGCGTTTAAGCCATGTTATAGACAATCCTTCATTCTAGGGTATGACATATTTTATAATTTTATTTAATATTTGGAAACTTATATAATTCAATTTTATACGCCTCAATAATACAAAAGTAGCCACAATAAAATTAATAAAATGACGATATACAAGTTTCCAAATAATTAATAAAATTATAAAATATGTCATACCCTAGAATAAAAGATTCTCTATTACATGGCTTAAACGCCGATTTAATTGAACTGTTATTAAGGCCGTAAATATGTAAATAATTTTAATAAATTATCTTTTAAACTATAACAATTATAACTTTTATATTTTACAAATATTAAGTACAGCCCTAGTTAACATTCCTCACATTACCAATTAATTAAAATAAATTTTTATAAGCCAGAAAAAAAATGATTAAGTTCAACAAATATTGCGAGTACCTTCCGTCCTTAAGCGGTTGCTTGAAGTAGGCGCCCATAGTCGCAGAGATATTGCGAGAGCTCTACCTCTACGTATCGAATGAAATTTAAATGGTTAACGTTCAGTTTTTGGTACCCAACGATATCATAATTTGGAGTTTGCTAACTTTATCATGGAACGATACATTGTCCGAAATGTGTTTTAGACATTTATGAATATGTATAATCGTATATTCTTCAAACTTAGTGAGTACATGTATATAACGGATGTTTGTAAAAATTCACAGCAAGGATTTTATTTTAACGGTTATAATTTTAGCTTTTTTTGTGATTGAAAAAATTTCATTTTGTTTATGAATGTTGTAGTTAGAGAACTGTGCAATTAATTACTGTACAGTCGTTGTGAATATTTTATTTGGATAGCAAGATTATACGATAACTAAAAAAGTATAGGTATGTATTACGTATCGAATGAAATTTAAACGATTAAGGATTTTATTTTAATATTTATTATTTTTAGTTTCACTTACGATTCGAAAAATTTAAATTAATGAACTGTATAATTAGTAACTATATATAGACATTATTAATTTTTTATGCAAGATTAAAATATGAAATGTAATATTTAACAAAATAATATTTTAAAATGGCGTTGTCCAAGGATCTAAATTTGTGCAAACAAATTTTTAATATGTATAAAATAATGATAAAAATCACATACAATATATTGTTGTTGTTAATTAACTAATTTCCAAGACTTGTACGAATAAAATTTTTGATATATTTAATAGTTAAATTAAGAAAAATTATATGTATTAATTAATTTATATACTTACATGATTGTATTGCAACAACTGTAGTAGTTCAATCACAAATGGAACACTTCTTGAAGATAGCATATAAAGCGTCATTCAAAAATTAGGTATTACAAACAACCAATTATATTGCTTTAAATATGCCAATGTAAATATCTGATTTGTGAATGTAGCTTTATATATCGAAATACCGATTGGTTCTGGTTAAAATTAAAAATGCACCATTAGGATTTCTGCAATTTGGCGGTATAGCGGTATAATGTTAAGGAAGGGATGTATATAGGGTGATTCTAAATATTTGGAAAGATGATATTTTGAAGAATTATTTTTTTACACAATCGGGCGTATTTGTTGGTTTCTATAATACATAAATCGTAACAGAAATGACAATTTACTCTCTCGGTGTATACTGTATAATATTTAAAAATTTACCTTAAGAATTTTTTAATTCACGTGCGGAGGCAAATGTAGATGGTTCTGATTTTTGTAAAAATGTCGTTTCGAGACGGGATTGTTCAAGGTTATTTGATAAGATTTTTTTTTAATGTTTAATTTGCAAAATAAAATATCATTTATAATACATTTTGATATTTTAGCGTATTTTGAACTCATTAAATTATCATAAACACCTATAGTTCAGTTTCACAAATGTGGACAGTTATGTCATTTATAGAATAAAGACGAGATTACATCGAGATTTTTCGGTACAGCATTATGAACAATCGTTCGTACTCGGATCCACTTCTACTACTAAGCTTCTGTCAGCTTCTGTCAAATTATAGTAAAGTACGTAATTCTATTAAAGCAGCACCTGTTTTCTGCATCTATCTCAATAGAAACCGCGCTATAGTTAGCTAAATTTTGTGAACACATATTAGGAATGAGTCACTCTCTATAATTGTGAGATTAAAGTATAGTTTCAAACACTTTTCAACGAATTTTTTTCCGCCTTGTTTGGTTACAGAGTAATCCGCAAGGTGCGCAGCAATAGCTGTTTTATCCGAATTAAGAAATTTTGTATTAGTTAAATTTTAAAATTACTATTGGAAACAATAACCTAGAAAAAGTTAGTCACAATTTGGCCTCCGACCTCGTCGATATTTCAAACAAACAATTTTCTGATCGAGTGGACAACATTAATACAGGGTGTCCCAACACTCCGTTATCGTAGAATTGTGACTTTGCCTTATAATTTAACAAAAAAAGTTTAATGCATGGCTATAGTTCTCTGAGAGCTGCACCTCTTAAAAATATTTTTACATATACCGGGTGATCCATTTAAATGCTATAGGCCACACTTGTATTTTTTTAAATGGAACACCCTGTATATTTTTACATATTTGGATTTCCTTTTCGAGAACGATTATAGTAATGTATGGTTTAATGGGTCTACCGTAGATTTGGGCCAAGATACTGCGAATTTTAGGAAAATACAAGTCAACTTTGCTTATCTTCTATAAAGTAACGAATTAACATTTTTGACTGCGGTTTGCATTAGAATAATTCTAATATCTCCTTCTTTCTCAAATATTTTTCAAAGTTGACAAAACCGCAATAATTGTGCCGTGTGGATCTCCAACGCAAAGTGTAATTTTTCTTAATTTTTTAAATGGGATAAAAGTTGAATTTTAAAAGTGAATAGATTGAGAAAATATTATATCATTAGAAAGCTTAGAAAAGGGGCTCTCTTTTCCTGAAATCGAAAATAGGGGGTGCCATTTAAAAAAATGAAGAAAACTGACATTTTGCGTTGGAGACTCACATGGTCTCATTTTGACGTTGTATGTCGCTTTGAAAGATAATAAAGAAAAAAGACGATATTAGCATTATTTTAACTCAAACCTCGGTCAAAAATGTCAATTCGTTAAGTCACAACAGGCACGCAAAGTTGACTCGTTTTTAATATAAAATACGCATTATCTTGACCCAGGTCCATGGTGGACCCATTAACCCACACATGACTATAATCGCTTTCGAAAGGGAAATCTGAATCTGCAAAAATATACAGGGTGTTCCATTTAAAAAAATACAAGTGTGGCCTGTAGCATTTAAATGGACCACCCGGTATATTTAAAAATATTTTTAAGAGATGAAGCTCTAAGAGAACTGTAGTTGTGCATTAAATTTTTTTTGTTAAATTCTACAGCAAAGCCACAGTTCTACGATAACGCAGCGTTGGGACACCCTGTATACTTAAAAAAAATTGAACCTAAAGTGTATAAATATGGTCCTTAAATAAATATTTGTACGTGTATATTAAATAGCTAAAAAATTAAAGGTCAAAATAATGTAAAATCTTGTCAGTAAATAGTTTCTATTGTAGTTTATTTGACCTGTAGTTTGTTAAAACTGTAGTTCATTCGTCTCGTAGTTTAGTTGCACCATCAATTAAAAGAGTAACAAATGTCAAAGTGACGTTTTCCTAACCTTGATAAATTGAAAAGTAAAGACTAATGTCCAAATAAAAATAGATGTAAAATTATTAGGCGATGCAAGTTTTAATATAAATTCAAAATAACTCTAGCTAGTTATTATTTAGCTAGATAGCTAGCATAAAAAACGTATTCGTTATTTAATAATAATTTGTTATTAATAATTTATAAAGAATTTTTTAGCAGTATGATAAAAAATTTTTTATAAGTATTGTCCAGAGTGGCTCCCTTTTATCGACGCCACTGTCACTAGATATTTTAATTCTAAAGATATTTTATTCTTCAATTTTTTACTCCAAAGTTTTCAGGGAAGCAAGAAAATCATAAAGACTGTTTTTACATGTTTTAAATTCCTATTATCTAACCCGCTACATCAAACACGCGCACGGTATAAAGATTAGTATGTATTGGGAATGTCATTATGTGTGCTTGGAAGTGAATTGATTTGTCTTGTTTATAAGATTTAAAAGCTCTTTTTTGAAGTAATTATATTGTTTAGAAAAAAAATTAACGAAACCTACCTACATCTTTCACAAAAAAACAAATTTCCCCACCACTTTTTGAAGTATTGTTTTTGGCGCGTTTTTTTTAAACTGGTATCCCCAAGAGGCATAATCCACTGATTATTAATAGTAATAATATTATATTTTCGAACGGTAGAAATTTTACGTAATGTCTTTAATATAAATGTATCAACTATTACAAAATTCGTTTGTTATTGTCCAACGGCAATAAATTATAATTCGGTTTATAAATAATTTTTCATAATAATTACGATTAAAAATTATCAAGGTTCATTGTCGATGAGAGCGCTTAACGTAATTAATCTGAATCGCTATCGTTGTTTATCGGTCGAGGAGGCATAAAGGTGCCTTTAGACTGGCGAGAAAACTCGCGCGATTTGTTGTCCGACAGCAGTGTCACTAATGTAAATAGCACTGCGAGTCTACTTACTAGAACTTGCGACAACGGTTGTCAGACATTTCAACTTGCAAGTGTAAACAACTAAAATTGTTCTTGCGCGATTTCTCGCACTGTTTCCAATCAGTTTCGATATTGTTGCGAGTTTATGTGGTGTGTGAAATGATATCTACGGAAAAAAAGAAGTGGTGCGACGGGGAGGTACAGATACTAATAGCATGTTACGAAGAAAACGCATTACTATGGGACGTACGTGCGAAAAATTATAAAAATAGAGTAAAGAAACAAGAAGTTTTAGAAAATTTGGCGCTAAGATTTGAGACGGACGCTAATGAAATTAGCCGAAAGTTACATAACCTAAGAAGTCAGTACATGCAAGAAGTCAAAAAAATTAAAATTCGAAAGAGTGGATCTGGCTTGGATGAGGTTTTTGTATCAACATGGCCCTATTTCTCTGCTTTAAAATTTATTCAATCGTCCATTAGCAGTACAGTTACAACAGACAATTTGGTAGGTATAAAGTGAGATTATAATTATGCACATTTAAAAGTAAAGATGTTCTATATGTATTTGTATTGCCAAGAAACTTCACCACGTGAAGTCATGAAGTATTCTTTAAATTCTTCACGCACATTTTTTGCTTCCACAGAATAATTATGCTGTACACCTTTTTCAAGTGGTAAAAGATTTTCGCTAGGTATCCCACCTTCTTCACGCCATATACCATTAACAACACTGTGTGTTTCTTCATTTTCTTTATCAAAAGCACCTGGTGGAGCATACGCCTTCGAAGAATCTTTCTCTTTCATGAGAAAATTGTGTAAAGCGCATATCGCTAGTATTATTTTTTCAACTTTTTGTGGCTGTAATAGAATTGGTTTTCGTAAAATTCTAAATCTGTTTGCACAAAGACCAAACACATTTTCGATAATTCGTCTAGCTCTTGATAAACGATAGTTGAATACGCGATTTGGACCAGGCTGATCTTTAAAAGGAAAGGGATTCATTAGATATGGTTTCATTCCAAAAGCATCATCCGCCACAATAACATACGGAATAGGTTTCTTTCTTCCTGGTAGGGGAACTGCATCCGGTAAATTTAAGCTGTTGCTTGTTAAAGCTGAACTTAAAGAGCAGTTATTATAAACACCACCATCAGAAATCCTTCCATTACAGCCAACATCGATATAAGTAAACATGTAAGAAGCGTCGGCTAAAGCCATCAAGACAATACTATGAGTGTTTTTGTAGTTATAATAATAACTTCCACTATTTCGAAATTGCTGAGCATCTTCAATTTTTAACTCGCTTAGCAAATTATTATAAGCTCCTAAACTTTCTCTTCTCATTAACCATTCTTTTACCCAACAACTTCTCTTTTTCTTATTTTTTTTATTATAGTTTTTGTAATAAACAAGTAGTAGCGCTGCTGCGCGAATACGTCTTGAAGACATGACTGACGAATGCAAAAATAAACTCGCGCAAGAATATATCGCAATTAGTGTAAATGGGTATGCGACAACTCGCAGAAGATAAAACTCACAAACTTGCGCGACAGTAAACTTGCGACAATTATTGCTAATAGTGTAAATACCCAAGCAATTCGCTCGCGTGAGAATTGTCGCAAGTAACTTGCCAGTCTACAGGCACCTTAAAGGTTCTAGGTCTCCATATTCCCGAAGTTCCCGGTCTGGTATTTACGGAAACGACTCGTTGGGAGGCCGCGTTAACGAAAAATTCGTTCGCGTCTCCGATTAGAGAAACATTTGGAATGGGCGATTGTTGCCCTACTTTTCCGGACAAATCGGGATTTTCCCATTCCATCGGACTATTTTCCGGTTCGTTTTGTACTACTGAGAATGGTATTTTTCCAAAGATCTGTGGCCTTGATGCAAGATTGCACGATTTTGGTTTGGTGAGCTCTAGGGACTATGGGCAAGACTTGTCTAAAGTCGCCTCCCATCAATAATACCTTTCCTCCCATGGGAGTGTGAGGTTTCATCATCAGATCTCTCAAAAATCTGTCGATCGCCACTAGTGCGTATTTGGACGCCATCGGTGCTTCGTCTAAAATAATGAGTTTTACACGTCTCATCTTGTCTTTTGCCTCTTTGCTGAAAGAGCCTCCCGCAACGGAATCTTCGTGCAATTTTAAAGGCAAAGCGAAAGTTCTGTGAACCGTCTGACCTCCTCTAAGGAGATTTGCCGCTATTCCCGTCCACGCCATGGCGACAAACTCTATTTTTCTCATCATCATCGCTTTGATAATTGTGTTGTAGAGGTAGGTTTTGCCCGTACCTCCGGGACCGTCGACGTAAAAAAGATTGTCTCTTTTATCGTCGCGATCGTCTTGCGTCGTCGCTCTCAAGACCGTTTCGAATATCGCGCTCTGTTGTGCGTTCAACGTCTCTTCGCCCACTTCTAGTACCTCCGGAACGACCATTTCGGCCATCTCTTCGTCGAGGATACCTTGGTTTTCGGGCTCCTCCTCTAGAGAAGGTTCGGGCAAGCCGAAATCGCTCAACTTGAACAAACTCTTTTCGAGATAAAATCTGATCGATCTAAGATACCTGTCGGTAGCGGTTCTTTCGTCTACTCAGTCTCTCCTCAAATAGTCTGATATCATAAAGTTGGAGAATAGACGCCACAAATCGGGAATTATGGTCGTGCGCGAAACGTTTTCTACGATCGTACAGATGGTGGCGAAAAGCCTCCTCACCTTGCAAGCTCCGTATTTATCTGCAACTTCTTGCATGCAGTCTTGATACTCTCTCGAGTTTTGTATCAGACCCATGGCTTTGCAGGTTTCGAGATACGTGTCGAATCGAACGTTACCGAAAGTCTTGAGTTCGTCGAACGAAGTGGCTCCTCTCGCGTGAAGCAAGATAAATCTCAGATGGAAGAGCTCCGAATTGTTGGCGCTCACTTCCATCACCTGACCTATGATTTTGCAGGCTCTCGTTCGACGTCGCCAGGTAAATTCTCTACTCTGCCAAACGTATTGTTCGGGAATTTCGGAATATTTCAAGGTCCTGGCGTACGCGTCGTGACGGTTTAGTTCCATCCACGCCATCAGTTGGCTAACGCGAACGTTCAATACGTTTTCGACGAAATTGGCGTCGTCCATTTGTAATTGAGCCTCTTCGAAGTATACGCTATGATCGCCCTCCAGGTGGACGGGCAAGGTCATTACGGCGTGAGATCGACCGCTCATCGGAAATTTGAACAATCTCCAACACGCTTCGGGCGAACTGACGTATCTACAGTCGACGAAGTGATCTACCTCGTTCCAGTCGAGTACGTCGGCTCCTTCTGCCTGAGCTTTAATGGTAGCGCAATCTGTCCCTTTGTGGATGTACTTGTGAATATAGCTAATAAATTTGGCTCCAGAGGTGGCCTCGAAATTTATATGATTTTCGTATTTGACGGCGAAATATCTATTGTACGGCACCACTCGAGTGTTGTCGATAACGAAACCGCCCACGACGGCCGTACGTCCGTCTCGAGGACGTTTATATTTCTGATAATGGTTACCGTCGTTAAAGACGGTCCTCTCGCTAAATTCTTTGGGATAGCCTTTCGTACATTTTCCGTCTTTCATGCAAGGTGCATCCGGATAATCTACGCCGCACTTACGATGTACGTAATTCTTGGCGACCAACTCGTAGAGTCGGGGATCGGTTTGAGGATCCGGAAAGCGAGCCTGAATCAATCTATCTATAGATTCCTCGTCCGTTATGGAGTCTTCGGGAACTAACGTAAAGAGACAGTGAGCGTGAGGGAGACCTCTCTTTTGAAACTCTATGGTATAGGTGTAATTCAAAATGACGCCCATGTATTGTTTGTTGACAATGTCGTCTAGAAATTCTTTAAATTTCGCGTGAAACACTCTGCACACCAAATCCGGTCTATGCTCGTAGCGCTGACCTTGTCCCAAATTTTCGGTAATTTCCGACCATTTGGGATTGCAAGTAAACGTGACGAATAGATCTGGTTTGCCGTGTCGGGCTACCGTCGCCATCGCCTCGGTATATCTCGTGTGCATATATTTAGGCGAACCCACGTGATTTCCCGGAAGAATGGTAATTTTGCCGGGAGCGACATTTCTTCGAGCCGCAAGATTAGCCACGTATTCCGTCAGCCCTCTCCAGGTTTCCACCCTAAAGATTTGCTGATTGTTTTTCAAGTACCACAGTTCGTTAGCTTCGGTTTTTACCCAAGCGTCGACCAAGTACTGTTGAAACAGCTTGCCGGAATTGTGTATAATAGAGAAGCCCTCTCGTATGGCCAAACGATAACAATAAAATTGTCTAAAGGTAACGTGAGTACGTCTCGCTCCGGCCGGAGGATCTACGTGAGCCAAAGTCAAATCGTAACCTTCTTCGCCGTGAGGAAACAACAACGGATACACCAACGGATCAGCGCGTTTGTTTAAGTTGTTTAATTTATTAGATCCATCTCTAGTTCCTTTGGGATAAATGGTCATGTCCACTTGGAAAGGTGGATCTTCTCCCGTAAAAACGGCCGCAATCTCGCTGTCGCATTCTGGCAGAGCGTAACGTCTTATTCCGACGTTGATGTCGTCCTTAAAGACGACTCTAACGTCGTTGAGTCTCGTCTCGGCAGGCAAATTTTCGATAGCTCGACTAACATATTCGAAAGATCTGACCAAGGGATTAATTTCTCTGAGCATGTTTTCTAGCTCCAAGATCGTCGCTCGATCCAATCTTTCGCCTATCGCTAGTGCTCGTCTATCGGCAGTCTCGCCGATGTCGATGAAGTACAATTGGTTGTACCTCAAATCGCCCTCGGTATTTTCGGGAACCGGAAACGTATAGTGATACATTTGTCCGGTGATCCAAAAACAATAAGTTCCGGGTCGATCGTTTCTGTCGGCCGGATTTTTACACTTAAACGAAGCCATAGCAAAGTTGGTATTTGCGTATCTTATATTGTTTCGATACTCTTTCGCTCGCGGTTCGTTTGACGTGAGCAAGTAGTTTAATACCGCGGGACAGGGTCCCAAGTCGGGCAAGACCACGCGACCGTAAGCGCAACATTGCATGTACTCTCCGTCACCTCTGCTATGTTCCGAGATGAAGAATTTGGCCCGACAGTGATTACACCGTGGTATCAAATTTCCCAAGGAGAAAATGGGCACCTGTTCTACCGATTCCTCTTGATATCGGGCCAACTGCATATAGGTTCTTTTGTGCGCCACCGGATTTGGTATCCTACGTATCGAGGGCGCCGCAGGTATTTGAACCGGAAGCGCAGGCGGAGGCATTAACATCGCGTCGTCTTGCGACAGTCGAGGTACGGGCGATTGATTTCTTTCGCCCAGTGGAGGATAATTTGTAGGTAAAACGGTCGGTTGCGATGCCGCGTCTCTCTCCGAGTCGGTTAGAGGCGATAGGTTAACGATAGTATCGACATCAGGTGCTGTCAGAAAAGGTGCAACGTACTCGTTCGAAGGAGTAGTATCTCGCGATGCGGTTGCCGTTCCTTGAGAAGCCGACAGGCTTCTAGTAGTACGACGAGAAGCTCTCGTGGCAGAAACGTCGTCGTTTAACGATGCCATTACAACGTCGTCTGTACGAGACGTCGTGGCCTTTATCTTGGTTTTTTTAATAGGTATAGGCGAAGGTGTCTCTAGGTGTGATATTGCAGAGGTCGATTGACTTCTTGTACGACGAGATGAGACTCGTTGTTGCTCGTCCATTTCGCACATGGTTGGATCGTCTATCGACATTTGAGTCATGAGATCGGGAAGAATTGGCTTTTTATCTTTTCTTTTGCCTTTTTTAGAAAGAACAGGAGAAGGCGTCGTAATTCTTAATGACGCCACAACAGGCATGTCAGAAGTAATCGTTTCGTTGTCGACGTCGTGCATAAGCGGTTCGGTTATGCTCATCTGCGTCATGAGAACGGGAAGAGTTGGCTTTTTAGCTTTTCTTTTTCCTTTTTTAGAATGCACCGGAGATGGTGTTGTAGTCGTTATTGTTAACGGTACGGACGTTTCAGAAATAATTGTTGGAATAATAATTGTTGGATTATATCTTTGCGATCTGCGTAATTTTGAAAGATCCGTGTCGTTGGCTCGAGACGTGCTCGAAGGTGCAAGTACGACGTCTCTGGAAGTGGCATCAGAGTAACGGTTAATTACGTTCTGAGATAAGGCTTTTATAACAACGTGGAAATTTTTAAATTGGCTCAACTGCGTTTTAGCTTTCGTCACACGTTTTTTAACGGTTGCATTAAATTTTTTTGTTTTCGAACTTGAACCTACACGAAATATTCTTCTTTGTCTTCGATGAAGCGAAGATTGCGATTCATTGGCTATTGTATTTTGCGAAACATTGTTAGTAGGAATAACAACTGCTTGTGAAGCAATTTGAGAATTAACAGACAGTGTTTGTAATTCATTACTTGATAAACGATTTAAAAGAACCCACGGTTGCATTCGAACATTTGCAATTTGACTCACGGCAGAGCGAAATTGTCGAAGTTGAGAAGCAGAAGGTATCTTATTATCCATATTTATCGAATAGATGATGGATTACTAAAAATATCGAATAACGTTAACGATAAAAAAAATTAGTTTCAATAATTTTAATATTATTGTTTTTCAGATATATATGCAAAACGATAATTGTAAAGAATCGTATCAGTTATTAATAAATTATAATTATGGAACTGTTAAGGACAGCTTAATAATTAAATTAATAGACTTTTTTATTAAAAAAGATTTGTATTATATAATTATCAGTTCTAAAATTTCTTTATTAGAAAATTAGATCAAAAATATCAAGTTAAAAAAATGTATTATTATAATTATAAAAACAAAATAAAGTAAACACACAAAATGTCTATTATTTTATTGTATTTATATTAAATAAAGATAATGTCTTTAAAAAAAAGGATTATTTAAAGTCGATTTATTCTATCGTTAAATATAGAGTAATATTAATCTATAATGTGCTCTCAAGTTTGGCACACTTGTTATTAATATCGATGTACAGAATTTAAATAATATCGTATCGACTAAATAACACAGAATTTACAACAATCGAGTATCGTAATTTATAGGAGCTTAAATTTCTGTCTCTGGTCTTGAGTCGCTATCAGATTTTAAAAAATCTGCTTCGACTCGTACAAAAGTATTTGTACGGTCGATACTTAGCTCTTGGTCAGGTGGTAACCTGACGGCGCAACGTTCAGCTAAGCGAATTGCTAGGTAAAAACCCAACAGCCAGTTCTTATGACAGAAACAAACTCTACTATATGACTTTTTGCAAAGTAATTCAATGTGTATTAGGAAAACGATTTTAAATTTGTACCGTAGAAGCAGAGCGTCGACAATCTGAAATAAAAATGATTAGTAAACAGTTATGGCTTATATTATGTTTTCGATACTTACCTGCTAAAAGAAAAAGATGAGAAAGTTGAGAAGGAATGCGAGTAAAGATGAGCGAAAGAAGATCTGAAAAAAGAAAAAAAAATCATCAAGAAAAACTAAAGTGCTCTTGTAACGATGAAAACAAAATGTCGGTGGTGTTTATTTGATTTAGCAATGATTGATGAAATTCGTTTGTTGGAATGATCAACGAACAAACAAACAAATTCGTTCACATTCGCTGTAATGTTTCAACGGGTGTCGATAAACGTATTTTTTTTTGACGGAACATGAACGAATGCAAACGTTTGTTCAATTATATATGTATCAAAGTAAACTAACAACTGAACGAAAGAATTTGTCAAATTGTGCGATTAATATTTTTTATACTTACTCTATGAGACTAAAGCAATAAAAGATTAAAGTTGGATGAAGAACGATATAGATGCTCGGTGACGAAAAGTGTTGTTTGCTGGCACCGACTACTGCAACCGAAGAATATTTTACTTTTGCCGAAGGTCTAAAATAAGAGAATCTTTATTAAACAATATGTTATTGTTATAATACTTATTATAACAAACTCACCTGTTAAAAGATTAACGACAAAAAACCACCAAAATTGAAAATTTGACTAAATGCAAAAAAATTTGCAAAGGAATTATCTAAAAGTTGAAAAAATGTAATTATTATTTAAAGAGGTAGAGTAAAATTTAAAAAAAAAACAAATAATTAGATGTGTACTATAACGTAACGGAAATTTTTTTTCACAATGTGAGGTTAGAACTGGTTAGAACCATGATGTTAAAAAAATATATTGAAAAAGGCATTTGAGAGTGACATTTGAGATTAATTGTTGTTAATAGAAATTAAATTAAATTATGTAACATAAATAAAGTTCTTACCTGTTTAATTAACAACAAATTTAATATACGTAAAAAGAGTTGATACACAAAACACGCAACTAATTTTATGGTATTGACATGAAGTTAGATACGCGTCCCCTTGTTATGTTTTTAAAGAAAATTTTGCACGCGAAAATATTAAAAAAAAAAAGACACTTTTGTAAAGAAATGTTTGAAAAATATAGAGGTATCACTCTTCCCTTCGAATTTAAACGAAAAGTTCAAAATAAAAAATTTCAAATTAAAAAAATTATAAAAAACGCTTAAAAAAATTAAAACCAAGTTGAAATGTTGACATTATGAAAATTCATTACAAAATATCTATATCATAATTAGTAAATGACTTTTTAAAAATTTAAATTTGTAAAATATATTTAATTAACACATAAAATGATAAAATATGCAAATTTGTTATTAATTTATAAAGTATGATAAAAATTTTTTATAAGTATTGCCCAGAGTGGCTCCTTTTTAGCGACGCCACTGCACACTTGTCAGATTTTAAAGTTGACATAACCTCAATATTTTTTAATTAATATTTATGTAAAAAGAAATTTTGTTATAAATATATATTTTATAACAAATTATTTATTTTTATATTGAATAACAAATTACTTTTTAACTAAAACTATATAAGTTATTGTAAAAGAATTTTTCAACCATGTAGGTATGGCAGTTTGAAGAATTGAAAAAAATTTGAAACGAAAAATTTTACTCGCTTAAAAAAAACCTTCTCAAAGTCACACGTACCCCACAGTAGCAAGAGTAATTAACATGACACTTTTTAAGAGTATACAATTTACCCCTAAAAGCTCGAGAAAAATATTAAATTTAAAAAAAATTTTAAATTTTTTTAAAATAGGTAGGTACCTACTTAAAAAAATTAAATGTAGGTAAAATGCATTTAAGACACATGACACATCATGGTAAACAGTTAGAGAAAGAAGAAATTTAAAATAATTTGCATAAAAGAAATTTTGTAAAAATCTTACGACTCTTGAAATTTAAAGTAACTTGGTAGGCAATTTTTGAAAAATTACCAAAATACTTAAAAAAATTAAAACGTAGCAAATTGGTAAATAGATTATATAGAGGACACTCTTCGAGAAATACGAAATTTAAATAACTATTCGCAAAAAAGTTCATTGTAGGGTTATTACGACCTCTCAAAGTTAGACGAAAATCTTAAAATTAAAAAAATACAAATTTTGAAAAAAATAAAAAACGCTTGGAAAAATTAAAACTGCATAAATTGGCACATCGAACGTATAGGTCACAGTCGGACTTACCGTAGGTTAAGAAAAAATTTTACAACTTAAAAATTAGACAAAAAGCTTAAAAAATGAGATATATGGTCAATTTTTGAAAAATCGAAAAAACGTTTTAAAAAAATGAAAATGGATAAATTGCCACATAGATCTAATAGCACACGGTTCGAAGAAGACGAAAATTAAAAAATTTTGTTAAAAAATGATTTTTATAAGGACCTTACGACCCTTCCAAGTTTGGCAATATTCGCACAATTTTGCATGTCCCATTTAAATGCAAAGTAAAAATTTTGACAAACGCGACCTCGGAAAATAATTTTTTGCGGCCCCCCTATGGGAACGGTAGGTGTTTAGATAGACACAATCGAAAGAGGAGAGTTAGAAGTTCCTCCTCGAGGCAAAAAAAATCGGCCTTCTTAACTTTCGCGTTCGCGGCAATAGTTTAAATATGAAAAATTACTTATTTTTAGTTTCGTCGAAGCCTAGCGCCCTAACGGCACGTTTGAGGAAAAATTCCCCCTCGTCGAAAAGTTAGAGGACCGATGGCCAAACACGACGGCAAAAAAATTTTTGAAATCAGAGTCGAAAATTTTGGGCACCCCTTAAAGGGGGGCCCGAAATTTTTTATCCCGATTTTTTCGACGTAATCGTCAATCGGACCACAGAAATTACTCCAGTGCCAAATTTCGGCCGAATCGTGCGGTAAATAAAAATTATAGAAATTTTCAGCTTCAAAACGCTAGGCTCATACGTTCTTTTGTTTTTAAACTTTCACATTTTTAATAAACGAAAATGTCGTCCGAGGCACCTCCCCTAACCTCGTACCAATTTTCAAATCGATTTTTTTAAATTTAATTTTTTTCCGTTTTTTTAGACTTTGATCCATCTTTAAAAATAGAGGGGAATTCCCGATCGATTCGAAATTTGGCACGGATGTTGCCCCGAGGATCGTTAAAAAACGGTAGCTCGGCATCGCTACCATTCGCACGGTTTCGTAATGGGAATTTTCGAAAGAAGTGTCCAAAAATGGAAAAAGTTTTGTAAATTCGACAACTCGGGCCCTTTTGGCCCTAGCTCATTTTTGACGTCGGATTCGTCAATTTTGACCTCGAACGATGTGTGTTAGGTACCCTATAAAAATCCGTTTGGTCCAATAGACGAACTTGGTTCCTCGACTATGTGACTTTTTTATTAAGGCCTTTTTGGCTCCTCCACCTGCGGTCGAGGACGGAGACTCGGCCCGATATCGATATTCCGAAGAAATAATTTCAACTTTCCTCCCCCATTTTCCGTACGATTTTTTTAAACTTTTCGCCTTTTCCGACTGCACCAATCCAAATTTGAGACGCCCTACGGATGCCCCGAAAAATTCCCGGCGGCTCATCGAACCAAATCCGTCTCCCCCTTATTGAGAACCGGAAGGACGCCGAGTGTCTTCCGGTTCTCTCGCAATCCCCAAACGGTCACTAAAAATGGATCATTTTCTGAAAAATCGCAGCGCCCTCTGTATGGAAGTCGTAGAAATTATTTAGCGGTAGACTGTAGAATAAGGTCGGACGTAACTTTCGATCTTTGTCCGAAAGCCTCGGGTGACATAAGAAAGCCGCCGGAGGACGCGGCGCAAAGGTCATTTCTTGTCCCCCCCACCGTGGGGTGGTTACGAGAGGTATCGAGAAACCGATGCCGGACCGACGATCTACACCTCCTAGAGACGCCCGATCCGGAATTTGAATCGAAAGGTAAAGAAAAAATTTTTAGCCTACGCCGAAATTCCGGGGATTCCTTACGCTCGGAATCAGCCGAAGGGATCGATCTGAATTTTTGCTCGACGACGGTCCGAGGTCCGAGGTCCGAGGGTGGTCCAATGTCCCTTGGAATTTTTAATTTTCGTTTACTTTTTGCCGTGCGATATTTCAAAGTCGGAAGACGATTTTTGGAAATTTTGTGACGGCCACCGCGTGGCCATCTATCGTTTATTTTCAAAACTAAAGCCGGGGCGTTCGTAAGGCGACCCTAGCGTATCCGAATCCAAATTTTTGCGTCGATCTACAAATTTCGATTTTTGTCCAATAGAAACCTATAAAAAAATTTCCGTCTCTCCGATTTGTTCAAAAGTTGAGGAGGAGATACCTCAAAGCTCCCATTTAACGACCGTAAATTTTGAACTCTAGCATTTAAAGGATAACCGAGATTTTTATTCCTACTTAAAAAGTGTCATTTATCGTACATTAAAACCCCCCCTCGCCACCCCCTTGCGATAAATTACAACTAAAACGACTAATATTTACGATATATCGGCACTTTGTGCCTCCCCGATAGAAAAATTGCCTCCGCGTTAGACGAGTCGGCACTTTGTGCCTCCACGTCCGTTAAACCTCCCCCGCGCCTCCCCTCGGCGATAAATTACAACTGCAACGACAAATATATATAATATATCGGCACTTCGTGCCTCCCCGATAGTTAAGTCGGCACTTCGTGCCTCCGCGTCCGTTATGACCTCCGCGCCACCCCCCCCTTGCTATAAATTACAAATCCGACTTTATATATTGCTGTGACCTCTCTCTGTATATGTGTTTTAACAAACTTTTATGTGAACTGCCGAAGAATAAAACTTTTAAATTACTTGACTGGAAAGAAAAACTTATCAAAACAATATAAACACAATTTAAAGTCAAATGATAATTTAAATTTATTATTTATAATAAAAAAATTTCAAAGATTTCAACCCAAAATTAAATATAAAAAAAAAACGAAATTTACCTCACCTAATCGATCGATACTAAACCTAATTATTAATTTTTTTACTCCGATATCGGAGCTATTAAATTCAATTTTCTTTCTTCTTCCAAAATTTTCTTTTTTCTTAAACAGTTTCAAAGTTGCTTCCAAATATTTAAAAATTTTTCTTCTTCTATTTTTTTCTTTTAAATGATCTCAAATGTTACTTCCATGTTCTTTTACAAATTATCAATCTTTATATGTTTGAAAACGTAATAAATTAAATTTCTTAGCACATTGGAGAAAACACGACTATCTTTTTCATTTCCAAAAATTGTTCTCCTCTTGTTATTTTGCTTTTTCCAATAGCAACGCAATTTTTCTCTTTTTCATTTTTTATTTATCGTAACGGACTCTTGTTAAACTTGTCGTTGCACATTTCGAAGCACAAAGAATATTTATTATTTCTACCAACTGTTCATTTTTAAAGTTTTAAAAACACTAAACACTTTCGCGGTACAATTTAAATTTAGTTACCTTTTCTTTATTTCGATTTAAAATCTTAATTTCAAAATTTAACTTTCAAATTAAAATTTTAAATTACAATTTTTTTACTAACATTTCTTAATTCTAAAATTACAAATTTTACAGTTTTATCTTTTAGAATACAAATACAAAATTACATCTTTATAATAAAAATTTAGATTTAACATAAATCTTTACAAATTTATCCATTTCACTTTCATTTGACTCAACAACATAAAAAAATTAAATCATCAATTAAATCAAATTGATTAAATCAATTAAATCTCTCCCCAGTCAAAAACGTTTAATTAAACAAATAGAAAAATTTCAAAATAAAAAAACATTTTTTAACCAAAGACAAATATCACGGCACAATCCCCTCTACTTTTTTATAAACTTTATGAGATAAAATAAACTTTAACTTCATATTGAAATACACTTGTCAAATCTGACATTCAAACTCAAATAAACTTCTCATAAAGTTTCAAAAAAAATTATACCAGGACGTGAGCCTAAACAACACACCTCAATGAACACTCGGAACACCTTCTTATTTGCATAATGCAACTTTTAACAACAACAAAAAAAAATTTTATTTCAATTTGCTTGTTACACATTAACGGAAAAAAATATTCTTAAACACAATCATAAATTCACTTAAATAACAGGTAAGTCTCTCCCCTGTGACAACAAATTAAATAAAATATTTTGACCATTTCTAATAACTTTGTTTCCTTCAATAATTAAATAAATTTCTACTTTGACATTTCTTTCAACTTCATATTTGACATTTCTCAACTTTGACATATGACTTTACTTAAACTTTTCATGCAACATTTTAAATTCATACTTACAATAAACAAAATTACCATTCAAAAACACAACTTTCTTTTGCTTTCATCAATCATCATACCTTCGCTTTTCAAAATTACCTCGATCCTTTATAATTCATACTTTCTTATGCTAGCTAATTTTACTTTACTGAAAACCTCCCCTCGTTACATCTTTCTTGCATATTTATTATATAAATCACATTTATATTCAAAAACTTTAATCACAATCTCATTATCATAATCAAATAACATTTACAAATAACTCGTAAACATTTAATTCATGCACCATTCTTCCTTAAACATCATTCCTGTTATAATTAATCTCCTGCATAATTATTTAATATATTTTCTTCCTTTAAAATTATCTCATACTTGTCAAATATTTTAAAACATCAAATCTTTCTCAATCTTTCTTTTTAAACTGTCAACTTATCCTTCCTTCAAACTAATTATTTCCTTTATATGTCATTTTGACTTTTCTCTCTAACACTCCTTGATCAAATTATTTTATCGTTAACACACACATCTCTAAACTTTTTCAAAATTAATCTTTTTAACATTTTAACTTCAATCTTTAAACTCTTCAAATAACTTTACTTTTCAGCATATTTAACATTCAAACACCTTTATAAATAAATTCAATTTAAACTTCAAGATCCTGTCAATTATATTTTTAATAATTTTTCAAACTTAATTTTGACAGATCTGTCAATTAAATCTTTTAACACATTTAAATTAATTATTAATCAAACTCCCTTCAATCATTCCTTCCATCACATCTACCTTAATCGTTTAACATCCTCAACTTCTTAATCATCATCATCATAACCATTTAATAACTTTCATACTCAAAATCTTTACATCCATTCTACTTCAATTAACAAATCATAAACCTTTTATACGTAGCATTGTTCTAATAAAATCCAAATTTCCAATCAATAAAAATTTTACTTAAATTCACTTAAACTAGTTCTTTCTTCCTGAAATATTTGTAATTTTTTTTTATTAATAAACCCCCCACCCCTATTTCTTCTTCCAGTTCATGTTCGATTACAATTTTATTTTTCCGATCTTTAAAATATAAGTAAACATTCTTCTCTGTAATATTTCCACCCTTTACATTTTCAAATAACATTTTTACTTTATACATCAAATCATTCTTATACCACATATCTAAAATTTTAATAATAGAAAAATTCTCCTCCTTCAAAACTTCTAACTTTACCATCAACATGTTTATCATGTACTTTCCATCATATTTGTCTTGTAACAATTTTACATTTCTCCTCTCACCCAAACGCCCTTCATTTAACATCATTACTTTATCCAAAATCATTTCTTCTCTATAAATTTGATCCTTAAATTCTCTCATCATAACTTTAAAATTACTAATTCTTCTCATTTTCCTAACATTTATAATTATTTTTGAACTTTTACTTTCACCAAATTCCTCCCCTTTTTCTGCAACTAAATTTTTATCTGACCTTTTATTTTGACATACTCTTATTATTTCTATTTGTTCTAATTTTTACTCTACAACACTTCCACACATTACATTTTCCACAGTTTCCTCTCTTTCAATCATATTTACTTCTGACAGTTCCTCTTCTTGCAAAAACTCTTTCATTTCAATTTCATTCACTCTTATGTCTAACACCTGATCCTTTATAACTTCTAAAATTTCTAAATCATCTACTGTTAAAATTTGTTCCACATTTTCCACACATACACTCTCAACTTCAACAATTTCCTTTCTTGCAGTTATTTCCAACTTTGAACTTCTACACATTTCTCGTATCTCTGCCCTCAATTCATTCAAATCCTCTTTTATCTCATTTCTATTAATGTCCATCCTATCATTTAAATTCTTATTCATATCATTTTTATTAGCATCCATTTTCTCATTCAAATCCTTCTTCACGTCATTAAAACCTTTCATCATCTCATTCATCATTTCTTTCCAATCTACCTCTTTTTCCTGCTTCTCTTGTTCCTCTATCTGCACTACCTCCAATTCATCATCATTCTCCTTCTCATTCACATTGTTTTCATAACCTTGACAATCTCCTGCCTCAGTCATTCTAACTCTCTCCGTCATTTTTCACAAACAAATTAAAACAAAGTCCTTACTCAAAATTACTTCTTTAACAGGGTCCCTCGTATTCACCAAACTGTGCTGCCGTCGTCCCACGTTTAGGTCGCCAAAATATATGCTGTGACCTCTCTCTGTATATGTGTTTTAACAAACTTTTATGTGAACTGCCGAAGAATAAAACTTTTAAATTACTTGACTGGAAAGAAAAACTTATCAAAACAATATAAACACAATTTAAAGTCAAATGATAATTTAAATTTATTATTTATAATAAAAAAATTTCAAAGATTTCAACCCAAAATTAAATATAAAAAAAAACGAAATTTACCTCACCTAATCGATCGATACTAAACCTAATTATTAATTTTTTTACTCCGATATCGGAGCTATTAAATTCAATTTTCTTTCTTCTTCCAAAATTTTCTTTTTTCTTAAACAGTTTCAAAGTTGCTTCCAAATATTTAAAAATTTTTCTTCTTCTATTTTTTTCTTTTAAATGATCTCAAATGTTACTTCCATGTTCTTTTACAAATTATCAATCTTTATATGTTTGAAAACGTAATAAATTAAATTTCTTAGCACATTGGAGAAAACACGACTATCTTTTTCATTTCCAAAAATTGTTCTCCTTGTTATTTTTCTTTTTCCAATAGCAACGCAATTTTTCTCTTTTTCATTTTTTTATTTATCGTAACGGACTCTTGTTAAGGTTGGCGTCCACGCCTCGCATTGCTAATGGGACTCTGTAGATGGAGCTGTGATCGAATTTTTACTGAGTTAAATTTAAGGGATTTTAAGATCCTCCCATTGAACCTTTTTTTGCCACTACGTATACCTAAATGAATGTAGTGAAGAAGTATTACTTTCTAAAATAGGAACCATAAATAAAAACATCTAAACTATTCAACCACTGTTCATAGTAAAATCTGGGTAAAAGATTTGGGATCTATTTTTAGAATTGTAAAAAAATAAAACGAGTAAATATTTTGTTGACGTTTGAAAAAAAATTATTCATAAAATTGTAAAAGTTAGAATTTTAGCAAAAAATAAAATAAAAATTAAACTTAACAATAAATTATTTATTTAATTACGAGTAACAATTCAATTAACATGAGAATTGCACTAAAATACGTTAAATATAATACAATGAATATAATATAGGTGTAAAAAATTATTTTTTATTCATAAAAGTATAAAAATTAGAATTCGATAAAATTGGAGACCAAATGTCGGTTTTTACGTGTTTGTTTAGAATTGTTAAAGGTCTAAAATCTGCAGACCAAATGTGGGTTTTTAAGTTGTGCCCTTTGTAATTTAGTTTTAAGAATGTTCAATTGTCAATGTTTACCTGTTTAAACCCTTTAAATACCTTTTGTGAGGTATCTTTAGTTTAGTATCTTTCTAACATTTACATTCGTCACATCGCTATTTTGCATCTTTATTAAACTTATAATACATAAATTGACGTATTTTTATTATTTGTTGGGAAATACTCGCAATACAAAAATATTCACAGTGCCAATCGTAACTATTATTGGATTTCGGCACAATTGTATATTACTTTTTTTTCTTTTTTCCACTTTTTTCAATTGCATAAAGGTTCGTTTTATGATGCATCATATAAGAAGTCAAAGTGAGCTACTTCCTAGAAAATGACATTGAAAAGACTTCCTTATTCCCCTTAGTTCAATTTATTCTAAATTAAAGACATTTTGTAAATATTTATAATTGATAACTCAGTGAGCAAAATGAACTGATATTTTTTTACATTTTTGGAATCAGGGGGACACAAAACTAGTATCAACAAACAAAGAAAAATTGCATAATACATTTTTAGTAACCAAGGAATAATGCTACCCAATTTTGATCGGTCAACTAAAAATGTATACTATACTTCACTACCTACTCGTTGTCATTTTTTCTAGTCTTTTTTAATTTCCTAAAGGTTCGTTTTATGATGCATCATAATAAGAAGGCAAAGTAAGCTCCTTCCTAGAAAATAAAAAATTGCATAAGACATTTTTAATAACCAAAAAATAAACCTTTGCTAACCCAATTTAAAAAATCCTTTAGTTCGGATTATTTTAACTTTTTGAAACTTTTCTTTATAAAAAAAACAGAATAATAAAAATAAAAATGTGTCGGCCTATAAAAAAATTATTTTTATTGAACTACACCTTTCCATAATTAACAAAACTAGTGTCAACAGACAAAGAAACATTGCGTAATACATTTTAAATAACCAAGCAATAAACATTACTAACCAAATTTTTAAATAGGTCAACTAAAAATTTACTACATCTACGGTCATTTTCATTCATGTTCAGAAGTCTGTTTTTCTAATTGAATGGCTACTAGTAGGTAGAAAAAGTCAAAAGAAGTTCTTATAGTAAACATCATTGAAAATCCTTTTGTTCAAATTATTGCACCCTTTAAAAGGTAATAAAAAATAATAAAATAGTAAAAGTAAAAATACGACACTGTAAAAAACCCTTGGCCTACGCTTACTTCTACTTTTCAAGCAAAATAAACTGATATGCATTGCTTCCAAGTTCCAAATAATTGAAGGAGTACAATAATGTACTCTAAGTATATAATAATATATATATAAGTATAGTATATAATCTAAGTATATAATCTACTATTGTTCTAATTCGTACATAGTACGTCGTATACGTCTCAAAAAATATCCGTGGACGGAACAATAATTACAATCCAGAATTGGATACACCCACAATTTCGAACCTTTTGTGATTCAAAAGGCACAAGTCATAAATAACATCGATGGATGAAGCAGGATGCCCATTGGTTGGAAAATGTTACCTAGTATCTTTAAAGCAACGCCCCACGTTTGCGTTTTCCAAAATTTTCTTTGGACTTACTTTTAAAGAAAACTAATAGTCAAAATTTATTCCGGTTTTCGGATCCGGCATCAGCATATGACCCTTTCTTATAGGAGACAAGCTCATGAATTTTCTTCAATTTACGATACTTTTTATTTGTTTTTTGGAAAAACTATAGGCACTAAGATTTTCAAAATCTTTCATTAGAAACTATGTACCGTTATATTAACTCTGAAAAAATTTCAGTGCAATCGCTTAAGCCGTTCTCTTTAAAAGTATGTACCTAGCTCTTATGGAAGAATAACATGGGAAGACGGCACCCTTAAACTTGTCGTTGCACATTTCGAAGCACAAAGAATATTTATTATTTCTACCAACTGCTCATTTTTAAAGTTTTAAAAACACTAAACACTTTCGCGGTACAATTTAAATTTAGTTACCTTTTCTTTATTTCGATTTAAAATCTTAATTTCAAAATTAAACTTTCAAATTAAAATTTTAAATTACAATTTTTTTACTAACATTTCTTAATTCTAAAATTACAAATTTTACAGTTTTATCTTTTAGAATACAAATACAAAATTACATCTTTATAATAAAAATTTAGATTTAACATAAATCTTTACAAATTTATCCATTTCACTTTCATTTGACTCAACAACATAAAAAAATTAAATCATCAATTAAATCAAATTGATTAAATCAATTAAATCTCTCCCCAGTCAAAAACGTTTAATTAAACAAATAGAAAAATTTCAAAATAAAAAAACATTTTTTAACCAAAGACAAATATCACGGCAATATGTACTTATCGGCACTTCGTGCCTCGACGTTTTAGCAACTGCGTTGCTAAAATATAAAGATTTAACTACTCCACGCTCTTTGATCGAAGAAATTATTTAATAGATATTAGAATTGATGCTTAATAAAATATTACTAAACTATTTTTACGATTAAATGTAACCTGACAGAGTAACTGGCAAAAAACTGCCCTTGAGCAGCTAAGATCCACAATATGGAGGTAAGTTCACACGGGATTCGCGGGGACTTTTAGTATGTTTAGGACACCGAAGACAACGTGTCTACAAAATTTCAGCTTGACCGTAACATTATGCAAGGTAACCATGTCCGTGAAGTTAGCCGCCCCATTTTTGATTTTCTTAATTTTTTTGGTCTCAATATTTAGTTAGTCATTGGTAAGTATTTAGTCTAAAGTCTAAAAGTCTAAAATCAGAATTTGTAAGTGCACCCTTAATGAGATATTTAAAAAACTAAATTAGACGGCTAACTTCTCGGGAGCCGCGCAACTTTCGATTTTTTAATTTTTTTTTGTGCCAATATTTAGTAAGTCATTGGTAAGTATTTGTAAGTCATAAATCAGAATTTGTAAGTTATTGCTTTGCGATTTATCGAACATATAAAATGTGATAAATTGGAAGTTAGCCGCTCAAGTTTCGATTTTCTTGATTTTTTTTAGCTCAACATTTAGCGCGTAATTTGTAAGTATTTGTAAGTCTAAAATCAATATTTGAAATTATCGAATTATAGAAGATATAAGCATTTTTATGTACTGTGACGTCACCAGAATAAAGCGCCTAAAGCGTTAAGTTTTGAGTTATTATACCACAGGGTAGCCAGACAGTATTAGAACCGTTAGTACCCGCTCCGCAATGAGAATCTTGCCTAGGACTCATTGTCCTTAGTCCGCGATTGAACTTGGATTATTGTATTTTATATATCGTGGGCATACTGCAAAAATTGACCAAGTCAAAAAAGAGCACTTATAAATAGTCAAGTGTCAATATTATACGTTTTTATTTATACAGTTTAACTAAATTTGGATAAAATTACCTAGAATTTAATGTACTTAAGTTATATAATTATCTTTTGGCGTTATGTAAAACCATTTTAAATTATAATTTGTCTATCGGATTTCCAAAAAAAGATGACTTGGTCACTTTTACATGTAAGAATTAAGCAAAGTTATTATTTTAGTCATTTATTTGTGCATTAAATGATCAACAAAATTTATAATAAAACACGTTTAACATCACAACATAGAACATAAAGTATCTCTACAAAAAGAAAAAATAATTCAACGTAATAAAAAACAATGTAGTAGGTGAGATTCAGATTGTATTCACTCAGAATCAGATTCAGACCATAGTGATGGTTCTGGAGCCACATCTTTTTTTGTACCATCTACTGGTAATAGATTCATACCAGGCATGAAACTCGACAGGGATAGCCCCTGTCTTACAAAGTTTCATAAGATCTTGTTTTTTCGCCTTTGAAATTGGGATGTGGTTTTTTTTTGGAGATGTGATGTGAAGTTTTTTTCCGAAATTGATCATTAGTCGCTTAATTTTTGAGAATTCAAACTTTTTCTTGAACGAAAATAAAGGTAATACTCTAAAGGTTTTATATCTGCTAATCGCATCTTGATAGGAATTCTACTTTAGAAACGACAGCAGTTTGTACGATGAAGAAAATGAGCAAAAAAATTGTAGTTCACTGCAGTTATGAAATTTTACATGGAGGTAATTCCACGTCAGATCGGCCACTTTTGACCCTTAGCTCTTCGGATTTTGACGAAATTTGGTGTGTCGGTTGGAAATATGTTCAAACTTAAGTGTACAAAGTGGTTTTGCGAAAAAATTATTTTTGACCTATCTACGCTACGGTCAAATTAATTTTTGAACTATTTTGAAAACATGAATACTTCAATAATTTATAACTCGCGATAGCTCGCGATCTAAAAGAGATATATTTCTGCAAAATACGCCTATTTAAAGCTAAAGGAACGTACTATTTATTTTACGCATCGCTTTTTTAATTTAACGCCTTTTTGGTCAAACTGTTCCAGTGTCAAATGTTCAAGTCGAGGTTTCCAAAATACACCGATTTAAATACACCGCAAAATACTGCGATTTTTGCAATTTTTTGATATGTTGAGCCCTTATGACTTATGTTTAAGTGAAAAGATTCAAAACCGTGGGCACTCGTCAACTCTTGATGCTACACAGCCTCAAGCTTCAGTGAAAGTTTTAGATTGAGGTGTGAGGGTTGAGGCCGTGTAGCATTAGATAATAGCGTTAAATAATTTTGTTCCAGGTTCACCATGTAAAATTTCATAACTGCAGTGAACTACAATTTTTTTGCTCATTTTCTTCATCGTACAAACTGTTGTCGTTTCTAAAGTAGAATTCATGTTTTCAAAATAGTTCAAAAATTAATTTGACCGTAGCGTAGATAGGTCAAAAATAATTTTTTCGCAAAACCACTTTGTACACTTAAGTTTGAACATATTTCCAACCGACACACCAAATTTCGTCAAAATCCGAAGACCTAAGAGTCAAAAGTGGCCGATCTGACGTGGAATTACCTCCATGTAAAATTTCATAACTGCAGTGAACTACAATTTTTTTGCTCATTTTCTTCATCGTACAAACTGCTGTCGTTTCTAAAGTAGAATTCCTATCAAGATGCGATTAGCAGATATAAAACCTTTAGAGTATTACCTTTATTTTCGTTCAAGAAAAAGTTTGGATTCTCAAAAATTAAGCGAGTAATGACCAATTTCGGAAAAAAACTACGTATTTCGATCTTTCTTCATATTGTTGAAAATTTTTTGATGAAAACGTCAAATAATGTAAATTTTTAAGATGGCTTCTTAAAACGTATACTATAGGCTTTCTACAAAATAAAATTTATGGCCTTAGATCTCTTCTTTATTATTTAAGAGTCCTTTAAAGATAGAAAAATATTTAAGAAAATTTTTTTTTTAAATTATGAATTTCAAAGTCCAATTTTTTGTCAAAATAAAACTCGAAAAAATTTTTGCTCTTAGGACATTAAAGTATACATCATGAAGATAGTAATCCTACAAGGATTTTATATTTCCTCAATTACTTTAGGAGATTTTTAAATTTTAAGAGAAATTAGGTTATTTTACATTCCTTATTTTTTTGCTCCATGATAAATTACTTAAAATCAAAATATTTTCCATGTAATTTAAAGCAGAAGATGTCCTCTTCAACTACATATTTTTTGTTTTTTTCTAAATCTGATAGGTAATGAGAAATTTTAAATAATTAGAATAGGGCGCTCAGCATCACTTTGATCGCGCAACCCATGAGTACTGTAATACGCGCAAAATAGGTTAACTTTCAATAACATTTTTCTCAAAAACTATTAAATATTTTGAAAAATTGCAAATGAGATTTTTGCCGTATAATTTTATCCTCTTCAATTTTTAACTCTTTATAATTTTTCGCTTATTACCTTGTTTTCGAGATAATTGCAAAAATATGATAAAAAGTGTAATTTTTGAGATTCAAACGCAATTTTGGGGCTACTTCACCCCTCGGAAGGGTGGGGACTTTTAGTACAATAATAAGAGCTATAAGTACAATACAATATCAAAGGTTTCAGCTTTATACTAATTTGTCCCGCGTGCACCATGTAAAATTTCAGTAGTGCACCGGACTAATACCCATAAAACGTGGAGAGATTCTGGCTACCCTGTGGTATAACTCAAAACTTAACGCTTTAGGCGCTTTATTCTGGTGACGTCACAGTACATAAAAATGTTTATATCTTCTATAATTCGATAATTTCAAATATTGATTTTAGACTTACAAATACTTACAAATTACGCGCTAAATGTTGAGCTAAAAAAAATCAAGAAAATCGAAACTTGAGCGGCTAACTTCCAATTTATCACATTTTATATGTTCGATAAATCGCAAAGCAATAACTTACAAATTCTGATTTATGACTTACAAATACTTACCAATGACTTACTAAATATTGGCACAAAAAAAAATTAAAAAATCGAAAGTTGCGCGGCTCCCGAGAAGTTAGCCGCCGAATTGCTAATTAAAATATCTCGTTAGGGTTAGACTTACAAATTCTGATTTTAGACTTACAAATACTTACCAATGACTTACTAAATATTGGCACAAAAAAAAATTAAAAAATCGAAAGTGTCGCGGCTCCCGAGAAGTTAGCCGTCTAATTTAGTTTTTTAAATATCTCATTAAGGGTGCACTTACAAATTCTGATTTTAGACTTACAAATACTTACCAATGACTAACTAAATATTGAGACCAAAAAAATTAAGAAAATCAAAAATGGGGCGGCTAACTTCACGGACATAAGGTAACCCCTGATATTAGAGGAATTTGCCTGTACTATAAACTAGGAACGGAACAAGTACATATTTGCATCTTCTTTGCTATTGGAATTTTGGAACATGTGGAACTTTCCTAACTGTATCGGAACAGTTGATGGAAAACATGTTCGCACATTATGCCCCAAAAACAGTGGTAGCCTATTTTTCAATTACAAGGATTATTTTTCGGTGATTTTGCTCACCGCAGTAGATACAAACTGTAAATTTTTATTTGTGGATGTCGGTGCCTACGGCAAAGAGGGAGATAGTAGCACATTTTCTACCTCTAAATTGGGAAAACAAGTATATGCTGGAAAATTATTCCCAGCTGACGAAGTTCTCCCTAATTCCATCAAAAAAGCGCCTTATGTTGTGATCGGTGACGAAGCATTTATTTTACACAAACACTTACTGAAACCATACAGCAAAGCATCTGCGAAGTCTGATAAAATTAAAACTATTTTTAACTATCGAATATGCAGGGCTCGACGTGTCAGTGAAAACGCATTTGGTCTATTATGCCAAGTTTTTCGAATCTTCTACACACCAATAGCTATAAATCCAGATTCAGTCGATAAGCTAATCATTGTAACTTGTTGTTTACACAATTTATTAAGAGATGCTTTTTTGGAAAAAAATAATAAACCATTTTATGAGTATGACTGAAATGTACAGATGTCGAAAAATGTGACTTAATTGCAAGGAGCAGAAGGCTTTGCAAGTATGGATGGTATGGAAGTAAGGGAAATATTTACCAAATTTTTCAATGAAGAAGGTTCAGTTCATTGGCAGAATGATCGTGTTTCCCGACTGTCTAGTTCATTATTTTTTTTTATTTTTATGTCTACTGAATAATATACGAATTAAAAAATTATAATGCAATTGGCGATACCGCGGCAAAGTTAAAAAAAAAAAAGTAATAAATTTAGTTTGCTTACGGACTCACCTCGTAACCACTGGTAGTCACTTGATTTAAGATTTTATTATTTATAATTCACAATCACAAGTAAACAACGTTGTATTAAAAGAAGTAATGGCAAAAAAGTAATAGTTATTTACGAACCATGTGCGGGAACACGATTTTCCCGCGTGAACGCTGTTTGAAAACACGAGCGACGTAGGAGCGAGTGCTTTTATCATTGCGTGAACGCGGGAAAATTGTTCACGCATGAGGATTGTACAATATTTTTTGTAACGAACAAAACCGTTATCATAATTCTTGAATAAAAG
The DNA here is from genome assembly GCA_963924605.1 of Malthinus seriepunctatus. NCBI lineage: Eukaryota > Metazoa > Arthropoda > Insecta > Coleoptera > Cantharidae > Malthinus > Malthinus seriepunctatus. The sequence continues at coordinate 50,754,888 of OZ004600.1, forward strand.
TTTTATTTGATTAGTTTTGACAATTTAGGTATACAAAGCAACCTATGACTTCATAGTCAAACTTCATTCTTACGTCAAACAAATTCTTACTTTGACAGTTTGTATAATTATAAAAGACTCTTTTTGCGTATTTTTAATTTTTAATTGCAACACATTTTTTACATTAAAAAATGACAGTAACAGTTCTTTTTTTTTCTAAACCGCTTGATAATATTTTTACATATTTTTACATGCAGTGGCGGCAACATACCCACCACTTTGAAAGGCTATGCTTTCAACAAAATTACAAACAAAAACAACAAATGAAACTTGGAAAGGCAATCAATACATCGAACATTCGAAAGTGATGCTTAACCATAACACAAAATTATAAAGTCAATAACAACAAAAAATAAATTGACAACAGTTAACAATAAAATAAAATATTTTAACGTCTATAATAAATTTAATACTGAATTAGCGATTAACACTAATTAGATTAAGTTACTGGGATGGTAACACACAAATTTTAGCAAATGACCTTTTTATCACACCACTCTGTGTTTTAATCGATGCAACGCGAACTATACCGTCTGCAGCCGGGTGAAGCTGCGTTATGCGGCCTAAAAGCCACTTTCCTGGAGGCAAGTTGTCTTCTTTAATGAGGACTAATGCCCCTTGCTTCATGGAGGTCGTTGTAGTCTGCCATTTTTGACGCGTTTGCATTTCACTTATTACTTCTTTTGACCATCGTTTCCAAAAAACCTGATGCAATCTTTGCAGATGTTGATAATGCGAGAGACGATTTTCTGGTACGTCGCTTAAATCATAATCTGGCAATTGCTTTTGTGTTCTCCCAATGAGGAAGTGTGCAGGCGTGAGAGGGAGATCTTCGTTAGGATCGGTTGATAGAGGTGTTAAAGGACGCGAATTGAGTACACTCTCGATTTGAGCAAGCACAGTAGTAAAAGATTCAAAAGTCAAAATTGAATTTCCCAATGCCCTTTTTAGGTGAAATTTACAAGATTTAACCCCAGCTTCCCATAATCCACCCATGTGAGGTGAATAGGCCGGAATAAAATGCCAGGTTACATCTTCCGAGTCATCATACAGGCTATGATTTTCATTGACTAAAAACTCGCCCAATTCGCGTAAATCATTCCTGCAACCCACAAAGTTTGTTCCGTTGTCCGAAAACAAATGTCTCGGTTTGCCCCGTCGCGAAGTGAATCTACGGAAAGTAGCTAAAAAGGCTTCTTTCGTTAGATCGGAGACAAGCTCCAAATGAATAGCCTTTGTGCTGAGGCAAATAAACAAAGCAATATAGCCCTTAGAAATTTTATAATTTCGACCCTTTCTGTCCCTAATTGTAAAGGGCCCGGCATAATCTACGCCGGTAGCTAGAAACGGTGCTAAAGGGGTGACACGCTGCTCTGGCAATTGACCCATTAAAGGAGCTACCTGCGTTGGGTTGTGCCTAGAACACGTAATACAATCATGAACGATTTTTCGAGCTAAAGTCCTACCTGACAATGGCCAAAACTTGTCCCTGATTACAGCTAGCAAGTGCTGAGGGCCTGCATGCATTAATTGTAAATGTTCATGTCTAAATAATAGTGTCGTAACATGATGCGATTTGTTTAGGATGATAGGATGTATTTTGTCTGTTTTGAAACTGGAGTTTTGTAGCCTTCCCCCCACTCTAATTAGACCATCCCTATCAATAAAAGGATTTAATGACCGCAATTTACTAGAATGATTCAACTCTGAATTTTTAGATAGATTTCTAACATCATCGGGAAAGGATTCACTCTGAACTAATTTAAAAATTTTAGTTATTGCGCCTTGTAGTTCTCTTGTGGTTAAGTTGCCTATGACACGAGCTTGTTTGTTAAGTCTACAATTGGTAATAAATCTAAGACAGTAAGCCATCACGCGTTTTAACCTTGTAAAAGTGGAAACACGAGTAAAGGGAAACGTATTTTGATTCACTTGAAAGTAGATGTGAGCATTTCTACGAGTTTCAGGGAGCTCTTTTCCGCTGAATTGGACTGGAGAAATAGGCCAATGTATTTCATCTTGACCAAGCCATTCAGGACCATTCCACCAAATTTTACAATGTTGCAGTGAAAGAGGGTCAATACCTCGAGACAAAACGTCTGCGGGGTTGTCATCAGATGAAACATGCCTCCAATTTTCCAATTGGGTATTAGTTTGTATTTCTGACACTCTGTTTGCTACGAATGTCTGGAAATTACTTGACAATGCTTTGATCCAGGCCAATACTACTGTTGAATCCGTCCAAAAATAGGCTTTTCGAACTTCCATGTTCATAGCTTGGATTGCCTTATTGTACAGGCGAGTAGAAATAACTGCTGCGCACAGTTCTAACCTGGGAATGCTGACGGTCTTAATTGGAGAGACCTTTGATTTGGCACAAAGCAACTTACAACTAATTTGACCTTCACCATCAATCGATCGTACGTATAAACATGCACCAAATGCTAACTGTGACGCATCTGAAAAGCAATGAATTTCTAATAATTTAGGATTCCTACATATTATTTGACGAGGAATATGCAGCGAATTGAGACAAGGTAAGTGCATTCGAAATTGCCTCCATTCAGAATACAAAAATTCAGGAACTGATTCGTCCCAAGAACTTTTTAAAATCCATAATTTTTGCAAAATCTTTTTTGCTGTGATTGTGCAAGGACCTAACAGGCCTAAAGGGTCAAAAATCTGAGATATTTCTGACAAGATTATTCGTTTGGTTACCGATTTGAGATTTGATGAATAACTAATTTTGTACATAAATGAATCTGATTTGCACGACCAAAACAAACCTAAGGTTTTGGTATTTTCATGTTCACCGAATTGTACTGGGTCAGAGCTACATAAAGACTCGCGGATACCTTTCAGAACTTCGATGCTGTTTGATCGCCACTGGCGTAAATCAAAGCAGCCTGAGCTTAGGATGTTAGACACCTCCTTGCAAATTTTAATCGCGCCGTCGAGAGTACTCGACCCTGACAACATGTCATCAACATAAAAATCGTGCTGAATGATTCGAGAAGCTTCAGGAAATTGGTTTTGATGTTCAATAGCCAACTGTTGAAGGCAACGAATGGACAAAAAAGACGCCGAAGCAGTTCCATAGGTGACCGTATTGAGACGATAGGTTGAGATCTCTTGTGAAGAGTCGGATCTCCAAACTATACGTTGTAAGTCCCTATCGTCTGGGTGAACAAGGACCTGACGATACATTTTGGCTATGTCCGCACAAACGGCATAGGCATGTTTCCTGAATCTCAAAGAGATACTAAAGAGATCTTCTTGGATTGTGGGGCCAACCATTAACAGATTGTTTATAGAAACGTTTGTGTCTGATTTGGCACTCCCGTCATATACCACGCGTAGTTTTGTTGTCAAACTACTCTCTTTGACGACACCATGATGTGGTAAATAGAAAGTAGCACGGTTAGAATCAATTTCAGCACTGGGGACCTTTGACATATGCCCTAATAGTTCATATTCTTTTATGAAACTTTCGTACATTTTTCGGAAATTGTCGTTTGATGATAACCGCTTTTCTATGCTTTTAAATCGCTTGAGAGCGATCTCCCTAGTGTCACCAAGAGTATTTACGTCACCCTTAAGTGGCAACTTAACAATGAATCGACCTTCTGAATCTCGGCTAGTGTTGGTACTGAAATGAGATTCAGCTTGTGACTCTTCCAAAGATAAAGGTTTAACTGTAGGAAGCTCCTCTATTTCCCAAAAGTTTTGCATTCGCTCGTCGATGAGCGCAGTTTTGCTAAAGTGGCAAACTGTTGTGAAGACTTGGGGAATGTTTACTAACCCTGAGATTATCCATCCAAATTTAGTTTTTTGAGCAACCAACCCGTGTTGATTTAAATGGACTTGGCCAATACAAAGTAACGAATAGAAAATTTCAGCACCGATTAGCATATCGATAACGCCTGGCTGACAGAAATTTGGATCCGCTAATTTAAAATGATTTGGAATGGTAAGAGATTCCCTGTCGATTTCGAGATTAGGTAAATTGTCCGAAATCTTCGGAATTACCAAACACCTTATTGTTTTGCTAAATGCATTTTGGTTTGAAAAGATATCCAAATTGCAAGAGTAGTTGATTTTTGATTCAGTTTGACCAATACCTAATACTGACCATGCCACTTTACTTTTCTCTAGACCCAATTTCGCGCAGAAGTCTTCGGAAATTAAATGAGATTGGGACCCAGCATCCAATAATGCCCTGCATGTGTGAAATTTCCCATCTGAATCCCTTACCTTGATTAGAGCAGTAGATAGAAGGACCTGGGATGATAAGGAATTGAAATTGCAAATGGTAGAAGGTCTTTCTTCCGAAGTAACCATGGAGACATTGCTTGAATCAGAAGCAGAATTTATAGTAGAAACATTATTAGTATCTTTAAATGCGGTGTCAATGTCTCTGTAATCAGAATCAGGTTTGGAAACAACGTTAGTGGTAACAGAAATGTTACTAGGGGTAACTGCATTTCTTTCGAAATGTAACAGCGTGTGGTGCTTAAGCTTGCAATGCTTGCAAGAGCCGTATTTGCAGAAGCTTGAGAAGTGACCCTTTCTAAGGCAATTCCCACAAAGTTTTAAAGCTTTCACCTTGTCAAAACGTGAATTGACTGACATTTCAACAAATTTGGGACAATTGAAAATGGCATGAGACTCATTGCACACGGCACAATTGGAATCTGTGATGACAAAAGATTTGTGTTCACGATTACTAGAGGTAGTGATACACTTTTTTCCCTCTAATTGCTCTAATAGATCACCACGTTCGCGCAAAAACTCAAGAAACTCTTCGAGTGTGGGTAAATTGTTTCCATGTTTGCAAGATTCCCACTTTCTTTCAGTGATAGGGTCTAGTTTTTCGCTCATAAAAAATATTATGATGATATCCCAATTGTCAGTATTGACTTTAAGAGCTTTTAACATTTTCAAATGCTTTGTGATTGAATCTAATAAGGACCTAATTCCTGCTGAAGATTCATTACTTAATTTGTTGAATTTGAACAGACCTTTAAGATGGTTGCAAACCAGTAATTTAGGTTTGTCGTATCTTTCAACTAGCATCTCCCATGCAATATTGTAATTATCGCTTGAACATTGGATACCGCTAATCAAATTGCTCGCAACACCCTGTAGTGACGCCTTTAAATATTGAAACTTTTGGATCGAATCGATACTCGCATCTTTATTAATTGTTGACATAAACGTATCTCGAAATTCTAACCAATTTGAGTTATCACCGTTAAATTTAATTAGATTCATAGTCGGTAATTGTATCCCCTTTGTACGAGAACAAAATTGTTGTGTGACATTGGTTGTTTGCTCAGGTAGGAATGGCTTTAAAAGTTTTTTAGCTTCGGACACGGTACAGTAATAAAGATCTTCAAACCGTTGTCGCTGTGAGCGATCAACTATGTTCTCTAAACTTTCAATTTCAGCCTGAACAGCTTCAAAATCCGTTAAAATGCTCTCAATTTTACTAACCCGCAAGCCTAACTGAATGTCGTCATCAAGCCTACCTACCGCGTTAATATTGTCAACATAATTTGAAAAGGATTCCAACACTGCACATAAACCGTCCCTATTTAAAATGAGTTTAGCTAACTCTTGCTTTCTAGGGGCCATTATGCTTGTTTAATTTTTAAATATTTGAACAAAATATACCCAAAATCAAATAATATGTCGCGCCAAACTAAAATCCGACCCTGTATATTGCAGAAATAACTCTAACACGTAAACAAATTCAAACGTGATAATAAGCGGTTGAGAACAACCCGTATGACACACGAAAGATGCAACCTACAAAGCAACGCGCGCCACAATAAAATAGCTCGTAATGGCTAAATACTAGATGATGCAATTCGCGACACAAACACGTGTAATTTGAACCATGAATAAACCAAATAATTTACTTGCTCAAACCAATTGCATAAACAATCAACAAACAGGAAAGAATTGAAGGAGCGCTCACCAAAATCATGCAAACAGCTTCAACCCTGCTTATCTCTTGTCTCAGAAATGCGGCAATGCCCTTTGTTCGAAGTCCTGGAAGTTGCGCTAAGAAGGTTTCTGCCGCACCCAGGATCACGATCGAATGATAGGACTAAATTACCTAAATCGATGCGAAGATTTTCTTCTGACACAAGACTTGTTCACATCCGGCTATCGAAGGACCATGTATAATTATAAAAGACTCTTTTTGCGTATTTTTAATTTTTAATTGCAACACATTTTTTACATTAAAAAATGACAGTAACAGTTCTTTTTTTTTCTAAACCACTTGATAATATTTTTACATATTTTTACATGCAGTGGCGGCAACACAGTTAATTGTTCTAAAAGTTGTTAAAAATTGTTATTAGATGTAACGTAATAGTTTAGTTTGCGAATTTAAATGGTCTAAAATATGTTTCCTTACATTAATAAATACACATTACTTTATTTTATTACCATTTATTAGTGTTGTTTTGACAGTTTGCTTCCCGGTGTAGTAGACCGGGAAACACTGTTTCCCAGTCGACCACAGAATGCGTCAAACGTCACTTTCGAAGCACTGAGTACAAAAAGTTTTTTAATTAATCACAATGAATTAATTTTATTTTAAGTAACGCGTTAAATTATATTCGTACTTAAGCACGTACGGTACAACACACAATGGTAAAGGTTCGATTTAAAAATACGACCGCACTTATCAAATTTTACAAATGTTTTTAAAATTAAATTTTATTATTAATATTTTAACATTAGGCGCCGCACCAGCAATCATTCTCTTAATAAACCACTAGATTGATATGGGTAGTACAATAGTATATTGTTTGATTAGGAGTAAAAATGTCACTTTTTTTAGGCTTTTTTTATTAGGATAACAGAAGGAGGTTAGGATATCACTAAAAATATTAAATAAAGTTACAGAAAGCTTCTCGAAAGTTTATTGAGAGCTTATCGCATTTACGTAAAGATAGATAAAGCCTTGCTTTGAATGTTCTCTTAAATAAATTGACAGTTTTTTTTGACTTTTTTAACTCCTATGATCATGTCACGAAGTCCCGAAAATCGAAATTTCGTGTTAAACTCCCATACGTGTTATTTTTAACTTTTTTAGGGCTCTTTTGTCTAATTTAAGGAGAGTAATCGATAGAGAATCCTTAATTCTAATCGATTAACATCTTTTAAATATTAAGAATAAAACTCTCTAGTCTGAAATAGAATTATTTAGGTATAAGCTGGTTTAACTTTAATTAGGAGGTTTGTAATAGAGTTTTGATTGATGAGCGTCTTTCTACAACTGTCTGTCTACAAAAGTCTGGACAACCGCAACATTTTATTTCAGTCCTCGATCTTCTTTAGTTCAAAAGGTGAGTGCGAAAATAATCTAATTTTGGCATAAAAACGTTAAAAATTTGTTAAAATTTGAATCAGTCTGTGAACCATTTGAACTGACAGGATAGCAGAAGGAGTTTAGGATATATTTAAAAATATTAAGTTAAATAGCAGAGCTTTACATAAAAGCTTATCGTAAGTTTTCGAAAGCTTAATTTTTTACGTGAAGATAATCTTCTACATAGCCTCAACAAATCACATATAAATTATTATTTAATAAATTATAACATTATATTATTTATAATTTATTTATTTTAAAACTGTGTAGAGAGAAAATTAATTACGGCCATGCCCAGTACCGACGAGACTCAATTGAATATGCTATCAGAAAGACCAAGCACTGACTTTTGGCCGTTCTACTATTTTTCCGAGGTTAAAATCGCTAATAACTGGACTAATTAGAAAACCATAGAAAAAGAATCCAAAGAAACCATCGAAGAATAAATATTGTATACTACGAGTAACTTTATTTAGGTAAAAACCATCCATGTAAACATTTAGGTACAGGGCTCATAGTTTCAAAATGAGCTCTACTAATTTCCTCCATAGTTTTTGCATTCAAAATAACTAAAGCAACGTGATTTATATCATTTCCTCCCCAAACTATAGCAGATAATAGAATACCATCATCTTCTGCCTAAAAGTACAATTCATAATTTGTTCAAAACTAATTGATTGTAAGTATAATTAGGTACTTCAGAATTTGGATTCGGAATGAAGACGGGCTCGCTTGGATAACAATTATCTTCGCACCATGTAAGAATGGTTTTGGTGTTAGTATCCACTTTGATGATCTATAAAAAGGAGTTTTAATGTCGAGCTTAAAAAGTTGAAATGTTGTTATTTACAGTTCCTGGATTTTCACCATCAACGTCGGCACTTATGGCATAATAAAATCGATAAGGTTTGCCTGAATAAATAAAGTTAATTAAATTTTAAATTAAGCTTAAAAGTGTTTACAGGTGGCAATATGCAAGAAGAAATCCTGCTTTACTCTTATCTCGAACGTCCTGTATTTTGTGACAAGACTTTTAGAGCAATCAGGGACCATGGGAAAATTTCCTTAAGTTTATTTTGCTGGTTGTTTTATTATCGGATAAATACTATCATAAACACCGAGACTTTCCTTTAGGATATTGTGTTTTGATTTGTAATTAAGCAAAACCATATTGAAGAACTCTCTAAAACCCTCTATATCTATCTATTCAAAAACACGTTCCCGTTATATTATTACATTACTGATATATGGAGATGGAGAGTGTCACACTCTTAGAAAATTTCTTTACTCTAAATTTGTCACATGTGTAGACACTTTTAACTCTCTATACTATACTATAAAATTTCACAAATACCTAAATATTTGTCGTAATTAATTCTAGGAGTCTCACAGCCAACATCGCAAAGTTTTTCATATTGAACTAATATTTGACCATCCTGTAAAAAAGCTTGAGCTTCTGTATTTGAAAGTGTTACTAAATTTTGATTTTCTTCAATATTTTCATTTATATCGAGAAGAGGAAGAACAAATCGTATCGAACGACTTCTAAACATTTCGGCATAATTTGGATTTTGCTGCATATTCTAAAACGATTTTTTTTAAATTGGAATTAAAATATTTTCGATTTTGTTACTTTCATTGCACTAATGTACATACAATCTAACATTGAAGGATCATTGTAAGAACAAACGTCGAGAACGATGTGACTGGAAGTCTCGTATTGGTTGATTATGTGGAGGTAAAATAATGCAGGTGCAAAAAATTTATATTTGAGATCGCCAGTAGTTCTACAGATTACGTTAATTTGGGTCTAAAATTAAACAGTAAATTAATTCTGCCAGCTAGAAAAGAAAGTTTACCATTTCGTTTCCATACCATTGGAACGCACCAGCCATAGGTTCGTTTTGAAATCGTTTTATTATTAGACTTGGTACAGATATACTTAAGGGTTGTTCGACAATTAAAAAATAATTATCGGTGATACCTAAAGACCATATAGTATACAGGGTGGTTACTTTTATCTTGCACACTTTGGGCATCTTCTAAACGGTAAGAGTTACAAGGTCGGTTAAATTAGAGAAAAGGTGCACAATTTCATGTTCTATAAGAAATAAAAAATAAAATTGCGATAGCTTGCTTGGTTTCTGAAATATCCTGAAAAAAACTGAAAACTTGCATTTTCTTGTTTATTACATAGCTCTTTTATTATTTAAGGCATTGATATGAAATTTAGTAGGTTTACATAACTTGACACGAGCTACGAATTAAACGCAAAAAACTTTTTCTAAGCCTACTAGTTGTCTGTGTAGTAATAGTCAACTTTTGATTTTTTTTGAAACACTGATAGAATTTAAAATGACAACTCGCGATAGCTTTTGTTTTAAAAAGTTTTGTTATATTTCAATTGTTTTTTCATGGCTAATACTTGATTTAATAAAAGTAATATGGAGTGTGCCGCCATTGTTGTTAAAACAGAAAATTACACACCGTTGAAATCAGAACAAAACCCCAATTTATTTATGCCAAAATTCAACATAGCGCCCGTAAGAAAATCAAAAGTTGTCTATTAAAACACAGACATCTAGTAGGTTTAGAAAAAGTTTCATACGTTTAATTCGTAGCTCGTGCCAAGTTATGTTAAATACCAAATTTCACATCAATGCTTTAAATGTTTAAATAATAAAAGAGTAAAGGCTTGATTATACAGAAAAAATTAACAACTAACAACTAGAGAATTAGCAACTACGCATGCGCAGTAGCAAATAAATTTAAAAATTACAAATTTGATTGGTTACTAGGAAGCTTAGTTGTTAATTCTCTAGTTGTTAGTTGTTAATTTTTTCTGTATAAATAGCCCTTTATGTTATTAACAAGAAAATGCAAGTTTTCAGTTTTTTTCAAGATATTTCAAAAACCAAGCAAGATATCGCAATTTTCTTTTTTATTTCTTATAGGACCTGAAGTTGTGCAACTTTTCTCTATTATAATCAATCTCGTAACTCTCACCGTTTAGGAGATGCCCATAGTGTGCAAGATAAAAGTGACCACCCTGTATATGGTGTTTCTTTTCTATTTGGTACGTTAATAATTACACTGTGATCATAAATTATTGAGATCAGTTCTTATGCAACCCAACGTACGATGTTGGTATAATTCAATTATTTTATCTTTCCGAAAAAGGTAAGGCAAGAAATCAACGGGTTAGTAGGTATTTCCTTTTAACTTAAAATGTAGCAATTGTAGGTATGATCTGCAGTTCTCAAACCCTATATTGTTTGAATTGTATTTTGTCGAGCTAAAATGCATAAATATAATGTTTTAGAACTGCAATTCATTCATACCTACAAGTTGTAAATTCTAAGCAAATAAACTAGCTATACTATAAGAAGTTCAGTTAACGGATAATATTATCCATTCACTCTTTATTTGCGCTATGGTTGGCCATGTTAGGGTGACAGATTCCACCCGGTATAAATTAGAAAAAAATCAGTTAGGTTAAGTATTGTAGAGTAGCGGCTTTTATTCAATTGTGTTAATAGTTGGTCTGTCAGTGGTCTGTCATTTTTTTGGTATTGTCAAGAGCTGTCAGTCAACTTAATAGGGACTTTTTATTTTGGCAAACCAAAAAATAAAAGTTCATGGCCAACCATAGCGCAAATAAAGAGTGAATGGATTATAGATATTACATTACTTTTGTCGAAGCAAAATAATTATAAGCATTTTATTAATGTAAAGATCTCATTCACAAAGTATTAAACCAATAATTAATTATTATTAGTACTTGAAATATAAATTTCAATTATGAAATTATTTTAAATTTTGACAACTTTTAAAAATAATTTTTTTGACAGAAGAAATAACTAGCTCCGGCACTGGGCTCTGAAGCCACGCCTCGCGCAGGTTTGGTCACGAGGTGTGCTCAGGTTACGTTGGGACTACTCTAAACATCTTTTTCAATTACGAATATCTATTTTATGTGCTAAATTCCTTGCACAGGTAATTTTTAGAACACCATAAAAGAAAAAAAAATTTTTTTAACTTTTTAAAATCTTTAATTTTGTGAAATCTTAACTGTTATATGTGACTGCATAAATAATCCTACGTACGAGGGTAGATTTTTAAGTTCGCGAAATGGGGTAAAAAGAAACGTAAATACTTTTTTTTTATAATTTTATTGTACAATAAAATCTTCTTGAATATGAATGCATTTATTACTTCTGTGAATTAATTTTTGTAAACCTTCAAAAAAATTATTTTATTTTTGCTTGTAAAATGCGATTCATCGATGTCAAAATGCCTTCTATGAAGTTTTTATTTCAAATTTGGAAATGGGTAATACGTGTAACTACTCGACTCATCCAAAGATATAGGAGTTGTAGATCTCGAAAAAACTAACATTTTTTTTATTTCGCCATTTTGAATTTGGAACCTCCTATCGAGATACAGTTGATATTAGTTTTTTTGTTTTTCTATTCCAGTTTTTTTATTTTTGAGTTTTAATAAAAAATAAAAAAGGTTTTGAGATCCTCGTAAATTTCTTTAAAACTTTTGTATTTACCTCAATCTTCTATGTTCATTAATATCAAAATGGCGGCCAATTGAAAACTTTGACCTTGAAAATTTCAAAAATCGCACAGTGAATTATTAAAAAAAGAATATGCGCTTATTCTACTCATAAAGATCTACATTTTAAGTTAAAAAAGCTACTAGAAATTTTTTATAGTTTAAGAGCTGCAGTAGATAGAATTTAAACGATCAAATTCTAAAAGAGTGCCGTTTCTGTTTTTCCGTTTCTCTTTTGTTTTTCCTTGTTAGTTTTGATAATAATTGAATTTATTAGTTAATTATTGTTAATCGAGAGTGATTTTTATTAATTATTAATAAAAACTATTTTTTGTAAAAAATGTAACCGTCTACTCTTTAAGAATTTATTGACATAAATTGACAGACAATCTTCTGTAGCTCCTAAACTATAAAAAATTTCTAGTAACTTTTTCGACTTAAAATGTAGATCTTGATAAGTAGAATAAGCGTATATTCTTTTTCAGAAAATCCACCGTGTGATTTTGGAAATTTTCAAGGTCAAAATTTTCAATTGGACGCCATTTTGATATTAATGAAGATAGAAGGTAGACGTAAATACAAGAGTTTTAGAGAAATTGACAAAGACTTCAAAACAATTTTTATTTTTTTTAAGAACTTAAAAATAAAAATACTGGAATAGAAAAACTATAAAACTAATATCGACTGTATCTCTAATAGGAGGCTCCAAATTCAAAATGGCGAAACAAAAAAAATGTTTGTTTTTTCGAGATCTACAACTCCTATATCTTTGGATGAGTCGAGTAGTTACACCCTGTATAGTACAGGGTCTATCGGTTTCAACCTGGAAAAATGACATATGTGGCTGTAAATTTACAATTAGCTAGCCTTAAGAGTCTACATAAAGACATAAAAAAGTTTACCACTCCTAGGGGTGTGCAACATGAAGTAAATGTGCCCTCAACATTCAAAGAATACTAGCTCGAAAAGAAATGAGAATTTCGAAATTCTGATAAAGCTATTTAATAGAACATGGAATTCTGAACAATTTATGAATCTATAAAATTTTTTGTACCAATAGTACTTTTCCAGAAAAATGCGATAAAAGACAAATAGGGATAAACCGTTAGAAATCTGAAAATTGGAAATTTTACAGCGTAGTGACTCACAAAAATGTTTGTCATTTTGTAATTAATTGTCAGATCATTATTTCGAGTAAATTTTTGGAAAGAAGATGGCTTTAGCTTTAAATTGATGGGGTTATTTTTTAATTTATTTATTTTCATCATCCCTGAAATTGTACTAGAAGTTTTCTTTTTCATTTTTCTGACGACTCTTTACATATTAATGTACCATAAGCTACAGAGAGTTCAAATTTAAAAAATATTCTGTATATATGTTCTATAATATATTTGTAATGACATCATGCTACTAATCATGTTAAAACAATTTTCAGTTTTAAAAAAACACCCCTTAAATATTTCAACTTTTTTGAATTTTATTTTTTTCTTGTAATTAAATTTTTAAGAGTAAGATGTAAGATGGAAAAATGTAATTTCCAAAAAAATAAATATACGGTTTTGTAGGTAATTCATCGTGCTTTCAAATGATGTATTTAAAATTTACTCTACTTCATGTACTTTCTATGAAATTAAGATAAAGTGCGCGCGTCTTAAAAAGGGCACTTTTATCGTAATATTGACGGCATTTTTTTACGTAAACGTTATATCTTAAAAACGTTTGCGGATACTGAAAAAGGATATTTCAACGTTTCAGTTCATCATATTAAATATTGATTTCTGACTACCTGTTCCGAAAAAAGAACCCCGAAAAAACTGTTTTTTTCGATGATCCTGAACAAAAGGCAAAAACAAGCTACATTTCGTAAAACAACATATGTGGCTGAAAATTTGAAATAAGCTTCTATTGAAAGCTTAGAAAAAGAGGCAAAAAATATTATCACTCTCAGAGGTGTGCAACATCGAGTGGATGTGCCCTCAACTGTTAAAAGAGTAACTGGAAGTGTAATAGAAAAATATAAATTTTGTTTGGGCCAATTTATAGAGAATGCAATTTTAAACAACTTATACATCTATGAAATTTTCTGTACTTGCAATAGTTTTTCCGTAAACGCGTCGAAAGAACCATTTATATACCCTTAACATCAATCTAGGACACAGGCTTGAAAAACAACATATGTGGCTGAAAATTTGAAATAAGGTAGTATTAAAAGCCTAGAAAAAGAGGCAAAAAAGTTTACCACTCTCACGGGTGTGCAACATCGAATAAATGTGTCCTCAACTGTTAAAAGAGTAACTGGAAGTGTAATAGAAAAATATAAATTTTGTTTGGGCCAATTTATAGAGAATACAATTCTAAACAACTTATATATCTATGAAATTTTCTGTACTTGCAATAGTTTTTCCGTAAACGCGTCGAAAGAACCATTTATATACCCTTAACATCAATCTAGGGCACAGGCTAGAAAAACAACATATGTGGCTGAAAATTTGAAATAAGGTAGTATTAAAAGCCTAGAAAAAGAGGCAAAAAAGTTTACCACTCTCAGGGGTGTGCAACATTGAATAAATGTGTCCTCAACTGTTAAAAGAGTAAGTGGAAGTGTAGTAGAAAAATCTAAATTTTGTTTGGGTCAATTTATAGAGAATTAAATTCTAAACAATTTATATATCTATGAAATTTTCTGTACTTGCAATAGTTGTACCATAAGCACCACGAAAGGAACATTTAGATAGCCTCTACATCAATTTATATAAAAAAAATTAAATAAATTAGTTTAAAATTTCAGTTACATCTCTTTTTTTATCTTTTTTATTCCTCCTCATTTACAGTAACCGCTAAATCGAAAAAAAATGTTAAAAAAGCAGAATGTTATTATTTTGGCAGCTGCTTTAACAGTTTGCAGTTGTTAAACTACAATTTTGACATCATATTCGTAATCAGCGACCCCAAAAATATAAAGTACCATGTCGTTATCAAAAATTAATTGGATATAAAAAAACGCCCCCTAAAACCAATATATGGGTGGGATCTACCCATGTTGCACACCCCTGACGATGGTAAACTTTTTAGCGTCTTGTAGTACATATCAAATAATGCCCAAATCCAAATTTTCAGCCACATATGTTTTATTTCCAGGTCGATGCCGATATTCGCCTTTGGGATCTGTACTAATAATAATTTAGTGCCAAATCTGTACTTTAGGGTGGATGAACAATTTCTATCACAACGTTTACCTTGGTTAACAGGCGCATTGTTTATCAGTAACTTTTAAATTTGGCCAATTTTCCTCCCCTTTTTGATTTAATTTTTTCTATTAATCGATTAATCGAACTACCAGCGTAGTATGCTATGCGCCTGTTATGGTAATACCTTTATTTTTGCAATCAATTAAAAGAATTCCCTCAGAATCCCAAAAGATTGTTGTCATCACTTTTCCAGCAGAAGACGAAACTTTCTTCAAATTCAATTTTTTTTGTGATGGACCACCCTTAAAATGTCACTCCATAGACCCCTGCTTCGATTAAAATCATAAAAGTGAACCCAAGATTCATCTCTTGTGACTATTTGGTTGATAATAGGTCGAATTAAAAAAAAAATTCGACAAAATTCAAAAATTCAAAATTATCATTTTGTTGATTGCGACTAAACTACTTGATATAATTGCATACAATTTTTAGTGTATGCTTGTAAATAAAAAAGGCATTAATTACAAAAAAGAAATAAAAATCTCCCCTCGTACATGGCTGGCGGTGGTACCCGGGTAGCGTAAAGGCAAAACATACCATTCTGCAACGCACTAATGCGTTCAGTCGTGGTATGGTGTGTCCGTGCTTTTTAGGCGCCTTTTCAAAATATACTTAACTACAACGCAAGCCCCTCCCTCAAGTAATACGTAGATTCAAAATTACACCTCAACGTGACTCAACACAGTCGACACTGTGTGTTACAGGATCAGACCACGCTGGGAATTATTTTAGTATTATTGTAAATAATAATCCATATATTTAAAACGCGAAGTTTTTCTTTTCCGCTAATTTTAGCGTACTTCTACTGGACCGATTTTGATGATTTTTTTTTAAATTGAAGCTCTTGGCCCACAGATATGTCACCACTAATTTTTTTCTCAAAATTATTAATTTCATACATTGTTTTATATTTTATAATATACATAATAAAATAATCAATTTTATAATTTAAAATAATCCAATTTTAAAAATTATAAATGAGAATAAATGTAGATAGTATTTGGTTTTATACGATAAGGCACACATTATACATTTGGTCGTGGTGATAAAATTTTCAATACTTTTATTCGACCAGTACGTTTCTAATACGCGATATGGTCAGGTTGGTGCGTGCATTTTTAATTACGTTTCGTGCTTTTGTGAATTTTGGATTTTTGAGACGGTTTTTTATGTTGCTCTCTTTGGATTAGTTATCTTTAAGGTTAGTTTTCTTATTTTTTTTATAAAATAGTTATAGCTCATTCATATCTTCAAAAACTTCGTCGATTTCGACGGGGGTAACCTCTATTTTTTTTTAAATTGAATCTGTCGACCCCCAGATATGTCAGCACTAATTATTTTCTTCAAATTACCAATTTCATAAATTTTTTTAAAATAATAAATTAACAAACAATCATCGGTGTAGGAAGTAAGTGCATTATAAATATAATGATTTTTGAAAATTTCATTTTTCTAACACACTCATCTCTACAACTACTTCGTCGAATTTCGACGGGGGCACCCGCTCGTTATTGTTTAAATATATAGTATGTGACTATTTTTTTATTAAAATTTTTTTTTGAGAATAAAAAGCCAAAAAAAATATTTGCGATTGTTAGAAATTTATTTTTAATTCTACAATTACATTAATCCACTTCATGGACATGTGATAATAATCAATTTGTGACGTTTCGCTATTAAGGCTTCTTCAGACAATTTTTCTTTGTGTATTTTTTGTAATTGTTGTACCTAATTAAAGGAAAAAAAAAATTTTAATATGGAAGTTGCAAATCGTCTTGAGTAAATTGTTCGCCCACCTACTTAACCAAAACGTTTCAGGTTGTGCTATTGTTATGCACTTTTTTACCTTTTATTGTCAACAACTTTAATATTGTCTGAAGAAGCTTTTATGGCGAAACGTCACAAATTGATTATTATGACACGTTCATGAAATTGATTAATGTACAGTGAAAGTCGGATATAACGACGGCGAAAGGAC
Organism: Malthinus seriepunctatus; assembly: GCA_963924605.1. Classification (NCBI taxonomy): domain Eukaryota; kingdom Metazoa; phylum Arthropoda; class Insecta; order Coleoptera; family Cantharidae; genus Malthinus; species Malthinus seriepunctatus. The sequence continues at coordinate 50,772,106 of OZ004600.1, forward strand.
CGACTAAACCGGGTCGTTATACCCGGTCGTCGTTATATCAAGACACCCATTTTTATTATTAAAAAAAATTTTTATTAAGAAAAGGAATAAATAAAGAAATAGTAAAAAACAATAATTATTAAAAATAAACTAAGAACTAATGCTTGATCAATATCTGCATGCCTGGATAGCCGAAGTTTTTTTTTGGCAACAAATTTTCATTAAACGCATCTTTGATTTTAACTCGGTTCTTCCATATCGTAGATACACTTGAATGCGATAATCTGAACTCATTTGCAATGTTATTGTTGGATTCACCTGCTTCAAGTCTGCAAATTATTAGGCCTTTCTCCTCAATGGACAAAACGTTTCTTTTTTTCGATGTAGAAGCCATTTCTTACAAGATAAATTAACACTTGTATACTAACGAAATTATGAAACACACAGTCAAAGGACAAAATAAATGCGAACAAAATGCGTCACGATTTTTTCCAGTCCGCGCCCGGGTAATTTCCCGAGAATTGCTTGCAGCCATAGGTTGAAAACATACCCAGGTGGGACCAAGAACCACGACCACGTGTTAGTCTTTACCATTTATCACGTCGCGTCGTTATAACCGGTCTGCCAAACCAAAAATTTGCTTTTTTTTCGGACGTTAAAAGCGACTTCGTCGCTATATCCGGCGTCGCTATAACCAGATTATTTTACATTCAGTTGAATACAAATCCAACCAAACATTCAAATTCCCGTCGCAATATGCGACTTTTCGTTATAAGCGACGTCGTTATTCGCGACTTTCACTGTAATTGTAAAATCGACATATTTATATAAGAGAGCTTTATTGTGTCTATGAAGTTCTAAACATTGGGATAGGAGATATTAAGTTACAACTATTCAAACAAAAATGCTTGTATTAGTTTTTATATTTAATTAGACTTCTTATAATTACTTTTATTTAGAAATGTTAAATTTTGAAAAACTTGTTTTTTATTTATAAAATTTCAATAAATTGAAAAAAAAAACTAAAAACGTCTGTAAACAGCTCAGATAATTACCAAAAAAGCAGCAAGTAGGTAAGCATTTATGCCAAAAAAAATAAAAATTTTATATTTTTGTAATTTTTAAATTTTTGTAATTTTAATAAACATGCACAGCTGTAATTTGTGACGTATAATTTCATAATTTGGATTTAAAATTTCTTAACTTAAACCAAAGACCATCTACATATGTAGATCATCTACATATGTAGATGGTCTTTGCTTAAACGTGGAGTTGTAATTAAACCAATAGCGTTGCTAGAGGAGTGGCTTGAAACTGGCTTGCGTTGTGGTTAAGTATATTTTGAAAAGGCGCTACCTGGTTATAGGTATATAAAAACTATCAGATTTGGGAGAACTAATAAAATGAAACGATTTTGCTCAATGTTTAATGTTTTAATAACTCAAAATATTTAAAAAAAGTTTTCATAAGCTCTTGTTATTAGCTTAATACATGCATACAAAAAATGTGAATGTAAACAACAAGAATTTTTAAAAACGTAGAAACTGTGAACATAAGTATGTATTGAAAAAGAAATGAAAATATGTCCTCACTCATTTTACAATGGAGACTTTTGTGGCACTTTGAGTTACACAAGACGTTGCATTCGATAGGGCATTTTCACTTACACTTCGTTAGGGTATTTTCCAATTTTTTAAATATCGATTATTGCTGCGTTATTGCATAGCAAAGTCGATTATAAATGACTTGGGTACACTAGAAATATGTTAATCAAAAAAGTTTTATTAAAAAGTGCTTTAGTAAAAGCATTAAATGCTGCAGGTTCAAAGTGAAAATTAAAACAGAAGTGACGTCGCAATTTGTACACATCACGTTTGTTGCCTAGCTACATGTGTTAAATGTCAGTTAATGTGTAATCAAGGTTATAATAAGTTGGAGCTCATTAGTTGAATATTGACAACAAGGATTCGTGACGTCATGCCGCTTTTATGCGGGAAACTTTATACTTTGAATTTCAAATAATTTTTTTGGCAAAACCTACAGTCGCAATTTTTCTTTAATGTGGTTTTGAGATTACGTTATCAATAAGGTAACTTTCTAAATACATTTTAAAAAATTGGAAAATACCCTATTGAAAGTGCACTTACTTACGTGAACTTACACGCATCGATTGGAAGTGCAACCGCCAGTGTAATTGCAGTGTTGAAATCCCTGGCCATTTAGATGAGATTCTTTTCTTGCACATTGCCGTATTGATACATGTTCGTTTGGAACTTCGTTCACTGAAATGAATTTCTCCTTGCAATGAGTAAATTGATTTCTTGCGTAGAGTTGATTTAATATTCCATGCTTTGTACCAAGCCGATACATCCCTTGTTTCTCCATTGCCATTATGACAACAATAATGTTTCTATCGTCGGCTTTACCCTTGTCTACATCTGGTATTTTTACCACGCGATGTTATCACCTACATTAGCAACAGGATATTTCACTGATGAGAGAGCCAACATCTTATCTGCCTGTTTTTGATACTAAAATAGCTTCTTCTGACATGATATCCAAATCCGTATTAATTTGAGTCTCATTTTTAGAAATACTGTTTGAAATGACTTCCTTCTCTAATTGGGTTACGTTTTCAGTTTGGTTCTCAACTTGAGCGCCTTCTTCAGTGTGGGCAGCTTTATCAACTTGGCTTTCGTATTCAACTTGGTTACCATCAGCATCAACTTCGTCATGAACTTCAACTTCGTCATTTTTGTCGCTTTCCTTCAATACCATCTCTAGATCTTCTTCTATATTAACATTATTCAGTAAATCTAGAGGAAGGTTTATTCTTATTTTAGCTTTGCAGTCAAACATTGCTTCGCAAGGGCTGCGATTTATTCCTGAGTGATAAGCTCTGTTTTTCATAAACTGGACGAAGCGTAGCCCTTCTTTTGTGGTATTGTTGGATTCTAACCAAGTACAAAGCATTTTTCAACATCTTGGTTGGCCCTTTCAACGGACCCCTGTGACTGAGAGTGTCTGGGCTTGCCATGTACAATTTTTAGTTCGGGCCACATTGCACACACTACTTCGACTACTCTATTCGCAAACTCTCTCCCATTGTCACTTTGTAAAATGCAAGTGGCTCCAAAAATAGTAAACATATTAAGCAAGTGGAAACCTACTTCTTCCGCTCTTTTGGACTTCAACGGTCTCAGCTGTACAAACTTTGTAAGGTGGTATTGATATACCATAATGAATTTGTAATCCCCGTCAGCCTGTGACTGCATGTCAATCAGATCTATTTGACATCTTGAATTAAATTCATTGCATAGAATTGGCTTAATAACCAGTCCTTTTCTCGGTAAACTCATTTTTTTCTGACCCAATCACGATTGCAAACGCACTACTTAACGCATAGCACATGCACTCGAACTATTGCATCATCCACCACTACTGTTTACACGCGGTGGCTGGACGCAGGGAGAGAGGGGCAAGAGGGGAGTCACGTGACTTTCTCACCTACCTGATATTTATTACTTTAGCCAAACTGTACTAGCCATTATGAATAATGACTGGTTAGAGTAATTAATTAATTACTTTAGCTAGCGAAATTAGTCATTTCATTATACATAATGTCTGGATATTAAACATAATAACTGATTAATCACTTTAGCTGTGACATATGCACTAAACTGACCGGGCCAATCTTTAATGAACACAGTGTATTGTAACATTAGATTTATTTACCAAATGTATGCATGTAGGAAGGATGAAATGGCCATCTTGCTGGAATGGATGCAACAATATGAGCTTTTTCGAACATATTTTGTGTATCGCTTTCAGTTTTCGACGGGAAGCAAACAATGTTATGGTATGGTCCCATTGCAGTAATGGACATTGCCAAATTGAAAACGCTTCCTAAAAATTCCGTTTTTTAAATTTGACTTGACTAATTTTTAATTTTGTAATTATCACCGTCACTCATTACGTGAGGATGTGAAGTGTGATTAACTATAGCAACATAATCTCCAACATCTATCTTTCCTTCTGTATCTAAAGTTTCTTTATTAATTTTGAATATGACGGGAATTTCTGTAAAAGCGTATAATTCGTCACCAAAAGGATAAACTGAAATCATGGCATTATCTGAACGATTTTCTTTAAAATTGAATAAAGTCGAAACTCTAAAATAGTTTTAAATTTAGAAATTATCTCGTACGAAATGTCGATTTTTACAGACAGCCCTATAAGTCCGGAGCGTAGACAGGTGAGTGAGTATATGGTAAATAATGGCCCCTTTCAGAACACAAGACAGCCCTCAGTAGCTGATAAATTACTTATAATTTCTCTTTATCTACATGCTGAAATAGACAGAGAGAAAGTATGAGCAATCGATCAGCTGTTGGGAGCTCCTCTGTATTTTAAACAAGGCCAATCTTATTTCAGAATTTCTTGAATTATTTTGTACATATTCAGTTGTCTGGCCTTCTAAGTTGCAACTACTATATCTGAAGTAGGCTACTATAGTTCATTTCATATTTTTTGTCATGGGTATGCTTCGATCTACGCATTACGTTTTAGTTATTCCCAGATTGTGGGATTCCCAGATTGTGGAATTTTCAGATGCTCGCTTAGTCAATAGTGTCCCGTAAATATTCCTATCCTTGTAGGAAGTCTTCTGCATCAAATCAAAAGGCTCTCAGCCAAAACGATTGATAGGTCTAGGAGGTCTACAGAAATTATCAAGAGCGGTCAAGACTTTAGAGCTGTCTAGCTGTTTGTAGGTATATTATTTACCTTTGAAAAATAGTGTGACATGGATCTGGTACTGATGCTTTAGTACCGAATTCCGTTGTAACAATCCGATTCGTCTTTTTATTCTTTTTATAAACATCCGATTGTAAAAATCTGCACTGATAGGTAACTTTACCATTTTCAATTTCGAACCTAAAAATTTTTCAAATATTTTGATGTTTATTTTCCAGAGGCCGTTATCTCATTTTTATGTCACTAAATTTTTGAAAATACCCTGCGGAAAATTTTTACATAGATAAGGATTAATAATTTACCTGTGGAGTAAAGCAGAACAGTCAAATAAGTGCCCAAAAACGTCTTCACCAGCTTCTAAAGATCCAGGACCATTTCTTATCAAGGTACCATTTAACCATTTTGGAATTTCTCCTAATCGTTTAAAATTAAATTTACCTAAAGCAAGGGGTTAATATTTACCCTCGACTCTTCCATTTTTTGGTTCGATAATTTCTTCTTTACACGATCTCAACCATACATTGACGTCAGTATTTGGATATAAATGATCTTCTTGTGCCATTTTATTTCAAACAGTTTAGTAACACTGCACTCATCGAGTGTAACGCAATATTAGTATTGATTTTATAATCGCGTTAGTATCTTAAATAGATAGTTCGGTATTTTTATTTATTTTTAAAGATTCGCTTACTTTTGTGAAAACTTTGAAGGTTTGAACTCAATTATTTTATTTCTCAATAAAATATAAATTATCACCTTTCTTCTCATTTACGAAAAATTTCAATGTATTATTTACAAAAAATTTAAATGTATTATTTACACTTAGAACGCAAATTATATTCATGTCCAACAATATTACACCATTAATTTCTTTATCCTTTTCTACCGCAGAAGGGTTACTACTATTTACATCATCATTTACAATTTTGTCATTAGTATTTACAACTTCATCATTACTTTATTGCTTGTTCTACCATTTTTAAACCAATATCTGCTAGACTTATGGTTAGTTTTTCCACACCCCGGACGCATATACAGTAACAGCACGCGTGCTAGAAACTTTGGGCGACTTCGGTCACCGATCACGTAAACAGTAAAGGCACGTGTGCTAAGTAGATATTACCACAGACAAACCAATTTACCAGACAGGCAGAGCTTATGTAGCTCTTTGACGCTCTAAATCGAACTCTAAAGGATGCCAGAAATTTTAGTTCGGGATGCAGAACCGCAGCGCTGGTGTACATCTGATGTGTGTGGGTAATGCGCAAGACTTATTTCAATTTAACGTCTTAGCGCGAATATATTATTTGCATTTACGAATATCGTCAACGTGCAAGGTTTTCTACGTCGCGTCGTCTTATCTTAAATAGTTTCTGGTTTCATATAACAACTAATCGTCATACTATTTCTTAGAATATTTTTATTTAATTTAAAAGAAAATGTATATTACTATACGACTATACCATTTACTTTCAAATTAAAACAAAATTCCAAAACCGCGTATAGTTTCAGTTGCTAACAATTGTTTAAAAATTTACAATCAAGTACTTACAGTTAAACCACAACGATTGTTTTTAGCAAAATATATATGTAAAAATATCTGTTGTGTCAACACAAGACTTTCCGATTGAGTTGATTATTTTAAGACCAAAACAGTTAGAAAACAAAAGAATACTATACATTTTTATAATCACTAAATAAAAAATAAAAAAACGTCAAAATTTTTTGACAAATGTCAAATTTTTTAACAAATGTCAAATTTTTTGACGTCAGTCAGAAACGTCAACTGCCAATTATTTTTAGATATTTAATTGTATAATAAACCTTTTTAAAACAAAAGAATGTTAAATATTTTTATAGCACTGCATACAGGAAAAAATTCTCTACTGGATTATGCAAAAATAATTATACAGTGTGTCCCCGGATTGAGTTCACTATAGGTGTAATTGACAAAAATTTTCGGAATTTCATTTTGATGTTTTGGAATTCAACCCTGCTTGGTCTTAAATGAATTTCAAGCATATTTTCAATTTTTTAAAATGAAGGCCTTCGTGACAATTGAGAGAAATCTATTTTCTGTTCAGGTAAAGTATCTTTTTTGGCAACAATACAGCAAAATGTTATTAACAAAAGTTGTTCAGAATACGAAATTATGGCTCTATGCAAAATTTCAAAATGATTGGCATACTTTGATTAACACGTTGTTCCACAGTCAACATTCTTATTAAACATTTCGAATAAAATTTTATCTCAATTTACAAAGCAATTATGATTTATTTCTTGTTCGGTGACACCCCAATAAAATAATATTACCACCAGTTTTTTGTTACGGGCCTAGTCTATACGTACGATGCGATTTTTCGTTAATACATACAATCAAAATCGATTTAATAAAAGTGTGCCGATCATTTCGAAATTTTGCATAGAGCCATAATTTCATATTCTGAACAACTTTTGTTAATGACATTTTGCTGTATTGTTGACCAAAACGACACTTTACCTGAACAGAAAATAGATTTCTCTTAATTGTCACGAGGGCCTTCATTTTTAAAAACTAAAATTAAGCTTAAAATTCATTTCAGACCAAGCAGGGCTGAATTCCAGAACATCAAAATGAAATTCCAGAAATTTTTGTCAATTACACCTATAGTGAACTCAATCCGGGGACACACTGTATGTTGCCATTTAAAAAAAAGATTATTTACTTTAATTACACGCCCCCTAGCGGACCGATTTTGAACAAATTCCTTTCTGCACTCCGTCGTTATCTGATAAGACCCTATACCAAACTTCAAGTCAATCGGTTCGGCCGTTTCAGAGATTTCGTGGGGAACTACATCCACACATACACACAGACTTTTTTCTAAAAATGGTCTAGATCGACTCAGGGGACCTCAAAACACTTATATCCGGTGTTATCTCAAAAAATTTTTTTTACCCCATTACAATACTTTCCTTTAATACCTTAAGGTATCGGAAAGTAAAAATATTTGCAAACCAACACGATTTTTTTGAGAAGGATGAAATTTGTCAAGACCAGGGGGGATTTGTAAAATTTGGGCCCCTAGGCTAACTCCAGTTTTGGGCCCCTTACTATTGTTATTATTATCTTTAATGGTAATTAAATAATAAAATTATTTTCATGAACCACTGTATCAAAATTTTGTTTTCGAGTTTTGTTACTTGTACCATTGTAACAGCTCATTTTTGTGCGGCCCCTTTGGGCTTGCGGCCCTAGGCTACAGCCTAGGTTAGCTGGTTAGCCTAGTGGTAAATCCCCCCTGGTCAAGACCATCTAAATTATTTTGTAGAATTATTAATAAGAGTTAAATTGTTTAAAAACTACAAATGGAGGTATGGTGAAAACATTAAAAAATCAAATTTAAAACCAAACCCAAAATTTACCCTGATTTTCGAACTTTTTTGTAACAGGGAGTTTTTTTCCCTAATCGGTCGAAACCATTTTTTTTTAATTTAAAAACTGCGGAAGCAGTTATGTATGGGACATCCATACATACATATACAGGGTGACCTTAATCTACCCACGTTACATGGGTAACTTTGTTATTATAAGAGATACAGAGTCGGTTAAATTGGCAAAGTTGGGCAGAATTATACGACCATTCAAATTCCGTTAAGAAAAATTAACATTGTTGCCAAGTTTCTAAGTTATTTGACAAAAACTATAAATAGTCATATAAATTAATAACAAAAATATATTTTTATAGTGCCGTTTTGGAGATATGATGCAAACTTATGTTTTTTTAAATACAAACCTAACCTCAATTTTATGTATGTAATTGAAAAGCTAATTTTTTTCTCTTTTCAAAAATGTAAGGGTTGATAGGGTTAATTTTTCAAAATTTTTTAGTACTAGAGAAAAAATTTTTTTATTTTAGAAAATAAATTACTAATTTATGTCAAAATAAATTTAAAAATCAAATTACCTATGAAACAATCGAATATAAAAGAAACAAGTGAATTAAATAAATTAATATATCAAAAAGAGTGGAAAAATAATTCGAAAAAAGTACCAAACAATTTTGAAAAATTAACCCTATCAACCCTTATATTTTTGAAAAGAGAAAAAAAATTAGATTTTCAGTGACATAAAATTGAGGTTAGGTTTGTATTTAAAAAAACATAAGTTTGCATCATATCTCAAAAGCGGCACTATAAAAAAATATTTTTGTTCATAATTTATATGGCTTTCAGTAGTGCCTTTTACCTATTTTTTGAAAATTGGAATTATCTCCATTAATAAAAAAGTTATAAGCATTTAAAAAAATTCATTTTTTTAGTTTTTGTCAAATAACTAAGAAACTTGGCAACAATGTTAATTTTTCTGAACGTAATTTGAATGGTCGTATAATTCTGCCTAACTTTGCCAATTTAACCGACTCTGTATCTGTTCTAATAACAAAGTTACCCATGTAACGTGGGTAGATTATGGTCACCCTGTATACATACGGACATTTTCAGTTCAAAAATTAAAAAAAAATTTTTTTAATTTTTCGATTTTTGGAATGACTTAATTTTGTAGTGAGTAATAAGAAATCTGATACCTAAAACAAATTAATGATAGCAACACAGAGAACGTGGAAGGTCACGCAGTCGCGTTTATAAATTTAATTTAATATTCAATGTGGGAGAGTGATATTTGTTAAAATATAAAAAAGGTTGTTCCTGGTAGGCATCCCAAATAACAGTCCTGTATGCCTTCAAAGAAAAGATCTGTTACTAATTATTAGCACTATATTGGCCGTCTGATAAGATTAGTCTGTGATATTACTCAGTAACAGCACCTGTGCTAGATGCTAGGCTAGGTACATTCAGAATTTCTTTCAAGACAAACAGTATCGTAATTACAGTTATGGAGAGCAATACATTTCCAGATAATTTTCCCACTAAAGTGATAAGTTATAAAGTTAAAGTTAATTTGATCATTCAAATCATCATAAATCATTGATTTAAAAGAAGAATGGAAGAATCATTATTTGGACGTACTACTAAAAATTAGGGCTGGGCAAAGTATCGATACTTATTCGAAGTTAGGGTGGAGCGAAAAAATGAAAAGTTTTTTTTTGATAAGTAATAGACGGGAAAATCATCCTTTTTATCTTTTTATAAAGCTGTCAAAATTTGGTTAAAATATTTTAATATCTTCCGGTGCCCCCGCACATTTGAAATTTTTATAAAATATTCTAACAATAGATGCTTTATTTTATGCGAGTTTCTTATCGCAATTCTTTCTACCGTCCTCTGATTACTTTCTCAGTCATCTTTGTGTATCTGTGAATTAAGGTACGTTTTTAACCATTAATTTTAATAAATTGTGATTCTTGTTATACTTAAATTGGTGACTTTTCGAGCTCTTAAGTGTTAAATCATGACGTCAATGACATCGGGAGTAAAAACGAGAAAAACAGTGAACTGTGTTGTGTTTGGTACACCAGAAGAACTTCGTGAAAGTGTCTTACCTACCTACGAGGATGTGATTAAATATTTTCTATGGCTGAGATATGATTCTCAGATTAAAACAGTAAGTGAAATAAGTTCCATTATTGCTAAAAAATTACTCGGCTTATGGAAAATAGCATCGATTCCTGCTGTTTCTTATAACAGAATCGTCCAATTATTTCGCCATTACCATGGTAAATATAGAAATATTTTAAAACCTCTAAAAGGGCGAAAAAAAAAACAAAATTATCAGGAGAAAATAAAACAATTTCAAACCAATGCAAAAAAGTTGTTTGATATATCTGCTTGTAAATGTGAAGAGTTTAATACATGTATTTGTGAGAAGTCCAAAAAAGTACCTAAAAGCGAACAGTCATTTCTTAAGGATCAAAGGACCGAGAGGAAAATGATTATTGGGGCAGTTGATATTACAGCAAGCAAGAAGAATTTGGTCAAAGAAGAAAGGAAGAAGAAAGAGTTGCACAGGAATTTAAAAGGTAGCATGGAGAAGACATACACTAAACCTTCACAGATAGTTGAAGTATCCCCTTCTCAGGTGTTGGGCCACATGTCTTCAGAAGGATCAAGTCCAGATATCTTCAAACCCTCCACCTCAAAAAGAAGCCGGTCATCTCAAATGAGAGTCGATTTGCCTTCACTAGCTTTGGCCTGTGAGAGAACGGGCGTTTCGGACAGAAATGCAGCAATAATTGCTAGTGCTGTGCTAGAAGATATTGGCATGGTTTCGCAAGCAGATAACTCTAGTGTTATTGACAGGCATAAAGTGAGAAGACAGAGGAAAAAAATACGGTATGATATTTCAAAACAAGAACAAGACAACGTTTCACCGATTCAGGGATTATATTTCGATGGTCGAAAAGACAAAACGTTAGTTTTAGAAACGAAAGGAGACAAGTCCTATCGAAGAACCGTACCAGAAGAACATTATGTCTTAGTACAGGAACCAAACTCCAAATATATAGGTCATATTACACCTCAATCAGGATCAGCTGCTAACATAAAATCAAGTATTGTAGCATATCTAGAAGATGTTGGTATGAATATGGCGGACTTTGTTGCAGTTGGATGTGATGGCACCGTTGTAAATACGGGACAGAAAGGTAAGAAATTAGAAATTATGAATTATGAATGGTTTATTTGAGGAACATGTTTGCTTAATTTAAAGGTGGTATTGTTAGACAACTCGAGGTACATTTTGAAAGGCCATTGCAGTGGTTCATATGCCAGTTGCATGCCAACGAACTTCCTTTGCGACACCTCTTTCAACAATTAGATGGCCCAACTACAGGTCCGCGTGGATATTCTGGACCAATTGGTAAAATGTTGACTGATTGCGAAAAACTGAAAATAGTAAATTTCATTCCGATACCAGGAAACTTAATCCCAGCAGACGAAAGTGATTTAAGTACCGACCAAAAATATATGTTAGAAATATGTCGTGCAGTAGTAACAGGGAACTGTAGCAAAAGTTTGGCTAACCAAAACCCTGGTAAGATGGGCCACTCGAGGTGGCTTACAATGGCAAATCGACTTCTGCGTTTGTACACTGCTACTGAATCTCCTTCTGAAAATCTTAAATCATTAGCAGAATATGTCGTAAAAGTATATGCACCGGTCTGGTTTCAAATTAAATTAAACTGGTCATGTGTCAATGGTGCTAATAACTTATTACAATTAATTCAGTGGTCAAGGTATCTCAGCGATGATAAAAAACAGATAGTTGATCCAATAATTCAGCGTAATGGATACTTTGGTCATCCTGAAAATGTCTTACTTGCGATGTTGTGTGATGAACGGAAAGCTATTAGGGAACTTGCACTTAGAAGAATTTTAAAAATCAGATCCCAGAAAGAAACATCAGGTTTTATACGACATTTTCAGGTTCCTTCACTAAACTTCGAGGCCTCTGATTATACTAATTTGATACCATGGCAAGATTGTCAATTGTCAGAACCACCGCTGACTATGAAATATTCAGAGCAAGAGTTGACTTTAATGATAAACGAGGGCAGAATTAACGATGAAATTCCTATCGAATTTCCGAAGTTCCCATGCCACACACAAATGGTAGAAAGATGTGTTAAATTAGTAACCAATGCTTCTTTAGCCGTTTGTGGACAATCATCTCGAGATGGATACATTCGTGCGAAGCAAGAATCTCGTCGATTGATGCCAAGGTTTGAGACAAAGGCGCATTACTATTCAAAAAAATAGATCAAGAAGCCTAATAACTAATAATAAAGTATTAGGTACAATTTTGTTAAAAGTAATAAATTGAATGTTTTATAGGTACTCATTTACTCAGTATTGTTTATTGTTTAAATTCAAAATAAATATCAATTGGAAAAATAAAACTAGAAGTTGAATTCATGTTACTTTACCAACACGTAAATTTTCTAATACTCAATAAATACTTAATTTAATATCAAATAGTACGTAATAAATATTTTAAAATAATTAAACTCGATAAATAAGTCGCATTAACTCGTATTAAAAGTCGTTTTAGGTTAGTCAAATGTCGGTAAAGTTATATGAATTCAAGAGTAAAATTATTTTGAGCTATTTTTGGATTAACATGATGTGGGGCAGTACAAATCCTTATCTGATGTTTCACAAACTTTGCACAATAAGGCCCTATGATATTAGAAAGCAATTTTTTGGTATTACTATACGTAATATCAGGTATAGAATAGTTTATTATCCAATTACCTGAAATTTGTTCAAAAATGTTTGCTTAAATCTTGGCCTAATGTTCAAGGCTCTTGGGGCAGTGCAAGAAATTATTTGAGAGTGCCCTGTTTTTGCTAGATAATTTATCATTCGTAAAGGCAACTTATTCTGACTATTACATAATTGATTTCCAAAAAAAATTTTTTTTGCTCATTTTCGCTCCACCCTATTCGAAGTATCGATACCTTAGGTGGTATCGAATACCGATACCGAGGGTCGAAAGTATCGAAGTATCGAAAGTATCGAGGTATCGAAAGTATCGAAAGTATCGAGGTATCGAAAGTATCGAGGTATCGAAAGTATCGAGGTATCGAAAGTATCGAGGTATCGAAGGTCTTGAGGTATCGAAAGCATCGAGGTATCGAAAGTATCGAGGTATCGAAAGTAACGAAAGATTAAAGTGAAACAACACAGTGCTGTTGCGAGACGCAACATCAACAATATAATTTCTTAAGGTGCGCGTCCTGCCTATACTGAGTATATAATATAGGGAAACATGCGGTCAGTAAAATGAGTTAATCTTCCGCATTTTTTAAACGATCAAGTTGAAAAAATTCTGTCATAAATTAGATAAAATTATCTACCTATTGCATGTTTTTTTTAAAGTCCTTAAGATTCTCTAAGTACCCAAAAAAAATCACAAACTTCGACATTTTTTTAGCCTCTAAAATACTGCAAAATAATGATAGTTTTGGTATAGTTAATAAGAAATAGAGAGATATTTCAACTCATAAAATATATGGATTGGGTAACATGTTATATTAGCTTTCATTTAAAACAAATTTTATCAAAATTGATGGTCGCATTCAAAAGATTCACTCATTTTTGAAAATTACAACATTTAATGCAAATTGTCGTAGAAACGACAATAACTTTCTCAGCTCTCTGTAATATACAATTATTATTATTATCATCACAAAATGGTCCCATAAAGTGTAGCTTCTTAAATGCCTTATACTTTCCTAGATACTTTCGATACCAGGATACTTTCGATACCTCGATACTTTCGATACCCCGATACTTTCGATACCTCGATACTTTGGATACTTTCGATACCTCGATACTTTCGATACCTCGATACTTTCGATACCTCGATACTTTCGATACCTTCGATACTTTGATACTTTCGATACCTCGATACTTTCGATACCTCGATACTTTCAATACCTCGATACTTTCGATACTTTCGATACTTTCGATACTTTCGATACTTTCGATACTTTCGATACCTCGATACTTTCGATACCTCGATACTTTCGATACCTCGATACTTTCGATACCTCGATACTTTCGATACCTCGATACTTCCGATACCTCGATACTTTCGATACCTCGATACTTTCGATACCTCGATACTTTCGATACCTCGATACTTTCGATTTCTCGATACTTTCGATACCTCGATACTTTCGATACCTCGATACTTTCGATACCTCGATACTTTCGATACTTCGATACTTTTGAATAGTATCGATACCGTCGTGGTATCGATACTTGATACCTGCTTCGAGGTATCGCCCAGCCCTACTAAAAATTGATGAAGATCCTGTCACATTTTATCCAGCTGTAAAGCAGTTTTTAAATAATAAAGAAAAACATGCTAAAAGCAATAACAATTAATAAGTGCTGTTACTGTATATGCACTATGCACCCCGGACGGGGTTGCCAATAGGGAAAATAAATGAATTTTCCATTTTAGGAAAAAAAAAGTATTCTTTATAAAAGGTTTTAATTCTTTTCCAACTCGCAAAGAAAAAAATAAAAGAAAAAATTTTCAAATATTTTATTTTCAAATAATAGTTATTTGTTTTATAAGGAGACAAAGTGACGTTTTGTGTGACAAGACTGTGTTTGGCTGAAGAGCGAGCGTAGCGAGCGAGTCAGGCAATACAGGCGAGTCACACAAAACTACTTTGACTCCGTATAAAACATTAAATTTTTTCTGCAAACGTAAAGCGTAAAACTGAAAATTTTGATTTTTGAAAGAGCACCATCTCTTGTCAATTACTTGTAGTTCAATTGTCAAATATTTTTTAAAATTAACTTTAATTTGTAAAAAAAGCTAATTATTAAACGCAATGAACTAATTATAAAGGAAAATTTAAAAAACATTAAATTGTTTACATTACAAATGCTTAAAAAACATTTTTTACGTTAAAAATAAAAATAATGTGGGGTTAAGATTTTACTTTTCCCTCCTAGACAGAGAAAAGTACTTTTCTGACAATTTTTCCTGCCTCGGCGGGAAAGTTAAACTTCACCGTTACCTATTGAGTGACACAAAGGCGACTTTTTCTGACGTTTGAAGAAAATAGTTATTTGTTTTATAAGGAGACAAAGTGACGTTTTGTGTGACAAGACTGTGTTTGGCTGAAGAGCGAGCGTAGCGAGCGAGTCAGGCAATACAGGCGAGTCACACAAAACTACTTTGACTCCGTATAAAACATTAAATTTTTTCTGCAAACGTAAAGCGTAAAACTGAAAATTTTGATTTTTGAAAGAGCACCATCTCTTGTCAATTACTTGTGGTTCAATTATCAAATATTTTTTAAAATTAAATTAAATTTGTAAAAAAAGCTAATTATTAAAAGCAACGAACTAATTATAAAGGCAAATTTAAAAAACATTAAATTGTTTACATTACAAATGCTTAAAAAACATTTTTTACGTTAAAAATAAAAATAATGTGCGGTTAAGATTTTACTTTTCCCTCCTAGACAGACAAAAATTACTTTTCTGACAATTTTTCCTGCCTCGGCGGGAAAGTTAAACTTCACCGTTACCTATTGAGTGACACAAAGGCGACTTTTTCTGACGTTTGAAGAAAAATAGTTATTTATTATACAAGACGATAAAGGGATAATTTAACTACTGAGTGGAAGAGTGTTAATTCACGAGTGGCGTTAGCCACGAGTGAATTAACTTTCACGAGGTAGTTAAAGAACCTTTATCGTCGTGTATAATATGCTATTTTTTTCTATAGCAAATGTTAAAGAAAAACCTATTACAAATTAAATTATCATTTGCAAAATTTATTAAAAATATTTGAGTAGTGTGCGGTTGCTATGTGAGTAGTGGGGTTGCTATAACTTCATGGGGTTGTATTACTTTATCTATCCTTGCTGTTAAAATTCTATTTTATCGACTGATTTTAGTTGATCAAAGCACACTTTAACGTTTGCTATAGAAAAAAATTTATTTTATCTATCCTTGCTGTTAAAATTCTATTTTATCGACTGATTTTAGTTGATCAAAGCACACTTTAACGTTTGCTATAGAAAAAAATTTATTTTTTTAAATTTTATTTTTTTGCTATATTTTAGAAAAAAATTTATTTTTTCTATAGCAAACGTTAAAGTGTGCTTTGATCAACTAAAATTAGTCGATAAAATAGAATTTTAACAGCAAGGATAGATAAAGTAATACAACCCCAATATCAACCATGAAGTTATAGCAACCCCACTACTCACATAGCAACCGCACACTACTCAAATATTTTTAATAAATTTTGTAAATGATAATTTAATTTGTAATTGGTTTTTCTTTAACATTTGCTATAGAAAAAAATAGCATATTATACACGACGATAAAGGTTCTTTAACTACCTCGTGAAAGTTAATTCACTCGTGGCTAACGCCACTCGTGAATTAACACTCTTCCACTCATTAGTTAAATTATCCCTTTATCGTCTTGTATAATAAATAACTATTTTCTGTTTTGATATTTTAATTTTGACAATTTTTTTTTTGTACATAATCACGTTACCTTTTTAAAAAAAAATTGTCTTATCGAATATAATTCGACTTCATTTTTCAATCTACAAAAAATTGACATTTGCACTCAAGTGCCAAAATGCCTAAGGTAATTTATTTCGACCTTTTTGAGCATTATTAATGCAAGGAAAAAGCCCTCGCGCTGCACGCTCGAGCTTTTTTCAGATTAATAATGCTCAAAAAGGTCTCAATAAATGTACATGCATTTTGACACTTTCTTGCAAATGTCAATTTTTTATCGATTGAAAAATGAGGTCTTGTGATATTACAGTTGATAATTGTTTTATTTATAGCGGAAATCATTTTAGTAAAATGACAATGAAATTGAATTCGTGAAAATACTTTAATAAGTATCACAAATAAAGCGAAAAAAATGTAGAAATTCGTAGGAAAAGCTACTAAAGCGCCACATTTCTTATTTTCGTTTGTTGATAACTGCCGCAAACGCGGACGCGCAGAGGTTGACAAAAATTAAATATTATTGAAGGGAAAACTGTTAACTTTCAGGTATGCTAAATGGTTTTGTATACATTTTGGTACAATTCTAGATGCAATCCAATTTGCTATGACAAAAATAAGAAAACCATCATATTTTGATTATCTTCCGGAAAAAAGTTGACAGAAGCACATTGCAAAGCATGACATTATTATAATATGTACACTAAACACTTATATTTAAATGCACAATCGGTTGTTTTGTTGATTTTTTGTCAAATTTATTAAAATACCTGCATATTAGTGCTCGACAGACAACGGAATTTTTACCTATAGTCCATTCAAATTAAGCAAACATTTCGTGCCCGAAGCATCGATTTTTCTGAAATTTTGGCATTATCTTCTATATGGTGCCTAGTTCAAAGTCTACCTTTTTTATTTTGCCGCGATCTATTTTCATCCGCGGAAAACGGGAAAAACTTCTTCCAGACAAGGTGTCCCTGAAAAACACCGACGAACTACTAAAACGAGTTTCAAATTCAAACTCAAATTATTATCAGATAGCCATATAAACAAATTTCCTAAATCATAATTTATCGTTTCATACATTTTTTTAACACTATTACCTTTTAAAGGTCGTTCACACTACATACATGTTTACTACAAATGTATATGTATACATGTTTACTACATGTATTGAACAAAATCTAGATATGTCATAATGTCATGTACAAATCTGATACTTTGTATAGCCAGTGCCGGTTTAAGGTAGTTTGCCGCCCGGTACTGAGATAGACACGACGCCCCAAGCGTCAACTGAACTCCACCGGGGGTTTGGTTGAACCTCTCAACCTGAGGGGGAGGGATTTTTTTTTAATTAGTCGCAAAATGACAAGTTTGGGGACTCTTGTCACTTTCTAGCGAAGGCGACAATTTTCTAATAAAGGTTTTTTTTTTCAATAAAAATGTATTAAAGAAACAGATAAAAACACAGTTTTAAACCACAAAGCAAACAAACAAAATCTCAAAGCTACCAATATAATAACTTAATTAAAAAATATAATATAACATTCCAATAACAACATAGGTAACCTAATACAATACAGCCTATTTTTTAAAAGCTTTTTTTTCTAGCTTTGACTGAAGCAAAGTTTTCGATAACATTATTGACATTTAATTCATCGAGCAGGTCTGGGTTGATCGATAAAATAGCCAAGGAGTTCAATTTTTCTTGAGCAATTGAATTTCTTAGGTAGGTTTTTACCCTCTTTAGGGTTGAAAAAGAGCGTTTACCACTTGCATATGTGACCATTATGGAGAAAAAGATCCGCAGACAAATATTAATGTTGGGAAAGGAAGATATTAATTTATTTTCGTATAAAACTTGTACCAATTCTAAAGGAGTTTCTATTTTTATTTCCGAAAGAGAAATTAACATCTTCTTCAGATGCACACATTCTTGAGGAAAATATTCTCTTGCAGTTGAGTTGCAGATATAAAAAAATTTTCATCTTCAATTGTTCTCAGATAAAAAAAAGAAACTCAAATGCTTTTGAGCAAGATTTGTAGCTGTTAGATCGACGCATAATTTCAGATTTAAGATTGTCTATTATTAAAACAAAACATTGTGTTCGCATTTTTTCTCTTTGGCTTAAATTTGTCTTCGAATTATTTTCTCCCAATTGCAATTTTCTTTTAATAATCCGCTTTCCAACATAATTTTCGTTCCCTGTTAGTGACTTTCCTAAAGCCTCATAATGATCAAAGCGATCACGTAAAAAATCAAAGTACTCTGCTAAAGATGACAAAAGATGGGCAGTTGTGTTTAAATCCACATTTTGTTTCTGCACTGCTTTACTGACCTCGTTAACTCTCTGCAAAACGTCTAGCCAAAATTATTCCGTTCTCCAATAAATCTAGTTTTTCCGACAGAGAAGCTGCTTCTACTCTAACTACATTTTTCTCGTTTCTATCTGTTGATATTTCAGTTAAACATGATTTTATTGAAAGGTAACTGCTTTTCAGCGCTTTTATGGCATCAATACGAGAAGACCAACGTGTTGTATTGACTCTTTTAGGTAACAGTGTTTGCTCTTTGGACCCTGAAGAATCTTTTAATGTTCGTGACAGTAAGTCCCACCTATGAGTAGACGCGGAAAAAAAATTATAAATAGCTTGTACCAGCATAAAAAAAGAGGTTGCTTCCAAACAGCAATCCGCTGCATTTTGAATGACTAGATTTAATGAGTGAGCTGCACACGGTACAAACAGAGCTAAATCATTGTGTAATTTTATACGTGCTTGTAATCCAGAATACTTGCCACTCATATTATTAGCATTGTCATAAGATTGACCTCTACAGTTCTTAATATCCAATTTTAATGATTTTAACATATCGATAACAGTGTCTTCAAGCTCTTGGGCGCCATGCCCAGTGTTTTCATAAAAACCCACAAATCTTTCCACAGGAAATCCTTTCTTGTCACAATATCTCAAAATTACTGTAAGTTGATCATAATGATCTTTAACTTTAACTTTATTCTCACAACGGACAACACAAATATTACAATCTTCTAAGGAAAAATCATTATATAAGGTTCCAGAGTCATCATATACAATTAAATCTGTATTTAGTACATAACTACCAACATAATTAACCAAGAATAGACAAAAAACAGACAAGCAGTATGACTATAAGAAACTCACAGTTGATCCTGCCACAATTAATTCTGTACCTAGTACACGACAAAAATTCCACTATTGAGTAATAACTTTTACTTAGAAGATGATCTTTTATTGTTTTTTTGAATTTTTTAGCATTGAAAGTTTTTATATCTGGAGATATTTTATTGTACAGTTTTGCACCCCAGTATTCGATGCTTTGCTGAGTTTTCTTCAGGAGGTGTAGAGGAATCTGCACTGCTTCTTTACTGCGGGTGTTTAGGTGATGAACGTCGCTATTTTTAACAAAGCACTGTATGTTGTTATGCACATACTCCAGGCAAGTTAAGATGTATATTGATGGTATCGTGAGTATCTTTTCCGTTATAAACGCCTCCCTGTAACTATCACGATAGCCGATATCGCACATTATTCTTAAAATTCTCTTTTGTAAAACAAGTATACTATTCGCCGCTGGTGTAGTTCCCCACAAGAGAATAGCATAGGAAGCTACCGAGTGAAAGCAGGAAAAGTAAATCATTCTAAGCACCCGATGTGAGACAAGTTTTTTTATTCTTCTTACACAATAGATTCCAACAGATAACTTTCTTGATAGATACGTAATATGAGATGTCCATGAGAGCTTGGTATCGAGATACACCCCCAGGAACTTTTCTGATTGACTATGCGCTACACAATTAAAGGTCAGCGTTTTAGTTTTTTGCTCGTTTAGCTTCATCTTGTTTGCGACAAACCATTGCCTTGCCAAGGTGATTGAAATCTCCAACCTAGACTCGGCCTCCTCTTTAGTATTTCCAATTTCCATTATCGAAGTGTCGTCCGCATACAAAGAAGTCCCGCGTGTTGATATGTTGTCGCAGAAGTCATTCATATACACTATGAAAAGAATTGGGCCGAGTACGGACCCCTGCGGCACACCACACTCCAGTAAGAAAGGCTCAGAGATCTCATTTCTCCATTCAACAACCTGGCTTCTACCTGAGAGATACGATCTGATAAGTTGGTTAGGTACTCCTCGTACTCCGAAGAAGTCTAGCTTCCGAAGTAGAATCTCGTGAGACACCGTGTCAAAAGCCTTACTCAAGTCGCACAAAGCCATTTTTAGCACCTGTTTTTCATCATAGGCATTTATTATTCTATTGCAAACCTGTAGCAGCGCCGTGGTTGTTGACCATTTCTTTCTGTATCCGTGTTGGTTTACGTGTAATATGTTATTTTTTTCAAAGTATGTCATCAATCTGTTCTTAATTATTGTCTCAACTATTTTCGAAATATAAGGTAGAATAGAGATGGGCCTATAATTACTACACTCGTTGATGTCCCCCTCCTTGTGTATCGGAACCACTTTTCCTTTCTTTAGTTCCACAGGAAAGTAACCCTCTCGCAAGCATCTGTTGGTCAATATGGCTATAGGAGCAGCCACTTCATTTTTGATAGTTTTAAATAATCGCGCTGACAAACCGTATACATCCTTTGTACCTGAGTTTCTTGTATTATCAATGACTTTAACTACTTCCACTTCAGAGGTAGGTTGAAAAAAGCAAGAAGCAATCGGCGACGTAATCACTCTCCTCAAAAAACCACCAGAATCCATTGTTGCATTTCCGATTGTCAGAGCCGTAGTTTTTCCCACGCCACCAAAAAAGTCGACCAGCTTGCTAGCGGTTAGTGTGCTCATGTCAGTTTGTTTCTTGTAAGCTTGACCTGTTTCTTCCTTTATCACCCGCCAAACCGCTCTCTGTGTGTTGCTTGCCTCATTAATACGTTTTGAAACTGCCTCTTTCCTCGTTTCCTCTATCTTTTGAATATATGACCTCCTGTACGATGCATATAATGTCTTCGACGCATTGTCCGCCCTTACGGTCATAATAGTGGCCAACGCATCAAGAGTATTTTTCATTTTACGTAGTTCTTGTGTTTGCCAAGATTTGTTCAGCCTGCCGCTGTTCGTATTTCTCTGGCTCTTCATAGGAAAACTTTCCTCGTAGAATTCCATAAAAATTTTGTGAAATGAAGAGCAAGCCTTATCTACACTCTCCTCTTCGAGACACTGCCATGTTGCATTCACCAATTTGTCTTTAAAAAGATTAATATTCTTCTCTGAGAAAACACGATAATTAACCGACCCACCTTCAGCGGCCTGTGCAGGTGGTGATGTTTTGATGATAAGCTTTTGTCCCATATGATCCGATAAGTGCAAATTTACAGTTTCGACGTGGATTATGTCACTCGAGTTCACGTTAGAGAATATATTGTCGATGCAGGTACTGCTGTTGATAGTTATTCTGGAGGGCTCCCTCATTAACTTTTCCAGCCCATACGATTTCATAATATTTATCAACTGAGAGACCTCCCTTGTGTCACTCAAGAAGTTTAAGTTGAAATCTCCAGCCACATGTAAGGTTAACCCTCTTGTATCATTAAAAACTTTGTCCAGAGCGACGCTCAATTTATTAAAAAACGCATCAAAGTCATCTGTCGGAGCTCTGTAGACTGCCAGTATAACCGTTTTCTCCTCTGAGATCTGTATTGCTGCTACTTCAAAATTCTTCTCTTCTGATAGATTTTCTATTTCTTTCAATCTGTTACACTTGATTTGATTTTTAGTGGCTATCATCACTCCACCGTGTAGATAGTTCTTCCTACAAAAGTAACTAGTTATATTATAGCCTAGAAGGTTCGTTTTCGATATGAAATCCTCATTCAACCAGTGCTCTGTGATACAGAGTACGTCAAAATCATCATCCAACAAAGCCAGATTCGTTCGATCATTCTTATTAGTAATTGCTTGTATATTTAAATTAAGTACAGAAAATTGTTTAGTTACCCAACTGCGTTCAGTGGCCCTCTCCTTTGAAAAAACCTACTGACAAATGTACCCATTGGCCATATATCTTGTTGTGTAGCCTTATCGAAGTTTGTTAAGTCAACCATAACCTTAAACGATGCATAATGATCTGGGTATTTAGAAACAATCTTCTCGCACGTTGCTTCGGGACAGATGTTTGCGATATGATTTACCACGTCTTCAGAGGTCGTGGCAGGATCCAGTCTAGAAACATAAATAAACGATTTTTTTGGAACTACTTTGATGTTACACGCGTTTGTTGCACTGCCGATCACCACATTTTTACCAGATGATTTACTACGATTTTTCTTTACTACTTCGGTCCACAGTGAATGTTTCATATTTTCTTGACGTAAAAACTTATCTTTGGCACTCACAACCACTTCTGATTTTGTCATGTCATTTTTGACATTTTCGTTTCCGCTTCCCGTCTCATCCGGTGCATCTTTAGATGGACCGCCACCATTGCTTTTGGGTATGGAGTGTTGTCTACCTTGTCTATGTACATTCCCATTATTCAAATCACCACTGAAATTAGCAGCCGCAGCATAATTCACTGCTTTTGCTTTTGTCGCTTTTACTGATCTAATGGTGGGTTTCCATTGCGCGTTTTGCGGTACGCGTTATGGCTGCGCGACATTCTATTGGTCGATTTTAAATTTATTTTTTTTTGCGGGAATATAATTGCAGCACCGCAGAAGTTGAACATTTTTCTAGCTGTGAGTAGAGAGAGAAAGCACGATTTTAAAGTGAGATAGACTACTGTCAGAAGCATTCAAGGGTGTTAAATAAATATTAATTATTTCTTATTTATGTGTTTTTTTAATATTTATTTATTATTTATATATTTAGCAATCAAAATGTATTTAATTTTATAACCAAATTGCAATTAAAAAAAATTTTTTTGAAAAAAAAAATTGCCGAATATAAAAAAATATAAATTCCCTTGACATTTGCTATTTGGGGGAAAGTGATAGCGGTGTTTTTCAAACTTGGACCGTTTTGAACTTTTTGCTGTGAAAAGAGAGAGAAGGCGCTATTAAAAACGAAGATGGACTACTGTCAGAATCGAATATAAAATTCTATTGGTCGATTTTAAATATTGGATGTTTGCGGGAATATTGACTAAAGAGAGAAAGCACGAGTGAAAGTGAAATACTTCAAACGAATACAAACGGACATTTTAAAAAAAATGCCGTATTCAAACGAAATACCACATTATTCACCTTTCAATTAAATTTTCCAAAACAATTAAATTATTAATAAAAAGCTATTAATAATTTCTTATTATTTATATATTTAACAACTACAATGTTTTCATCATTGGCTAAATGTAAATATGATATGAAATAATAAAAAATTATTTAAAAAAAAACAATAAATAAACAAACGAGAACACACTTTTTAGGCGTCAACAATTTTTCATTAAATTATGTCAGATGATGCTCCCAAAATTGAGTTGAAAGCTTTTATTTAATAATGATTTGTTGGTCGGCTGACAAAATTGAACACCGCCATTTATTTGAATTGTTTCAAAACGCAGCGGCACCATCCGTCGTATTCAAGAACTATCCAAATTTCACTGCAAAACGCTCGAATTTCGACGCGATTATGGTTTCCATTAGAGCGGTGAAAATATAGGATAGGGGCGGGGCGTCGCCCGACGTCAACGCGTAATGGAAACCCACCATAACATCTGTCGTATTGTGCCTGTCTAAAGCCACACCTAACTCGATGATATCGTCTCTTTTAGGACAAACCGGAAGATCACTTTTTTCAATTATAATTTTTTCAGGATTAATTTTGCAATTACAGATGTTTTTTATTTTGTTCATTAACCCAATCTGATTCTTAAGATCATGGTGTGTTATGTCAGGTGTTGAATCTACGCTAATCGAATAGTATTTATTCGCCTTACCCCCGTTTTCATAATAAACTTAAAGTAGACTTTAAACTTAAAGACCTTGGTAACTATGGCAACATGTAGAAATTCCCTATACCTTAAAGGAGCTTTAACTAAAGTCCACTTTAATTTTATTATGAAAATGGAGGTTAATCTGGTTAACAATTTCATCAATGACTTTATGTGACAAGATATTCAATAATTCTTTACATATGTCCTTTGATAAATATGACGTTTTTCCCTTGCCTACATTTGATGTTTTCTATATATGATCTTTTAAAAACGGATCGTATTCAGACATTAACTCTAACAAACCCAAATAATTTCCATTATGTTTTTCCCCAATTCGTTCGTGACTACTCTAAATGCCAATTCTCTGGTAGCAAGAAACTTGATAACGCTTATGATCCTGTGTAATACTTTTATCCAATATTCCTTCTCAGTGCTGATTTGTTTTTCAAGTTCTACGTCAACTCTTCCTCGTTTTAATAAGCGACTTGTATATATTCGCAGGTTATCTAAATGATCATTAGACCTTTCATGTTCTTCAAATCTTTCCTTACTTTTATTCCATAACGAAAACCCGGTCTTAAATTGGTTCTGTTTTTTTCCAAATAAACAACAATGCAGACAAAACACATTTCCAGTGCTTTCTGAATAAATTGCCCAATGTCGGCGAACTACAACTTCTCCATTGATCAATTTTTTATAAAATATTTGCTTACTGGCGAACCTATTTTGCTCACCTTAGTTTCTTTTTGACAATGAAAATTCCATTTCTATAAGATTTTGTTCGACCCAATTTTCTAAAACTATTTCTGCGTATTTATGACCATCCTCCCACAATGCAGGATCTTTAAAATTGGGCAAATTTTGTGCTTTTTGATCTGTAAAGAAATAAAAATTAACTATTGTTTGACAATTTCATCCGATTAAATTACCATTTGATAAATTACTGTTATCTTCATGCACTTCTTCATAAGCAATTTTAATATTTAGTTCTTTCACTAAAGTCGAAGCCTCCAAAATAAGTTCACTTGATGGCCGTAACGAAACATCTTCATCTTCATTACTAACCGCAATTTGAGGTTCACGTTCACTTCTACTGTTGTCTGCTGGATTTTCATTCCGTGTAAAATGTATGTTGTCATTTTGGGTTTTGGGGGTACTTTTTAACATTTTATTTTGCTTTTCCTGCCTTTCTACTTTTCTTTTACGCCAGAATGAGCCAGAAGATTTCCGTCCTTCCATTTTCTATTGAATATTTTCATTACTGTATCGATTACAAAATTTAAATAGCAACAAAGCCTCTTACCTTATTTGAACGCATCGTAAATTTTACTTATATTTTGTATTTCTTTTCTAAGATGACACAAGACACAACACACTAGGTCACTAGCACTACCTTACTGGCAAATTTTCAAGGGAAATTGAACAGTGGGTGGAAAACAAATAACGAGACATTTTTTTTTACTTTTTTAAGTCGGTATCCGCTGTTTATCTTTTAGCGGTACCTACATAAAGAGTAATATAAGAGGAGTACGAGATAATACAAGCTGCACCTGCAGCGTTAAGGCTCCTCACTAGTAAATTTTTATTTCAATCTTGAGGATAATACAGATTTTTGGGATGCGCCTGTTTTTAGGCAACCCGAGATGTAACCATTGTATCACTGTTTAAAGATCCAGGTAAAATTTTATGGCTCTCTGCACCCAAAAGCAATAACCATTGTGTTTAATCCTTTGGTTGCTGCAGGCTATATATTTATATTTTTAAAAGCAAAAGAAAGTTTAGGATTGAGAAATGGGACTGTGAATATTAAATTTACAAACAAATAGAAAAAATTTTATGAGTGCGTTGCTGTTGCTACTAGAAATTTTGGATTTGCGATTAGTGCGTAAACGGCGACTTCGAAAATTGTTTAAAAAAAAACTTTAGAAAAACAAGTCTTTTATTAGAAATTAATCTTATACGGCGTGTTATCTTGATCTTGAATATAAATTTTTCGTATGTAAAACTAGACTACTGCAAAATATTGGCTAACCTAATTGTTTTACTGCACAATTGTAAATAGGTACTCTGTTCAGAATTTAAAAATGCGTCGATTATGCTCTTTGCATAATCGATCTAATCGATCATAATCGGTCTATGCTAACATCAACGCAGACGACCGACGGTACGTGATAACAAAAACCATAAAAAAAAATTAAACTTTCTATCACATTTTTGCAATTATCTCGAAAACTAGTTAGTAAACGAAAAATCATAAAGAGTCAAAAATTGAAGAGGAGAAAAAATCTCATTTGCGATTTTTCAAAATGTATAACAGTTTTAGAGAAAAATGATATTGAAAGTTAAACTCTGTTGTGCGTACTGCAGTACTATTGAGCGATCAAAGTGATACTGAGCGTCCGATTTTACGTTATTGAAAATTATTCATTACCTATCAGATCTAGAGAAAAACAAACAAATGTTTAACAATATCAAAGAAAATCTGAATGTGTGGTTTTTCCGTTCCTACTTTACTGCATTTATGAATCCGGAACAAAATCGCCTAAAGCTGAAACCTATTGTTTAGTAAGTACTTATAGTTCTTATTATTATACTTAAAGTCATCATCACTCCGAAAACTTGCACTTTTATCATATTTATGCGATTATCTCGAAAACTAAGTAGTCAGTGAATTTTGGGGGTATTCCCCCCTCGGAGGGGTGGGGACTTTGAGTATGATAATAAGGGCTATAAGTACTACACAATAGCAAAGGTTTCAACTTTAGGCATATTAGTCCTGAGTCTAATGCTAAATGAACTGTAGTAAAACCAATATTTGGTACTTACGAGATGTTCAAAATCAAGATCCCGTATTTAGATTTAGATTGTCATAGATCGGGTCGTTTTCATCCTCTTCTAAGAATTGTCTTTTTTTCAGGTAGTAGGTACCCACCCAAAAGTAAACAATAAAAATAATAATAAAGTTAGGGGCTAATTTATAATTATCTTAGATTAGTATAATGTATCTATTACGTAATTGTTACAAGTTATAAACGTCTACTTATTAAATTATTGCAATTTAATTTTTACTACTGAAATTAGAGATTTTAATTGAATTTATAAAAATCTTATAAAAATTTGGTATCTACATTTTGATTACAATTTATAACATTTATTTAATAAGCGGCCGACTATTAAATTAGATAAAATGTTAATTTCTAACTTTTATTCCAAATTTCAATAAGGATTTATCGTTTTAGTAAAAGAAATAGAAGTAAAAGCTTTTATGACCTCCTATTAGACCCTTTTGTATTGTATCTTTTGTTGACAAGAGCCCCAGTCCAGGCAAAGAGTATAATTGGTTGCCTAAAAACCCTTTAAGACTAAAGGAAAACAACTTAAAACTGGAGAAAACTAATTTTTGTTTATTATTAATTATTAACAAACCAAAGGTTTTGAAGAAAATCCAAGAAGTCACTAATTTAAGCACATTAATAAGCTATCCATCGATATATAATTTGTTATAAAAAAATGAATTTTAGATAGCGAAAAAAGTCATGGAAATTTTAAAGAAATAAATTAATTAGACAATAATTAATACTTTTTTCAAATTTTCATGAAGTCACCAGTGTGCGGATGGGTTATACAAATATGCACAAACTTCGAGAGATACTTCAAATTAAAAAATGTGGACTTAAAAAGTATTCTTTGTAGCGCAATTTTAACATTGACTGAGATTTTACTAGTGAGGAGCCTTAAAGATATCGCAGCTCTTTTTTATCACTTTTGTTCTTTGTATAATTAATAAAATTGGAGGAATTGTAGCTAAATTATTACATATAAATATTTTTTATTTGACGTTTCGCCAATATTTTTTGGCTTCTTCAGAATTCAGAAATTTGGCGAAACGTCAAATAAAAAATATTTATATGTAATAATTTAGCTACAATTCCTCCAATCCACTTATAAAATGTACAAAGGTTTTTTAAACACCGCCTTCGAGTTAGTATTATTCCAATTTTCGGACAGGAAATATATGACAAAGACTTCGACCATACTGCGAGTTATTTTTAGATTTAATTAACTGACTCGATATTTTAATGTTAAAAAAATTATTTTTTTTACTATAATTTTTTTCAATTTATTTTACATTTAATTGAAACGTAAAAGGATACTTCGTTTGTATGAAAAAAACTTCGACCTTACTGGCAGTTTGAAAAAATGATTGTTTTAGGTATTTTAACGTAAAAAAATTTTTGAAGTTAAATTTATTTTTCTACGAACGTGCTGAATGACAGTTTTTCTGACAACTAAATGAATATTGAAAGTAGACTTTTGAAACACTAGTGCGGAAAATTCTTGCCGCACCCAAAGCATAAAAAAAATACCACTATGATTATTATTTTTACAATTTAAATTAATTTGTCATTTTGACATTTAACAAAAAATGTTCATTGATGTAGAATATTCACTTTCGTAGAAAAAAAAGTATGAAACACACTTGCAGAAAAGGCTATTGCAAAACTCATATAATTAGAGCACTCGCTATCGCTCGTGTTTAGTTTTGATTCATTTATTGGTATATAGATGGAGACATTTAAAGGTATTTTTATTTATTTTCATATCAAATTCGATAGACACATTTTTATTTTTAATTCAATTAATATTCAAGATTCAATGTAAAAGTATGAACGTTTTATGTTCTCATTACGAATAATTATTTAATTTAATCATATATTGATAAAAAGATGTTACCGTATCCTATCTCTCTATCCTATCCTTTATAAGTGGCAGCATAAAGAGTGAAAAAAAGGGTAAGTCATTTTATCAATTTTATATTTTTTTACTGTATTACAATCCACATATTTTTTGAGTTATTTTTTATGCTCAAACGCTACAGCTCGTGCTCCAACTTTTATATTTTGTTTTGCATTCCACCCTTTTCTGCACTTGAATTTCAATATACTATTTCGACTTTATACTACAATATTTCTACCCACTTTTATTTATTTTAATTTTTTTAAATTTATTTTCGACATTTGAAGAAAAAAATTATCAAAGTTAAATTTTTTTTTTATCATAATTTTTTTTAGTTTTATTTTCGACGTTTGAAGAAGTAACAAACGGTTACTTAGTTAGTTGATCTCGTCGACCTTCGCTCTGGTTCCTTACGTTTCCGTCGATATCAATGATATAATAACGTCGATATAAATGACTACTATTTACGCCAAAAGTTTTAAACTCGAGCATAAGCTTTACGGTAAGCACAAGTAACGCTTCTTCAGCTATTTTAACATTGTAATAGTTATTACAATATTACAATTGTACGGAAAAATTAGTTTCTTTTTGTTCATATTGAACAAATTAAGAGTACAAATAAAAATACAGATTAAGAGTACCTATGAACAAGTTTAAAGAGCACCTTAGAGTAAAAATTAATTAAAATACGCACATTAAGAGTACTACCTAGAAAGATAAAAACAAGTAGAAATACAGCCAAAAATTAGAGTACAGGCAAAATAAGAGTACAATTAAATTACCAGAAAGTGAAAACCAAGTCAAATTGTTAAGAAAAATAACTTCGACCTTACTGGAAACTTTTTTTAAATTGAAATAACCCCATAACGCTTACGTTAAATTCGTAGCTTATTATTAGGGATTGCTTTTAGAATTAGTGAATATTTTTGTAAAAATTTTACCTAAAGTTATTGAAGTTAAATTTCTTTGTTAATCACATTATAAATATTGTTTATCATGCCTCGCAGAAAAATTCAGCGAACTGCAGATGAAAAAGAGCAGCTGATAAAACGCTCACGGGAAAACGCTAAGAACTATCAACGCCGATATCGAGAAATCGCTCGAAATAGAAAAGTAAATTACGTGTTTAATCATGAGAATGAGATAATTCACGTGAACGAAAATTATATTGGTACAATGACTATTGCTTGCATACGGTTCAAAACATTTTGTATCTGAAAAAGTTTTAAATAAAAACAATTCATTTAATGATTGTTGTAATCACGGCGAAGTATGTTTGCAAGCTTTACCTGTTTTCCCCCCTGTTTTAAAATCATTATTTAAAGGTTCACATCCAAAATCGAAACAATTTTTTGAACATATTCGAAGTTATAATAACTCATTTTCTTTTGCATCGTTTAATGCAAACTTGATGACTTTTAATAATACACGGAAAGGTCCGTTTTGTTTTAAAATACAGGGTCAAATATATTATCAAATTAATACAGCACTTTATCCATCATGTGATGAGATGCCAACCTATGGTCAACTTTTTATTGTAGATTCCCAAGAATCAGTAGAATTTCGTTTAAATCATAATACTGAATGTGACAAAGAAGTTATGAACATAATTGAAGATTTGATGCGTGAACATAATTTATTTGCACAATCTTATCAAATGATGAGCGAAGAATTGGCTAATCAACGTCTCACTAATTCAAATAATGCAAATGAAGACCCTGAATTGCACCTTTTATTTACAATGAAACCTGGAATGGACCGAAATCGTTATAACTTTCAAAGAGTAAATGAAGTTGCCGCAGTATTTTCCACAACTGCTGATGGAGATATTCCAGAATCGTACGTATAACAATTCGAAACAAAAGTGATAAATCATTGCAGTTTGTTAGTACAATGGATAGTAACGTAGAACCTTGGATTTAAGCTTAATTCTCAGCTATCCGAAACCGTCGTATAGTCCAACAGAATTAGATATTTTGCCTAACAAAATTAGCTCCGTATTGAGACCTTTCTTAATATGTTAATTTGTACCTATACTTTAAGAATCCGATGAGTCCCGAGCTAGGTCACAGGCGCGCGCGTGAATAAATGGACTAGAAGAGGAAAAAAATGTTTGTGGGTAAATTTCTCAGAAAGGGTGCAACCCAGCAAAAAATGGCTAGAGTACAATTTTATAGATGACGCATTTTTACAAAACAAATGTTCTATAAAAAGTTTTCGTTAGAGCAATGGTGTAACCACAAAATTCCTTTTAAGAAAGATATGTTTTCAAAAATAATTTTAAGCAGGCGAATCAATGTCGTACAAAATAATTGCACGCCGATGGACGAAAAACTGTTTTACTCCTAGACGAACAATGATAAAATTACAAAAATAATTTCAATTTGAAGCTGAAGATTTTGGCTTTCATTTTTATATATTTTTGATTTACTTTTGATACGTCTTGTACTATTAAACAGCTAATGAAATTTTCTTTGTACCATTTATTAAATAGTTGCAGATATTTTGTTGGATGAATTATTTTAGAAATTTTTCCTTAAGGCATATCGTTCCTTATGAATCATTTTTTAAAGTTACAGCATAAAAAATCGATTATACATTATTTTTTATTATACTTGCATTATAATCAGCCAATTTCACACTAAAAAGCGTTCATAAAATCGTCTTTATAGCACAAGTGCTCTATAAAGTCGTCTAGGTAACAACAATAGGTGCTTTCCATTTGTCGAAAAAAACAGCTCTGAACAGTACCCTACTCTATAAATATGTGTAAATATACAGTAGGGTACTGTTCAGAGCTGTACTTTTCAACAAATGGAAAGCACCTATTAATATTAACTGTTGTGTGACTGTTGTTCTCCTATGTAAACACAAAGCATCTCTGTGGCAACAAATATATCCAAAACCGGCACGCTTAATTTTCAAAATTTAAATACAGATTTCTTCTCTTTTATAGAGGTTTTAGTTGCAATTATAATAAAAAATAGCGTATAATACTCGTGTATAAGTAGACTTTATCGCATACGCGCCCCGTTACAAGCACTCGCAAGCTCGTGCTTGTAATTTTCGTCGCTAATGCGATAAAGTCTTTCTTATACACATGTATTATAATATACTATTATAAAAGCGTAGTGACTTAAAATTTTTGGATTTTTAAAAAATTTTATTTTTTTAAATATTATCATTTAAAAATTTCTGTAAAATCGTTAATATTTAACGACTTGAAAAAAACCTATGACTAATTTTGAAGGAAAATAAGTCTACTTTTTGATGCACTTATAATAATTTACTTACAATCTCAAGTTTACTTTTTATATTTAATGCAGTTGAGAAGTGGAAATATCGACGACATTTTCTTAAAATCCCTACTACATTTAAAGAACTAAAGATTTTTCAACTTTCGTTTATGTAAATGAAACATAATAATCCATCCTTTAGTCTATGAAAACCACAACGGACTCAAATGTACTAGTAATCAACAACCGGCTGTTATATTCAGATAAATCTGTGGAAATATTTGGACTTAAAAATCGGTCTCACAAAAATATTTTCAAAAAAGGCTTATTATGCCTTTTAGAGCTATATACTGCGATAAGAAAATATAACTGCATAAGCGAGCACATATATATAAACAGGGGGTCCTGAAATAGCTGGTTAAAGTTAAGACACCGATTAAGCTCTATCAGATCACAATACTTATAGTGTAAACGGGGTTGTCATCTGGTCATATTGCACTTCATCTAAAAATATAAAAATATACAGGGTGTTCCATTAAAAAAAATACAAGTGTGGCCTACAGCATTTAAATGGATCACCCGGTATATGTAAAAATATTTTTAAGAGGTGCAGCTCTCAGAGAACTATAGCCATGCATTAAACTTCTTTGTTAAATTATAAGAAAAGTCACAATTCTACGATAACGGAGCGTTGGGCACCCTGTATGTTCAATTGATTTTTAGTGTTGAGCATCGTAATCAGCGGAAAAAACTATGATTCTTTGCTAATTTAACCAGTTTTGTAGTTCCAATAATAAGAAAGTTAGCAATGATGCGCGCACTTCGTTTAAAACAGCCTGAATATGTGCTCGCTTATGCAGTTATATTTTCTTATCGCAGTAAATAGCTCTAAAAGGCATAATAAGCCGTTTTTGAAAATATTTTTGAGAGACTGATTTTTAAGTCCAACAATTTCCACTTATTTACCTGAATTCAACAGCCGGTTGTTAAGTACTAGTACATCTGAGTCAGTTGTGGTTTTCATAGACTAAAGTATGGGTTATTATGTGTCAATTGCATAAACGAAAGTTGAAAAAACTTCAGTACTTTAAATGTAGTAGGGATTTTAAGAAAATGTCGTCGATATTTCCACTTCTCAACTGTATTAAATATAAAAAGTAAACTTGACATTGTAAGTAAATTATTGTAAGTGCATCAAAAAGTAGACTTATTTTCCTTCAAAATTAGTCCTAGGTTTTTTTCAACTCGTTAAATATTAACGATCTTACAGAAATTTTTAAATGATAATATTTAAAAAAATAAAATTTTTTAAAAATCCAAAAATTTTAAGTCACTACGCTTTTATAAAATAATGTATAATCGATTTTTTATGCTGTAACTTTAAAAAATGATTCATAAGGAACGATATGCCTTAAGGAAAAATTTCTAAAATAATTCATCCAACAAAATATCTGCAACTATTTAATAAATGGTACAAAGAAAATTTCATTAGCTGTTTAATAGTACAAGACGTAACAAAAGTAAATCAAAAATATATAAAAATGAAAGCCAAAATCTTCAGCTTCAAATTGAAATTATTTTTGTAATTTTATCATTGTTCGTCTAGGAGTAAAACAGTTTTTCGTCCATCGGCGTGCAATTATTTTGTATGACATTGATTCGCCTGCTTAAAATTATTTTTGAAAACATATCTTTCTTAGAAGGAATTTTGTGGTTACACCATTGCTCTAACGAAAACTTTTTATAGAACATTTGTTTTGTAAAAATGCTTCATCTATAAAATTGTACTCTAGTCATTTTTCGCTGGGTTGCACCCTTTCCGAGAAATTTACGCACAAACATTTTTCTCCTCTTCAAGTCCATTTATTCACGCGCGCGCCTGTGACCCAGCTCGGGACTCATCGGATTCTTAAAGTATAGGTACAAATTAACATATTAAGAAAGGTCTCAATACGGACCTAATTTTGTTTTGTAGACCATCGAATTTTTGCTAATTCTGTTGGACTAGTATGCGACATAAAATATTGGAATTTCGAAATTCCACCAATAGGAAAACTTTCGTATCGTCGTATACGACGGTTTCGGATAGCTGAGAATTAAGCTTTATCCTCTATTTTATCCATACGGCACTCTTGGATGGCACAGAGATTTGCGTTGTACTACAAAAAACAAACGAATTACTCGAGCATGTTATATTAAGGGCGCGCTGCTAAAGTGGAGGGGAGACATTTTTGCCATAGCGTGTATTTTTACCACTTTAAGTTGAAGAAAAAAAAATATAGATGGTGCCAACATACTGTCAAAATAATTATTTTAATTACCAATGTCAACCAATCTCAAACTTAAAAAAAACAAGAAACAGTACTTAAAAGTAGAACATTACAACATCGTTTTGGACGGTTTTCGATGCTGTAATGAGTATATTCTTACAAAAGAATAGTAAAGTTAAAAATTTATACCTGGAACTTTAAAATTTTGCTTGGGCCATCTAAAAGGCAATGCCTGAACTATTGTCGAAAGATTTGGTTGAAAAGACCGCTAAGGACATATTTTGATTCAGTATTATCTTCCTTGTTTCGTTTAATTAGCGATGGAATCACTTAAAAATTAGGTATTGTTCTTATAACGATCTCCACCAGGAAATAACGGAATTTCATCAATATTGGTTGCTTCAAAATTTGAAAGTTCTTGTTTTCAAAAATTAATTTAACCTATTTATTCATAATATAAAGAAATGAAAATTGTTCATCTCCTTCATTGATCTTTCCTTATTAAAATTTCAAAAAAATTAAGTTCATATAACGTTTAGTTTTTAAATTCCGCAAGACAAACTAAAGGCTTATTTTAACGTTATTTTAACTCCAACTTTTGCCGCTTTGTCAGCGCGGCCTTAAGTACAGAATGGCTATTCGCGAAGACACAAATGTTTTTTTGATGGGACGGCGAACGGCGATTGTTTCAACAATGGATAGTCGATAGTTACGTCAAAATTGAAAAAGTTAGGTTAACTTTTTGTAGAAATAATCAAAAGAAATTACGTGCGGAATCTTATCAAGGGTTAATTGATCATCTAGAATTAAGAGCACAAAAGAATCATCAAAGTATTGGAAAAATTGTAATTTTACCATCATCATTTCAAGGTTCGCCGCGAAATATGTTACAAAATTACCAAGATGCTATGGCAATTGTAAGAAAATTCGGTAAACAAGATTTATTTATTACAATCGCTTGTAACCCCAAATGGAAAGAGATTTCTGAAAACTTAATGGAAGG
Source organism: Malthinus seriepunctatus (assembly GCA_963924605.1). Taxonomy (NCBI): domain Eukaryota; kingdom Metazoa; phylum Arthropoda; class Insecta; order Coleoptera; family Cantharidae; genus Malthinus; species Malthinus seriepunctatus. The sequence continues at coordinate 50,807,950 of OZ004600.1, forward strand.
CCAAACTGCTTCAGATCGACCTGATCTGGTAGCTCGAGTATTTAATCTCAAAAAAAAATTTCTCATTGATTTGATAGTAAATAAAAACTTTTTTGGCAAAGTATTGCATGTATTGTATTGTAAGTATTGCACATGTTATTAACTTTAAAACAGTCTCACAAAATAACTACTTCAGAAGTAGTTGACCGATACATATCTGCAGAAATACCAAACCCGGAAATAGATTCTATACTACATGCTATTGTTTTAAGAAACATGGTTCACGGTCCATGTGGAAATTGGCGTTTAACAGAACAGAAAGTATGTTCAAAGAATTTTCCTAAAACATATAATGAAGTAACAACTCTGGATGAACAAGGATATCCAAATTAGCGACGTAGAAATACTGGACTTTTTTATAAGCGTTCTGATGGTTATGTTTGTGACAATAAATATGTTGTGCCATACAATCCACATCTTCTAAAAGTGTTTAATTGGCATATTAATGTTGAAGTGGTTTCTAGCATTAAGTCTGTCAAATATTTGTATAAGTACATTTACAAAGGGCACGACGCTGCAGGAATAACAATTAGCGAATCAACTAATGAAACTATTGAACACGATGAACTTCGTAGTTTTATCGAAACAAGATACGTTGGTCCGGTAGAAGCTGCTTGGAGAATATTAAATAAACCTTTACAAGATAAGAGCCACTCCATTACCAGATTACCAGTGCATTTACCAAATCAACAAAATGTTATTGTTAGTGATGATTGTGATGAAAGTGAAATCAGAAATGCATTAGAAAAACAAACAATGCTTCTAGATTATTTTGCACTAAATGTAAGAGACCATGAAGCTACACAGTACGTGTATGGTGACATACCAACCCACTATGTGTTTAAAAAAAACAATAATCATACTAATACCTACGGGTATCATTGGCAAAGACGTCAGAAACAGTTCAACGTTATTCGACGAATGTATTCTGTAAGTCCCAGTCAAACTGACTTATTTCATTTACGTTTATTATTAATTCACATCAAAGGAGCAAAGAGTTTTGAAGATTTAAGAACAGTAAACGGAGAAGTTCAAGAATCTTACATAGCAACATGTCTTAAATTAGGACTGATTGAAAATGATCATGAATGGAAGAGAGCTATGCACGAAGCTGAAGTTTGGATGATGCCGAAACAGTTCAGATGTTTATTTGTTCGTATTCTGATGCATTGTCAGCCAACTCATCCTGAAGAACTATGGGATGAATTTAAAAAACCATTGTTAGAAGATTATGTCAGACATTTTGGCGAAATTAGAGGACAAAACAAAGGTTACGCTGACATTAACTTGCTTCTCGGTGCTGAAGGTTTTGATCTTACGATGTTTCCTACTATGCATCAAATAAGTGAGATTGAAACTAAGGATCATGTTTTAGATGAAGCGGAAACGATCGAAGATGCATCAAAATATTACGCAAATTTAAATGAAAAGCAAAAACATATTGTTGATATTACACAGTAGTCAGAGCGCGCGTAAGCGCGCACTTTGGTGCTAGTTTTATAAATTATATAAAAAAAAAAACAGCTAAAACTAAAATTTATAAGAAATTTGTCCTTTGTGATCTGCCGATTTGGCGACGTAAGAAAACATTGCCTTTCCTGTCGTTGCATTAGAGACATTTTGCCAATGAATTATCTATTATTTATAAATCAAAGGTTTGCCGTTAAAATCTTTTTGAAAGTAGCACGCGCTTACGCGCGTGCCGCCCTATAATTTTTCACCGCCCGGTGCTACAGCACTGAAAAGACACCTGGGTAAACCGGCACTGTGTATAGCACAAGTTTGACACGTGCAGTCGTTTATACTTCATACATGTCAGGATGTCAGTCAGTACTCAAAATTATATCGAGTAGCGATGATGAACTTTTGGTATTAGCCGCATCAGCAGTTTATCAAATTATTAATTGCAAAACAAGTAAACGAACAAAAAGGAGATGGTGGGTTCGAAATTTTTTGTATAAAACAAATACTCACGGAGTATATAAATCTCTGATGAACGATTTACGGATAGAGGACAGACAAGGGTTCAAAAATTTTGTCCGAATGACTCTAGCAGATTTGAATCTTTATTATAATAATTGTTGCTCCTCTGATAGTCATGAAGGATACAACACTCCGTGATGCTATTCACCAGCAGAACAACTTGCCGTAACTTTAAGATTTCTTGCCACGGGAGATAGTTATGCGTCATTAATGTATTCACACCGAATTTCAAAATCAAAAATCAGCTGCATCGTACCAAAAGTGTGTTTTTGAAGTTTTCCAGCATCACATAAAGGTAAAAAAACACAAAATGAAAATTTCAAAACATTTTTATTAATATACCGGGTGTCCAGTCTCAAACCCGAACATACGGATTCGATATTGGAATGAACGTTTTTGCCGATTCCTGCTCGCCAATTCAACCGACAGAAAAGCTAATGGTACCAATCAAAAGGTAAAGTGATTGCACATCCAAAGGTACTAATTACAAGAGTAAAATGGTATAAAATATTTAGTTTAAAATACTAAATTATAAAAATAGGGTTTTAAAACTTTATTGTAAAATCTAAAGACAAAGAAAAATAAAATTACAATAAATATTCAAACAAACCCCCGTTTTGAAACAAACAATACCCCAATCTATTATAAAAACCGTTTCTAACGTTAGCCAATTGTCTTTCGGTAATTAACCGGCACTCGGTTTTTATTGCCTCCCTCAAAGAATTAATATCTGGGTGGCGTCTTTTATAAATTTTACTTTTAAGGTGTTTTAACAAGAAGAAGTCACAAGGTGCTAAATCAGGAGATCTTGCTGGCCAATTTATAGCACCACCTCGACCTATCCAACGATTTGGAAACGAATCATTTAAAAAATTTCTAACAACTAAGCCAAAATGAGCAGGACAGCCGTCTTGCTGGAACCAGATCTCCTGATTTTCTCTTGCAACTTCTTCTAATGCAGGCCCAACTTTGGTTACTAATAATTCTAAATAAGTTTCCGAATTTAAATTTCCTTCGATTTGAAACGGACCAATAATGTTGTTGTTAAAAATCCCAGCCCAGATATTAATTTTTTGAGGATACTGAGTTCGCGTACTAATATTCACTCGAGGATTTTCTTGGGCCCAATAGCGAGTGTTTTGAACGTTTGGTTCGTTATTGAGTGTAAAAGTACACTCGTCTGTAAAGCAAACTGTAGACAAAAAGCGACGATCAGCATTAGCGCGCTCTAGCATTTCTTCACAGAATACACTCCTGATCTCCTCGTCAAAATCGAAAATCTCTTGATGACATTGTGCCTTATAGGGGTGATATTTGTGCTTCCTAAGTATGTCCCATATCCATGTTTTAGATACACCTACTTCAACAGTAATTTGTCTTAAACTAATTGTCGGGTCCAAGTTCACCGTCGCCAAAACACGTTCTTCAGTGTGATTAACTAATTCTATTTGTCGATTTCCTGCGATATAATTATTTTTGATTTTAGTGTTTTAACGTTAAAAAAATCTTACTTACCACCCCTAGATTCTGATTCGACAGAAATATTTCCAGATCTATCAAATTTCTGCACCTAATGGTGAATGGTACTTAAAGACGGTATAGGTCTGTTATCAAAATTAACGGCAAACAAATCTCTAACCCTCCGTAAGCTAACACCACTGTAAAAAGTTTTTACCATGAAAATTCGTTCTTCATTGCAGTAGTTATTCATTTTCAAGTTATTATGAACGGGAATATTGAAGAAGGCTAAATACTTTTTAAACTTACCTATTTGACTTATTTGAAACAAATTGGAAATCAAGGCATATCATATTAAATTTAAATTTTAAAAAACGCCAATTTTAATTTAGTATTTTAAACTAAATATTTTATCTTTTACTCTTGTAATTAGTACCTTTGGATGTGCAATCACTTTACCTTTTGATTGGTACCATTAGCTTTTCTGTCGGTTGAATTGGCGAGCAGGAATCGGCAAAAACGTTCATTTCAATGTTAAATTCGTATGTTCGGGTTTGAGAACGGACACAGGGTATGTATAATGTATAATAATATGAATAATACTACTGATTATGCATATTATGCATAATCAGTACCTATCTACCTATAGTTCACTTTCATTATCTGAAAAGGATAGATGAAAAGGAGCTTTGAGTTTCTGTTGGCCGATTTACAAACGTTGGAGATGTATGATAAGATGGTAAATGAATCTCTTCATTTTGGTTTAAACTATCCATCTTACATTCAAAAATAGCGTCATTTATCTTTTTTTTTTAACACAAATTGATTTTTTTTGAGTCGTTCGTATTTCATTTGCCACAAATTCACCAAATACTGAATATTCATCTCGTACGTGCCTTGTTCAAAACATGATCATGAGCTTCTTTTAGAAATCTAAAAGCTGAATCTTTTCGTTGTTCTCCTACATTATCAACTTTGGTTCGTTTTCTTATATTTTTTGTAGGTGTTTCGGTATTAGTACAGGGTCTATCGGTTTCAACCTGGAAAAACGACATATGTGGCTGTAAATTTACAATTAGCTAGCCTTAAGAGTCTACATAAAGACATAAAAAAGTTTACCACTCCTAGGGGTGTGCAACATGAAGTAAATGTGTCCTCAACATTCAAAGAATACTACCTCGAAAAGAAATGAGAATTTCGAAATTCTGATAAAGCTATTTAATAGAGCATGGGATTCTGAACAATTTATGAATCTATAAAAAATTTGGTGCCAATATTACTTTTCCAGAAAAACGCGATGAAAGACAAATAGGGATAAACCGGTAGAAATCTGAAAATTGAAAATTTTACAGCGTAGTGACTCACAAAAATGTTAGCCATTTTGTACTTAATTGTCAGATCATTATTTCGAGTAAATTTTTGGAAAGAAAATGGTTTTAGCTTTAAATTGATGGGGTTATTTTTTAATTTATTTATTTTCATCATCCCTGAAATTGTACTACAAATATTCTTTTTCATTTTTCTGACGACTCTTTACATATTAATGTACCATAAGCTACAGAGAGTTCAAATTTAAAAAATATTTTGGATATATGTTCTATAATATATTTGTAATGACATCATGCTACTAATCATGTTAAAACAATTTTCAGTTTTAAAAAAACACCCCTTAAATATATCAACTTTTTTGAATTTTATTTTTTTCTTGTAATTTAATTTTTAAGAGGCTGCGTAAGATGGAAAAATGTAATTTCCAAAAAAATAAATATACGGTTTTGTAGGTAATTCATCGTGCTTTCAAATGATGTATTTGAAATTTACTCTACTTCATGTACTTTCTATGAAATTAAAATGGAGTGCGCGCGTCTTAAAAAAGGCACTTTTATTGTAATAGTGACGGCATTTTTTACGTAAACGTTATATCTTAAAAACGTTTGCGGATAATGAAAGACGATATTTCAACGTTTCAGTTCATCATATTAAATATTGATTTCTGACTACCTGTTCCGAAAAAAGAACCCCGAAAAAACTGTTTTTTTCGATGATCCTGAACAAAAGGCAAAAACAAGCTACATTTCGTAAAACAACATATGTGGCTGAAAATTTGAAATAAGCTTGTATTGAAAGCCTAGAAAAAGAAGCCTAAAAGTTTACCACTCTCAGAGGTGTGCAACATCGAGTAGATGTGCCCTCAACTGTTAAAAGAGTAACTGGAAGTGTAATAGAAAAATCGAAATTTTGTTTGGGTCAATTTATAGAGTATGCAATTCTAAACAACTTATACATCTATGAAATTTTCTGTACTTGCAATAGTTTATTCGTAAACGCGTCGAAAGAACCATTTATATAGCCTTAACATCACTCTAGGGCACAGACTGGAAAAACAACATATGTGGCTGAAAATTTGAAATAATGTAGTATTAAAAGCCTAGAAAAAGAGGCAAAAAAGTTTACCACTCTCAGGGGTGTGCAACATCGAATAAATGTGTCCTCAACTGTTAAAAGAGTAACTGGAAGTATAATAGAAAAATAGAAAAATTTTTTATAGTCAATTTATAGAGAATGCAATTCTAAACAACTTATACATCTATGAAATTTTCTGTACTTGCAATAGTTTTTCCGTAAACGCGTCAAAAGAACCATTTATATAGCCTTAACATCACTGTAAGGCACAGACTGGAAAAACAACATATGTGGCTGAAAATTTGAAATAAGCTAGTATGAAAAGCCTAGAAAAAGAGGCAAAAAAGTTTACCACTCTCAGGGGTGTGCAACATCGAATAAATGTGTCCTCAACTGTTAAAAGAGTAACTGGAAGTATAATAGAAAAATCGAAATTTTGTTATAGTCAATTTATAGAGAATGCAATTCTAAACAACTTATACATCTATGAAATTTTCTGTACTTGCAATAGTTTTTCCGTAAACGCGTCGAAAGAACCATTTATATAGCCTTAACATCACTCTAAGGTACAGATTGGAAAAACAACATATGTGGCTGAAAATTTGAAATAAGGTAGTATTAAAAGCCTAGAAAAAGAGGCAAAATAGTTTACCACTCTCAGGGGTGTGCAACATCGAATAAATACGTCCTCAACTGTTAAAAGAGTAACTGGAAGTATAATAGAAAAATCGAAAATTATTTTATAGTGAATTTATAGAGAATGCAATTCTAAACAACTTATACATCTATGAAATTTTCTGTACTTGCAATAGTTTTTCCGTAAACGCGTCGAAAGAACCATTTATATAGCCTTAACATCACTTTAAGGTACAGATTGGAAAAACAACATATGTGGCTGAAAATTTGAAATAAGGTAGTATTAAAAGCCTAGAAAAAGAGGCAAAAAAGTTTACCACTCTCAGGGGTGTGCAACATCGAATAAATGTGTCCTCAACTGTTAAAAGAGTAACTGGAAGTGTAATAGAAAAATCTAAATTTTGTTTGGGTCAATTTATATAGAGAATTAAATTCTAAACAATTTATATATCTATGAAATTTTCTGTACTTGCAATAGTTGTACCATAAGCACCACGAAAGGAACATTTAGATAGCCTCTACATCAATTTATATAAAAAAAATTAAATAAATTAGTTTAAAATTTCAATTACATCTCTTTTTTATCTTTTTTATTCCTCCTCATTTACAGTAACCGCTAAATCGAAAAAAAATGTTAAAAAAAGCAGAATGTTATTATTTTGGCAGCTGATTTAACAGTTTGCAGTTGTTAAACTACAATTTTGACATCATATTCGTAATCAGCGACCCCAAAAATATAAAGTACCATGTTCTTATCAAAAAATAATTGGATTTAAAAAAACGCCCCCTAAAAACAATATATGGGTGGGATCTACCCATGTTGCACACCCCTGACGATGGTAAACTTTTTAGCGTCTTGTAGTACATATCAAATAATGCGCAAATCCAAATTTTCAGCCACATAGGTTTTATTTCCAGGTCGATGCCGATATGCGCCTTTGGGATCTGTACTATATTGCCACTGGCACTTTTAGATGAAATAGCAATGATATCTTGCGATTCTTGCAATTCAGGTAGGTAATTCTTGTGTAGTTGCCTGGACAATGTCCATGTCCACTGTAGTGGTAATGTTGTTGAGTGACTGTTTCCGAACCTATGGAAGAAAGACATTCCGTAAATTAAGACAGATTGATTTTAAATAAATATTACATTTATTCTACAATTGGTTTTATATAGATTTCATCTTTTGCAGTTTCCTCAAAATGAAAATGATTGGTTGAGTATTTCCGAAAATTTTCACTCTGCATGGAATTTTCCTCATTGCTTAGGAGCATTAGACGGAAAACATATTGAAATTTTGAAACCTCAACACAGTGCAAGTGTTTACTTCAATTATAAAAAAACATTAGTATTGTGCTCATGGCTTTAGTTGATGCAAATTATCAATTTATCTACGTTGATTGTGGCATACAAGGAAGAATTTCTGATGGAGGAGTGTTCAATCATTGCAGTTTAGGAAAGCTGTTGGAACAAAAGATGCTGAATATTCCGAATCCTAATCCACTGATTACAAGTATCATTACCGTAATTGTTGCGGATGATGCTTTTGCTCTTGGCGAGAATTTACTGAAACCCTATACAGGGTCATATGCTAAAGGCAGCCATGAAAGAATATTTAACTATCGCTTAAGTCGTGCCAGGAGAATAGTCAAAAATTCATTTGGAATTTAATTTTAATATTGTTGCATGAGATATTTATAACTCTTAACATCCAGGAAAAAGTTCCTTGCAAGTTGCAAGATACTAAATTGTAAATTTATTGTATGTAATGTAAACAATGTAAACGATTGTACGTATTTATCGAAAATATTGTCGATGTAGTGAGTCGACATAGTACAAAGAACTGAGGGCTTAGCTCTTTCTAACAATTCTTCATTAGTTTTGATGTCTGGTGGCTTATTTAACTTGGGCCAATAATTACTCTCTTGTTCTAACCAAGTTGAACCATGAAACCATAAATTATGGCTATTAACTAATTGGCTAACCGTATTGCCTCGCGAAATGAAGTCCGCGGGGTTTTCGTGATTCCTTAAATGACTCCAACTGTTTGGATCAGTGGATTATTGTAACTTTGTACACGTTAAGCTTAATTCTCAGCTATCCGAAACCGTCGGTACGACGATACGATGAAAAGTTTTCATCGTATACGTTGAAACTTGCAATTCACACCTATCCAAATAGGTCTGTTCGTTTGTCTTGCACTGACTTACACTAACTTGCTCTAACTCGCTACAATTTACTCCTGCTCTTGACTAGGAGTAAGAAATGTAGAAACGAACATGGTTCCGAGCAACCAGTGCAAGACAAATGAACATACTTTGTATTTTCTACTCTTTGTCAAGAGCAGGAATAAGTTGGAGCAAGTTGGAGTAAGTTAGTGCAAGACAAACGAACAGGGGGTCAATTCTTGACATCCTTCGACTTATCACGAACGGTGAGTTAAAACGAGTGTTTTATCTCGAATGAAGCTTGACAACGTTGCAAATCCTTTTGTAAACGCCCCACAGATGATGTCAATAACGAAGAAATTTAAGTGACATGGTATTCTTGAGAAAACGTTCGTCTTAAAACCTTCGAGATAACACGAGTAGACTTTGGCGAGTAAGAAGTAAACGTATGCTAAACTGGCTAAAAGTATGAAATATAGAACCGTTTTCGCTTATCCATTACAGTCACAGTAGCGTGTATTTACTGTTTGACGCTTTTATTACCATTTATTACTTCGTACCGACCGGAATTCTAGGGGTCGGTCATAAATAGACAATTACCTTAAAAATAGTTTATAGAGAAACTATAAAAAAATAGGAAATATTAACATAAATTGGCATAAATTATATAGAAAATAAATGGAACACCCACAAATATAAAAATAATGCCTTAAATGTATTAATACAAAATTAATTTTAATTAATTAGTTTTATTAATTTCTGTAAAAATAATTCAACCAATCGATCTATGAGAAAAAATTCAAAATAAGATAAAAATAAACATAATAATTTCGAGATTTTAAACGTGGCTCTCTGCATAAGACATTTGACAAGTAAATGGCATTTCTAAAACGTTGCCAAACCTTCTATTCGACAAATTTCGGCAATGGCTCGGCATGCTACCATTCGTTTTATCTCACTTTCGTTAAAGAAACGAAGGGTCGAGAATTGGGCCCCTGACCTAATAAAGTATACGATCGTCGTATTGTTTGGTGATAAACGTAGGGAATTTTACTGTAAATTGCGGACCCGGAATGTGTTGGCTACACACATCCCACCACTAATGTATTCCATTTCGTGATGCATGATTCATTTCAAAACTTTGGTGTGCGCTGGAAAGACGCTTATTTTATAACCTCATAACCTCTGTATTTATAAACACAAACACGTGTTAAATTAAAATTAATTAAACATTATGAGTGAAACACAAGAGGAATGGGATTATGAGTTAGCGGAGGATACCGAGAGTGAGGTAATAATTTATTAATATATATTAATTGTATTATAATTATTTGTTGTTATATGGTAAAATGTGAATATTTTTAAAGCAGTTTAAAGAAAATACTGATCCCACATTGAAGACTATAACAGTAGAGGAATTCCTCATAGCATGTGTCCAGCAAAGGCCCCCATTGTGGAACAGCAAATTGTCCATGCCCGAAAGGTCGAGAACCATAAAAGACAATTTGTGGTTAGAAATTTATTCGAAATTTGGAGGTAATTTTTTTTATTATTAAATGAAACTTCGGCAGCACTGTATATCGGAAATGTTGTTTTCTTATATACAAAACCATTTTTAATTTTTTTAATTGAATTTTTTAATATAATTTGTTAATACAAATTCTTCTTCTAGAACGAGAGGAATTCTCGGTTGAATTTTTAGCAAAAAAGTGGAGGAACTTGCGTGACACGTACATACGTGTTAGGGGTGAATTGCAGTCATGTAAGAGTGGGCAGTCCGCAAAGAAGCGGAAGAAACAATGGGCATATTTTGAGTGCTTGACGTTTTTAGACGATTGCACAGACTGTCGCCAGTAAGTAATAGTGAATGTAACATAAATTGTACTTTATACTTTTAATCGTAGAACATCATCAAATATGAGCTCACAAGCTGCAGGTCCCTCTGGTCCACCCAGTTTAAAAAAACACCAACGACACCATCTGTGTCAGACCAACAGGCGCCACGAACACCAAAAACCAGAACAACAACTGGATCAGAGGGCGCTATTATTGAAGCGTTAGCACGAGTAAACGCCCCTCAAACTCAAACAGTGCCAGTATCTACTCCAACAATCAACCCGATCTGTGGATATCGGAGATGTTGGAGTTGATACCATTGCGAGAGAGGCTAAAAGTGGAAATTGAGCTTCTTCAAAAAACCTACAAAGCAAGTCAACCGTATCTGTAAATATGTGTAAATGTAAGGCCTCGCCACATAACACATGCGGCTATGCTATGCGCCATGACAATGTAAAACACAGAAGTTGAAACATAACGTTTACACAAGCTTGTTCACATAGTTCGTGCTCGTAGCTACGCGATTGCTGTGCGATTCGCGCATAGCATAGGAGTAGAACTAGTTTCGACTTCTATGCGCTGTGCTATGTAAATATACGTCAATACGACATTTGAACGCGATATTTTAAATTTTTAGGTTAGTTTTTGTTGTTTATCGAATCTGAAATGTTGAAACAAGACGAAGGGAAGATGGAAAATGGTGTAAATGAGTAAATAAATAATACAGAAAATAAAATAAAGTCCAGAGAAACATTGCTCATCGATATCCTTTTTGAAAATGTCTGTTGTCTAAATTTAGCACAACACGTCCTATGTGGCAAGTTCTATGCTAGCACGTGCGTTTAGCATAGCATGGCATAGCGCATAGCATAGCCGCATGTGTTATGTGGCGAGACCTTAAATAAATAATTTGTAAATAATAAAACTTTGTATTTACGTATGTTATTTTTATATAAGCATAATTATTAGTACAACATGGAATGAAAAATTATGAAAACATATTTAAGTGAGAAATGAAACACTACTTTTATTTGTCCCATTGAAATGGAATAGCACCATCAAAGAGGAAGTACGACGTTAGCTGTTATCTCATTTGTTGAGCTTCTCTCCCATACATATTACTACCAAGACGGCTTACGTTAGCTAAATTATTTGCAACTTCCTCTCTACGCCATTCACCATTTATAACTACTCCGTCCATAACTTCGCGGTCCACAAAAGTTGATGGACAGTACCGTCTCTGAGTAACTACTTCTTTTTCTTCACACAACATTACCCAATTGTGCAAACATACAGTAGCTTTTATGATGCCTTCGGCAGTTTCTAAATTGGATATTATTGCTTTTCTGTAAATCCCCCATCGAGCAGCCAAAATTCCAAATGCATTTTCGATGACTCTTCGTCCTCTACTTAACCTTAAATATATTAATGTATCATAAATTAAGTACATCATAAGCACTTCACAATATATTACCTATAATTGAATATCCGTTTATTTTGTGGCAAGTAATGGCCTGGATAAGGTCGCATTATGTTAGTAGTTAATGGGAATGCTCCATCACCAGCAATATAATAATTAAGCGGATCTCCTCCGTAGTCTATGGGCGACGGTCCAGGCAAAAATAAATTTCCACTGAAAAGTGCTTTACCAATTTCACTGTTATTTAAGATGCCACCATCACTGTGACGTCCCTCTCCTCCAATGTCAACGAGGGTGAACATATACAACATACTAACGGGATTAGATAACGTCACAGCTTTACTTTTGAAAACGTGTTGCGAATGTATTTGCACTCCTCTTTCTGTTATAATGAATTCATCCTTCAACAATCACAAACTACCAGAAGCATGGAAAGTTGCATCAGTTACACCTATTTTCAAAAAAGGTGATAAACTCGATGCAGTAAATTATCGTCCTATCAGTCTCACGTCAGTCGTGTGCAAGTTAATGGAATCAATTATACGTGAACAGCTGACGGAACATCTCCTGCAAGAGATGGTCATTCCAGATCAGCAGCATGGATTCACTCCTGGAAGATCTGTACTCACCAACCTTCTGTTGTGTGTTAATGATTGGACTTTAGAGTTCGATAACAAACGGCCGTTGATATCTTATATTTAGATTTTTCTAGTGCTTTCGATCGTGTACCTGTGCAAAGACTGGCGTATAAACTTGAACACTTAGGTATTCGCGGTAATTTATTATTATGGATCAAAGACTTTTTGACCGATCGACAATTTCGTGTGAGAGTGGATAGTGCGTACTCAAGCATTTTTCCAGTTTTGATTGAGTGGTGTGCCCCAAGGGTCTGTGCTTGGTCCTATCTTGTTCGTGTTGTATATCTCCGATTTGCCTTCTTTAATCAAATCTAAGAGTTCTTCCTACGCTGATGATATGAAGTTATACAACAACCCCGTAACATCACATGCCATGCTACAGAGTGATATCGTTCTTGTGTTTTGCTGGTGTAAAGCGTGGATGCTTCCACTTAATATCAACAAGTGTGTGGTTATGGATATGGGCAAAAATAATCCTCGTTTTCCGTACACTATATCTGGGCGACCTTTGGCATCTGTTGACTCGCATAAAGATCTCGGCGTCACCATTTCCAGTGATCTAACGTGGTCCAATCATATTACAGAAGTTTGCAGAAAGGCTAATTCTACTTTGTACCTTCTAAATAAGTCTTTTACTGAAGTTTCCTTTTCGGCCTTTATGCAGCTCTTTAAGGCGTATGTGCTGCCAGTGCTCGAGTTTGGTGGAGCAGTCTGGAACTTTGATCTGGTGCGGGACAGGAAGTTGCTTGAGGGTGTTCAGCGTCGTGCCACGAGACTACCTTTCGGCAGGGTTAGACCTTCCTACGAAGAAAGATTGTCACTCGCTAATATGCTAACTTTTGAAGACCGGAAGATGCGAGGTGACCTGGTAATGACTTACAAAGTGCTGCACAGAACTTTCTCGACAGACGTATCGCGAATTTTTGTTTTGGCAAATGATCAAAGATCAAGAGGTCATCACCTTAAAATTAAGAAAGACTTTAGGACTCCAGTTCGCGAGTCATTTTTGTGTAACCGGGTATTCAGTAAATGGAATAGTCTCCCCCCGGAAATTATTAGTGCACTGACTATTTCTGCGTTCAAAACTAAATATGACAGACTATTAGCCAATTGATTGATTTCTTTTTTGTTTTTTTTTTGGATTTTATATTTAGTGTACTTATTTATATGTACCTATGTATTCTTATACTTATATATGTATTTTTTCTCTCTTCTTTTCTCAATTTGAATTTTGTTAATTTGTACACAATATTTTGTAATAATGGACTTAATAGGTTTACCTCTGTCCATATTCAGATTAAATAAATAAAATAAATATACTTTGCATTGCACAGTGCCAATAAAACAATACTATGATTGTGTTTATAATTAAAAAACGTTGATCCTGACTTTGGAGGTGCCTGTGATAAACATTGAGATGTTAGAGTTAACGCATTCACACAACAAATTAGTTGAACATAGAAATCTATAATACGTACTTGGATTGTTACGTGCTTCCCATTCATAGCACCCACACAGTTAGGTAGTTGCCAATTTTCATTATATTCTTCAGCAATCCTAGTCCATGAGTCTGTAGAAGGTGCTCGTAAAACTTCTTTATTCAAACAATCCCATAAAACATTACATGTGTCTCGTATTATATTCGAGACCGTACTGGTGCCAATTCTAAATGAATAAGACATGGATACCATACTGTCACCACTTGCAAGGTATCTAAAATGTTGTTTTTTACTAGTAATACACTCGTTAACTATTTTGTAATTAATTTTAACATACCTCAAAGTTAACGCAAGGCGTTCGCCACTTGAAATTGGCTTCCTAAAACAATCCACCCTCGTCAATTTTGAACCCACAATGCTCAACAGTTTATCGAAACTTTCGCTACTCATTCTTAAGTAATTAAAATATTTATCCTTATCGCCGAGCCGCATTTCTTGTAACAAATTATGATATGCTCCTTGCATTTTCCTTTTTTGGAAAATATCCCGAACCCAAAACCTTCGTGCCTTTCTTTTTTTTTTTCTTTAAAATCAGATATAATGAAGTTAATAGCACTACATTTAAAAGTTTAACACGGTTATTATTACAAATTTGTACTTCATGCATATCCATTTTAATATGACAGGTAAACAAACACACCAAACAGATAAGCTACAGTTCTAAAAGTGAGGTTAAGAAACCTCCGATGTCGGAGAAAAGTTAAAAATATTTCAACTTCATCCGACGTCGTATGCAAGTTAAAATTTCGTACGGAATTTTACCGCCCAAATATTTTGAAAAAATTCCACCAATAGGAAAACTTTCGTATCGTCGTATACGACGGTTTCGGATAGCTGAAAATTAAGCTTTAGTTAAAGAAAATTCTGATTCTTTTCACACAAAAGTTTTAGCACCCATACACTCAAAAACTTATAGGTATACGTGAAATTAAATTGTCTCAAGTTACGATTTGAAATTTCAATTAAAAAAATTAATACCCGGGTAGGTACCAAGTTTGACCATTTCATACCTAAAATCAAACACCTTTTGGGTTTTACTTAAACTCTCTATTAAATATAAAAATTTTAAAAACATTAAATTTTACAAAGTTTTTACATGTAGTAATTTATTCTAAATTATTTTCAAAACTAAAAGTTATTTATTTAAATTTGAAATTAATTGAAATACTACTCTTAACAAAAATAAGGGTTGAAAATACAAGGTGATTCTAAACTTTTGTAAAAAAACTTAAGGAGTGATTCTTTGACTAATTTCCATCATTAAAGTTCATATGAACATGTCAAAATTAGCATTTTTCTGCATTTATTATTATTGTTAAACATTCTACAACTTTAAAACTATGCCGATTTGGACGTTATGATTATATAAACTTAAAAGTTTATATAAATAAATAAAAAATAAAAAGGAAATTAGCCAAAGAATCACCCTTTAGAGTTTTTTACAAAGGTTCAGAATCAGCCTATATAATTATTAGAAAAGTCAATTAATCAAGTAAACAACACAAAACTAATAACTACGAGTAAAGTTCAGTCGCCGATAGCTTTTGGGTGGGGATATGCCATAAAACGTTTGGTATACGTTATTGACAATTATATTTGAATTTTACAGCCGACGTTTGCTAGAGCTTGCTATCTTCTTTAATATTTCACTATGAAAGTGAAATAAAAATATCTGACTACTTCAATTTTCCATTTATAACAAAATTCCCACTCAAAAGCTATCGCCGACTGAACTATAGGTATACTATTACTTTGTACTTACTAATTCAGACAAGGTGTGTACATTAGAATACGTTTTTTCACATTTTAAATTAAAAAAATTATAAGCCACAAAAGTCCAAAACATGTTACACTCTTTTGGAAAATCCAAATTAAAGACATAAAATATTTTAAAACAAATATCTACTGCTCTAAGAAAGCTTAAACAACTGTAGGGGGAGTTGGGGCACAGGGGTTGGACGTAATCGCTATAGTATAGATAAGAGTTTTTGCTCATTCCAAGTAACTTTTTTCTACTGAAGATAGTAAATTTTTATATTAGTGTGTGTTATTATTTGAATCTTTTTATTGTTCTTATGGTAAGTAGAGACGATTTACTAACTATTTATATTAGTTTTAAAATTTTGTTTATGTATTATTTGGGCATAACTTCGTATAAAACTAACATAACGTCAATGGGGATCATTGATACACTAGGGAATGGGGCAGTTTGATACATATAAATGCACGTATATTTCGCAGTTTGTTTATAAAGTTTTATATAAATAAATTTGTATTAAAAGTAAAAACTAGAATAACTAAAGCATTGGTATAAATTATCAAAATACCAGAAAATTTAGAAGAGGCGTATATTTTAAGGCTCTTTTAAAAATCGTATCAATGTGCCCCAACTCCCCCTACTTGATGTCATCGAACCATACGTGAATGTCATGAATTTTAGTAATATCATCCCCAACTCCATAAATAAATGGTTGTACGTTTTCCTTAAAAGATTTTAAATAATTGATGTGATCTTCAATTTCCTGGGTGCTTTTTCCTATGAACACAAAAGCTTCTTGCGAATCTTTTATGATAAACTTTTTTACACTTTTTTTCCGGTACAATCATTTTTCACTATTTTGTCTGTAGGAACCAGGTATCCATGCATGGCCCAAAAAATAAGAACTTGACGACCATCTAAAAAATGAAAACGAAAAATAAAATAATGCCACCAATAATCTACTGATATTACATACTTTTATTAAGATTTGTAGGATTTTTTAGAGTAAATAGAATTTCCTTGACGTGTATATCTTTTATGTGTGTTTCAGCCAAAAAGAATTTTACAAATTCCTCACAACTGCTTGTCCACTTTTCGAATAATCCATCTCCAGGCGGAAATAAAAACTTAAAGACTACGAGATATTAAAATTTACAGGAATGGTGGCTTTAAGCAAAGACTATCTACATAAATGGTCTTTGACAATAGTGAAGAATATACTTTTTTAAATAGATTTCGAGTCGGTGAGAACGAATATGGCATTAGAATTTCTGAAAAGTGTTGAGAACATTCTTATTTTTGACATAGAAATGAGCTAATCCGATCTGGACCGATGCGAACTGAGCCGTTTCAATACGCGGACCCTGACCGCGCCGTACTGTGCCGAGTCGGGCTGATCCGAGCCGAGTCGATTCAATGCGCGTGCAGCTTAACAGTGTCGCAAACCATGAACACTCAATGCAACTTGACTCAAAATTTAAGTTTAGAAAAGCATATAGAAAAATTTTGGAAATTAGAAGAATGTTCTGTAAATTTGAACTGGTCACAAGAAGAGATAGCCTGTGAAGAGCACTTCAAAAATACTGTCACGAAAAATGCAGACGGAAGATTTATAGTGTCGATACCATTAAAAGAAGATATCCGTAAATTAAGAGACTCTAAACAAGCAGCGTTAAAACGATTTCTATCTTTAGAAAAAAGATTGGAAAATAATCCGAAGTTAAAAGAACTTTATGTAGAATTTATGAATTCCTATGAAAATCTAGGACATATGGTTGAGGTAGATGATGAGAAGTATCAAGATAATGTTTATTACATGCCACACCATGGCGTTTTAAAAGAAGAAAGCACTACCACTAAATTACGTGTAGTATTCGACGCGTCTGCAAAAACAACAACTAGGTATTCATTTAATCCATTACAAATGACTGGACCTACAGTACAACTAGACTTATTCTCAATTTTATTGCGATGGGTTGCGAAAATGGGTTTCGAACGTGATCTAATATTGAATAGCGCAATAAATCCAAAAGATAGGTTAAAAGAACTTAGTTTCCAGAGTACTGATTATACGAAAACTCTCGGATTACGATGCAATGCTCGGGATGATAACTTAACATACGCTATCAATAACAACCGTTTTGAACGAATCACGAAAAGATCCATATTGTCCGAAATTGCGAAAATATTCGATCCCTTGGGTCTATTAGGGCCATGCGTAATAATAGCAAATGTAATAATGCAGCGACTCTGGAGTGAGAAAATAAATTGGGACGAACCAATTCTCACGTCCATACATGCCAAATTAGCGCGGGGAAATTAATATGATAATTTTTTTTCAAACACAAAGCCAATCATATTTTACAATTTTCAGTCACATGTTCATTTTTACCCAATCACATAAAACTTTAACTGACAATCACCCTAGGGTAATTTTCAATTGCTCTGCCGACGCGATATCGTATAAAATTTAACGAATTGTCACTTTTGACGTTAAATTTAAATTTAAAAAAAATTATCTCGTTGAATATCTCTCGGGCATTGACAAATCCTCATAATTTTGTCTATCTTTCAAGTACATTTTTTGGAAAAAACACCCCTCCGCTTCGCGTCGGGGTGTTTTTAAAAATGTACTTTCAAGATATGACAAAATTATTTCGGTTGTTATCAGTGCCCTAGGGTTATTACAGTTGAAAATCGTCAGTAACTCGGACAAATTTACATCAGGCAGTTATCAGTGGGAATGTGTTCCTTATACCCATATGTATAACATACTAAAAGTCCCCTATCATAGGGGTGCCGGAAGCCCCCCAAATTTGGCTGTCATTTTTAAATTTTAACATTTTAATTTTTTTCTGGCTTACGGTTACATTGACGAAATTTTTAAAAGACATGTAATTTATGCAGAATTAAAATGCGAACAAAATGATGTATTTAAATGTTTAAATAGTTAAAGTGGTTGCAAAGAAGCATTACTTTTAAAGATTTTGGGAAGAGTTAAATAACAGCAATTTTTTTTTCTTACTTGGTCGAAAACATCACTGTGCGTGTGCAGATGAAATATTTCATCCCAATTTTGATCGGAAGGCACTTTTTCTTCGACTTTAGTGTAAAATCTGGCTTTTTATCTTCTAGGTTCACTATTGTGTGAATAACTTCGCTTCTGTTGGTCGGATCAGGGGGAAAAGCAACTCATTATGTTTGTACTGAATTTCTCTTTAAAAATGGCTAGCTTAAAGAAGAAATAAGGGCAAGGAAATGTATGAAAATGTGTGAAATGTATGTAAGAAAATTATGAAAATTGTCAATAAGTTGAACCACCTTAGGACAAATTTACATAAGGCAGTTATCAGTGGGAATGTGTTCCTTATACCCATATGTATAACATACCAAAAGTCCCCTACCATAAGGGTGCCGGAACCTCCCCAAATTTGGCTGTCATTTTTAAATTTTAACATTTTAATTTTTTTTAGGCCTTACGGTTAGGTTGACGAAATTTTTGAAAGACATGTAATTTATGCAGAATTAAAATGCGAACAAAATGGTGTATTTAAATGTTTAATCAGTATGTCTAATGTGGAATTAATTTAAATTCATCAAATTTTTGAATTGTGACGAGTTTTAAAGTATTGTGTTATTATTTCTACAATTTTTAACAAGGACTAAAAGCGCTCAATATATAAAATGTAATAAGTGTCGTTTATTTTCACGTGGTTTTCAATTTCATCAAATAACTGGAATTTACTTAATTCTAAAGAAATTTAGAAGGTTCGAGGTACAATGGTGTTTACTTGTTGCGTTTTCTACATTGCAAGATTTCTCTAATGAAAACTTAAACAAAATGTCAGATATAAGGTTTTTATATTTTTTATAAGATTGTAACTTGAGCTATCGGGTATCGGTAACTCATTAGAGAAATAATAAGGAATATAGTCCTTTGTCTGTAAAAATTGAATCTTATGAGATGACAGCGCTCAAGAAAAATTATTAGAGAAATGTTATAATGTAAAAAGGCCGTATAAGATAAGATGTAAATTTGAAACAATATGTAAGACTTTAGACTTGTATAATTTCTAATGTAAATAATATTAATATTTGTGCAAACGAAAAGTCTTAATAAAGCGAATTAAATTATAATAATAAATTGTTTTTATTTTTTCCACAATTTCCAGCAAACTGCCTGTTCCAATTTTAGTAATTTCAGTATTCTTGCAATTTCTAGCTTTAAAATTGCATGATTTTACTGAATTGCTTTAAATTATCTGTCTTTTAGCGTATTCAAAAAGTTTTTTAGTACAATAATAGTAATATAATATTTGAAATTCCCGCCACTTTTTGAGTATTTGAGCAGCGCCAGACACGCAAGATGCCACAAGGATCAACTATTTTCATTATTATTACTATTTTATCATTATTATTATCAAATTTTTACGATTACAAAAAAGGAGTCGAGTCGCCTATCTATTTCTACCAACATAATATCCGTCATCTATGGACCAATTCAAATGGGCACGTCACTGTAAATTTATTATGTGCAAAAGACAGAGTGGCACCTCTGAAGACAATTAGCATACCTAGATTAGAATTATGTGGAGCCGTGCTGCTTGCCAATTTGATTTCCGTTTCAAAATGGCGGCGAAGGAGGAAGTTCAAAGCCTTATTTCTCTGACACCAGTCCATGAATTTTATTTAGCTGTTCGAAGCTTTAATTGATAATAAGAAATTAGTTTTAATTCACTCAGTTACACTCAATATTTCACCTTATTATTGAAAATAGAAAAAAAAACATTCCGCATAAAAGTTGTTAAAAAAGCTTCGAACAGATAAATAAAATTCATTAGACAAAAATTCATGGACTGGTGTCAGAGAAATAAGACTTTGAACTTCCTGTCCGCCGCCATTTTGAAACGATGACAGATACAATAAAAGACAATTGACATTATTTGTAGAGCTTGTTAAGTAGCTTACATAAATATTTTTATTTTTTTCCTAACTCAAAAAACAAAGATGCTACCATAAAAACTTAAAAATCAATAAATCCGCCATATTGAAAAAACCAAGCGCCATTTTGAAAAATTTAAATAACAAAAGTTATTAGAATTGGTCAACTCTACCACCTGGTACAAGTTATATTTCTAAATAACAAAAAATATCTGCTACATTAATTTATCAGGATAGCTATCTTAAGAGCTTTGCCGGGCCCCTATCTCAGAAACGTAGGGGTCTAGAAGTTTTCGCCCATGGAGACTTTTGATCAGAAGGGCAAAATCTATAACATACCAAAATATTATCAAATTTGACTGAAACCGTTTTTCCATATAAAAAGTGCGGGGTCCTTTATAAATTTATCAGTTATAATATAACAAGACCTCATTTTTCAATCGATAAAAAATTGACATTTGCACAAAAGTGCCAAAATGCATGTACATTTATTGAGACCTTTTGCGCGCTCGAGCTTTTTTCAGATTAATAATGCTCAAAAAGGTCGAAATAAATTACCTTAGGCATTTTGGCACTTGAGTGCAAATGTCAATTTTTTATCGATTGAAAAATGACGTCGAATTATATTCGATAAGACAATTTTTTTTTAAAAAGGTAACGTGATTAGTGATTATGTACAAAAAAAAATTGTCAATTAAAACAATTAATTAACTAAAATCGCAAACTTCAAGCTCGTCTTACTTTGGTCATTTTACGCTATCTATCAACATCCGCTTGTAATATTACTTTCCCTCTCTAGAGAAGAAAACACTATTTTCTTAACGAGTAAATGGTGACAAAATGCTTACTTTCACATATGAGAGTAGAAAAAAGTATAATTTTCATTTAATGAAAACACTGCATAAAAGTCAACTTTCAATGACAGGATTATAAAAAATATAAAATTCCAAGATTTGAGGGATGGAAAAAGTTCCTCGTATGGCCTCATCCGTTGTTTTAAAATTCGATTTATGGCGGTATCTATTTGACAACAGTGCAAACAGTGCAGGCAACTGTCAAGTATACATACGAATTCGGATACCGTAGTCAAACTAGCAGCCACTTTTTAGCGGCCACTTTACTTGTGAACTATCCTCAAATAGTAGTCCCGCCCAATATAAATGGCGGGATATTTGAACAGCGTTTAAATTATTGTTACAGATTAAAATTCACCACCGCTTTATCTTCGATTGTGCGAAATTTAAATTTTTATCAAGAGTTACTACTTAGTGCCCCTACGTTTTGTATATTTCAGAAAATGCGTATCAGCCGTAGGGGCTTCTAAAAATAATTTTTACTTCGCAGGAGTTTATAATATATATTATAGTAGTTCAAAATAAGTGTTACATTAAAATTCGCCACCCCTTTACCTTCGATTGTGTGTTTTTACAATTTTTATCAAGAGTTACTACATAGTGCCCCTACGTTTTATATATTTCAGAAAATGCGTATCAGCCGTAGGGGCTTCTAAAATTAATTTTTACTTCGCAGGAGTGTATAATGTTGGTTTAAGCAAGGTGCCACATTAAAAATCACCACCCCTTTACCTTCGATTGTGTGTTTTTAAAATTTTTATCAAGAGTTACTACATAGTGACCCTAAGTTTTGTATATTTCAGAAAATACGTATCAGTCGTAGGGGCTCGCAAAATTATTTTTTATTTCTCATGAGTTTATAATGCATAGTAGTTCAAAATAAGGTGTCACATTAAAATTCGCCACCCCTTTACAATCGATTGTGTGTTTCTAAATTTTTTATCAAGAGTTACTACATAGTCTCCCTACGTTTTGTATATTTCAGAAAATGCTTATCAGCCGTAGGGGCTCCCAAAATTATTTTTATTCCTCATGAGTTTATAATGCATATAAGTAGTAGTTCAAAATAAGGCGTCACATTAAAATTCGCCACCCCTTTACCTTCGATTGTGTGTTTTTACAATTTTTATTAAGAGTTACTACATAGTGCCCCTACGTTTTGTATATTTCAGAAAATGCGTATCAGCCGTAGGGGCTCCCAAATTTATTTTTTATTTCTCATGAGTTTATAAAGCATATAAGTAGTAGTTCAAAATAAGGCGTCACATTAAAATTCGCCACCCCTTTACCTTCAATTGTGTGTTTCTAAAATTTTTATCAAGAGTTACTACATAGTGACCCTACGTTTAGTATATTTCAGAAAATACGTATCAGCCGTAGGGGCTCCCAAAATTATTTTTTATTTCTTATGAGTTTATAATGCATAGTAGTTCAAAATAAGGCGTCGCATTAAAATTCGCCACCCCTTTACCTTCGATTGTGTGTTTCTAAAATTTTTATCAAGAGTTACTACATAGTGCCCCTACGTTTCGTATATTTCAGAAAATGCGTATCAGCCGTAGGGGCTCCCAAAATTATTTTTTATTTCTTATGAGTTTATAATGCATAGTAGTTCAAAATAAGGTGTCACATTAAAATTCGCCACCCCTTTACCTTCAATTGTGTGTTTCTAAAATTTTTATCAAGAGTTACTACATAGTGCCCCTACGTTTTGTATATTTCAGAAAATGCGTATCAGCCGTAGGGGCTCCCAACGTTATTTTTATTCCTCATGAGTTTATAATGCATGTAAATAGTAGTTCAAAATAAGGTGTCACATTAAAATTCGCCACCCCTTTACCTTCCATTGTGTGTTTCTAAATTTTTTATCAAGAGTTACTACATAGTGCCCCTACGTTTTGTATATTTCAGAAAATGAGTATCAGCCGTAGGGGCTCCCAAAATTATTTTTATTCCTCATGAGTTTATAATGCATGTAAATAGTAGTTCAAAATAAGGTGTCACATTAAAATTCGCCACCCCTTTACCTTCGATTGTGTGTTTCTAAATTTTTTATCAAGAGTTACTACATAGTGCCCCTACGTTTTGTATATTTCAGAAAATGCGTCTCAGCCGTAGGGGCTCCCAAAATTATTTTTATTCCTCATGAGTTTATAATGCATGTAAATAGTAGTTCAAAATAAGGTGTCACATTAAAATTCGCCACCCCTTTACCTTCGATTGTGTGTTTCTAAATTTTTTATCAAGAGTTACTACATAGTGCCCCTACGTTTTGTATATTTCAGAAAATGCGTATCAGCCGTAGGGGCTCCCAAAATTATTTTTTATTTCTTATGAGTTTATAATGCATAGTAGTTCAAAATAAGGTGTTACATTAAAATTCGCCACCCCTTTACCTTCGATTGTGTGTTTCTAAATTTTTTATCAAGAGTTACTACATAGTGCCCCTACGTTTTGTATATTTCAGAAAATGAGTATCAGCCGTAGGGGCTCCCAAAATTATTTTTATTCCTCATGAGTTTATAATGCATGTAAATAGTAGTTCAAAATAAGGTGTCACATTAAAATTCGCCACCCCTTTACCTTCGATTGTGTGTTTCTAAATTTTTTATCAAGAGTTACTACATAGTGCCCCTACGTTTTGTATATTTCAGAAAATGCGTATCAGCCGTAGGGGCTCCCAAAATTATTTTTTATTTCTTATGAGTTTATAATGCATAGTAGCTCAAAATAAGGTGTTACATTAAAATTCGCCACCCCTTTACCTTCGATTGTGTGTTTCTAAATTTTTTATCAAGAGTTACTACATAGTGCCCCTACGTTTTGTATATTTCAGAAAATGAGTATCAGCCGTAGGGGCTCCCAACGTTATTTTTATTCCTCATGAGTTTATAATGCATGTAAATAGTAGTTCAAAATAAGGTGTCACATTAAAATTCGCCACCCCTTTACCTTCCATTGTGTGTTTCTAAATTTTTTATCGAGAGTTACTACATAGTGCCCCTACGTTTTGTATATTTCAGAAAATGAGTATCAGCCGTAGGGGCTCCCAAAATTATTTTTATTCCTCATGAGTTTATAATGCATGTAAATAGTAGTTCAAAATAAGGTGTCACATTAAAATTCGCCACCCCTTTACCTTCGATTGTGTGTTTCTAAATTTTTTATCAAGAGTTACTACATAGTGCCCCTACGTTTTGTATATTTCAGAAAATGCGTCTCAGCCGTAGGGGCTCCCAAAATTATTTTTATTCCTCATGAGTTTATAATGCATGTAAATAGTAGTTCAAAATAAGGTGTCACATTAAAATTCGCCACCCCTTTACCTTCGATTGTGTGTTTCTAAATTTTTTATCAAGAGTTACTACATAGTGCCCCTACGTTTTGTATATTTCAGAAAATGCGTATCAGCCGTAGGGGCTCCCAAAATTATTTTTTATTTCTTATGAGTTTATAATGCATAGTAGTTCAAAATAAGGTGTTACATTAAAATTCGCCACCCCTTTACCTTCGATTGTGTGTTTCTAAATTTTTTATCAAGAGTTACTACATAGTGCCCCTACGTTTTGTATATTTCAGAAAATGAGTATCAGCCGTAGGGGCTCCCAAAATTATTTTTATTCCTCATGAGTTTATAATGCATGTAAATAGTAGTTCAAAATAAGGTGTCACATTAAAATTCGCCACCCCTTTACCTTCGATTGTGTGTTTCTAAATTTTTTATCAAGAGTTACTACATAGTGCCCCTACGTTTTGTATATTTCAGAAAATGCGTATCAGCCGTAGGGGCTCCCAAAATTATTTTTTATTTCTTATGAGTTTATAATGCATAGTAGCTCAAAATAAGGTGTTACATTAAAATTCGCCACCCCTTTACCTTCGATTGTGTGTTTCTAAATTTTTTATCAAGAGTTACTACATAGTGCCCCTACGTTTTGTATATTTCAGAAAATGAGTATCAGCCGTAGGGGCTCCCAAAATTATTTTTATTCCTCATGAGTTTATAATGCATGTAAATAGTAGTTCAAAATAAGGTGTCACATTAAAATTCGCCACCCCTTTACCTTCGATTGTGTGTTACTAAATTTTTTATCAAGAGTTACTACATAGTGCCCCTACGTTTTGTATATTTCAGAAAATGCGTATCAGCCGTAGGGGCTCCCAAAATTATTTTTTATTTCTCATGAGTTTATAATGCATAGTAGTTCAAAATAAGGTGTCACATTAAAATTCGCCACCCCTTTACCTTCGATTGTGTGTTTCTAAATTTTTTATCAAGAGTTACTACATAGTGCCCCTACGTTTTGTATATTTCAGAAAATGCGTATCAGCCGTAGGGGCTCCCAAAATTATTTTTATTCCTCATGAGTTTATAATGCATGTAAATAGTAGTTCAAAATAAGGTGTCACATTAAAATTCGCCACCCCTTTACCTTCGATTGTGTGTTTCTAAATTTTTTATCAAGAGTTACTACATAGTGCCCCTACGTTTTGTATATTTCAGAAAATGCGTCTCAGCCGTAGGGGCTCCCAAAATTATTTTTATTCCTCATGAGTTTATAATGCATGTAAATAGTAGTTCAAAATAAGGTGTCACATTAAAATTCGCCACCCCTTTACCTTCGATTGTGTGTTTCTAAATTTTTTATCAAGAGTTACTACATAGTGCCCCTACGTTTTGTATATTTCAGAAAATGCGTATCAGCCGTAGGGGCTCCCAAAATTATTTTTTATTTCTTATGAGTTTATAATGCATAGTAGTTCAAAATAAGGTGTTACATTAAAATTCGCCACCCCTTTACCTTCGATTGTGTGTTTCTAAATTTTTTATCAAGAGTTACTACATAGTGCCCCTACGTTTTGTATATTTCAGAAAATGAGTATCAGCCGTAGGGGCTCCCAAAATTATTTTTATTCCTCATGAGTTTATAATGCATGTAAATAGTAGTTCAAAATAAGGTGTCACATTAAAATTCGCCACCCCTTTACCTTCGATTGTGTGTTTCTAAATTTTTTATCAAGAGTTACTACATAGTGCCCCTACGTTTTGTATATTTCAGAAAATGCGTATCAGCCGTAGGGGCTCCCAAAATTATTTTTTATTTCTTATGAGTTTATAATGCATAGTAGCTCAAAATAAGGTGTTACATTAAAATTCGCCACCCCTTTACCTTCGATTGTGTGTTTCTAAATTTTTTATCAAGAGTTACTACATAGTGCCCCTACGTTTTGTATATTTCAGAAAATGAGTATCAGCCGTAGGGGCTCCCAAAATTATTTTTATTCCTCATGAGTTTATAATGCATGTAAATAGTAGTTCAAAATAAGGTGTCACATTAAAATTCGCCACCCCTTTACCTTCGATTGTGTGTTACTAAATTTTTTATCAAGAGTTACTACATAGTGCCCCTACGTTTTGTATATTTCAGAAAATGCGTATCAGCCGTAGGGGCTCCCAAAATTATTTTTTATTTCTCATGAGTTTATAATGCATAGTAGTTCAAAATAAGGTGTCACATTAAAATTCGCCACCCCTTTACCTTCGATTGTGTGTTTCTAAATTTTTTGTCAAGAGTTACTACATAGTGCCCCTACGTTTTGTATATTTCAGAAAATGCGTATCAGCCGTAGGGGCTCCCAAAATTATTTTTATTCCTCATGAGTTTATAATGCATGTAAATAGTAGTTCAAAATAAGGTGTCACATTAAAATTCGCCACCCCTTTACCTTCGATTGTGTCTTACTAAATTTTTTATCAAGAGTTACTACATAGTGCCCCTACGTTTTGTATATTTCAGAAAATGCGTATCAGCCGTAGGGGCTCCCAAAATTATTTTTTATTTCTCATGAGTTTATAATGCATAGTAGTTCAAAATAAGGTGTCACATTAAAATTCGCCACCCCTTTACCTTCGATTGTGTGTTTCTAAATTTTTTATCAAGAGTTACTACATAGTGCCCCTACGTTTTGTATATTTCATAAAATGCGTATCAGCCGTAGGGGCTCCCAAAATTATTTTTATTCCTCATGAGTTTATAATGCATGTAAATAGTAGTTCAAAATAAGGTGTCACATTAAAATTCGCCACCCCTTTACCTTCGATTGTGTGTTACTAAATTTTTTATCAAGAGTTACTACATAGTGCCCCTACGTTTTGTATATTTCAGAAAATGCGTATCAGCCGTAGGGGCTCCCAAAATTATTTTTTATTTCTCATGAGTTTATAATGCATAGTAGTTCAAAATAAGGTGTCACATTAAAATTCGCCACCCCTTTACCTTCGATTGTGTGTTTCTAAATTTTTTATCAAGAGTTACTACATAGTGCCCCTACGTTTTGTATATTTCAGAAAATGAGTATCAGCCGTAGGGGCTTCTAAAATTAATTTTTACTTCGCAGGAGTGTATAATGTTGGTTTAAGCAAGGTGCCACATTAAAAATCACCACCCCTTTACCTTCGATTGTGTGTTTTTAAAATTTTTATCAAGAGTTACTACATAGTGACCCTACGTTTAGTATATTTCAGAAAATACGTATCAGCCGTAGGGGCTCCCAAAATTATTTTTTATTTCTCATGAGTTTATAATGCATAGTAGTTCAAAATAAGGTGTCACATTAAAATTCGCCACCCCTTTACCTTCGATTGTGTGTTTCTAAATTTTTTATCAAGAGTTACTACATAGTGCCCCTACGTTTTGTATATTTCAGAAAATGCGTATCAGCCGTAGGGGCTTCTAAAATTTATTTTTACTTCGCATCTGTTTATATGTATAATGTTGTTTGAAGCAAGGTGCTACATTAAAATTCACCACCCCGTTACCTTCGATTGTCCGAAATTTAAATTTTTATCAAGAGTTACTACTTAGTACCCCTACGTTTTGCTAATTTCAGAAAATGTGTTTCAGACGTAGGGGCTCCCAAAATTAATTTTTACTTCGCATGAGTTTATATGTACAATGTTGTTTGAAGCAAGATGCCACATTAAAAAACGCCATCGGTAAGTAGCTACTTTTACTGCTACTTACTTACTTATAGGTTGTTCTCACCCGGAATATGTTCATCATGAACAGAGTTGGCCAGGATCAATGATACATGTATCTTTGATACGTATCTTTTATACTTTTGTATCTTGTATCTTGTATACCTATATGATACTCGAAGTGAAAGTATCTTGTATCAAAGATTCTGAAATTGAATTATCATGTATCTTGTATC
Source organism: Malthinus seriepunctatus (assembly GCA_963924605.1). Classification (NCBI taxonomy): domain Eukaryota; kingdom Metazoa; phylum Arthropoda; class Insecta; order Coleoptera; family Cantharidae; genus Malthinus; species Malthinus seriepunctatus. The sequence continues at coordinate 50,836,799 of OZ004600.1, forward strand.
AAAGATACATTTTATAAGTATCTTGCCCAACTCTGATCATCAAACGCAATTGGTCGTTATGCAGGTACTGTAAGATTAGATGTCTCCAATAACATTATACCTATAAGCGTAGGTATAGTAGTAACTTCTATATACCGATTTTGACTTTATAATCCTTTTGTAACCTTCACAAAAGCAAAATATGTCACAAAAAGAAACAAATTACCAAAGGTGTAAAATGATTTTTAATTTACCTGTAAAAATGCTAGTTCTTGAAGCAGGGTCGTATTTTTTTTTCTAGTAAATATTAAGTATGCATCAACGTTAACAAAATTTACCTGAATTTGCTATTTTAAGTCTGCATACTAGAGAGAAAATGCACCCCTGTGTCACGCCACGGGGGTTCGGTCTAGTAGGTTCAATTTCTTTTACTATTGTTAGTGTGTTTTCTATTGTTGAATATTTAAAAGCTTAACCCCTTTTGTATAAGGATTATAAAGTCAAATCGAAAAAGCCCAGGTATGACTATATACGTAATATATTTACTAAACACTTTAGACCAGCGGTAGGGGAACCGGGGTAAATTACCCCAAATGGGGTAAAAATTGAATTATTGGGGATAATAAGTAAATGCAACTTTTTTTCGTTTTCGCTGTAAAATGATTCAATAGATAGTGTTTAATTCACAGACTATGTTACTCTATGGTTTAATTTAAATTTCTTTTGATTTTTTCTCTTTCAAAATGAGGGGTAATATCTACTTACACAATAGTACATTGCAATACATGGTCGGTAAGTGCAGAGTTAACAAATCCAGAAAATGTTAGCAAAACGAGACCCGTAGGGTCGAGTTTTTCTAATTTTCGAGATTTGTTAAGAAAAGCACTTAACGATCCGAGTATTGCATACTATTTTTTGCACAATCGTGAAAAATAACTAATAATAAATTCATTTTTTAAACTGACACTAGTTGACAGTTGTAAATAATTTTTATAATTTTAAAGTTTATTCAAAATAGTAACCGCTGGAGAACAATGTTGTCCCAGAAACAAGAATAAAAGTAACAAATAGCTCAAACATCTGTTTTACTTACCACCCTTGTGCTTTTGGTTAAATATTTCAAAATCATTATTTTATTGTTTCTATGGACACATACAATGGTTTGGTAAAATCAACTTTCTATTAGTATAAACATTGTTGGTAAGTACAGAATAGAACACGATTGTGCAAAAATATATTTTGGGGTAATGACTAAAAAAGTTCCCCGACCGCGGCTTTAGACCTGTGAGATGTTGGTGGTTTATAGAGCTACAGATGGCTCATTAGAAGGTACATTGTTGTGTACGACTTATTGTTTCAGGTTCCAGAGTATACAGTATGGTCGAGTTTCGAGTATTTAAACTAAGGGCTATTTGACATGGACTAAGTATCTTACTAACTGTTAGTAATGAATCTACTCAAAGAGTAAAAGCACAGAAATCTAAGCTTTAACGTCGTGCACGGTCATGCGTCAAAATTTCTAATGACGACGTTAAAGCTTAGATTACCGTGCTTTTGCTCCTTGAGTTGATTCAGTTACTTACAGTTAGTAAGATAGTTAGTTCATGTCATGTCAAATAGTCCTTAAGGGTAGTTTTGAAGTAACCTTCAACCAATTTGAATACTCGATATTATAGGAAAGCTCAGCTTACGCTACACTTAAGTTTAAGGGTCGATTGTCTCTACTCGGCCTGTCTGGGAGTGAGTGAAATGAATTGAAATCTATTCTTCTGGGGTTCGAACCCGCTTGTAAAAATTTCTCTCAATAACTTTGCCGAATTCGGAAAAAAAAAATAGAGAAAACTCAGGCGCGGGCTGGGCTTGCTAAGCGCTACATCAGCGCCCCGGGTCCCTGAAGTTATGCCAAATCCGAGCTTTAAGCATTTTCAGATTTATACAAAGTGGACCTTTTCAAAAATATCTGAGGCGTAAAACTAGTAATTCAAAATTTTACATGACGGGACCCTAGAAATATCTGCACCCCTGAAAAAGTGTTGTCAGTCCGCTCCTGAAAAACGAGAAAAAAGAAGAAGAAAAGTGCATAAGAACATTTTTTTTAAATTGTAATTGTAAATTATTATTCGTTTTTGTTAAAATTAAAAAGCATTAGGATTAATAAAAATATTTTAAGTCTACAACTCTTAAATATGCAATTTTTATCCTTTCACGAGTGTACAAACGAAAGGAAAACTAACAAAAAAATCTTCCTTATATTATAGGGAAGCCTTTCCTGTTATTTAAAGTAGCAAAACAATTTTTGTAAAAATGCGACATAACACCTTCATAAACTCGTGTCTTCAATTACCAAACAAAGTGAAAAATTTTAAAAGTAAAACGTAGTTTAAATTTTAAAAATACGTGTCATATTTTTTTAAAGTCGTTTATGTATCATAAATTTTAAATCGGGCTAGTTTGTTGTTTTTGTTTGTCTTTGGCTATTAATTTCCACACAAGTAAATTTAAATTGGTTTAACGAGAATAGGGGAAAGTGGGTGAATATCGACCCTTGTCCAACATCGACTAGTGCCCTATAGATAAGCGTAATAAAATAAAATAAAGCATACTACATCATTTATCGGTTCATGCTGCAAACATTGGCTACTCATTCATAACAAATGTTTGTGTCGCACATGGGCTTTACAGTGCTAAAAATAAGTTTTTACTGTTTTCTTTATTATATTTTGCTGCGTGGTTTTAAGTTAAAAAAAACTTTTTCAAAACAAATAATTGCATATTTCTATTTCTAATCAATAGGTAGCTATGTTTTTAACAATTTGAGTTAAAATAAAATCAAACAAACAATCGGCCTTTATTATACTTTGGAAAAAGTCCTCACCACAGCTCATGCGGTAATATGGACCATCTCCGTCGATATTAAACTAAATGACTTTTTATGTTGATTTTTGCACCTAGATGCCCAAAAATATGTAAGGAAAGCATCTCGTCAATCTTGTAGAAAATGCAATACGACAAAGGCGGTAGCAGCAGTACATGAATGAGGAATTAGAAAAGCGGCATCGGCATCTATGTACCAAGTCCCGTAACAGCACGGTGCAAGACCGTCGAAGGTACTATAAGGGGATAATTTTAATGCTTCTTAATGTTTTTATATTTTTTAACATAAATGATAATTATATGAATTAATACTTTGGTCGCTATTATCCTACCCGATGGTCGATTTTACCCAGCGAGTCGATTTTACCCGTCAAATTCTTGCTTTCCGTTTAAATTTCTTTTTGGAGCAATTTGGAGGAAGGAGGTTAATATATTCAATTTTTACAATAATCCTAAGAAACATGAAAGTATACTCGAGATATAAAAAAATTCAGATTTATTAAATTAAATTTGGAGATTTTATACAAAAAATGTCTTAGGTGGTCGATATTCACCCACTTTCCCCTACTTACAGATATACTCACAAACGCTATTTTTTACTTAAGTTTCTTTATTTTATCAGTTGTGTTCTCAAAGGACATCGCAGTACACAAATCCGTTTTATAAAAGTTTTTACAATCGATTTGTGCGATTTTTTTCGAAACGAAAATTTTTTGTTTAGTAATTAAAATTAACAATTATATGTATAAGTAGTGACCGAATTTAATTATTTGTTAATAGTTCTATACTTACATCGTAATATTTTATTGTTTTATCAATCATAATTGATCTTCAGGTATGTTAAAAAATTAAGTATGCTTTACAACTTTAACAAATTTTGATTTCTTGTGTAGTGATCGAATTTAATAAGTTATACTTACATCACATCGTAATATAAATTTATTGTTTTATCAATCAACTTCACTATTCATCTTCAGGTATGTTAAAAAAACGAAGTATACTTTGAAGCTTTAACAAATTTTGATTTCTTTTATAGTGTCCGAATTTAATAAGTTATACTTACATCGTAATATAAATTTATTGTTTTATCAATCATCTTCATCATTGATCTTCAGGTATGTTAAAAAACGAAGTATACTTTGAAGCTTTAACAAATTTTGATTTCTTTTATAGTGACCGAATTTAATAAGTTATACTTACATCGTAATATAAATTTATTGTTTTATCAATCATCTTCATCATTGATCTTCAGGTAAGTTAGAAAACTAAATATAGGTACCTTAGAGCTTTAATAAATTTTGATTTCTTGGCTTTAAAAATTGGGGTCCATCATAAATTATAAAAAACTTTGACATTTTTTCCCAAATTTTTTACATAATAATATAAAAATATTTTTTTTCTATTTTGCGTTGGTAATTCACTCATTACACCATCGAAAACCGCCGAAAACGATGTTGTAATGTTCTACATTACAGTTCTGTTTCTAGTTTTTTTTAGTTTGAAATTGGTTGACATTGGTATTTAAAAATGCTTATTAAGTACTAAATACCAAAGGAATAATGTTATTTTTACGTAAATTGATTAGTATTAAAATTTAAAATATTTAAATCACACAAACTTTACCGCCATCTCTTGGTAAAATCTTAAAAGCTTAAATAAACGTCAACTGTCAGTAGAACCAACTTAAGAATTTAACCAACAAAATTCTCTAACACGATTTTTTTAAATAAATTTTTATAATTTAAATCATTGCAAAATAGAAAAAATAGTATAAAAAACTTGTGTCACAAGGGCTTTTGCCTTCGTGCGTCAAATTGCTATCTTGTGACACATGTATTTTAATATACTATTTACTTGTTACTCAATTGTAAAACGTCATTTAATTAAGCTGTCTATAACCTTTGAAAATCAATGTTTACAAGTTTGACTTTCAAAGCTTTCTAAAAACAATTTAGGGACATTTTTGACGCTACTGACAGCTGTAAATAAACTCAAAGCTGTAATAATTTGAAAATTTTTGAAAGTGTGGTTTTCTTTCTACGACTGAAGAAGTTATAAAAATGCACACAATTTGATTATTCTTTAGAGTTTAATACAAATCAATGTAGAAAATGATGGACATTGGTCTATAATAGCGCATTATGCACAAAAACTGGACCAATTATTTGAATTTTCGAAAAATAATTAAATTTACGAAAGACAAATATTCAAATTTATAAATTATAAGTATTTGACAAAGCTGTCATCAGCGCCACCACATTAAAATACATATAAATTTTACGGATGAAATGCACACTATTCATTATTATGCGTTACTATGCACGCTTGAATTTAAACCTTAAAACTGCAATTCAATTTTTTTTAAAGAATTAAAATAAAATAAAAAAATTATAAATTTATTTAATGCTGAACTTTAAAATATACCCTAAACTGATTATTGATAATTATAAAATCAATTAACTTGAAATAAAATTGATTAGTGCTAAAAAAATGAATTCGAGTTGAAATAATAGTAGTTTGTTTTATTAGGAGTAAAAGTCTCACTTTTTTTAGGCGAGTCAGTGGGGCTTGTCAGACTCAACTTCGTTTCGTCTGACAACTACTGACGAGACAAAAAAACGTACTTTTACTCCGAATGAAACATTTAATTTTTTCTTCAAACGTAAAACTTATAAAACCCAAAAATAAAAATTTTTGAAGCCATCTCTTGAAAATTATTTGTAGTTCAATTGTCAAATATTTTGAAAAACTAACTTTAACTTGTAAAAAGAAGCTAATTATTAAACGCAACGAACAAATTAAAACAAAAAATTTACAAAAACATTACCTTTTTACATTACAAATGCTCAAAAATATCATTTTACGTTACAATTTGTTGTAAATATTTAAGGTTAGAATTTACTTTTACTTTTTACCTCCTAGGATGTAAAAGTAAAACAACTAACTTTACCTGTTCAGTAACAAAATGTCAACTTTTTTTGACGTTTGAAGAAAAAATTTATTAGAGCCAAAATAAAAATATTTAAAGAAAAAAATATGAAACTTTTTTATAATTTATGATGGGCCCCCAACAATAAGCCGGTTAGTCAATATGTCAATCATCCTAAAAGCTTTGAATGCTTATATACATTTATATAGGCTAAATAGTATGCCTGAAACCTATGCCTCTTTTGCTAGTAAAGTTCTGAAATATATAAAATGTTTTTATGGCTTTAGTGGTGATTAACGTAATATCAACACAAAGACGGGTTTACAATCTTTAAAGGACAGAGCATCTTATACCTGCTATTTTGAAACTGCCTAAGGGTTTAAAAACAGGGTTGTTTTAATAAAAATTTTAGAATAATATGTGATACAACAATAAATTACACTTTTATGACAAATATATTTCGACTCAAAAATATGTCTATACTACCCTGTTTTAAATTTTAAAACCTCTCTATTTTTACCACAATACGACCTGTCAATAGCTTTGTTGCGGTTCTTTTTGAAAATTAGGGCTATTGTTAAAGTACTTATGGAGGCAAAGCCATAAAAGCAATTTATTTTTTGTTTTTCTATATCAGTTCTAGTGGTGGGCTAACAGAAAAAATAAAATATATTTTTCTATTTTTTCAGTTTTTTTGAAAAATCTTACTAACCGCTGTATATTTTCGAGTGTTCTTTGTGGGAGGTTGAGGTTATTGACCACCCAATTAAATAATTATTAATTATTAACCTATTTCATATCTCTTACCGTTTCCGAGATCCCTGTAGTACTAATAATTGAATTCGAATAACCCTGTAGAAAGAAACACAAAGCGACAGATAACTCAGTAATTTTGAAATACCTTATAGCAAATATATGCTTTTAGCTTAAAAATCATAACAATCAATTCAATTATTGTAACCACTGAGATCCTTTAAAAGACACTCCCCTCCCCTGTTAGCCCGCCCCTAAAATAAGCTTCATACTTGAAATCTGAAATTTTATAAACTTTAGGTCAAAATGACGAAAGGAAAATATTCAAGAAAAGGCGATATCAAAAATAGGGCAGAAAGAATTAGGACAGTTGTTGAGGAAAAGTGCATTACTTTGAAAGAAATGAAAAATCAGAAATATTATAATGCAGATTCCTTATATGGCATTCTCTGTGAAAGTATAGGAATGAAAAATACTATAAATAACAGAACGCTTATTTGGTCAACTATTGAGCGAAATTCTGATATCATTTTTTGCAAAACTTTAATTCCAACTGTCGAAGACGAATCTCCATCAATTCACCCTAAAAGTTCACTTTTAGAAGGAATTTGTGAGGTTGAAGAAAATGTAAGCCTCCTAAATGTTCAGTGTTCATCGCCTATAGCGACAGCATCAAAAGTACTTTCAGAAATGGAAAGTACGGAGAACATCTCTTTTCCCGAAGAAATAGAACACGCCAAGAAAGTTCCTAGCGAAGATGAATTTCCTGAAATACCGCTATCAGTTCACACCAGAAAATCCTTGATTGTACCTGCAGCATTTTGGGCTGAATATTATAACAAGAGCGCTGGTAAACTGAAAAAATATTGGACTGATGCTTTTAATGACATTTTTGCAGAACAGTATCCACTTTGTGTCTTAAAATTTAACTGGCACAAATTACGAACTGCAAGAAAGGTTTCTAGAGGTTTCAGCTTTATAGCCAGAGCAGAATGTAAACATAGCAACTGTGCAACTTATAAGTTCTCCACTAAAGACAAATTAGATGTAGGAGATGTTGTAGTTGATGTTTGTCAGGTTGGATTCATCAAGCACGAAGATGAAAAACACAGAAGATTTATCAAAGGATTCAAACGTTCAAATTTAGCTAGGGAATTAGAATCTAAAGCTCCAAGCATACTAAAGTTACAAAAGAGAAGTTTAGTACCAACAGAAATTTTGCATGCTGGAAATTTTAATGATGCCCCTACTTCTCAATTGTTAAGACAGATAGCAAGTGAAAATATTAGATCTCAAGATCTTGATAAGGATATTTTTACTCACTTGATTAAACTTGAACAACAAATGAGAACTTCTTCTGTATGGCACGGCAAACATTTTAGTGGCTATATCCAACATATCGGCTATATCCCCTTCGTCATTAGGTTACAAACAGAGTACCAATTAAGACATTTAATTTCTTTGAGCAAGAAGCAAACCATCTTTCTGTATTTAGATGCAACAGGTAGCATAATTGCAAAGCCAAAATGGATCGAGAAAAAGGTTTTTTATTATGCACTTGTGTTAGCTGGTGGCAATAATGCTCCATTACCAATCGCTGAGCTAATTTCGTCTAGCCATAATATTCCGACTATCCAACACTTCCTATCTTCCTTTTTACATGATCTAAAAAAATGCACAGGAACCCGAAATGTACCAATAATTTAAAAAAATGAGACAGATTTTAGCATGGCTCTAATGCAGTCCGTATTATTAAGTTTCAATAAAATTAGTTTACAAGAATATTTACAAACTGCTTACGACCATGTATTACGACTAAAAAATATCGACCACCTCACCTTACTCCATGCCTGTTCTTCACACGTTTTCCATAACGCAACAAGGAAGATCAACAGTATCACCAAGAATAAAACATTGCGCTATTTGGCTAAAAAAATTGTTGCAGCGATAATCAACAGTTCCAATTTAATGGCAGTGGCTGAATACTTGCGTAATGTGTTTGTTGTTTTTGGTTTTGAAAGAGTTCAACTTCAATTTGAAGAAAGTTTTTCCTACGTCCAAAATGAAATAGGCATTAAAGGAAGAATGCTGCTTGGTCCTTACCCTGAATGGTGTTTTAAGATAAGGAGAGAAAATGAAATTAGTTTAAGAAAAGGTTCTCCATTTTACAAACATTTTCTTAATATTTTTCAAACCTGCACAGCTGGTCCAGAAGTTCCTAATCAAAGAAATATTTATTACTTACCAAAGTTTATAGATTTTTTAATTAACGATTTATTACCATTTTATCCCGTTTTGTCTGGAGTGTTGATTCGGAAGTTTAAAGTAATACGAGATTGTAATGCTCCAGTCGAAAACTGGTTCAAAATAGTCAAAAAAGATACGTTTGGACACAGATTACGTAGGCAAGCTCCAAGATTTATCAACTTTATGGGAAGCTTACTGAAAGCAAGAATTGACGAACATACGTTTTCGTTAAAAACAACTCGCCAGTTGCAACCCAAAAAGAGAAGAACTGTAAAGGGTAAAAGAGACCATAGTAGTTTAAAAAATCAAAACAAAACTTTTGACATTTCATTGAGTGAAGAACAGTGGAATAAGCGTGGAACTCCATTAAAGGCGTCTTTCTTCACTAAACACACTAAAAACCTACCACTTAAAACTCCCTCTCCTTCTCCCAAGAAAATTCGACAGATTAAATCTGTTTCCATAGATTATCCTTCTTTTTCATCGATACCAACAGTTGAAGAACAATCACCACCACATATTCTACCATCCAGCACACCTGCTAAAACTCTTCACTTCGACCATTCTTACGTTAAAAGCCCATGTTTATCACCTATATTTCCTGCACAGTCTTATAAAAAAAATAAAACCACATCGGATTTTTCATTTGGACCTTCGATTACGCCAACTAAGATGGCAGTGAAACGAAGACTGCTAGATGATTTTGAAACTTGTTCATGGAGCAGTATTTTGTCGTATCCAAAGTTAGTCGATAGCAAGTACTGCGTCTTTGGCTTTGAAATATTTAGAGAAAATTTGCAAACATTGCAACAAAATGAGCTTTTAGACGACAATGTTATAAATAGTTTCTTCCATTTTGTGTCAATAAAAGCTCAGGAGAAGCATTTGCAAGTTCTGTGTTTCGATACGCTTTTTGTGCAGAGATTGACAACCTCCGACGAAAGCGGAAAAGAAACTGCTCTTGGTTTTCATCGCTGGGCAAATAAAAATGATATCTTTAGTAACGATGTCTGGTTGATACCTATCAACATTAGCAACATGCACTGGACTCTTGCGATGTTTGTTTTTAAACACCAGTACATCGTATACTTCGACTCACTGCATGGCAATATTCCGCAAAATATTTTCGAAAAAATTTTAGAATTTTGCAACACCCACTATTTGATTAAATACAACACCACCGTCGAATGGAACGATTGGAGGATCTTTAATCCTAAAGACGTACCAACTCAAGTTTCCTCTACGGGCGTGGGTGTTAATTGCGGAGTTCACATATGTGTTTGGGCACATATCATTTGTACAGGCTCCAAATACACATTCGACGAGAGTTCAATGGCACGTGCTAGAATGTGGATTATGGACTTATTAGTCAATGCTCCCTCAGGAGCAGCTAAACTTCAAAATAAAATAAATTTTAATAGAAACTTACTTCTACAAGAAGTGACAAGAGAAGACCATAAACAAATTAGCTTGCCGCCTGTACTTTCAGTCTGTCCACCAGGCGAAAATAGTACAAGGGAGTATTGTCAAAATATTTTCGTCAATATATTTAAAGCCACATTCTCACGTTGTGCATTGGAGTCCTGTAAAAAGCCATCAGAAATGATGATATTTTGCGAAGGAAGATGTCGTGACTGGTACCATAAAACGTGTTTACAAATTAAAAGTAAACCGGGTGCACGTAAAACAAAGTTCTTCTGTCAAAAGTGCCAGTAACAGGTGTCAAAAGTGCCAGTAACAGGTAGGTCTATAAGTACGCTATTATAAGCAATATAAATAAACCACATGAAAATTGCAGTCAAATTTTCATCAAAGACCACATCATAAATAGAAACTCTCATAAAAACTCCAATACTGTAATAAAAACTAGAACAACAGGAGCACCGAATTAAATGTAAAGGTAAGCTAAGTGCGCTTTTATAAGCAACATAAATAAACTACACGAAAATTGCAGTCACATTTTCATCGAAGACCACATCAGAAGCCACTCTCATAAAAACTCCAATACTCTAATAATAACTAGAACAACAGGAGCACCGAATTAAATGAAAAGGTAAGCTAAGTGCGCTTTTATAAGCAACATAAATAAACTACACGAAAATTGCAGTCACATTTTCATCGAAGACCACATCAGAAGCCACTCTCATAAAAACTGCAATACTCTAATAATAACTAGAACAACAGGAGCACCGAATTAAATGTAAAGGTAAGCTAAGTGCGCTTTTATAAGCAACATAAATAAACTACACGAAAATTGCAGTCACATTTTCATCGAAGACCACATCAGAAGCCACTCTCATAAAAACTCCAATACTCTAATAATAACTAGAACAACAGGAGCACCGAATTAAATGTAAAGGTAAGCTAAGTGCGCTTTTATAAGCAACATAAATAAACTACACGAAAATTGCAGTCACATTTTCATCGAAGACCACATCAGAAGCCACTCTCATAAAAACTGCAATACTCTAATAATAACTAGAACAACAGGAGCACCGAATTAAATGTAAAGGTAAGCTAAGTGCGCTTTTATAAGCAATATAAATAAACTACACGAAAATTGCAGTCACATTTTCATCGAAGACCACATCAGAAGCCACTCTCATAAAAACTGCAATACTCTAATAATAACTAGAACAACAGGAGCACCGAATTAAATGTAAAGGTAAGCTAAGTGCGCTTTTATAAGCAACATAAATAAACTACACGAAAATTGCAGTCACATTTTCATCGAAGACCACATCAGAAGCCACTCTCATAAAAACTCCAATACTCTAATAATAACTAGAACAACAGGAGCACCGAATTAAATGTAAAGGTAAGCTAAGTGCGCTTTTATAAGCAATATAAATAAACTACACGAAAATTGCAGTCACATTTTCATCGAAGACCACATCAGAAGCCACTCTGAAAAAACCTCTAGTACTCTAAAGAATAGACGGCCACTGAATTAAAAGGACAATAGGTACAGCAACAATAACAGATTACAGCGACTCTCAGTTTATCTTCTGTTTTAGATTTCTCGCCGGAACGATCAATCCGACTACTTCTCTACTGGAGAGTGCAGCATGATTGTGTGGCGTTAAAACTTATGCGTCCTAGCGGTAATTCGCAGGTAGCGTTTGGCATTGCATTGGCTTTTGTATGGCATTGCTTGGTAGTATGGCTTTGTTTGGCTTGCATGGCTTTCCTCTCCTCTCCTCTCCTCTCCTCTCCTCTCCTCTCCTCTCCTCTCCTCTCCTCTCCTCTCCTCTCCTCTCCTCTCCTCTCCTCTCCTCTCCTCTCCTCTCCTCTCCTCTCCTCTCCTCTCCTCTCCTCTCCTCTCCTCTCCTCTCCTCTCCTCTCCTCTCCTCTCCTCTCCTCTCCTCTCCTCTCCTCTCCTCTCCTCTCCTCTCCTCTCCTCTCCTCTCCTCTCCTCTCCTCTCCTCTCCTCTCCTCTCCTCTCCTCTCCTCTCCTCTCCTCTCCTCTCCTCTCCTCTCCTCTCCTCTCCTCTCCTCTCCTCTCCTCTCCTCTCCTCTCCTCTCCTCTCCTCTCCTCTCCTCTCCTCTCCTCTCCTCTCCTCTCCTCTCCTCTCCTCTCCTCTCCTCTCCTCTCCTCTCCTCTCCTCTCCTCTCCTCTCCTCTCCTCTCCTCTCCTCTCTCTCCTCTCCTCTCCTCTCCTCTCCTCTCCTCTCCTCTCCTCTCATCTCCTCTCCTCTCCTCTCCTCTCCTCTCCTCTCCTCTCCTCTCCTCTCCTCTCCTCTCCTCTCCTCTCCTCTCCTCTCCTCTCCTCTCCTCTCCTCTCCTCTCCTCTCCTCTCCTCTCCTCTCCTCTCCTCTCCTCTCCTCTCCTCTCCTCTCCTCTCCTCTCCTCTCCTCTCCGCTCCTCTCCTATGTATGATTGGCTCTTGTGTGGTATTGATTGGCTTTGCATGGCATTGATTGGCTTTGTATGGCATTGATTGGCATTTGTCTAGCTTTTCGTAAAACATTGCTTAGTATTGCATGACATTGATTGGCTTTTGTGTGGCATTGCTTGGCAGTATGGCTTTGTTTGGCTTGCATGGCATTGATTGGCTTTGTATGGCATTGATTGGCATTTGTCTAGCTTTTCGTAAGGCATTGCTTAGTATTGCATGACATTGATTGGCTTTTGTGTGGCATTGGCATTACTTGGCAGTATAGCATTGCACGGCTTGATAGGCTTTAGTGTGGCATTGCTTTGTAAATAACGTTGTTTGGCATTGCATGGCTTTGATTGGCATTGCGTAAGGAATTGAATAGTATTAAACTGCACAATACTACCTGCGAATTACTCTTCGGTTGTATGCGTGTGACGGTGTGACTTACTGTTAATATGTCAATCACTACATTTAATTCACTATACAAAGGAGAGTACGTATACCAACACGGTAAGAAATTACTTCAACACTTAGTTTCTTTCGTTTTAGATTTCCCGTCAACGTCAAAGCAGCCAAACCCAACTACTTACATATACTGGAGAATGCAGCATGATGGAGCACTGACACCGAGGAATGGAATTTGGATTCAACCAAGAAGAGGAAATCCGAATCCGCATCAAAAATCAAAAAGGGATTATAAAACGTTAGAAAAGTAGAAATAAATTTTGTAAACCAAGAGGGGGGCTATTAAGTTTTTTCCAGGATTTTCTTAATAATTATAGACAAACGCCCAGCCGAATCCTGTGTATCACGAAGGCAGTATAGGTTAAGGCACTAAAAAATTGAGACTTGAGGTTTGCAAAACATCAAACTATAAAGTTTAGAATATAAGCTGTGTACCTGTATTTTGATTTTGACTATTTGATTTGATTATTTAAATTTAAGAAATTTGTTATTTTGAATTGACTTGCATATTGTAGAAAATTGTCGATAAGTTAGCTCTAAATTAACTTTTAGTGCCTTCACTTCCCTCGTTTATTGTTAATTGCATTGGATTATGCGATAATAATATATGTTACCTGTTATGAAAGAAGTGTTAAGTTTTGCGTTCCTATATATTATTTGTTATTAAATAAAATATCGTTAATCCAAAGCATTATATCGATCGTTAATCCAAGGTGTAAGAGGGTGATAAAACTTAATATGAAGAAGAAGAAGCCCCTACGGCTGATACGCATTTTCTGAAATATACAAAACGTAGGGGCACTATGTAGTAACTCTTGATAAAAAATTTAGAAACACACAATCGAAGGTAAAGGGGTGGCGAATTTTTATGTGACACCTTATTTTGAACTACTATTTACATGCATTATAAACTCATGAGGAATAAAAATAATTTTGGGAGCCCCTACGGCTGATACGCATTTTCTGAAATATACAAAACGTAGGGGCACTATGTAGTAACTCTTGATAAAAAATTTAGAAACACACAATCGAAGGTAAAGGGGTGGCGAATTGTAATGTGACACCTTATTTTGAACTACTATTTACATGCATTATAAACTCATGAGGAATAAAAATAATTTTGGGAGCCCCTACGGCTGATACGCATTTTCTGAAATATACAAAACGTAGGGGCACTATGTAGTAACTCTTGATAAAAATTGTAAAAACACACAATCGAAGGTAAAGGGGTGGCGAATTTTAATGTGACACTTATTTTGAACTACTATAATATATATTATAAACTCCTGCGAAGTAAAAATTATTTTTAGAAGCCCCTACGGCTGACACGCATTTTCTGAAATATACAAACCGTAGGGGCACTATGTAGTAACTCTTGATAAAAAATTTAGAAACACACAATCGAAGGTAAAGGGGTGGCGAATTTTAATGTGACACCTTATTTTGATCTACTATTTAGATGCATTATAAACTCATGAGGAATAAAAATAATTTTGGGAGCCCCTACGGCTGATACTCATTTTCTGAAATATACAAAACGTAGGGGCACTATGTAGTAACTCTTGATAAAAAATTTAGAAACACACAATCGAAGGTAAAGGGGTGGCGAATTGTAATGTGACACCTTATTTTGAACTACTATTTACATGCATTATAAACTCATGAGGAATAAAAATAATTTTGGGAGCCCCTACGGCTGATACGCATTTTCTGAAATATACAAAACGTAGGGGCACTATGTAGTAACTCTTGATAAAAATTGTAAAAACACACAATCGAAGGTAAAGGGGTGGCGAATTTTAATGTGACACTTATTTTGAACTACTATAATATATATTATAAACTCCTGCGAAGTAAAAATTATTTTTAGAAGCCCCTACGGCTGACACGCATTTTCTGAAATATACAAACCGTAGGGGCACTATGTAGTAACTCTTGATAAAAAATTTAGAAACACACAATCGAAGGTAAAGGGGTGGCGAATTTTAATGTGACACCTTATTTTGATCTACTATTTAGATGCATTATAAACTCATGAGGAATAAAAATAATTTTGGGAGCCCCTACGGCTGATACTCATTTTCTGAAATATACAAAACGTAGGGGCACTATGTAGTAACTCTTGATAAAAAATTTAGAAACACACAATCGAAGGTAAAGGGGTGGCGAATTGTAATGTGACACCTTATTTTGAACTACTATTTACATGCATTATAAACTCATGAGGAATAAAAATAATTTTGGGAGCCCCTACGGCTGATACGCATTTTCTGAAATATACAAAACGTAGGGGCACTATGTAGTAACTCTTGATAAAAATTGTAAAAACACACAATCGAAGGTAAAGGGGTGGCGAATTTTAATGTGACACTTATTTTGAACTACTATAATATATATTATAAACTCCTGCGAAGTAAAAATTATTTTTAGAAGCCCCTACGGCTGACACGCATTTTCTGAAATATACAAACCGTAGGGGCACTATGTAGTAACTCTTGATAAAAAATTTAGAAACACACAATCGAAGGTAAAGGGGTGGCGAATTTTAATGTGACACCTTATTTTGATCTACTATTTAGATGCATTATAAACTCATGAGGAATAAAAATAATTTTGGGAGCCCCTACGGCTGATACTCATTTTCTGAAATATACAAAACGTAGGGGCACTATGTAGTAACTCTTGATAAAAAATTTAGAAACACACAATCGAAGGTAAAGGGGTGGCGAATTTTAATGTGACACCTTATTTTGAACTACTATTTACATGCATTATAAACTCATGAGAAATAAAAATAATTTTGGGAGCCCCTACGGCTGATACGCATTTTCTGAAATATACAAAACGTAGGGGCACTATGTAGTAACTCTTGATAAAAATTGTAAAAACACACAATCGAAGGTAAAGGGGTGGCGAATTTTAATGTGACACTTATTTTGAACTACTATAATATATATTATAAACTCCTGCGAAGTAAAAATTATTTTTAGAAACCCCTACGGCTGATACGCATTTTCTGAAATATACAAAACGTAGGGGCACTATGTAGTAACTCTTGATAAAAAATTTAGAAACACACAATCGAAGGTAAAGGGGTGGCGAATTTTAATGTGACACCTTATTTTGAACTACTATTTACATGCATTATAAACTCATGAGGAATAAAAATAATTTTGGGAGCCCCTACGGCTGATACGCATTTTCTGAAATATACAAAACGTAGGGGCACTATGTAGTAACTCTTGATAAAAAATTTAGAAACACACAATCGAAGGTAAAGGGGTGGCGAATTTTAATGTGACACCTTATTTTGAACTACTATTTACATGCATTATAAACTCATGAGGAATAAAAATAATTTTGGGAGCCCCTACGGCTGATACGCATTTTCTGAAATATACAAAACGTAGGGGCACTATGTAGTAACTCTTGATAAAAAATTTAGAAACACACAATCGAAGGTAAAGGGGTGGCGAATTTTAATGTGACACCTTATTTTGAACTACTATTTACATGCATTATAAACTCATGAGGAATAAAAATAATTTTGGGAGCCCCTACGGCTGATACGCATTTTCTGAAATATACAAAACGTAGGGGCACTATGTAGTAACTCTTGATAAAAAATTTAGAAACACACAATCGAAGGTAAAGGGGTGGCGAATTTTAATGTGACACCTTATTTTGAACTACTATTTACATGCATTATAAACTCATGAGGAATAAAAATAATTTTGGGAGCCCCTACGGCTGATACGCATTTTCTGAAATATACAAAACGTAGGGGCACTATGTAGTAACTCTTGATAAAAAATTTAGAAACACACAATCGAAGGTAAAGGGGTGGCGAATTTTAATGTGACACCTTATTTTGAACTACTATTTACATGCATTATAAACTCATGAGAAATAAAAATAATTTTGGGAGCCCCTACGGCTGATACGCATTTTCTGAAATATACAAAACGTAGGGGCACTATGTAGTAACTCTTGATAAAAATTGTAAAAACACACAATCGAAGGTAAAGGGGTGGCGAATTTTAATGTGACACTTATTTTGAACTACTATAATATATATTATAAACTCCTGCGAAGTAAAAATTATTTTTAGAAGCCCCTACGGCTGATACGCATTTTTTGAAATATACAAAACGTAGGGGCACTAAGTAGTAACTCTTGATAAAAATTTAAATTTCGCACAATCGAAGATAAAGCGGTGGTGAATTTTAATCTGTAACAATAATTTAAACGCTGTTCAAATATCCCGCCATTTGTATTGGGCGGGACTACTATTTGAGGATAGTTCACAAGTAAAGTGGCCGCTAAAAAGTGGCTGCTAGTTTGACTACGGTAATTCGGATAATGATAATTAATATATTATTTTTTATGTAATTTTATAGATATTTCTAAGATGTCCAAGCACAAAATGTGACCGAATTTAGCCCTCAAGATCCGAGCTCTTTTCCTCGACCAGGTAAACTAATAAATTCATTCAAAACTAATTAAAGTGAGGTTATGTTTTTCTATTTTTATTTTAGGCTTAGCTTTCGTTACCGATTTAAAAAGTTTACGATTTTAATTTAAAAAAACCATTTAAGGCTAGTGTCGACTTGAGTGTTAAAAGAATTAATCGAAATGTTAAGGAACTTGTAAGTATTTACTATTGCGATACGATTTGATCCCTTATAGAACTGAAAGGGTGCTTTAAGATTCGCATAGTTTAAACATCTGCCTTGTTAAGTTAGTTAATTCCGACAATTTGGATATTAATTTAAGCTACGAACTGTCAGAAGTTGTCAGTGAATGAATATCGACCAAAACTAACTATTTGATTGCTCGAACTTGACGAGGATGAAGACACGTAAGTTTTGTTTGTAGTATAATAAAGTAGTTTACTAAATTAACCATCTTATACATATATTTTTTATTTAAATTAAAGTGAAGTTAGTTTTTTTTATAAGGAATAGAATACCTACTATATGAATTATTGAGGTGTGTGGAAATTTTTTTATTTGTTCGTACCGATCAATTGGATGGTGAAACTGATTGGAAGTACCACCCGCCGTATCGGGAACTCAAATACTTGCTAGTGATATGAACGTTTTATAATGAACGCTAGTATGTTTCTTGAAAAGTTTCAAAGGGATATTTATTCCTTTATAGCTACTTTTACAAGGGTAAGTAGGTTTGTAATGGTTTTTCACGCATTTAACTGCATATCTTGTATGCATTTTAGCATGATATTCAGATATTCTTAGTGGAGATGAAAGTTTCAATCTGGAAAATACTCTGTGGACAAGTTGTGTTATTGCATCTGTGCATTCTTTAGGAGTTGATTTTTACACTGGTAAGTTTTTTAAAGAACTAAATAAATGTAAGTATAACTTGTAATTATTTCTTTATTAAAGGTCCAGAAAGTAGATCTGTTGTGAATAATTCCTCTTCTCGTTCAAAAGGGGACTTCCACGTGATGTGATTTGTGTAAATCAATGAGTATACGATAGCAGTCAAAACCACCTTTGTAACTTTTCTCAGCAATATGAGCTATTGCTGGTTTACCAATACTGTGGAAGTGCATTTGGCTACAGTTAGTTATGCTCAAGATAGTTTTGTCGATGTAAGTAAGCAGTTTTGAACATTCGGACGATTTTGATAAATTATTTTTTAAGGTAAAATTTGGAAACAAAGTTACACAAATGAGGAGGGAACTTCAACTCATAGTGATAAATTTAAAAAGTTGTAAAATACAAGAATTAAAGATGCGGGCATTAGTTTTGTGTCAGTTACTTTATTTCCACAAATGAGATTGTTCTTAGACAAAAATTAGAAGATTCTTTAACATACATCATCTGAGGCAGGCACAGGTCTACAACAGATCGAGTAGTAATTTATCAAGCTTCGAGTCCAGATAAGCTTTAGTCCATTGCTCTTGTACAATGGACTAAAGAACTAATGACCAAAGAAGTTGAATTTGCTTTAAATCGTCGTGATTTAACTGACGCAGTTATAAGCTCCCTATGGAAGATTATTAAGCTATTCTCTGTTACTTGTTTTTCCATTTACTAACGAACAAAACGAATGAGAGTCATAGTAAAAGTATAAAGCAAATGTTTTACATTTACAAGAAACTTTTTTAAGGATTTACAAATTGGTGAAATTGTTTTCTATTTAAAAGAACCATATCTAGTTATGTCTGGAATCGTATGCTATACAGACTGGTTAGATGAGGAATACAGAAATACGGCTAGAGATGGTTTACGTACCTTAGTTGTAGCTTGCAGAGTTTTAAGCAGAAAACAGTAAAATAATTTTTATTATAAAATAAACATAATAATTTATGCTTCTTTGCAGAGTCGTTATAATTCCGCTCGTGTCTGATTGAGTGCAACAAGCTACACAATGGTCAAGTCTTTGGAATACGAAGTCGAATTATTGTGTGTTACAGGAGTTGAAGATAAACTTCAGGATAATGTATGACCCACTTTACTGTTCACAGTTGTTAAGAAATTGCTGGTATTAAAATATAAATGCTGAGATGGATGCTTACTGGTGATAAATTGGAAACTGGTACTTGTAAGGTATGAAATGATTTTTTTTAAATTAATAACTAAAGGAATTTCTTTTTGTTTAGGTCTTGATGTGTTAAAAAAGTAGTCACAAGAACGGACGCACATTTAGAATTAAACGCGTTTAGAGTTCTTTTCCCAAGCAGCCATAACAGAGCAAGTTCTAGAAAGTATAGCATATGGTTACGTTTGTCTAATGTGGAAGCGTTTTCGTAATTCTATGATACTTTACGAGCTGTTGAGAACTTCTCTGGATGTTCGCAGTAAGAAATTTGCTGCGTTGAACTGATGAAGCTTATGAAGTTTTTACAGAGAATATTGAAAGAGAGGCGTAATTGAATCCAGGAGCCAGAGATAGCCAACAAGGTGCATACTAGACAAAATTGAAACCTTGAGATAAGGCTAAAATCCTGAGGATGATATGATGAAGCTGTTAGCGCTAAGAATGCGACAATTGGATGGTAACAGATCAAGAAATCTCATTATCTATTTTAATTTAAAGTCACGTATCATGTGGGTTGTATTTAGTTCAGGAGCAGATTATCCAAAATTGTTAAATAGTTAATATTATAAATAAAATAAGCAATGAACCGATATTTGTGTTTCAATATTACTAGGGTGCTAATTATGTAGAGGTTTTGAGACTATAAAAGCAATATGCACGTTTTTTGAGGAGCAACATTGTAAAGACATTGATTGTCATCACAATTAATTATTGTATTTAAAAATCGATAATAAATTTCAATTTTTATTATAAAAAATTAAAGCAATATTTATTTCATTGGTCGGTATATCTTCATCATCCACTATATCCATTCGTACCTTTGTAATATAAGCCTAAAAACAAATTTTAAGAATTATACATTTAAAAAAACTACAATTCATTACCCGTATTGATTTTTGATAACCTAAGTCCTCAATTTTCTCTAAATAGTTATCAAACGGTAATTTGTTAAATAATTTATAACACCAATATTCATATCTGAACATTAAAGTATGTAAATCTTCCTTTTCACAATTTCGACCTTTAAATTTAACATCTGTGAATACGTTTTTAAGAGCAGGCAGTCTTCGTTTTTCTTTTAATCTAATTGCGTTTAATGTTGGGCGTGGTTGTAGAATACGTTTGGACTTCACTTCTTGCTGCTGCGGATTATCTTCATCTTTAGGAGAATTAGTTGCTGTAAAATCAGTACTTTTGGTTTTATTTCTGTAGAATTATTCATTGTGGTCATTAGGTTCTACTCGATCACTTTCAACACACAAATTGTTATTAAAAGGATGATTTAAATCGTTAATTTTCTCTAAAAAATTAATCAGCAGTTTTTTATTGAGTTAATGTAATATCGTCTGGATCCTTCTTGTTTTCCTCAGACTTATTTCGTAAGTGCTCTTTATCTTGCAAATTACTATTAGCACACGGCATTTTTCAGAAAATGTATAGTTATTAAAAGCACATGTCCATTTAAAATAAAATTTTTTAATTTACATTATTTAAAGGCGCGGTTACGTACGTATGGAATTACGAAGATTCAAAATTTGTGTTTACAATAATAATTACAATGAGAAATTTGACAGCTGTAAGAATATTTGAAACTTGACATAACAACCCGAGAGCCAATCAGCGTTGTGAAAATTGAAGAAGCGATGCAGCGCCATCAGATGTATGTTTAATGAAGTTTATCTAATGTCACGTGGGCATGACGCATGACCAAAGTGATGGTTGATGAACGATATCGGCGTCCATGGTCCAATGGCGTCATAACGTGAAATAAACTAATTAAGTAATTATCAATATAAATTATATACAATTATAAACAAATGTTATTTGCCATGTGAAATTGAAAACGCTGCAAATGATAAAGTACAGGTATGTAAAATTGATATTTATTTTCACGTACGATTATCATGGATTAGATTTTTAACAACTACATGAGGGTTCAATTACTATGCATTTTTTAAAGTTTTCTTCGCTGACGTCCTGGTAAAAGCGTAAATTTTTGAAATGATTACATCACAAAATTACATATTTTTAAAGCCAAATGTAAAGTTGAAAAGAAGAGATGAACGTTTTTGCCAGGACGCCAGCGTCTTATGTAGGTATTTTTATTAACAGAAGTTTCTTATTGTACAGATTTGCTGCTTGTCACGTTGAATCTGAATGTCAACCTGTGATCCATTATGGAAATCGCATTGTGATTTACACTTGATGGCAGCTAGTTGCCTATTGACTCTTTAGACATGCTTCGTAATAAGGTAAGCATCGTAGTACTTGAGTATAGTGAACGTAGAAATAAGTGAAAGTTTTACTTCGGAGCATAAGATAACGAAATGATTAAAAACCTTTTACTAAGAGAGAAATTGAATATTCAGCTTCTATTTAACTCTTTCATGAGTTCATGTTAAGTTAATGCTTCCCTGCTCTGTTGTAAGCATCCTATTCCTTGTATTATAGATTACAAGTTAAGCATCCAGGTAAAACCCTCGCTTATTTTTACTTTAATAATGCTGGTCGAAGGTATATTAAATTTTATATGGTCACTATGTATTTAACTTTCATAAAGCTATATTCATAACGTCTAGAGTCTGTTTTCCAATAAATAGGTACTTAGTTAATTCTATTCTGTAGTGCTTAAAAACAAATAATTAATTCTGTAATGCTAGCTTGCAATAAAATGTGTAATAGGGAACAAATTTAGTTTTCGGATTTTTTCTTTGCCTATTATGCTGAAAAGTGGCTGCATACAGAGTCGATTCACTGGACCAGAACCTGGTTTCTTAAAGTTATGATGAAGAGGACTTATCCTTTTTTAAAAAAAGGCTTTAAAAAGAATAAAATATAACTTAGTAAAATATCACAATATTCTTCTTGATTTCTTCTTACATCATATTCATATTCAGGACATTTCCAGGACCCCAAGTCACTCAAAAACACACATTTCATTCTCTAAAATTAAATTGTTATTTAATTACAAAACATATATTATGCAGCTTTTTGCTTGTTTTTTGTCAATATAATACAGAACTCATTACGAGGAGGTGGCTGCATGTCAAATTGCACCCTCCCTTTTCCAGCATCTTAAAAAGTGATGTTAAAATTGTGGGAAAGTCAGGCTAGGTTTAAAAATTATATCACTATGAATGCGAGTATTCACAGCAGTTCCATCATTTCCTAGGCTTTTTATTGTCTCCCAAGTTTTTTTTGCTGTACTATATGAAACACTAATAGGACGATGAACAAAATGCTTCGAACCTGTCTGATAGTAGCACAATAAGTTCTCCAGTAATTGTTGTTTTACAATTTTTGCTTTCTACTGTAGTTGTACTTTGAACGAGAGTTCGATGTTTTCGACCATTAAAGTAAACTGCATTTAGTGGTTTTCTGCTCTCTTTTGTATTTCTTATGTGTCGTGTATTCTTTTCCTCTCTCTTCTCATTTAGTTTCTGTCTATTATTTTGAAACTTCATGTGTACCACACCAATATCCTACTGAAGACGCATTTGGGCGACACTTGTTGTTTTTTGTGAGCTAATCTTTTGATGTTACACTACTCAAATTTACTTCTG
Source organism: Malthinus seriepunctatus (assembly GCA_963924605.1). Classification (NCBI taxonomy): domain Eukaryota; kingdom Metazoa; phylum Arthropoda; class Insecta; order Coleoptera; family Cantharidae; genus Malthinus; species Malthinus seriepunctatus. Next base: position 50,860,059 of record OZ004600.1, read on the forward strand.
TTACATCGGATTCTTCTGATTTAGTAGAAGTTGAAGCAATTGCTGTAGCTTTCATCTCATCTCATTTCTGTGTACCGAGTGTTCGATCTTTCTAGTGATTACCAACTCAACTGATGCAATAAGCATTTTTCTTCCATTCCTCTGTTCTCTAGCTGGTATCATGTTCACATATGACACTTGTTGTTTTCCTAGTATTACTAACCAAATTACATCAACATTCACGACTATTACAATGTTTTGTAGAATAAACATGATTAACTAGTTTTAACACATTAGGAGTTTTACATACTTTAGCACTTCAGCATCGAGAACAGTCTCCGACCTCACTGATTTAGGCGCTCCAAATGCATTATACAGGGTGTCTCAAAAAGAATTGGCCAACGCTTGGTCACTGACTCTCTAGGTTAAAATAAACCGATTAAACCTAATATACCTTAATACAAAATTCCTCCGTTTCCAAGTTAAAGGGCCTTAAAGTTCAATATTTTCTTTTTTCTTTTTATGATAATTTCCACACATGTATGTATTTCAAATTTGGTACAGATGCTTATAATTAAGAACTAAATCAAGAGAATTTTTTTCATAAAGTAGGCTTGACTATAAGAGGCACTTAACCTATCTTCTACAACTTGTTTTAGCTATAACTTCGTTTTCGGTGAAATTTTTTTCAATATTGTGTTATTTTCTGAAAGAGCATTAAAAAAGAGAAAACTAAGGTACTCTTAGTTCATATGCGTAAAAGCAGCCGTTTGTCTAAAAATTGGCATTAAAGTTTCGGATTATTGTTAAGACGAGCAATTATGTAGCCATCATCACAAAAACAATGTGTAAAAGATTGGAAAACATGTTAAACCAATAACATTGTCTAAAAATGAAAGGTACGTCGCGTAATAGTTCATCCAGGTTATTTTCCAAGAAGGTTGAATAGTAATTAAATTTTAGCTTTGGTGGAAGTACGAATGGGCCTACAAAACAATTTCTAATGATACCACATTAAACATTCTTTTTCTTCAAACGTCAGAAAAAGTCGCCTTTGTGTCACTCAATAGGTAACGGTGAAGTTTAACTTTTCCGCCGAGGCAGGAAAAATTGTCAGAAAAGTACTTTTCTACTGCCTAGGCAGGAAAAGTAAAATCTTAACCGCACATATTTTATTTTTTAACGTAAAAAATGTTTTTTAAGCATTTGTAATGTAAAAAATTTAATGTTTTTTAAATTTTCCTTTATAATTAGTTCGTTGTGTTTAATAATTAGCTTTTTTTACAAATTTAAGTTAATTTTAAAAAATATTTGACAATTGAACTACAAGTAATTGACAAGAGATGGTGCTCTTTCAAAAATCAAAATTTTCAGTTTTACGCTTTACGTTTGCAGAAAAAATATAATGTTTCATACGGAGTCAAAGTAGTTTTGTGTGACTCGCCTGTATTGCCAGACTCGCTCGCTACGCTCGCTCTTCAGGCAAACACAGTCTTGTCACACAAAACGTCACTTTGTCTCCTTATAAAACAAATAACTTTTGTAAATAAACCTTTTCCACTATTTTGTTGTTTGTTTTTGTGATCATTGCTACTTGATAATTGCACGTCCTAACGACAACTCAATACTTTAACCGGGATTTTAAGGCTAACGGTTGGTTTTAAGCATTTGAACTAAGAGTACCTTAGTTTTCTATTTTCTAATTATCTTTCAGAAAATAACGTAATACTGACAAAAAATTCCAACGTAACAAAATTAGAGCTAAAATAAGTTGTAGAAATAAGTTGTACATGAAAAATTTTCTATTGATGTACTTCGTAGTAATAAGCTCATGTTCCAAATTTGAAGTAAATATTTTCACATTTGTGGAAATGATCATAAAAAGAAAATATTAAAAATTGAACTTTAAGGTCTTTTAACTTGGAAACCGGAGGACTTTGTATTCAGGTATATTAGGTTTAATCGTTTTATTTTAACCTAGAGAATCTGTGACTAAGCGTTGTCCCATTCTTTATGTCCCTGTATTATCTATTTTTTTATTATCTGCAAATTTCAAGAGAGACCTCTAAACTAAACTAAACGATATTGAATCGAGCTGAAATTTTAACAAGTTTACTCACCAGCAAAGCACTTTTCTGCATATCGTCGTATAAACTGCAAAACCTCATATCTGCATTTTACCTTATTTTATAAAGGAGACAAAAACTTACACTTTACTATCTTATCTTCAGACAACGAGGAATGTGCACGAGAACTCATTTTGCACTCACATGACAGTTACAAGTTTTTGCAAGCATATTATGTAGAAAGAAGTTTGCTTTTATTTTCACCCATAATGTTATTTTGCTTAAAAATTGCATTATATGAGATCTTGCAGTTTAGACGACAATATGACACCACTGATTTTTGAAACTTGCAGTTTTCGCTCCCGCATAAAGTGTAATACGTATGTGTAGGGTGGGGTGCATATAGCGCAGACGAACATTTGAAATTACGATCAAAATAATGCCTATTTTATGGGATGGTCTTATACATAGTTGACACAAATCCTCAACAACGATGAAAGCAAAATAAATTTCTAAACTTTCTTGTAACTTCAAAGTGGAGATTCTCACTTTATACTACGAGTGATTATTTTTTGTCACATACAAAGTTCAAAGATCGGTATAATCAAGTTTGACAGCTGATTGTATCAGCCTTACCAAAACTGTTTCAATAGGTACCTTTACACTAACATTCCATCGCGCGCGAATGGAACGCGATCTGGCGCGCGATCCCGCCCGTGCGTTTAAACCGTGCCGTTCCAAATCGGTGTTCTAAAAAGTAAGACGCTCCAGTCGCGGAACGTTGCACGCGTTCTTGAACGGGAAAGGATAATCGTGTGTGTGTAAATGCAAGAAACGTGCTATTTCGCGCGTTCTTGGCGTTTCTGGTGGCGTGTTGAAAATTCTAGCACGATTAGTGAAAGTTTCGAGTTATGTCAGTTCAAAGAAGACATAAATTGAAAGTTGCGTTATGCTTCGGAATGTATCTACACTTAAAATCCACGGAGAGGAAGAAGAGAATGTGGGTGAAAAAGTGGAGAGAAAATCGTAATCAATTTGGGCACATGGCCCTTATTAGAGAACTGCAAGAAAACAACCCTGAGGACTACAGAAACTACATGCGCATGGATAACGTAACATTCAACCATTTATTAGAACTTGTATCGCCACTTATCGCTAAAGAAAACACAAGAATGAGAGAAAGCATTAGTGCTGAAGAAAGATTAGTGGTTACCTTGCGGTATTTGGCTACTGGTCGTTCTTTTGAAGACCTAAAATTTTCAACAGGAATTTCTACGTCATCTATATCTAAAATAATCCCAGAAACATGTAAAGCAATATATGATGCTTTAAAAACTACATACTTTAAGGTAAGTAATAATAATTAATAAACTATAATAGGTTCGTTCCAGCAGCAATTCGAACGATAATAGAACTGTTCAGAACTGTTCTAGACATGCGCAGTTCGAACAACGCGTTCCAGCAATACAAATCTCGAACTGTCACTCTGAATTTGACGTTCCAGCATAAACGAATTTTGATCCGGAATGATTCGGAACGGTTTTAGAACTGTAAAAGCAGTTCTAGGTTCGAAGCAAGTATTTATAATTCCGATTATGTGCAAATTGAATCTGTCGACTTCGCGCGTTTAGTTTAGCAACAGAATAGTAGTTTATTCATGTTTTAATGAACTTTTGTGTAATCTTCCTCGTCTTCCTCATGATCAAGCATGACGTTGGGAGATCAAGCTCAAGAACAGTTTCTAGAACTTCTTTTGGGAGACACCGAAGTAACCCTAAAAATGAGGGATACGTTGAAGAAACCGTGCCACTATACAACTACAAGGAGTTTTAGGAACATTTTCGGGTTTCTAAAGAAATTTTGGAAAATTTAGCGGAGCAGTTTAGCACGAACGACTATTGTCGAGCTGAATCTTCGGGTGGATTTGGGAAAATATCTCCCTTAAAACATATGTTAATTTTTTATGATTTGCCCGATATCAAACGGCTTTTTTTACCAGACGTGGGAGATCGTTTCGATATGACAATAAGTTCGTTACATCCAGGGATTGAACGTGTAACTGCTTTCTTAAGCAACATGGCTGGCCAAGTTATAAAATGATCAAACGCTCAAGAACATCAAGTTTTATTATGAACTTATGGTTACTAAACTGAATTTAAATCATAGCGCTTAAATAATTTGAATTAGAAGCGAAGGACAGTACAAAAAAACTTATGTGAGGGCATCTATCGCTTTCTGTAGAAAATAAAATCACTGTTCCCGTTCCAGCATTGACAGTTCAGAACTGATTCGATCTTGGAATCGAACCGCGCATGCGCAGTAAAACAGTACCAGTAACCGTTCAGAATTGTTTGCTGGAACAAACCTATTATAGTTACCTATTTATTTATTTATTCAAAAGTGCTTTTGTATAATTTACTACAAATCGTATACATTTAAACGAGGCAATGCTTTTAATTATTTAAATTATTTGCTACATTTTAATAAAACGTCATTAATGTAACATCGGATTCATCAGAAGAAGGTGGTGGGATTGAATGCGAATCGTTTGATGTATGCACAAATAACGGTGTGACTGAACGGTTGGGCATAGTAACGAAGTCACTTTCGCTACTCAGCTTACCAAGCAACCCTTGGCACAACACCTTCGTTATAAGTCCTTCCGCGTACACCGCCTGCTCAGGATGCATTCGTTTCATTTTTTTCCCCCAAGCAATTGCAGTTGCCTCATATTCATGAAGATCTTCTTTTTCTATTTGATTCTTGCAATAATCAATGAAGTGAGCGTTTTGTTGGGCCGGTGATATTTTTCGCTTTTTGGACTCGGGTGTTTTAGTAGCCTACAACAGAAAATACAAAAATCATTTACAGTTTCCTTCCAATAAAGACGATTGGAATCGCATCGCATTGGAGTTTAAAAATAAATGGCAATTTATAAATTGTGGAGGAGCTTTTGACGGAAAACACATTCGCATTGTTCCCCCACCACATACAGGTGCACAATATTACAACTATAAGAATTTTTATAGTATTGTTTTAATGGCACTAGTAAATGCCAATTACGAATTCATCTACGTTGACATTGGTAAAAATGGTAGGGTATCTGATGGTGGTGTAATTGAAGAAACTGATTTTTATCACAAATTAATGGCAGGTAAACATAAATACATCATTAGAATAACTTATTAATTGTGTAATTATACAAAACGAATATTTTAGGTCAACTGCATTTACCAGAAAATGACGAAACAGAAAAAGATCTTAATTTTGTATTTTTAGGCGATGAAGCCTTTGCGTTACACGAACATTTCTTAAAACCGTTTCCACAGAGAGATCTTTCTTACGAAAAAAAAATCTTTAATTATCGACTTTCAAGAGCACGAAATGTTGTAGAGAACGCATTTGGTTTGATAGCTGCCAGATTCAGAGTTCTACATACGGCAATACACATTAGTGAACCAACAAAAATTTGTCACGTTGTACTGGCTATTTGTACTTTACACAATTATCTGAGAAAATGCAGTCGTTCCTATGTTACAGCGACATCATTTGATTATGAAGATACTGTCACTCATGAGGTACACATAGATGATTGGCGGAAAGACGCAAATAATATTACTAACTTACAATGCAGGAGATATAGAACTCCCACAGTGGCAGCAAAGAGTAACAGAGAAAAATACCTACAATATTTTAATGGAGATGGAAAAGTTAATTGGCAAGATGAAATGTTAAGAAAGGGTAAAGCTTAAATATGAACAAGAACATCCACAAAATATCTTACGTAATTATTATTAGTTGTTTTGTTCACTTTTATAAGTAGTAGTAAAATAAATATTACCTTTGATGAACTTGCACTTGCAGTAGGAGTATCTATAACCGTAATAGTTGAAATTTCTGTTTCTACCTCAATTGGTATTACATTTTCATTATCCTCTTCCAACTGGGAATTAATTGTGCTCATACTTGAGGCAGATATTTCCTGGTCAGCTGTAAATATTAGGTATAAATATTGGTCCACCATAACGTGGACGAATATACATCGTCTTCGCCGGCGCCACTTCTTTTCGACTCCATCACTTTTTTGAGCTCTTTTCTAAAAGAGCCACGAAAACTTTGAATTCTTTTAATAACATATTCTTTGTTGGCCTCAATGTTTGCCTTTACACATAATTCAACCAATTTATCATAGGCTACATTTTTTAAATTTCTATTAGTATATTCTTTGCACTTAATTTTCCATAAACACGGGTGTGACCTATACAACATTTCTAAAAATTCCACAGTGAATTCTCTTGACCAGTAACGTGAATCCATTTTTCTAAACATTACACAAGGGTATAATTTACATTACTTTTTAAAATTATTTAAAACTTACCCTAGGTTAGAAGTATTTGTCAAAGAATGCGTTTTTGACACTTCGTCGCCTTGGAAGTGAATAGTTGTAACCCACAGATCTATAGTTTAGAGTAAAACGCATCTCAAAAATAACTTTTTAACAAACTCTAGTAACGCGCGAAAAGAGTGTGTAAAAATTACAAAACTTTTGGAAAACGCGTGCTAAAACGTTCGGATTTGAACGCGTTCGAGAACGCGCTCAAACATGTGAGAGGCCGGAGCTTTTAGACACGCGCTTTCGTGCGTGAATGGAATGGCGCGTTCCATTCGCGCGCGATAGATTGCTAGTGTAAAGGTACCTTTTGTCATTGTGTTGAATAGTTCTATCACTTTAAGAATGTGTATTCTTAATTCACTTTCACTATACCTAGTTAATCTGGTTGCCAACCTATTAAAATCAGCACGACCTGGAATTGTCAGAATTTTTGACTGATTCTGACTCAGGTTTTTTCCGCTGATTGGAAGATTGGTGACTAAGAACGGTTGTAATATTCCATTAACCGTTAGTCCTAAAGAAAATTTACTCCTACATGAAGTAAAAATCGTAAAATTCTACACAAAAAAGGCACGTTACATAATTTTCCATTAGTTTAATGGTTTTAGCACAATGTGAGAAATCAATGTCAGCGTTTAAAATACATTTTTTAGAAAAATCGTTCCTCCAATAGAAAATTTTATAGGATTTTTTTTGTAGAAATGCGTCATCTATAAAATGATGGTCTAGTAATTCTTCTCTAGATTTCTTAATTTTGGAGAAAACTGTCAAAACTAGAATTAGTCATAAAATTGCCTCCCCCCTGAGGTTTGCCCAAGGGTGCCAAATAGGGATTGCAATCCCGCTGAGTTTTTTCAATCCCGGGATTTCGAGATTAACTTTTTTTTCAATCCCGGGATCCCGGGATTTATATATTTTAATTAGATTTAGCCCCAAAAATTATTTAAACTTAAAAACATACCCTTTAACAGATATTTATGGAAGAAACAATGAATTTGTGCATGCTAGAACTGTCAAAGCTTTTCTAAGATGCCCAATTTCTCTCCAATTTTAGGGTACAAAAATTTACAAAATTAGGTCAAAAAAATGACAAATATTTGGCAATTAAAGCCTTAGTAATAAAAAAAAACTTTTAAATTATTTCTAAATTTTTGGAAAATATTTTCAATAGAAGATTTATTTCTTATTAATTTAAAAAAAACTTATGAAAAATTAATCTCGAAATCCCGGGATTTTTAAATTTCTAATCCCGGGATTTCGAGATTGAATAATTGGGCGGGATTCGGGATCCCGGGATTGCAAACCCTAGTGCCAAAGTGGCACCTGGTAGATCTGTAATCAGTGGAAAAAACTGGGTTAGAATCAGTTAAAATATCTAACTCTGCAGACATATCCAGGTTTCCTGATCTGGCAACCAGCTTGTTTTCTGACAACCAGTATCAAAGATAATATAATTATTAGGGGACCATTATTGCAAAACCAACTTTTAACACGTCACAAATTCTTTTGCAAGTTTTACAACTGACCATAATTTCCAAAATATTGTCTAGCAAACTACGTATAAAGAATATAAATTAATTATTATTTTTCATTTTTCCAGATATGTCTACTTACCGGTGTACTGGTGGCTCTACAATGTGCATAAAAATTAAGATCGAAATAATATTCTTTTCTACCTTTATGGGGAAATGTATTTTAAAGCCAGCATAAATTTGAGGTAAGTGAAACAAATGTTTTTGCTAGTTACTTTACTAAAGCCACGTTTTTTTACAGTGTGCTGCTTGATCCTCGTATTGGAGCCGAACTTAAACCAGTTTCCACGTGCTGAATTAATTATGTTCTTCTATTCGAATTCCCATTTTGCTCAGTACAAAATGTTTATTTTTTTTTCCTTATTAAATTATGATGGGTGAAAATATAAAAAGTTAAGAAATGGATTAAAAATATAGTATTAAAAAAAAAACTTTCCGTCTTCACACGAAGAAAGTTAATAATCGACTACAAATATCCACATAACAATTATGTGTAACAATGATCTTAAACATACAATGGAATATAAGCTTTAAAATCATGATCTCATACTTCTTGGGAGTTGAAACATGAAGTTTTACATACATACTTTATGGGAGTGATTTTTGTTACAATCGAACATTCATAAAACGAAATTCTCGTAAAAATGGAAAACTACAGTTATTGTAATATAAAAGTATTGTGTTCTTCTTAAAGAAATTCTCATTTTGCTCTGTACCAAATGTTTTTTTTTGTAAAACGAAATTGTGCAAATTCTCGTAAAAATAGAAAAGCAGTTTTTCTCGAATAGAAATTCCCATTTTGCTCTGTACAAAATGTTTGTTTTTTCGTGAAAATGGAAAATTAAAGGTTTTGTCGTATAGGAACATTGTGTTCTTTAAGAAATTCCCGTTTTGCTATGAACGAAATGTTTTTGTTTTGCAATACGAAATTGTGGCAAATTATTATGAAAATAGGAAATTGCTGTTATTGCTAATGATATTTTATCTCAACACTTTGATATTTTAATCGTTTCTTGAATGCCCTTTAGGGCTCATACAATGTAACAAATGACAAAACCAAGATTTGTATCTTGAAATGAGCAAGGTAACGCCTTTTTGAATTAAAAAAAAACGAAAAATTTTGTGTTTTGTATTAAAAACACAGTGGTTACTGGTTATGGTGGTTCAGTGGTACAGCACCGAACTGAGGAGCAATAGATCCGGTGTTCGAATCCTGACTCGGACCTGCCATGTTAACTTGGCTTTTGGACCTCAGGATGCACTCAACCCTTGTAACTGAGTACTTACACGGTTGCTTTACCTGTGGTAATACTAATAATAGACGATATGGTGTAGTGCTAGCTTCACTACATTAAATGCCGAGGTTAAGTACTTGCTATCCCATAAAGCGTGTGAAACACTCAAAACGGTCATATTATTCTTAAAAACACTAAATTCCTAAATGGTGAAGCCATTTATCAAATTTTTTTAAATAGAATTTGATTTCACAGTTCATATTTAGGCCAACTGTAAGTTATTTTTTTATTCACATTTTCCTTGAAAATTTGTAGTATGTAATGGTTCTGAGTTAACCAATTGCTTTAATCGACCCCACTTTCAAAAATGCATGAGAGGTCTACAAAATTGGTTCGTTTCTCCCAATTCATTTTTCACCAAACTTTTCATCTATCAAATTGCGAAATCATTTTGAAAATACATTGAATAACAAGAATTTAAAGGCAAACTACGAATTTCTTGTAACATTTCTAATGGGTGGAAATTGTCAAATGATTTCTCAAGCCAATATTTGCAATGGGGTGCAACTACTCCATTGGTAGGAAATGTCAATTCATCTTAAAATACAATTAACTTGTAAAAAAGTCTGTCTGTTAAAATTTTGTCATCCATCCTCAAACAAAAGTTCCAAAATCTAATCTCGCTAATTTTCTTCCAAAGTTTGTCTTAAGTAGGAATTCGAAATCGTTCTCGAACCACTTTTGGTTCGAGAACGATCTCGTTCGATTCAAACAGGCATATTACAATGCCATCTTTGCCTTTGACAAGTTGTACTTGAAAGTTCAATTCCTAAAATTATTAGGAAGTTGGTGAATCGTTCTCGGACCTGTTGATTTAAACAGATCAAGTACGCATATTATAATGCTATCTTTTTCTTTGTTTAATTAGTAATTAATTCACTTAATTTCTGCAGTTCAAACAGTTATATTACAATGGTCGAAGTTACTACTCCGAAATCGCCATGAATTATCCTGACAACCAGGGCTTGAAATGTACTAAGTTACGAACCGGAACAGAAATAGTTCTTATAAGTAACCTACAAGAAAATTATTACTATACATTTTAATTTTGAATTTTATGCACTTACCTTTGGCTATCCAAGAACGAACATATTTCTAGGGCTTAAAATTCATAAGCGGTGAACCTACGCAGTTGATTAATAATAAAGCAGCTGTATGTTTTACAGAAAGAGAGCTTCTTAAAGGTGTCACAAGTTCATTTATTGAACTAAAGCTTCTTTCGCATTCGCTAATTGAAACTGGAATTGTAGCTAAAGCTTTGAATAATGGCTTTAAATCGTCTGGGACTTCTTTTCCCCCATCCATTTTATAATTTCTGAATCCACGAACAGTGGATTCTTCATTTAAATGCCCACTGGCGGCATAAAGATCTTATTTGCTTGTTCCCATACAAAATATTTACTTCTGCTTCATCATTATCACCTTTTTCCCAATTTTTTGGTTCAAGCACGCTTATGTTAAGTAAATTTGTGTAAGTTTCAGTATTGATTTGATGGTGTTCTTCTATTCTAGATACATGAGATGAAGATGTAATCATGCGATTTTTCATGTTGTTTGCTAAACTGGTAAATAGCTGCTTTGAGTTTATTGCTTGAACTTTTCCATTATACAGTTGCACTCCTTTAAATATTGTAACATCACCGATTTGCAAAATTATGTCTTGTTTGGGACCTGGTTCACTTGCCATGGAATTAAGAACTCTAATGTTGGTTCTAATTAGTTTGTCCGCTTCAATAATAGTAATGTTGTTTCTTTGCAACTGTTCAGATTTTCCTCCCAATTCGTCTAGAGCATCGCTCATTATGTACAGATTATTAAAAAATTCTATGAAAGTTAACATGTTCTGTAAACCAATGTATTTGCTTCTCTCCCGACTATCTTGTCTCATATCTAGAGACAGCATTTACAGTATTACAGCATTTACGGAACGTCTGCTTGAAGCAACCAACGGACTGAAAAATTGTTTGCAATTTTTAAAATTTGAGTTTCTAGAGAAGCAGCTGTTTGCTTTAATTGAAGTTGTTTTTTTGTGACTGATGATAGAGAGCGTACAGTTTTTTGAAATGGTTAACTTCGTTAATGGCATCATTTACAGCAAACTGCAGTCGATGGTTAGAATAATGCCAAATTTTTATGTTGGGAAAATGATTTTGCAATTGTTTTGCAACACCTGATGTTCATCCTATCCTCGCAGACACACCATCACATGCAAAGCCAAGAAAGCACTCATCAAGAACGGCTTGATTGAATTCATGAGATTCTAAAAAATTTAATAATTGACGAGTAATGTTGTCCGCTGATGTACTAGACAATTCTATTAAATCAAGATTGAATACGTAGGCGTTTCCTGGATAATTTAAAAAAAATGTAGGCAGACAAGTGTTGTTTTACCGCTGCGAGTCGTTGACTCGTCTATTAAAATTGATATTTTTTTCTTTAAAGAAATAATATTCTGACAAATGGACTTTTTCATTTCTGTCGCTATATGAACAGCAATGTCTGGACAGGTTTTGTTTGAATGTAAGATTCGCCCCATGTCTAGGCCATATAAAATTTGGAAGTCTACATCGACTGGTAAATCTACAAATGGTCTCTGATGTTTTATAATTTTATATACTGTCCGAAACACTCGCTTGGTTGTTACTCAATTGTTACTTGTCACTCGCCGCATTCTTGCCATGGTTTAGAAGATCTTAAATGTTTTTCTCTGTTTAATGAGAAGTTATTATCTGATGCCCAATCTGAGTCAGAATATCCTTGAATCTGTTTTTTTCCACTTTTTTTAAAACTTATTCCCATCTCTGATGTTCCTTTCAGGTATCTAAAGATTCTCTTAACGGCTGTCCAATGAGCCTTTCCAAAATTTTTGTTGAATCTACTCACATCGTTTACTGCGAAAGCTATATCTGGTCGAGTTCCTTGCGCTAAGTAAAGTAAACTTCCAACAGCTTCCTGATATGGAATGTCCCTTAAGCCATTCTTTTCCTCACCTTCGGAGCTCATATCTATCGATAGTTTTTGGTTTACGTCGCTTGGTGTCTTGGTTGGCCTACAATCGCTCATGCCAAACCTTGCCAGAATCTCTTCCGTATACTTCTTCTGATCCAAATGAACATCACCGCTATCATTTCGAGTAATTCCTAAACCTACAATTTCACTTGCTTCTCCCATATCTTTCATATCGAAGGCTTCGCTAAGTTTTTTCTTAAGCGTATCTCTTTCCTTCTTATCTTTCCAAAAAATAAGAAAATCATCCACGTAGATTGATATTATGAGAATCGCTTTAGAATATACACATGGATCCATTTTAGATTTCTTGAGTCCAAAACTTTAACGTTTCATCAAGTTTCTTATTCCATTGTCTTCCACTTTGCTTCAGTCCATAAATTGTCTTGTTTAACTTACAAACTTTGTTGGTTCCATCACTATAACCTTCAGGTTGCTCAATGTAAATGGTTTCTTCCAAATCACTTTGAAGAAATGCTGATACTGCATCCATTTGATCGAATTTTAGTCCCAACTTAACAGATAAAGCAATTAAATAACGTATTGAACTATATCTTACCACAGGTGAGTAAGTTTCCCCATAGTCGATGCCTGGTTTCTGTGAACAACCCTTGGCTACCAATCTTGCTTTGTGCCTTACTACTTGACCATCACGATTACGCTTGGTTTTATAAACCCACTTCGTTTTTATCGCCTTCCGATCTTTTGGTAAGTCTTCAAGCTTCCATGTACCATTTTTGTCCATCAACATCAGTTCTTCGTTCATTGCAATTTTCCATTTTTCTCGGTCATTTGATGATAATGCTTCATCCAAGTTTGTTGGATCTGCATCTACTTGACATTTTGCGATACTGCTTTTTAATTCTTGCAAATGTAAATACTTTGATTTTTTAATTGGTATAGGACCTTTATATAAGTTAGGAAGTTTTTTCAATTCACAAATAACTGGTTTAGTACGAGAAGTATTACGCCGGTTTTCCAGTTCTTGATAATCCTCTGAATGTCGCAATTTGTAAAATAATTTTCCATCTGGTAAATATCGTATAGCGCGAATATCCATAACTACAGGATCACCAGTATTTCTTCCAGGTCGCAATGATTTTATAAAATTTAGATCACTAAAATCTTTAAAAAATGTAAAATCTTAATAATTTACTTTATAAGGTTTTGGCTTTTCTCTGGCCTTTAAACACAATTCCACGTAATCAGCTGGAACGTTGATATTTGATGTTTTAACCTTTCTCTCGATTGTGGAGTGCATGGAGTCGGCCTCCATCTGTGTATGGCCCTTTTCCAAGAACTTTTGTTCAATGATCACAGACGTAGTCATTGATAAATTAATTAAAGAATTGGCCAAGGTCGCATTTCTGTTTTGGGAGGTGCATCCATCACTGTACAAGATGATTTTTTGATTTGGTTCAAGAATATTGACTACTTTAGTTAGCAGAAATTCGCATATTATGCTGGCATAATCGTTGGCGGTCACTCCTCCACAACTCTCATGCCAGATGTAGCAGTAACCATCCTTAGACTGCATGTCGAAAATTGTAAAGTTGTGCACAATTAGCTTAGTTTTAAAGTATAGTGAGGATACATTAGATTTGGGTGACAGTAATACCGACTGCAAATCCATGCAAAAAACTCTGTCACTTGACTCTTTATCTGTAGTTTTTTCGTCCCGTGCTTCGTTCTTTTTTTGTAGGTGTAATTTGTACATTCCTTCTGGTAAGTTTCCAGTTCTGTAAGACACACACTTATCACACTCATCTTTCTTTGGTCTAAATAACGATAAATTCGTTTCCTCAAATATATGAGTAAATGATGCTATTGATAAATGGTGATCATTTTCATTTTGGCACCATTGTTTGTAAAATTTATAGAGTTGTTGTTTTGATTGCCAGTTCGGTTCCAGATATAGTTTTACAGACGAAGATCGACAATAGTGTGATTCCATTTTTGGCAAATTTGAAAAAAAAAGTTTTAATTTTTCTTTTCTATTTACTCGTAAAGCTCGTGTTACTGGTAAAGTCTTATTTTCATCAGGCGTTTCGTTTTGTTTGGTTTCCTTCTTGAGCCAGTTATAAATCGTTGATTCTTTAAGGTCGTGAGTGTTAAGAAACATCTTTTTGCAAACTCTAAATCTTGTTTGCGTTTCGCCATTTTTTAGAAAATAAACCAGTGAGCCCTTTCGATCTCTAAATCTATTGCTGGATGATTTTCATCTCTAGGTAATATATTATTATTAATATTATTTAAGCAGTCTTCTATTTGTTCACAGCTTTCTAAATTTGTACTATTGCACTCTGATAATAGTAAATAAGATTGTCCTAAAAATTCCGTATTGATAAAATCTTGTAAACCTGAGTTTACATCGAACTGTATCAATTGGTTAGGTTTAGGTACTGGATTGCACATGGTTATCTCTGATTCAGCATCTACTACAATGTTATCTACATTTGTTACCATTACATCATTAAATAAATCTTGGGTCACTTCGGGAATGTCTAGTACTAAGTAATTGCTATCACTTTCCTGATTATTTTTTTCTATAATTTTTTCTTCTTCTACTTCCTTATTCTTCATTTTTTCTGCTACCAAAAGCATAATTTTGCTAGCCCGTGTGTTTAAGTTAGCCATCCTGCAAGAGTAAAAAGCGATAAGAAAATAACGTAAGTCACGTTTTATTTTAATGTTTGAGGTTAAGTAGGTGTAAAGAAAAACACGTAACTCCACCATGATATAACCGTTAAATATTTGCAACAAATACTAAATAATTAAACAACCAGATAAGAGATTATGCTAAATTAAGACTTACCTTTGATAATTAACACTAAATTCATATAAAATGCTACACAAAATACACTTAAAACAAAGATTTTGCATACGACACACGCAACTAGCGGCGGTTACCTTGCCACTGGCGGAGTTACGAGAATTACATGGTGGTTTAAACGAACCTGGACTTACGAGAAAAATAATTTTCAATATTACAGAGTTAATAATTATTTTGGATTTATGTTATTTTCACTAAAAGATGCGTTATTTTTTTCTGCAACAGATGGCACCAAAATGTCAATTTTGCCCAAAAGTGGACTTACGAGGTTTGCAGATTAAGCCGACGATAACTATCTTCTTCGTCTCTTTATTTATGCACCGATAACCTTTCGACGTTTCACTATATCCCATAAATGTCATTTCTTCTGATTTTTTGTCCCATTTACGACGTCGTTGTTTTGGAACGTGTACCATGGCTCGTGATCCAAAAATCTTCAAATCTGTGTTATCAACTTTGGTTCCCGTAAATGTTTCAACAGGGGTCGCATTATTTAGCACTGAATTTACCGATCGATTAACTACATAAGCTGCTGTATTTAAAGCCTCTGCCCAATACGATTTTTCCACTTTAGCATCGAAAATCATGCATCTTGCTTTTTCCACGAGCGTCCTGTTCATTCGTTCAGAAATTCCATTCTGTTGAGGTGTGTACGGTGTTGATGTTTGATGTTGGATCCCATTTTTACGACAAAATTCTTCAAATTTGTTACCACAAAACTCAGTTCCGTTGTCAGTTCGTAAAGCTTTTATTCTTCTTTCGGTTTTGTTCTCTACCATTCGCTTGAAGTCCTTAAAACTTTCCAAAGTCTCATCTTTGGTCTTCTGGAAGTAAACAAACACCATTCGAGAATGATCATCAATAAATGTAACAAAATATTTTGCTCCTCCCATCGACGATTCTTCCATAGGTCCACATAAGTCCGAATGAATTAAATCTAAGATATTTTCTTTACGTACACTGGTATGTGTAAACGGCTTTCTTGACTGCTTACCCATTAAGCAAGCCTCACATCTGTTGATTTCATCTTCTCCACCAATGAATTTTATTCCATCAACGATTCCATCGCGCATTTTACACATACTTTTGTAATTCATGTGGCCTAATCTTTTGTGCCATGTCATTGCACTGACATTTGAAGCATTTGCAGCCATGCAACACTCAGTTTTTCCATTAACTTTATATACACCTCCGTTTAATTTAGCTCGCAACAAGCATGTTTCTTTTGAGTCAAACACCGAGCAACCATCCCGATCAAATACAACAGTATTTCCTTTGTTTACTATTTGATTAACCGAAAGTAAATTTGCTCCCAATTCCGGCACGCACAACACATTTTTTACTTCGAACTCACTGTCGTTTACCACTAACGTGTGATTTCCAACTAACGAAGCATCCATTTTTGCATTGTTCGCAGCACTTATCTCAGTAATCGTAGAAACCTTTTTGTTTACGAGTAATTTTTCATTTGGTGTCATATGATGTGATGCACCGCTATCCATTATCCATTCGTTGGAATTTGATACTCCATTTATTGCTGTTAATGCAATTTTGGCTTCAACTTTTTCGGTGTCCTTCTTTTGCGTCGTTTTTACCCGTTCAGTACATTTACTCGCAAAGTGGCCCTTTTTTCCACAAACAAAACACTGCAATGTTTTCTTTTTCTTGGGTTTTCCTTTTCCCATAAAGGCACTTGCACCCTTTGTACTCGGTTTTTCGTACGCGTAATCAATTAACTTTGATTTTATATCGTGTCCCGAAATTGCTGTACCACTGTTTTCTATTGCCATAATCATTGGCTTGAATTCTTCGGTTAGACCCGCAAGAAGAATGGCACCGATCCATTCATCTGTAACTGTAAAATCTATCCCAGAACGTTTGTTAGAAGTGTCTATAACTTCGTTAACATACTGTCCCATTGAATCACTGGTTTCTAACCTAACTCCCAATAATTTACGCAATAAACCGATTTTTCGTGTTACTCCTTGGTCTTCGAACAAAGATTTTAGTTCAGTCCACATTTGCAATGCCGTCAAACACGTTTGAATATGCGGATAAATCGACGACTCGACACTTACCGCAATTCTAGCTTTAGCCTTTTTCAATTTTACCGCGTCAGTTTCCGTTTCCGGCCCTGCCTCTATACATTTTTCAAGGCCTAGCAACTCTAGCGCATTTTCCATGGCGAACGACCACGTGTGATAATTATCCACATCTTTTAATTTTTGGATATTCGAAACTACGTCTCCACCCGACATGATTAAACAAACACTGAACTATTATTAATTGTTACTTGTTTTATTTATCAGCTATGACACAACTGATTTTAAAAAACACTTAGTTCTTTTTCTCTAACGGCACCGACCGAATAAAAAAAACTTTGCATCAACAATTAATCACTTTTACAAATTACTTAATACCAATTTTTACTCCCTGCGTTATCTGGGCCCATAACCTGTAGAGTTTTAATGAATTGGAGTTTAATTTTATTAATGTAATTTAGAACGTTTACAAACAACTGGCCATTACAATCGTTGTTGTACAAGTCTACTCTAGCGGCGCAGCGCTGTACTAATATATTTCAACAATCTTCTACACTAGTGTCTGAGCTACTGTCGGAACTTGAAATATTTTTATTTTTTTTTCTTTTCTTTTTTTTCTTTCTTTCTCCTACGCTACTATCTGAGCTACTGTCGGAACTGTTATTACATTTTCGTTCTTTTTCCTTCCTTACTGTGTTGTGTTTTTTTCTTTCTCTTTTTCTTTGGAATTTTCTTTCTCTTTTTCTTTGGAATTTAATAGATCTTCTGATTTAACGAGCTCTTTCCATGAATGAAACTCCTTCGCCTCCTCTTTGCTTAAAACCACATTTTCATTTTCTTCTGTCATTGTAGGTAGCCGTTGCTACCTAAGAACCAAGAAGAACTTCTTTGTAAACAGCACATCCTAGAGCTTCCGCTTTAACTACTAGCCAGTCGTTAGTCAATTTAAAATTATCACACTGAGTAGTTGTCCAACACGATGGAATATCATTATCATCACGACTACAATTGGATTATTTTCTTCTAAATTTATATTTCGACTTACCCCAGTACTGGGTGGCATTTTTTCTTCTGTAGCAGTAGGAGATAGGTTGCCCTTCATCTCTATCATCACTACTGTAATGTCTTGTAGTCGTTGATAATACTTAGAATAAAACAACGTATTGCTATTTACATGGTTTAATTGACGCTCCTCAAGAACATAAAAATTATCTTTCAAGCGCTAGTCGCGCGCATTATAATTATATACAATAATGAAACTTAAGTTCTAATAATTATATATTTACATACAGGGTGTGTATAAAGTAAGGAATATAGCGATTATCTCGGCATATAAAAATATTTGGAAAAAAATCTCGGACACGTCGATTTTGATTTAGTTGCGCAAATTTTGACATAAAAGTAATTTATACAGGGTCTATTTCTATTTCATCTATTTCGGAGGTACGACATCATCAGCGGTTTTTTTAAATGGAACACCCTATATATTCAATCATTTTTGGATTCCCCATAAAAAACTGATTTCAAAAACCTATTACACTTACGGTTTGTTTTATTTAATTAGTTACTTAATTATTATGTATTATTATTTTTATTTCTCACAAAGAAAAAAAACTTTATTTTTGATTACCCTGTATAGGTACTACTTTTCGTAATTTTATGACCTTATGAGATTATCATTGAAAAGTCCAGACAGAATCGTAAAATACCGTCAAAGTACTCTACAGAACTCGGCAACAAACTGTTAAAAAATACAAAATACAATTTTCAGATATCTGTAGCTCCAAAATTATCAACTTCCGACTCTAAGTATAATAGGTTTTTGAAATAAGCACTCGATGGAGATTCCAAAAATAATAAAATATACAGGATGTTTTATTTAAAAAACTGGTTGATGATGTGTCGTACCGCCGAAATAAAACACTCTGTATAAATTATTTTAATGTCAGAAAATGCGAAATGAAAAATCTAAATCGACGTGTCCGAGGTTTTTTCTCAAATATTTTTATATGCCGAGATAATCTCTATATTCTTTACTTTATACACACCCTGTATATAACAACTACTATTAGGTCTCTTTTTTAGCCAATTTAACATCAAAGCTCTATATGGACAGGTATTGCTCCAATTTGGATTCTGTTACATTTTACAATAAGTACTTATGTACATACAAAATATTAGTGAATTAATTTTTATGACTTACGTTCATGGTTCAGTTGATGATCCTATTACCAAAATGGTGCCAAACATATCCGCAGCTCTTCTGATTTCCGTTTTAGTTCTTTCAAGAATTTTACTAGAACTAAATGTTCAATAAAAAACTTACGGAGGTCCTTACACTTTCGGTTTACCATAAACCATTCGAAATGATTATTTCGAAGTTTTAAATTAATAACTTGCAATAAACTTTTTTTGATTCCACATTGATAGTTACTGGAATAAAATGTTTTGTTAAAACACTCCAAAACAACATTGCCAATTTTTATCAGTTCTGCTTTAGGTACTTTTAAATGTTCTATCACGCACTGCTCCGTGCCTGCACCATAGTCTCGGTTTAATATTAAATATTGATGTTGATGGGGCAATATCTCCTCACTAATGAAACTATCCTTGGAGTGCTTACAATTAAATTTTTTTAAAACTTTAAAAATCACAACCCACAAAATAAGCCACTGCACACGACTCCAGGGTAGGTTCTTCACTGGTTGTACAACTTTGAACAGGTAAATCAACATCAGTTATTTTTACACCGAACGACGCATCTTCTGTCATTTCATAATCTAGCTGATTATATGGATATCAAAAATTGGAAGGTTCTGGCCAACATTTAACAATTCCACGTCATCATCTTCGCAGTTGTTACCTTCTGGTGGGTGTTCTAAAGAAACAAAAAATTTTCAAGAGGACCATTATTAAGGCGGGACGGGACGTTAGTATAAAGGCGTGCAACTCCTTTTAAGTCTTCGTACAAGGACACACAACACTTTATCGAGTCTTTCAAACCGTCAAAGCAATACACATCGTGTTTTTGCTTTTTTGTATTTCTATTAAATGTTTGGACGCTTTGCAAGTTAAAAATACTATGAAGTAAATAATCTTTTATACAGGGTGTCTCATAAAGAATGGGACAACGCTTAGTCACAGATTCTCTAGGTTAAAATAAAACGATTAAACCTAATATACCTTAATACAAAGTCCTCCGGTTTCCAAGTTAAAAGACCTTAAAGTTCAATTTTTAATATTTTCTTTTTATGATAATTTCCACAAATGTGAAAATATTTACTTCAAATTTGGAACAGGTGCTTATTATTACGAAGTACATCAATAGAAAATTTTTCATGTAGTAGGCTTGATCATAAGAGGTACTTAACCTAACTTCTACAACTTATTTTAGCTTTAACTTTGTTATCTGGGAATTTTTTATCAATATTACGCTATTTTCTGAAAAATAATTAGAAAATAGAAAACTTAGGTACTCTTAGTTCATATGCTTAAAACCAACCGTTAGCCTTAAAATCCCGGTTAAAGTATTGAGTTGTCGTTAGGACGTGCAATTATCAAGTAGCAATGATCACAAAAACAACGGACAAAATAGTGGAAAAGGTTTATTTACAAAGAATGTGTAATGTGGTATCATTAGAAATTGTTTTGTAGGCCCATTCGTACTTCCAGCAAAGCTCAAATTTAATTACTATTCAACCTTCTTGGAAAATAACCTGGATGAACTATTACGCGACGTACCTTTGATTTTTAGACAATGTTATTGGTTTAACATGTTTTCCAATCTTTTACACATTGTTTTTGTGATGATGGCTACATGATAATTGCTCGTCTTAACAATAATCCGAAACTTTAATGCCAATTTTTAGACAAACGGCTGCTTTTACGCATATGAACTAAGAGTAGGGGAAGATGTTGTACCTTGGGTCAATTTTTACTTTTTTGTTATTATAAATTCTAGAATTATATATGCTCAAAGTTTAATCAATGCATTAGATACTTTAGGTATTTTGCTATGTAAAATGGTTTTTATAAACATTTTAACCTTTGTAATTAGTTGAAAAAAAAAAGTTTAGTTAGCCATTGCAAGTTGACCCAAGGTACAAACTGGTAATCTACCTTGGGCCAGCATGTGTTGTACCTCGGGTCGGTTATAAAAAAATAAGAAATTAGAACAAATTTTTATTTGAGAACTCGAAATAATCATAACATGGTAAAAAATAAGTAATAAAAAGAACAACTTAACATAAGTAATCCTATTTACGATATTTTATCATAGTTTAATTTTGAAAAAAAAAATAACTAGTATAAAAAGCTTATTTTACATTATATCCGCTGAACTGAACATCAAACTGCAATTGCGGATTGTGACGTGCAGTTCCGCATACTGTGTGCGGCTGTGGAAGCTTTCTAACAATATCAGTTTTTAAAAAATCGTAAGTTTCGGTTGCGTCGTCGATAAACTTATTGGAATCTAACACTCTGCGTAAATATTTAAGTTCGTTATTATCCCCACAGTTTATTATTTCGGCAACATAATAAGTAAAAGATTTTTTTCCTGCGACTTTCACTAAAACAAAGTCACCTTTTTTTATCTCGTCATTTCCAGATAATTCGTATATTTTTTGGTCATTTAGTAACTCTTCTTCTCTAGCTACTATCTTCTCAAATGTTTCTTCATCACTTGCTTGATTCAATATCATTCTTAGCAACTCGCTTTGGCACTTTTTTTATCATATCTCCTGTCGCTATTCGCTTGGTAACTGCTTGCACTTTCTCAGATGACACCTTTTCTCGAGTTTTTACCTTTTTGAGCGCTGCTATTTCTTCTTTTTCTGGAGTGTCGGTAAGTATACGTGACTTTCCTCTTGCTCTTCCTGACTTTATTTTGCGAGCAGGTGCCTTTGGATAGGGTCGCAGCATTTCGGGCGTAATATAACTTCCAGAACTTCCAGCTTGAAGAACATTTGAGGTAGAAGGAATAGAGACGTCCAATTCCGTTGCCGTAGTTTTACCTTGTTCTTCTTCTTTTTTTTTACCATCGATTTGTTCATGAGCTTCAGTAGACTGGTTTAAAGGACGATCTGTTACGTATGCTGACATAACCTCATGTTCCTCAAAAATATTTTCATTGACGGGATAAAGGCCGCTTACCTCAAAGCCCTTCTGGATATTAGATGTGGTAAATGCTTTTGGAAATGCTTTACCCGTAAGTTCAGCTATATCGTAAATCGTTATAGGTTGTCCAGGATGCATAATCATCCATTCGCTACAGGCGGTATTATAGTAACTTTTCATCGGCCCAAAAACTGTTCTGTCGAGCGGTTGCATCTTGTGACTAGTATGGGGATGAAACGTTATCATGAGAATACCATTATTCTTACAGAAATCAATAGCATTGACATTCACGTGACTATCGTGATTATCCAAAAGTAATATGACTGGATTTTCAACTGTTGGTTTCACATGTTTTTTGAAGTGTTCCAAATATTCTAAGAACAACTTTTCGTTTGACCAACCCGACGGATTTGCGCCTCCTACAGTTCCAATCGGACAACCTTTTACCATATGGGGCTTAAAATTTACCCTAGGGAATATCATCATAGGCGGAATATGGTTTCCAATTGCATTTATTGAGGCTATCAAAGTTACATTTTGGCCTCGCTCGCCACTGGTCATTTGACCTAATTGTTTGATTCCCTTAGGCCCTATAATTTTTGGTGGTACATGGACAGTTGTTAGCCCGGACTCGTCACAATTCCAAATTTTTTCTGGGGTAAAATTTCCACGAGATAAGAGCCTTTTATAATTTAAAAAAAAAGAAGATACGTTTGCCTGATTGAAGGATGTTGATCTGGCCAAACTTGTAGGTTCGGGCTTCCGAAGTGATAAATCTTGGTGTCTTCTAAGAAACTGTCTTAGCCACTCCTTCCCGGCTATCTTTCCTTGGTCACAAGATAGCGGATGGGACTTTTCATTTGCAATTGCATACTGGTATGCTAAAGTACGAACTTCCATTTTAGTCAAACCATAATGCAAGCGTGCAGCAGTTAGAAGATACTTCTTTAAGGCATCTTCCTCTTCTCTACTAAAAATTTGTTTCACATTATTGGCAGCAACATATGTAAATTCTGTGGCTTCCGATTGTCTAAAGGATTGTATGTGTCTAATCAACGTAGTTTTTGATATATTATAGCATTGTGCTGCTTCCCGAATTGATAACTCTCCACTTAGACATTTGTTTGCTGCTACAACCAAGTTTTGAGAGTTTATACGTGGTCTTTTGACTCCTAATTTACTTCGCGGCATTTTAAAATGACTATCTGAAACAGTATAAATCGTTTCAGTCAACAGGTACACCGCTTATTTCAAATAAAACTCAAAATAATGTTCATTTTTTGTAATAAGATTGTACCTTGGTCCGGTCCAAGGTATACGACCTATTAGTGACCCGAGGTACAAAGCTGTACAATTTCACGTGTTCTTTGCGTTCAAGTTTTATATTACGCATTTAGAAAAAAAATACATGCATAATTATCAAGCCTAATCAACCATTTTCAATTGCAAATAGTAAAATAATATATATATCTAGGATTTAAACGGATGTTAATAGATAATAAATGGATAAATAATTTACTTACGATCAAGCAAAACAAGAAACACTTTGTAAAACACCACGCGTTAATTTTATAAAAAGTGTGTATAGCTGCCATCTGCCGGTTAGACTTTAGTATCACATATTTACCAAAACGAACAAAAATTGGCATTGCATAAGTTTAAAAATCCAACTGACCCGAGGTACAAATGGGTCCGAGGTACAACACTTTCCCCTACCTTAGTTTTCTCTTTTTTAATGCTCTTTCAGAAAATAAAACAATATTGAAAAAAATTTCATCGAAAACGAAGTTATAGCTAAAACAAGTTGTAGAAGATAGGTTAAGTGCCTCTTATAGTCGAGCCTACTTTATGAACAAAATTGTCTTGATTTAGTTCTTAATTATAACATTATAAGCATCTGTATGAGGCGCCGTTTGGGCATTTAAAAACAAAAATTTTATAAATATTTTGAAAATAAAATAAATTTTTTAAAGAAATTATTTTGTTTTTACCCTTCAAAAAACATTTTTATTACTACGAAAAACATTTATATTATAAAACAGAATAATTATAATGGAAATAAGAAAAATTATATTAGAAATAAAAAAAATTATATTACTTGAACGCAACCAAAAAGTTTTATATTGGAACGAATAATTATTTCCCACACGGCGCATGGTCGTGTACAATATAAATAAAACAAGCTTACAAGTGTATACGTAAGATGTCGCCACTAGTCTCAAAACAGTTGATTTTCGTTGACATTTCGCTGTAGTACGTTTACACGTGGTCGTGAAACGATTTCATTTTAAATGTGAGAAATGTTAGTGCATTTGAACTACTAAATGAAAATGATTAAAAACTCGTTAAAAAAATGTAAAAGATAGACGAAAAAAATTACTAAGTAATATATTTAATGTATATTTAAAACAATTGCGTCTACTAATGTAAATAAAGCAGAAAATAGCGACGGAAAATAGTCACGTCCATCGTAAAGGACCGAAATCCCACAACACCCCTATTTGCTATTTTTTATTAACCCCAAACTTGTCGAAAACTCCAAAGATTGGTTTTATACTTTAGTAGATAACGTAGAATTACATAAAATATGTATTTAATGAAAGCTATTTACAAATTAAATTTTAACGGTTTAAAACTAGCCTAGTTGTGGTAAGAAAAATTATTTAATGTCACAACAACTCAATACACTCTCAAAATATTAAAAAATTCATAATTATTGTAGACATTGGTATAAATAAAAACATTTAAGAGTTCATAATTCTTAAAGACATTAGTAGAAACAAAAACATTTAAAAATTCACATTCAAAGACATTTGTAGAAGTAAAAACATCTACACGAATTATCTACCATCGAAAATAAATTAACAAAAGATTAACAGACATAAATAAAAAGACATAAACATTAAAATTACAACTTATTATGCGAAGCCGAAGTCCATACAGTTAGCAATTCCAAAAGTGACGTGATATTTAAAATCGTCATAAGTTTTATGTACAGTAGGCAAATGCAACAGTAAACCACAAGTATTTGCTTTTGGATAAATGGCCTCATCATCCATAAATACAATCTTAGGAGGCCAGTCGAAGCCAAGAGGCGGTAGTCTGTCAGCCCCGGTGCAAAAAATTAGAACATCTTTAGGCGTTATGCCGGTCTCATTCGCTAAAACAATACATAAAAATTAAAACCAACAATCTCGCACACAGTAAAATAAACATACCTCCGCAGTCGATCAAAAAGTCTCTCCAGTAACAAATAATCCTACTCTCCAAAGACCTAGCGTTACTGCCGAACTCGCTGAAAGTGACTTCGAACAAATTTTCTATAGTACTTGTAGTTATTACAGCACTACCACTGCACATTACATCTTCAAAGATGTTAGGATGCTTTAACATAAGATCAAATACTCCGCCAGTTTTTAAACCATCGATAAATTGTTCTAAAGCAGGTCTTGTTCGATGAAATACGTAAAACTGTAAAACGTCTGCAAATAAAAAAACAATAAATAAATACACTCGCAAATATTAATACAAACCTCGCACAAGTTGATCTTTTTCCTCCAAAGTTTTAAGATATTGGCATCCGGCAATTGAAAAAATTTGTTCTTCCAAGACAAATTCTTGAAGAGCGGCGAGCTCGTTTATATCAATTAACTTGTCAACTATTTGTCTAATGTCTCCCTCTAGGTCATCAAGAGATGGTCGGACATCAGAAATACCACGAACGACGATCGAGTAGAGCGTTTTAGAAAAAAAACTAGGAAGAGGTCCACCGTGTATAATCGAAAGACAAATTATTCGACCAGCTTCGTAATATTCGTTGTTCTTAAGGGCTTGTGTATTTAAGGTGATAAATTTGTTTTCACTTCCAAAAAATAAATTACCGTCTTCAATGTGTTTCAACAGCAGGCGAAACAATTCACGAGTTGGTCCTCCAACATCTATCGCGCCCTCGGGTTTTCCTTCGACGTCACTAAAAATAACAGAGATCCTATTGAAGGGAGAAAATGATTTCCTTCGCAACGCTCTTATGCAACAATTGAAAACGTCGTCTCTATAAACGTTGATTTTCGTAACGATATCATCGTTTATCTTTTTTTTTAGAATACCGAGTATCGCTTCAAGAGAAATCTCAAAGGTATCATCATTGACCTCATTTCGAATTTCTTCGATAACATCATCAGCGTGATTATTATTATTATTTTGACAGTCTTCTTCGTGACGACTAAGTCTTATTGCTTGTTCTGTATCCAACTCGAACTGCTGGTTGTCTTGTTCACGAAACAACGAATCGTCGCAGAGGAAGTTGTTCTCATAAGCAAATAAGGAATCATTCACTTCGTTATCATCGAGAAGAGAAATATTATCCGATACTTGAACTGCGCCATTATCGGATGTTACTGTTTCGTCGATTTTGTGGGGTGTTAGGTCAATATTTTCCAAAGGCCTGACGTAAATTACTTTTTGCTGAAAAATTGCTTTTAGCGCTTTTCCATTCAAGCAGTCGCTCGGGGGTAGACTAGGTTTCACCAATCGACCTCCAATTGGAAGTAAAATTTCTAACTTTGTATCATCGAGATGCGCTCCAAATAACTTATTTATGTTTTCGAAGATATCAGTGGGAGACCAAGTCTTAGAAAAGTGTACGCCGGAAAATGCAAAACCTAAAAAACACAACTTATTAACAATATATTTGGATCAATATAAAGCAAGTTACCGTGTTCATAAGCATGCGACTTGCTCGTTCCTTTCAAAGTGACCGTGCTACTTGGTCCGTTTAATAAAATAACGTCTCTTTGAAACGACGTCACGGCTTCTTTTTTAGAACTTCTTGGCGATGCCTTTGCAGCTGAAGTCGATGGAAACGGCCTTTTTTTGACCTTATACTTGGAAATAATCTGGTCAGCTCTCGTCCAACGTTACTCTGCGCAGACAAAGGTGTGGTGGGCCCAATCGGAGGCAAGTTTCTGACAGGAGGTGGTACAGGAAGCGAAGGTGTTCTCTCAGTTTCATGCAAGTTCGAATTTGCATCTGCCTCTGTATTAGCTGCCGCCGGGTTTTGAGGAGAACTTAAAGTTCTCACGGTTGTCTCGAGGGTCCTTCGCAGTTCTGGACTCTGAAGAATTTGCGACACGATGTTACTAATATTATTGGAAGCCATTGCTCATTGTAAATGGAGGCAAAATGATTACTTATGGATTAAAGACACGATGAATTCTAGACAAAGTAATTCAAAAACAATCCAGAGACTAAAATCTGCCTAAAGACAAATTATTCGACCAGCTTCGTAATATTCGTTGTTCTTAAGGGCTTGTGTATTTAAGGTGATAAATTTGTTTTCACTTCCAAAAAATAAATTACTGTCTTCAATGTGTTTCAACAGCAGGCGAAACAATTCACGAGTTGGTCCACCAACATCGTTTATCTTTTCTTTTAGAATACCGAGTATCGCTTCAAGAGAAATTTCAAAGGTATATCATCATTGACCTCGAAACAACGTCTCATCCCATTTTCTGAAAAATACAAAATACAATACGAGCCCAGTCGCACCTTAATTGGACCAAAAAAATTTGACATAAAATTTAATTTTTCTAAATTAAAATTAGCTGCCATCCTATGATTTGCGAAATTTTGTTGTTGCTGCCCACACCATGGACTTTGCAATTCTATGCCCAAAAAAGTCCATGGTGTGGGCAGCAACAACAAAATTTTGCAAATCATAGGATGGCAGCAGCTTTCCAGGAACCATTTTGACAAATAACTTAAGTAAATTATTTTAGTTATTGGTAGCATTGGATTCTTCAATGCATATTCCATAAAATAACAGTCATAAAAATTACGCATTGGTAAAAATACCACTTATCTCTGCGCTCAAGTTTTGGTTCAATTGATGTGCGCCAAGTATAATTTTGTTTTTGCCATTATTTTTAAGGTTATTGTAATTCGAATTTATATTAAACATTATTTATTTTTCCCACCAACAGTTTTTCGTTAACAATTAAAATTAACAAAAATTAACCCTCACTATTTATACACCACCGCTTTAAATTACAGTTAATTTGTTAAATTAAATGTTTACTTTCCGTTGTGAAATAATTAAACTTAAACCTTGAATTCGTCGATGGAAATCGCGAAGATAATCATTATTATAATAGTGGGTAAATAATAAAAATGAAACTACATACATACCTATCTTCCTACGTACTTTTTTACCAAGTCAAAAGGGAAGGAAGACATATCTTTTAGACAAATGTAGATTTAGACATAATTACACAATGAAAACAAACTTAAACACACGTGCACGCTGATCACATCGCTTGTGATCTGGGACCGGAAGAACGTCGAACGTGGTAAAACCCACAACACGCTGTCGTTCGTTCGTTGGCGGTTAAGATTTAAATAATTCACTGTTTAAATGCACTATAGCTGGCGCCGCGTAATAGAATTGCATAAAGATTATGAAAAATGTTCTGTTTTCTAATAAACCTAAATTTTATTATTTAAAAAAAATGTATTTAATTAAAATCAGTCAAAAAAGACTAGTATCTAATTTAAAAATAAGGGAAAGCTCAAAAATTTTTCAGAATGTGTTAAACCCTGCTCCGACATTAATTTAAATTGGTCGTTAAAGTGGCGTTTACACTTATCAAATAACTTGACTTGAAGCCAGCGATATTAATTTTACCTACACATTTTCAAGCAATTCGTTTATTTACTGGTTTCTAGTAAATATAAGTCGCGTGGCTTTAAGGTGAGGTATTAGGGAGATTTTAAGTTGTAAAATTTGAGCCCAAATATTTAACTTAACATTTAAATTCATTTCTTTCTTGGAGCAGCATTCGGAAGGATCCATTGAATTTGGATGCCAATGAGATATTTTGATCTTGTACATGTACATAGGTACAGTGCATATAATGTTAGCTTAAAAATTTGAGCCCAAATATACTGCTGCTGCAAGGTCTTTTATGAACTCTTTACATTCTTATTTACTTTTAATTAGTGAGAGGAGCCGGTAAGCCACCAGAGAGGGATGGCAAATCCAAATTCTTACTTTTAGGTCAAAAAGAGTTCATTTGCCTAAAGGCATCCCGAATACTGCTCGAGAGTTGTGGGTGATCTGTTGAAGGATGCCTATTTTATTTGTCCATTAATTTCATCTAAATGAAAGTGTGGCAAAGTGGCAAGCCGAATAATATAAACTTTTTTACCGAATATTTTTAACAATTTCATTGATGGACTGACTGTGAGAGCTTAAGCCAGCGTCCGCGGAAGCCAACCCGATTTTCGTCTTCGGTGCGGCTATCAAATAACTTATTTCCAAAAGCTCAGCTCAGTCTGAATACACTCTCACCCTTTTTTTTCTGTCATTGGTCCATAATCTATAACCCATTTGTTCATCTTAGATTAACAATATTAATTATGGAACGTGTAAACACATGTATTATAATATACTAATATTATCTCTATACTATAAAAATGTTATTACAACCCTACCCCCTTATAATTAATATATGCTAACCGTAGCCAAATTTAACTTTAAACCCTCTCTTTTACTTTAAAAGAGCTTCCCAAAAAAATTTTTGGCCACCAAGCGCCCACCTGATTTTAGGAAGTTGGAAGTTTAGTAGTTTTTATTGTCACGACAGGAGCTGATTAAAAATTCTTAGTAAATAGATCATTCATAACAACTTATTATTATTAATTTGTTATTAATAAAGTTAATGAAAAGCGTAAAACGAAAGGGCACAATGTGATTATTACGTGAGGTGGCAAATTAAATAAACAAAGCCTATCAATTTTGTTTTACCCTGTATAACATCTTGACTTGGAAAAATAATATTTAAGTAAGGTTATGAACATAACATAGTTAATTTACTACTTTATGTTCGTAAGAGTTTTAGAAGTACTTCAACTATAAATCTTGGGTATTTGCTTAAATAAAATTAAAAAATTATTTCTACATTCTTGATTAAACCAGAGAGCTTTATTTTTAAAAACAAACCAAATGATTTTGTGAGGTTAAGTTGTTTGTTGTTATGTACAAACGATCGAAAATCCCGCGAAACCAAATTCAAATCCATCTCAACTCGAGCACACAAAATTAAAAAGATAAATTATAAAAATAAGTATTTATTTGTTTTATACAAAAAAAACAGTAATTAATTGTTTGATCACATAAGACAGAAAATTTAGACAAAATTTGAAAACAATTTGTAAAACGTTAAAATAAGTACATCTCTCAAAAAAAACTCTCAAAAACAATGCAACTTTATAAATTCTGTGCTGTAAAGACGGCACAAAGGACACCGTTTCATTTCTTCTCTTCTGTCTAATATATGATGCTCTAGGTAAGGGTAGCAATTAATACACATCAGGTGAGAACAATTGCTCATTTTGCCGATTGTAGCATTTTTGAATGTTTCCATACACACACAGCACCTTACCGTGGTCGTCATTCCCACGGGAAGAACTTTTGGATGAAGATTGCCACACGATTCTCCCTTTTGGTTAGCTTATAACTTTTTAGAAGAATAGTGCGCCATTAAATATGTGTTCTACCTGTCGGGATCACTGCAGTCGTGAAGCCAAGGTTCACTTTACTTTGATTAGCCTTTTACCGCAGAAATAAAACAACAGTTGGAATTAAATAAAGTATAATGTTTTTAGATATTTACAATCAAAGGAGTAAATATTTATGTTTAATAACAAATAATTCAAATAGAACAATAAGGGTTAATGGTAACCAATAATCAGGATACTTTTGTTGACTTCGCGTCTATTAGTATCATCACAGTGAAATTATTATGTCGGTGTAGTAGGAAATTCTATTTCGGCAACGTTGCGGTTGAATTAAACGTGACAACGTGGGGCGCAGCTAGAATTTGTTATTTTTGACGTGCGGTTAGTTGACAACTGGCAAGTTGACAATGTCAAATGATGTTTAGTTGGGATGCTGAAAAATAGATTAAAATCTGCTAATTCATTATCAATTGGTCCACAAAGACACTTTGACAGGGGACAATCGTCAATTAGTTCGAGTTTGGTGGTATTCAATACCCGGTGGGAAACTATTAACGTTGCAACCTTCTCGTGTAGTTGTATTAGCGAAAATCGACTTTATACGCAAGTATTACTTTGATAATTTGGCTTACGGGCCTTTATCAAACCACAATTTAGTTTATGGTAAACTAATTGTAATTAATAACTTCTAGGTTCCGTAGTAATATGGAGGATTCGTTCCTTGTGGTAACGAATTATTTTATAACGTCAATTTGACGTCTCCAATATTGTCGATGCTTCGATGGGCACCTAGTGGTTACACGTAGTAGTGCAGTTTCACTGGTGAGGGTTTCGGAACGTTATTAATTTGTATTTTGAAGACAAACTTGCAGTCGTTAGTTCACTGTACAAATGCACGGTGGGTTTTCTATTTATTACTGAGACAAATGTTACTTGGCTCGAATTAATTGAATTGTGGCGTTTAGGGCTGCTTTGGACAGGGAGTACGTTTTTAATCCCGGCTTGTTGATTTAACGAAATAAAATGCGACAAGACAAATTTGGTTTTGCATTAATATGAATCGATACCAGGGCTTTTTATGGGGATGTACACGGAGTTGTTTATGGCAGTTACAACGGATGACTGGGAAATAATTAGCTTGTATAACTAATCGTAGGGCACATATACGAAGATGTCGACACGGTTGATATAAGAAGACGCAATATTTACATGGGGGAACAGGTGAATCTGACATCACCTTTAGGTGATTTTTAGGTAAGATAAGCGTTTCTACTTTTATGCAAATTGACTAGCTATTTACTAAATCAATTTCTATTTGCACAATTTTCCCATGCAGTGATTGGAAATGATTTTCCTTTAAAGCCTTTTTCTACGACACAAGTCACACAGAAAGTAAATAACTGTTGGATTTGTTGTGACGGTTTCTAAAGCATTTTCTACGACACAAATCACACAGAAAATAAATAACTGTTGGATCTGTTGCGACGTTTTCTACGACACAAATCACACAGAAAGTAAATAACTGTTGGATCTGTTGCGACGTTTTCTACGACACAAATCACACAGAAAGTAAATAACTGTTGGATCTGTTGCGACGTTTTCTACGACACAAATCACACAGAAAGTAAATAACTGTTGGATTTGTTGCGACGTTTTCTAAAGCGTTTTCTACGACACAAATCACACAGAAAATAAATAACTGTTGGATCTGTTGCGGCGTTTTTCTACGACACAAATCACACAGAAAATAAATAACTGTTGGATCTGTTGCGGCGTTTTTCTACGACACAAATCTCACAGAAAGTAAATAACTGTTGGATCTGTTGCGACGTTTTCTACGACACAAATCACACAGAAAGTAAATAACTGTTGGATTTGTTGCGACGTTTTCTAAAGCGTTTTCTACTAAAGCAGTTTTTCTCTAGGCTGAGTACTTACTGAAGAAAATGGTGAAGCTGGGAATGAGCACTTTTATAAACTTGAATTCGCGAGGGATTCGTTATGGGCTTCTAATACACAACGGGCGTATTAGAAATCCCTTTCATCAAAAGGAATTCGATTTTTGCAAGATTTTGGACCGTCTTATATTTCCTTTGGCTAGGAAATTCGCCGGTGAGAGATAGACTATCTGACAGTGGACGGACGGATCAAGATAGATGTGACTGGGATACGCCACTGGTTAATTTCTGTCAGATGAGGCAAAATTTTCTTGGAGACGCTACTGAATATTGGGATTTTCCCCGTTTTGAGTTGAAGATTACCATTATGAACAATAGGAACCTTCAGGATCAAAACTACATTTTATTCCGGTGATGTACTACACCTCAACTTCTCTTTTCCGTTCATCTTTTGGTCGCAATTTGCACTTGTCAAAATTGGCTTTGTCCAATTCTGACCAGCTGTCAAGAGCGCCAAATTTGAATTGTATATGTTTACTAACTAAACTTATTTCTAGGTAAAAATGAATATTGGACTAATTTTCCTCATAAATTGACAATGACTTTTTGTCATTCTTGCAATTTTTGGACATCGGAAAATTCTACCGTTACAAGATGATCCCGGTTGGTGCACTTTTTGTCCCAGAGGAATGTCTTACAAACGCCCTTGAACTGGCCCGTTCTTAAGCTCTCTCTTCTTATTTCCTCCGTCAAGCGCGGATTAGCGGAATAGTACCTAAAATTATCTTAATGTTCTTAATTATCACTTTGTCTATACATTAATTATTGTCTCGAAGTATTGCATGTTTTAATTCTTTCAGGTTTATGTTTGTGAATAGCACATATTTGAACTTGATGAATTCCATTATTCACTTATTTACGACCGTACTTATTTTTCACCCTTCCAACTATGTTTATATTAATTTAGTGTCTCGATAAAACTCTGATTCTTACTTAAATAAAAATCTGAAGTAAGAAGTTAATTTATTGTTTTGGTCGTACTTACTTTATAACAAAATATTACTGTGTTCACAAGTTTGATGCGTGTGTCTCTAATTATAATCTGTGCTACAAAAAGGTCCAGTACCTACTTGTATTTTGACAAAATCTTAAACCTTAAATAAGCAATAAATAATGGCACTTATATATCGATATTAGATATTCACAGCTGTTCTGTAACTCCGTATAAGGTTGCCACGTATCTAGCGATTATAGCTTTAATTTAAATAAATAAAGGTAAATTAAAACGAAAATGTGTTAATTTAATTGTTTACATGCATATTTTTATAATTTAATCATTGCACACCACAGTACAGTTTTATCGGTAGAAGTACACATAGCAGGATGGTTAAATTACTGTTATCTAAGCGACAATTAGTTAAATCTTGATTACGAACGATGTTTCTTTAAAGAAATTGGTTCTTATAAAAATCTACATCAAAATTACGAGCACTACGGTATTTTTTAAACAAAGCCAAAACACATAACATCATAACCTCCAACCTAAACCTCAATTTTCCAATTATTGTGGTAAATTCGGTATAATTAATTAAAGCTTCACTTGTTTATATAGTAATATCTAAATTCTTACAACAAAAAGAAAATTTTTGGAGATCGCGGTAGTTCAAAAGTCAAGTAACGTTGTAATTTTGCTTCAATAATTATCATCATTGATAAACCCTAATAATTCAACATAATCACTACATAATAAAACATAACATGTTAGACACTAAAATCGTTACGTATAAAAATGTTTTAAACAAAGAAAATACTATTTTAGTTAAAAAGTCAATTTTCCTACGTTTATAAGTACCATGTAAACGAACTATTTAAATGAATCGTACTAGTGCCGCCACCTCGTACTGTCTCGACCAACTACGATAACAACTATTTTATATTTCCCAACGTTGAACTCGCCGAGTGGGAAATAAATACAATATAACTTTTTGGTTGCGTCCAACAAAATAAAGTTTTTTTACAAAATAATTTTTATTTCTAATATAATTTTTCTTATTTCCATTATAATTACTCTGTTTTATAATATAAATGTTTTTCGTTGTAATATAAATGTTTTTTGAAGGGTAAAAACAAAATAATTTCTTTAAAAAATTTATTTTATTTTCAAAATATTTATAAAATTTTGGTTTTTAAATGCCCATTTGGCGCTTGATACATCTGTACCAAATTTAAAATAAATATCTTGACATGTATGGAAATGATCATAAAAAGAAAAAAGAAAATATTGAACTTTAAGGCCCTTTAACTTGGAAACGGAGGAATTTTGTATTAAGGTATATTAGGTTTAATCGGTTTATTTTAACCTAGAGAATCAGTGACCAAGCGTTGTCCCATTCTTTTTGAGACACCCTGTATAGCTCCTCTTTTCGGATAATGCACTACGCATAGGTGTAGCATCATTTAGAACTTTAGAGTTTAAGCAGTCAAACAAATCCGAAAATCAGGATAAATTTTGGTTCGTTGACTACACTACTAATAAATGAGGCACAACTTCACGTTTCCATTTAATACAATACAATACAATCAACCTCATTAATGTCATTGCTTTCCCACATGCCTTTTTATGACAAATACCATGTCTAAAAAGAGGTGTATGTATTAGATTATAGGAGTAGTTTTTAATAGGAGTAGAATTATCGAGCCAACCCGTGCTTGCCTTAAAGTTTGGTTGTCCCAGTTGTTCAGATAATTCTAATGTGTTTCTTTAATTAATCCTCCGGATATAGGTAGATTCTGACTCCATGTAGATTTAAACCATTCTAAGACAGCTTTGTCTACATTTTCATAGGTTGGTTTTTTGAGCCTCTTAAAACTACAACCACTTACACCACCACTTTCGATTACATCGATAATTAATTGTTTATTCTTTAAAATAGTGGATACGGTATTTGCTGGAATACCATATTTTTTAGCTATATCGTTTTTTCGCGAACCTTTTTCCACTTCTTTTGTAAGTTGAAATTTTTCATTAACAGTTAAAGTTTTCAAAGTACGGTTTAGTGTGGTTTAAGTGACATAATTAATAAAAACTATCGTTTTTTTCACTTATTTCACTTAACAACAACACACTGTTAACTTGATTAACGCCAAAACTAAACAGTTTTTATCATATGATGGTGATGAATGAACTGCGCAATGCATATTAACCTTTTCAAAATTTGGGGATTCCCAAAAAACTTCGACTTATCGAAGAATTCGCCAAACATTTTGTTCGGCGTATCAAGATATTCGAGTAATAGAAGTTCGAGTTATCAAGTAATAATTACACATAATTTTCATACTTGGCCCTACTGCCAACTAGTTTGATTCGAGTTATCAAAAATTCGAGTTATCGAAGTTCGAGTTATCGAAGTTCGACTGTACATTGAATAACAAGAATTTAAAGGCAAACTAGGAATTTCTTGTAACGTTTCTAATGGGTGGAAATTGTGAATGGGGTGAAATCTTAAGCCAATATTTGCAATGGGGTGCAACTACTCCATTGGTAGGAAATGTCATTTCATCTGAAAATACAATTTAACTTGTAAAAAAGTCTGTCTGTTAAAATTTTGTCGTCCATCCACAAACAAAAGTCCCAAAACCTAATCTCGCTAATTTTCTTCCAAAGTTTGTCTTAAGTGGGAATTCGAAATCGTTCTCGAACCACAGTGGTTTGAGAACGATGTCGTTCGATTCAAACAGGCATATTACAATGACATCTTTGCCTTTGACAAGTTGTAGGAAGTTGGTGAATCGTTCTCGGACCGGTTGATTTAAACAGATCAAGTAGACATATTGTAATGCTATCTTTTTCTTTGCCAATTTGTACTAGAAAGTTTAATTCCTAAAATCATTAGGAAGTTGGTGAATTGTTCTCGAACGTTGCTGCTCCTAAATCGCCATGAATTATCCTGACAACCAGGGCTTGAAATGTACTAAGTTACGAACCGGAACGGAAATAGTTCTTATAAGTAACAGCGTTCTAAAGGTTTAAGCAGTGCCGGATTTAGACCCAATACCGCAAGCGACTAACTTACAATGCCACCGTCCATGGGCGCCAAGAGCGAATCAGGATAGACTGGGTGGCAGTTTTTTCAATCCATATATTTAAAACGCGAAGCCTTTTCTTAGCCTACTTCTACTGGACCGATCTTAATGATTTTTTAAAAATCGAAGCTCTCGACCTATACAGGGTGTAACTACTCGACTCATCCAAAGATATAGGAGTTGTAGATCTCGTAAAAACTAACATTTTTTTAATTTCGCCATTTTGAATTTGGAGCCTCCTATTCGAGATACAGTCGATATAAGTTTTTTTGTTTATCTACTCTAGTTTGTTTATTTTTAAGTTTTTAAAAAAAATAAAAATTGTTTTGAAATCCTTGTAAATTTCTCTAAAACTTTTGTATTCAGCTCAATCTTCTATCTTCATTAATATCAAAATGGCGGCCAATTTAAAACTTTGACCTTGAAAATTTCAAAAATCGCACGGTGAATTTTTTAAAAAAGAATATGCACTTATTCTACTCATGAAGATCTACATTTTAAGTCAAAAAAGTTACTAGAAATTTTTTATAGTTTAGGAGCTACAGAAGATTGTGTGTCAATTTATGTCAATAAATTTTTGAAAAGTAGACAGTTTCATTTTTTACAAAAAATAGTTTTTATTAATAATTAATACAAATCACTTTCGAATAACAATAATTAACTAATAAATTCAATTATTATCAAAACTGACAAGGAAAAACAAAAGAGAAACGGAAAAACAGAAACAGCACTGTTTTAGAATTTGATCGTTTAAATTCAATCTCCTGTAGCTCCTTAACTATAAAAAATTTCTAGTAGCTTTTTTAACTTAAAATGTAGATCTTCATGAGTAGAATAAGCCCATATTCTTTTTTAGAAAATTCACCGTGCGATTCTTGAAATTTTCAAGGCCAAAGTTTTAAATTGGCCGCCATTTTGATATTAATGAAGATAGAAGATTGAGCTAAATACAAAAGTTTTAGAGAAATTTACGAGCATTTCAAAACAGTTTTTATTTTTTTAACAAACTTAAAATTAAATAAACTGGAGTAGAAAAACAAAAAAACTTATATCGACTGTATCTCGAATAGGAGGCTCCAAATTCAAAATGGCGAAATAAAAAAAATGTTAGTTTTTTCGAGATCTACAACTCCTATATCTTTGGATGAGTCGAGTAGTTACACCCTGTAGATATGTCAGTACTAATTTTTTCATCTTCAAATTATCAATTTCATACATTTTTTTAAATAATAAATTTTCACACGTATTGGTATCGTCTATCTCCCACTTCAATGTAGTTCGATGACGTTGAATGACGGGCACGCCTATTTCGTAGGGGAGACCGGTGTCGGTTGTAACAAAAATTCAGTTTGATTTTTTAATGAGTACACCGAAAGTCATTTGTGTATGATTTCATTTGTACAAGAAAAGTTGATATTTTGTCCCACTCTTAGCATTTTTATAATTTCTACAAAACAGTCATTTCGTCCCACAAATCATAAAATACGAGGCAAAAAATGTGTTACTAGTGACACCTTTAGAGTGTCGATTGTTACAGAGCTGGTGTCAATTTAAACAAACACAGGCTAAGCTAATGAAACTTTATTATAAACAAAACTAAAAACAAATTCTGAAACTAAACGACAATACAACTTTATTATTACAAAAAAGTTAAACAAATTCTGATATTAAATGAAACAAGAGCAAAAAATATTAATCTGAAAGGCAATTAATGCAAAGAAAATAAGGACTTTTGTCGGTGCAACTAAGATGTGCCCACTTTTTGCATGACATGCATTGAATCCAGTCTTCTTTGCTCTTCGAATAAGTACCAGAACATACTAAACAGAACGCGTCCTCCTCTTCTTCAGATGAATCGCTGCTTTCGACAATATCTTTTTGTTTCTTACGCTTTTTATTTTTTGTTTCTCTTTGAAGTTGTTTTTCTTTTAAAGGAACTTTCTTCCGTTTATTTTGTGCTTCCAACAATAACAGCTTTTCGGGAGTGTCTGTCAATACAGCAGTTTTTCCTTTTGCTCTTCCTCCTTTCGTTGGTTTTTTGAAATCCCCTCTGGGAAAAGGCCTAATTGAATCTGGTGTATGAATAACAACGTTTTTTGAAGTAGACGGTGTTCCAATTTCAGGAGACTGATTTTTCGTTACTTCTAGTTCACTTAGGCCTTCAACAACTAACTTGCCATCAATTGGGGTGTGTAGGTCCCTTTGTGTTACATCATTGATATTATTGACGTTGTCTTCTTCCAATGGCTTGTCAGTAACCGTAGAAGGTGCAAAGTCAGCGTCGCTGAATATTTCTTTATTGAATGGCCAAATTCCAGTACAGGTAAATGCAGATATTATATTTCTAGATGTAGATGCTAGAGGAAGTGCCGACTTTGATATGGATGGCAAATCGTAAATGGTAAGGCGTTTTCCCGGGTGATTTTTCATCCACTGATCTGTGCCGTCATTAAAATATTTTTTGAATGGTCCAAAAACTCCTCTGTCTAACGGCTGAAGTTTGTGGGATGTATGAGGGGGAAATGATAAAAGTGTTATGTAATTATCTTTACAAAAGTCAATCACAGGGATAGATAAATGAGATGAATGATTGTCCAGAATTAACAGAACTCTGTTAGTTTCACTGGGATTAGCGTGTTTTGCAAAGTGCTTAACGAAAAGAAGGAAGTCCGCTTCTTGCATCCATCCAGGCTTGTTTCCACTTCCTATACAACCAACTGGACCATCTCTTACGAAATAATCTTGGAATTTCAACCGAGGAAAAATAAACATCGGCGGCACAGTGTTTCCAACAGCGTTTACCGCTAGGCACATTGTAACGAGAGTTCCTCTCTCTTGTGATGTAATGGATCCTACTTGTTTTGTTCCTTTTTTCGCAATTACTTTGCTAGGTTTTTGAACCGTCGTGATTCCCGTCTCATCGACGTTATATACATTTTGAGGCTCAAAATGAAATCGATCCATCACAGAAGATAAATTGTCGAAAAACTTATCTACATTGACTTTATTAAAATTCATTGCTCGGGATAGACTTGTAGGGTAGGCTGTGGTGCACGTAGTGATAGATCTGAATTTCGTCTTAGAAATGCGGTAAGCCAATCTTCACTGGCAAGCTCGGTTTCATTCCACTTTTCAGGATACCTCAATTTATTCTGATTGGCAAATTGAAACGCCAGTTTCCGCAGATCTTTCGTTGTAAGACCAAAATATAGATCGACTGAAGTTTTGCAGTATTGAGCAAGCTGTCTTTCTTGTTGTTCATTAAATACTCGGTTGTGAGGGTTATATCCTGTTTTAATTAATTTATTTCGACGCAAGGTGTTCACGTGACGGTTTAAAGTTACGTGGCACATTCCATAGTCCTTGGCAACTTTTCTGACTGACACCTCGGTATCAATAACTTTTTT
The DNA here is from genome assembly GCA_963924605.1 of Malthinus seriepunctatus. Lineage (NCBI taxonomy): Eukaryota > Metazoa > Arthropoda > Insecta > Coleoptera > Cantharidae > Malthinus > Malthinus seriepunctatus. The sequence continues at coordinate 50,900,228 of OZ004600.1, forward strand.
TGCAGCTTCCTCATAAATTGTTTGAGCGATTATTCCCCTTTCAGTTTTTCGTAGCCTTGGTTTCACCATTCTTAACCGTGCTTCAAACCTGTTACAATAAAATTGATTAGATATAAGAAAAATTGTAGAGTTTTATTGCACGTTGTTTATTTTTAAGATTGTTAAAGGTCCGTTATCAGATTATTTTAAAAAGGGATGTGGACTTACAACAGAAACAGTAAAAGGCTCAAGGATGAATTCTTACATAACAATTTATTATTTTGGCGTTTTACTACATAAAAACTTATTGTAAATAATATAATTGCAAGTAATCGCATATAATATTATATAATCTAAATATTTTGATTAATTTTAAGCGTGAACTTTCATCCTGTTTCTGTCTAATTTAATAATAATCTATTCTTTTTACTTTGTGAAATTTGATATGTATTAAATATTTTGCAAGCACCTTGTGCTCTGCCGCACAGAACATAAAGATAAGATTAACAAACAAATCTATTTTTCTTATGAATTGCGAGAAAAACATTTCTAATCAAGCTCGATTCTTCTTTTATGCTCACTAAACAGGATTAGTACATAGGTAGCTGTAATCGAATCGGTTTACAATGAAGTAATGTAATTTTAAATGGAATTTTAAATAATTAAAATTATAGTATATTGACAAAATTTCGATCATGTAAAACTGAATTATTGAGTAACGGGGCCCAAGTATTGAATCACTTGTTAGCGCCTAATTCTCATCTCCCTCGGCTCTGTTTCAGAACAGCTACTATGAAAGAAATTTATTGAAAGTACGAATTAACAGTACAGTACAGTAGGTACAGGTGTCAATTTTAACATGTTATAATTGACACCCTTTGGTGTGTTACTATTGACACCTACTTGCTATTTCCCTCCTTTTTCCCACTGTACTCTCTTGTGATTATAACCTCACAAATTTGACTATTACAATAAATAACTAAACCAACGAGTAATGATATAAAGTAATTAAATTTTCATTTACTATAGTAATCTAAACTGTATACTAAAAAGCAATTGTGTGGTAATACTTACGTTTGGATGTAATATTTACAAACCGCCGATTTACACACGCACCAAGCAACTCGTGTCAATGAAGTTTGGTAGAGTGGGAGAAACGATACCTTACTTACTAAGAAATAAAGTTAGTTTTTTATTTTCATCAAAGATGATGCTCAAATCTCTTATGTTAGTTTCGACACCTGTTACATTTGACACCGGTCTCCCCTACATTTAATAACAAACAATCATAGCTGTAGGTTGTTATAAAAATTATATTATATGATTTTTAAAAATTTCATTTTTCTAACGCATTCGTGTTAGGGCTTCACGCGAGTCTGCGAGAAATTGCGAGAGTCTCACATTCTCGCCTCGCCTCGCCTCGCAAAAAGTTGCAAACGCGAGGCGAGGCGAGAGTAAAGATTTCTAACGCGAGGCAAGGTACGAGGCGAGAAAACGGTTTTAGCTTGCGAGGCGAGACTCTCGCCCCGCAGTTTTGCGAGATCTCGCAAAAATATAAATATAAAACATCGATTTGATTTTGCTTTTTTTATGTCTCTTAATAACATTTCGTTTTAATTATTTATATTTTCCATCTTTATTTATTTAAAACTTAAAGACTAAATTAAAGACTAAAAAAGTTATAAATTTTTTTTCTTTTATATAGATGTATTCTCTACGTAAACCGCTAATTTGAATTTTTTTAGCGGCCGATCAAATTAGATATATTTCAGTGTATATCCTGTAGAAGTATCTTGCTAAATTAAACTAATATAGCGATCCGATAAAAGTTTTTTTTTATTTATTAATGCAAATCGTGCAAACGTATTGCCGGGGTGGCCAAAAGCTATGAACGAGACTGTACATGTACAAGCTCATACAGCCACGGCCGATAAAAGTTGATGATAGAAAATAAGAATTGCGTTTAATCGGTCCGCGAGTTTTACAAATTTTTAACTGTGGCTAAATTTAGCGGTTTTGATAGAGAAGGCCTGATAGTGTACTAAAAATTACTTGTGATAGAAAATTTAGCATATAAAATTGATATTAGTAATTGAAAAAGATGTTTAGTTTTAAAACAAGGGTATTTTTTATTTTATTTTTTACCTTTTACGGTTCAGTGAAAACGGCGGAAGGCCTAAAGGATTAACTAACTACAAAGGATTTGCTCATTTTTCGGTTTTGCATTTAATTGTTAAAAATAGTTAAATAAACCAAAAACCATTACTATTACTAAAAATGTCTACACAAAATTACATTAACATGAAGACAGGATGCAAATACAATGCACCCGGTAACCTGTAATCGAGTACCTATAGAAGGTAGGCTATTTAAACAAAGCCTTTAAAAAGAAATAAATATTTGACGTACATTTTTCCGAAATTTTAGGAAAAACCCAACATTATAAGATAATTTAAAAATAGCCTACATAACGGCGTAAACAGTTCCAATATCTGTTCAAGTTTCAAAAATACAAAAAAAGTAAATTTAAACAAAAGAATGTATTTGGAATGGAAATGCTTAAAATAAAAAAAAATAAAAATTTTATTAATTACCTTACAGATATTGAAAATGAAGTGGCAAAATCGGGCAAAATGTTAAAAATAAACTATTTTATAAAATTAAAATCTATTTTAAACCTTCTCCAATTATAAATTCAATATAAGTATATAAAACAATAATAAGCTACGAATTTAAAAAAAGAAATATAAATGGCATTGACAGTTTGCGAGACTGCGAGTCTCGCGCGAGAAACTCTCGCAATTTCTCGCGCAAGGCGAGGCGAGGCAAGAGTCCGGTTTTAAATTTTTTTGCGAGGCGAGAGTAAAATTACCTGTTGCGAGGCGAGGCGAGAAACGCTTATTTCTTGCGAGAAATCTCGCATGTGAAGCCCTAATTCGTGTCTTCAAATACTTCGTCAAATCTTGACGGGGGTGACCCGCTAGTACAATTTTATTAAACAAAAAGACAAAAGCACAGTTTTAAACAACAAAGTAAACAAACTGAGAAAAAACGAAATTTAAGACAAACAAAATAATTCAAAAATTAAAGAGGATTCCATAAGCCCTGGTACCTAGTGTCAGGCTTATATTGCCTTTGTCATACATTTGAACTTTATGCATTTACCTTTGGCTGGCTATCCAAGAACGAACATATTTTTCGGGCTTAAAATTCATAAGCGGTGAACCTACGCAGTTGATGAATAATAAAGCAGCTCTATGTTTTACAGAAAGAGAGCTTCTTAAAGGTTCATTTATTGAACCAAATTTTCTTTCGCATTCTCTAGTTGAAACTGGAATTGTAGCTAAAGCTTTGAATAATGGCTTTAAATCGTCTTGGACTTCTTTTCCCCCATGCATTTTACAATTTCTGAATCCACGAACAGTGGATTCTTCTAAATGCCACTGGCGGCATAAAGATCTTATTTGCTTGTCCCCATACAAAATATTTACATCTGCTTCATTATTATCACCTTTTTCCCAATTTTTTGGTAGGACTGGGACTAGACTAGGACTGTTATCGGAAAAAACGTATCCTTAACCATACAAGCGGCATTTCATATAACATTTTGGTAACTGATGCTTTCCCAGTATTTCAACCCTGCTGAATACGAAAATTGCGGTTACCAAAGCGAAATCTTAACCGGAAGCGGGATATTCAAGATGACACCCAAGATGTCAGCTTTGTTATTTTTGATGGAATCATTATGGACAATTAAGACAAATATTTTTATTGGTTCGGATAGATAATTTTATACTCTACAATTTTTATTAGAGGTATAACTATCTTCAGATCACTCCTTAACCCTGCGTTGGTGTGGTACATAAAACTTACGTTACTGGTGTGGTGGGGTGTGACATACCCTATAGCTAAATACGTTCTGCAAACTTTATTTTATGATTATCAGTATCAATATTTGATAATTTTCTTTTGAAATAGTGTATATTAGGATATAAATAAAAAAAATAATCTATTTATAGAATTTATAAAAAAAAATTAAATAAGAAAAATCAACACATTAGAAAGACATCACTTTTGGCTAAAATAAAAAAGAAAGCAAAACGCTTTTAAACACAAAGTAAATAAATTTTTTTCGTAAGTTAACATAACAAATGACAATATTATGAACATCAAAAGTAGTTTGAACATCAGTTTACTGACTTTCCTCGTTCACGCAAGTATCACGTTGTTGGTGTGGTGGGGTGTGACATACCTTGTAACGATATTTTTAACTTTATCTCAGTCGGTATTGTAGTAATTACAGAAGTATAACTGCTGTACGCAAAAATGATGTTATAGTAACAGCTACTGAGCAATAGAGAGCTCTCCGATATTGTTTTTGCAAATAATTTCATTGTTTTGCATACGTTGGGTATACCACACCCCGCCACACCAACGCAGGGTTAAGGAGCTACAGTCGGAAGAAGCACCGTGAAATTGGAAAAAATCCCAGTATCGAAATGCTAGAGGATGTTCATATAACATTTTGGTAACCGATGTTTTCCCAATATTTCGACCCCCCTGAATCCAAAAATTGCGGTTACCCACAGTGAAATTTAAACCGGAAGCGCGATATTCAAGATGGCGACTAGGTTGTCTGCTTTATTAATTAAGATTAATTTGGATGGAAGAATTATTATTGAAACTTGGACAACTGTTTTGATTGAATTAGATATACAAGGTTCTCTACAATTATTATTAACCCTAGAACCACACCGTGCAAAATTGTGCGTATATCACTCCGTGGGGTCGCCGGCGACCCAAGTTTAAATAATGATTTTTAGGCCAATATAATCGATAATGCAATTATTAATTTTTTTTATACATTTCGTGAACTTTACTAATACAACAAAAAAAAATTGCAGACAAAAATTGGAAATAAAGGACCTTAAAAAATAAAATAAAATATAGAGAAATGAACCTAAAAAAAAATATTTTTCGGTACTCAGTAAAAGTTTAAAAAAAATATAGTACATTAATAAAAATTTGTTGTAATCATATTGTAAACTCTATAAATGTAAACAAAATTGCATATTTCCAAGTAAAAATATATACAAGGTGTTAGAGAAGAACAAAGAAAAATTCAACGGTGCAACTCCATGACACTAATATCAAATTATATAAATAAATATTTAATGCAACCAAACTACAGATGTGTAAACTGATACTAAATACTAAAGAGTGAAGGTAGATAGACATGACAATGCCTTTTTGGCATTTGTGCACGTTTAAGCCGAATTTCATATAGAGCGGGGTCGCCGGCGACCCCACGGTAGTATTCTAGGGTTAAATGTAAAAGTACCGTAAGATTGCTTATTAAGGAGCGAAATTCAGCTAAAGACATCGTGTGCGTAAAAATCGTCGTAATATACATGTTTGCTCTTTTTATTTATTTTGATGGATTAACACGTAGACTGCCATGAGAATCATAACGCGATTCACAATTTAAGTAGGTAATACAGCCGCGAGAAATTGATTCTCAGGCACATCGAACTTCAAAGGCCACAAGAAGCAAACCTCGCTTCTTAAATCATGCTAAAGTATATGCAACTGATATAACACGGCTGTAACCATAAGAAAATGTAGTTGGCCTGTAGTTTTGTGAACCGAACGTTGATTCTCAGCCAAACAAGGAAATAAAGTACTTTTTTCTTTGAGATAATAAACGAAACTGTGTTTATTTATTTTGAAGTAAACATATCACAATAGTACATTGCAATACATGGTCGGTAAGTGCATAGTTAACAAATCCAGAAAATGTTGGCAAAACGAGACCCGTAGGGTCGAGTTTTTCTAATTTTCGAGATTTGTTAAGAAAAGCACTTAACGATCCGAGTATTGCATACTATTTTTTCACAATCGTGAAAAATAACTAATAATAAATTCATTTTTTAAACTGACACTAGTTGACAGTTGTAAATAATTTTTATAATTTTAAAGTTTATTCAAAATAGTAACCGCTGGAGAACAATGTCGTCCCAGTAACAAGAATAAAAGTAACAAATAGCTCAAACATCTGTTTCACTTACCACCCTTGTGCTTTTGGTTAAATATTGCGAAATCATTATTTTATTGTTTCTATGGACACATACAATGGTTTGGTAAAATCAACTTTCTATTAGTATAAACATTGTTGGTAAGTACAGAATAGAACACGATTGTGCAAAAATAACAATACACAATATAAATAAGAATGCGAATAGCGACTGTGTTTATTTATTTTGAACTAAATACCTAACAAATAACAAAAAAAAAGCAATGCGAATAAGGTTCATTTTACATTACATGAATGAACATCAAAAAAGCAACTCAAACAATAATTTTTATCGCACTGTTCACACCGATATCTTGATTGTGGACTTTTGAGTTGAGCATGTTTTCGGTCAATTTTTGAAAGCTTTTGGTAACAAACAATACACCTACGACGGTTTTTGGTACCCACATCTACTATAATATGAGCTTGAAGATTTTGGGTGGTGTTTTCTTGACTGTCACATTTTGTGAGATCCAAAACAAGTTGTTCTTTGAATTTTGTAATCGACATTTTTTCGTTTGCTACTTCCTGATGGATAATAAAAGCATTTACCAAACTAGCGCCAATCACTCTAACTCAATGGGCAATTTTCTGTACCACTTGACTCCTCTACGTAGTGAAGTGGTGTACCCTTTCATTTGATCGGATATATCAATATAAGTTTTATGCTTAGTATAATCCAGTATGGCTATTGGTTTTTCATTGTCCTTCCCAAAACGAGTAACTGTTTTTAATTCATCAGTATGCTTAGTACTTAGAGTGTGAACATCACGCTTATCTTTCCATTTTTGAATTACAACACCTGTGTTACTTTCGGCAGCAACAGTTTGTCCTTTTAGTAGCTTCTTATCTATTATATGTTTTGGATTCAGTTTTCTGTTTGCTCTAAGAGTTCCAACTAAATGAGTGTTTCTTTTTTGCAATTTATGAGCTAAAGAAATACAGGTGTAGTAATTGTCGGTGTATATTGTACGTCCTTTATCTAACAAACTATCAGCTAAAGACAGTACCACATTTTCAGAAGAAGACTGATTTGCTACTTTGTCTTTTCCACAATACACTTGAAAATTATATGTGTATCCTTTTTCAAGGCATAGTTTGTAAATTTTAACCCATTAAGTACCAGCCCTCTTTTTTTTTTGATTTTTTTTGTGTTTTTGGTGAAAATTGTTGTTAAATAATTCATTATTACCAATTTTGGCGAAATTTTCAAATTTGCATCACAGAGTTGCGAGAAAAGACCCGTCCTCAAATGAGGACACTGGGCGAATTTGACAACTTTTTTAGTATTAGGTATAAATTTATTTTATTATAGTAAGTTAACAAACAGCAGATGTGTTTATTAAAATTAATTCTTACATAATATTAAAAAATTTAATTGTTTTTAGTTCTGGTGGTAAGGAGCAAAACATTCAATACATAAAGTTGCATCGCATTTGATACAATATGTTCTTGGTTTTTTTTTACATGATGTTGCCTGACATCTCCGTTGCCCTTCTCTTTTAGCGATGTAGTGATGTTTTCCATCATACCTAATATCGGGAATTACTCGAGTAGGTGCTGGTACTCTAGAAGGTTTGGCATTTGATCTCAAATAACACATAGCTACATTTCTTCTAAAATCGAGAAGGGGAAGCACATTTTTGCCATGAATAAAACGATACATAATCCACGCATTCACTACACCCATATCTAACAATCTGGTAAATAGTGGCCAGTACCACTTCTTACCCCTAAGCGTTGTAGCGTACTTTCCAACAAACCAGTCATGTTGATCAACGCCGCCCATGAATTGATTGTAATTCCTAATCAAATACGGTTGATTAACTGGTATTTTCCTTTTTTCCTTTCTACTATATCTTTGCGCTTTGTGTAACGGAACTATTTTATCAAAATTGGTTGCTATGGTGACGTACCGGTTATCATTCCATTTAACAACCAGTAACTCTCTATTTTTATCAAAGGACCAATCATAGTACCCTTTTGGTTTTTTCTGCATTCTTTTTTTGTCGGCAATGAGACACTTTTGTAGCCTATTTTCTCGGATAGTTCCTGTTGCTCGGAATCCCTTACTACTCAGATGTGCCAGCAGATCCAAACTGGTGAACAAATTGTCAAAAAACAACTGATGACTTGTAGGTGATGTAAGCGGTTCTATCATATCTAAGACGACTTTACTTCCTAGAGCTAAGTCTTGTACAGTTGGATTTGTTGAGGCTCCGGTGTACAACTGGAAATTATAGCAAAACCCAGAACTTCCACACAATGCCCAAAACTTATATCCAAAACGAATCGGTTTGCCTTTAATAAATTGTTTGAGCCCATGTCGTCCATAGTATTTTACCATCATTTCGTCTATCGCCAAATTTTTATCAAAAACTCCTTTTTCTATAAACGAATTTTGAACCATTTCAATTATTGGACGAACTTTAAAACCGCGATCGTTCTTATTTTGTGTTGCATTATCGTTATCATTAAAATGTAATAACGATTTTAATTTTAAAAATCTATTTCTAGATATTGCTTCTTTTATAATTGTGTTTTCTACATCTTGATCGTTGGACCAAAATAATTTTTCAGAAGGCAGATGGTTATAACCACATAAAAGCAAAACACCTAAAACCACTTTGAGTTCATCAACTCCAAATACAAAGTTAGGTTCGTTTTTTGAAGCAGCATAACGTACTGTTTCTTTTACAATATGAACGTTAATCTCTTCTGTCCAAAATTTTTCAAATAGTTGTAGTGGCGACAAATGTTTGTAACTATTTTTAATTCTGGCACCAGCTTCTTCCACTTTGCGCTCTTCTGAATCAAGAAACATTTTGTATTTTGGTTGTTGCTTTTTCCACATGGGCACTTCTTCGGTAAGTTTTCTTCGTTTTGATGAAACTTTCTTTTGAGTCAAAAGGGAGGTAGAGTTCGTACAGGTACGAAAGAGTACACCTCGTGACGTCATCTCCGCAGTTTTGTCTCTATAATATCTGTCAGTGGCGTTTGAACGACTTTTAAAACTAAATAACTTATTCGCCTACAAAACACGAAAGCTGCCACTGCTTAATTGGATTGTAAAATGAGCTCTATGCGCCGGAATTGTTAAAATTCGTATCTGCCAATTTTGACAGCTGGCATCTTTCGTACTTGTATGAACTCTAGATGTCGAAGCTTCTGGAAGAATTTCTGGTTCGTCTTGATGACCACTGATTTCAAAAGTTCCAGCAACGTCTGACACTTCAGGTGCATCAGTCATTGTAATGTCATCATCCAGATCTTCTTCATCTGTGTACTCGTCAACGTTAGGTGGAACTAAACAAATGTCGACATGGTTTTCTTCGTCTGATACGTAAAAATTTTCATCATCCACGATTGCTTGAAGCTCGGCCATTGTTAATGCAGATTTATTTCGTAACGCCATTTTTATCTGCCCACAAGAGAAAAACATTTATAAATAATGCAAAAATTTATTTATAAGCAGTAATATATTTTAAAAATTTAAATAAAAAAGAGTAAATATAATTTCCTTACCTTCACAATATCACTAAGAAAGAAGAAACACACTTGTCAACTAATAACTTGCGACTGAAAAAAGGCCATCGTTTAAAAATAGTTTAAAAACATAGCATTACAGGGTTGTCAAACCATCAGTCTTACAAACATGATGAATTTTTTACATTTTAAATATATTTCGGTGCATCATAAGAAGCCGCCACATAAATCTTTAGTTTTAATTTTCTTTAACGTTTACTAATATTAAGAAATTCTAGAAAATAAGTTTAGACGAAATGGAGCATTTCGACATTTAGACAAGAACAAGCGACATTTATTATATCGAATTATGTAATCGTTTAGTCCCAGCGTCCTCTTTTGATGACAGTCTTTTTTACTTCTCGTAAGAGCATTGATAAAAGATTATTTTTTGAAATAATATCACGGTATTAGCAAGTTTATATCTTTAGTTACCCACTACTATTTTTTTTTACTAATGAGCCTTTTTTTTATTCTAGATAATTAAAAAATTAACAAAGACTACAATTTCTGGTTTCCTTCCTTAAAAGTCCTTAAAATAAATTTAGTGATATAAAGAAACTGTAAATCAAAAAAGACATATCTAAAGTACTTATTACCAATTTCAAAAAAAAATTTTTGATAATAAGTTTGCACAAAAAAATTAATAAAGTTCCCGTCCTCAAACGAGGACAGTGGTACTTAATGAGTTAATGCCAAATTTATGTCTTTTATTGGATATGTATTGGCGAAAACTCAAACGTCCTCTAAAAGGAACTAATGTTTCATCTATACAGACGTTTTCTTTTGGAATAATATGTTTTTGGAAGTTATTTAGTAGTAACTTTATGAGTGGAGATATTTTTTGCAATCTGTCTTCAGTCATAACTTCGTTGTCATGAAAATGCCAAGTTTTAAGAAGCAGTTGAAATCGATTTCGGGGTATTAAACTTTTTATTTTATTGTCGTAGAGAACACTTTTTGACCAATACGATTCTAGTGAAGGATATTGACACAAGCCCATCCAAATCAAAATACCAATAAAACATTTCATTTCTTTGACGTTTGTATCACGCCATTCGCGAATTCTAGCTTTTGGTAATTTTACTGAACCTTTACACTGAGTTGCATATTTATTTGTCTCTATAACCATCAAGTCTAGCACGTCTTCATTCAAAAATAATTTATAAAAATCATACGGACCTTTATCAAAAAAATCAGCGTTCTTCCTTCACTCCTGCAGTTTTTTCAACAAAAGGAAACGATTTCAAATTTATTCCAGTTACATTTTCCCACTTCAAATCGTCACTATTATCTGCTTCTTGTTGTTCACATTCACTGTCACTATCGTCTTGTGCCTGAAGCAAATTTTGCCCAATCACATAGTTGATTGTATCTAAAACGTTATCTGGAGCCGCGAAAGAACTACTCGGCTGCGCCGCTGCGGTTCATTGCAAAATTTTGCTTCACTTGAACTGCCTGGAATAAATTCATCTTCTGAATCTCCATATGGTTCGTCTTCATCTGATAGACACTCTTGTAGTAAGCGTTCCATCCTAGCCTGCTCTTTTTCATAAACACCACTCATTTTGTATCAAAAAAAAACTAATCAACTAAACCGAATCGAATTGTAGCGAATAACACATTGAAAAGAATTACCTACCTACCCCGACTACATTTCTTATCGTTGTAATATAATTTGGCGTCAACAAAAAGACTAAACAATATTTTCCAGAAACTATATCTTATCGTTTTTATCGTTCTTATGATTGTGATTATCATTTCAAAGATTTCTTTTGTGTAGTTGCTTGTAGTAATACTGATGTGAATCTGATGACTAGTTACATGTACCGATGACAAATCAAAATAAGGAAGAAAATAATAATTATTATTGTGAATCAACATTCGATGCACACGGCTAGTAGACAAAACTACTTCAGGCCGCGAGAATCAAACGATGCTTCTCAAATTAAAAAGACTGAAAAGGGTCATTTTTTTGCTCAAACTAGTCAAAATAATTTTTATTTACGCTTCCTTATTTATACCACAATTAATACTCGAATTAAAAGTTTCGGTCAGAATAGCCTACTTTTTTGTTAGCATTGCGGCAGTCTACGTGTTAATTATTATGGCAATTAAGACAAATATTTTTGTTAGCTCGGATAGATAATTTTATGGTCTACAAAAAATTACAGTAAAATCACTCTTTAAGGATCTAGAGAGTCGGGAGAAGCACCGCGTGTTGTCAAAACAGAAGACGCAATATCCTCTTTATGATCGACTTTTATGGACTTGATTTGCTCTGATCATGTTCTAACAGATACATCCTAGCTGGATACTGGGAAAGCTACCTCGCTGAACTCACCAAGATGCTTCCATATACTGATTTATGTATTAAGACGGTTTATCGACTCTAGCTCTTTTAGGAGTGATCTGAAGATAATTTTACTTCTAATAAAAATTGTAGGGTATAAAATTATCTATCCCAACCAATGACAATATTTGTCCTAATTGTTCATAATTATTTTATCAAAAATAACAAAGCAGACATCTTGGGCGTAATCTTGAATATCACGATCCCGATTAAGATTTTGCTTTGGTAACCGCAATTTTCGTATTCAGTAGGGTTGAAATATTGGGAAAATATCGGTTACCAAAATGTTATATGAAATGCCGCTTGCATAAAATACTTTAACTTTTGCGCCTAGTCTATGTTGTTAAGTAAATTTGTGTAAGTTTCAGTATTGATTTGATGGTGTTCTTCTATTCTAGATACATGAGATGAAGATGTTGTAATCGTGCGATTTTTCATGTTGTTTGCTAAACTGGGAAATAGCTGCTTTGAGTTTATTGCTTGAACTTTTCCATTGTGCAGTTGCACTCCTTAAAATATTTTATCATCACCAATTTGCAAAATTATGTCTTGTTTGGGACCTGTTTCACTTGCCATGGAATTAAAAACTCTAATGTTGGTTCTAATTAGTTTGTCCGCTTCAATAATAGTAATGTTGTTTCTTTGCAACTGTTCAGATTTTCCTCCCAAATCGTCTAGAGCATCGCTCATTATGTACAGATTATTAAAAAATTCTATGGAAGTTCACATGTTCTGTAAACCAATGTATTTGCTTCTCTCCCGACTATCTCGTCTCATATCTAGAGACGCCGCTTTAAAATGTGCACTGAGTTAAACAAAATTTTGTATTACAGCATTTACGGAACGTCTGTTTGAAGCAAAAAACGGACTGAAAAAAATTTTCCAATTTTTAAAATTTGGGTTTCTAGAGAAGCAGCTATTTGCTTTAATTGAAGTTGTTTTTGGGGTGACTGATGATAGAGAGCGTACAGTTTATCTATAAATATTTTGAAATGGTTAGCTCTCATCATTTCAGCAAGGTATCATTTACAGCAAGCTCCAATCGATGGTTAGAATAATAGTAGTACTAATAAAAGTAGCCATACTACAAGTTGGTAATAGTTATTTGTATACCTAGTTCTGAAAGTATTGCTTTGCAACACAAGCACCATAGTCGCAGCAAGAGCGAAGCGAGGGCTGCGATGGTGCGAGTGTTGCAAAGCCCTTTCAGAAAGTGGTATACACACTATTTTTTATAATCCTGTAGATTATAAACGACAAAACTAATAAGAATAATTATTATTAACTTCTTTCATTAGATTTATCATTGTGCGTCTAAGCTTGTGATGGTTGCTATAGATATTCAATAGTTGCCATGTAATTTTTTCAATATAAAGCACCATGAACTGAAAGTAAATGTATGACGCTGCATGAACTGAAAGTGATTTGTTACTATGGTAACTTAAGGGAACGTAACTTATGATAGAAAGTATAATAAAATATTTTCAATTAATGAAAACACTGCATAAAAAGCAACTTTCAATGACAGGATTATAAAAAATGATTTTGCAACACCTGGTGTTCTTCCTATCATCGCAGACTCACCATCACATGCAAAGCCAAGAAAGCACTCATCAAGAACGGCTTGATTGAATCCATGAGATTCTAAACAATTTAATAATTGGCGAGTAATGTTGTCCGCTGATGTACTAGACAATTCTATTAAATCAAGATTGAATACGTAGGCGTTTCCTGGATAATTTAAAAAAAATGTAGGCAGACAAGTGTTGTTTTACCGCTGCGAGTCGTTGACTCGTCTATTAAAATTGATATTTTTTTCTTTAAAGAAATAATATTCTGACAAATGGACTTTTTCATTTCTGTCGCTATATGAACAGCAATGTCTGGACAGGTTTTGTTTGAATGTAAGATTCGCCCCATGTCTAGGCCATATAAAATTTGGAAGTCTACATCGACTGGTAAATCTACAAATGGTCTCTGATGTTTTATAATTTTATATACTGTCCGAAACACTCGCTTGGTTGTTACTCAATTGTTACTTGTCACTCGCCGCATTCTTGCCATGGTTTAGAAGATCTTAAATGTTTTTCTCTGTTTAATGAGAAGTTACTAACTTCTTTGCAAACAGCACATCCTAGAGCGTCCGCTTTAACTACTAGCCAGTCGTTAGTCAATTTAAAATTATCACACTGAGTAGTTGTCCAACACGATGGAATATAATAATAATAATTGTTTTTGTTAAATCGTACAGTAATATTAATATTATGGTAACTAAGGCATGAATAGAAAACACACGTTTACAGTACTAATACCGTAAAGTAATTCTTTACGGTACTAGTATCGTAAAGGTAAGGTTGTTTAGAAACCCCTTGGAATTTAATTTTTTAGAAAATGAAAGTTAATGTTACAATTTGAACAATCATTAACGGTAATTTTCGATGACGCTGAGACTTTCGCGTCAATTATTTCATTAATACAGGAGGAAGATGCTATTTTGATTGGTGATTCTCCTTTCACAGTTTCAGTTCTGGAAGTCGCAGCCACAACTGTTCCCATACTTCCTTGGCTAAAGATTTTTTTGGCAATTTTTTTTTTATTTTCTATGGAATCTTCTATGTAGCCCTCGGCTACGGCAGAGGACTTCCATCCGCCATGGCGCTTAATAGTTGTCAAATTAGCGCCCGAATCTGCTAAAAAAGATGCGGAGCATCTCCGAAAGCAGTGACCCGTGTACATTCCAACATCTTTTAAATTAAGGTATTAAGCAATTTTAGTTGGAATTTTACCCATAGTATGTATTCCCACTGGTTGAACAGTGCATTTCCAGTTTTTATAAAAGATAAACAAACGCCGATGCTCTGTATGTTCAGGGCGAAGTGCTACGTACTTTCGAAAAATTTCTATGGAATTATATGAACCACTTTCTGTTGCCACAATAGTAAAAACTCTCTCGACTTTAGTCTTGGTGACCGGTACCTTCACTATAATGGTGGATTCTAAATCCTGGATATCATCCAATGTCATAGTTATCAGTTCTTGTCGACGGCAAGCACCTGCAATACCCATTATTGTGACAACCTAATGGTAGAAAAGACTGGCAATTAACAAAGCTGCTGCTTGTAATAACTTTTATGAATTATGAATTACCTTCATCATTAAATAATCTCTGTCAGATGCTTCTACCATGAATTTATTGACCTCCTCTTTGGAAAATACTTTCGATTTCTTGGCTTTATATCCATCTGAATTGCGTTTTAAAAACGCGATTAATTTTGCAAAACGACTAATGTCTATATTCTCTCGCACTATTAGAACCGCTTTTATCATTGAATATTTAGACCATAGACTTGATGCTTTGTACAATTTAACTAAACTAGCAAAATAAGCCAATAGAACGTTTTCGGATACTTTTTTAGCCTTTTCTTTAGTACTCCAATCTTTAAATCGTTGATATTCACTTATATACTTTTCTCGCGACTTGACTGGCAGTAAATTTAAAACTGCTGCTTTGGCAGCCTCTGTAATTTCTGGAGGAGTACCAAACTCATCACCAAAATCACTGTCATAATTAATTATTTCCATCATTTTTTAGCTTTTTTACAAAATTCGCAACACTTCAAAATTGTTTTTCGTTGTCAATAAATAAAATTTGATAAAATCTACTGTTTATATGGTAAATTGATAATTACAAAAATATTATTTTTTAATAATTTAAATCAAAATTGGATATTTCGTCACGATTTAACAAAAAATATTGTACGCAGCACGTACTGAAAGTGTCTTTACAGGACTCGCAGGCTTTCAGGACTTGCCTGGCGGCTCGTCCTGAATTTTGCCTACTTATCCTGTAAAGAAACACTTTCAGTACTTGTTACGTAAATAACT
Organism: Malthinus seriepunctatus; assembly: GCA_963924605.1. NCBI lineage: Eukaryota > Metazoa > Arthropoda > Insecta > Coleoptera > Cantharidae > Malthinus > Malthinus seriepunctatus. Next base: position 50,916,043 of record OZ004600.1, read on the forward strand.
ATTATTTTTCCAATTCAGTATAAATAATGTTACAACAAGAGCTATTACACTTGTTATACTCCCAGTATACATACTACAGAGTTACATAACTTAGCTTTGAAAATTTACGCGCATGCAAAGTTACCTATCACTATGACGTATATGACACGCCCTTTATAATAAAAAAATTGAAAACAAAATTAACAATAAACATTAGAAAATAGAAAGGTTACATACTTATAAATTTAATTTTACAGGTGGTTTAATACTGCGTCCACTTCTGGTTTTTGTAGCATCCAAACTCGGTCCAGCTTCTTGTACTTTACTTACGATGTGTTTTGTTTGATCGTACATCGCTTGTTCTTGAACCACACTTTTTCTTTTTTCTTCTATTTCTTTACCTTCTTGAATGTCTTCTTTTTCGCTAATAAATTAGTTCTCTTTCTTTCCCGGAGAACTTTCGACCCTCATCGGTCTTAGGTGGATTCTATTTCTTCTATGGTCGGCATTCTCCACTCGAACCATATAATCACTGTTTTCATTTTCTTCTATGACTGTGCCGGGTCTCCAATCTCTACAATCCTTTTGCATTAATATTTGGGGGACTACCGAGTTGTACCACGACTACCTGACTTAATCCGGCAGCGTAAAAGGTTGCCCTTTTTTGGCCACCGAGTTTAACCACCAAATTGAAAAATTAAAGTCTGTTACTAGAAAGAAACAAGAGTATAAAACTTCTAAAATAAATGAGTTAGAAGAAAACAAAATTACTAAACTTGATTTTGTAAGATCTTTAAGCTATCATTATTAGCTGCAGTAAAAAATAATCCATTTTATTGTAAAATAATTGTAAATTTTTAGCAAGTAATTAATATGTGTATGTAGGTTTCTAACGTATACATGGTGTCTCATCTGAGCTGTCTCACCATGGGCAACTCGCTTATTTGAAGAGATAGAAAGGAGGTTAAATGGGGACAAAGTTGCCAAATATAGTTACTAACAATAATCTGATAAGAAAATTAGCCTACTTTTCTTATCTTCGTAATTATTTAACAAAAACTGAAATTATCGAATTTCGTTTTTGGTCTGCAAGTTTCTTATTTTTCAAAATATTAAAAATCTGAAACCACATTTTTAAAACAACTTTTTATGATACGTCTTAATCTGTATATAAATATTTTGTACAACGTTTCGGTTCTTCGGAACCATCATCAACTTTGCTTTTTCTTATGGACGTTGTATTTGATTTTTATGTCACAAGATAGAGAAAAATTTTCTGAATGCAACGATATAAGATACTTTATACTTTAGATTATCTTAAAGTAGATAAAATTAAGATATTAATATTTTTGAATGCATTATGTACATTATCTAAGTTGGCATTGGATAATAATTATTTTTGTGAAATAAAATGATCTACCCTATTAATGAAATTTTATATAAAAACACAAAATAATCTGTAATAATCTGACAGTAATAGTTGGCATAAAATTCCGCAACTTTGCCCTAATTTAACAGTTTCTCTATCTCTTCAAATAAGCGAGATCCCCATGGTGCCGGTCGAATTTGAAAAACCCTTTTGTCCTAAAATGAAATACCGATTTCGTATCTTCAGCATTAAATGCATACAGCAAAAAGTGCCCCACTTGGCAAGAACACCCTGTATTTTTGCTAATTTAGTATCTACTATTTACCAGGGATCTGAATTTGTATAAAAATAGTATTTTTAAAATACAGTTCGTGCCAAGAGGCCACTATTGCTGTATCTGTTTAATACTGAAGATACGAAATTGGTAATTTATTTTTCATTTTAGGACAAAACTGATAAGACATTTTATAAAATGAAAGTAAAAATAAAAGTTTCATTTATACAGGAGTGTATTTTACACGTAAATATGAGACGAAAAAACCCTAAAGTTGTAGTCCGATTTTTATTGGTATTCGAGTTACAGCGTCTTAAAAGTTTAAATATTTGATAAATTAATTTCATTAGCTTAGAAGAACATACTGTATAACGATGAAACCCCATTCTCCCATGATGACATTAACAATACCCGCAACTCCCACTTATGGTCCGCCGAAAATCCTCACATAAAAGTCGAAACAAATTTTCAGCATCGTTTTTCGGAAAGGATGTGATGTGATATCGTCTATAGTTTCGCCTAAGAGGAGATAAATTTTTAGAATTTTTATAAAATGATTTACAAGGACTGTTTGACGATGTTCTCCCAAACAGTAAAATACGCATGCAGTATCAGCACAACTGCACGATGGATGCAAGTTATTTTGTGAAAACGCTGTATCTTGAAAACAAATAAAAATCGGACTACAACTTTTGGGTTTTTTCCTCTTATATTTACGTGTAAGATACACCCCTGGCGTTTGGTGCGATCCTCCCGACTCACCCTGTATAATATAAAATATACATTATTAGTACTCCATATCTGCTAGGAGACCTATTTACTCCATCTCTGCTAGGAGGGTCTCGACTGGTAAGATTCGCTGCTTGAGGGTGATGGACCAGAAACAATGTTTTCACATCAAGTTGAGCCACTTATATTGCTTACTAAACATGGTGGATTCACATCTACGTCTTTTCCAAAAATCTCCTCAAATGTAGCCAAATATGGCCAAGACATGAAACCCCTTCCCGTATTCTTGTTATGGTCTGTGATTCTCTTGTAAGTTTTCTTCAAATTGCGAAATTTTAAATCGCAAGCATCGCTAGTAAATTGATAGCCCCTTTCATTTATCTTTCGTATAAAAGAAAAAAAAATCACTTTCCAAATAGATTTATTTTTACATTTAACATTTCTTTACAATTCCAAACCATATTACAGGAATACGCTGCACTACATCATTAGTTTTTAGAGAAAGTTTTTAGTTTCAAATATCTTTTTAAATACGATCCGTATTTGCGATCCACAAACAAGTAAACTGCATTCATGTCAACAGATTTTAATAATATTATTCTCATTTTTAGAACGTTCCATTTTTATCCCTACACGATACTGAACTGGAGGTATTAAATTTTGAGAAGTCTCAATTTTTTTCAAGCGAAAATGGTGGGTGATAAAATGTATAACTGGATGTATTTTGTATAAGAACATTAAACATTGCATTCACATTATCGAGTACTTGTTGCTGAATGTTTGCATTTTTTAATAAATTTAAAATGTACTCTTTTAAAATCTTGATAAGTCCACTTGACAAATATTCAGTAAAATTGTCAATAACCTCGTGCACAACATTTATTGACAAAAACTAGGAATTGTACAATATAAAAGCAATCATCTGATGCTTCAAAGTACATTTCAAATGAATTGTCAATTTCTCAAATAGTTAAATTATTGAAATTGTCAAACACATTTTTCTGAGAATTAGTAAGAATTAGTAGAATAGTACATATTAAAAATGGGTTTTATCATGTTTAGTTTCTAAAGGAGAAGGAAACGTATGTAAATTTTTTAAATGACTTTTGTAGTTAGAGCAGTTACAAAATCAAATTCACAATTACACTAAAAACACTAAAGCGTTTTGAAATGTACAGTTATAAGTTACAATCAGAACAAGAATAATTAATATTAGGAATTTAATTTGAAGTTTCTAGGAAAATGCTGTGGACTGAGATAAAATGTTTATTCCATTTCGTATTCAGATGATAAATACCTTTTTGTAATAATATCAATATGCACTATCAATAATCGATGGCCAGTGGCCATCGATAAATAGTATTATTGGAAATATAGTTCCTTCTGCTTTCAAGCTAGAATAAAATATATTTCCGATGTACTCGTAAAATATATCAAATTTCATCTAGCCATTATCACTAATTCCGTATCCCTATCTTTTTGGTATGCTATTTCCTATTTCTGCAGTTAACCTTTGGTTGAATAATCTAAGAAAGGATTTGATTTTCTTTTGAGTTTTTGGAATTGGATAATTTTTTATTGCCTTAATTTTGTCGTGATTGGGTTTTACTCCTGGCTTAATAATGTACCCTAAATACTAGGGCTGGGTAAAGTATCGATACTTATTCGAAGTATCGATACCTTAGGTGGTATCGAATAACGATACCGAGGGTCGAAAGTATCGAAGTATCGAGCTATCGAAAGTATCGAAGTATCGAGGTACCTACGGGAGTTAAAGAAAATGTTTTTACAGGTGTAGTTGTTCCAGGGGGAATCTTTGCCGCTGTATGTAACGATAACACCACATACGTCGTAACAATTTAGCGTTATATTACGCAGCGCCAACAAAGATAGTTGCTACACTACGTATCAGATTGCGTGTTTTTGCGTACTTAGCCGAGTTTTGCACCGGCAATGATCCGCTGGAACAAGTGTAGGTACGTTCTCATTACTTCGATACTTCCGATACCTCGATACTTTCGATACCTCGATACTTTCGATACCTCGATACTTTCGATACCTCGATATTTTCATACCTCGATACTTTCGATACCTCGATACTTTCGCTACCTCTACACTTTCGATACCTCGATACTTTCAATACCTCGATACATTCGATACCTAGATACTTTCGATACCTCGATACTCTCGATACTTCGATACTTTTGAATAGTATCGATACCGTCGTGGTATTCCTGATTCGAGGTATCGCCCAGCCCTACTAAATACTGCTCTTCTTCTCTTAAAAACTCGCTTTTATCCAATTCCACTTTAAAGTTTGTTTGCCGTAGTCTCTGAAATACACAGCTTTTAGTCTTTCTAAATGTTCTTGTAAAGATATTGAAAATACTATTATATCTTCTAGATACACGAGACACTTTTAATTATGAATTCCTCGTGAAATGTTATCTATCATACGCTGGAATGTCGGTGGAGCGCCTTTAAGTCCAAATGACATACGTTCAAATTCGTCAGGCCCATTTTCGGTATTAAATGCCATCTTGGGAATGTCTTTTTCTTCTACTTGAACTTGATGGAAGCCTGACGCTAAGTCTAAAGTGCTAAAATATTGCCATTTTCCTAATTTATCGAGGAGGTCTGTGATATTTGGCAACGGATATTTGTCGTCCTCGGTCTTCACATTCAACTGTAATCGATTACGATTCTCCACTTTAGATTTCCTGATGCATCTACCTGTTTTGGTACTACCCACACAGGTGAACTGAAGGCGACGTACTAGGTCTAATAATTTTGTCTTTAAGCATTTTTGATATTTGACTTTGAACTTCCTGACGATGTATTTGAGTATATCTATAGTTCTTTGTGTAAACTGGAGTGTTGTCTGTTGTTTTTATTTCATGTTTAATTTGATTGTTGAATGTAAGAGGAACTTCGTCGTTGTAGAAAAAATCTTGGTATTCTTCACATAGATTGCTAATTAAAGTTTTCTCTGTATACTAACAGTATCATCCATATATTTAAAACGCGAAGCCTTTTCTTTTCCGCTAATTTTAGCGTACTTCTACTGGACCGATTTTGATGATTTTTTTTTAAATTGAAGCTCTTGACCTACAGATATGTCACCACTAATTTTTTTCTCAAAATTATTAATTTCATACATTGTTTTATATTTTATAATATACATAATAAAAGAATCAATTTTATTATTTAAAATAATCCAATTTTAAAAATTATAAATGAGAATAAATGTAGATAGTATTTGGTTTTATACGATAAGGCACAGATTATACATTTGGTAGAGGTGATAAAATTTTCAATACTTTTATTCGTCCAGTACGTTTCTAATACGCGTTATGGTCAGGTTGGTGCGTGCATTTTTAATTACGTTTCGTGCTTTTGTGAATTTTGGATGTTTGAGACGGTTTTTTATGTTGCCCTCTTTGGCTTAGTTATCTTTAAGGTTAGTTTTCTTAATTTTTTTTATAAAATAGTCCTAGCTCCTTCATATCTTCAAAAACTTCGTCAATTTCGACGGGGGTGACTGCTATTTTTTTTTAAATTGAAGCTGTCGACCCCCAGATATGTCGGCACTAATTATTTTCTTCAAATTACCAATTTCATAAATTTTTTTAAAATAATAAATTAACAAACAATCATCGGTGTAGGTAGTAAGTGCATTATAATAATATTTGAAAATTTCATTTTTCTAACACATTCATCTCTACAACTACTTAGTCGAATTTCGACGGGGGTGACCCGCTAGTTTCTTTTTATTAATGGTGTAACTAAATCTAATAAATGTCGGTATGTTGCCTCGCCCATGCGCAGGTAATTACGAAAATTGTCTGGTTCATTAAATAAATTAATATGAGAGCACGTAGCTCTGTTTTCAATCCAGCGTTTTTGCGGTCTTCTTGATCGTTTTCTTTTCTGCACTTTTAACTTTTTAATTAAGCAAACACAAGCTACTGCTAATAATTCCTTTTCCATCGTTGAGTTTTGCTCACACAATGACAATCTTGATTCTACTGGCAGTGTTGCCAATCTACGAATCAAATAAACCTCTCAAACACTACCTATAATCCCCCATTTCCGCAATATGAATAATCATTACATCAAAGTATTTGTAAATATTTATGTTTATAAATAATTAACTATTTAAAAGCAATTACCTACATATTTATATAGGGTGTCCCCGTATAAGACCGACAGATGTCTACAGTGGTTTTCTGGGACCAAAATAAGACATTAGCTTCTTTTGAAATTATGTGAAAAAACTTACTCCTACAAAGTTATAGGTTCTGAAAGTTAAAGTAAAATATCAAGTAAAAAATTCTGGTAGCAGTTTTCTTAAAACCTATTGGTGAGCGTGTTATTAGTGGTCGTAGTTTGAATTTTATTTTGGCTATGGCGAAGAAATCTACTTCAAAAGTATCGGTGATACAAAGTTCAACAAGTATAGTAAATAACCGAATATAAATTTTACCATTTCGGTAATTAGTTTTCTTGTAATTTAAACTTAAAAAATGTGAAGTCTTTGCTACGGATTATTTTGCAAAATGTTGCAACAGTGGATTGTAAAATATAAAATTAGATAGGTAAATGAAGTCTGATAGTTGTCATTTTTGACGATTTTCGTAGAAGCTGCTGCTGTTCCAGTTGCACTTTGTTGCCAAATTTAAAAACTTTTAATTGCCGATATTTAAAAAAATATTGGATTAAGACCAAATTAGAACTGGAATTTTTAGTTTAGTTTTTGATGATGAATAGCGTGATGTAAATATTTGGCGCTATTTTCAATACACCCTGTATAATCAAAGTGACTTTTGAAATTCAGATGTTTATCAATAACAATTCCCAGGTATTTCATTTGCTCAACGTTTTGTAACTTATTGTTATTGACGTTAACACTTAGAGAAAAATTATTTAAACTATTTAAAGAGCCCAATACATATTTTGATCCCAAAATCATAAACTTACTCTTATTTATATTGATTGACAAGTCATTATCGCATAACCATTTATATAAATTCTCCAGATCAAAATTAACATTATTGAACATAGTATCAAGGTCCTTACCACATATATATAGCATTGTATCGTCCGCAAACATCGATATCTTACACTTCTCAATAACCTTAACAATGTCGTTTACATATATAATGAACAATAACGGACGTAACACTGTACCCTGTGGTATACCATGACCATTAATCATTTCTTCAGACACCGAATTCCCGAATTTAACACTTTGTCTTCTATTGGAAAGATAAGACTCAAACCACTTCAATACTGTTCCACCAAAACCAATCCTACTTAATTTTCTCAGCAAAAACTTTATATTAATTGTCTCAAATGCACGTTTAAAATCAAGAAAAACAGCTAACACCATTTCTCCCCTGTCAATTGCTTTTAACCATTTGTCGCACACAATTGTTATTGCACTTTCACAGGAAAAGGAAGATCTGAATCCTGACTGGTTCCCAATTATCACATTATTATTATCACAGTATTATTATCACAGTATTTAACGATTTGGTTCTTCACAGCCAACTCCAAAACTTTTTCGTACGGTGGAAGAGTGTTTATAGGCCTATACTCCTCGCTTTTTATGGTATTCTGTATTTTTGGCACCGGGGTGATTATAGCAGTCTTCCATCGCGTAGGGAAAACACCAGATTCCAACGACCCATTAACAATATCCAAAAACCAGTTACCCACTCTTTCGAAAGAATCGTTTAAGATTTCAGTTGAAATCACACTCTCTATATTAATATAAGGCTTGAGTTTCCTGAAGTAACCTCTAATTTCCGTCATGTCCAGTAGTTCGAATTTTTCAAATTTAGGGTGCTCATCAATAGCTTCGATGATTGCGTCATGACCATTGTACTTCGGTATAGAGTCTATGATATCTGCTATGCTATTTATAAAATATTCATTGAATTTTTGTGCAATTTGCTCACTTTCACTTACTAATTGATTATTAAATATTATGTGTGGGGATAAGTTCGTCTTTTTCTTATTTGGCAAAAGAGTTTTTAAGTTTTTCCATAATTCTTTACTGTTTGTTTTATTATTATCCAAAACTGTTTGAAAATATATTTCTTTCTCCTTTCTGATTGTAGATACTACCTTGTTTCTGGCATTTCTATATAATGACCAATTCTGCTCGGTATTTGTCATCCCTGTCTTTCATGCTTTCGATTACTTTGCTATTTATCCACTTTTTTTCTTACGTGTTCACTATACATCTTCCTGGTTTTCAACGGGCATATATTATTTATTATATTTGAGATAAAATCAACCATATTATTCGACATTATGGTATACATTTCTTTAAAAATTCTTGATTATTGAAATTTAAAGGAGTTTATGTGTTTTAATTATTTTATGTTGATAAAAACAATTTATTCTTAATAATTGTATAAGTGGATGTGCCAAAAAATAAATTTGCCTGGGGCCCAATTCTCGACCCTTCGTTTCGATAACGAAAGTGAGATAAAACGAATGGTAGCATGCCGAGCCATTGCCGAAATTTGTCGAATAGAAGGTTTGGCAACGTTTTAGAAATGCCATTTACTTGTCAAATAATGTCTTATGCAGAGCGCCACGTTTAAAATCTCGAAATTATTATGTTTATTTTTATCTTATTTTGAATTTTTTCTCATAGATCGATTGGTTGAATTATTTTTACAGAAATTAATAAAACTAATTAATTAAAATTAATTTTGTATTAATACATTTAAGGCATTATTTTTATATTTGTGGGTGTTCTATTTATTTTCTACATAATTTATGCCAATTTATGTTAATATTTCCTATTTTTTAATACTTTCTCTATAAACTATTTTTAAGGTAATTGTCTATTTATGACCGACCCTTGAATTCCGGTCGGTACGAGAGGTAATAAAAGCGTCAAACAGTAAATACACGCTACTGTGACTGTAATGGATAAGCGAAAACGGTTCTATCTTTCATACTTTTAGCCAGTTTAGCATACGTTTACTTCTCACTCGCCAAAGTGCACTCGTGTTATCTCGAAGGTTTTAAGACGAACGTTTTCTCGAGAACACCATGTCACTTAAATTTCTTCGTTATTGACATCATCTGTGTGGCGTTTACAAAAGGATTTGCAACGTTGTCAAGCTTCATTCGAGATAAAACACTCGTTTTAACTCACCGTTCGTGATAAGTCGAAGGATGTCAAGAATTGACCCCCTGATCTTTTTCTTAGTTGAAAAGCACGAAAAAAAAGAAAATCAAAATTGCACCCGCTGTGACGAAAATATGGAAGATATAAGTGAAAAAAATGATAGTTCGTGTAGAAGAGGCCGAAAAACTAAGAAATTGAAAAAAACAGCGCAATGCAATTTTGCAATTCTTAGTGCAACGTAAATCTGGAAACAAATCCTCGATAAAGTGTAATGATGAGACTCTTGTTACAGCCCGCAGTTTAGTTTAAATTTATGATTTTTAAATCAAAATTTGTTTAATTAATGTTTTTAGTTAAGTTAAAGTTCAGTTTGTTGTAACCTTTTCTTCTAAATATTTAATAATTCAATAATGCAATCATAAATTTTACCACACATTTTATTCTCATAAACTTAAAACGTAACATGAACATAACTTTTTTCCGTTACAATGCCATAACTCATAATCACCACATCTAACCAACGAAACTCCCTAACTCCGAGCGGTAAATTTAAACTTATAACTAATCACCCCAAGTTTAAATAAAATTTATGGAAGAAAAATTTGTTTCTTACTTTTGTATACCATAATTTGGGAAAAAATAAAAACGTAAATGTATACCATAATTTGGGACGGAGTTTGTTTGTCTGACGCCCGTTTGCACTAACACTAAGCAACGACTTAAGAGTTGTCTAAATAGTTAAGAGTTTCCTAAAGACTATATTTGTTTGCACCAACCTTAAGAATTACCTAAACGTCTTAGGCGTCGCCTAATTTTATGACAAGGAATTTCGGTTGCGTAAATTTAAGTATTATCTTATGCTACAGTATTTAGGTGTCAAAACGTAACTTTTTTGAGCATTTGTGACGATTATCGATTATGGAAGCTTTACGTGCTAAAGAACGCGCACAACACAAAACTTACAAGCGCACGAAACTGTTAACTGTGTGCAAAGGATAATCTTAAAAATGCAACTTCAGGATTTTTTAATGTATACTCAATGACATAGAAATTGCAACACCAAGAAGGACTAGGAATTTTTTGATAAAATTTGGCAAAACCGTTCAACTACTCAAGGGTAATAATTGATTAAAATTTGGATGAGATTCATCAAGTGGTAATGGTATATCTGACACTTGGTCTTGTTTTTTCGTACATTGTTTTCAGGTGCATTTCTTGCTAGTTTACCTTAATTTCATTATTGTGGTGCTTGTCATTTTTCTGTTTCACTTGTTTTGAGAGTGTGATTATGCCTAGAATACGACAGCGTGCAAATTATCGTCAGTTGAGCGAAATTGAAAGAGGTCGAATTGTTGGCTTACGTAAGGTGGTTTTTCGTTAAGAGAAATCGCCATTCATCTCAACCGACACCAATCCACTATCACGTGATGTTACCAAGCATGAACCAGAGAGAGTTAACAAGAAGATCCGGAGGAGTAAAACGAACCAATGAGGTGCAGGACCGCCATCTTCGGCTTATGGCATTAAGAGACCCATTCTCCAGTACCAGAGCAATTGCTGACCAATGGTTAGGTAATGAAAGTCTCTTGTAATTCTTCGAACGGTTTAACGTCGAATTAGAACTTTCGGCTTGCAATCGTATCGACCACATCTTCTGTTACCACTCACGGCTAAATACCGCTATTAGTTTATTTTCGTCCTCCAGGTCCTCTTCTACGTCGTTGTTGACTCTCCCTGGTTCATGCTCGGTAACATCGCATGATAGTAGATTGGTTTCGGTTAAGACGAATGGCGAATTTTTTCTCTTAACGAAAAACCATTTTACGTAAGCCAACAATTCGACCTCTTTCAAATTCGCACAGTTGACGATAATTTGCACCCTGTCGTATTCTAGGCATAATCAAACTCTCAAAACAAGTGAAACACAAAATGACAAGCACAACAATAACGAAATTAACAGAAAGCCGCAAGAAAAAACAACACCAAGTGTCAGATATACCATTACCACTTGATGAATCTCATCCAAATTTTAATCAATTATTACCCTTGAGTAGTTAAACGGTTTTGCCAAATTTTATCAAAAAATTCCTAGTCCTTCTTGTAGTGGAATTGAATTGTGATTTGTACGGATGTTAGCTCCCATTAGCAATTTTATGCTTGAATATAATTGAGGACGATGTCCTGAACAACACCTTATAGTTTTGTCAATCCAACTAGTGCCGGAACATTAACAAAAATGGCCTTCTTCTTGCACTTTCACGTTTTCTTTCTTAAAATGACAAATAACTGGAGTTGTAATCAACGGATAGAAAAAAGTTATGATAAAGAATTGTTTGGGATTTAATACCGAAACTTTCTAGCCCAATTTCGAGACTTTTAATTCATTAGATTTGGCTATAAACCTTTCCGAAGTTAAGAGGTTGTCAAAAAATGTTTTCTTCATTTATTCTGGAAGAAGTGAGGCAATTTTGCCGATATTGCACAAAAAGGCGTTACTTGACTAATACAATTAGCCTGCCAAATAGGAATTTTAAAAATTGATCTCAACAGCTACATTATGGATTTCTGTACAATTTGTTGAAAAAGCTTCCATTTTGTGAGAGGTTATAGAATTCCAACAATTTTTTTTTTCAAATTTCAATTTTTTAATGTACTTTGTGATGCAATAAAAAATGATATTTTTTTTCCTCATTTACTATGCCTTTTAGGCCTTTTTGTCAAAACACGTTTTATAAAAACTGTTTTATCTCTTCCCATTTCAACTAAAACAAATTTGTATATGCTTGGTCAAAAAGAATTTTTGAAGACCTTTCATTTAAAAAAAGATTTGTTCAGTTTGGTCAAATAGAAGAGTAGGGAGTTGTATTTTCGTGTTTTCAATTGCAGTAGCTGAACGCCTAACTTTTTTTAGGTTATTTTTAGGTCAAATGAAGGGCAGAATATTTCTTCATTCATGTATATCATTTTTTAAAATAATGCTTTTTTAAATTCAACACCAGAATAATAGACTAGGCGCAAAAGTTAAAGTATTTTATACAAGCGGCATTTCATATAACATTTTGGTAACCGATGTTTTCCCAGTATTTCAACCCTGCTGAATACGAAAATTGCGGTTATCAAAGCGAAATTTTAACCGGAAGCGTGATATTCAAGATGACACCCTAGATGTCAGCTTTGTTATTTTTGATGGAATCATTATGGACAATTAAGACAAATATTTTTATTGGTTCGGATAGATAATTTTATACTCTACAATTTTTATTTGAAGTAAAATTATCTTCAGATCACTCCTAAAAGAGCTAGAGTCGATAAAAGCACCAGTGTTGTATAAACCGTCTTAATACATAAAGCAGTATATGGAAGCATCTTGGTGAGTTCAGCGAGGTAGCTTTCCCAGTATCCAGCTAGGATGTATCTGTTAAAACATGATCAGAGCAAATCAAGTCCATAAAAGTCGATCATAAAGAGGATATTGCATCTTCTGTTTTGACAACACACGGTTCTTCTCCCGATTCTCTAGACCCTTAAAGAGTGATTTTACTGTAATTTTTTGTAGACCATAAAATTATCTATCCGAGCTAACAAAAATATTTGTCTTAATTGCCATAATAATTAATCCATCAAAATAAATAAAAAGAGCAAACATGTATATTACGACGATTTTTACGCACACGATGTCTTTAGCTGGCTTTCGCTCCTTAATAAGCAATCTTACGGTACTTTTACATTTAATAATAATTGTTGAGAACCTTGTATATCTAATTCAATCAAAACAGTTGTCCAAGTTTCAATAATAATTCTTCCATTCAAATAAATCTTAATTAATAAAGCAGACAACCTAGTCGCCATCTTGAATATCGCGCTTCCGGTTTAAATTTCACTGTGGGTAACCGCAATTTTTGGATTCAGGGGGGTCGAAATATTGGGAAAACATCGGTTACCAAAATGTTATATGAAATTATAAAAAATTTTTATTTTACATTTTTTGCTTACAATTCGATACTTGTTCGCGCCATAGCGATTTTTATGAATTTATTTTGTTTTATTTAATTGGCGCATGTTTAGTTGATTTGGGACCCAGGGTCGGACCTTTAATCAGGGTACATTTTTCGTTAAGTTTTCGTTGTAGTACATACTGGTACATTTATTTTTAATATTGGAAGTTCAATAATTTTCGTTTGGTTTTGATCACTAATTATAATTCAAGTAGTTTTTTTTTGTGAATATCAACATAAACGATCCAGTGGCGACTCCGAGTAAATGGTGATATATTTTCCTTTGATTCCTATCCTTATAGAATACAACATCTGCATCTTGGAGGAGTTATTGGTAAGTTTGTTATTTTTTTTTATTATTTTTACAGTCCACTTATTTTATCGCGTCAACAATACTGATTACGACATTTTATTTTTCGCCTCGAGTTTTGAATCGCCCTGTATTAATAGAATAAAATCGCGTCTAGGTATTGTTAACAATATTAATATGGTTTGAGTAACAGAAATGAAGTTGTAGTGTTGGTAAATATTTACGATACATTCTGATTTTGTTAACAAAATTAAATGTTTTATAATCTGCGCATGCGCAGATGTCAAAGTAATGTCAAAATAAGGTTTATCCAAAATTTTGGATCGAACAGTTTTATTTGCTTTAAACTAGATCCTTTACAATTTCCTGTGCTTGCTGGTAATTTTCGCTTTCCTTTTAAGTTAATTTTTTCGTTTTTATATTTACTGAACTCTTCCAGCAACGCTGGATGTTTTCGCTATAATTTAATTAAAAATTAAAATACGTAGAATTTTATACGTAGAATTACGCACTTATTTACATTACCTTTAAGTGCAATTTGAAATTAGTGGTGGCTTTAAGGCTTCCACTAATTGTAGTTACTCTACACACGTTAAGCATTGCGCTTTAATTTTTCTTTAGGTTTTTCTAAAAAAAATTTTTTTCGCTAAACTTGTTTTTTAGTTACTAATTATCAAAAGAGTAAGCATTTGCACCCAAAATTTTGAAATAACAGCGTCTTTTTCAGCTTATTTTTAAGATTTTGAAAATTGAATTCACAAGAAGTGGTTTAAAAAAATGATGAAGCAAATGTACACTTTTTTACAGTATAAACTTTGTTCTTTAGGGTATTGAGAACTCAATAAAAACAATTTCGTCAAAATTCATTCAAGGAGTGGGTTGCTCTCAGCTTAAGCTCTTTGTGGTCTAAGAAAACTACATTAAAAGTGCCTTTTAGTCAAAATTGGGGTCGGAAATCTTATCGGCACATACACCGTGATATTATCAACCGTTTAAGAAAAAAAAATTGCTGTTACCAAACTCTTCGCAAAATTATGAAAAATTATTCTTCTTCGTCACCACTTTTACTATTTAAACATTTAAATACATCATTTTGTTCGTATTTAAATTTTACATAAATTATCTCTGTTGCAAAATTTCGTCAACCTAACCGTTAAGTAGAAAAAAATTAAAATGTGATTTTTCAACATGTCTTAAGACTTCGACAGCCAACCATTAATGATTGCCCCATAAGACTGTCCGGCAACATCGAAAATATTAAACTTTGATATCTCCCAAATCCAAATCCGTTGACAGAACGCGGTCCTCATATTTTGCATACTCAATTACCTTGGGCGCCTGCTCTAGTATTGAAAATTTTATCACCACCACCAAATGTATGTGTGCCTTATCGTATAAAACCAAATACTATCTACATTTATTCTCATTTATAATTTTTTAAATTGGATTATTTTAAATTATAGAATTGATTATTTTATTATGTACGGGTGGGCAAAATTGGATGTTTTCATAGGGGTACTCGGAAACTGTAGAAGTTAGAGAAAAACCGATGGCGCATCCTCGATCTCTTTTTTTGAGAAACTAATGATAGTAAAATCAAAATCGAGCTATCTTCTTTTGTTTTTAAGTTATAGCCCAAAAACCAAATATACCTCATTTTAATTTTTATTGATATCTCTCTTATTTCTCAAAATATTTTAAAACTGTAAAGACTTTCTTAAAACATTTTTTAACGTAGATTCCAGTGGCGTAGTCAAAAAATATTTTTGAGTGAAAAAAAATTATTTTTGATTTTTATAAGTTTTTCTTCCAAAAAAATATTTTTTTTTCAGTCAAAAATATTTTTTGACTACGCCACTGGAATCTACGTTAAAAAGTGTTTTAAGAAAGTCTTTACAGTTTTAAAATATTTTGAGAAATAAGAGAGATATCAATAAAAATTAAAATGAGGTATATTTGGTTTTTGGGCTATAACTTAAAAATAAAAGAAGATAGCTCGATTTTGATTTTACTATCATTAGTTCCTCAAAAAAAGAGATCGAGGATGCGCCATCGGTTTTTCTCTAACTTCTACAGTTTCCGAGTACCCCTATGAAAACATCCAATTTTGCCCACCCTGTACATATATTATAAAATATAAAACAATGTATGAAATTAATAATTTTGAGAAAAAAATTAGTGGTGACATATCGGTGGGTCAAAAGCTTCAATTTAAAAAAAAATCATCAAAATCGGTCCAGTAGAAGTACGTTAAAATTAGCGGAAAAGAAAAGGCTTCGCGTTTTAAATATATGAATTTATTGTAAATATATAAAAAAACTTTTTAATACACTTTCAATTTTTATTATACAGGGTGTCTCAACACTCCGTTATCGTAGAATTGTGGCTTTGCCTTATAATTTTACAAAAAAAGTTTAATGCATGACTATAATTCTCTGAGAGCTGCACCTCTTAAAAATATTTTTACATATACCGGGTGATCCATTTAAATGCTATAGGCCACACTTGTATTTTTTTAAATGGAACACCCTGTATATTTTTATATATTTGGATTCCCCTTTCGAGAACGATTATAGTAATGTATGGTTTAATGGGTCTACCGTACATTTGGGCCAAGATACTGCGAATTTTCGGAAAATACTTTGTCAACTTTGCTTATCTGCTATAAAGTAACGAATTAACATTTTTTTCTTCAAACGTCAGAAAAAGTCGCCTTTGTGTCACTCAATAGGTAACGGTGAAGTTTAACTTTCCCGCCGAGGCAGGAAAAATTGTCAGAAAAGTACTTTTCTACTGCCTAGGAGGGAGAAGTAAAATCTTAACCGCACATAATTTTTATTTTTTGACGTAAAAAATGTTTTTTAAGCATTTGTAATGTAAAAAATTTAATGTTTTTAAGTTTTCCTTTATAATTAGTTCGTTGTGTTTAATAAATAGCTTTTTTTACAAATTTAAGTTAATTTTAAAAATATTTGACAATTGAACTACAAGTAATTGACAAGAGATGGTGCTCTTTCAAAAATCAAAATTTTCAGTTTTACGCTTTACGTTTGCAGAAAAAATATAATGTTTCATACGGAGTCAAAGTAGTTTTGTGTGACTC
The DNA here is from genome assembly GCA_963924605.1 of Malthinus seriepunctatus. NCBI lineage: Eukaryota > Metazoa > Arthropoda > Insecta > Coleoptera > Cantharidae > Malthinus > Malthinus seriepunctatus. Next base: position 50,932,955 of record OZ004600.1, read on the forward strand.
GCCTGTATTGCCAGACTCGCTCGCTACGCTCGCTCTTCAGGCAGTGACAGTCTTGTCACACAAAACGTCACTTTGTCTCCTTATAAAACAAATAACTTTTGACTGCGGTTTGCATTAGAATAATTCTAATATCGGCGTTTTTCTAAAATATTTTTCAAAGTTGACAAAACCGCAATAATTGTGCCATGTGAGTCTCCAACGCAAAGTGTAATTTTTCTTAATTTTTTAAATGGGATAAAAGTTGAATTTTAAAAGTGAATAGATTTAGAAAATATTATATCATTAGAAAGCTTAGAAAAGGGACTCTCTTTTCCTGAAATCGAAAATATGGGGTGCCATTTAAAAAAATGAAGAAAACTGACATTTTGCGTTGGAGAGTCACGTGGTCTCATTTTGACGTTGTATGTCGCTTTGAAAGATAATAAGGAAAAAAGACGATATTAGCATTATTTTAACTCAAACCTCGGTCAAAAATATCAATTCGTTAAGTCACAACAGGCACGCAAAGTTGACTCGTTTTTAATATAAAATACGCATTATCTTGTCCCAGGTCCATGGTGGACCCATTAACTCACACATGACTATAATCGTCTTCGAAAGGAGAATCTGAATATGCAAAAATATATAGGGTGTTCTATTTAAAAAAATACAAGTGTGGCCTGTAGCATTTAAATGGATCGCCCGGTATATTTAAAAATATTTTTAAGAGATGAAGCTCTAAGAGAACTATAGTTGTGCATTAAAATTTTTTTGTTAAATTCTACAGCAAAGCCACAGTTCTACGATAACGCAGCGTTGGGACACCCTGTACTGAATCAATTTTAATTAGAACTTTCTGAAGACGATGAGTGTTTCCTTTTTCCTTTTTTATTGTTCTTAAAAATTTCGGCTATGCCAGAGAGCAACGTCTGTGTCGTCTCCATAATTATATCTTTCTGTTTGGTCATTATTTGCTCTATAAAATCCTCATCTGACATTGTTTAATTATTTAATTCCTTCATATGGGAATCCATCGAAGTTTTCGTCTCCTGTTGTATATTAAGCAGTTTGTCCATATATGGACAAAGTTCTATAGAACTTTCTTTTTTGGTCGCCTTTTTACTACAGGTGTCCTTGTCGCTTCTTCCGAGGATGCTGTTGAACTGCTCGTTGAAGTTTCGGAAGCACTTCCTGCAGTCGTAGTGCCACCATCACTCGAGGACTGAGTTTGTGTACTTGTAGAAGCGGCTCTTACTAATTATTTTGAAATTGAAATTACCTGAACTCAAAACCCTAAGGGTGAGCGACTCTTTTTCTGCAGGGGAGGATTCTTTGACGTAAGTGATTATTGCTTTTTGTTGAGAGAGGTATACACAAATAAAATTCAAGATATCCTTGACAAACTATATTACAAACACACATAAAAATATATACAAGCACAGTTAAAGATTAAAAAATGGTTTATCACCAATGTAAAATTATCCAATATAATCCCTAAACTGAACGTACTCAAAACTCAATGCAAAACTCAACAGATTGGATAACTTTAACTTAAACTTAAATTGTTAAAATTATTAAACAATTGACAATTACTAAAAACTCAAAATTTAGTTTGACATCGGCTTATGCCATCAAGCTTTCAGACAAATGCTTGATCTAGACACAAATTTGGCATATAAAAACAAAGATTAGCCGATTCAAACAAGCTTACGTAGACAAAACTTAAATTTCTAAAGCTCGAATTACATTATACTTTTACTTTCCGATACCTTAAGGTATTAAAGGAAAGTATTGTAATGGGGTAAAAAAAAATTTTGAGATAACACCGGATATATGTGTTTTGAGGTCCCCTGAGTCGATCTAGACCATTTTTAGAAAAAAGTCTGTGTGTATGTGTGGATGTAGTTCCCCACGAAATCTCTGAAACGGCCGAACCGATTGACTTGAAATTTGGTATAGGGTCTTATCAGATAACGACGGAGTGCAGAAAGGAATTTGTTCAAAATCGGTCCGCTAGGGGGCGTGTAATTAAAGTAAATAATCTTTTTTTAAATGGCAACATATAATTATTTTTGCATAATCCGGTAGAGAATTTTTTCCTGTATGCAGTGCTATAAAAATATTTAACATTCTTTTGTTTTAAAAAGGTTTATTATACAATTAAATATCTAATAATAATTGGCAGTTGACGTTTCTGACTGACGTCAAAAAATTTGACAATTGTCAAAAAATTTGACATTTGTTAAAAAATTTGACATTTGTCAAAAAATTTTGACGTTTATTTTTTTTTTATTTAGTGATTATAAAAATGTATATTATTCTTTTGTTTTTTAACTGTTTTGGTCTTAAAATAATCAACTCAATCGGAAAGTCTTGTGTTGACACAACAGATATTATTTAATATTTTTCGCCTAGATTCTCGTTCGAGTTTACATTTGATTTTCTTTCGAGTTTTATTTCATTTGCTTTAATATAGACGGCGCCAATGGCGACGACACGATCACCAACCCACTGTGTAGTAAAAAGTAAAAATTAAAATTTGTTGTGTATGTACACAATGTTGGCAATACCGAACTCGGATCAAACTCGAACGAAAATTCGGACGATCTGCATATTTCTATTCGAGGAACTCGGAACGAAAATCAAATGCAATTTTCTGATTCACATTATACTATGTTCTCCTCGAACGAAGCTCGAACGCGAATCTAGACGAAAAAAGTGTAATGTAATTCAAGCTTAAAACAAATAACTCTAATAAACAACCGTAAATGTGGGTTGTTTTCGTAACTTATTAAATTGTGATTAAACACAAAATCCAAATCTTTAATTCAAGTCTAAATTGGGTTCTTAAAATTTGTTGTAAAAATTGTAACGTTAAATTTTACTACACCTTTTCCAGTTGTAATTCAGAATATATCAATTGTAATTCAGATTAGTCAATTGTATTTCAGAAAATATCACTTGTAATTCAAAATAGTCAATTAATTTTCAGAAAACATCACTTGAAATTCAAAATAGTCAATTGATTTTCAGAAAATATCAATTGTATTTCAGAATAGTCATTTAATATTCAGAAAATATCAATTAATATTCAGAAAGAATTTCTGAAAATCAATTGATATCTTTTGAAAATCAATTGACTATTTTGAATTACAAATGATGTTTTCTGAAAATCAATTGACTAATCTGAATTACAATTGACATTTTCTGAAATACAATTGACTAATCTGAATTACAATTGATATACTCTGAATTACAATTGAAATACTCTGAATTAAAACTGGAAATGGTGTAGAACAGGGTTGCCACACGCTTAAAATAAATTGTACTGAATTTTTATCCGAAAATGTAATAAAACGTAATAGAATTCAAAACACCTGTAATAAATACTACATACACCTCTTTTTATTAAAAGTTGCCACTTTAATGGTAGTTAATAGGTAGGTGGACTATAATTTTTTATTTTCTATTAATTAAATAGCACGAAAACTTCATTTCAAACTTTTATTTAAAAAAAAATCAGACATAAATGCTTAAAAATATAAAAACTAAAAAGTAACATCAATGTCCTCTTCTATGTTATTGCCTTTTAAAGCAAGATTGCATTTTAGCAGTCGAGGATGAGGATCGAACTTATAGCATTCTTTTCTGGCTAATAATTGTTTCGTTAGAATCAGCGCATTACAAGTTTCGGTACTTAATCTATTTCTTGTTTTAGATTTTATTAAATTTAAGGTTGAAAATATTCTTTCAGCCGTTGCTGACGAATGTGGCAGTGCTAGGAGGGCTTTGATTAATTTAGAAAGATGAGGAAACATAAATAAATTTAAACTGTTTTTCATGTCAAATACTCTTTTCCAAAAAATTTCTAAAGATTCGGTATTGTCCTTTAATATTGCGATGTCTGGCAAAAGTCTCCACTCGGAGTTAAGCTCTTCCAAATCTGACACTAAATTTGGAAATACTTCCATCACATCTGTAATCGATGGAGTATCTCCAGAAATAGCGATAGTTGGGTCAAGTATCTTCAAAAAATTCAGAACAGGATTATTAAATTTAAAACGCTTCAAAATTTGAAAACATAACTCTTGATAAAACTCTAAACAACGGTTTTAAATTGTTTTATGTCACTTTCAGGAACAGATTTTTTATTTATTAGTATTTCACAATGTGCACCAAGATAAAGTTTTTCCAACGGCAAGAAATTGTTGGGATCTTTTACATTTACTTTATTAAGGTCTTAATAAATTTACTTATTACACTTGCTTTTATAAAATTTTTTAAAATTGTTTTGTACAATTCTTCGATACGGGATGTTAGTAAATATAATTTAGGTGACTCGCTTTGAAATTCGGCGTTTAAATTATTTACTATAGCTAGAATATAGCTTAAAAAATGAAAATATAATTTAAATACATCGTTTTGTAAAGCACTTAGAAGGTTTGTGCAGCTACTAGCTTATCTTCTGCAACTGCAGATGTAAATGTTTATATTAAAGCTGACCATTGTTCTAAAATTCGGTTAAGGACGTTTTGTAATGAAAGCCATCTAGTTTGACTTAATCTCAACAATCTATGGGGCTTCAACTCGGCAAAAATTTGACATTCTTTTAACTGACTTACTCTTTTTGCGCTGTGCGCAAAATAATTACAGATGTCCCTAGCTAAAGTCTTCTATACCTTTAGGGATTTTTAAGCATGCTGCAGACGCTGCTAAATGGAAAGAGTGGCACACACACCCCAATACAAATATGTTAGGGTTATCAGCTTTTAGTTTGGTTTGCAAGCCACCTTTTTGTCCCATCATCACTGCCGCGTTGTCTGCTGCAAATCCGATCATGTTAGAAATTGGAATTTCATTATCAGTTAAAAGAGTTTTAATTGCAGTATAAAGGCCTTCTGCAGTAGAGTCTTTGACCTCAACTAGTCCCAAAAATTTATCCTCAGCTTTTTCTTTAAAGTACCTAACGATAATAGCCAAACATTTTGTTGTAGAAACGTCGGTGGTTTCATCAACAATTAAAGAAAAATAACTGTTTTTCAAGTCATTGCATGTAAATTCCAAACTGGTAGGTGCAATAGTGTTAACACATAATTGCGTCCCTTTTGTTCTACCGCATTCTAAATGTTTAGCAATTTCGGAGTCAACACATATTTTTTTTTTTTTTTTAATTTATTTATTCTGCATATTTACAATCTACTCTATTTTTATGAGTAATAAGTAAATTATTGAACAATTGAATTACGTTATCAGCAAACATTCAGTAATATTTGCTTACAAAAGAAAAAGTTTGGGTTCCTCAAACTAATATATCGTTAGTTAGGTTGCTTAATGTTGTTCAGGGAGATCGTTTGGCCACAGTCTCTTCAGACGTCGTTGTACTGGTTGATGGTATAAGTTCGTTACAATTTCGTTTTCATGGTCGTGTAATCTTAACTTATATTTTGTAGAAAGTCTCTTGACTTCGTCCTGAACGTATGGTACATATGGCACCATATGGACGAAAATAATTTCGATAAATGGTCTAGGATCGAAAACGGTAAATTATGTTCGGCCAGAAACATTACCATTTTCAATTCTCCGCGTCGAACATTGTCGCGTAACTTTCTAGCTTTGTCGCCAATAAATTTGTCCGAAATTTTTGGAGTATTTTTCGCAGCACTAACAAGTTTTTTATGCACAATACTTTCGCTATGTCTTTTGATGTGTGTAATACCGCCGCTTATGAACTTTTTGCAAATTAGGCAATGAGGTTTCTCATTTTTTTCAATAAGCCAGTTATTGAATTCGTCGATTTCTTGCCATTTTTTTGTGTACTTTTGTTTGTAGGTTTTCTTCTTTTTAGTAATTTTAGATGTACCGACTCTTTCTAGATTTTCAGGTTCAGAGTCAAATTCAGAAGAAGACGATTCTGTATCAGAAACTGCCGTAGAAGTGGAAGGAACAAGAGTATCTTCCTTTTTTTTTCTAGTTACAAATCTGTTTACAAATTTATTAGTGAAACCTGAACAATAAATTGGAAGCTTTTAAAACTCACCTATCCATTTTCTAACTTTCAAAATTTCTACATTTATTATAAATAAACCAACACAACAGATATAGAGAAAAGAGAAAAATAGACTGAGATAGTGAGATGAGACTGGCCATTGTGGCATTGCCGACTAAAAGATTAAATACGTTTGTTTATATACCAAGAAATTTAAAAATAAAAAGTGTCTTCCTGTCTTCAGTTGGCATTTTTATTGTGAGCTTGATTGTTCAGGAGTAACTTTGATAAGGAAAATTTAATATGAAATCTGAAACCCATGTAGTAGTTAAGAGAATTTATAATTTGTATATTGTATTTCCTTTTAACTTTTTTGTTTAGCTTTTTCGGTTATTAATATGATTAATATTATTGTATGCCAAGGAAAATGAAAATGTAATAGATTTGGCGGACTTTTGAGGATGTCGTAATGCCGTAATATTGGCATGTGGAATGTAACAGATCTGTTACATTTGTAATAGCTGTGGCAACCCTGGTGTAGAAGCAAAATAATTATAACTCACAAATTGCTGTATCAGTATCGTACGCGCAGATCGTACTTGTGTGGTAGCGCAGGCGTTGCATCCACATACGCTTGACTTGGAGCGTTCGGGCTTTGGCTGACGCAATATTTTCCAAAGGTGGAAAATAATAATTTTCCTTGATTTTCTCAACTCAACTAAACTTTATTTGCTGAACTGAACTAAACTTTATTTACTGAACTCAACTAAACAGCAATTATTATGCACTTGCTGCAACTTAACTCAACTCAGACCAAACTCAAACTTATTTCGCACTATACACTTATTTTCCTCAAAATACTTATTCTGATATCCAACGATATCATCAATTTCTCTACCACTCAGGTTGGACTTTAATTATCTGATTTAACACAATAGTTAACCCTCAAATTACAGGTTAACGATAATTTGTCTCAGCCCTTCAAATTCTGGTCAACCACTCAGTTATGCGACCCAGGCTTGATTAATTCTTCCCCGCTCAACGCACTCCTAACTTTCCACTCAAGCAGGGCACAGAACCTTGAATTTCTCACGTATTCGGGATCAAGTTACTCAAAATACGACTGAATATCGCCTCTTATCATTCATTTTCACTAACTTGTTCAAACTTGCAACATATTTACATCTTAAAATTAAAGGAAAAATCTAGAATATCCAGGACCGTAATTGAATTATTTAATTTTATTAAATTAACCCTTTCCAGTGAAACTGTATCGTAACAGCCCGTTTCTCCTGTGAATGGAATATTTTAAGTAAAACGATAAGACCTTGAACTTAAAAACTTACCAACATCTTGCGAGGAATCGAACCCAACCACTTTCGTGGCTGGTCTTGTCTTGTTTCCGCTTATTGCGTTATGGCGAATACATTTAAGATACATTCCTAGAACACACCGTTATTAAAAATTTACATTTATGTAACACTTAAACCGTTAATTCGTTTATTAAATAAGAAGATAAAGTTTTATGATGATGTAAATCCCTCAGGTTCGTATACAGCGGAAAAGACAAAAAACAAGTACACTTTTTAACTAAAGCATTGCAAATCTTCCTATTTAATAATGAACGCTAAAATCATATTAGTTAATATAAATTACTGGACCTACCTTTAAGGTTTTTAAATTTAGTAGATAACTGCTCAAAATCTCTAACATAACCGTCATTTTTCATTGGCTCAACGAGGCTTTTGAACACATCACATCTACGAAACCGCTTGCCATCTAAAATGTTTAATAACTTTGTCTCTTTTACAAGATGTAAAAAAAGCACTTTCGCCTTTTAGATTCTTTGGGCATAATAAATATTCTCACTACTTGCATTTCAGTTTTATGTACTAGTTCAAAATGACGAGCTAGGTTTCCCATAATTTTGTTACATTAATAGCAGCAATGGCCTTTGTCCCTAATTCGCTTTCCTGTAGTTCTATTTGTTCTAGCGCACTTCACTAAAACTGAGTTATCAACTGTTAATTCTTCTAGTCGCGTACTAGAAGAACAAGATAATTCGATACTTTGATTTGAACGCTTTGCTGTATTTTTCTCTTGCACATCTATTCCTGTTTTATGTTCGTATTTACTACTTTTTAATTCTACCGACACTTTACATTTCTTCTTCTTTCTATGTACTTCAATGCTGGGCTCCGGTGAAGTAGAAACTATTCTTCCTTTTGCATTTAAATTGTTCTTCCTGGCTGTTTTTTAAGGTCGGTTTGTAATTTATCGCATGTATGAACTACAACGCCTTAATGTGATTGGGTTTACTAACAACTTCATTGGATGCACCTGTATAATTTTTGCTATCATGTTAATTCCTATGACCAGTGGTAAAAAATGCACTGTATAAGTAAAGATGTAAATAAATAATTTTGTGACGAATTTTTATAAGAGTAATAATGTAATAGACATAAAGCAAATAAATTAAAAGTATCTTCTAAATTTAATTGCCTTCTTTCCAGTTTTGAGCAAGTCTTTAGCTTCTGAATCGGAGCTGGCGACAGAGTATGGTACATAGTCGGTACTATAATCTTTATAAGGTTCAGAATCATTGTTACTTGAATTAATTCTTTCTTGATCTACCCACTCTGAAATGTAATACTTCTATTATATTTTTTGTCAAGAAGTCAATAAATGGTTAGCGTTAAACAAACGATTGAAAACTTAAAACTATCACTCGCTTTTAAGAATTTTCTCCCGTTCTCTCGTACTAGTACCAGCTGTTGTTTCATACTTGGGAAGATTTAACATATATGCATTATTCTTCTACTTCTACTTGTCTGAAAATTTAGTTTTTTGCACTTCAAAAAAATAAATTTGCATATTATTAAAAGAAAGCCAATCAGAATTTATGTTAGGCGTTAACAATTTCAACAAACCCTAATTCTGCCTTTTGTTATGCATCAATTATAATAGCCTTATGGTAGAATAATTCAGAATTTGGAAATTTATGAACAAAAATGTTGCATAATTTTTCCTCAGAACACTTATATGAATTTAATTAAGCATGTAGATGAGAGATAAAAATTTAGACTATATGTCTAACAAGTTTTAAAGGCTTTAAACGGTAAAGTAACAAATTATAAATAGCAATAAACAATAGTCCGCAATAGCTTAGAACATGACGGAATGAGTGGCCGATGAGAATCGCGAAAAAATGTCTCATGATAATCGTGTTTAAGGAAGACTAGTTACACTGATAAAACTGTTTAGGTAATATCACACAACTTATTATGGATATAGAGAACCAACGTAAAGTCCATGAAATATACATAATGATATTAAAAATACAGGTGAGTTGTAGATACACAGGTTGATATGTAATAACGTTCCGTGATTGGAGATGGAATAAATTACATGCAACTCACTGTAATTTTTACATATCTATTGTAATATTACGTACCTAATGATTCAGAATTTTACTTATTTTCTGCGAATGTATACATGACTTGTGTAAAATGCCGCTACTTAAACTTTGAAATTACATTGCAAGGTATGTTTTAATCAGGTTTTAGTTGTGTAAATTTACAACATATAATATGGCAAATTCAAGAGCCGTATTGAAGCTGTTACTATTTTATAGTAAAATTCAAGTATATATTAGACGATTTTGCTGGAAATGTTTGGGAATATTACAGAGTTACAAATGAAAAATTCCCCTGTAAATCTAGTGATCTGTAAATTCTACATGCAGGCGACTTGAAAATTACATAGAATAATGACTATTGAAAATGAATTTTTGTTAGAAATGACTACTATAAAAAGTGAACATAAACATTTGAAAAAATCTATCTACGTTTTACATTCGGTATTTTGCTACCTATAATTAAATCAAAAACAAACTTTTCAAAATATCGTCACAAAACAAAGTAGATATTGGAAAAATCACATTACTTATTTCAGGTATAGGTACAATCGAAAAAGTGGAATAAAAAAACTCGAATGTTACACTAACTAGTATATTAAACGCAAACGAAAGTTAATTGATGGATTTACTTATACCTAGTTACCTAGGTATAAATACCCACCTTACAAAGTAAACAAAATAAAACATTTTAAATTAAAAATGAAGTCATTGTTCAAGAGTACATTTCAAAATACTCAGATTGGCATTCTAATAATCTAATAAAAACTAAAAAAATTTAAATAGTTATTAAATAACATAATACTTATGCAGTAAATTTATCAAAAACAAGCAGTTTGAGAAATTTATGCAATTAAGTGTAAATACAATAAACTAAATTAATATAAACGATACAAGAAAAAAACTAACCCTAGATTAAAAGAAAGTCTCATTAGTATCAAAATAGAAAATTAAAATTTTTGCAGTAAATTCATGAAATTGAAAACTTTCTTTTTGTTGATGATACTTGCTTGGATTTCGACCCCAAATCAGGGTGGATCTTCAAAAAAGTAACGCTTTAAATAACACAACATAATACTTTTGCAGTAAATTTATTAAAAACAAGCAATTTGAGAAATGTATGCAATTAAGTGTAAATACAATAAACTAAATTAATATAAACGATACAAGAAAAAAACTAACCCTAGATTAAAAGAAAGTCTTTCATTATTATTAAAATAGAAAATTAAAATTTTTGCAGTAAATTCATGAAATTGAAAACTTTTTTTTTGTTGATGATACTTTCTTGGATCTCGATCCCGAATCAGGGTGGATCTTCAAAAAGTAACGCTGAATAAACTCCAAGCTTGCTGAAGTATTTTTTGGGTACTTCAGATTAAAATTAAAAAATAGGGACATACCAACTTTCAAAGCTTCTATAAATGTGGACAAATTATCTTCCACCAATTCACGTTCCAAATAAACTTCATAGTAATGTCTCTCTAAAATACAAAATTTATTATTCAGGTAACTTTATAGATAGTATTACCTATATAGTAAGTAAAAATTAGAGATCTATTTCACTTGTCAAATTTTAAACTATTTTTATAGTGAAATAACAACAAATCGAATCAGGATCATGATCGTTAGTATGTTAAAAATTTTCTCCTCATGTACCTAAGTTCTTATAAAAACTTTTAAGAGATTTTATGTATTTTGGTAATACTAAATTATAATAGAAACTTATAGTTATAAAAATTGGCATTGATTGTTTTTAAAATATAACGTATACTTAATTGAAGTATACAGGGTGTAACTACTCGACTCATCCAAAGATATAGGAGTTTTAGATCTCGAAAAAACTAACATTGTTTTTATTTCGCAATTTTGAATTTGGAGCCTCCTATTCCAGATACAGTCGATATTAGTTTTTTTGTTTTTCTACTCCAGTTTATTTAGTTTTAAGTTTTAAAAAAAAATAAAAATTGTTTTGAAATCCTCGTAAATTTCTCTAAAACTTTTGTATGTAGCTCAATCTTCTATCTTCATTAATATCAAAAAGGCGGCCAATTTAAAACTTTGACCTTGAAAATTTCAAAAATCGCACGGTGAATTTTCTAAAAAAGAATATGCGCTTATTCTACTCATGAAGATCTACATTTTAAGTTAAAAAAACTACTAGAAATTTTTTATAGTTTAGGAGCTACAGGAGATTGAATTTAAACGATCAAATTCTAAAAGAGTGCTGTTTCTGTTTTTCCGTTCCTCTTTGGTTTTTCCTTGTCAGTTTTGATAATAATTGAATTTATTAATGAATTATTGTTATTCGAAAGTGATTTTTATTAATTATTAATAAAAACTATTTTTTGTAAATATGGAACTGTCTACTCTTCAAGAATTTATTGACATAAATTGACAAACAATCTTCTGTAGCTCCTAAACTATAAAAAATTTCTAGTAACTTTTTTGACTAAAAATGTAGATCTTGATGATTAGAATAAGCGCATATTCTTTTTTAGAAAATCCACCGTGTGATTTTTGAAATTTTCAAGGTCAAAGTTTTCAATTGGGCGCCATATTGGTATTAATGAAGATAGAAGGTAGATGTAAATACAAAAGTTTTATAGAAATTTACAAGGATTTCAAAACAGCTTTCATTTTTTTTAAGAACTTAAAAATAAAAAAACTGGAAAAGAAAAACAAAAAAACTAATATCGACTGTATCTGGAATAGGAGGCTCCAAATTCAAAATTGCGAAATAAAAACAATGTTAGTTTTTTCGAGATCTACAACTCCTATATCTTTGGATGAGTCGAGTAGTTACACCCTGTATAAGTATTTTTACCTTTGTCGATTTTTTCAACGATAATCGGACTTACTGGAAATTGATCGTTGTTTGCTGGCTGCAATAAAAATTTGTACATTAATATTTTAAATAATTGAGTTTTTAGATTACGTACCTCGCTTGCAGTAATAAACAATTGCTTCCCGTCTTCTTTAAAGTGTTTGATGATTATATTAAATATGTTTTCATATTGGTCAGCTACAAGTTCAAAATTCTTAAATTTCTTTGCCCGATTTAAAAATTTAATCGATTTGGTCATAAATTGATCATCTAAAATTCCGATATCGCAATTTGTTAACTTTTTAAAGTGCCAAAAAATTCCGTTCTTCTTCAGAAGTATAGGCCACTCTGATTTAAATTGTTTCATGGATGGTGGAACACCTTGGTTAATAAATAAGCGTTGTTCAGGATAGGTTTTGTTCATGGTGGTTTCAAAAGACTCGCCTGCGTCTGAAACCTGTTTAATTGATGCCAATTCCGCTTCATTATTTCCTATTATTTCTGGAGACCAATGAGGGCAACCGGCTTTACTACTTAGCTCTTTTTTTTTATTCTTTATCGGCGAAAAGCTTGCGTGTTCTCCAAATTTTCTTTTGTGTGGTCGATTTAAATAATTGTTTCTTTCCATTAATTTGCAAGTTAATGAATACGTGCCATCTCCCAATACGATGCCGTCTTCATCAACATCTTTAAATGCTTCTGGATACTTATCAACCATTTTCTTAGCTATTGTTTTAAAAGCTTTAGTTGGAATTTTAGTATTAATCGTCCGCAGATCGCTAACTACAACGTGAACAATTTCGGATAACACCCTTTTACTACATTTTTCGTTTGCAAGAACGTTTATAAAGTCCTCAGGAATTTTATGCCACGGTATCGCAACAGACGCCCATACTTGTTCCGCGTTACAATCAATTATCATTACGTTTGTTGTTAATATGTTTTCTGGCTGACTTGTGTTACTAGGAACTGCCAATATTGGAACGTTACCAGTGTCACTATCTTTGGCATCACTAAGCCAAGACATTGTGCTTGGTGTTGCTGAACTTATCCCTGCAATATCTTTCGCATCACTGAGCCAAGACAACGTTGATGGCATACTGGAAGGGAACCATATTTCATTTTTTTCTAACAGCAACAAAGTATTATTATTTTCATTATAAGGAATGACCTCTTCCTCCACTTGTAAACCATCTTGTTCTAAAACTAGTTGCGATCCGTCGATTTGTAATTTGTGGGATGCTAAAATATTAGAATGAAAAAAAGTCAAGTAAATTCATAACACAATAATATTACCTTTTAGAATTAGATTTGTATACATGTTAGTAGCCTCATCATCAGCAGTAAGGGCCACAATGGTTTTTTTGGTACGATTCATGTTCCATACTTTAAATAATTTTACCATTTTTAAATCTACAGCTAATAGTGTTAAAAAAAGTAACTTAGATACAGGATACAGGAATAACCTAACAACAAATGACATAATAATGAATTACAATACAATAAAAGAGATTACAGCAAATAGTTCGTTGGTAAAAAGTTTAAATCATTAAATTTATTTCAGATACAATGTGTACGATTCAATTTACTTACATTTACTTACTTAAAATATTAATTACTAATAGGTACAAAGTTGATTACAAATTTGAGTAATCATAAATAATTAATTTACCGAATACCTAAAATTAAATGGTTTTTCCCACTTGTTGAAACATGATAAATAGTATAAGTCGGTATTGTATAAATTGATGCAACTTGTAAAGTTTTATAGTTTACTGTGGTGAAGAAGTTAGGTTTTAAACAATATTCTGTTACAATTAAATTTTTTGAAGAAGTGTATAAATTATTCTTATTTACCTACTGATCATGCTTCGACAAGTTGCGTGAGAAATCATTGAAATTGTTGCTAACAATTAGAGAAACAAACAATTTGTTATTATAACCCAATTTTACACCAAAATGACTTCAACAATCTTTCCTATTAGTTAAATATTTATTTCTGAAATGGTGCAGATTTGCAGTAAAAAATATTTTCATCATTTTTCGTTGGAACCAATAGTGATTCTACATTAATTAAATATTTGTAGTTAACAAAAGTTCTGAATTTTGCACAACGATTCTCAACTTTGTGGTACAATCCGCTACAAATATTATAAAATATTTCAAAGGAGGTTCCGATGAAGTATAATTTTTCTAAATTACTATTTATTAAACAACATTCAATTTCAATTACTTCCAAATAACCTAAATCGGTTTCTTTAACGCAGGTTACCATATCTTTTTTGTAACAAATTCTTCTGAATGTAACTTCATTAGTGATGAATTTCAAATTTGAAATATCATACTTATCAGTAATAATTTTTATAAAAATTTTGGAGTAGTCTGAAATAATAAATGGTTTGATATTTTCGTTGATTTGAATTTTATTACTGAATAGTAGGTTATTATCAGAGTTAAGTGCCTGCAAATACTGATGACGAATAGAAAAGGAGTATAATACATTCTTAAAATTTGGAATGTGTTTAATAATGTTTTTAAAGTAATAATGCTTACTTTCAAAACGCAACGTCCACATGTACCTTAAAGGACCAAATTTTTTTATAAAATAAGGATAATGTAAAATATAATGATGCTTTGGTCTAACTTTTACGTTAGGAAAAATATTAATTCTCATTTGCATATATTCGTCCAACAACGTTCTTAAAACTCCGAGTTGATTGCTAGACAACCGAAATGCCATTACTAGATTTACAATTTGTCTCAGACACAGAATCATTTTACAAGATTCAACATCTTTCAACACTGAATTTTCTTCATAAACCAGGAAAGGAAGAACATTTAAAATATATAAAATTTCACTAGCAGTGCCTGTTAGTCTTTCACACTTTTTAATAATTGCAACATGTCGTTTGCTTTCAAAAAGGAAGGTAGTTTTTTTAATCTTTAAATTCAGAGAATCATATGTAAGTAATTTCTTTAAAACCATGTCGTTAATGCACAGCATCACATCAAAAAGTGCAATCCCTTCAAAAATATCATGTGCCAAACATGGAGGTAACCCTAAAGGAGATACGTGATAAAAATGCAATTCATTTAAAGGAGAATTAAACTTAACTCCTCTAAAATGTTCGTTATTCATTACAGAAATATTTACATCATAATCATAAGAATCTTTAGTCCTAAATTGAGTGTCGATGGTCTTACCATTAAATTTATTTTCGTAACAAAATCGACAAAAAAAATTATTTGTATTGAAAGTTTCGATAAAGCCACCAACTTGATGACTCCCAAGATTATCGCCTATCATTACAAATAACGAACCTTTAACATTTAAGTTTTCATTAATTTGAATACCTTGTGTCTCGAGTAGTTTAATGTCATTGATTAAAGGACGTAAAATGTTTGAATAGCCAAAATATTTTATTTGATGCTCAAAGCATAAAGCAACTAATTGTATTTGATCAACTTGTGACCTATTCCAGGGATAAAGATTGCCCAAAACCATGTAAATACCTACTATTTTATAAGCATTTTTTTTTCGAACCTAGGGGATTACATATTCCAAAAGCATCCTGAAACAGCATTAATTTAAGTGCTCCATAATTGGAGTTAAAGAATTCATTACTCTTGAAATAGTCACCGTCAATAATATCACAATACATATTTTCACCACAATTTTGAGATCTGAGGCACTGTTCTAAAACATTTTTATCTTTCAGTAACACCCTCAAAGTGTCCAATATAGGTACATAATAAAAAAATGAATCTTTATCTTGAACTTTTCCTAAATCTATTTTGACTGGTTGTACAAAAGAAAAACTAGTTTTATAATATTTTTTTCTGCTAAAATTTGACCTTAAAACACCTTGTTCAGAATTATGAGCACAACTAAATAAATCGTTATTAATTAAATATGACTTTAAATTAAAATTATCTTGTGGATATTTCGTTTCTAATTTTAATGCAAGATCGTCAATGCTAAGCTTATTTAAATCAGTAAAGGCATCAATAATGGTTTGCAATGACTTTTCTGAAAGAAAATATTTTGCTTGTAGCGTTAGATACGTTTTTGAAAGTAATTCTCCTTCGCTGGTCCTCCTCAATAATTACACAAGTAGTATCGCTGATTCATACCTACGAGTACAATGTTTATAGCAAATTATCAAAATCCCTGATAACACGGCGGCGCTGACAGGTAGCCACTTCGTTATTTGTACCTCGAGTGAACAGTCGCTTTGCCGGTTAGAAATTTTTATAGTGTTTTAATTAGTTATTTTGATTATTTGTTACCATAATTGTGATAAAGATGGCTAAACGCTCCCGCTGTGAAAGAAGGGAGAATAAGGAAAGGAAACAAAGTTTGAAAAGTAAGTAAAACGAAAAGCCTTCTAGGCGTAAAAATTATTTTTTGTGCATTTGTATCCTTAATTAACGTTTAATATACAAAAAGCAAGTTTTGTTTCGAATTTAACAATCAGATGCGCGTCAGCAAACTTTCCATTGACTTTCTTAGTTAACGTTACATGAAATTTTATTGTCACATAGACTAGAGGTCCGTTTTCATGTGACAATGAAGTCGTGACAATGTGACATTTTTTAAAAGGGTGTTTTCATGTAAATTAATGTCATGGAATATTTGTGGAATAATAACCTCTCACTACACAACCATTCAACACGAAAAGGTAAACACTGCCACGACAATGTGACGATATCCGTTTTCACGGAGTACCGAACGTGACATTTTTTCAGAAGTCGCAAAAATATCAAAGTTGGTTTGATTCTCGACATGGTGTCGCGACAATTAATACAAAGTCATGAAAACACGACTTTTTTAGTTTTATTGAAAAAAGGTGTCATAGCATTGATTTTCACGACGTTAAGAGTCATGGCAGGGTGTCACATGAGAACGGACCTAAGGAAGTTAAATTTGGTTCAATTATAAAGATTGTTTTTGTCTCCTTTTTAAAGTTATACCGTTGTATTTTGTAATATTCTTAAGAAATATTTTATCGGACAAGGACTCGTTATAGTCTCTTATTTTATCTAGGGTAGTCGTTATACTACACCGTAAGATATTCCTAGACAAGGACTCGTTATAGTCTCTTATTTTATCTAGGGTAGTCGTTATACTACACAGAAAAAACCTCTTCCGGCAAGGATTTGTCATAGTCGCTTCTTATCTAAGGAAATCGTTATACTACATCATTAACTTTTTTTTTTGGTTAATAGACTTTCCTGTACTTGAAGAACATTTTTCAAATGTTAAAAACAACAGCCCTTAGTGCCAATTTTGACATCTAGTAACCTAGTTACTAGGTGAATAACAATGTGGATTGTTCAGAGCCTACTGCTACAGAGGCGTTCATTACAAGATCGTTAATCGTGGTCAAAAGAAAACCAGCCGATAGCGATCTAGAAGGTTGGGAAAGATGTTTCTTCAGGGTTACGCGGATCTACAGACTTATATCCCTTAAATATAACCGTTTGAAAGATTTTGTGAAGAATTATCTCATATAAAAAAAAAAAAAATGAATAGGAAGAGGAGCAGTTGTTTAATCAAAACAAAAAGTGTTTTTGTCTTGGGTCGAGGGTTATGAAATTAATTCAAATTAATTAAAGTTTAAATGTGAGTATTTGCAAATCTTACAATTATCCATAATTAAGATATAGAATTTACGCAACTGTCGTGGCGGATTGAGGAAGGTGTATCAGTGAAAACAAGATACCACAAGTCGATTGTGCTTATCTCACAAATAAATACTTACATAGAAATTACTTTCTAAGTTAAACTAATAAATAAAAGTTTACAAATTGTAGTCAAAGACTAATTGCAAAAAATTATAAAATTTTTTTCGAAGCACGTAATCTTCACTTACCAAAAATTAATAAGTACCCTAATTAATAGGACTACCTTACCTATACAATTTTAGTTTAGGTAAACAAAAGTTTAGAAGGACAGAAACAGGACGTGTTGCTTTACATAAATATTGGCTAACGATGGGTTATGTAAAGTCCAGTTGGATAAAAGATAATTTAAGTATAAATAAATTGGGTTTATAATACCAATCCTAAGCTACAGACTCTGGTTAGTTGCAGTTACTACAGGGTGAACCGATTGTTGCTGGATCGGTGCTCTGTCCAATGCCATTTTATAACCAATGAGTTTGAAAAAGTTGTTGAATTTCTATTTAAATAGAATTGAAGACATTGGACTTTATTGTCTACAAACGGGAGGGGACCAAAAATAATCCCTTCGGCACATTTATTTATATTGTCGAAATTTTACATTTTTTTCAAATTTTAATACAAAAATAGAGCTTTTGTATCAATTTTGTTTGGATTTGCTGAAACTAAATCGACCATTAGCAGTGGCCATCAATCATCAAATTTTTATACAGATTGACCAGAAAGATCTGTCATAAAATACTTCTATGATTTCATGTGTCTAAATTGATAGAGAGGAGGGACAGTAAAATTTTACTTGTAGCCTTCCGCAGAGTTTTCATGTAATCTAAGAGCCATTGCAAAAATTTTCTGTATGAGACTTTGCAATTCAGATATTGATAAATGTAAGAGCCACGGGAGTCAACAATTTACATCCCTCAGCGGTTCAGAGTGTGGGTTAAATAATTTGCCACATTGGGAATATTCCAAGTAGCTACTTAGTGAGGCCACTTCAGAAAAATCTCAAATTAGACTACATTCATTCTCTTCTTATTGGGTTATGGAGTTGATTATGCCCAGCCGGTCATTTGCTTATAAGATTAAGTACTGCTTTGACATAGGCCCTCGTAACGCTTAAACAATAACTGTCTCAGAGGAAACCGTTCTCAGAGTTCATTCAAACCTAAGCTATAAAAAAAGAAGACGGGGGGGGGGCATTGTGTAACAATTCAATAAGAGGTTTCTGGTTCGTAGTTCCGTAGAAGAACTATCAAGTAATATACGTTGTTAAAGTCGTGTGGGAAACTTATTTTCAGAGGCAACGGAATTATTAATTCTCTTAGGAATTAATTAATTCTCTTAGGAATTTAGGAATTATTATAATACTACCGCTCTCCGTGGCTTGTATATACTAATCTGGAATTGTTGTGAACAAAGACAAGTTGCCATATTTGCAGGTTACTTATCGGCAGAGTCTATCTTACTTAATGCAGGCAAGGAAACGCAATGACGATCTATAGAGACAAAATATGAGTTGGATACTCAGTCTTCATAAATTTTGTGATAAACTTGGAAATCCGAATATATACTTATTATGAATGTCGCGATTATGTCTTTTGGAGCCCAACCAGGACTCCTTTGTGGAGGCGTTATCACCTTAAAACTAGATGAGTTTTAATCAAGAAAGCTTTTACGCTTCCCTTCTGTTTTCCTTTATTCTCGCAAGCTTTAGAGAGGATCCTAAACGATGACGTCCTTCAGGTTTTAATAGCCCGCAATTGACCGCCACAATCCTGGGTTCTGCTGTTTAGAAGAAAAGTACACCGTTTGATCGGAGAGTTTTCCTGGTTAGACAGGTAATCTAGAGTTCATTACTAGAGCGATGGGAAATGAGGTCACTATAGAAGCCTCTTTTGATTCTCTGGAAACAGCAACACTGACACAATACAACCGCTGCTTTAAGAAATGGTTGTTGGTTTGTGGAAATCGAAATTTAGAGATCCTCTCAGAAATTCGTTCCAAAAATCACATTTTTGGAATATCTGTCAGAACTATTTGGTCGCTTTTCTATATTATTCGACAATAAAACTTTTTATATCCACCTTTAACTCCTTAAACCCCATAAGGTAAAAAAAAAAAAAAAAAATTAAAATAAGAAAAATTGTCAACGGGTTTCTTCGAGGTGTGTAAGTAGAAACCGGTAGTAAATTACTTTACGTTTTAAATTATTCAGGCAATTAGTACTTACTTCAGGCCACTTAATCAAAAAACCCTTTCTATAATCTTCTTGAGAACATCTTAAAATACAGATCCGATTAGCTGCAAAAATTGTTTAGGTTTTCCTGTACGTGGGATCTGTAATCTAACGGCGAGTTTCTCGAACGTTAGGGTTCCGTAACATTCCATACTTAACTTTATGAGGGGCCGAAACTTTGTTTGAAAACCAGTTTTTGACAATTAGAAAAAGATATATATTGATGAAGCGATAACTATGTTTAGAGAAACTGGCCATAAGAGAACCAAACTACTCAGAGGGTGGGCCTCATTCTTACACATAAGAATCGGCAACACTTATTAACTTGCAGTCAATTAGCAGATGGCTAGAAGAAAAATAAAGTGGCATTGATAGTCCGTTATTCTCAGCACTTATTGCGACACACAAGTTGAAATCTGCTGCGCTCACAGAGCTGGAGTAGATATTATAGGTATAAGGAATTTAGGTTGTTCGAATTCGTAAACGTTTTCACTAGATTTTGTAACAGGCCAGTTATTTATGAATTTGTTAATTCTGCTAGAGCGGTTAGTCAACCACTTAGCAAATCCCCACACGCAATACTCTTTTGTAAGGTTTTTGTTTTCCTTGTGTAAAGTTCGGTCTTGTACTTTGTATTGATATTCATAAACAGAATTTACCTGTTATAATTTAATTAATTTTGATTGTGGTCGTTTTTGGGAATAAAAATTTTTTAAGATAGCACAAATCGTGTCTTTGAACATCTACTTGTGTAATTATTGAGGAGGACCAGCGAAGGAGAATTGAAAGATTGATTGACTTACCTGTAAGGAAACTCAATCGTAATTCTTCGAGCTGGTCCTCCGAAAATAATTACAACCCTCCCAACCCTTTTTTTTTCTAATTTTCCCTGGTGCTATCTATATCTGGCAAACAACGAAGTGACTACCTGTCCGCGCCGCCGTGTTAT
Source organism: Malthinus seriepunctatus (assembly GCA_963924605.1). NCBI lineage: Eukaryota > Metazoa > Arthropoda > Insecta > Coleoptera > Cantharidae > Malthinus > Malthinus seriepunctatus. Next base: position 50,954,026 of record OZ004600.1, read on the forward strand.
CAGGGATTTTGATAATTTGCTATAAACATTGTACTCGTAGGTATGAATCAGCGATACTACTTGTGTAATTATTTTCGGAGGACCAGCTCGAAGAATTACGATTGAGTTTCCTTACAGGTAAGTTAATCAATCTTTCAATTTTAACGCCAACTCTTTATTGTCCACATTGTTACTATTTAGGGAATCTTCGCAATTTAAAGAATCATTGATTGCAAAATCAAAATCGTGTGTTTCGGTGTCTGATGAAACTGAAGTACATAAATCTTTTAGTGTAGTGTTTGATCGCGGTTTTTTTGAGAAATAATTCCTCAGTTCATAATGCTTTCTTAAAAAATGACTTTGTAAACACTCTGAATTTTCAAACATTTTATTATTTTTGCAAAATTCTGAAAATGGGCAGCAAAGTTTCTCACCATTTCTCAAGTGATCATATGCATGACGGAAAAATTTTTGTTTTTCGGTATCTTGATACAAACATTGATGAAAACTACATTGAAAAACGATATCTTCAACAGCATTATTTGCATTATGGTTATTACTTTTACTCTTACTATAATGAACTTTAAAAACGTGCTTTTCAAAAGCGTTGTAAGCTACAAATTGTAAAGCGCATTTAGGAAAAATACAATAAAAAATTGCACCATGCCAATTTCTGTGTAGGTATTGATGGATGCAATACTTCCTAGCGCTGTTTAACTTTATTTTGCATAGTTTACACACGTACATTACTATAATTAATAATAGGTAAATACTTACTCAATAATATAAAAATAACAGCAAACACCACTTTATCTCACTATCAACCGACTGCGTTCGCGACCTCGAGCTCAACAAGCAGCAAGCACTCACGTTTTTCTTTTCCCTTAGCCAGCGGATTTGAATTTAGCTGATTCTTCTCGAGTATTCTGTAGTTTACCAGTTTGTTATTGTAAATATAATTTAAAAACGTAAATTTACATTCATGATGTGAATTTACATAACTTTTATGTAATGCTTCAATAATGTGGTATCAAAATTACAAGTTTTATGTAATTTTCATTATTAATTTGTGAATTTTCAACTCGGCTGGGATATTACAGAACATTCATTGAAGTTTACCTTGTAAATTAGTAGAATTACATAATTCTTTTACGAAATGTAAATTAATTACAAGAAACGTGTAACAAGTAATATCAAACTGTAAAATTCCAAATTTTAATGTAAAAATGTGCTTATTTTTTGCAATTCTACATATACAGTGAATACCATTAACAACGCAACATAGCCAACATAACGTCGATTGTAAGATATTGTTACAGTTCGTTTATATGACAACCTCTGACAGCAATGCTAAATCGCGTTCCATTTAATTTGCAACACCAACATGCAGTAAATTAATTTTAGATAACAATAATTTAAAAATCGAAATTAGACGATCTCAAAAGTTGGTGTAAGGTTTTCTCATAGGTTTAATTTAAAAAAAGCTTTATACGCATCATTAGGCCAATTTTTTTAGGAGGATTGAAAGAAATGAAAAAAATTAAAAATACGAGGCTTATCGTTTTCAAAACCACCAGAAACTTACACAAAGAGAGGAGGAAATGCGTACGGACTTTTGCTTTCCGACGTTCGATTTTTAAACATATTATTTACGGATGAAGCAATAACTTTCAATTTACGTGAAGAGGTAAAATCACCAAAATTTTAGATACTGGAGCAACTGCACCTGCATCTTACGTCAAGAAGCCACAGACCCTAAAAAGTGAATGTTTGGGCAGGTTAATAGAAAATGATATAATAGGACCATTCTTTATTAAAGGCAATTTAAACGAACAAAAAAATTCTTCTGAATAATAGAATTATTTCTAGTGAGAATTACATTTGAATATGGATGAAATCTAGTTTCAGCACTACGGGCCTCCACCTCACTACACAATGGCAGTACGAAATTACTTAAACCAAATTTTTCTACGTCGTTGGATAGGACGAGGGGGTAAAATAAATTGCCGGCGAGATCTCGCTTCATCGATAAATAATATTTTATTTAAAAATCCTGTGGGCTATTGTTGATTCTTTTGACCATCGGAAAGCAGAAGTCCATAAGCGTTTCCTCATCTCCTTGTATAAGTTGTGGTGGTTTCAATAACGATACTTAAGACTTGTATTTTTCACGTTTTTCATTTCTTTCAATCTTATAAAAAAATATTTTGGTCTAAGAAGAGGTGTAAAACGTGAAGTTTCTCAAAGAACACCTACGAGAAAACTTTGACACCAACTTTTGCGATCGTCTAATTTCGATCTTTATAATAATTATTATCTGAAATTAATGAACTGCATGTTGGTGTTGCAAATTAAATGGAACGCGATTTAGCATTGCTGTCAGAGGTTGTCATAAGGTGCAGGAGGGTAATAAGGCCCGGCGGATATTAAGGCCCACTTTCAAAATTCGCGCCAACGATGAAATACGGTTCCAGATTCCGCTTTGTTACGACTAACAACGTTGTTGGCACACGGTACTCACATGTTCGCGTGTTTTATGAAGTTGTAGTGCATTATATCAAAGTTGATCTTACTTGGATTACTTTATAATAATAATATCACTAGAAAGAAGTTACTGGTGCGCCTGTAATGTAAGTAATTGCATTTTATACTTTTAGTGGCATTTAAAGTTCATTAAATATGCTTGTGATTCCCCTATATCCGAATGTTGGTTTATTTACGGTTTGCTTGGAAATAAATATTGTTGTCGACACGACTTTTCTGAAAATAAAGCCCGGGCCTTATTTGTAGTAAAAGTAGTATGGGGCTTTATTTTCGGATACTTGGGCCTTATTTTCGGATATTTTGAGGTTGTTTAAAAGTGCTTTTTGTTTAAGATGGGAAAACAAAAATGCTGCGGCATTCGCGCGAATTGGGATGCCGAAATGATGACTGATGCATTAAGACTCCTCCGCGAAGGCCAATCGCAGAGAGAGGTAGAAAGAATTTCTGGAATTCCCCGAAGAACTTTAAGAACTCATTTACAAACTGGGTCTGTAGAGAGGAAGTTAGGGAGAAAACCTATTTTGACGAAGGTTCAAGAACAAGATTTGGAAGACAGGATTATCCGATTAGTAGAGATAGGAATGCCTCTAACGCCAAAATCGCTAAGGAGAAATGTGCTTGAGTTTTTAAAATCAAACAGAATTGATTATTCAACAAAACGGAACAGACAGATCGTCGGAAAAGATTGGTATGCTGCATTTCTAAGACGCCACCCACGTTTAAGTAAACGAAAAGCCCAATCTATGAATCCAGCAAGATCTCAAAAACTCAATCGTTTCATTGTTGAAGATTATTTCACGAAGCTGCAATCTGTTTTCGAGGAAAATAATTTAAAACATTCCCCGGAGCGAATATTTAATATGGATGAGAAAGGGTGCCGTTTAACCTTACACCATCAACAAACCGTGTTGGCACTTAAAGGCGCTAAAAGAGTTCATCTCGTCGCTCATGAACATGCAGAAAATACGACGATTGTCGCATGCATTAATGCCTTAGGTAATACAATACCTCCAATGATCCTTTTTAAGGGCGTTCGCTTAAAACCCACTTTTCAAGACGGCCTTCCTGCCGGTTCGATAGTGTCGATGAGCCCAAAAGGAAGCATGACCACTAATTTATTTTGCAAATGGTTGGATCATTTTTCAAAGTATAAACCTGATGGCAAGGTTATTCTTATTTTTGATGGCGCTACGTCACATCTTGACATAACAATTGCGAATAAGGCTGAAGAACATAATATAATACTCTTGTGCCTCCCTAGCAATACAACGCATGAATTGCAACCGCTCGATAGAGCAGTGTTTCGGTCCTTTGAGCATTTCTGGGACGAAGAATTATTAAAATATTGGGATCAAAATCCAGATCGCAGATTAACTAAAGAAAGGTTTTCATATATTTTTACACCTGTATGGGAGAAGTGCATGAGTGTGGCAAATATAACGAGTGGTTTTAGAACTACTGGGATATATCCTTTTGATGCGCAAGCTTTGCCAGAAGTCGCATTTGCTCCATCTACAATATCTAGACGAATTCCTGACAAACGAAAGGATTCGACAAGTTCTGATGAGGAAAGCAGTTTACCTTTGTCTTGTCTTGCGAAGCGAGCACAACAAATGGCGATTCACACCCAAAGGACACATTCACCAGCACAACTGGATAATGTTTTTGAAACTCAGGCGTCTAACGATCAAGACTCTATGGCAGACACTGATTTAGGTCACAAGCAGAATGCAGTGCAACCCTCTCACTCAAATAATAATTCATTTGCAAGTTATTTGAAAACTACTGCAAACCAACCGATGGAACCTGTAGCAGGACCTTCAACAGTAGATACGGAAGTTTCATTTTCAAAGATTTTAAAAACGCCTGATGTACCAGCTAAAAAGTCCAGTGTAGTTAGAAGAAAGGCACTCAACTACAAATGCCAGCAGGTGACGAAAGACTTATTCGAAAAGAAATCGGAAAAGGCAGTTGTTCAAAAGGGCAAAATCAAAACTTCCCATTCCAAGAAACTAAATGGAACTGAAGAATCTTGGTTCTGCTTCATCTGCGATTCAAGTAAAGTACTAGATATGCGCATGTGCGCTATTTGTCAATCGTGGGTGCATGAAGAATGCATAGGCATGACTGCTAAATGCACGGAGCAGCTAGTATGTCCAAAATGCATGTCTGAGTAATCTATAACCGGTGGGCTTTATTTTCCGCCATGTCGGTAAATAAGGCCCACAGATAATAAATAAAAATAATTTTTTTGTGCTGTTGCTATAGCCGTTAACTACAGCTTCTATATTGTATTTTGTACTGAATTGATGTTACTTTATCAGAATATATTTTATTTTCCTTTAAATGATTTTCATTGTATGAAAAAAAAATAATTGAGTTAGGTGGGCCTTATTACCCTCCAGTACCTTATAAACGAACTGTAACAATATCTTACAATCGACGTTATGTTGGCTATATTGCGTTGTTAATGGTATTCACTGTATACAGTAAATTAATTTTAGATAACAATAATTATAAAAATCGAAATTAGACGATCTCAAAAGTTGGTGTAAGGCTTTCTCATAGGTTTAATTTAAAAAAAGCTTTATACGCATCATTAGGCCAATTTTTTTAGGAGGATTGAAAGAAATGAAAAACATTAAAAATACGAGGCTTATCGTTTTCAAAACCACCAGAAACTTACACAAAGAGACTGAGGAAACGCGTACGGACTTTTGCTTTCCGACGTTCGATTTTTAAACATATTATTTACGGATGAAGCAATAACTTTCAATTTACGTGAAGAGGTAAAATCACCAAAATTTTAGATACTGGAGCAACTGCACCTGCATCTTACATCAAGAAGCCACAGACCCTAAAAAGTGAATGTTTGGGCAGGTTAATTAATGATATAATAGGACCATTCTTTATTAAAGGCAATTTAAACGAACAAAAACATTCTTCTGAATAATAGAATTATTTCTCTTGAGAATTACATTTGAATATGGATGAAATCTAGTTTCAGCACTACGGGCCTCCACCTCACTACACAATGGCAGTACGAAATTACTTAAACCAAATTTTTCTACGTTGAATAGGACGAGGGAGTAAAATATATTGCCGGCGCGATCTCGTTTCATCGATAAATAATATTTTATTTAAAAATCCTGTGGGCTATTGTTGATTCTTTTGACCATCGGAAAGCAGAAGTCCATAAGCGTTTCCTCATCTCCTTGTATAAGTTGTGGTGGTTTCAATAACGATACTTAAGACTTGTATTTTTCACGTATTTCATTTCTTTCAATCTTATAAAAAAATATTTTGGTCTAAGAAGAGGTGTAAAACGTGAAGTTTCTCAAAGAACACCCACGAGAAAACTTTGACACCAACTTTTGCGATCGTCTAATTTCGATCTTTATAATAATAATTATTATCTGAACTTAATGAACTGCATGTTGGTGTTGCAAATTAAATGGAACGCGATTTAGCATTGCTGTCAGAGGTTGTCATATAAACGAACTGTAACAATATCTTACAATCGACGTTATGTTGGCTATGTTGCGTTGTTAATGGTATTCACTGTATTTAAATTTCAATAACATATTCAGTGGTTTGTTGTAAGCAACACGTTATTTATAACGTCAGTGTTGAGTCGTTGAACGAAGCTGGATAATGTCTGTTGCATTCTGTTGAATAAAGAAAAAAGACTCAACGTTAACGTTATATTATAACTGGTTGCTTACAACACACCACTGATTGTGTGCAAAACAAAATAGCTTAATATATTCTGTAAAAAAACAGCAATAACGTTGGGTTTTTAAAATGTATCAATGTAAATTTACAAGCATTTTTATCAGTTTAGACTAAAAGTAGTCGTTTTGTTCAAAATCAACGAATATCTGATACTTTTCAACTACATTTTTAATTCATGGAACTATTAATTGGTATTAACAATTCGACAAACGTACTATGTTACACTTTTATTTTTGCGTTTTTGACGGAAAACGGCTTCAACTGCTTCTTGTTTAAAATTTTTGCGAAATGACGTTTATCAAAAAACAATCATCATAAATGATATTTTCTGGATTTTCGTTGTTTGCTATTCTGGTTGCGAAAGCTATAGCAAATATGCCGCAGTCGTAGGTATTCGATTTGTTGTTGTACCGTTGATTGAAGGAGTTTTATGAAGATACGCATCGCTTAGTTAAAATGTGTGCCTGTTTTCCTACCAATATTTACAAGTTTCTTCTCCCCGCTGCCTACAAACTAGCAGTTTGGGTCGAGATGCTCCAATGGCAGAGCACCATTGCCACAAGGTCGACCCATCGTACGGCACATTTTGTTCCATAAGCTTGCGTATCTTGTAAAACTCCTTCAATCAACGGTTGTACGTTATGAAATTTGTTAAATTTTTGCTTGGATACATATTTTTGACGAATATTTTACTCAATTCTTTTTGAAATTTATTTAAATTCATGCTGTCGTACACATGAAGAATTTTCGAATCGTAGTAAACGCAGATCCAATGTCATTCTGATTCGCCGTGCCTTCGAAAAGAATTTGGAGATTTACTTTTTTTCAAATCGCACTTTCTAATTTCTTGTGGTATTTGCCAAAGTAGAGTGCTTTGCGATTCAAAGTGATTTGATCTCAAAATATCGTGAAACAAGTCAATTTGTTGGTTGTTTAATTAACCTGCGGGATCCAAAGCTATTTCGAGGTTTGTCAAACTTAATTTGTTAAATTGCATTATTTCATCCTTTTGCGAATCTTTAAACGTTTTCGAATACGTCTTTGAAGTTTTTGATTGAATTAATAGTTTTTTGTATTATTGATAATTTTTTGACGGGGAAGGACATCAACTGCTTGTCGTTTTATGGATTTTCGTAGTCTGCTATGCTCGTTACGAAAGCTATAGCAAATATGCCGCAATCGTAGGGATTCGATTATTGTTGTACTTTCTGAAATTCGATTTATAAATTCTAGTCGAGCTACAACTTTTTGACGAATATTTTACTCGACTCTTTCTAAAATTTATTGAAATTCATGCTGTCGTATACGTGAAGAATTTTCGAATCGTAGTAAACACAGATCCAATACCCTATATCATTTTTTAATCGTGCCTTTGAATAAAATTTGTAAATTTCGTTTTTTTAAATCGCACCTTTTAATTGCTTGTGGTATTTGCCAAAGTAGAGTAGGGGAACATGGGGCACAGAGGACATAGTAAGCCTTTTTTAGCAATTTCCTTTTTTCTTATTCAATGAATGGGAAACTAATACTTGAATCACCTAGGTACATATCGCTCATTTGCGAGAATAGTGACACAACTTAAAAACAGTAAATGTTCAGAAAACGTGTTTTAAGTTTTTCCTTTTTATAAATTTGTTTTGATTGACATCGTTTAATTGCAATCCAACGAAAAATACATTTATCATTACTTTGAACATTGCTGATGACATACAAAGTTGTATTATAGCGATACGTAGTGCGCAACTATCACTAGGGGCCATTTTAATCCCTTAATTCGAGTTAGGACTATATTGTTGTAAAAAGTCAAACTTTTTTTGTAAATATGACGGAAATAAAAAACAAAAAAAATTTAAAAATAATTATAATTAATAGTTTAAAAAAAACAATCTTGCTAATTATTACAAAGAATCGTAAAACGGCTGATAAAGCTTGGGAATATGGTTCTTCCTAAGAAGGTCCATTAAATCTGCCTTCTTTCTTTCTGTAATTCGTGGTTTTCTTGTAAAAACATTTTTTAACTGAACATTTTCACGCTGTTTTTCACCATTTTCAACGCCGCTACCTCTTTTCTTTGTTTTAATTGTACTGAATTCTTTAAATTCTGTATTCAAATAACTAGTCTTGTAAAAACAAGAAGTTGGGAATTCCCTATCCACTTTTATAATTTTGAAATCGCTTATTTTCACGACTTCATTATCAGTATTTTTGGTTAAAGGACACAATATTTGTGAGCAAAGATCTTTAATGTCCAAAAATTCCTGATGAGCCATTTCTATTACTTGATATGGGGGGCCTTGTTTTTTCGAAGCTCTGACAATAGAGATGAACTGGTCGGGAGTGTAGATGGGACCTGATTTAAGTGTACGTTTCACTTGTTTTTCTATCATAGAGTGAACAGAGTCTCCCTCATTCTGGGTGTGTCCTGTGATTAAATACTTATGTGTAATCGATTTTATGTTTTCAAATTTTGAAATCGCGTACATGTAGACTGAAATCATAAAGCGATTCTTTTGTTGCCCACCGCAGTTATCCGTGTAAAATATGATTTCTAACTCTTCATCGCAACTTTTGGCTTTTTTCTCAATAAATTTAAAGACGCAAGTCCCAATCTCGTTTACGCCTCTTTCACCTTCGCCTTCATGCCAAATATAGCAGCTTACATCGCTGGTCTTCATTTCGTAAAAAGTTAAATTCAAAACATTCAGTTTTGACTTATAATAGAATACTGATATGTCACCTTTTGGGCATTGGAAAACCGCTTGTAAATCATAACAAGCAACTATCACTTTATTGTTAACCTTTCCTTTGTCGCATTCTTTTTCTTTTCTAGCCAGGTCCTTTTCTATTAAATGCTGCTCGTATTTTGGATGTAATTTAGTTTTGTCATCTCCAGCGGCATTTGTGTATGCGACGCAGAGCTCGCACTGATCCTTTTTTGGAGTAAAAAAGGAAATATTGTAGTCTTGGTTAAATATGCGGTAAAACATTATGTAGTTTGCAGTAGGCAAATTATTTTTTTTGCACTCGGCAACGTAGTCACGATAAATGTCTGCTACAGTTTTACTACCATCTATAAAATGTCGACTTGTATTTGCCCGAGTGTAGTGACTTTCTATTTTTGGTATTAAAGAAATATGTTTTCGGACACCTTCTTTGATTTCTTCATCGACTTTTTTGTGGTTTTGATGTTTGCCTCTCAAATCTGTTTCAATTATATTAGTAAGATCAGTTTTTTGTTTTTTCAGTACAGTGCGAATTGGTCGATCGTTTATGTCTAACGTGTTCTTAAAAAACACTTTACAAATTCGAATACGTTTATTTTTATGCTGAAAATAAAAGGCATTGTTTGGCTGTCTTGTGCTTCCTTCTCTCTGATATCGGTATCTAGGTGTAACTTGCTGCATGCTATTTGCGATGAAATCTCTTTGTCTCTGCAAATTCCCCAAATTCCAGAAGGCATCGAAAATGATTTTACGTTCATGTTCAGTGAACTTTGTTAGGCATTTAAGCTTGCATTTCTGATTACAGGGTGGTTTAATTTCTCTGCCTCTGACTAAAGCTTTATTCGATGACTTATACGGTTTGCCGCTGTTTCGGAGTTTTTTAGCCAGGTTTCTTTTCCATTCACTTTCTCGTTTTCTACGTTTTTTCCCCTTCACTTCATTATCCTGCTGATCTGAAGAACAAGCCGCTTGTTGACTATGTCCAACATTCGACATAACGCTTGATGAAGTACTACCTGAAGTAGTGCTGCTTGAAGTACCGCTAGTAGATGTTGAATCACTGTCATAATCTGGGTCCTTAACGCTGTCATCTGAACCTGTTGAAATATTATTTATTACCAAGAAAAGTAGAAAAAGTTAGTTAGTTTTTCGTACCAGCAAAATCTTCTGTTATAGGTGACTTTTCTATAGACTTTTTATCAGGTAAAACTCCACTACATCCAGCAACTGCAATATCGTTGGAAGCCTCCAATACCTCACGTAATTCATACGCATTATTACAAAAATTTTGTTGTAGCGAGTCATTTTCGTGTATCTGTTTGTGTACAGAAAATGTGGTAGTAATATCAGCATTTTCTTTGGCCTTTTCGAGAGATGCTATACAAAAAGCTTATTTATTACTTTTCAACTCAACTTAAATGTCACAGTACCTGCAATATTGCTGGAAGCGTCTAATATCCCAAATAATTCATCCGCATTATTACAAAAATTCGATTCTAGTGATTCGTTCTCTTTTATCTCTTCGGATGAAGATGGAGTAACATCCTCACTGTCTTTGACCTTTTCGATAGCTAATGCTACCAGCAAATGGCCACGAGAATTGTTCATAATTTTTGTGTGAAACTTAAAAGTAATAAATATAATAATATAAGTTTGAATTCAGGTGCTAGGATCTTTAGTGATTAAAACTAAAAGTTTACGTCATTTTATTTTTTTTAATTGTATTATTTCTAACGTTTCGACCTTCTTTCGAGTATCACCATTAGAGATTATATTAAATAAATTAAGAATTATTAATTTACACATCAAAATTGAACTTTCGACATTGAAAATTTTTTTTATATAGGTATTTTAACATTTATAATGAACACTTTTAAATTGAAACTATTACATTTAAAATCTGCTGAGTACATTAAAATAAATAAATTAAGTTAAAATTCTTATCACAGTTCCTGAGAAGTAGCCAAATTAAATAAATAAATAAAATGAAGAAATATTGTGAAAACTAATACTTTGAAATTAATACATTCTTTTCTTTAAGATCGACATAACTAGAGATAATACAAAGATTAATTCAAAAGTATTCATGATTACTGACACATCGCGAAATAAAAACAAGTAGAAGATAAATTAAAGTATTAAGTAATGCATTTCTTACCTAAAATACTGACGCAAATCAAAATATGTCGTTATTCAAAAACACGACTTCAAATAATAACCGACACAACACCAAATAAGACGTTTTACTTGAAAATCTAGTTAACTAACTCACATAATATAAGTGACACAACACGAAATGTGACGTTTTTCTAGAAAAATTGCTACTTTTTCACGTTAAAGAACTCGACACAACTGACATGTGTCACTATTTAAAATAATACTTATGCACAACTCTGTAAATGCGATAATGACACTAGCGCGCTCTACCGCAGAATAATTTAACTACACTTGTGTCGTTTTTTCTGTTAAAAGTACGTTACTAGTAGATAATTATTGTTGCTATTATCTCGAAAATGACAATTTTTGAGTTGTGTCACTATTCTCGCAAATGAGCGATATATTGTATGACAATTGAATTGGATTTTTCATGACTACTGACCGGATATATGGCATGGCAGATAATATTGTGATAGCATGACAAATGTAATGACAGATGGGACGACCAACAGGACGGCAGTTTGAATTACAGTTGAGATGACAGATAGGATGACAACTGAAATGACATATGAGATCACGGTTTTAATGACATATGAGATGACAGATTAAATGACATATAGAATAATAGATGGGATGACAAATGAGAGACATAGAGTGTATGGCAAATGAATTGGAATTTGCAAACTAATTTCGTGACATATGGCACGACAGATAAGATTAGTGATAGAATGACAACTGTATTGACAGATGGGATGACCAAAAGGGCGGCAGATTGAATTACAGTGGAGATGACAGTTAGGATGACATATGAGATGTCGTATGGGATGAATTAATGAATGACAAATAGAATGACATCTGGGATGATAGATTAAATGACATATAGGATAATAGATGAGAAGACAAAGATGTATGACAAATGAATTGGCAGTTGCATGACTAATGAGGTGACATATTGCATGTCAGATAGGATGAGTGATAGGATAATATGACAAATGAAATAATAGATGGGATGACAAAAACGATGGCAAATGGAAATACAGTTGAGATGACAGATGGAATGACATATGGGATGTCGTATGGGATGACATATGGAATGACAGATGGGATGACAGAAGAGATGATATATTATGGTGATAGATAAAATCTCTATACGTCTTTTTATTTTACTTTTTCCACCCTCTTTCTCTTTATATGTCTCTCTCTTTCTCCCTCTATCTCTTTTTTACCGAAACGACATTTTGGAAAACTACGAATGACTCATTCATTTCGTCGAGTTCATATTGTCATTGGCTATATTTAGAAAACCATTGCGGTCCATATTATTAGCTAAATGGCTCTTTCCTGTTAGAGTAGCGGCTATTTATTCAATGGTATTCCCTATAACATTGTTCTTTATTATAGAATTTGATTAATTATTTTTATAAGACCCTTCCATTTGTGTAATTAAAATTTTTCAATTTATTTATTTGTTTTCATTTTAAAATGGTTACAGATGGTACAGATTCTCACATATAAAAGTTGCAAAAAGTTACAGAATTAAAAATTATTAAAATATCAAAACATCAAAATGGTTGAGATTAACTTTAAACTTGATTCGAGTACAAATTTTTAATTTACATAAACGATTAAAATGTCAAAACGGTACAAAATGTGCACATTTTTTGATAAATCCTTAAAGCTCTACAAAGGCTCATCACATAACAGAGCTTTGTTCTCTAATGTGGTTCTATGTGGTTCTCGACACTGTCATTCCAAGAAATGGAACTGGCGATAAATCAAAGCCTCAAGCTCAATCGTTTGACTCGTCTCTTTTTCATCTTTTATTTTTGCCGAACTAAGCCATGACAGCGCCAGTCTAAGGATTGACAAGTCACGCCTCGGAGCTTTAAGTTCGACACTTTGAGGCTACTTCGCGAGCATTAAAAAAGCCTTATCAAGACTGCTCGGTCGGTCTAGATTGGTTTAATAAATTTTATTTTTTGAACTAAACTCTCGTAATACATTATAACAGTTTTATGGCAATCCAAATGTTAAATAAAAAAGATCAAAATTAAACTTATTATCTGTTTCGATGGTTAACTGCAGGATGCTACCGCAAGCGGTTACTGCAGCAGCTCTGACGGACAGCTACATTTATAGTTGAAACGAGCACTGCAATAAAAGGGCTAGAGAGACAGCTAAAATCCTGCCTTCATCCTAGTCCTAGTCGTCTAGCCCTATAGCAGGATAATCAGATGCTTGTCTAACGCTCGTGGCGTCACAAGTTCATGACACTGTAAATGACAAATCTAAATAAATTTTGTGGACATTTCTGATTTATTAACAGTCAAAATGGACCCTATTTAAGATAAATGACTGTTCTCCTGCAAATTTGATTAATTTTGTAGTTATAATGAAAACAAATTTTTGAATTTAAAGCGATAAAGTAGAAAATATTTTTAATAGCTTGTGTTAACTTTTATTGCAATTTTTAAGCACCAAATGTTGGTTAATAATGGAGGAATATAAAAAGGATTTTATAAATAATGACGCAATATGCATAAATTCACAAAGTAAATTACTTAATTTTTTTTCATTATTTTTCACTAATGCGTTTGTCATTCGCATGAACCCCGACGCCTTCAAAAAAGTATACGTTGAAACAAAAAACTTTTTTGTTTTTGTTAAATTTGATTTTCAATTTTGTCAGATCGTTTGATACAATAGGGCAAACGTGGTGGGTGTAAAATACTAGGTGGTTTTTATTTTAATCATAGCAGGCGAAAACGTTTCAGACAAAAGTTGGAAGATACCAAGAAGGAATAATGACGCTAGATGGGCTAGTAAAAAAATTTTACCCGAGATATACGGTTTCGAAGTTAACTGCAAAAACTAAAAGATGTCAAGGAGGTGTTATAAAGTGGCCATGGTTTTCAATTTCGAAAATACGTATTTCCAAGCCTAGAAGTTTCTTCCATTTAGCTTTTGCATATTTTTTAAAAATATTTACTCGAATTCCACGTAATAAAAAACACAACTGTCATCGGTAATGCGCAGTAAGGTCCGAAAGAGACAGAGATATAAAAAGAGAGATCGAGAAATGAAGAGTGAGAGAGTTAAAATAGGGATTGGTTTAGATAAATGTGGAGTAGTCTGTCACCATAATTATCATGTGTCAAATGTTAATCTGTCACCATAGTTACCATATGTCAATGTCAGAGGGGGATGAGACGATATGACATAATATGAGACTGACAGATTACATTCATAGATAAAAGAGGCATAAACACTATAAACAGACAGAGGCAAACAGAGAATTAAAATGATTATAAAATGGACCACCCTGTACAAAAAGGGGCGTGTAAAATACACATTTTTTGTTTAACTTTTTTTTTTATAAAATAAAGATCTCTGAAAGAAAATGTAATAAAAGCAATTTCCATATCTTACATTGACAATGAAAATTGGCGAAAGTTTAGTTTTGATAATTTCTTAAGCTTTCTGTTTTTTCTCCCGACTAATTTAATATAATGTGATACATTAGGTAATAAAAATATATAGGGATAAAAGATTAAATTGGGATATTTGGAATGACAGAAAAAAAAAGATAAGGACGTATAATATTCATAATTTAACTAAAATATTCCTCTTAAAGATGACTTACGTTTCTTTCAATCTATTTATGTTTTGAAATGGGATGACTTTTACTTTATCTGCTTTAGAAGCTTAGGCCAACGGGGGTTTATTTGAAAAGTGTCAAATAGTAAAAATTGTTATTTCGTTTAATATTCATTTAACATCAAAATGACGAATCGACGAGCTGACTTTAGTCATAATTTTTCTTCTTATTCTTCCTAAGGTAAAAACATGCCGAAGGTGATGGAAAAGTCTAGTTTTTGAAGTTTTCGCTTTTAGCTCAAAAACGGTGACTCCTAGGAAAAAAAATATTCTTAGCAAAATGAAAGCCTATAAAATTTCCTACAAGATTTATTTTATTTATTTTTTCTAATCTTTAGAATTTTCGAGATATCCGCCCGTAAAAATCGTTAACGTATGGAAAAAAATTTGTTTTAGTCAATCTTTTGCTTCACGTTTTTCGTCAAAATTTTGCTTAAACTACCTCAGTCCTTTGTTTTACTGTGAAAGTCTTCAGAAAAGACGTTGTACAGCATTAAATTTCTTTTACTATTTTTCTTCAACTGGCACGGAATTTTTAAACATTAACGATTTTTGTAGGCTTATATCTCAAAAACTATAAGAAATTTAAAAAAAAATTAATGCAAACAATCTTGTAGAAAATTTAATAAGCTTTCATTTTACTGAGAATAATTTTTTCTCTAGGACCTACAGTTTTCGAGATATAAGCAAAAATCCAAAAAACTAGAGTATTTTTGCCTCCTAACAACTCCAAATTTATTCATGTGAAAAAATTTCACTCTCTTCCTTGTCTTCTACACGCCTATTTTAGCATTTGCTGACTTGAGTATTCTTTGCATCCTCGGCCATACTTCTGTACTTTTGACACTCATTTTGTATTATGGAAATTTCCAGTCTTCTCTACAACTAATTAGTCAAAACCGAGGTCCAAACGAATGGTCTTTACAACTTGATAGATCTACAATGCATAATTTCATCGATACGTCTATCATAGACTTTCACATGATTTGGGCTTTAGAGGCCCATCAGTCTTAACTGTTGATTACGTCGATTTGCTCATGTAAATTTCTAACATTTTTTTTTGAACTTGATATTTTTTGACGTATATGTGAAATCGAAAAATTAAAAATTTTTCAAATTTTCTCTAGAAACTTCTAGAGCTTCAGAGATAAATTAAGCAATTTATAAAATTTAACACTAAATAAATTTTTTAATAATTCAGCATCTGAAAAGTCAATAGCAATGAATTAACTTGGCCGTAAAGTGCAAGAAAGGTCTTAAAAATGCTATATATTTTATTTCCATGAACAATTTTCATTACAAGACTTATCATTTATCAAAAATGTAATTTAATTTTCCGCCAAATAGTCCAACAGAATTAGATATTTTGCCTAACAAAATTAGCTCCGTATTGAGACCTTTCTTAATATGTTAATTTGTACCTATACTTTAAGAATCCGATGAGTCCCGAGCTGGGTCACAGGCGCGCGCGTGAATAAATGGACTTGAAGAGGAAAAAAATGTTTGTGCGTAAATTTCTCGGAAAGGGTGCAACCCAGCGAAAAATAACTAGAGTACAATTTTATAGATGAAGCATTTTTACAAAACAAATGTTCTATAAAAAGTTTTCGTTAGAGCAATGGTGTAACCACAAAATTCCTTTTAAGAAAGATATGTTTTCCAAAATAATTTTAAGCAGGCGAATCAATGTCGTACAAAATAATTGCACGCTGATGGACGAAAAACTGTTGTTGGGCATTTGGGTTGTAAGTTCCAAATGTTCGGCTTCAGGTTGTGAAACCCTAATTGTAATTTTCTTGATTATTTAGCTTAATTGTTTTCACAAAAAGGCACACATTTAATTATACATTTATTAAATTTTAATTTTCAATAACAAATTTGAACAATAAAATACGTTATTTAATGCATGATGTCTCTTGTCGATCACCATAGCATGAAATCTTAATGAATACGAATACTCTTCTCACTCTTTCGACCACGCGTGGTCGACCGCGCAGTCCCCACCATCTTCTAGCTTTTGTGAATCGAACATACTCCCCCCGATTGAGGGTTCCTCAATAGGTAGAATGGAAACATTTCTTAATGCTCGTTTAACAATAGCATTTTTTGTCTTCACGGTTACTACCCTCGCTATTCCATCTTGACCTGGACGAACTTCCAAAATTCTTCCTAACGGCCAACATTGTGGTGGAGAATTTTCTTTCAATATTACTAATGCTCCAACCTTCACTTCTTCATTATCTCCAGTAACCCATTTATTTCTTGTTTGCAACTGACATAAATATTCCTTACACCATCTTTGCCAGAAACCTTGTACTAGGTACTGTAGATGTTGATAACTATTTAAACGCCCAATGGTTACATTATCCATATTATGTTGCGGCAAAGCATTTAATCTTCTTCCAATTAGAAAATGTCCAGGCGTGAGTACAGTTAAATCATTAATGTCATTGGACATAGGAAATAAGGGGCGAGAGTTTAGGATAGCTTCAATTTGACAGGTAAGTGTTTGAAGGTTCTCATATGTAAGTTGTGTGTTGTGGATAGTTTTTTTTAGATGATTTTTTACAGACTTGACTGCAGCCTCGTGTAAACCACCAAAATGTGGTGACTTAGCTGGCATAAATTTCCAGTTTATTTTATTTTCAACACAATATTCTTTAATGATATTTGACTTACAATTTTCAAGTATAATTTTTCGAATTTCCTGCAGCTCTTTGTCAGCTGAAACAAAGTTCGTTGCATTGTCGCTATACAGCAAGCTTGGAAGTCCGCGACGCGATACAAATCTTTTTAGGGTGTTCAAAAAAACCTCTTTTGTTAAGTCTGAAGCCACTTCAATGTGGATTGCCTTAGTGGCAGAACAAACAAATATACAAAGATATACCTTAATGAACCTTTTATTTCTTATTTTTGTTTCCTTTATTGTAAAAGGACCAGCAAAATCTAAATTTGTGGCGGAAAAAGGTGAACAAGGAGTTATGCGTTCCGAAGGTAAATCACCCATTTTTAGGTTAATTTTTCTCGGCTTAAATTTAAAACAAACCACGCATTCTCTCAGAACCGATTTAACAGTATTTAAACCCGAAATTGGCCAATACTCCTCTCTGATACCTGCCAGTATTTGTTGAGCACCTGCATGCAAATTTTTTAGATGCTCGTATTTAATTATTAATTTTGTTAGTAAATGACTCTTTGGTAGTAAGACTGGATATTTCTTTTTATAATCAAAGGATCCCTTGGATATTCTACCTCCTACTCTTAATACGTTATTTTGATCTAAGAAGGGATTCAATGGCAATATTTTACTGCATTTGCTTAGAGCCTTGTTACCCTGAATGCTATTTATTTCTTTATAGAATTCCCTACTTTGTGCAAGTTTAATTAATTTTAACAATGCACGATCTAACTCCTCACTAGAAGGCTTACCTACTTCCTTATTGTTTTTATTTAGAGCATTGTATTTGAACCTAAGGCAATAACTCACTACTCTTACCAACTTTTTTAAAGAAGAGAATTTGCTGAAAATATCAAATTCTATAGTTACATTGGTTAATGTCATTTTAACATTTTTTTTTTCAGGAATTTGAACATTTCGAATATTTTTATCATCGTTGCATGGCCACTGGTCTGATTCCAGTTGTAAATATGAAGGACCATGCCACCATATTGAGTTTGATAACTCTTCCGTATGCATTCCACGACTGACAATGTCAGCAGGATTATTTTTTGAGCTTACATGGCTCCAAGTGAAACCTTGAGTTAAATGTTGAATTTTCGCAACTCGATTGGCTACGAATGTTTTCCAATCTGTTGGATATCCCCTTAACCAACTTAAAACTATATTTGAATCTGTCCAACAGTATGTGTGTTGAAATTCTACTTCAAAGGAATCAGAAATGTTTTTTATCAATTTTGCCAACAGCAATGCTGCACATAATTCAAGTTTTGGAAGCGTTAATTGTTTTATTGGTGCAACTCGAGATTTTGCACATAATAAGTTTATATTAACCCCTAGCTTTGATTTACCTTTGATGTAAATGGCGCAACCGTATGCCTTTTCGCTTGCGTCAGCAAACCCATGCAATTCAATTTCTAATGGATCGGCGCAAAGAACTTGTCGAGGTATTTTTAGATTATTTAATTTTAAAATCTGCAATTTCAATTCCCTCCACTTATTTTTTAAATTATCTGAAATTTCATCGTCCCAGTTCAATTTGGTTAGCCAAAGACTTTGCAGAAAACACTTAGCATAAATTACTATTGGAGCAACCAAACCAAGTGGATCGAATATTTGCGATGTTATAGATAATATCAAACGTTTTGTAATTTTATCTTTGTCATCTAAACTTATATTTACAGCAAAACTTAATATGTCATGCTCAGCATCCCAACAGAGCCCAAGTGTTTTCACCTCTTCAGTGTCCTTTATGAAGTGTTTCTGATTGGTAATAAGAGATTTACATTCCTCCATAAATTGCTTAGAGTTGCTTCTCCATTTTCTGAGTTTAAACCCAGCTTGACTCAAAATATTGTCTACTTCATTTTTTAACTTCAAAGCATCTTTTAATGAGTTGACACCTGATGTAAAATCATCAATGTAAGTGTCATTTATGATTGCATGTGCTGCCTTTGGGAAAATTTCTTTATTTTTTATCGCTATTTCATTTACACAACGCGTTGCCAGATAAGTAGCAGGTTTAAGACCATACGTTATTGTACGCAATTTGTACAAACTTATTGGTTCCTTTGGACTTTCTCGCCAAAGAATGGTCTGTAGATTTCGTTGTTCCTCGTGCACTGATATTTGTCGGAACATCTTTTCGATGTCTGCAGAAAGTATTATTTGATATTTGCGAAAGCGTAAAAGTATCGAAAATAAATCACTTTGAACACAAGGTCCATTTAATAAAATGTCATTTAACGAATGTCCGCTGCTAGTTTTGCAGGAGGCATCAAATACAACCCGTAGAGAGGAAGTGGTACTTCCTTCTTTGTGCACATCATGATGAGGAATCACGTAGGTATTTTCTACGTCTGTGAATGAGTCTGAGGGTTTGTTCACATTTGCTACTTTGTTCATGTGTCCCAGAGTCTTATACTCATTCAAAAATTCTGTATATTTACCCTTAAGACTTTTATTATGTTGCAATTTTCTTTCTAAACTAAGAAATCTTTTCATGGCAATGTCAAAGTTTTTTCCCAAATTTGTGCAATTAGGATTTATTGGATATTTTACTATGAATCGACCAGAAGAATCTCTTGTTGTATTTTTTGTAAAGTTCAGTTCACATGATTTCTCTTCTGCAGTTTGCAATTTAATTTCTGGAACTTCTTCTATTTTCCAGAATTGCTCTACTCTTTCACACAATCTTTCGTTTACATTGTTATGAGTAGCTAAATAGCATTTTTGTTTATTGTATTTAAGATTAGGTAAATCTATTGCACCTGCAAATACATAACCAAGAACAGTTTCTTGAAGCCAAAAATTATCTAGCTTCTGTCTACCAGGCAGTAACAATTCATAAAAGATCTGTACACCCAACAGGATGTCTATTTCATTTTCAGTGTTGAATTCATTATCAGCTAACACTATGTCAGAAGGAATGTTTAATCTGTTCTTGTCAAAACTAATTATCGGCAGTTTTTCAGTTATTCCCCTTGTTATTAGAAATTCAACATTTGTTTCAAATCTATTATCATTGGATTTTATTGCAACGTTTATTCCCTTTATGACTGTGGACGTATGTCCGTTCATACCATGTACGGTTATGGGATTTATTTTAAATGTATTTAAATTTAAATTTTTTGCAAAACCTTCTGTCATGTAATTAGCAGTAGAACCATTGTCTAGCAATGCTCTTGCTTTCACTAATTCGTTTTTTGAATTTACAATCTTGACGCATGCAGTAGATAACATTACGCAGGATGTGCTTGTTGTGGCAGAATGATTGGCTATTTCAATTTTATTTGTTTGATCATTAGAGACCTTTTCTTGCTTATTTGTGGATGAAGTATTTTCACCACTATTGTTTTCATTTTGTAAATGAAGCAAAGTGTTATGTTTTTCTTTGCACTTCATGCATTTTAAACCTGAACACGTATCTATCTCATGTCCAATTTTTAAACAATTAAGACATAGTTTTAATTCCTTTGCCTTTTGTATTCTTTGCTTTACAGACAAATCCTTAAATTCTTTACAATAATAAATTAAGTGACTTTGTTTGCAATAATTGCATGTAAATTTTTTATTTTTTGTTTGTGCTAAATTGGTAAATGTTTTCCTTTGGAATTTATTGTTATCTGGTTTATTATTACCTGAACTACTACCGGTTGCATTACCTGAAATGTTTTCTAATACCTGACACCTATTTTTTAAGAACTTTTCAAAATTTTGAATTGTGGGAACTGTTGTACCCGTGGATTCTTCTTCCCAGAGCTTTCTGGTACTTTGATCCAATTTGGCGGATATTAAACAAATCAATATGGTACCCCAACTTTCTACAGGTTCGTTCAGAGCCATTAAAGCACGTTTATTTTTTAAGTAAGTGTCTAGCAAATTTCGCAGAGCACTACCATTTTCTTTGCCTAAAGTGGCAATATTTAAAATTGAATTTACATGAGCAAAAACTGATAATCTTTTGTTTTCAAATCTTTCTGTTAACAGTTCAAAGGCAATTTTATAATTTTCATGCGAGATTGGTAAAGCTTGCACGGTTTGTAAAGCCTTATCCTTTAAACTTGATATCAAATAATGAAACTTTTGAATATCTGAAATATTATCGTTACCATCAATAAGAGCCTGAAAGGTTTCTTTGAATTTAACCCAGTTTTCATATTTACCATCAAATTCAGGTAAGTTTATCGTAGGTAATTTAACATTGCTTTTTGTATTATTATTTGTTGATAAGAGGCTATTATTTTGTGAACCTACATTACTTGTAATTGTGGTAGTGAGTTCATGTAGAATATTACTAGCGCGTGCGATTGCATCGTAGTATGCGTCCTCAAATTGAATTGTTTCAGATTCATGATCTGTATCGTTATCAGTTATTTCAATTTGAGTTTGTACCTCTTCAAATTTCTCTTTAAGTTTTTCTGCATCATGCAGTCTTGTTTTTAAAGGAGCTATATTGTTATCATTTTCACCTTCAAATTTGTTCAAATAATTTGCAAATCTCGTCAATGACGATTTTATTAAACCCCTTTTTTTGATTAATTGAGTTAAATCCATTTTTTAATTTTAAATGCTTAGGTATAATCCCAGTCTTTGTTAATTTTATTTTTGCTTAGGTATAATCCTAAGTCTTTTGTTAATTTTATTTTTGCTTAGGTATAATCCTAAGTCTTTTGTTAATTTTATTTTGCTTAGGTATAATCCTAAGTCTTTTGTTAATTTTAATTGAATGCTGCGGTAATTTCCGAGTCTTACAACAATTATTATAATTTTTAAATGTTTTTGTAATGCATTGCAGTTAAATTTTGACTTAAACTTAAACTGATAAATAACAGAGAGGAAAGCTTAATCTTTGTATAAATGTTTTCAGAACGAGGCGTAACTTAACACGTGTAACCTCCAAGCGCTAGCGAAACAATAACAACTGCCGGCTAGAACGAGTTGTTCGAAAACTTGTATTATTTAATATTTTTCAATTAAGATTTAAATGAACTAAATAAGACAACGTACTGCAATTAAGTTTGTTGTAATGTTGAATATTTGTAAGGATTATCGGTTAGGAAAAAGTTAAGGATTAACTGACTCACCGAAAATGATTACTTTGCTTTTCGATAGTCGTTGGTAACCATTCCTTGAAGATGTTGAATCGGTAGATAACATCCACGCTCGATAGGACCAAAATGTTGGGCATTTGGGTTGTAAGTTCCAAATGTTCGGCTTCAGGTTGTGAAACCCTAATTGTAATTTTCTTGATTATTTAGCTTAATTGTTTTCACAAAAAGGCACACATTTAATTATACATTTATTAAATTTTAATTTTCAATAACAAATTTGAACAATAAAATACGTTATTTAATGCATGATGTCTCTTGTCGATCACCATAGCATGAAATCTTAATGAATACGAATACTCTTCTCACTCTTTCGACCACGCGTGGTCGACCGCGCAGTCCCCACCATCTTCTAGCTTTTGTGAATCGAACAACTGTTTTACTCCTAGAAAAATAATAATAATGTTTTTATAAGTGCATAAAAAAGTAGACTTATTTTCCTTCAAAATTAGTCCTAGGTTTTTTTCAACTTGTTAAATATTAACGATTTTACAGAAACTTTTAAATGATAATATTTAAAAAAATAAATTTGTTTAAAAATCCAAAAGTTTTAAGTCACTACGCTTTTATAAAATAATGTATAATCGATTTTTTATGCTGTAACTTTAAAAAATGATTCATAATTGAAAATTTCATTAGCTGTTTAATAGTACAAGATGTAACAAAAGTAAATCAAAAATATACAAAAATGAAAGCCAAAATCTTCAGCTTCAAATTGAAATTATTTTTGTAATTTTATCATTGTTCGTCTAGGAGTAAAACAGTTTTTCGTCCATCAGCGTGCAATTATTTTGTACGACATTGATTCGCCTGCTTAAAATTATTTTGGAAAACATATCTTTCTTAAAAGGAATTTTGTGGTTACACCATTGCTCTAACGAAAACTTTTTATAGAACATTTGTTTTGTAAAAATGCTTCATCTATAAAATTGTACTCTAGTTATTTTTCGCTGGGTTGCACCCTTTCCGAGAAATTTACGCACAAACATTTTTTTCCTCTTCAAGTCCATTTATTCACGCGCGCGCCTGTGACCCAGCTCGGGACTCATCGGATTCTTAAAGTATAGGTACAAATTAACATATTAAGAAAGGTCTCAATACGGAGCTAATTTTGTTTTGTATACCATCGAATTTTTGCTAATTCTGTTGGACTAAAATATTTTATCCCAATTCAATATCAATTTTTAAGTTTTATTTTGCATTTAAATTAGTGACTTCTGCTCACGTGACCTACAGACATTTTAGTAAAGAAAAATAGTTGTTCTCCACTGCCTCGGCTGCGCCTCACTCCGTAACATTTTTCTTTGACTGCTAATTAAGACACCTACTACGTTAGGTGCATAAATAACAATTGTGTCCCTAGAGCGGTGGTGATAGCTCTGAACTCGTGATTGATAGGTCTCAAGCTAGATTTTCGAATTAGAAAGAGATTGCTCAAGAAACAGTAACAGAGAAGCTAAATAATAGTAGTATTATAGATTTCGCACATTTAATTAAAAATACTAATATATTTTTCTTTTTGTTGCAGAAATTCAAAGCAAAACCCCAACAAATTTATGTCGAAAAGGATTCTTTTTGTGTCACAACAGTACAATTTGTATACCGCAAATACAAAATTGTGACGGTAAAACAGATTGCGAAAATGGTAGCGACGAATGGGATTGTGGTACGTGTTTAAAAAAAATTATAATAACTGTTAGTTAAAAGAAAACTATTTAAGCCGACGAAGAAGGATCGAAATATTGGGATCACTTATTTAGAAAAAATCCTAGTGCCGAACATGACGACTTGGATAAAGCTTGTGGTAAGTTAATGGCGTTTTAAATCTAATTTTCGCTTTTACGTCCCTTAATAAATTGATCAATTGAGGGTTTAACATTGTACAAAAAAAGAGGGGAAGCTTTAATTAGAGAGTCGGTGCGAAATTAATTTGACACTTGGGGTTTATTACGTAGTTATTTATTTTTGTCCTTTAAGGTTAAAAGAGCCATAATTCAAACAAAAATTTGAGCCAAATTTAATAAGGTCTTTAACACCGAATGGAAAAGTAACCCTTTTATGTACTAACTATTCAACTAATGTACCTATCTAAACTTTTTAGAAGGTTTTGCTAATGGAATTTCTCTAATAAATGAACGTCTGTTTATTTTCTATTATGACGGAAAAAATGTAAACACTTGCTCAGTTCTTTGACATCAAAAATTACAATTGAAACTTTTCCAATAATACAGTGTGTTTCACTTTAGGTGAGGATACCGAGTTGGCTATTAAAAAGGCTAAATTTGGTGTCATTTAACCTACCTCGTATCTCTTACGATTTACGAGTTCCACGTGATAAGCATACTAAGTGAAAAACCCTGTATGACTGAAAAATATAAAAACCTTTTTTCACCGGCTGATATCTCAAAACCTATAAGAAATATAGAAAAAATGAATATAAACAATCTAGTAGGAAATTTAATAGGCTTTCATTTAGCTGAGAATATTTTTTTCCTACGACCCCCCATTTCTTAAATATAAGCAAAAACCTCAAAAACGGTAGTTTTTGCAGTAAGGGAAGCATTGATTGCAATTAACGCTTAAACTACTAAATGCCCCCTATTCTGTTATTCCTTAAACACTTAAGTTGTTTATTTTTGTTTTCTTTTAGCTCTACCTTACAATGGAACTTGTGTATGTCGCAGTAAAATAATTTTATGCCAACACAAAAATCTAAAGAAAGCTCCATCTGATTTACCATCAACAGAAATCGATCTTTTGTAAGTAAAGTATATTTTCGTGTTAGTTTATATAAACCTGAAATTACAATCGACTTTTACTTCCTATACTATAATATTTATTTTATAGAGATTTTACTGGTAATACATTTGGACGTCTTAACATCACATCAATACGAAGCATACCGAGGAAATTGAATAGCTTGTAAGTTTTTTTAATATTCAATAATGGATTAAAAGCACCTTTTATATATACAGCGTGTCCAACACATATTGTAGTTACCGGTTGTCACCTAACTTCAATTGTTCGATTATTTCTTTTCGGACGAAAAGAAACGGTTGAGGTGTTAATTTAAGAAAGGAGCTTTTCGTAGATGATTTTCAGGAAAAATCAAAGCAAGGTTCCTGAAGGTTTACTTTTTGGATACACTGTATAAATTATTATGAGTCAGCATTTTTTTAAACGTTTAGAAAAGTTTTAAAAATACGCTTTTGAAATTTGCATTCTGTAAATAATCGGATAAGGACGACTAATGAAAGCATTACTCCTACACACCCCTTATTATGTACAAGGTTTAGACTTAAAAGAAGGTCTGCTTAGACATGAAAAGTTGAAATCCCTTTATTTACAGGACGAAATTAGCGAATTATTTTGTCATAAAAAATACTTCTTGGGCATAAGATTTTGTATAAAAAGTAAGAAACAATTGAAATATTTTTTTTTCCCGATAAAAGTATCAAAAAATGGTTGGACACCTCAAATTGATTTATTTCAAAAAGCCCATTTTCCGATAATTTTAATTTTTCTACTCCCTACCCTCTTCGAGCAATGACGTCATCGGGATTTTTTTTAATGTCAATGTTTATTTTTTCTTGCGGAATTGGATTTTTTTCTCTTTACAATCTTATAAAAATATATCAAGATAACAAAAAAAATTTGAGGTTAAGTTCAGTATAAACTATGACGTCATGATCTGATAATCTGACGTATAGCTACTATATAAAAGGCAGCTGATTCGTCAGCCATATTTGGTTCCACGTCAAAGTGACTTTTAATGTAAGAAATATACAAACATAGTAATGAACTAGTGAACTGTTATATCGGCCTTACGCAAATGTCACTTTGACGTAAGACCCAATATGGCTGACGAGTCATTTATCTAGTAGTCTGAAGGTATGGCGTCAAGGAAAAAATTGAAAAGCGTCAAATTGTGGCAAATACTTAAACATTAAACTTTTCTTAAAGATTTTTTTTTATAAAATCAATAATAAAGAATTTAGCATCAATGTTCCGTACTTTTTATTCACACTGTATAATAATTTAGCTATTATGGGCTTTACAGGCCCGAGAGTAAATGCCACAAATTTTTATCCACGTCGACACCACATATTTTTCGCTTTATGTGTATCAAATAATGAACGAAAAGCCAATAGTTTCGAGAATTAGTATATTATTTAAAGAGTGTGTAATGATAGCTATTACTCACGAGTATGAATGACACGAGCCGTAGGCTCCAGACATTCTCACATTGTTTCTGAATCTTCTGGATAATTTTATAACTTCTTTTCTTTTCTATATGTACACCATTAATTGTTATTAAAAAGTCATAGTTTATTAAACTTCAGCAAAAATGGACTTTTTTCCACCACAAATAGCAATATTCTTCACAACAAATCTCTTCGCATAAATCAACATTTTACAAGAATCTTACAACACAGCGTTTTTCCAATGTTTGCACGGTTTCTCATAATTGGAGGGGGGTTCAAGAACCTCGTATACAGGGTGGTTGGTTTTTTACTGTCCAGCTAATATCTGCTGAAACATTGAAGCTACAAAAAAAAGTTAAATTAGAAACTTTTCAAACAACACCTCATCTACAAAATAGCGCAAACAATTTTTTTCCTTGGCCTACTTGTTTTGCGGGAAAATATGTAACTTTGGTTTTTTAAATAGAACACCCTGTATATTTTCAGAGAATCGTATTCTAAATCAATTTCTCTTTACAACGATGTATCACAAGTACAAGTAAAACAATCATTATAATACATTACGTGTTAAAATTTGTTCCGAAATTTCTTAGTTTGTTAAAAAGTAAATAAATTAATGTTAATCAAAAGTTACTACAACCCTCATATTGTTCCTTTTTTTGAAATCTTGGGCATAATTATTAGAAAACAAAATGATACTTCTGATACATCGTTGAAAAGAGAAATTGATTTAGCATACGATTCTGTAAAAATATACAGGGCATTCTATTTAAAAAACCAAAGTTACATATTTTCCTGTCAAACAAGTAGGCCATGGAAAATAATTGTTTGCGCTATTTTGTAGATGAAGTGT
Organism: Malthinus seriepunctatus; assembly: GCA_963924605.1. Classification (NCBI taxonomy): domain Eukaryota; kingdom Metazoa; phylum Arthropoda; class Insecta; order Coleoptera; family Cantharidae; genus Malthinus; species Malthinus seriepunctatus. Next base: position 50,981,667 of record OZ004600.1, read on the forward strand.
TGTTTGAAAAGTTTATAATTTAACTTTTTTAAGTATCTTCAATATTTCAGCAGATAATAGCTGGACAGTAAAAAATCAACCACCATGTATAAGAAAATTTTTATGACTATGAATGTGAATAAGCAAAAATATACAGGGTACATCATAAGTAAATCTTAAATGAAACACTCTGTATATTCCAAAATATTTTTAAACTATAGAACATGTCGTCAGTAGTAACTTTTGTCTCAACAGTTTTCTTCTAAAATTAACAGAGCTCGATCTAGAGCTTAATAGGCCCATCGCTCAGACTCACCCTGTATATTTAGATTTGTTATAAATAAATAAGGTTAGGGTCGACTTTAAATGAAAAATTATTAAGTTTTTTAGGGGTCACATATCCTGGGTTAAGAGAACAGGTACAATACTACCTTGCTTAATGAAAACGCTGTAACCAACAATTTATAAGTTTTCTTTTAGGGCAGTTTGTAGTGAGTCTATTTAGTCTACAACTATTAACCTTATCTTATCGTATCTTATCTTATCTTATACGACTTTTTCGCTAACGATTATTACATAGTTGTAGAATACTCATTACAAACTGCCCTAAAGGAAAAATTCTACATTATTGGTTACGGCGTTTTCATTAAGCAAGTTGAATATCTTTTGGTGGTCTGATGATCATAGGTTCGATTCATAACAACATCTTTTTTTTTATTATCAATTTTTAACTTAAAAGGTATACATATAATATTATTTTTAGTTTAATGTTAAAATTTATTAAAATATAATTAGTCCTGTTACGGGTTATGGTCACATCGGCGTTTCTCTTCTTCAAATTTTAGAAACATTTAACCAAATTCCACTTTTAACAGTATAAACTAGATTGTTAGGGTCTACTTCTAAAGGAATTACAGTCTTACTATTAAGAGTAAATTTATAATTTTTTAATAACATTGCGAGGGCAATTCTCATTTGATGTTTTCCAAATCCGCTACCTGCAAAAACCAAAACCTTTAAACTTTTGTTAAATAATTGTACAGTCAGCCTCACAACTATTGGCCACCCTTGCTATACGCCAGGGTGGTTATTAGCTAACAACGACAAAAGGACAGAAGGGGAGGTTGTTGATTTACTACTTGTTGCCAAAATAAAGTTACCTCTCAATTTAAGTAGGGGGTGTTATGATGATTACATTCACGATTCGTGCTAAACGTATAACCAAAGTGGCCATTAATTGTGAGGCTGACTGTACAAGAGCTCCTACCTAAGCAATGTCGTGGTCCTTCTCCAAATGGCAAATAAGTGCATGGTGCAATTTTAGATTTGTTCTCTTCACTGAATCGATCGGGATCAAATTTTTCAGGATCTGGATAAAAGTCGGGATCAAGATGTATTCCCAAGACCGGAATTAAAACAGCAGTATCCTTTTCGACGGTAGAGTTTGTACCTGGTACAGGGTAATCGGCTACACACCTTCTAATTAACATAGGGAGTACAGGATATTTCCTTAACGTTTCTGAAATTAATACATTCTAAATGCACAGGGTGAGTCTGGATAGATGAGCTATTAGAATTATATAGAGTTTTGTGAGAGATATTATACACGGTGTTTTATTTAACACTTAGAGTACCAGCCGGGTCCATCGGACCCGAATCGCACTTTCAATTCAGTTTTTCTCATTCAAATTGGAAAATTATGAGTTGTTCTTTTGTGACTTTTTCTAACTTCCTATTTTGAATAACTATTTCTAATTTTTTTCATTTAATCAACTTCCTTCCCTATGTAATAAAAAAAGCAGCGCCGCGTACCAGCAGGGTCCGACGGACCCGTACATATAAATGGATTATATTTAATGGAATTGCCGTTATTTTTTGAATATCGTGGATGAATCCGTATATTTCGGGGCTGTTGAATCGATGTCTGACCATACCAAATTCGTTTGAGCACCCCTTGGGTGCAAAACCCTTATATTCCTCATCGGCGTTGTAAAAATCTTCTTCTAAAAGGGGTCCAGTAAAATGATATTGCCCCTTTGGTTAATGAAATGAAACTTGGTAGATAGTTTACTGGAACCATATTCTGTACGATGAGACAAAAAAATATTGATCAACAATGCCTTACTGGCATGATTTCAAAATTTTTGAAAGATTGTTTTTAATAGCACTATAGAGGCAAAAATGGCGATTATAAGCCCATGGAGTTACTCAGATGGATTCCAAATGGTCACAGATCAATTCGACACCCTTAAAATGTAGGGTAACAATACTTTTAACGACAAGATGCCGCCAATATCCGCCAATATCAGATCTTTTCACAAGAAAGTACGGAAAATATCAGATTTTGAAAAAAGGGGATGTGGAGTACCCCCTTGAATATTTATTTGGTCTTATTGGACAAAATTACTCTATATGGTTCCAGTAAACATTATGTATCGAGTTTCATTCCATTTATTAACAAAAAGTGCAACGTAGCTGAGGTATTCGCCATGTATAGCCCTCATTAAAGGGAGTGTACAGCAGCCCACATCGAATATTTTTTAATTCTCCTTGCAAAAAATTACCCTATATGGTTCCGGTAAACTATGTGCCGAGTTTTATTCCATTAACCAAAAGTGCAGTATCATTTTACGTGTAAACCGCATTAATAGTAGAAATAAATACTCAGAGTGATAGTGAAATAAGCGAAATTCAAGAAGGGTGAAATTGAATTATCAATTTTTTTTATCAACATATAAACAAAATAAATGCATAAAAACGAAAATTTCAAAAAAATTGAAAAAAAATGAAAATACACGTATTATTATTGCGTTTAATGTACACTCGGGTCCGTTGGACCCGGCTGGTACTTCTCGCATAGTTTTTTTCTTGGTACTCTAAGTGTTAAAAAATCGAGAGGAATTACATTAGAAAATCCTGAATATTTTGAAAATTTAGCATTTACTTTTTACCAGGAATTCAAATTTACAAAATTATATAGGGTGTTCTATTTAAAAGAATGTATATTCCTGTATATTCTAAAGTAGTTTTACGATGTAGGTCATATCTAGGAAAAAAAGTTTTGTTGAGGTTTTCTCAACAAATCTCATACGGACCTCCATATAATTCTATTGGTCTATCTATCCAGACTAATCCTGTATAAGGGCGAGTATCAAAAAAACTTACCAGCAATAACCTGCTTCATGTATTTCATACTGAAAATAGATTCGTCTGTAAATTGGTCACCGTTATCTTGCAATACTCGTTTGATTTCATCTCTCGTCTTTTCTTGAATGTCTTCATTTATGGCCAATTCGTATAAGGAAAACATCAATATCGTTGCAGATGTATCTTGACCGGCAAGAAAAAAGAATAATAGCTGAGCAGCCATTTCTTCCAAAGTTAGTCCTTGTGTGGTTTTGTTAGGATCTGCACTATCTTCAGTCTCATTTCCTAAATCCATCAATATTTGCAAAAAATCGTTACGTTTTATATTTTTTTTTTTTCGATTCTCTATAGTTTCCTTAGTTATATTTTTAAAAAATTCTGTTACTTCAGGAAGAAAAAATTTAAATCCTAACCTTCTTGCAATATTCGGAAAACTAAACCCGAATGCAATTCTAATAGTCTGTACCCACGTAAGTTGCATAGCCATGATACCATATTTCATTAAACCCGAATTTGGGTTTTCAAAAGAATTACATTCGATGCCCAAAGCACAACTACCGATAGTGTTCGTTGCAAATAATTTCATAACTTCTCCAACATCAACAGGTTCTGGAGATGCACTCAAGCGATCCATTTCTCGTTTTAAATCTTCTACACAATTCACAAAAGTAGGAAACATCATTTTTAATTTTCCCGATGAAAAAGATGGATTTAATTTTGCCCGTAATTTTTTCCACTTGTCTCCATTAATTGCAAACAAGTGAGCACTTAAAGGGTCGTCGATTTCATTATAATAAACACTTCTGTCTGCAAAATAGTTAAAATCTTTAATCAAAATATTTTTGATTATTTGGATATCTACAGGAAAATATATCGGTGTCCAAAATGCAAATAAGCCAAGGTGTCTGTAACCAGAGCTTTTTGCAATTTTGTAGCGCTGCAGACTATGTTCTATATAACTTTCTGTTCGTAAGACGATTTTGCCTATGGTACCAAATGGTACCGTTGGATTTGAGTATGGAACACATTTATTTTTCCAATAACGAAATTTAAGTTTGAGAAACACTATGAAACCCAAAAATAACGCAATGAGCACCGTTAAACAATTTATAAGCATTTTTAAAGGAAATTATTATCAACTAAAAACGATACCTACTTCACTAAAACAACTTGTGGGCATAATGAAATTTTTATTTGTAAACAACTATTGCAGGTATCTTTGAGATTTTAATATTCAATCTGATTTCAAGTTTAATTTTGAGTTCAAGGATAATAACTTGTCTTTTATTAAATTTTATTAACTCTTATTATTTCTTAAAAATTTATTTTCTTAAACCAATAATAAAGACTAATAAAGACTGTATAATAATTAAGCTATAATGGGCTCTACAGGCCCGAGACAAAATGCCACAAACTTTTATCTACGTCGACACCACATATTTTTCACTTTATGTGTATCAAATAATGAACGAAAAGCCAATAGTTTCGAGAATTAGCATATTATTTAAAGAGTGTGTAATGATAGCTATTACTCACGAGAATGAATAACACGAGCCGTGGGCTTCAGACATTCTGACAATGTTTATAAATTATTTGGTTTTTGTACTTTTGATTTTAATTTCAATTAAAGTGTTATACATTAAATAACAAGGTTAGGTTAAGTACGTCTCAAACGAAACACTCTGTATATTCCAAAATATTTTTAAATTATAGAGCATGTCATCAATAGCACCTTTGGTCTTAACAGTTGTCTTCTAATATTAAAAGAACTCGATTTAGACTTAATAGGCCATCGCTCAAACTCAGCCTGTATATTTAGATTTGTTATAAATAAGTAAGGTTCGGTTGAACTTTAAATGAAACACTATTAATTTTTTTATGGTCTAATGATCGTAGGTTCGATTCATAAGAACAACTATTTTTATTATTATCAATTTTTAGTTTAACCCAATAACGCTCAGGCACAAAAAAAAAGTTTCTTTGATTTCGCAAAAATTAAAATAGCCAAAAGTTGCAAAAGGTCATAAGAAACACCTTGTTTTTGTTGGCGTCATATGAGGACGCTGGGCGTTAATGGGTTAAAAGATATTTTTATTATTTTTAGTTTAATGTGAAAATTTATTAAAAACTAGTCCTGTTATGGCTTATGGTCACATTAGCGTTTCTTTTCTTCAAATTTTAGAAACATTTAACCAAATTCCGTTTTTAACAGTATAAACTGCACTTTTACGGTCTATTTCTAAAGGAATTACAGTTTTACTATTAAGAGTAAATTTATAATTTTTTAATAACATTGCGAGGGCAATTCTCATTTGTTGTTTTCCAAATCCACTACCTGCAAAAAACAAAATCTTCAAACTTTTGTTAAATAATTGAACAAGAGCTACCTAAGCAATGTCGTGGTCCTTCTCCAAATGGCAAATAGGTGCATGGTGCAATTTTAGATTTGTTTTCATCACTGAATCGATCGGGATCAAATTTTTCAAGATCTGGATAAAAGTCGGGATCAAGATGTACACCCAAGACCGGAATTAAAACCGTAGTACCTTTTTCCACGGTAAAGTTTGTATCTGGTACAGGGTAATCGGCTACACACCTTCTAATCAAAACAGGGAGCACAGGATATTTTCTCAATGTTTCTGAAAATAATAAATTCTAAATGTACATTCTAAAAGTCTACTGTGTAAATACACTCACTCTGTATAAGATCAAGTATCAAAAAAACTTACCAGCGATAACCTGTTTCATGTATTTCATACTGAAAATAGATTCGTCTGTAAATTGGTCATCGTTAGGTATCTTGCAATACTCGTTTGATTTCATCTCTCGTCTTTTCTTGAATCTCTTCATTTATAGCCAATTCGTATAAGCAAAACATCACTACCGTTGCAGAGGTATCTTGACCGGCAAGAAAAAAGAATAACAGCTGAGCAGCCATTTCTTCCAAAGTTAGTCCTTGTGTGGTTTTGTTAGGATCTGCACTATCTTCAGTCTCATTTCCTAAATCCATCAATATTTGCAAAAAATCGTTACGTTTTATATTATTTTTTTGCCGATTCTCTATAGTTGCCTTAGTTACATTTTTGAAAAAATCTGTTACTTCAGGAAGAAAAAATTTAAACCCTAGCCTTCTTGCAATATTCGGAAAACAAACCCCGAATGTAAATGTCATAGCCTGTAACAATGTAAGTTTAGTAGCCATGATACCATATTTCACTAAATCCGAATTTGGGTTTTCAAAAGAATTACATTCGATGCCCAGAGCACAACTACCGATAGTGTTCGTTGCATAGAGTGTCAAAACTTCTCCAACATTAACAGGTTCTGGAGATGCACTCAAGCGATCCATTTCTCGTATTAAATCTTTTGCACAATTCAAAAAAGTAGGAAACATCGTTTTTAATTTTCCCGATGAAAAAGATGGATTTATTTTTGCCCGTAATTTTCTCCACTTGTCTCCATTAATTGCAAACACGTGAGCACTTAAAGGGTCGTCGATTTCATTATAATAAACATTTCTCTCTGCAAAATAGTTAAAATCTTTAATCAAAATATTTTTGATTATTTGGATGTCTATCGGAATATACATCGGTGAGCAAAATAAAAAAAGACCACAATGTCTGTGACCAGAGCGTTTTGCAATTTTGTAGCGATGCAGGCTATGTTCTGTATAATTTTCTTTTTGTAAGATGACTTTGCCCATGGAACCAAATGGTATCGTTGGATTTTCGTATGGTACACCTTTATTTTTCCAATAACGAAATTTAAGTTTGAAAAACACTATGAAACCCAAAAAGAACGTAATTAGCACAGTTAAACAATTTAGAAGCATTTTTTTTAAATTATTTTTAACTATCAACTCGGTACTTCGCACTAAAACAACTTGTATACAATTTTTATTTTTCAGCAAATTAATATTACAGGTATACCTATTTGAGATTTTATTATTCAAATTTGTTTACTTTCAAGAATAATTATGTTTTTATAATTTTATGTATTGAAGGTTGTCTGACTTTTTTGTCAACTTGTTTGTAAAATTAAAATTAAAACTTAATAAATCTCAGGAAGTTTCCAAATATTAAAAATATACAGGGTGTCCCAAATATATATTTATAATAACCAATAGTATAATCTAATATAAAAGATGAGATTTTTTTTACAAAATTTTTTTTCAAAATTTTTTATTACGTATGTAAATTTTTTTCAGAAAAAAAAGTAAAACCAAAATTTTAACTTAGAACTTTAAAATTTTTTTTTTAATTTATGTTTTACACCAAAATATGGGTCACTATTGTTGGAGCGAAAAGTCGATAGAGCGAATCATCGTTAGATCGAAAATATGCCCATCCCTCAGTTAGTTGCTTTAGCATCTTTGTCGCCACATACGGTTATAATGAAAGTACTCCCCACTACAAGTAGCATAACTAGATGTGGTCAGTAGCGCACCAAACTCGTGTTAGTTAAAATTTACATTTCTTTTTGAAGAAATTTAACTAAACTGTATTATTACTAAAAACTTTTTTGTTTTATTAATTATTAAAATTTTTATTTAAATTTACAAAAATTAAAATTAAAAAAGAAAATGAATGGAATTTTTAGTATTTACTATTATACGTTTGATGGTGTAATATCTAATATAGGCAAATAAGCAAATAAATACTATTGTTGGTCTCGAAACCATTTACCTACCTACCATTATTATTAATTATTATAATATGCCATTATTATAATATTTCAGAGTTTTTTTTTATTCCATTGTTTTATGAAGTTGAAATTTTTATTAAAAGTTTCTATTTCACTATTTTTTTAATAAATTCGCTTGTATTGGTCGGATGGAGACTAAAAAATTTTCGTTTTGTTTAAAAGTTAACCCGCGATCACTATCGTTAAATTATTTACGTGATCACTATCGTGCGAGCATTTCGCTAACATGTATTGTATTACAATTTTTGTTGACGAAATTAATTTTTTTATACTTAACTAGTAAGTATATTACATACAAAAAAATATCTAAACAATTAAAGCATTGAAACTGATATTTATTTTAATTTAAATAAAAAAAAATTATTAAAATTACGCGAAAGTAATCCCTATGTCGCTCATTTGCGAGAATAGTGACACAACTTAAAAACAGTAAATGTTCAGAAAACGTGTTTTAAGTTTTTCCTTTTTATAAATTTGTTTTGATTGACATCGTTTAATTGCAATCCAACGAAAAATACATTTATCATTACTTTGAACATTGCTGATGACATACAAAGTTGTATTATAGCGATACGTAGTGCGCAACTATCACTAGGGGCCATTTTAATCCCTTAATTCGAGTTAGGACTATATTGTTGTAAAAAGTCAAACTTTTTTTGTAAATATGACGGAAATAAAAAACAAAAAAAATTTAAAAATAATTATAATTAATAGTTTAAAAAAAACAATCTTGCTAATTATTACAAAGAATCGTAAAACGGCTGATAAAGCTTGGGAATATGGTTCTTCCTAAGAAGGTCCATTAAATCTGCCTTCTTTCTTTCTGTAATTCGTGGTTTTCTTGTAAAAACATTTTTTAACTGAACATTTTCACGCTGTTTTTCACCATTTTCAACGCCGCTACCTCTTTTCTTTGTTTTAATTGTACTGAATTCTTTAAATTCTGTATTCAAATAACTAGTCTTGTAAAAACAAGAAGTTGGGAATTCCCTATCCACTTTTATAATTTTGAAATCGCTTATTTTCACGACTTCATTATCAGTATTTTTGGTTAAAGGACACAATATTTGTGAGCAAAGATCTTTAATGTCCAAAAATTCCTGATGAGCCATTTCTATTACTTGATATGGGGGGCCTTGTTTTTTCGAAGCTCTGACAATAGAGATGAACTGGTCGGGAGTGTAGATGGGACCTGATTTAAGTGTACGTTTCACTTGTTTTTCTATCATAGAGTGAACAGAGTCTCCCTCATTCTGGGTGTGTCCTGTGATTAAATACTTATGTGTAATCGATTTTATGTTTTCAAATTTTGAAATCGCGTACATGTAGACTGAAATCATAAAGCGATTCTTTTGTTGCCCACCGCAGTTATCCGTGTAAAATATGATTTCTAACTCTTCATCGCAACTTTTGGCTTTTTTCTCAATAAATTTAAAGACGCAAGTCCCAATCTCGTTTACGCCTCTTTCACCTTCGCCTTCATGCCAAATATAGCAGCTTACATCGCTGGTCTTCATTTCGTAAAAAGTTAAATTCAAAACATTCAGTTTTGACTTATAATAGAATACTGATATGTCACCTTTTGGGCATTGGAAAACCGCTTGTAAATCATAACAAGCAACTATCACTTTATTGTTAACCTTTCCTTTGTCGCATTCTTTTTCTTTTCTAGCCAGGTCCTTTTCTATTAAATGCTGCTCGTATTTTGGATGTAATTTAGTTTTGTCATCTCCAGCGGCATTTGTGTATGCGACGCAGAGCTCGCACTGATCCTTTTTTGGAGTAAAAAAGGAAATATTGTAGTCTTGGTTAAATATGCGGTAAAACATTATGTAGTTTGCAGTAGGCAAATTATTTTTTTTGCACTCGGCAACGTAGTCACGATAAATGTCTGCTACAGTTTTACTACCATCTATAAAATGTCGACTTGTATTTGCCCGAGTGTAGTGACTTTCTATTTTTGGTATTAAAGAAATATGTTTTCGGACACCTTCTTTGATTTCTTCATCGACTTTTTTGTGGTTTTGATGTTTGCCTCTCAAATCTGTTTCAATTATATTAGTAAGATCAGTTTTTTGTTTTTTCAGTACAGTGCGAATTGGTCGATCGTTTATGTCTAACGTGTTCTTAAAAAACACTTTACAAATTCGAATACGTTTATTTTTATGCTGAAAATAAAAGGCATTGTTTGGCTGTCTTGTGCTTCCTTCTCTCTGATATCGGTATCTAGGTGTAACTTGCTGCATGCTATTTGCGATGAAATCTCTTTGTCTCTGCAAATTCCCCAAATTCCAGAAGGCATCGAAAATGATTTTACGTTCATGTTCAGTGAACTTTGTTAGGCATTTAAGCTTGCATTTCTGATTACAGGGTGGTTTAATTTCTCTGCCTCTGACTAAAGCTTTATTCGATGACTTATACGGTTTGCCGCTGTTTCGGAGTTTTTTAGCCAGGTTTCTTTTCCATTCACTTTCTCGTTTTCTACGTTTTTTCCCCTTCACTTCATTATCCTGCTGATCTGAAGAACAAGCCGCTTGTTGACTATGTCCAACATTCGACATAACGCTTGATGAAGTACTACCTGAAGTAGTGCTGCTTGAAGTACCGCTAGTAGATGTTGAATCACTGTCATAATCTGGGTCCTTAACGCTGTCATCTGAACCTGTTGAAATATTATTTATTACCAAGAAAAGTAGAAAAAGTTAGTTAGTTTTTCGTACCAGCAAAATCTTCTGTTATAGGTGACTTTTCTATAGACTTTTTATCAGGTAAAACTCCACTACATCCAGCAACTGCAATATCGTTGGAAGCCTCCAATACCTCACGTAATTCATACGCATTATTACAAAAATTTTGTTGTAGCGAGTCATTTTCGTGTATCTGTTTGTGTACAGAAAATGTGGTAGTAATATCAGCATTTTCTTTGGCCTTTTCGAGAGATGCTATACAAAAAGCTTATTTATTACTTTTCAACTCAACTTAAATGTCACAGTACCTGCAATATTGCTGGAAGCGTCTAATATCCCAAATAATTCATCCGCATTATTACAAAAATTCGATTCTAGTGATTCGTTCTCTTTTATCTCTTCGGATGAAGATGGAGTAACATCCTCACTGTCTTTGACCTTTTCGATAGCTAATGCTACCAGCAAATGGCCACGAGAATTGTTCATAATTTTTGTGTGAAACTTAAAAGTAATAAATATAATAATATAAGTTTGAATTCAGGTGCTAGGATCTTTAGTGATTAAAACTAAAAGTTTACGTCATTTTATTTTTTTTAATTGTATTATTTCTAACGTTTCGACCTTCTTTCGAGTATCACCATTAGAGATTATATTAAATAAATTAAGAATTATTAATTTACACATCAAAATTGAACTTTCGACATTGAAAATTTTTTTTATATAGGTATTTTAACATTTATAATGAACACTTTTAAATTGAAACTATTACATTTAAAATCTGCTGAGTACATTAAAATAAATAAATTAAGTTAAAATTCTTATCACAGTTCCTGAGAAGTAGCCAAATTAAATAAATAAATAAAATGAAGAAATATTGTGAAAACTAATACTTTGAAATTAATACATTCTTTTCTTTAAGATCGACATAACTAGAGATAATACAAAGATTAATTCAAAAGTATTCATGATTACTGACACATCGCGAAATAAAAACAAGTAGAAGATAAATTAAAGTATTAAGTAATGCATTTCTTACCTAAAATACTGACGCAAATCAAAATATGTCGTTATTCAAAAACACGACTTCAAATAATAACCGACACAACACCAAATAAGACGTTTTACTTGAAAATCTAGTTAACTAACTCACATAATATAAGTGACACAACACGAAATGTGACGTTTTTCTAGAAAAATTGCTACTTTTTCACGTTAAAGAACTCGACACAACTGACATGTGTCACTATTTAAAATAATACTTATGCACAACTCTGTAAATGCGATAATGACACTAGCGCGCTCTACCGCAGAATAATTTAACTACACTTGTGTCGTTTTTTCTGTTAAAAGTACGTTACTAGTAGATAATTATTGTTGCTATTATCTCGAAAATGACAATTTTTGAGTTGTGTCACTATTCTCGCAAATGAGCGATATGTACCTGAAACATAAGTAAAATATTGTTTCTTAACTGCTACTGCAAATCGTTGTAATTAAAGATAAAAGAGCAATTACCTGTGGTCCTCTTCGCCCCGTACATCGGGGCGAAGAGGACCGGCAAGTGGGGTAAAGAGGAGCATTATTTGCCAATTGAATAAATGATTGTGATATTGTTTTTATCAGTTTATTTCATCAATGTTATAATTTTGACAAAATAATAACAACTTAAAATAAGTTTTTAAAAAGAGAAATTACAAAAAAGTATTCACTTCAGTGTGTTGAATAAAATGATCTAAGTATTTTATAAAATAGGCATTGTCCATCTATCCAGTACCATTAAAATATCCAAAAGACCCTACTGGACACGCTTTTATACAGTGGATTCATTTTTTCCCTCGTAAATAAAATAAACGAAGACACAACCAGAGCTGGGAAGTAATCGATTACAATTGTAATCAATTACAGTAATCGATTACTTTTTAAGTAATTTGTAATCAGTAATCGATTACTTTTTTTCAAGAGTAATTTGTAATTGTAATCATAAGAATTTTCGAAAGTAATTGTAATCATGATTACAAATTGCGATTACTTTTGCGATTACAACAACAAAACGAGCAAAATTATGTCGATATGCGATCTACACTATTTCAGCTAACTAAAATTCGAAATTCCAGATGAATTCGACCATTAATACGTGACCTACGTTAATACGTAGGCGTAATATGATATGCCACGGTTAATATCAGGTATAAATGATCAGTTTCCTATTGGTTAATAAAACCTATAAAAAATCAATCGATAGAAAAATGATTTAATTATCTACTATTGATGTAAATGAGAAAAGTAACAAATAGAAAATAAAATAAAACAACGTAGGTACGTATATTACTAGTACGTATATATACGTATATAACTTATTTTTAACCTTTATAATATCGGTAATATTGGTACTTCTTGTCAGTTTATTACAAACACCGTTTGCTAATTTTTATGATATCCTGGGGGTGTCATCCTGTAATTGTAATATTCTTTTGTATGTTTGCTTTAGAGATGTGTATAATAATAGGTAACAGGTAAGGTTATTATTCGCTTTTCTCCGGTATTTTCTTAAAAAACGAGCTAGTAAATTTTGAATTATCTAATAGTTTATTATTCTTGGCTTTGCTCGTTTTCATTCTTTGCAAATTTGCATTCTCACATCTGGTTTGTCGGCATTTCAAGAGCATTGTTAGTAAAGGTATCATTGTAAAAATTCTGTGCTTTCATCATCTTTTTCTTATTATTTAAAATAGTATATCTATTTCCTTTTATTCAAATTTGCTAAAATATCTTCATGCTATAATTGTGCGAGGTACCTATTGTAAAACCGATGTGAAAGTGAAGGGTAGGTAATAAACGAAAGTGAGACTCTAAAAGTAAAATTTTCTGTAAAATTCTTGTTTTGAAAAGCAGGTAAAATAAGACGGTCACGAAAAATGTAGGGTCGAGTTGTATCCCAGGAAGGCTTTATATAACTTTTTTTTGGAACAACATTGCTACCGTTTTATATTATTGTTCAGAATTTTATGAACAGAAAATTTATAGTGTTCGATTACTAAAAGACTTGAACTGATAATTTCTAAACTACTTTTTACAAAAACTGTAATCTGCGAATAACAAGTTGAATATTAAAAATTGTGGTCCCTGTCATAAATAAGAAAGAATAATATTCTTTACGACCACCCCTGCTGGTTGGGTAAGCCCTCGAAATTTCGACAATGGGCGAGACAAAGAAAAGTATTAGAAAAATAAAGTATTTGAAGTTTCTTAGTTTCGAATTAAATTTTGGCGAACATTATAGCTAATTAATTATTAAATACTTTCGGAAAAATTTGGTATATTCAGGTTCGAAATTTTATTATCTATAAAATGCACTAAAAAAATTGGAAAATAATCTTTAAAGTGTCTTAAAATTAAGAATAATAAAATTCATTAATTTAGTGAAACTTTTTCAACTATTATTATGGTGATCTAATCCAAATATTACTCCCGATCTAAAAGTATGACATATTAACCTGTCCAAATTTGGGCTTGATAGTAGTATTAGTTTTGTCATTAAAATGCCGCCAAAATGTATTGAAATCTCCATAAGAAGCAAATGCATTCAGTCGCCTTGTGGTAGAACCACTTTTCTACAGTTATGTAAAATATGAAATTTAGGGTCAAAATCAATTGTTTCCATGTTGATGTGTGATGTGAAAAATGGTTGATTTAAAATCTTTGATTAATTGGGTTGATTCAAACATTGTTTAAAAATAAAAGATAATTGATCCAAAGCTTAAACGCATTCACAACTAATTAATTCTTTTTACTTTGAATTTTAAAAAGTAATTGTAATCAAAACAATTGTAATCACGATTACAAAAGTAATTTGTAATCGATTACATTTTCCTGCTTGTAATCTGTAATTGTAATCGGCGATTACTTTATAAAAGTAATTGTAATCAGTAATCGATTACATTTTACCTGTAATCGTCCCAGCTCTGGACACAACTACAGATGCTGATATACCATATAAAACACATATTGAATCAAGCGGACCTCTGTACCCCATTGGCGCGCTTTTCTTTGTTTGGAGGTTCATAAGCTAAATATTATAGGTTAGGTCAAACTTTTCACTTGAATATGTTAAACTAGTATCTTAACAATAACTTATGACGATGAGCTTTCATTAACCATGTTTCATATTAAAGATAACAACAAACTAACGTAATTGAAAAATTAGATCACTTCCCGTAAATTTTGAATTTATCTTGTACAGACTAAGATTGTTTACAATACAACTATTTGAATTGCTAGGTATACTACAAAATGTGTAAATTATGCATTTTGGCTGTTAACTTATAGATGAAGCACCTGGTTTTAGACTAATCGGGGAGGTCCCCTTCGCCTCACCGGTCCTCTCTGCCCCATCTTCCCCTACTTTGCGATTCAAAGTTGTTTGATCTTAAAATATCGTGAATCAAGTCAATTTGTTGGTCGTTTAAATAACCTGCAAAATGCAAAAAAGCAGAGGTGTGCAAAACT
This sequence comes from Malthinus seriepunctatus, assembly GCA_963924605.1. Lineage (NCBI taxonomy): Eukaryota > Metazoa > Arthropoda > Insecta > Coleoptera > Cantharidae > Malthinus > Malthinus seriepunctatus. Next base: position 50,996,690 of record OZ004600.1, read on the forward strand.
TAATTTGTTAAATTCTATTACTTCATCCAAGTCGTGATAGGAAAAATACGTTACGTAAGTTACGCACGCATTCTGATTTCAACGATGTGTAATTTTCTATGTTTTAACAAAAATGGCGGCACACTCCATATTACTTTTATTAAATCAAGTATTAGCCATGAAAAAACAATTGAAATATAACAAAACTTTTGAAAACAAAAGCTATCCCGAGTTGTTATTTTAAATTCTATCGGTGGTTTGTTCATGGCTACTTGATTTAATGAACGCAAAATGGAGTGTGCCGCCATCTTTCTTTTTAAACAGATTATTACAGATCGTTGAAATCAGAATAAAAAATCCAATTTATTTATGCCAAAATTCAACATGGCGTCCATAAAAAAATCAAAAGTTGACTATTTAAACACAGACATCTAGTAGGCTTAGAAAAAGTTTCATGCGTTTAATTCGTAGCTCGTATCAAGTTATGTAACCTACCAAATTACATATCAATGCGTTAAATAATAAAAGAGTTATGTAATAAACAAGAAAATGGAAGTTTTCAGTTTTTTCAGGATATTTCAGAAACTAAGCAAGCTATCGTAATTTTCTTTTTTATTTCTAATAGGACCTAAAACCTAAAAAGGTTGCTTATTTTCAATAAGTTTTCGAATTTCACAAATGGGTTGATTAATCTAAAAAAAGCAATTTTATGAATGATCGTTTTGAAATGTAAGTTCGTGCTTACCTTTTTAAAAACTATTAATCTGCTTTCCAGCGATGTGTTTGATGATTTTGAAATTTTTTTTATGTCGAGTATTACGTGCTTGTAATAATCGCACAAGAGCTAATATAGACCTAGTTGGTTGGTCATATTCTGAAAATGTTACATTTAGGTTAGTATAAGATTTGACTCTAAAACTCATTACTTACTTTCGTTATTATCTTCCCCATTTGCGTCTAAAATTTCCTTAATGGGATTGGGGACTTCACTTTTATAAATCCGTAAGATTGTATCACTCACTTTTAGAAATTGGTCTTCAAACTTTGCATGGTAATTTTGAAAATGTAGTTTAAATTCATGCTCAATCTGAAATCAAAGTAAAACACATGTGGATTCCTGATTCTGTATAAAGTGATGAAGTATTTGGTGGAAGATAATATTTATAAAGCTGAATTACAGTTCAAATTTGTATACAAACTTACCAGATAAGACGTATCCAAAATTCTCGGAAAGACTGTTATCATTGCGATTCCTAAGATTTTTCTGTAGGCAAAAGTCCGTGTCATTTTATCTAAAATTGCGTCTGGGTCTGTTCTTAAGGTACGAATCCACGATGAGATATTTTGATGAGATTTTTGTGTCGTGAGACAATAATCTCAGCAACAACCAATTTTCATCGTGGAAACACTAGTGAGATACGTGAGATATATACAAACATTCTCGTGCAACTTTATCTCATGAGATTTTGTTCTCGTTATGAAATCTCATCGTGTAAACGTGAGATATTACTTATCTCACGTGAAACCTTAATCTCACGAGCAGCGCGTGAGTTTTATTGTCTCGTGAAATATTTAGTTTTACGAATTGTATAGAGCTCTTTGTATACGAATAATAAAACACAGGTGTCAAAATTTTATCATTTTTCATACATCATAATGTGGCTGCGAATATTGTCTTTAATTTTAGTATTAATAGCAAAGTTGAATAGAACAAGTCATGTCAAGCAAAGGTTTAAAGAGGAAAGCTTCAAATGCAGATTGGTCAAAAGCCTAAGTTATAACATTAATTGAACTATATGAATCTCATTCCAATTTGTGGGACGTTTCTTCAAGCGATTATAAGACCAGAAACGCGAGAAAGTTATCAATTGATTACATTTGATTTACATTGATTTTTAATCCAATCGCGGACCCAATATTTATGACATCTTTTGTACTTTATAGACGATATTAAATAGTAACAAGCTGCGGCTCTCCTTCTGTCTTTTTTTGATACCATCGCTCCTCTAGAAACTTCACTTCACTTTGACGAACCACAAATAAATACGTAACCACGAAAAGAGCACAATAGAACAAAAATAGTAGGGAAGTATGTTTGTTGAGATAAATTTATTATTTGGCGTGGAAACATCAAAAATATTAGATTATGGTTTCACGAAATTTATGTTTCGCATGACATAAATTATTGAATGATTTTCCTTGCAGTGGAAACACTTCATGATATTCTTGTCTCATGAGATAAAATTCTCACGAGATTTCATGAGATTTCTATCTCATCGTGGATTCCTACCTTTTGGCACGCATTTTTTTAAAAATCTATCATTTCCGAGATTTCTAGCGTCTTTGCTATTGTATCGTAAATTTTTCTTCTTTTCTCAGTTTCTTATGGAATGTCTACTTGTGCTGATCTCCGTTTTCTTCGATGAACGTTTTTTACTATCTCTTCATTTTTTGAATTTTTTGCTATAAATCTAATTCTATAACTTATAAAACCTTCAACCTCATTGTCATTCTTATAGAACGCTTCCTAAAATACTATAATTTCAAGAAACAGTTTCGTATACAGGGTGGTCACTTTTATCTTGCACACTATGGGCATCTCCTAAACGGTAAGAGTTATGAGATCGCTTAAAATAGAAAAAAGTTTCACAATTTCAGGCTCTATAAGAAATAAAAAAGAAAATTGCGACAGCTAGCTTGGTTTCTGAAATATCCTGAAAAAACTGAAAACTTGCATTTTCTTGTTAATTACATAACTTTTTTATTATTTAAGGCATTGGTATGAAATTTGGTAGGTTTACATAACTTGACACGACCTACGAATTAAACGTATGAAACTTTTTCTAAGCCTACTAGATGTCTGTGTTGTAATAGACAACTTTTGATTTTCTTATGGGCGCTATGTTGAATTTTGGCATAAATAAATTGGAGTTTTTATTCTGATTTCAACGATGTGTAATTTTCTATTTTTTAACAAAAATGGCGGCACACTCCATATTACTTATATTAAATCAAGTATTAGCCATGAAAAAACAATTGAAATATAACAATACTTTTTAAAACAAAAGCTATCCCGAGTTGTCATTTTAAATTCTATCAGTGGTTTTTTCATGGCTACTTGATTTAATAAAAGCAATATGAAGGGTGCCGTCATCTTTCTTTTTAAACTTAGATTATTACACATCGTTGTAATCAGAATAAAAATTACAATTTATTTATGTCAAAATTCAACATGGCGCCCAAAATCAAAAGTTGACTATTAAAACACAGACATCTAGTAGGCTTAGAAATAATTTCATGCGTTTAATTCGTAGCTCGTATCAAGTTATGTAAACCTACCAAATTTCATATCAATGCCTTAAATAATAAAAGAGTTATGTAATAAACAAGTAAATGCAGGTTTTCAGTTTTTTCAGGATATTTCAGAAATCAAGCAAGCTATCTTAATTTTCTTTTTTATTTATAATAGGACATGAAATTGTGCAACTCTTCTCTAAGTTAACCGATCTCGTAACTCTTAAGCGGCCCCTAAACGGTCAATATTATTGTGCAATAATATTGTACAATAAATTGTAAGTCGTCCCTACATGGCGCAATATTTTTATTCAATATTATTGTACAATATGTTAGTTCATGTCTGATTCTTTGCGAGTGAGCATGTTAAGTGACACAGAAACTAGTTGTGTGGCCATTGCACTGGCTTTGTGCTTAAAGAAGGAAAAGAAAAAACGCAGATGGATGAAAGAGTGGTACAAAAAGAGAGATAGGTATACTCATGAAAATTTATTACGTGACCTAAGAGTAAACGAACCCAGTGATTTTCGAAATTTTCTACGACTGGACGGCTCATTATTTGATGAACTTCTAGAAATGCTTAAGCCTGAAATCGAAAAAAGAAACACTACTATGCGAGATGCTATCCCTCCAAGCCAACGTTTGTCAATTACATTACGTTATTTAGCTACTGGAAATACCTTTGAAGACTTAAAATTCACTAGCGGCATATCTCCACAATCTATAGGTGTAATTGTTATGGAAACTTGCACTGCTATATTACACAGGATGAAGACTATAAAGGTAAAGAAAACAGAGTATTGTACAAATATTAGTCTTATTTATTTGAATTCATTTTTTATTTAAATTGTGAAAAAAACTCAGATGTACAAGACTGTTCTACACTAGACTGATTAGAATATGACGGCAGATGAAGAGTAGGTGCAGTTTGTAGAGATTGTTCTTGTAGTGAATCATATTGATATATAATAGGACTCGGTTGCGAAATACTGTATGGAGTAGATGAGCGACTCATATTAATTTGCACAGAATTTCTGTGCAGAGTGCCTAACTGACCTTCAAAAAGAATGTCGTTAATAGCTTTCTTCGCAAACAACTGTTGTTGCGGTTGCATTTTCTGAAGGTCTATTGCCCAAGTTGAAACAATTTTTTGAAATTCATTTTGTGGTTGTTCAAGGCGTTTGCGTGCTAAAGATATCAATTGTTGTGATTCATCATTTTTCTTTGACTTCTTTTTTGGAGGTCCACCTTCGCTCTGTAAATAAATTTTTATTATATTTATTATTATTATTAAATTTTGGTTAAATATCATTTTTAATAAAGAATAATTACTTTCCAATGACATGGCAAATAATTTTATATCTAATTTTAGATGCCAAAATCAGAAGATGAGTGGAAAGTTATCGCTAAAGGATTTAATGATAAATGGAATTTTCCAAATTGTCTCGGAGCGATTGACGGAAAACACGTTGCAATTAAAAAACCACCTCATACTGGTTCCTACTATTACAATTACAAAAAATATTTTAGCATTGTGATGATGGCAATTGTGAATTCGAATTACGAATTTGTTATGGTAGATGCCGGCATTAATGGGCGAATATCAGATGGAGGTGTGTTGGGCTATACAGCATTTGGAAAAGCATTGGCCAATAAATCACTTAAAATCCCAGAGCCTAGTACATTACCTAACAGCGAAAAAAAACTACCGTTTGTTTTTGTTGGTGATGACGCTTTTGCATTGACAGAAAATTTTATGAAACCTTACGGCCAAACAGGATTAACGGCAGAACAGCGAATATTCAATTATCGACTAAGTCGTGCACGCCGTATTGTAGAAAATGCTTTTGGAATTTTGGTGTCCAGATTCGGTGTATTTCAGCGACCTATTGCGTTATCTCCTGAAAAGGCCCAAACAATTGTTTTAGCATGCTGCTGTTTGCACAATTATTTACGCAAAAACCATCAACAAATATACATTTGCAGAGACTCCATAGATACTGAAGACGTTGAGTCAGGCAATATCATCGAAGGAAGTTGGAGAGCAGCTAGAGAAATAGCAGCATTGCAAATTTCTCATGCTAGAAATTCCCCAGCTAATGCAAAAGCTGTCCGAGATAGTTACTGCAATTTTTTTAATAACGAGGGACAAGTTTCGTGGCAACAAAATTTTTCATAAAATAATGTATACCTATTACATTACATAAATAAATAAAATAACTACTTACAGTGTTTCTTTTGATTGATAAATTATCACCCACATCATTTGCACCATCAGCTTTTTCTTCTTCTTCATCATCTATTTCTATAGTATTTTGTGATGTACAGGGTATCTCTTGACCTTCGAGAAATTTCAGCTCATGAAAATACCATAACACTGGCTCTACCACATCATCGGTGCCAGCACCACTTTTTGTAGAATCATTAATTCTTTTCAATTCCTTTCTGAAGTTTGTACGCAAGGAATTAAATTTTTTAACTAATAGCTGTTTATCAGCATCAGGATATTTTTCTTTATATTTATTAAGCAGCCGATCATATTGTTCATTTTTTTTAATTCTATTGCTGTAATCTTTGCACTTCACGTCCCACAAAGCAGGTAAAGAATGATACACTTCGATGCACTCTAAAATAAATGTTCGTTCTTCTTCTTTAGTAACCATAATTTAAAAGCTCTCTGGATCACGTTCGGAACAACACTGAACCTTTATTGAGCAATATTACCTACAGACGGTACAATATTATTTAAATTGCACAATAAATATCAAACTACTTTTGATTTACTCAATATATTGTACAATCTTTCAATATGATCCATAGACGCTCAATATTATTGCGCAATACACAATATTGCACAATAATATTGACCGTTTAGGGGCCGCTTTACCGTTTAGGAGATGTCCATAGTGTGCAAGATAAAAGTGACCACCCTGTATATTTTAATTTCTTACAGAACCAGTACTTCCTAAAGGATTTCTCAAATTTGGAAATATTTTTATGATAGCGTCGCGTCGCCCAAATTTCTTCGCGCAAATTCTGGAACGCTTATTCCATATCGTTTAATTAAATAAGCTGTAGTTATATTGACTATCTGAACTCTTAATGCTTTAGTTAAATAACCTTTACAGAAGTTCACGAAAAAGTTTGGACTCAGCTCTTTACGACTAATCGTTTTTGAGAAAAACGCCTGATATGGGTGCTCTGATTCACCCTGTGTAGGTAATAATTTTAGTAAACCACTATGTCTTTTTACTTTATTTGAATACTGCTTGTTAGTTGTATCCCACAGTTCGGGCAAACTTTCGAAATTAAGAAAGAACTCCTTCAAATCATTCGTTTGCACAGCTATGTTGTCATCTTCAAAAGGTGTCATCTTTTGACACTCTTTTGAAGATGTTGTCATCTTCATGATGAAGCTGACTTAAGTGACGTTTGAATTCAATTACTTGAAATAATGTTGCTTGGAGCCTACTACACACTTAATATCACCGCGATATACCTTGTATTGAAGTTGGATTTCAAAATATCCGGATAATTTGAGATCCATATTGCGATCTGTATCGTGTATCGTGATATATCGTCGGCATATTGACAAAACGAGATAACTCCAAAATGATAGTTTTTAGGAAACGCGATTTAAAGTTTTGATGCAAGATGTAATTCTAATAGACATTATAAATTTGTATTCTACTTAACGACATTAGAACTTCACTTTTGCCAAGTTTCATAACTAATAGTGAACTGTAATACTGGTCATATTTTTATTTAACAAAATTCATAAATATTTTTAAGTGTTGTCTGCTTCGGGTGACGAATCTTCTTCTAATGAAGGTTCGGGAATCCTATCAACGACATCTTTAGAAGTTGGTAGTGATTTATACCATGGATGAAATTCATCTGGAATTACTCCATCATTGCAAAGTTTCAGTAAATCTCTTTTCTTTAGTACGCTAATAGGTCGAATTTTGGTGTATATTAGTTGAAATTCGTAATTAGTTAAATTAGGATCACGCCCTTTTCCATAAATGGCAATTTCTTTGTAATGGATAAATCTAATTTGCTGACTGACCGACGGCTGCTGACCAAGGCCAAACGAAGGCCTTCCTGGTTAACAATTTTTTCGAAAGTTGGCACGTGGGTGCAGCCACGTTACCGGACCGTTTGCCAAAAAAATCAACCCTCTACCACCACCCCTTCGTGTACCTCTCTCTTGAGGTTTTGCCTTCCAGTATCGCAATCACCTTGAAAATTTAAATTTAAGTACTCCAAAATAGCAGAAGTTTTTTCTGTAAAAATCAGCCCTCTAGCACCACCCCTTCGGGCACTTCCCTCTTGTGATTTTTTAAAGCCTTTTAGTATGGCAATTTTTTTGAAAATGCATATATTGATGCGGCCAAAGTTTGTGCAACGTTTGATGTAAAGAAAACCCCCTTGAACCACCCCTAGAGAAAACCATACACAAGAGGAAAGTATCCGAGGGGATGGTGCTACAGGGATGATTAGAAAAAATTTAGGATGTTTTAGTGTACTAAATTTTAAATTTTCAAGGTCATTGGGACACTGGAAGGCCTTGACCTGCAGACTTATATAAAAAAAAACCAAGAGGGAAGTATCCGAAGGGGTGGTGCTAGAGGGTTGATTTTTCGACAAACGGTGCTGCCACCGTGGCTGCACCTACGAGCAAAGTTACAAAATAAGTGGCACAAGGAAAGGCTTTAAAATGACGGGTATGCAAAACTCCAAAAATTTGTATAATTTGCTGACTGACCATCTCTATGTGCATACTAGGGCTGGACTATACCTCGAATCAGGTATCAAGTATCGATACCACGACGGTATCGATACTATTCAAAAGTATCGAAACTATCGAGGTATCGAAAATATCGAGGTATCGAAAGTATCGAGGTACCGAAAGTATCGAGGTGTCGAAAGTATCGAAGTATCGAAATTATCGAGGTATCGAAAGTATCGAAGAATTGAAGTAATGAGATCTACCTACACTTCTCCCGTGAAAAGGAAAAACCTAGTAAGTCACTTTTTTGAGTTTTTCAGGAGAGCGAATTTACCTGTGCGGTGTTGCCATAACAATACCAGTGAATCTAGTAAAAATTTTATCAATTGTAAAGGGTTTTCAGGTATGAAGATTTAATATTTTATATCTATTTTTTAGGTAGGTAGAGCCTTTTTGGAAATATTGGACTTACTAGGTTTTTCCAGCATAAATTATTTATTTAACTTTATTTATAACTTTGGAAAAACATAGTAAGGCTACTTACTATTAATATTTTATTTGAAATAACGAAATTTAAAAAGGAAAACGTAGCAAGTTACTTTGCTAATATTTTAGTTCTTTATTAGAAAGTGATAACAGAAACACAATATATCTAATAAAAAAGTTTTTTATTAAACTTTAAATAAAACTTTTATATTACATAACATTAGAGAGAAGATCAGTTGAAACACCTGATGTCTGCAGCTTCTTCCAGAAAAGTTGTTTCAAAGGAGGCATTCGAGTTACAAGTGCTTTTGAAATTTTGTCTTTCTTTGCCTCATTGATTCCTTTGTTAAATTTCTTGAACTCGGGAAAAGAAAGATTAAATTTAGGTTTTAAAAACTGTGATGATAAAAATTCGCTATCTGTGTGTCTATTTTTGAAAAATAAGTTTCTTAAATCTTTGCGAAACTGCACAACTTTGATGCCATTCAGAATTGGCAAAGTATCTTCAGCAGTTTGCGTTTTCTTTTTTCGCTGCCGGCATCCATCTTGAAATTCGAAGAAGTCATCGTATTTCATTATCAAAGTTTTATTATTTTTTGATGTTTCGGTTAACATTCATTCATTTAAGTCGTTAAAATCGTATATGTCTGCCTTTCTTTTCCATGCTTTACCGATTTGTCCGTGTACACTATCCGCCTTCATAAAGCTGTGTCCGGCTTCGAAATAACGAATGGTAATTGTAGATGGGCCCCAGTCAAATGGTCACCAGTCAAAAAGTCACAAATTAAAGAGGAAATACCTAGCAAAGTAACTTACTAAAATAATAAATAATTTTAAATGCATTACAAACCACGGAAAAAAACAGTATGTCATTATGCTAGTTTTTTCCGTTGGAAAGTCTTTAGTTTATTTTTTGAAATAAAATAGTAAAGCAAAATTGCTATATTTTTCCTTTGGAAAGTCAAGTTACTATCTTTTTCCTTTGAAAACGTGTAGAATTTGGGACTTGCTAGGTAATTCCATTGCTTATAGAAGGTTTATTTGTTGGAATATTACTTCCAATCAAAGAGCAATGCAAAGGAAAAGCCTAGTAGATTCGATATATATAAAAATCTCAATTTTCGCAAAAAGTGACTTACTAGGTTTTTCCTTTGCACGGGAGACTTGTTCCAGCGGATCATTGCCGGTGCAAAACTCAGCTAAGTACGCAAAAACACGCAATCTGATACGTAGTGTAGCAACTATCTTTGTTTGCGCTGCGTAATATAACGCTAAATTGTAACGACGTATGTGGTGTTATTATTACACACAGCGGCAAAGATTCCCCCTGGAACAACTACACCTGTAAAAACATTTTCTTCAACTCCAGTAGGTACCTCGATACTTTCGATACCTCGATACTTTCGATACTTTTGAATAGTATCGATACCGTCGTGGTATCGATACTTGATACCTGATTCGAGGTATCGCCCAGCCCTAGTATGCACATAGAGATGGAGATGGTATAAGTAAGGTTAGTGAAAAGAAACGCCGTACATCACATTTTATAAAAACTTACCTGGTATTATTGGAACTTATTATATTATAAAGTTGACAGTTCTTGCCTCAAAAAATGAATTTATTAATGAAATTTCATTAATTGAGTTGCCCAGGGCTCGCTACGTGGAAGCAACTGTCATGAGCCCCAGTGTTTGTTTTATATGAGTTTAGCACCTCTCATGTTGTTAAAGACATCTCACCACCACCTCAGATAAACACAGGCAAGGCGAACAACGCTATTAAAACATTTAAAGAAAGAGGTGTATTTTCCTAAAACGAGGAAAGATTTTATGCCCAACATATGGAATTACAACAGCGGCGGCCTTATCGAACTCGAAACGTATTAATTATCGCTTTATACAGGCTGTTTCAAATTCGAGTCTATGCATGGGGATCTCGGAAACCGTAAGAGATACTAGAGTGGTTAAATGGGGGCAAAGTTGTGCGATTAGGAGCCCAATATTATGACGTTAAGAAATCGCAGGTATTTTAATTACTTTAGAAGATATTCATAAAAAACTGAAATGTTGAAATTTTAATTTTATTTTTTCTTGACTTTATTAGAAGGAATATTTAAAAACAAACAACACTTCTTCATAGCCACTTTTTATTCTCTATCACGACCTACTATTAAAATTTGCGCACAACGTTTCGTCTCTCTGTAACCATCATCAACTTCATTTTTTTAAATATGGCAAAAATTAACTATTGACATTTTTGAATAGTATTTTTAATTCTCTATTCAATGATGCCTGACAACTGCAAAAAGGAACATTACAATCAAATGATCAAGAATTCAGAAAACAAGTCGAAAACTTTATGGCAGATAGTGAATAGTAAACTTGATAGGGGTCGTAAGTGTGGTGATATCTGTTTGATGTACGAGGGCTTTAAGGTAGAATATAAGAAAACGATTTCAGCACAGGGGGGAGTGTGGGACTCGTTCCCAGGGAAGGTTACCCTGGACATACCGCACTAACCCCCTTTCCTCTTGTGGTTTATCCTCCTCGATATACTGTGGTTGCCGAAGAGTGTTGTCTATCGTTGTTGTCTATGGTTGTCGTCTTTGTCTTTGTTGTCGTTATTGTCGTTGTTTTAGTCTTTTACGTTGGTTGTTGTATCAGTCCTTCCTCCGCGAATGTCTCTAGTTTGCTGATGTTGCGAGGAGTGTTAGTAGACGTTAGTGGAAATTAGTGTGGAAGTTAATGCAAGTTAGTGGAAGTGAGGGGAAGTTACTGGAAGTTCGTTGGAAAGTGATCAGGAGCGCAACTGTTATTATTCCATACGGTGTAGTGCCTAGGAGTACTTGTAGGCTTCCTTATTAAATATAAAAAATATTAATTGAAGAAAAGATAGTAATCATTTTTCAACATAGTCTTTGTGTTGACGGGGCCTTCTCGGGAGCCTGGATTACATCAGGAGGAGCTGTTATGTTTCCATGTGTTGGGAATATTTCTTCGAGCATTATTATCACAGCAGTATATCTCCTGTTGCAACTGATTGTTGAACAAGAGTCCACACAAACATGAATGTGCAACGGGGGCCACCCACATAAGACCACGAGGAGCTGTTGTAATTCCATATGGTGGGGACAAAGTTATCGAACTCAAAACGTATTAATTATCGCTTTATATAGCATTTTATCGAAGGACAACCCATCGCAGTCGAATGACTAAATTCAAGCAGTAGTACACCACTGTTAATTAAGGAGCTGCAAGAACAAGTGGCAGCAGGAGACATACTGCTCTAATAATAATGCAGGCGATTAAACACGGGCAAGGTGAACAACGCGGCTTCGTGAAGTTAGCGAAAAGTTGAAAGCACTAATTTTAAAACATTAGCCAATCTTTAGTGCTACATTAGTGCCTTTTGAAAAATTTCAATAACCCTTCTAGTTATTAACAACTCTTTTTTTTGGAGCCAACTTCACACTTGGCACCAACATTTTAGAATTTCAAAAAAAAATTATGTAAAACTTTAGTACTTCTTGTGCCTTAAAAACCGCTTTTCTATCTTTAAGGGTTTTTGAGTTATTAACAAATAAATTTTTGCCAAGTGTGAAGTTAGCTCCAACACTTTAGAATTTCGAAAAAAAAAACACTTTAGAATTTCGAATTTCGAAAAAAAAATTTTGTAAATTCCCATTTTTCAGCAAAGGAATTTTAATTTTTTTCCTTCTACAAAAGCTATTTCCGGAGTTGGTATACCATAGTATTTTGTTCGTTTTCTATTTTTGGGTTTTCCTAAACCACTACTGACACTGATAATAACACTTACATTGATACTGACTTGAAGTTGACACTGACAATGACACTTACATAGATATTGACACTGACATTGACACTGAAGTTGACAATGAAATTGAAACTGAAATTGACACTGATCTTCACACTAACAATGACACTTACATTGACACTGACATGGACGCTGTACATAGAAATATATGTATATTTCTATTGTAAAAATGATTATGTGATAAAAGGATTATTTCATTTATACGTAATCAAAACGAACAACTTTTTTCGGATCGCTGCACAGATTGCACTTGTACTCGGATGGCAATATTGTCAATGGGGGTTCTAACCAATCTAAGTGAAACCAGTGATTACATGTAGTACACAGAATTTGTCTACCGCGACGTTGTTTGCAGAACCGATCGTAACAATGATTTGAGGTTTCAAGCCAATAATTATTAAACTAATGTCTTTAACCAGTCTTCAACAGTGGTGCCCAGTTCAGCACTTACAGAGACTTCCTCCACTAAAATTGTAGGCTTCTCCAACGTATTCACCTTTGCACTGTTGTAAGACGATCTATGTGGTGGAGGTATAGGACTTTCCATAAAGCGCTTTATTTTTTTTTTTCAATGACTTTCCTATAAGGAACAAGATTTTTTTGATAATGGTAATTTACAATAGGACTGGCATTTCCTTTTATTAGGCTCTCTGAAAACATGCATACATACACCCCACAATCGTACGAGTTCCATTGCATAGGGGTATCGGTAGGACATACAACCTCCCATTCTCTTACATTAAATTGTTTATTCAGAAATAAATTAACACCCATATAAACTTGGAGAATAGCACATATCTGAAGCATCCGTGGTCTTCCTTTCAAGCTATCAAGGTACACTATTTTTTTTTCATTACTACACAAAACCGCCAAAGTTCAGTGCTCACCGAACGTTATAGGGAAGAGTGAAGCGGCTCTCTTTTTAAATGCCTCTTAAGTTGGGTGCCATAATTGAAGCAGACCGCTAAATTCGGACCGTTCAAATTTATTAACTTTATTATCAGAACAATTGAAACTTTGGCTATGTCACTGGTATCTTATTTTACCAGAACAAATTTAACTTGGTTACTTAAAAACCCTTTACGCACTTAAACTTTGTGAATTGTAACTTTACAATTTCACAACTTCACTTTACTATTTATTGAAAATATCTTTTCCCTCACTTTGGGAAAAGAATTACTTTATTAATTTGACATATTTCTTACACGCGTCTATGTGCGTGGAGAGGAAGTTACCTACTGAAGATTTAAACATCCCCAACTAATAATTTTCTTAACCCCCTTCTTCTAAATTTATATTCAGAAGTTTTCCTATTGGTTAAAATTAAAAAGAATTTAATTTATCTTATATTTTGTTATTTGCACCTGCAAACAAATGCCTATTGTGACAAACTGCACGTGTTATTATTTTTATCTTTGATTTGAATTTCTATTTTGCTATCGCAGGGCGGTCTGCTTTGACTAAATACAATGTAACAAATTTAACTATCTTAAAAAGAATTCAACTTATAAAGCACAATTGAAACTTGCAAAATAAACACTTTTATTACCGACTTGTTCTAACACGAATTATTTCTTATAATAATTCGTTGTTCTAAATTGAATTTGAAAAACAACTTTATTTTCTTTATCTGCAGCTGTGTTGAAGACAAACTGCCATTCTTTCATTTAAATAACTTTAATATGAATTTAATTTCGAAATTTTAGTGGCCAAAAAACGTGCCGTTACAAGAGTACGACGTCTTTATGTACAATTTTTCTTTAAAAAAGTCCGCTGTACTAATTAATTGTTGAATAGCATAAGACTCTACAGAAAATACGCGAACATCTTTCAACGTTGACGTCTTCTCTTCGTGAATGAGAATGAGCAAGTATACATCGAAAATTGTATCTGATAGGTAGTAATCCGTAACAGTTTGTACATTTTTGGGTTCAGGACAGAGGCAATTTATATGTACGGGACGTATAGGCCTTCCAAAAATTAAAAATTCTACCCCCTTTCTAAACTTTTCAGTAAAGGTTGTATACACGTCCGTACCAAGTTCCTCATCATCACTATCGATAGCAATAACATGTGTACGAGGTTGGGTTCTTACACGAAGGGCTCTTTCGAACAAAACGGTTTTTTGTTTGAAACTATCTTGCGCGAAAAATTGCTCATCCTTCTATAATGTGCGATTTCATAGGGGTGGAGGTAAAGGTTAATGGTGGATGAATAGAAGATTCATCCATCGGCTCCAATTTAATAGGGGTAGAGGTAAAGGGCAGCGGTAGTGAGGGGGCAACAAATTTATCTTTAACCGCGTCACTTGCAGGAGCTATTGTCGGTACAAGTAAAGTGGAGGGGCCAGGAATTGCCGTGACTGCCGAAATTGAATCGTCGGCGGCTTCAACGGCAGTGATGTTGTGTGGTTGCTTGCGACCACTGCGGAAACCCCTCTTTTTCCGCATTATCTTAGACAACTAGATGTCCTCTTGTCTTCGAATTTCGATCCCAATAGCCAGCTTAGCCGCCGCGATGTGATGACAATTACGCGTTTGTACGCATGTACATGAGGCTAGCGGATACAATTTAACAAGATGTTTTTTGTCTCCGCTGTTGATTATGAAAACCTGCTGGTCACATACCAAACGTACTTGATTGTTCACGACCAAATTCCTCGCTAATGACACATTTGTGAATGGCACCTCGCCTTGCGGAAGTGGGATTTTTTTGATAAGACCTATTTTGAAAAATGTAGGGCAACTGATCTGGGGACACGTTTACAACGGAAAACTCCGTACGAGCAGGATCTCAGGATAAATGTTGGCAATCGCGTTTTAAAGAAAAAGTTCCCATGTTGGTTAGTCCTCTCAAGACCTCCTTTCTATAAAAAATATCGAGATTGTGAAAGGTAAGTACCAACACTTGAGCATTTACCTCTGTTTTATCGATACATCTCTTTATTATCGCATTAAAGCTCTCAGCAACATTGATAGTAATGCCACTTCGAGCTTGGTACACGTTGTGCTGTTCGAGTTTCCACCTCCCCGACCTCTTTACAGCATCCTCAATGTGCTTCTCGTAGTGATTAGCGAATTCTTGGCTCCACGATTGTTTCATACTTTCCATTTTTAATTGGCATTGCACCTCACTCTCGGAATCAAGTAAATTCCTTATATATTTTTTGTAAACCGCCCTCTCCCTATCTTCTACATGCTTCCGTTTGTTAAGCCAATGTTCCACGTCCCTACAAATGTGATTCCAACAGAAAAAGTGTGGGCTCTTAGGGAGGTGCTTAGATATTGCGTTTGCAATCGCGAATTCCCTATTCGTAACTATAACCCTGCCCTCAATATCTGGGCAAACCCGTTTAATAAAAGCAAAGTGCTCGTGCACTTGTTGCTGCCTAGTGTGGTGGATCATATAAAATAAGGGAACGCTTTTGGCTCCCTCAAATATGTTAAGTGGCAGAGTCAAAGGGGAAACGTAAAAGTCACCAACATTAAAAGTGGTGTCGTAAAATAAGGTACACATGTCCGTTTTTATTACGAGGTCATTTAAAAGATCAAAGGACTCCTGACTGTACAAAAAGCAATAAAACTCGGGAAGCAAAGTTAGCTCGGCTACATATTCATGCAATTCCGATCTTAGCAAGTACGTCGTCTGTTGAGAGTGACCGGCGCGCCCTTTCACTTGTAATTGTGTTACTTACTTGCCTACTATCTCGCTGTAACAAAACAGGTGCTAATGTACTGGGTACATTTTCGAGGACTACATTTTTATAAACCTGAAGAGGACGTTTTTTAATGAGCCCTTTTGCTTTGCAATTTGGGACTTCGCGCTCATATAATGCAACCTAGACAACTTAAACTTTCTGTTTCCGTGAACATTGTGCTCTACCCCATCTAATGAACCGCAGTAATGAATGACGGTTATGTTGGAATACCGTACGTCGGCATTAACATAAGCAATGAAAGCCCTCTTTTTAAAACCAACACCGCTATAACAGGTGTAGTAACTACATGTTACTAGGGGTTTTAAAGATGGTAAATGCTTGTAGCCCTTATCTCGCCAGCGATGTTGGTCGCTTTTCCAATCTTCCATTGCAGTGTCGCTGAAGTAGTAGTACACATCTCCCGGTTGAGGTGCACAAGGCGGTAAAGTTAAACAAACACAGGAAATAGAAAATTTCATAAAATGTAGACCACCTATGGCATTCTTTTGAATAAAATATTAAAATAAAATTTATACATTTTTGCTTTGTAGAAATATTGTAAAAGTTGAACATAAGACAACTCAAATATAGAAAACATTATAATCCAGTCAAACTAAACACAATTACAGCGAAACCTCGGAAAAATTAGCAGAAGGCTGAATTTTTGTATGGGCCTTGATATTGTTCTTTTAAACAATGTCTCAAAAGTCCCCATCGATCCGAGTGGAGCTAAAAATTTTATAGGGGGGTGAAGGTAAGAAAATACAGTTTTTGCCAATTAACTCGTAAACTATCGATTTTTCGATATAAATAGCGATTACCAAAATTGTAGATCACAAAATTTTCTACAGGCAATGTTCATTACTATTACTCAGTGTCCTAAGTTTGCTGCACACTTAAAAAGAAGATAACCTCTAATGCTTAATCGATTCGTATCTTCCAAGGTATCCAGTTTAGGGATAGTAAACTCCAACACAATTTGAAACATTATTAAATTCTTTATTACTCTACGCAAAAATATACAGAGTGTCCCATTTAAGAAATCAAGTTTTCGTCACTTGAAAATGACCAAGTTTCTCCCTCTAAAAAAAACACCCTGTAAAATAAAATCAATTTCTTGTGATGGGAAAGCATAAAGGACAGTCTTAACTATGTCTCTAGCAAAAATCTTTTCTTAACTTGTAAAAACAACCACTCTGGGATTTTTTTAAGCAACTCCTGCATTTATAAAATAATAGTAGTTAAATTTGGATTCGAATGTTAGTCTGCGGAAAAATTCCCAGAAAGCTGGATTTTTGTGTGAACCTCGATATTGTCGTTTTAAACAATGTCTCAAAAGTCCCCATCGATCCGAGTGCAGCTAAAAATTTTGTAGGAGGGCGAAAGTAAGAAAATGCAGATTTCAAGAATATCTCGTAAACTATTGATTTTTTAGCCAAAGTAGCTATTATCAAATTTGTAGTTTATAAAATTTCCTATAAAAAGGATAAATTATTATTATTTTTAAAAAGTTTTCTAAATATTAAAATGGCTTATATGGTTATACCTCTCGTACTTTTTCTATAAAATGTAGGTACTCTTTTCCACACCACCGCTGAGGTAGAGTATTAGGTGCATTTTTTTAATGTGGTCTCCCCAGTACCTGGATTCCCTAACTAAACTTGATAGCTAGCGATCGAATTTAGTTAGTGAATCTAGGTACTAGGCCTAATCCACAACTCGAAATAGTAAAATTAAGAACCTGCTTCTTCTTCAACTTCAGGGCTTTCCTCAATATCAGGTGTTGCATTGAGGCAAGACTGGCCACGACAATTACCACACACTGCTGAACAGTGCAGACCAAGTTTTCTATAACTACAATTGAAGCTGCAGCCCTTGAAACAATTGCAGAAAATAGTGTTTAGCAGTATGTCTGGAGCAGGTGGTAAAAGAGAAGAGCGAGTTCGTATTTTAAAAACTCTTGAAGTTGGTTGTCAAATCGTCAAAGCTGTGGATTAGGTCTACTGGAGATGCCACATTTCAAAAACGCTCGTACATTTTTTATTTTATTTCAGCGGTGGTGTGGAAAAGAATACCTACATTTTATAGAAAAAAGTACTAGGAGTATAACCGTATAATAAGCCATTTTAATATTTAGAAAACTTCTTAAAAATAATAATAATTTATCCTTTTTATAGGAAATTTTAGAAACTACAAATTTGATAATAGCTACTTTGGCTAAAAAATCAATAGTTTACGAGATATTCTTGAAATCTGCATTTTCTTACTTTCACCCTCCTACAAAATTTTTAGCTGCACTCGGATCGATGGGGACTTTTGAGACATTGTTTAAAACGACAATATCGAGGTTCACACAAAAACCCAGCTTTCTGGAAATTTTTCCGTAGACGAACATACGAATCCAAATTTGACTACTATTATTTTATAAATGCAGGATAGTTGCTTTAAAAAATACCAGAGTGGTTGTTTTTACAAGTTAAGAAAATATTTTTGCTAGAGACATAGTTAAGACTGTCCTTTATGCTTTCCCATCACAAGAAATTGATTTTATTTTACAGGGTGTTTTTTTTAGAGGGAGAAACTTGGTCATTTTCAAGTGAAGAAAACTTGATTTCTTAAATGGAACACTCTGTATATTTTTGCGTAGAGTAATAAAGAATTTAATAATGTTTCAAATTGTGTTGGGGTTTACTATCCCTAAACTGGATACCTTGGAAGATACGAATCAATTAAGCATTAGAGGTTATCTTCTTTTTAAGTTATACAATGTGCAGCAAACTTAGGACACTGAGTAATAGTAATGAACATTTCCTGTAGCAAATTTTGTGACTTACAATTTTGGTAATCGCTATTTGTATCGAAAAATCGATAGTTTACGAGTTAATTGGCAAAAACTGTATTTTCTTACCTTCACCCCCCTATAAAATTTTTAGCTCCACTCGGATCGATGGGGACTTTTGAGACATTGTTTAAAAGGACAATATCAAGGCCCATACAAAAATTCAGCCTTCTGCTAATTTTTCCGAGGTCAAATCGTAGTTTGATTAGACTATTAAGGAATGTAATCACATTTAAATAAATGTGAGGAGCTTTCAATTGTTATTGATATAAATCAATTGTTTTTTCAACCACCGAAAAAAGGGTCGGCATTGTTCGAGCGAACAGTTAATGCGGCGGATCATCGATAGAACGAAAACCACGCCTACCACTTAGGTAATTGCTTAGCATCTCTGTCGCCAAATACGGTTTTGGATAAAGTACTCCCTACGCATAAATGTAGCTGTTCGATTTTCAACGATCATCCTATGTGTTATATCAGCTCTTCTTTGTCCAGCTAGTGGCCTTTGCTATTATGGTGAACAGTTTGATTATAATTAGTGACATTACATTTAATGTCTACTGTCGCTGTTGATTGATCTTCTGGTTCCTTATCTATTTTTCCTTCAAGAGTTGAGTTGCAGTCATATCATGACATATTGCTTGAAAATCTAAATATTTGTTTGCACCTCATGGAGAAACATGCTGGTTTTTAAAAACCCATGAACAGGTAATATGTTTTTGTTGCCATATCATTTCTGCTATTATATCTGTCCAAACTCCCTTCGGCATTGCCTGTATAGTTCTGACTCTGTGTGCATAAGAGTATCGTACGTTATTCGGTTTTATAATTTTCCATTTTTCAGAAGATATCTTGAGCAGAAATTTAATGGAATTACTTTGCTCTTCAT
Source organism: Malthinus seriepunctatus (assembly GCA_963924605.1). NCBI lineage: Eukaryota > Metazoa > Arthropoda > Insecta > Coleoptera > Cantharidae > Malthinus > Malthinus seriepunctatus. The sequence goes on from OZ004600.1 coordinate 51,016,440, forward strand.
CGCTGTTGTCAGAATATTCAACTGTATTACGTATTTGGACGTTAGATTTGACATGAATCATGTCAGTTTCACTATTTTCGAGTCCTAAAATCGGTGTAGAGACATTAGGTTCGTTCCAGCAGCAATTCGAACGGTAAGGGGGCTGTCAGACAGACGTTTTACAGCGACCGTCATAGACCGACCAAAATTTTTGACACAAGGTTTTGAATATTATTAGACGGTTGTTAGACAGACGGTCAATCGTCAGCGATTAGCGATAGTGACCATTATCGAATTATCAATGACTGTCGATGCTATGTGGCTAATGATATTAAAAACCACGTCTTGAAAATTTTGGTCGGTCTATGACGGTCGCTGAAAAACGTCTGTCTGACAGCCGCCTAATAGAACTATTCAGAACTGTTCTAGACATGCGCAATTCGAACAACGCGTTCCAGCAATACAAATCTCGAACTGTCACTCTGAATTTGACGTTCCAGCATAAACGAATTTTGATTCGGAATGATTCGGAACGGTTTTAGAATTGTAAAAGCAGTTCTAGGTTCGAAGCAAGTATTTATAATTCCGATCATGTGCAAATTGAATCTGTCGACTTCGCGCGTTTAGTTTAGCAACAGAATAGTAGTTTACTCATTTTTTAATCTTTTGCGTAATTTTCTTCGTCTTCCTCATAATCAAGCTCAAGAACAGTTTCTAGAACTTCTTTTGGGCGAAAACCGAAGTAGCCCTAAAAATGAGGGATACGTTGAAGAAACCGTACCACTATACAACTACAAGGAGTTTTTGGAACACCTTCGGGTTTTTAAAGGAATTTCGGAAAATCTAGCGGAGCAGTTTAGCACGAACGACTATTATCAAGTTGAATCTTCGGGTGGATTTGGGAAAATATCTCCCTTAAAACATATATTAATTTTTTTATGATTTTCCGGACATCAAACGGTTTTTTTTCTAGACGTGGAAGATCGTTTCGATATAACGATAAGTTCGTTACATCCAGGGATTGGACGTGTAACTGCTTTGTTAAGCAACATGGCTGGCCAAGTTATAAAATGATCAAACGCTCAAGAACATCAAGTTTTATTATGAACTTATGGTTACTAAACTGAATTTAATCATAGCGCTTAAATTATTTGAATTAGAAGCGAAGGACAGTCCGGGAAAACTTATGTGAGGGCATCTATCTCTTTCTGTAGAAAATATAATCACTGTTCCCGTTCCAGCATTGACAGTTCAGAACTGATTCGATCTTGGAATCGAACCGCGCATGCGCAGTAAAACAGTACCTGTAACCGTTCAGAATTGTTTGCTGGAACAAACCTATTGTCTAGTCATATTTAAATCATATTTTTGTATAAGGCGATCCCATACTTTATCTTGCTTCGATGCTATCTTTCCATTATGAACAATAGAAGTAGCTTCTTCAGCAGCAGCCAACGTAAGCTTTTCATGATCTACGGTTTTTGGCCTACCTTTTCCACGATGGTTATTATCCATGATTGATGGATGGCCAATTAACTGCAGTAAAGCAAAAATGTTTACGAGCTTTGATTAAAAAAACACCAAAATTTAATAAAAAGTGAAGTGAATTTAATATTTAAAAAATATTCGAATTATGAAAGTACATTATTGGTTAAATTTTAGAAAATATGGGAAATTTTTAAGTATCGAAAAAATTACTACATTTAAATATCGATATAAAACTGCAAAAACTTATTTTAGATGACAAAGAAAGTTCCGGCGGCACGTACCTGAAACCCCACGTTAGGGAGGTTAATATTACTGAATGATAGAAATGCAATCTTAAGTTTTTTATACTAATCAAAAGAGCAAAAAATTAGGAATTGAACTGCGTAAATAATTAAAAAACGTAAATTTTTGACCTAAGTTCTTTGTACTAATCCCCAAAGATTATTACAGTGAAAATTTAAAAAAGAAAACTCATATTCTAATTAAACTGATGTCATCTCATCAATGTGCCAAAGTGCAACTATAGCACCTCATGAAATGAGTCATCATGACACACTCCTGTCCTAGTAGTACTATTAATTTTGGATGTTTAATAAAATTCTTTTAAGTCGTTTTCTTAATTAAATTATTTATATATACCTTCAAATTATTTATCTATACCATCAAAATTATTGTTTTTGTGTGCAAAATTAACTAAGTTATTAATTTCTTAATATATGCATCCTAGAACAATAAAATAATAAATTGGTACTTACCATAAAAACCGCACTTAATTATAAAACAATTGTCTTTGAAAGTTCAATTTTTCACTAACACAGAAAATTTTACACGTCACAAAACTTTTAAAACTGAAGTTACTACCACGACTATATTTAAATTATAAGTTAATAATTTCCAAATGCGAACTTAGATTCAAAATCAAACAAAAACCACGAGATAACCCAACGTAAGGTGAATCCACCACGTGATGAGTGATGACCGTTAAAGTTGCGCAGTAGATTAGTGCGGTCGTTGCTTAGGAACGAACGTAGACAGTGCCGTCGTATAATTATTACATTACTTTTGTTGAAGCAAAATAATTACAAGCATTTTAATAATGTGAAGATCTCATTCACAAAGTATTAAACCAAGCTTCGGATCAAGCTTTCTCAAACTCGAACAGTTACGTCGCCGCTTTCGGCGGTTATCGGTTGAAAACAAACAAACTGCCAACCTTTTCGAAATTTGGGCAACTCGTTCTTTAGTAACTTCGGATGGCAAAAATTCATCATCGGAGAAAATTTCTCTGTTGTAAGGCCAAATGCCTGTTACTAGAAATCCTCTCTGGATGTTGCTTGGTGTGGCAGCAAGTGGTAAAGCTTCCTTCAGAATTGTTGGGATGTCATAAATACCCATAGGAAGTCCTGGGTGTGATTTGAGCCATCCATCCCCACTAAGGTTAAAGTATCTTTTTAGAGGCCCATACACTGTCCTGTCCAAAGGTTGAAGCCGATGTGACGTATGGGGAGGGTAACTCAATAATACAACACCATTATCTTTGCAATAGTTTAGCACAGGAATGGACAAGTGCGAAACATGGTTGTCCAGAATTAGTAAAATAGGGTTATTTTTATTACACCTGGTAAATTTGGTAAAATGCTTAATGAATACTAAAAAGTTATCAGCAGTCATCCATCCAGATGGATGAGCTGCTGCTATACAACCAGTAGTTGCATTTGCAGTCATAAATGACTTAACCTTTTTACGAGGAAACACTAACATAAGTGACACACTATTGCCAGTCGCGTTGACTGCTAAAGCCATTGTTATCAGTGTTCCGCGTTCTCCGGAGGTTACAGCTCCAACCTGTTTAGCGCCTCTTTTTGCTATGATTTTAGACGGCTTTTGAACCGTGGTGAGGCCAGTCTCATCCCTGTTGTAAACATCATTCGGTTGAAATTTGTATTTATTATAGAGTGTACCAAGATTGTCAAAAAACAAATTAACGTTGGCCCTATTAAAGGCTGTAGCCCTTTTCGCAAGTCTCTTGTAATTAAACCATAATAGAGTTTCGAACAGTCTTCGACGTATTGAGATAGTTCTTGCTCCTGTTCTTCATTAAAAATTCTTGAGGGTTTAGCGTAGCCTACATGTATTGTATCTTTATTCGACGCTACATTTGCTTTTTTGATATATCGTTGAAGTGTCATAATAGTATATTATAATACATGTGTATAAGAAAGACTTTATCGCATTAGCGACGAAAATTACAAGCACGAGCTTGTAACGGCGCGTATGCGATAAAGTCTACTTATACACGAGTATTATACTAAAAATAATTCGTTCATCGTCACTGTCATTATCATCTGTGTCACTATCTTCACCTAAATTTATCACAAGTTCTTCAGTTTGAATATCCATTATCACTTCATTTGCCATATAATTTTCTTCATTTTTTATTACATTTTTGCCAATCTTCCTTCGTTACTGCGTTAATTTCAATCTCAGTTAAGTGTTTTACATCAGCTAACTTAAATGTAGTATTTTTTTTTGCTACATTACTTTTGATTTGAGGATGATAAGGAGGGAGCCGAATTACTTGATGTCCTTTGTCCGCAAGTAAGGCATCAAATTTATATGTGATATGTTGCTGTTTATTTTGTTTAATCAAATTGTATAGCTGCGGCTTTAACATCTCTGTTGAAAAAGGAATAGCTTTCTCTGTAAGCCATTTAATCATATCACATTTTTTTGAATTTGAAGTGGGAGCACGATTTGATTGCACATTGTGATACGGCGCATTGTCTATCACTAGCACCGATTTGGGTGGTAAATTAGGTTCGACGCCACTTAAAACCTAAATTTTTTAAAATAATTCATAATGATGTAGCTTGCCCTTTCCACTCAAAATCTTCTTTTAATTTTGCACACAATGATTTAATAGTTACTCTCGCGTTTTCTGTTTTATGAAAATTATAAATAACATTTCTAAAATCGCATTTTTCATAATCTTCCAAAGAGGTAACCGGAGATTTACGTTGGCGTTTTTTCCCAGGTGACGTAAATTTTGGTATAGCAGCACCTTCTGGAGGATTTTCACCTTCACTTATAATTTTGGAAATTGTTTTAATGGACACTTTGGTAGCTGCACACGTCATTTCCCGAAGTTCACTTATATTTTATAATGTTTCAGTTGATTGAAAATATTTAAAAACGTTGAACACTACTTCACGTGTTTGACTGTGAATAACTTGACCTGGCTTTCCTAACGTTGAAGTCATTTTTGAAATAAAGCCTGTGAACTTATCTCTAATAGAACAAGTAGAAGACTGATTTTGAAATAAGGACCTAACAACTGATAGCGATTTTTTTTTACAAATGACTTCCAAGAAATATTGTTGATTAGAAATGCAACAATACCTAGGAATATAATACCGGCGCGGCGGGTGTTCTGTACTCGTCAAACAAAATGAAGACATTATTGTTAATTGATTCTGGATATCTAACTGTAAATAAATTCCTGGAATATAATTTAAAGCAAAATGTTATTACAAAAAAAATAACTTGAATTACTGAAGGAAAATGTATAGTTATTTGTGCGCCACTGATCATACTCAAATTGGTTTCGCGCCATGTATTTGTTACCCTCTCCACAATTCGGACGAGTGCGCACGTTTTTCTTATAACGTGAGAGCTGTATGCTATTTTTTATTATAATTGCAACTAAAACCTCCATAAAAGAGAAAAAATCTGTATTTAACACATTGACGGACAACGCAACATTCGTGAACCTCCTTAAACAATCACCTAATTTTTTAAGCACTGTACGATTACTTTTTCCTAAATTTTGGTTATATACATATTCAATGTTACCTGAACACATTTTGGGCCTTAAAAATGTGGACTGCTATAGCAGGCGTGCCCAACGAACCAGAAAATTATTGCATTGTGGGGCAAGACTGTAATAGCCGTCAAGACTATTCAATGAAAAGTTCAACTATTTGAAATGTTTATTAATAAAATTTCAACAAAAACACAAATATATGACAAATCTATTACTTAATTTTTTTTATTTAAGTGCCATTTTTCAAAACATGGTACAGCGCAAAGTGCTGGTGTATCTTGACATGTCTTGCATCTAAGATTAGTCTCTTTTCTTTTTTTCTCAGCTGAACACTGCTTACACCGTAAATAGTACGCCTTTCGAGGATAATTGTCAGGCCGTGGTATAAATTCTTGATAATGCTGAATACCTTGTCGAACTGGACTAGCTGAAGATGATTGTAAATGAGCTGGAATATTGATAAATTTTCGAGCATCTTTGAGGTTTAAATCTAAATCTAATAACGATTTGATTAATGCACTTCTAAATTCAATGTATCGTATATATTTATTAGTCAGTTTGCGAAAAATAAAATAGGAATTCCAGACCGAAATATCCAATAAATGAAATATAATTTTTTTATACCAATAAACAGTCTTTCGTGGACACGAATAATACGAGATCATTTGATCTGATCGATCTATACCTGACATGTATTTATTGTATTCTATAACTTCTGTAGGCTTGATTGCTTTTTTACCATGCCGATTTTGAGTCTCAATAAGTTCAGGGTGATGAGCAGTTGTAAGTACCAGAACATCACGTTTGTCTTTCCATTTGGAAATATAAACTTTTTGCTGACGTTTCCATAAATAATCACCACGTTTAAGTTTTTTTGTTGTAACACATCTTGGATTTCCTTTCCTATTTGACCGTAGGGTTCCAGTTACATGTGTGCGATTGTATAGCAATCTTTTAGCGAGGGTTACACTATTATAATAATTGTCCATGAATAAGTGATGGCCTTTATTTAGAAAAGGTTGCATCAATTTTAAAACCAGAGAATCGATCTTTGATAGATTTTCATCTATCTCTTCACCCTGACCCTTATATATTTCTATATTGAGTACGTATCCTCCTGGTGAACAAATTTCATAAAACTTTATTCCATACTTTGTTTTTTTATTCTTCATGTAAGTTCGGAAAGATAGCCGTCCTCGGAACAGCAACAAAGACTCGTCTAGCGAAAGTTCCTTTTCTGGTGAGTAGGCAGCTTGGAATTTTAGAATGCATAAATTTAGAAGCTGTCGTACTTTTTGTAATCTATCTTTATTACCAGGTACTTCCTTACCACCATGAACTGAGAGACAACGTAAAATTTGTTCGAATCGCCTTCCTGACATAATAAAAGGAAAAATAGGGTGATAATTCAAAGGATCTACGCTAAACATATTTCTTATATTTGAAGTTTTAATTTGGCCCTGCAATAAACATAAGCCAATGAACTTCTTTAATTCATTATAAGTCACTTTTTTAAAAACCGTACTTCGTGAATTTCTTGTTTTTGGTCGTGCATGGCTAGTAATTTTTTGTCCGTATTCATTAGTAGAATCTAGTAATAAAGTCATTATATTTTCATCCCAAATCTGGTGAAAAATATCACTTGGCGTTGAGTTTTCATCCCCGTTCAATTTAATGTCAGGTTGTGTGAAAACAAAGCCAAAATCATCAATAGTATCAGTGTCAGAACACCAGTCTGAATTATCATCTGGGGTCAAAGGAACATTATTTATGTCGTCTCCAGGTTCATTTATATTTATATTTGCATTACTTGAATGTGTACTACCTTCTTCCTCAAATAAGCTATTATTATTCGAATTTTCAAAATCACTAGATTGATCGTCTTCAGGATCAGGGTTGTAAGATTTATCAGAATCACTGGAATAAGGATCTTCAAGTTCTATTTCGTCAGAATCTACTTCCTCAAATAACTTCAATAAACGTTGCTCTTCTTTGGGATCCATAATACTTATGTTACTACAATTTGCTAAAAAAATATTGCGATAGTATAGGTAATCAGTAATCATGTATTGATAAACTTACACAGGTAAATTATTGTAAAAATTGTTGGCACAAAAAAATACGCGTATACCCTCACAACACAAATAGAAACAATAATTTCATGCAATATTACGCAATAATTCACACCTACACCTTCCCAAAGAAAAATAAACATTTACCACCCTAAAAGTTATGCAACACAAATTTCACTCGTTCCAGTGGGACAGCAAATGTAACTTTCCATATTGTTATACCTTACATCAGCCTGCTGCAGCAGGTCTGTCCTATTTCAACGAATAAAAAAGAACTGCTGTAGCCGTCGTGTCCATGTACACATGACGGCTATAGCAGGTCTGTCCGTCAATGTGTTAAAATTTGAAAATTAAGCGTGCCGATTTTGGATATATTTGTTGCCACATAGATGCTTTGTGTTTACATTAGAGAACAACAGGCACACAACAGTTAATATTATTGTTGTTACCTAGACGACTTTATAGGGCACTTGTGCTATAAAGACTATTTTATGAACGCTTTTTAGTGTGAAATTGGCAGATTATAATGCAAGTATAATAAAAAATTACTTTCGAATCGACTAGCAGCATCTCCTAAAGATAATTTTTCCTGTGATACACTGCTTAAGCAGCTTGTTCAAAAATTTCAACTGGTGTGTTACCACGGTTAGTTTTTCTTTTATACGTTATTAACATATTTTACAATCTGTAACAATATGACAATAGCTAAATTAAGCTTATTAAAATTAGTATTAAAGTATGGGGCAGGTTGTTACATGTAACAATGTGCCTCACAATTGTTGTAACAATATGCCCCAAGCAGTAACATGTAGGTTATGTTTTATTTTTATAAAAAACCTTGTACAGCAATCAAAAATAAATAGTGAGAATGTAAGTCAAAAATACGTATTGGAAAACAAATATATCAATTTAACTAGATGACTTGCCGTTTAGGCGATATCTCAAAGTTTCTTTACACTTAGCAAGTTACTTTTACAACAACAAAACACTTTTTCTTTAATACCTTGGTTTAAACATTGGCTAGTAATATTACACTCTATTCATAGATGGCAAATGACTGTATGTAGCGTATGGTAAAATTTACGATCCTTGTATTTAACACATTGAGCATTTTTGTGTCATGTAACAACGTGCCTCATGTAACAACCTGCTCCCCTGTCCCCTACCGATTTTAATAAATTTGGTATCAAATTAATCACAATAAATAGCACTAGTTAATTAAATCAAATTTAGAAAGATTCTATAAAATGGGGAAAAGCAACATTGTTGCTAGCAGCAACATTTTTTTAATTTTTTCGCAACATTAAAAGTGTTGAGAAAAATCTTTTTTTTTTAATTTGAAAGAGAAGGCTAAATTTATAAAATATCAAAAAATAAAAAAAATCTAACGATTAATTTTTGAGCTATTAAAATTTTTATTTAAATTTTAAAGGAATTTCATTTTTTAAGTACAAAAATTTATTTATAAAAAATTGATAAAAAAATAATATCTAGATCAAATTTAAAAATTATAAGACTAAAGTTGAGCTGTTGGTTCAAATGATGATTTTCTTCAAATTAAAGTTGTTTCTCGTTTTAACAACCAACAATAATCAGACAACATACTTTTGTTATATCTACCTTGATAACGTTTTTCCATAACTTTTATATCTTGATGAAAACGTTCACCCATCTCATCAGAAAAATCACTACAATTATTAGGAAAACGATCTAGATGGTCTTTTAGCAAGTGGACTTTATAACTTAAATTACAATCAACCTCTTGAAAATCATGAATTAATTTTTCGACTATACATATAATTTCCTAAGAAGTTTTCACAAACTGATTTAAAAGATAAAAAAAGCTTCTTTCATTTTAGGTGTTAGTAAATTACAAAAGTTTTCATAGTTTTTAAATAGTTTTCTAACATCTGGTCCATTTAGTATACCATTTGATAACTTTGGTTCAGACTTTTCAGGAAATAAATTCTTTAAAAATTGATATGCTGGCGTACCAGGTGATATTTTTTTTAATAAATTGATAAGCTAAACCAATCTTAACATGCAAAGGAGGAAAAATCACATCTTCTATATTAATTAGAAGCTTATTAATCACAGAATCAACTCCAACAACGTAAACACTTCTAATTTCTATCTCTTGATTATATTGCTTTTCACGATTTTTGCTTCTAAAAGTACCAATCCAATTACATAAAACACAAGGCATTTTAGAAGATGCAGTATTAAGTCCATAAATAACATGAAGCAATTTTAAATCAGCAATTAGTTTCCATTTGTGTTCATCATAGTTAATTAAACGAAGTGCATAGTTTGTATCTTGATGTGTTTCTTTTATGTTTCTTGAATATAAAAGTGGTATTGATGGCAGTTTATTACCATTATTAGAAGTACACATTTTAAAGACGTGCTGCTTGAATCAATAAATAATCTCAATTCTTTAGGTTTGTAAGGATGATTTAACCAATTGAAAAATCCAATTATATTTTTTAGATAAGGAATGCCATTTGCATCTTCATCAAAAAAATCTTTTAACTTCTAAATTTCTATTTTGATAAAAACTTACTCTGCTATCACTAGTTAAACAATTGTTAGATTTTAAATTAGATGCCAACACCATTGATTGTTCTTTTGAAAGATCTAAATCACGAATTAAATCATTTAATTTAGCTTGATCGTATAATTTAACTTCTTTATCTGTTTTTTTTTGTTGTAATATAATCTTCACTTGACGAAGATGAATTTTCTAATTCAGATTCAGTATTTACTTTTTGTCTTTTAGGTGAAGTTTCTTTAATTACGTTTGATTGAGGTGCTGTTAAATTAGAAGTTTCAGGATAAACACAAACTTGTTGAAAATGACAATTTTTAACAAATTTGCACAAACACACATAACAAGAAACTTCATGCTTTTTAAAGGTGTTATTAGGTGGATTCCATTTAGCTGGTTCTACAAGTTTTAATTTTTTTTATCTTCAGAATGTCTTTTCATATCTGTAAAACAAGCTGGACATAGTTTACTAGAAGTATAAGGTTTATTTGCACCATTAGAAGTTGCTTTTTTGTTGTAACACAATTCATAGAGATTTTAATTTTTTTCACTTAGATTAAAACTTATTTTTGATGTTATGAATTTTGAACATAAAATACAAAATAAATCAGGTGATTTTTTGCACTTTACACTAATTAAAGATGAAGTAGCCATCATTAATAAAATTAAACTAAAGATTACTATTTATTTTTTTCAAAATTAGATAATTATAAACTTATTTAAATGATTAAAAACTTTATTATTATTTACGAAATTTCAATCTAAAATAATAAACAAAAAACCATCATAAAAAAAGATGAAATTCATAGTTTATTGATTTTTATATAACAAAATATCTAACTGTTTTCTTAAATTACCGCGAAGATTTAAATAAAAATTTAAATAACTCAAAAATTAATCTTATTTAAAAATTTTTATTAAAAAAAAAAAAAATATTTTTCTCAACACTTTTAATGTTGCGATAAATTAAAAAAATGTTGCTTTTCCCCATTATAGAATCTTTCTAAATTTGATTTAATTAACTAGTGCTATTTATTGTGATTAATTTGATACCAAATGTATTAAAATCAGTAAAGTAGTTTTTTAGTTATTTAACTTTTAGTTTTTAGTTTTTTGCCATTTACACATACACAAAAATTTTCAATTTTAACGTACATGTAAAATGGCTCGTAGAAAAAAAAGTTTTTTTTTTAAAATGGTATATAAATTAACATGGATACACTCTTTTTTTGCAGAGCTGTGTTATGATATTATGAACAAACATTAAATAGGAGTAATGACTTTTTTGACGAGTCCAATTTAGACCAATGAAGACGAGTTGACAAAGATTTTTTCTCCAATTAAAATAAGTCAAAGAAACATGGTAGGAAACGCTAGGGTGCGTTTCCAATTAATCGGTATTTTGGGGTTAAATGACGAGCACAAAAATTAAAAATAGGTGGAATGGAGAGCACAAAAATAAGAGACTACTTTCGATTTTTGTGCTCAAAATGGCCGTGCTGGCGTGAAATTAACACGGCCACCGACAACCCTTAATTGCGGTGTTAAATGACGAGCACAAAAATAAGAGACCACTTTCGATTTTTATGCTCAAAATGGCCGTGCTAACTTCACGGACCTAAAACAACCTACTATTTTTCTCAGTGTGGTTGTATTTCACTTGTAACATGGTGCCGTGACATATATCTTAGTTATATCGGTGGTGTTGTTGGTGTTTTTTTGTCAGTGTTTTTGGAGTGTTATTATTTTCCTCATCTTGACTATTTGCATGAGTATTCGTAGTTTCAGCCAGTTCGAATATCCAGTCTGGCAAAACCTCAGGATTTAGCGGATGTATACCGGTCTTTCTAAATCCATTAACTGCTGTCTGCATACAAGCAGCTTTCGTGTATGCGTTTCCAAAAAGTTTACCTATTTAAAATACAGTAACAGGACGTCCTAGGTGTTGTTGCATCCACCTTTGAACTTCGGAAGCGTAATATGTACTGAGTGGTGACATAAAACTGACGTCGAGTGGTTGTAAACGGTGGGTTGTATGTGGCGGAAAGCATAAGAGTATTAGAAAATCGTTATCTCTGGCTTTTTCAATAATTTCCATATTTTTTGTATGAGTTGAACGCCCATCTAGGAGTAAACAGGACAGCACGTTTTCTGGATGGTTTAGAAAAATCGATAAATTTATCAAACCAACTTGAGAAAATGCCGCTTGTATAAAATAATTATGGTTTTGCGCCTAGTCTATAAATTGCTATTCTGATTAACGAAAATTTTAACAACTTCTAATGTTGTTTCTGACAGTGGCGGTGAAAAATTTTTTAACAACTTTTCCTTGACTTCATCAAAACTAAATTCATTTGATTTATTGGGTGCTACAAGATTCTTCAGCATTTGGTACCGCCAGAGTAATTAACATTGTAACGATGCAAAATTCTATCCGGATGCTGGACCCAAATACTGTTACAGTATTACAGCATCCTGGAAATTTTGTATCGTTTGAACCAGCTGCTACTTGTCATTTTTTTTGTAAATTATTTTTGCTAGCGCCGCCCCTGAGATCGAAATGGAGATAAATGTTAAATGCCCGTGTTCAGTTCTTCAAGCACTTTCATTTGAGTCCAATCTCATCAAGATTGGACCAGAATTACGTATTGTTAATGTTCTTTATTTTGCTATCAGCTTTATCAACGATAATCACTGATTTCCTTGTATCTTGACAACCAGAGGAGCTACAGCTTCCGTATAATTTTTAGTTTAACTTTTAAATTATTTTTAACCCTAGAAAAATTATTTCATCGTTATCACTCAAGTATTTCGTTATCAATAGTTTTTAATTATAGGATTGAAAAGTTATTGAATATTTAAATTTATTGTTAAACCACGTGAAGTAGTAAAATTTGTTATTTGCGCTGATTAGTGTTTTTTCTTTTTACATTTGTGATTCGTGATACATTGTGATTGTGATACACATGTGATGAGCATCCCTAAGTATTTTACAGCCCTTAAAGGCTGATTTTCACATATAGTGCCGTGTTCGTGTCGTGCTCATGCCGTGTCGTTTCCATGTCAATCAAAAGATTGACATTTCCATAAAAAATACATTGAAGTGCAGTTTTCGATTTTCACATGAGGGGCTGGGTTGCGTTCGTGCCATATTATTATGAGACTGAGCCGTTTCGATGGTAACAACACGACCACAACCTTGCTACAACCCGTTGGTCGCTTCTTATAGTTTGAAATTTAAAGTTCCATGTGACAACTCTGCACAAGGTAAGTGTCAAATGTGCATATTTAGATATAAATCTATCTATATTATGAACGAAGGATTGGTTAATTATATTAGTGCAAGATTATTAGCGACAACAACATGACCACGGCATGAACACAACACAGCCCTATACAGTGAATACCATTAACAACGCAACATAGCCAACATAACGTCGATTGTAAGATAATTGTTACAGTTCGTTTATATGACAACCTCTGACAGCAATGCTAAATCGCGTTCCATTTAATTTGCAACACCAACATGCAGTAAATTAATTTTAGATAACAATAATTATAAAAATCGAAATTAGACGATCTCAAAAGTTGGTGTAAGGCTTTCTCATAGGTTTAATTTAAAAAAAGCTTTATACGCATCATTAGCCCAATTTTTTTAGGAGGATTGAAAGAAATGAAAAACATTAAAAATTCGAGGATTATCGTTTTCAAAACCACCAGAAACTTACACAAAGAGAGAAGGAAACGCGTACGGACTTTTGCTTTCCGACGTTCGATTTTTAAACATATTATTATTTACGGATGAAGCAATAACTTTCAATTTACGTGAATAGGTAAAACTACCAAAATTTTAGATACTGGAGCAACTGCACCTGCATCTTACGTCAAGAAGCCACAGACCCTAAAAAGTGAATGTTTGGGCAGGTTAATAGAAAGTGATATAATAGGACCATTCTTTATTAAAGGCAATTTAAACGAACAAAAATATTCTTCTGAATAGGTAATAGAATTATTTCTCGTGAGAATTACATTTGAATATGGATGAAATCTAGTTTCAGCACTACGGGCCTCCATCTCACTACACAATGGCAGTACGAAATTACTTAAACCAAATTTTTCTTCAACCAAATTTTTCTTCGTCGTTGGATAGGAAGAGGGGGTAAAATAAATTGCCGGCGCGATCTCGCTTCATCGATAAATAATATTTTATTTCAAAATCTTGTGGGCTAGTGTTGATCCTTTTGACCGCAGAAAGCAGACCACAAGTCGGAAAGCAGAAGTTCATAAGCGTTTCCTCATCTCCTTGTAGAAGTTGTGGTGGTTTCAATAACGATACCTAAGACTTGTATTTTTCACGTTTTTCATTTCTTTCAATCTTATAAAAAAATATTTTGGTCTAAGAAGAGGTGTAAAACGTGAAGTTTCTCAAAGAACACCTACGAGAAAACTTTGACACCAACTTTTGCGATCGTCTAATTTCGATCTTTATAATAATTATTATCTGAAATTAATAAACTGCATGTTGGTGTTGCAAATTAAATGGAACGCGATTTAGCATTGCTGTCAGAGGTTGTCATATAAACGAACTGTAACAATATCTTACAATCGACGTTATGTTGGCTATGTTGCGTTGTTAATGGTATTCACTGTATGTGAAAATGCTCTAAACGCACGGCCGTAGCACGACACGAGCACGGCACGAACATGGCACGAGCACGGCACTATATATGAAAATCAGGCTTAATTAATTTTTATTAATTACTTTGAGGTTGAAATTTAAATTTAAATTTACAAATTTTATATCGACGTGCTCGTAATTTTAGTGCGATTCAATTGAGCTAAGTTTTACCATCGCTCCGCCCTTTAAGTAAAAAGTTATTAATTTAATTAATAAAATTTATAACGTGCTAAGTGATAATTTTCTTCGAGTACAATTCAAGTTAGAGCGTTCCTATTGGATGTCGAGTAGATCCGAGTTGGTCGTCGGCTCTACAATATAAACCCCTTCTCCGTTTTGGAATAGGGGACCTCGCCTCACCTTTGAGGTGAACGGGCGCGCTCCGTTATCTCACTAGCGTCATTTTTGTGTACTTGCTTTGTTAAATTAATTAAATTAATTTTAATTAATTTGTTTCCGTGTTGCCTTCAGCAAGCCCGTGATTTTCCCTCGTACACTAGGACTCAGTGGTCTCTCCCTTCATAGAGAGGTCTCGGGATCTGGTGTACGAAACCCTCTTCGTTTCCGGGACTCAGTGGTCTTTCTCGTAAGAGAAGGGTCTCGAGGTCTGGATAACGACTACCCTCTTCGTTTCCGGGACTCAGTGGTCTTTCTCGTAAGAGAAGGGTCTCGAGGTCTGGATAACGACTACCCTCTTCGTTTCCGGGACTCAGTGGTCTTTCTCGTAAGAGAAGGGTCTCGAGGTCTGGATAACGACTACCCTCTTAGTTTCCGGGACTCTGTGGTCTTTCTCATCAGAGAAGGGTCTCGAGGTCTGGAAAACTACCTTACCCTCTTAGTTTCCGGGACTCTGTGGTCTTTCTCATCAGAGAAGGGTCTCGAGGTCTGGACAACTACCTTACCCTCTCCGTTTCTGGGACTCTGTGGTCTATCTCTTAAGAGACGGGTCTCGAGGTCTGGTGGAAATCTAGTGGCCGAGTCATATCAGTATTTATATTTTTATTGGGCATTTATTAAGGGCGGAAGATACTCTAACTTAATTCGTAACAACTTAAAAATTTAAAATAGGCAACACAACTTACTTGCTTTTTTGTGCTTCGTCAATATCGTAAGAGGTTATGTAGCATAAAATAATAAAGAAATACATAACTGTACCAATAACAATAAAGAAAACAAAATTAACAAGCAGGTAGTACTCGTACATCTTTTGTGTACTACAAAGGGGGCTCAATAGATTTTGCATTGTATAATTATTGTCTAAAGAAAAGTGAAAGTAACTACCCGTGTTTATGCCATTATCAAAGATAAATTAAAACTATTTTATTATCAATCATGGTATTAATTTTATTATAATTTTATGCCAGTGTTTACATTTCTGAATTTCTCAACTAATTTTAGTTCTGAAAATGAATTAAAATGATGTAAAAATAAACAGAATGTACTCGTAATCATTTTAGCTTTTGGGTGGGAATTTTATTATAAATGGAAAATTGAAATAATCAGATATACAGGGTGTATTTTAAATAGCGCCAAATATTTACATAGCGCAATTCTACGTCGAAAATCAAGCAAAAAACTCTGGCAGCAGTTTTCTTAAAACCCATTGGTGAGCGTGTTATTAATGGTCGTAGGAGATAAAACCTCTTAAGCACCAAATGCGAACCAAAAATTGTTTTATTCAGTGCATTGCAAGGAAGTAATCAAAAAATCTTTTGTTCATGTAAAAGATACTACTTGATGAGTAGAAAGGATTTACCAAAGTTGAGATCCTGAAGTGTAACCAAAGAGCCAAAAAGTGCATAGGAAGTTAGAACTTGCAAAGATTGCCATTTAATGCGATCATAATAAAAACAATTTTTTTTTTTTTAAATTCCTTTTCGAACCTACTATTTTGTGAAAGAAATATTTTAGAAATTATCGCCTTGCATACTTCACTTTTGACCCTTTTTTCGAAATACTTTTTTTCTAAATTGCCAAGAACTTCGTAAATATTTTTTAAAAAGAAGATTCATTATTTTAGCTTGATAGATCTTTTAAAATACGTTTGATTTCAAAAAACACAATTCCCGATTCATCAACTTGGAGGCTAATTCTGGATATTTTTGTATTTGCTACTGCAGGTGGCATGCTCCCCCACTCCTGACTTTGGATTCATTTAGATGTACTTTTATTTGTCAGTGTCAAATTTAATATGAGAAACTCCATGGCTGTTACAATTTTGAAGGGATTTTCGATAGTTTCTTGTATAATTTCTATAGTTACAAAGCACGCACCATTAATTTTATTTACTGACTTCTTCTTTTTATTCTGGTGTTGAATTAGAAGATGCATAACATACTTAGATATCATATATCAACAAAAGAATGTTTTGCCTTTCAGTTGAGACAAAAACGATTTAAAAAACAGTTAGCCGTTTAACCACTGCAGTTGTAAATACAAAAATATCCATATTTGGCCTCCAAGTTGATGAATCGGGATTTTTGTTATTTGAAATCAAAGGTTTTGAAAAGATCTATCAAGCTAAAATAATGAATTTTCTATTTAACAAGTATTGACAAAATTCTTGGCGATTTAGAAAAGTGCGTTTCTAAAAAAGAGTCAAAAGTGCACTAAGATTAGCGAAAAATTATAAAATTTTTCCTTAAGCAAATAGTACTTTCAAAGACGAATGTTTTCATAAAAAAAAGATTTTTATTCATTGCGATCGCATTAAATGACAACCCTTACAAATTTTGATTTCCTGAGCAGTTTTTAGCTGTTTGGTTGCACTTGAGGATCTCAACTTTGGCAAGTTCATTCTACTCATCAAGTAGTATCTTTTACACAAATAAAAGAATTTTTGATTATTTCTTTGCAATGTACTGAATAAAACAATTTTTGGTTCGCATTTGGTGCTTAAGAAGTTTTATCTCAAAAGCTACTGAACCAAACTATACATTTTTAGTCTAGAATTCATCGTCTGTCAATTTCCCATAATCCCATAATTTTTTATTACGATCCGATGTTTAGAAGTTGAGGAATTAAATAAAACGTCAAAGAAAACGAGTAAATGTTCTTTGGAATGCTTTTTTCGGAAGGACGCCGCGCGAGTTCGAAGTCCAAAACTTACCACATTATTCCTGACATTGTCCTAAACATTATCTAATCATAACATTTCTATCCGCAAAAGTTTAGTTTCAAGCTATTAATTCCCGTAATTCGACGCCACTATTACAGGATATAAAGGAAATAATGTGAAAGTTAAAATCTAACTGTAACATCCAAAGTTCTTAGAAGGGTTGCTTGTTGGTGTTTACAACTCAAACTAAAAAAATATATAACGGCCAAAAATAAACAGTCATTCTCATTATTGATAATATTGAATATTGTTCATTTATAAAAAATATATACAAATGAACCTAAAAAGATTGAATTAAAACAATTCTATCAATTAGTAGTCTCGTATTTATGCAAACGATAATCTTACTATAACATAGACAACGCGAGTCTGCGAAACTCACTTTACTACGCGTTGAGAAGCAAATTATTTTTTTTATCTTACTTCTTAGTCACCACCACATACTTGTTGATTGCAAGATTATTTGTTAACAATCTGCAATTGCTGCAACTTTTGAATAATTTGCAATAGCAAATCGCTGTCGATGCTTCGCTTCAACTTTGTATTAGAAATTGCACGTTCATGTTTAATGTTTACTCTTGAGGCTTTACGTTTCACCCCTGAAAATGTTTCTGATAATTGAAATTCGTTTAGTCATCATCTCATCATAAATGTTACGAAGTAGTTTGTTGGTAATATTAATTTGCTTAAGCCTATAAACTCAAAAAATATCATGTGACTATAAGTTAATTAGTACAATCACCAAAACTAAAACGACTTGAGGAAAATAGAGAAAACCAAGTAATGTTTAAGTTGTACACAAAACAAAACATACAGACTAAACTAGAGAGTGGCTAAACTGGATTGTAGAACTTTTTCCCTTAAAAATTAATAAAAGAAAAAAAATCGTACCTTCACAAAAGACATGACACTTTTTTGTGTGTATTTGTAAGGTATTTTTTCGGGCGTATCTTTTTGTGCAATACAGACATGGAAACGGTTTTCTGTCGAAGTGATTATTTACATGCCTCCTTAAGTTATATTTTCTTGTAAAACTTGCACTACAAACTGGGCAATTATTGGGCCGGCTTCCATTTGCTACAAATAAAATAGTATTAAAACAAATTTATTAAGCAATAACTAATTACACTTTGTACGGTATTTCTTACAAGCGTCACATCAAATTATTTGATTAATAATTTTTTCAATTTAAACTACATTCTGTATTCTTTAATCATTTTTAGTTACTAAGTGACTGTTAAAAAATACCGTACGAAGAATATACAGTGTGTCCCCAGATGGACCTAACTATACTTGTGAACTTCTTCATTTTTCATTTTTAGAGAAAAAGTCATTCTTTATAAAGAGTTTTGCTTCTTCTGAAAAGTCTTTTGCCATAATCAAAATGTCGATATAACATACAGGGTGTCTAAAAAATAGGGAAACGTTAAATTGTGATAAGAGTAAAGTACTAGTTCTGTGAGAAAAAATTAAAAATGTTAGAGGAAAAAGTTGTTTCTAATGATAATAGGAACTCAGATATGAATTTTAAGTATTGTATCTCAAAGTTGATATTTTTGACTTCTTTAAAATAAAAGCAGTAGTAATTGTATAAACTTTACTAAAATGCATAATTTAGTGATTTAAAACATGAACACAAACAATAATAACATCGATGATACTCGTAGATTTTCTGTATAAATTAATATTTCTTACTAGACTACGATGAGGAAGAAAATGGGGGTGATCGTATTCAGGTCCATCTTTTGGGAGTAAGCTATTTCAGTGTTGGCTAACACAAAAATATGGCGGGCTGTCCAAAGTACTGACTTAAGGCTTCAGGATCCTTCAATGAAATTGTTAGAGAAGAAAAAAAGAAAGAATTATTTTTACATATTCTTTAAAAAAATCGAAAAAGAAAAATTGGCTGCTCTCTAGAGTGGATCTGAGAGCGTAGCAGCCGTTCTGAAATTAACGTCTTTATGCTACACATAAACTCGTAACTCATAAACGGTATTTGGGTTGCTCATTGTCAAAGTAACTACTTTTTACATAAAAAGTAAGATTTAACTTTGGCATTCCTCTCAGGTGGGTTTCTCGCCCTCCTCCCCCTTCCTCACCAACTATAAGTTTATTATTAACAGTCCTGAGGCCTTAAGCCAATGCTTTGGGCAGCCAACCAGATTTTCGTGTTCGCCAGCACTCAAATAGCTTATTCCCAAAAGATAAGCCTGAATACGGTCAGCCCCTCGACGTGCTTCATTAAAAAAGTAAAAAATATCAACTTTGAGATACAATACTTAAATTTCATATCTGAGCTCCTATTATCATTAGAAACAACTTTTTCCTTTAACATTTTTAATTTTTTCTCACAGAACTAGTACTTTACTCTTATCACAATTTAACGTTTCCCTATTTTTTAGACACCCTGTATGTTATATCGACATTTTGATTATGGCAAAAGACTTTTCAGAAGAAGCAAAACTCTTTATAAAGAATGACTTTTTCTCTAAAAATGAAAAATGAAGAAGTTCACAAGTATAGTTAGGTCCATCTGGGGACACACTGTATATGTGAGCATTCGTGTGTTTCTGACGTCATTTTATGGACGCTTATGTCATCCTGGGCGCCTTCCCGACTTTATGGTACCAGGGTGGGGACGCAAGGAAAAGGAACAAGGCGGTCAGCAGTGGTGATTAAGTTAGTCAGTTATGAAGGTTCCACGGCTTGTGTAATGACTCTTGGCTTTTGTATTTAATAAACTTATTTACTGGTGACTTATTTGTGACGAAAATAATGAATCTCCTCGTACAAAATGATGCACAGATAAATAAAATAATAGAACACTGTTGAAGCCTCGTAGGCAGGCAACTCCGCAAGCGTAGCCGACAGTCGGTAGAGTTGGGTCGGGGTGAGTAACAACGTTAGTTAACAAGTTAAAAAAATTGTCAATTCCAATTTGACCATTAACTTTATAGAAAACGTCATTAGAATTTTGAAATGTAAGTAAAAATATATTTAAATAAATAATTTCGCTCGTTTTCCTAAACTCAAAAAGCTTTTATTTCAGATAAAAAAAAATTTGTTGCAAGAGTAAATTAATTAAGAACAGAAGAGTGATCATTTTAATGGGAATAAAAAAATTATTTTTAAAATTAAAACAGATTTTCAAGTAGGTATATCAGTTTTAGGATTTAAAACAGGGCCATTCTAGACGTCCATGAAGTTGGCCCCCCCATTTTGTCATAGCGACTCGAAACATACATGAACATTTTGCAAATTAATTGCAAATATTTGCAAATTGGTTTTTAGAATTTGCAAATGACTTTAAAGTCCTCAAAAATTAATTTTTATTTTGGTGGGGCCAACTTCACGCAGCCCCCCCCCCCACTTTATTTGATCGACTCGAAACATACATCAATATTTAGCAAATTAATTGCAAATAATTGCAAATTGGTTTTTAGAATTTGCAAATTTCATTTAAGCCCCCAAAAATTAATTTTTATTTTGGTGGGGCCAACTTCACGCAGCCCCCCCACTTTATTTGATCGACTCGAAACGTACATCAATATTTTGCAAATTAATTGCAAATAATTGCAAATTAGTTTTTAGAATTTGCAAATCACTTTTAACACCCTTAAAAAATAATTTCTAGTTTGGCTCAACCTCCCCACTTCATCCGTTCGAGTCGAAACAAATATGTACCAATATTTTGCAAAATAATTGCAAATAACTGCAGATTGGCTTTAAAAATCTCCACATAAATTTTGAGATCTCAAACCACTTCAAATTGAGTATTTTTATAAGTGATTATGGTACTAAAACTATACTGCTTAACCATCAAATCTATTTCTTTTTCGTAAACTTGTTGCTTAGTTACTAATTGTAATTATCAAAAGTGGAAGCATACGAGGTGTATGTATCTATACTCGTACAGGAAACCCAGCGAGAGGAAAAAAATAGTTGAACCTCGCGCAGAAGTTCTGAGCAATTCTCTTCGTTTCATATCGTATATGCCCGTTTCTTAAACAAATAAGAAGCATTTGGTCCTACAGTCTTGCATTATTCTAAACACGTCAGTGGCGTAACGGTGCTATTCATCACTGCTTACAATAATTTAATAATTACTGCAATTTATATAATAAAAAATAAACGGATCTCTACAAAATTAAAATAAATTAAAAACTTTAAATCTGGCCATTTCCATTAATAATTAACACTAATATTTACAACTTCAATAATAAACGGATTAAAAAAATTAAAAATTCCACCGCCACTGTGTAGCAAGGCGAGTCTTGGTTCTACTTAAAATTTTGGGGGAGTGACAGACGTAGCCATTTGTGACCAAATATCTGCGCAAAGGTTCAGCTATTTTTTTCCTCTCGCTGGGTTTCCTGTAAGTCTGTATATCGCCACAAAAACATCGTAAAATGTACGATTTAGGACTTTGTAACGTACCCAATAACTGATGCCCCACGTCGGTTAAGCCATATTGAAACGTATCGGTTTCTATGCCCCACTTTTGGGCATCATAGTGAAACGACTCGCTATCTTTCAAAAAAGTACTAAACTGGAACATGCAATTTAGAACTCAAAATTTACCTAATTTGACCTACCGCAACCTTCCGCTTATAGAAAGTTATTATAAAATATGCTTGTTAGGCGCCAAAGTGTTTTTTAGTGAACACATAAACTTATCAAAATTCAATTTAATCTCCAGCTAACTTAGTCGGTAGAACCTCTTAGAGAAATTCTTTAATAACACAAGGTCGTAACGATTACAGTAGGACTATCACTTTCGGTAGGTCATTACCTTTAAACTTACAACTCCGATCTGTCCAGGAAGAAGCCGGAAGCACTCTGAAAAAATACTTATTATCCTTGTTCGAAGCAACCCCGAACAATCAAACACAAAATGAACCTTGAAAATCATGTATTAAAGAACTCAGCAAAAATCACGCTGACATAAAACAATAACAGACACAAATCAACAAGACCTAAAATTAATATGTAAATACGGCCAGCCAATTTTATTCCACAATTAAACGTAAACTAAACTTTAAATGATCAAATCAACCAATACAACGTTTAATTTTGGAATCTATCAAAATTTAAAATTAAACAACTCATTAAATGTAATTTACAACCTTTTTGGTTGCAATTTAAAATGACAATGCACACAAGTGCAATTCTTAAACGAATTCTAATTTCTTTTGAGAAATGAAATTAGGATGCGACGGCATTTGGTAATTACACCAATGCAAACTCAAAACATGAAATGCAAAATTATTCACACACATAAAAATTAATTGATTTTAATTTTAATTAACCATTTCAACAACTCCAACAATTATTAGACAAGATTTAGCTCAAATTACTCGATGATTTCTGCGTTCCAAGCTTCCTCTTATCCAAGAACAGATCGACGTTTTTCGACTTGACCAATTTTTAATTATGAATCAAGACCCTTTTCCTATGCGTGATAATCCTATGTAAACCTCTACACATAACTACCCACACTTTCATTCACAAGAGCCTTTTTTACCCCAACTAACTTACCGGTGTGAAGTTAACAGCCGAAACTTAGCAGCCAGTTCACCCGACGATACCCGAACAACCAGTGGCGTGGGACCGCTTTTTCCGGTCGACACGATCAAACGTATTCTTATTTACAAATTTATCTACGATACCCTTTCAATGAACTTTATAAAAATATGTTTGATTCTTCCCTTCAACACGGGGTTGAGAAAGAGGGGGATGAAAGAATATAAAATAAATAAAAATTAAAGATTTTCAATTTTATCTTTTAAGAACTAATGACTTCAATACAATAATAATAGCCACGTTGTCAATACCTTATCGAGTTTATTAGCAACTACCAGGGGCTGCGGGTGTAAAACTGAAAGAAAATCATAACTCCGTTGTTCATAAATTTAACACTTCTTAATTCTTACCAGGTAATACATAAAATACACCCTTTCGAAGAATGTGATTGTTAACACTTGCAACCCCTAGGGACTAGAGATACGGAGGGTGTAAAACTGAAAGAAAAACATAACTCCGTTGTTCATAAATTTAACACTTCTTAATTCTTACCAGGTAATACATAAAATACACCCTTTCGAAGAATGTGATTGTTAACACTTGCAACCCCTAGGGACTAGAGATACGGAGGGTGTAAAACTGAAAGAAAAACATAACTCCGTTGTTCATAAATTTAACACTTCTTAATTCTTACCAGGTAATACATAAAATACACCCTTTCGAAGAATGTGATTGTTAACACTTGCAACCCCTAGGGACTAGAGATACGGAGGGTGTAAAACTGAAAGAAAATCATAACTCCGTTGTTCATAAATTTAACACTTCGAAATTCTTACCAGGTAATACATAAAATACACCCTTTCGAAGAATGTGATTGTTAACACTTGCAACCCCTAGGGACTAGAGATACGGAGGGTGTAAAACTGAAAGAAAATCATAACTCCGTTGTTCATAAATTTAACACTTCTTAATTCTTACCAGGTAATACATAAAATACACCCTTTCGAAGAATGTGATTGTTAACACTTGCAACCCCTAGGGACTAGAGATACGGAGGGTGTAAAACTGAAAGAAAATCATAACTCCGTTGTTCATAAATTTAACACTTCTTAATTCTTACCAGGTAATACATAAAATACACCCTTTCGAAGAATGTGATTGTTAACACTTGCAACCCCTAGGGACTAGAGATACGGAGGGTGTAAAACTGAAAGAAAATCATAACTCCGTTGTTCATAAATTTAACACTTCGAAATTCTTACCAGGTTATACATAAAATACACTCTTTCGAAGAATGTGTTGGTTAACACTTGCAACCCCTAGGAGCTAGAGATACGGAGGGTTTAAAACTGAAAAAAAATCATAACTCCGTTGTTCATAAATTTAACACCTCCAATTTCTTACCTAATATTATAATTAAAATACGTGTTTACGAGTTGAAATAGTTTTCTAATATTTTCTGCAAAGTTCACACATGCTATGTTTAATGAAAGGTGGTTTATTGTCACCTGTAGTATTGGGTGCTACCGCAAGACATTTCGTATGTATAAGTCTATTGCAGAAACTGCATTTTGTCGAGTCTGATAAGTCGGCTGTATTGAAGCAAAATAAGCATTTATTTAGAATGTTATCTGATTTGTTTAAAAGTGTTCTTTTTAGTTCCTTCCTGTATAAATCTATATCGACACTAGTTGTTAGAGGCTTATTTTTTACTAATTGATGGAAGAAATATATTATGTATGGTCCACAATTATATCCATCTTTTTGTTTTAAATGTGATGGGTTTTTGTGTCTCATGTTTTGAACGCTTAAGCTGGTGTTATGATACTGGTTATACTGATTAATAAATACTGAAAATCGTTTTAAATGTGTCTCTTGTTGTAATTTGTTATTTCCTAGAGGATCTATGTAAGAAATGTACTTATCTTGGAAATTTACTATTATTAATGAAAAATGGTTTGCGTTTACCAGTATTGGCATTGCAATTTTATCAGATTTAATTTTTATATTTTGCATAAAATAGTTTGTGTAAGTGTCGGTCGCAAATATTTGTGTCGAAATAGGTTCGTCGATAACTTGATAAAAATTTTCTTCATTGATAACGTGCATGCACAAAGATACAACAAAAGTAGTTAGCCATTTTGTGCCCGAAAGTGAATCGTAGTCCGAATAGTGCAATTCTTTAAAAATAGAATCGATGGAATTATAAAATCCTATTTTGTAATCTCTTCTGCACTCTGCTGCGTGGTAATATGAAATATTATCTACCAATCCGTTATATAAAAAACATATTTTATTTAGAGTGGTCTGCATGAATTCTTCACATGGCTTTTTCAAATCCGTCGATTCATCTTCATCACGAAAGTTGTCAAAACCAGTTACCGCGCATCTTTTGCAAGTGAATAAACCTGTGTAGGTTTTATTTCCTGAAGGGCTATCACATATTTGGTGCACCCAATTCTGGCATATGTCACATTGCACCCACTCAGTTGTTTCGTCCAACTTTCCTTCACCACAATACAAACACTCATCTCTTTGTAACAATTCCATATCTTTTCTTTCCTGTGACAAATCTAAAATAGTCTTTTGTTTTTGTATGAAAGTACCTGCAAAATGAGTTGTATAGTTTCTTTTTCTTTTGTTCCAAGATTCCTGGGAGCTAGCTTCATCGGTGGGATCACGCTTTGTTCTATCACTCCTAGTCAATCTTGTTTTTGGTATATTTAGTGACAACTCTTTATAACGAGCTAGAACATTTTCTCTAGATTTTCTAAGGAATCTCGTTGCTCTCAAGTCACTCTCATTATCCAGAATTATATTTTTCACATTTCCAAAATAGTTCTCAACGTAACAATTACTGACTCGTTCTGTTTCAGTTAATAATAATGCTGTCCAAAGAGGACAATATGGCATATATTTTGTTAGTAGTATATTAAAAAACTGTGGATTGTGAAATTTATTAGGAGATGCACCTTTTTCTTCATGTATAGCGATGTCAATATTAAGAGAAAGAAAGTACTTATAAAATGGGCTATTTTTATACAGGCTGTTATGCTGACTGAAATTTTCCTGATCGCTGAATGAATCGGTTAATTCGATCGTTGGGTCTATGTAATGCTGATTAAAATGGAGTAGTTTATTGTAGGCATTGTTTGTGGTTATACTTCGGTACATTGAAATTAGCAAAATTTTGATGTTTATAAACCATTCGGTTAGCTGTTTAAAACTGGTCGTAACAATAGCTTGGGCAACCAGTTCTTTCAAAAACGTACGTGTTTTACCATCACTAAAGGCATCTTTTATATCCTTGGATGCCATTTTCATAAAGTGAGCGTTGCATAAATGAATTGTGACAAGAGATTCTTGTAGCACAATTTCTTGATTATTCACTATTTTATAACACATTTTTAAGTAGTCAGGAAGAGTTATATTATTGAAAACGTTCGTAATAGCATGTAAATTAGCAAAACTAAAATCAGTTACAACGCCTCTGAACATAGGCCATTTTTTGTTTTCAAGACAAAACATTTTGAATTCATACATTAATTTAAATACACTTTTAGATTGGTGATTGCTACTCACCATCTCAAAAATTGGCAAAACCCTCTTATTCTGATGTATAGGAATTACGGCCGAATATAGATAAACTCTTTTTCTGTCTTTAGTAGGATTTCTAACAATACTGCCAGTAGCATCAAAATAAATTAAAGGTAGTGTATAGTTGCTCTTTTGACTCTGCAATACATATAGTTGCTCCAGACTAAAAGTTTTTATAGAAAAAGGAACTGAAACTTCCTTGATGTATTCAGGATGATCCATTTGCATTAAAATTAAATCCCACAATTCGTTTTTATCACGGTCCAGGTTTGCGAGAGCATTAGATCTTATTTTGCGCAAAGTAGAATCTGATTTGATCATTTGCAAGTTATTGCCCTGCGTAATTAAATGTTCATTTGAATCGATCATAATCTGATTTTTGTATAATGAAGGTTTATTCTTAAGAAGTTTTTCTTTTACGATTTCTCGTTCTACGCCTTTGACAGACATAGTTAAGCACATCTTATGACAGAAATCAATTGAAGAGCTGTACACAAAAATTTGCAAATCCTTAATAATAAGCTTGAATTTTTTACATTGATAATTGTTATGTTTACATTTGCCGAATAAAACAATCCTATTTTTTTGATATTTTGTGTACTTGACTATTATACTACAAGTGTTATTTATGTACTTATTAATTCGATTTTTAAATACATAACTATAATAAAATGTCTTTAATTTGCCTTTGTCGTCCACGATTAAGTTCCAGATATGCTTTTCGATTTTCACAGAACCCTCAAAAAATTTACAATTTTTAAATGCACTTGGCGGCAATTGAGGAACATTTTTACTACCACTAGGTAATAACTTTGGTTCCTTTTCAGTAGACAAACTATAAAGTTCCATAGGTATGATAAATTTCTCTGGTGTGATCGGATTTGTTATTGTACTGGATTTACTTAATTCCTTCAAGAGATTTTTCTTAACTTTAGAAATATTGCTGTGTGGAACAACTTCATTCTTCATATCGGGTGGAGTGACATTTTCATTAGAAATATTTTGGAATAAAATATTAGAACAGTTTAACGATATTTCAGATTGTTCATCAGTATCCGACGGCAATGGAGTTGAAGTTTCAATATTTGTATTTTTTCTGAAGAAATTTGATCGCAAATTATTATTTAGAAATAATTTACAATAATAAAATATTTTATTTCTGTTTTTAATACTGTTAGTTTTTCCTAAAAGTTTGCAAATATCTGCATATTTGCTATCTCTTATTCGAAACGATACCAAATCTGAACGGCAAAAATTTATTTTCGTCAAAAGCAAAAATATTTCATCTTTATCGTTTTTCACAATTCCTCTGTCATTGTTAAAATAGTCCAAGATCTCATTTCGGTTCCTTTTGAAGAATCTCGCCAAAACTGCAGGATATTTCAATTTATCAATATTGAGTTGCTTTGCTAAGTTGGAAATAATTAAGCAATCTTTATTAGCATTAATTAAATCTTCAGCTGTTACATGAGGTACTATTTTAACAATTTTGTTAAGTATGACTTTCAAACTTAATTTGGAATACGTCATATTTTACGTAAAACTATGGATCGTAACTTCTAGGTAATAATTTTACACCGCAATTAAAACCAACCACAATTAGGTACTGAAATTTTTTAAATTTAATTAGCCATTATTTTACAATATATATATTTATTGCACAAATGTAATTATCCCTTATGATAGAGTAAGTCAACTTAGGTTCCCAAAATTAAATTTCATAATAAATCACACAAAAATTACAACTGTCGCCTTTTTGGTCCAAAAGTTACAGAGTGTCAGAAGGTACTTGTGAAAAGCTCGCGAAAAATACTTTTCTGTAAGTACCACATCATATAAAGATCATATATAGATGATTGGATAGCTCTGTTATAATTTTGAACTTCTTATTTACCCGACAAATTTATCGCTAATCGAATGATTGAACTCTTCTTTTACTAATAATTACATGAGTGCTAGATAACCTATTTATAGGTACTTACAATAAATCACCAAACTGAAACTGACGCAGAAATGTAATAAAATAGTGGTAGATCACTAAGAACACTGTTTTAATGTATAAAAGAACTTTTCACAATCACAAAGCGGTAATTGTATATTACCAATAAAGGTCCCTATAATAGGTATAGTACAATAATTATTCTCAAAGAACTAGATAGGTAGTATAATGATGAAATTGAAATTGAGAACTAAACTTAAAAACTTTTCTAACTCATACGCAAAGAATTGTAACGACTAGTAAAAACTACAAAGTTCAATAATGTTATATTTTTTGAATAGCTTCTTTGAAAGCTCAGCCAATTCAGCAATTTTTATCTTAAAATTAATTTAAGAAGAAACCTATATTGATGTCGAGCACCATAATATATTATGTTACGCTTGCAGACAAGAGTTTCTTATCACCTGTTTTTTCTGAATTTATAAACATTTTTGATAAAAAAAACAATGCAATTAGTCTTTAAAGGATGAATGTAACTAAATACTAAAATTATCAAAATCGTTTAGATTCTCGATTGTTTTACATAAAACGACTTTAAACTTTATTAAAAATTAATTTACAAACAAAAACACGGAATACGATCTGTGTCAGCATTTTTTGATAAGTATTGCGGTACTATTTTGTAATAATAAAAAAAATCGCAATAAAATAATGATATTTTAGGGTAGTAATCGAAAGTTTAATAAAATCCAAATGAGTTTTTTAGTAGCGTTACAAAGTAACTCTAGAAATTTGATGTAATTCTACACCAAATTAACATCAAATATGGTTGCAAGAAGTCTACACCGAATAGGGTTAATTTACAATTTACCGCAAGTTACCAGTTGAATTGTAATGCAACGTTTTCGTTGGTGTATAAGTTTTCACCATTGTTGAGGGTAAATCGTTTGAAAGCGACTTGTAACTTACTTCTTATATGGTTTATAACCAAAACATTAAAATTCTAATAATTTTAACACTTTTTAGTTAGTTCTTTCTGAACAATCGTTGAATGCATGCATACGCTCCTAAATAAACTGAATCATTTCTTATTGAAGTAAACAATAAACAATATAGGCAAATACTTCTGCTGGTGTTTCTTTCACCCTACCATAATTTCAACATAAATTCATTCCAATTATGGTTTTATCAATACTTAGGAAACTTTAATGAATTCTTGTGTTACTGTGTCTCATTTCACCACCAACGGTGAAATTTTACCTTTAAAACAATACCTTTGACTGGACTAACAGTACATTTAAAGAACCCCCGCTCAAACCTTATGGAAACTGGTTCCCGGGTAATTTTTCTAAAATTTTAGTATGTTGTATATTAGGGCCTTCTGATTAAAAGTCATCATGGGCGCAAAGCTCTAATCTTAATATTTTTCATTCCTTGAATTTCATTCATTTTCAGGGTTAAAGCACTGCATTTAATGTTATTGGGGGTTCAATTAAATGTGGTTACATCAATAATTATCGCATTTTGTGATTTTTTTTATCTTTTGATGATTGATAAAATGATAAAATCAAAATGTTTAACTCGATATTTTTTTGGAAATTATACTTGGTATTCTAACTTTGCGTGTACGAAAGATTAGACGTATACTATTAGCTATAGAAGTATTTTCTTTCAGTTTTACACCCTCCGTATCTCTAGTCCCTAGGGGTTGCAAGTGTTAACAATTTTATTCTTCGAAAGGGTGTATTTTATGTATTACCTGGTAAGAATTAAGAAGTGTTAAATTTATGAACAACGGAGTTATGATTTTCTTTCAGTTTTACACCCTCCGTATCTCTAGTCCCTAGGGGTTGCAAGTGTTAACAATCACATTCTTCGAAAGGGTGTATTTTATGTATTACCTGGTAAGAATTAAGAAGTGTTAAATTTATGAACAACGGAGTTATGATTTTCTTTCAGTTTTACACCCTCCGTATCTCTAGTCCCTAGGGGTTGCAAGTGTTAACAATCACATTCTTCGAAAGGGTGTATTTTATGTATTACCTGGTAAGAATTAAGAAGTGTTAAATTTATGAACAACGGAGTTATGATTTTCTTTCAGTTTTACACCCTCCGTATCTCTAGTCCCTAGGGGTTGCAAGTGTTAACAATCACATTCTTCGAAAGGGTGTATTTTATGTATTACCTGGTAAGAATTAAGAAGTGTTAAATTTATGAACAACGGAGTTATGATTTTCTTTCAGTTTTACACCCTCCGTATCTCTAGTCCCTAGGGGTTGCAAGTGTTAACAATCACATTCTTCGAAAGGGTGTATTTTATGTATTACCTGGTAAGAATTAAGAAGTGTTAAATTTATGAACAACGGAGTTATGTTTTTCTTTCAGTTTTACACCCTCCGTATCTCTAGTCCCTAGGGGTTGCAAGTGTTAACAATCACATTCTTCGAAAGGGTGTATTTTATGTATTACCTGGTAAGAATTAAGAAGTGTTAAATTTATGAACAACGGAGTTATGATTTTCTTTCAGTTTTACACCCTCCGTATCTCTAGTCCCTAAGGGGTTGCAAGTGTTAACAATCACATTCTTCGAAAGGGTGTATTTTATGTATTACCTGGTAAGAATTAAGAAGTGTTAAATTTATGAACAACGGAGTTATGAATTTTTCTCAGTTTTACACCCTCCGTATCTCTAGAACCTAGGGGTTGCAAGTCCTAACGAACACATTTTTCGAAAGGGTGTATTTTATGTATAACCTGGTAATAAATTGGAGGTGTTAAATTTATGAACCATGGAGTTATGTTTTTCTTTCAGTTTTACACCCTCCGTATCTATAGTCCCTAGGGGTTGCAAGTGTTAACAATCACATTCTTCGAAAGGGTGTATTTTATGTATTACCTGGT
The DNA here is from genome assembly GCA_963924605.1 of Malthinus seriepunctatus. NCBI lineage: Eukaryota > Metazoa > Arthropoda > Insecta > Coleoptera > Cantharidae > Malthinus > Malthinus seriepunctatus. The sequence goes on from OZ004600.1 coordinate 51,048,106, forward strand.
AAGAATTAAGAAGTGTTAAATTTATGAACAACGGAGTTATGTTTTTCTTTCAGTTTTACACCCTCCGTATCTCTAGTCCCTAGGGGTTGCAAGTGTTAACAATCACATTCTTCGAAAGGGTGTATTTTATGTATTACCTGGTAAGAATTAAGAAGTGTTAAATTTATGAACAACGGAGTTATGATTTTCTTTCAGTTTTACACCCTCCGTATCTCTAGTCCCTAGGGGTTGCAAGTGTTAACAATCACATTCTTCGAAAGGGTGTATTTTATGTATTACCTGGTAAGAATTAAGAAGTGTTAAATTTATGAACAACGGAGTTATGATTTTCTTTCAGTTTTACACCCTCCGTATCTCTAGTCCCTAGGGGTTGCAAGTGTTAACAAACACATTCTTCGAAAGGGTGTATTTTATGTATAACCTGGTAAGAATTAAGAAGTGTTAAATTTATGAACAACGGAGTTATGATTTTCTTTCAGTTTTACACCCTCCGTATCTCTAGTCCCTAGGGGTTGCAAGTGTTAACAATCACATTCTTCGAAAGGGTGTATTTTATGTATTACCTGGTAAGAATTAAGAAGTGTTAAATTTATGAACAACGGAGTTATGATTTTCTTTCAGTTTTACACCCTCCGTATCTCTAGTCCCTAGGGGTTGCAAGTGTTAACAAACACATTCTTCGAAAGGGTGTATTTTATGTATTACCTGGTAAGAATTAAGAAGTGTTAAATTTATGAACAACGGAGTTATGATTTTCTTTCAGTTTTACACCCTCCGTATCTCTAGTCCCTAGGGGTTGCAAGTGTTAACAATCACATTCTTCGAAAGGGTGTATTTTATGTATTACCTGGTAAGAATTAAGAAGTGTTAAATTTATGAACAACGGAGTTATGATTTTCTTTCAGTTTTACACCCTCCGTATCTCTAGTCCCTAGGGGTTGCAAGTGTTAACAAACACATTCTTCGAAAGGGTGTATTTTATGTATTACCTGGTAAGAATTAAGAAGTGTTAAATTTATGAACAACGGAGTTATGATTTTCTTTCAGTTTTACACCCTCCGTATCTCTAGTCCCTAGGGGTTGCAAGTGTTAACAATCACATTCTTCGAAAGGGTGTATTTTATGTATTACCTGGTAAGAATTAAGAAGTGTTAAATTTATGAACAACGGAGTTATGATTTTCTTTCAGTTTTACACCCTCCGTATCTCTAGTCCCTAGGGGTTGCAAGTGTTAACAATCACATTCTTCGAAAGGGTGTATTTTATGTATTACCTGGTAAGAATTAAGAAGTGTTAAATTTATGAACAACGGAGTTATGATTTTCTTTCAGTTTTACACCCTCCGTATCTCTAGTCCCTAGGGGTTGCAAGTGTTAACAATCACATTCTTCGAAAGGGTGTATTTTATGTATTACCTGGTAAGAATTAAGAAGTGTTAAATTTATGAACAACGGAGTTATGATTTTCTTTCAGTTTTACACCCTCCGTATCTCTAGTTCCTAAGGGGTTGCAAGTGTTAACAATCACATTCTTCGAAAGGGTGTATTTTATGTATTACCTGGTAAGAATTAAGAAGTGTTAAATTTATGAACAACGGAGTTATGATTTTCTTTCAGTTTTACACCCTCCGTATCTCTAGTCCCTAGGGGTTGCAAGTCCTAACGAACACATTTTTCGAAAGGGTGTATTTTATGTATAACCTGGTAATAAATTGGAGGTGTTAAATTTATGAACCAAGGAGTTATGAATTTTTCTCAGTTTTACACCCTCCGAATCTCTAGTCCCTAGGGGTTGCAAGTCCTAACGAACACATTTTTCGAAAGGGTGTATTTTATGTATAACCTGGTAATAAATTGGAGGTGTTAAATTTATGAACAACGGAGTTATGATTTTTTCTCAGTTTTACACCCTCCGTATCTCTAGTCCCTAGGGGTTGCAAGTCCTAACGAACACATTTTTCGAAAGGGTGTATTTTATGTATAACCTGGTAATAAATTGGAGGTGTTAAATTTATGAACAACGGAGTTATGATTTTTTCTCAGTTTTACACCCTCCGTATCTCTAGTCCCTAGGGGTTGCAAGTCCTAACGAACACATTTTTCGAAAGGGTGTATTTTATGTATAACCTGGTAATAAATTGGAGGTGTTAAATTTATGAACAACGGAGTTATGATTTTTTCTCAGTTTTACACCCTCCGTATCTCTAGTCCCTAGGGGTTGCAAGTCCTAACGAACACATTTTTCGAAAGGGTGTATTTTATGTATAACCTGGTAATAAATTGGAGGTGTTAAATTTATGAACAACGGAGTTATGATTTTTTCTCAGTTTTACACCCTCCGTATCTCTAGTCCCTAGGGGTTGCAAGTCCTAACGAACACATTTTTCGAAAGGGTGTATTTTATGTATAACCTGGTAATAAATTGGAGGTGTTAAATTTATGAACAACGGAGTTATGATTTTTTCTCAGTTTTACACCCTCCGTATCTCTAGTCCCTAGGGGTTGCAAGTCCTAACGAACACATTTTTCGAAAGGGTGTATTTTATGTATAACCTGGTAATAAATTGGAGGTGTTAAATTTATGAACAACGGAGTTATGATTTTTTCTCAGTTTTACACCCTCCGTATCTCTAGTCCCTAGGGGTTGCAAGTCCTAACGAACACATTTTTCGAAAGGGTGTATTTTATGTATAACCTGGTAATAAATTGGAGGTGTTAAATTTATGAACAACGGAGTTACGATTTTTTCTCAGTTTTACACCCTCCGTATCTCTAGTCCCTAGGGGTTGCAAGTCCTAACGAACACATTTTTCGAAAGGGTGTATTTTATGTATAACCTGGTAATAAATTGGAGGTGTTAAATTTATGAACAACGGAGTTATGATTTTTTTTTCAGTTTTACACCCTCAGCCCCTGGTAGTTGCCCAATGAACTCGATAAGGTATTAACAACGTGGCTATTATTATTTTATTGAAGTCATTAGTTCTTAAACATATAAAATTGAAAATCTTTTTTTTTATTTATTTTATACTCTTTCATCCCCCTCTTTCTCAACCACGTGTTGAAGGGAAGAATCAAACTTATTTTTATAGAGTTCATTGAAAGGGGTATCTAGGTAAATTTGTAAATAAGAATACGTTTGATCGTGTCGACTGGAAAAAGCGCTCCCACGCCACTGGTTGTTCGGGTATCGTCGGGTGAACTGGCTGCGAAGTTTCGGCTGTTAACTTCACACCGGTTAAAAAGTTTACCATCGTCAGGGGTGTGCAACATGGGTAGATCCCACCCATATATTGTTTTTAGGGGGCGTTTTTTTAAATCCAATTATTTTTTGATAAGGACATGGTACTTTATAGTTTTGGGGTCGCTGATTACGAATATGATGTCAAAATTGTAGTTTAACAACTGCAAACTGTTAAATCAGCTGCCAAAATAATAACATTATGCTTTTTTAACATTTTTTTTCGATTTAGCGGTTACTGTAAATGAGGAGCAATAAAAAAGATAAAAAAAAAGATGTAATTGAAATTTTAAACTAATTTATTTAATTTTTTTTATATAAACTGATGTAGAGGCTATCTAAATGTTCCTTACGTGGTGCTTATGGTACAACTATTGCAAGTACAGAAAATTTCATAGATATATAAATTGTTTAGAATTTAATTCTCTATAAATTGACCCAAACAAAATTTAGATTTTTCTATTACACTTCCAGTTACTCTTTTAACAGTTGAGGACACATTTATTCGATGTTGCACATCCCTGAGAGTGGTAAACTTTTTCGCCTCTTTTTCTAGGCTTTTAATACTACTTTATTTCAAATTTTCAGCCACATATGTTGTTTTTCCAGTCTGTGTGATGTTAACGCTATACAGGGTGTATTTTAAATAGCGCCAAATATTTACATAGCGCAATTCTACGTCGAAAATCAAGCAAAAAACTCTGGCAGCAGTTTTCTTAAAACCCATTGGTGAGGGTGTTATTAATGGTCGTAGTTTGAATTTTATTTTGACTATGGCGTAGAAATCTATTTCAATGGTATCGGTGATACATAGTTCAACAACTAAAATAAATAACCGAATATAAATTTTACAGTTTCGGTAATTAGTTTACTTGTAATTTAAACTTAAAAAATGTGAAGTCATTGCTACGGATTATTTTGCAAAATGTTGCAACAGTGGATTGTAAAAAATAAAATTAGATAGGTAAATGAAGTCTGACAGTTGTCATTTTTGACGATTTTCGTCAAGCTGCTGCTGTTCCGCTTGCAGTTTGTTGCCAAATTTAAAAACTTTTAATTGCTTATATTTAAAAAAATATTGGATTAAGACCAAATTAGAACTGGAATTTTTTGTTTAGTTTTTGATGATGAATAGCGTGATGTTAATATTTGGCGCTATTTGTAATACACCCTGTATTTATTTCACTTTAATAGTGGCATTTGAAAGAAGATATCATGCTCTAACAAACGTCGGCTGGAAAATTCAAATATAATTATCAATGACGTATACCTGACGTTTCTTAGCGCTACTCGAACTAAAAGCTAGTTTGATTACGGCTTTATAATGAATAAATTGCTGGATATAGATAATTTTATTATGATTTACATACACACCTAAAATTAGAATAAAATAAAAATAAAGTACAACAAGAATAGATATGGGTCATTCTTTTACAAACCGCACACCAATTTAAACTTGACATTTTAGAATCGCCCAAATTTTTTTTATAGCCTATATTCATAAAATTACTTGATCCGTATTTCAGGATTTTGCTGGAAAAATTTATTTTCGAAAATATTCACATAACAGTGTCCGCAAAAAAGTCTGCACCATATGGGATTTTTTTTTATTATGCATGTTTTTGGAAAATAGTTTTTGGCATCAATGTCTGCATGAAATAAAACCAAAATGGTGCCAAAAATATTAGCTATGTCATTTACGCAACACCGCGAAATCGTCTCTTGAAAGTTTCGATTGCCCAAAAATGCTCTTATTTTTCAAAACAGAGAAAAACATCATAAGGGAAAATTGTTTCTATTCACCTCAAGATACTAGATACAAAATTTAAGAAAAAAATATTAACATTTTCATTTTTTGGTTTTCTTGAAAATTCTCACTTATTTATAATTTTCTGGAGTTCTTTTCTTTACATTTAAATTCTAGAGATCCACTCTGATCCATCGAGATCAAAATATTACGTTTTGGTCTTAACTTAGTCTAATTTTGGGACATAAAAATATTTTCATTGAAATTGATAGGACCATCTTGGACTATTTTCCCGCCTCTGAATTCTTCTTGGGAAATATTTTAACCGTAGAGGTCACATATTTTAGAAAAATATCGGCGAATTGTAATTAAAATAAGAGCTGACAGATAGAGGTCCCAGATAGAGTACTACATTACATATTAAATAAAATCCATATTAGTTTATTGTCTGGATATTTAGGGTAAATTTAGACATCATTTGGGACCTCTATCTGTAAGCTCTTATTTTAATTAAAATTCACCGATATTTTTCTAAAATATGTGACCTCTACGGTTAAAATATTTCCCAAGAAGAATTCAGAGATGGGAAAATAGTCCAAGATGGTCCGATCATTTTCAATGAAAATATTTTTATGTACCAAAATTAGACTAAATTATAAACAAAACGTAATATTTTGATCTCGTTGGATCAGAGTAGATCTCTAGAATTTAAATGTAAAGAAAAGAACTCTGCAATATTATAAATAAGTGAGAATTTTCAAGAAAACCAAAAAATGAAAATGTTAATATTTTTTTCTTAAATTTTGTATCTAGTATCTTGAAGTGAATAGAAACAATTTTCCCTTTTCCCTTGCGGACACTGTATGAATTTTCGATAATTTGCAGGATTTTTTCCAATCTTATCATACTTGAAATTTATTATCTCCAGTTGTACTGATCGGATCAATGTCGTTTTTTGTTATTTTACACTTTATTACGTTAGCTTTAGAAGTGTATTAAAAAAAATTTTTTTTGTTAACAAATGAAAAATAATAACAATTTAATTGTTTAAATAGTTTTAACATGATCGCTCCGAACTTGAATTAATTGGAAAAAATATCATTTTGTTCCTTATTCTCTAATCTATAAAAATCATTTTATAAAAAAGTGGAGCCTCTATTAGATCGAAGTTATTAAATATTTTGGAGCGCTGGGCGCATTGATCCGATCAGTACAACTTGAGATAATAAATTTCAAGTATGATGAAATTGGAAAAAATCCAGCAAATTATCGAAAATTCATATGTGAATATTTTCGAAAATAAATTTTTTCAGCAAAATTCTGAAATACGGGTCAATTAAATTTGTTGAAAGATACAGAATAAATTTTTTTATCACATTTGAAGAAGTCAATTTTTTTCCCTGGAATCCGTGCGGTTTGTAAAAGAATGACCCATATCGTCCCCACTCTGACAAACTCGCGGATCTGCAAATTTGGCGAAATTGAGTTTGATAGTGGATTTGAATGGTAGAAGACCAATGCACATAATACTGAAATTTAAAATTTGTATCTTATTCCGTTACTTACATACATCTATTTTAAACTCTAAAAACTGCATAAATCTTGGTTTTTGACTACAATAAACTCGCAAATACGCTAAATCTCTCAAAAATATCATAGAAATGAAATAAAATGAATTTTACAGATACAGATAAATTTTTGTTTTTCGTTTTTTGTCTCCTGTAAATTCGCGATTTTGTAGATTCGCGAGTTTATCAGAGTAGGGAGATGTAACTGAATGAAATTATAAAAAATTTTTTTCTTCTTCTTTTGAGCATTTTTTATTAGCTCTGAATCCCTAGCTTTTAAACCTCGAGGAATTAGCGGATCAGCCAGCTCCGGTAGCATACAATTAAGAAAAAATTCATTTAATTGTGGCAACATAACGTTATTCCAAAAATCCACGTCTTTTAAAATTCTAATCACTTGTATATCTAAATCTGTATATAAAATTAAGTCACAATAAGTTCTATCTAATATATTTAATTGGCCTTGAATGTGATGAAAATATTGGTGTTTATATATAGAGGATTAGACTAATCTTTCCGCTTAAAATCTGCTCATTTTTAATATTTGTATTATCATTGTTTTTGTTTAGATTGATTAGCTGCCGAGTTTTAAGCATAAAAAAAGTATGACAATAGCGCTTAAAATGCATCAAAATAACACAAAAATGAAATAAGTTTAAGAGGAAATAAGCACTAAGCTAGAAATCCGCGCTCTATAATTGATCATCTACCAAATCTACTTAGTACCTTTTCAAGTATTTACATTTAATAAGAAATTGAAAGTAAAATACGTTTTTATTGTAGGCGTTTAAGTTTAGAAAATGAGCACGGACAAAATAGGATTATGTATGTCCGTGAAGTTAGCCGCCCCATTTTCGATTTTCTTAATTTTTTTGGTCTCAATATTTAGTTAGTCATTGGTAAGTATTTGTAAGTCTAAAATCAGAATTTGTAAGTGCACCCTTAATGAGATATTTAAAAAACTAAATTAGACGGCTAACTTCTCGGGAGCCGCGACACTTTCGATTTTTTAATTTTTTTTGTTCCAATATTTAGTAAGTCATTGGTAAGTATTTGTAAGTCTAAAATCAGAATTTGTAAGTCTAACCCTAACGAGATATTTTAATTAGCAATTCGGCGGCTAACTTCTCGGGAGCCGCGCAACTTTCGATTTTTTAATTTTTTTTTGTGCCAATATTTAGTAAGTCATTGGTAAGTATTGGTAAGTCATAAATCAGAATTTGTAAGTTATTGCTTTGCGATTTATCGAACATATAAAATGTGATAAATTGGAAGTTAGCCGCTCAAGTTTCGATTTTTTTGATTTTTTTTAGCTCAACATTTAGCGCGTAATTTGTAAGTATTTGTAAGTCTAAAATCAATATTTGAAATTATCGAATGATAGAAGATATAAGCATTTTTATGTACTGTGACGTCACCAGAATAAAGCGCCTAAAGCGTTAAGTTTTGAGTTATACCACAGGGTAGCCAGAATCTCTCCACGTTTTATGAGTAATGGGTGGAATGATACAAATGATATCTCTTTTTTTAAATTATTAAATAAATTTTTGAAATTCATAAATTTTGTTTGGTTAATTAAATTGAATTAAATGACCCATAATAATAATAATTATTATTAGCGTTTTCGCTCAGTGACACTATTGACAAGTGTTTAAATAAAACAAATGACATAAAACAGCGATCTTTGCTACATATCTGTATTGAAAACGATGAGATTTAATCAATTTTAATAATATTTTGCTAAAAATTTGATCTTTTGGTACGTATTCAAACTGATTTCACCATCTGGAATAAAAAGCCCAGGTATAACTAAAATAATTTAAATCCGAATTGAAAACATTTTACCCTCTACGGGAGCCTTTTGTCCGGGCACGCGCCTTTAAAGCAGTAAAGGGCGGAAAATTTGTGGTTGGACATAATATTATAATAATAACTATAACAAAATTATTCAAAGAAAGCATTAGTATACAAGTTACAATACTGTACTTATTTAACTCTTTTCGCTTTTAGAAAAAGTTAATAGTTAGTTCTTGAGAAAAAAAACAGTTCTAAGGCAAATAAAGCAAAATTTGATGAGTAGGTAGTAATTAGTCCCCTCCTATATAATCTCTCTATATAATGAGAACAAAAACAAGTAATTAGGCACAACTGGTAAAAACAAATAATGGGACTCCTGTGATCTAATTTTCGATATTTTTGATTCGAAAAATCTGAAATAAATGTTTATAAATGCTACTAAATACTAAATTACTAAATACTACTAAATTTTGAACTAAAAAATGTAAAAAGTCAAAAGTTAGGGATTATTTCAGACCTCTCTTAGTATGGTACTCATCATAACGCTTTAGGCGCTTTATTCTGGTGACGTCACAGTACATAAAAATGCTTATATCTTCTATAATTCGATAATTTCAAATATTGATTTTAGACTTACAAATACTTACAAATTACGCGCTAAATGTTGAGCTAAAAAAAATCAAGAAAATCGAAACTTGACCGGCTAACTTCCAATTTATCACATTTTATATGTTCGATAAATCGCAAAGCAATAACTTACAAATTCTGATTTATGACTTACCAATACTTACCAATGACTTACTAAATATTGGCACAAAAAAAAATTAAAAAATCGATAGTAGCGCGGCTCCCGAGAAGTTAGCCGCCGAATTGCTAATTAAAATATCTCGTTAGGGTTTGACTTACAAATTCTGATTTTAGACTTACAAATACTTACCAATGACTTACTAAATATTGGCACATAAAAAAATTAAAAAATCGAAAGTGTCGCGGCTCCCGAGAAGTTAGCCGTCTAATTTAGTTTTTTAAATATCTCATTAAGGGTGCACTTACAAATTCTGATTTTAGACTTACAAATACTTACCAATGACTTACTAAATATTGGAACCAAAAAAATTAAGAAAATCGAAAATGGGGCGGCTAACTTCACGGACATGGATTATGTCCCTTTTTTTGCAGGTAAAATGCCGAAATTCGAGTACTCTTCTATCCTTTACTAACCTCTGCCGCACCACTTTATTTAGTACCCCAATATTTTATTAAACTATTTTGGATAAATACAGCCTTAATTAGCCACTAAATAAAAAAATTTATAATTATATCCTGACATAATGATGACGTCCATGTATTAACAAACTTTGAAACAAATTGGACAATTAGGTAAGATACTATGACTACTTTTGTATATTGAGACATATAAAATTCCAATAAAATTGCATTATACAAGTTCCATAATAATAAATAAAATTATAAAATATGTCATACCCTAGAATGAGAGATTCTCTATAACATGATTTAAACGCGAATTTAAATGAACTAATATTAAGGCCGTAAATGTCTAAAAATCTATCTCTTAAACTATAATGATTATGACTTTTATATTTTAGAAATATTAAGTACAGCTCTAGTTAACATTCCTCACATCATCAATTTATGAAAATAAATTTTTATAAGCCAGAAAAAATTGATTAAGTTCTACAATTTCTGCGAGTATCTTCCGTCCTTAAGGGTTCTCGGTAGTAATTTCGCAAGCAATGTTAAATTATGCTTACATTGTTTTCGCGTCATTTTTTTATTTCTGTACTTGAAAGAGCGGTCGACGTCTCTATGAATAGGTGACATAATTCTACAGTTCCGTGCCGTCTCAGATTTTTAAAAAATGGTCTTGATTTTGATTAAATAATTAAAAGCTCAAATTCATTTTTAGCGTGTTTTGACGTTCAATTTTAATTTTTTTATCTTTTAACTTATACCATTACAAAGTCAATAAAAAACTACAAACTTTAATCGGGCCAATTTTTTGAATTAGGCTTTCCCTTAATTAAAAATTAAATTTTACTTTTGTTCAAAATTGTAAAAAAATCAGATATGTGACTTGATTTCAGGCAACCAACCATACTTCTTTCATTGAAGTAAAGGCAATTATCCCTCACAGTGGGAGGTAAAACGACGACAATAGACCCTTTTTCGTGTAGCTGCAAGCTAGGTAATAAAATAATTTGCCGGATTTGTTGTAATCCTTTACTTTAATTTTGAAAAGTAAACCCACAATTTCAACTTTGTTTATTTTAAGACTTTTTAAAAATCAATATTTCCTTCGAAATGATTTTATAGAATTTAATCAAATGACATATATGATACCTCAAATAACCCACCTTAGCACTACCTCATAGTGACTTCTATTTGAGGACATAAAAAAGACATTTAAATTTTGACAGATTAGATGACAGATCAAACGACATATTATTCCATCTGAAATAACCCACCTTAGTCCACCTCATAGTGACTTCTATTTGATGACATAAAAAAGACATTCAAATTTTGACAGAGATGACAGATCTAATGACCTATGACATCTCAAATAACCCACCTTAGCACCACCTCATAGTGATAATTTGATGACATTAAAAAAACATATTTAAATTTTAAGATAAGACGACAGATCAAATGACATATTCCATTTCAAATAACCCAATTATAATTATTTAATTATTTATAACTGGGCACACGGACAAATTTGAGATATAATGTATACAGATTACTTGACTTTATAAATCCTTCTTTATTAAAATTCTTATATCCTTTTCACGTTTTACTCTCGAATCTATGATTTCCGGTAAGAGTGCCTTCATGTAAAACTTTTCTAGGTCAGTCGCCATTTTGTTCACCCAGAACGAATCGTCTTTGTAAACAATGCAAGACTTAAAATCCATTTTAGTGTATACTACAAAGTAACACTTTTCCCGTTTCGTAATATGGAGCTGTCCTTGGACTTGATACATATACTTATCGGTATTTTTTAGTTTCATGACTCCATCTCCATCTAAAGTAAAGTAATCTAATTTGCCCGCACTTATAGCGTTTGTGATAGTGAAATCCCGCGCGGATTTTTTAAATTTTAATATATTGCTTTTTGCGCTTGTGCAGACCTGCAGAACCACAAATTTCACTAGAATAGCTTTTTATACTGCAAAATCGCGTTTTTCGCGGTAAGAAACTGATTTTTTATTTTAATACATAGTTACCATTAAAGTATTTTATATAAATGTATTATACATACATTTTCCGATAATTTTAATTTTTCTACCCCTCACCAGTGATGTCATCAAACATTTTTTTAAATTGCAACCCCTAATTTTTTTTTGTTATTTGGATAGATTATGAAATTCTGATTTCAAAAATATGCACATGTTCGCCCTTTAGACTCACAGTTTTGAAAACTTATTTTTTATTGATAAACCCCTGGAGTTTGGTGCGAACCTGCCGACTCACCCTGTATATCAGTGTTAAATATTATTTTTCCAAAAATAAAAATAAAATTATACCTTGTTAACTTTAATGGCAACTATGTATTTACAATAAAAAATAAGTTTTCAAAACTGTGAGTCTAAAGGGCGAACATGTGCATATTTCTGAAATCAGAATTTCATAATCTATCCAAATAACAAAAAAAATTAGGGGTTGCAATTTAAAAAAATGTTTGATGACATCACTGCTCGAAGGGGGTGAGGGGTAGAAAAATTAAAATTATCGGAAAAGGTATGTATGTATAATACTACATTTATATAAAATACTTTAATGGCAACTATGTATTAAAATAAAAAATCAGTTTTTTACAGCGAAAAACGCGATATTGCAGTAAAAAAAGCTGTTCTAGTGAAATTTGTGGTTCTGCAGGTCTGCACATGCGCAAAAAGCAATATATTAAAATTTAAAAAATTCTTATAAAAAGTTACGCTAATTTACAGTACATTCTCGATATTTTCATTTTTTTTACATTTTTATATCATACTTTAAAAAAAAACTCCCGAAATGTACAAAATACTTATGCAATTTACATGTAAAACTTCAACCCCTCGGTGGCACGGGTTGTAATGGAGCTACAGCAAAAAAATTTACAAGTGATATTTTTTTTGTCATATACTACCTCCCAATTCTAATGTTTTTCTTGGAATTTAAAATTTTTTAAATTGGAGAAATTTAAGCTATAAGTATTTATATAATAATTATTTTTATTAACGTTTCGCCAAACATATAGGCTTATAAGTAATTCAAAATAAAAATTTTTTAAATTAAAATGTCAATTTTTAATTTTTGACTTTTAATTAAAAAAATTTTTATTTTGAATTATAATATAATTCTGAAGAAGCCTATGTGTTTGGCGAAACGTTAATAAAAATAATTATATAAATACTTATAGCTTAAATTTCTTTAATTTTAAAAAAGAAAATTATTAAGTTACTTAATTAATTGTATGGTTAATAGTTAAAATTCCTAAAATTGGTTGTTTTATTTTTGTATATTCTTTATGTACTTTCTCGGACACCTATTATAGATATTTACTTACTTAAAATTTACCTTCTTTAAAAAAAATTAAATATGGAAAGATGTAAACTCTATTTAACCCGCTACCTGCACCTAACAAAGGGTTAGTGCACAAACGTAATTTTATGAGGACCATAAATCAACAAAATACTGCTTGCAAAAAATTTTTATAAACATTGCTACCATGGTTGCCTAAAACAGGCGGATCTCAAAAATCCGCATTGTTGTCGAAACTGATGTAAAAGTTTAGTATCGTAGAGCCTTAAGTATTGTATTTTTTTCAATTTTTTATTTTGTACTGGTACCTAAGAGTACTAATAATTATTTCTTTTATTTTGAATAAATATTTTTTTTATTGTTGGCCGTGTGTTTTATTACCGACGAACCCTCCCTTCTTCACTAAGCTACCCAGAGTGGTAAAACCGGTGTTACAACATTAACACTTTCATTTCTTCTTTGATAGCATTTACAACATATTCTGTTCTAATCTTTCCATATAGCTTTCAAATTCTTCCAGATTTCCTTTCAAAGGTTCTATATTACTGATTAATGCCATGATCGTCACCAAAATGTTGTATTTATTCAAAGATAACAATTACATGTGTGCTGTAATTGCCCTCTGCCGGGCCTCTTACACAACCGTTTCAGTTTGTGTATTCAAAATGTTATAATTATTTTGATAACTACTTAACAAGTTTCTGCGTTCATCATGTAGTAATCGACTGATAACCCAGCCTAACACATAATTTTCTGATTTTTTTAAGCTACATTTTCATTAATACAAGCAATTCCACTACGAATTATTGGACTAATTGATATTGAACGTGATTTTTTACATATTTCCTGCATTGGCAATAAAAAAAACTACAAGCATCAATCTCGCTGTTACTATCGGCTGATGGTTTCAGCAACTGATTTGCCATGACTGACCTGCGATTATATCTAAACTTAACACTATCAGGTGTTACGTTATTTCCTCTTTTTGATCGAATAGATGAAAATAAATTTTCGATGCAGTCTTGTATTAAGCGTCGTGTAAATAAAAATTTAAAACTGTAGTTATTTTTTAAATCACCTCACAGCAATTTCAACGCGTCGATATTTGCAACGCACCCTTTAATACATACCGTCCGTTTCCAAAAAAGGGCCCGAGCTTTCAGGGGGTTTATTTGTAACTTAGGCAAATAAAACCTTATATAAAATTAAATGAGACAATCTCTTCTACAATTTTAGCGATAAAAAGTTATTATTTTCCAAACAGCTAAGGCTGATGGCGTCTTCGTTACTTTTTTTTAAATTGCACCATATACATTTTTAGTCTCATATGATAGAGAATTTTTTTCTCTTTTCAATAAGGTAAAGCATTCGTAGGGTTAAATAAGAAAATTTTAAAGAAAAATTGTAAAACATTAATCTACATTATTTTTCATCAAGCAAGCGGATTGTTTAAAAAAACATGATTTTCAATTGTTTTGCTAACTGTGTAAGCTTCTTCACTCAAATCTAATGTTACATTGCGCCACGGCCGCTGGATTGGCTACGATAAGCTTGTTACGAATAAATTAAAAGAAAAAAATAAATTAAGAGATAAAACTCGTAATACATTATTTATTTATTATTAATTGGCGTCTACAACTAAAGCTATTGACGATGAATATTTAAAATAATAGATTTTCACAAAAATTGTTCGAAGTGATTTACATTAGAAGGCACTGTCCAAAATCAATGTCTTTTATGTAGCTCCATATAAAAAATTTTTTCTTCTTTTAATTTATTTGTAACAAGTTGATGGTAACCAAACCAGAGGCCGTGGCTTAATGAAACATTAGATTTGAGTGAAGAGGCTTACACAGTTACTTAAACAATTGAAAATTATTCGTTTTTTTTAACAATCTACTTGCTTGATAAAAAATAATGTAGCTATAGTTTTTTTCACTTTTTCATTAAAATTTTCTTATTTAACCCTACGAATCCTTTACTGTATTGAAAAGAGAAAATAATTCTCCATCATATAAGACTAAAAAATGTATATGGTGCAATTTAAAAAAAGTAACGAAGATACTATCAGCCTTAACTTTTCGGAAAATAATAACTTTTTTTTCGCTAAAATTGTAAAAAAACGTAAAAAAGATCGTATCATTTAATTTTATATAAGGTTTTAATTGTCTAAAGTTACAAATAACCCCCCTATAAGCTGGGACCGTCTTCTATTTAATATTTTTAATTCTGATATAAATAGGGACAATTCGTCTGTCGGTTCGACAGACGAAAGTTCTTCAAACTTTTCAATGTGAAAATGGGAATTGAATGACAATGGTCTTCTATATTTAGCCGAATTAAAAATGTCAAATAAAGTATCTATTTTTTTCTACACAATCAGCTGTCTGAGAAGCATTGACCAGTAAATTTCCGAATGCAACATTACATAAAATGCCAGCATTTACTGAATGGCTGAATACATTAGCTGCCAAACACATCTTCATCGAACTAAAAGGTGGTAACACTATACACTTTTTTCTGATTTTAGGGACCATTCTCGGTATTTGCTGTGAATTTATTACATGGAAATTATCAATGTGAGACCACGAATACGTATTTTCTCTATACTGTATGTCATAGTTTTTAAAATTATTACGTACATATTTTTATAAATGTGGTGTATCGTAAAAAAAGAAAATTTTCTCACCATTTTAAAGCAATATAATAAAAATCTTTAATACTTGTTCATAACCATTTTAAGTGTTTAACATTTGGATTTCATTGGTAATTTTTTGGTTAATTAAAAAAAGATTATTAAAGACTCATTTATTGTTCTTTGTGACGCGACGTTTCGACAACTTTTTTCTTGTCATATTCATGCAAAAAAAATTTTTTCCTTTTTTTCCTTTGATAAATAAATATTTGGTATTTTTACATTTATAACATTACAAAGACTATTAAAAAAATTCTTTTTTTGGATTGGAAAATATTCTCAAAGTTGTTATTAATCTTTTTTTAATTAAGCAAAAAATTACCAATGAAATCCAAATGTTAAAATAATAAGGATCATTGACAGTGACTGAAAAGAGCCTGCGTAAATGGGCATTAGTAGATCCCAAAAATAACAAAACAAGAATTTTCTTGAGCCGGTTCTGTCCTTCCTATCGTTGTAAGAACTTGCATGCTCGAATGGCCGTATTCGGTAGTCGTCGTACTGTGACGCGTGGATGACGTGTTGTGAACTGTGCTAATCAAACAAAATAAATCAGGTAATTAATAAAATGCAATTATCCTATCTTCACTGAACTTATACTTTCAAGGAGAATTTAAACTAAAACTCTCAAAACAAATAAAATAACATAACCTCTAAATCAAGGATGGATTGCAAAATAAACTTTAAAATAAAAATAATAACTGAGTAAAAACTAAAAGGAATTTTCTAAACATGGATAAGTATTTTAATAGTTAATTATTACTACTTTGGTAATTAACTTAAATCGTTGAGATGAATGAAATTAAATTGTTGTAACTGCAATTCGCTTATAACTGACAACTCCTATTTTTGCATAACTTCCGTAGACCTGTGTTTAAACGACGAAGGAGTATTTGAAACGTAGGTGCTTTACTAACTATAATCATAGACGAAATACATATCAGACTGGTCAAGCTGTGTTTAAAATTGAGAGCTGCAATTGCATACCCCATAAAGGGTTGTCAAAATATTATTTAAATACCTATGTGAGAGCAACAAAGAGAGGGATAAAAACATGCAAAACGTTTGTGTCTTCCTATCAGCTTTCTAGCTACAATCTGTTTACTTCATTCAGGGTAAAAGATTTTGGACTTGCGATAATCCTATGCATTGTTGTTTCATTGTTATATTGTGAAGAACAGCAGGTAGCATAGAAAAAATAAGTATATTTGATTTTCGTTTATTTTTATTTAAAATTTTGGTTTTGGTTACACATTACATTACCTACATATTACAATATTGACTACAATGATTTTAAATTATTTATTTTAATATTTTTTACGCGAGCAACACTTGTTCGTATTTCTTGCGAGGCCCATTTTAATTCCTTAAATAATTTTACCGTTACTAAATGTTCTAAAAAAAAAGAGCCTGTGTGGTTTACAATTTTTATAATCGATCCACGAAGGGAATTGATTATCTACTTTTTGCATAATTTTATTTAACAAAATTTTTTTAATGCCGTTCTGATGCTTACGACTTTCAAATGTTTCTTCAAAAGATTCTAGAGCAATAATTCCAATATTAATTAGATCTTCTTGAGGCATTTTTAAATAGTTAACTTGATCTTTTTGAATCCCATAATCGCGGCTTAAAATTAATAGTTCCTGAAGATCTCCCAGAGATTCATGTTTAATTAATGCATTTGCACAATCATCGCAATTATATTTCTTATTAACTTTTTAAAGTATGTAGCCCACAAAATATGAAATTGCGCAATTTTCTAATGTTATTGGATGGCGAACTGTTTTTGAAACTTGACTAATATTTTTTTGTTCATGAATTTCTTCATCTTCACTGCTGCTATGAATTCTGACATGCTCGACGGAAATTGATGAAAATGACGATTGAGGACTTAGATTTAAATTTTCCGCATCATCATCTATGCAGTTTTTATCCTCCGTTGGCTGCTCTAGGGACATTACAGTGCAGTGCTGTAACGCTATTCGAAATTCTCTGCACGTGGGATTGGAATTTGATCCACAAGAGTACCTTATTGAGGAAAACAAGAAAAAAATCAAACCTTTGAAACAATAAATGTCAGAACGAGGTTTATTTTTTGTTTTATTTATTTATTTAAAGCAGTAGTACAGGCAAAGGCCTAATTACACTACGCCAAGAAAAATTACAATAAATACTTTTACAATACTTTAAACAAACACAAGTATCCTAGACAGTTGTAACATTACCCATTTATAAATTATACAACGAAGTATCAGAACACGAAGTAAGGAAAGGTGAAACCGAAGACCTAGAAAGATCCCAAATTATATAATATATTTTTAAATTGTTTAACGTTGGTAATCTGGAATAGTGGTACCTCAAAGCTGCCAGACAAGGAGTTATATACAGATGCAATCCTCAGAAAAGGAGAATTTTTCCTAATGTTTGTGAGGAACGCCGGCTCCAGCAATATACCCCGAGATCTCACACGACGCTCAGGAGCGTAGAATTGCAGTCTCTCAATAAGAGCACTACAGTCCAGCTGATTATGAATAATTTTCTGTAAAAACGAGACAGCAGCTACCTTCCTTCGCAGTTGCAACTTTTGAATATTAAAATCCTTACGTGCATGTTCATACGAATCATAACCAATCTGTATTTTAAACTTTCTATAGTAAATATATCGTATGAACTTGTTTTGAATCGTTTCAACCGCTCGAGAATGCAGTGCCGTCCCTGGGTCCCACACCAATACAGCAAATTCAAGGCGAGATCGTATAAAAGTGTTAAACAACTGAACTATAGGCTCCACACGATCGAACTGCTTGGAGTTTCTAATTATAAAGCCTAGCATCCTGAGACTGGTGTTTGTAATCTTATCAATATGCGCAGCGAAGTTCAAATTATGTGTAAAATATACCCCCAAGTCTCTCACCGATGTTACTCTGTTTAATAAACTACCCTCCATAACGTAACCCACACAGGATTGTGACCTAGCCAACGAATATGTCATACAGACGCACTTATTGACATTAAAGTATAGTTCATTCTCATGACTCCAGGCCACCACATTGTCGATATCAACCTGTAACAATCTATGATCATCCATACCACCAATAGTTCTATAAAACTTCAAATCATCTGCAAACAATAATGCTTTACAATTTTTTATATAGTGTGGTAAATCATTTATAAAAATTACAAACATTAAAGGTCCAAGATTGCTACCCTGCGGAACCCCTGAAGCCATGGGAAGCAACCTTGATCTCGTTTGCTTATACGTAACAAACGAATTTCGATCCCTAAGGTAAGAACAAAAAAATTTCAAAAGTGGACCAGAAAACTGGCATCGTAAAAGTTTACTCAACAAAATATCATGGTTAACTTTATCAAAAGCCTTTGAAAAATCCGTGTAGACCACGCTGACTGCATTTCCCCTGTCGATCTCCCCACTAACATCATCTGAGAACAATATCAAATTTGTATCCACAGATCTACCCCTCACAAAACCGTGCTGCTCGGTACATATAATAGGTTTAATATGACAATATATTTTGTCGTAAAGTACTTGTTCAAAAATCTTTGCTGGCGTCGACAATATTGAAATTGGTCTATAATTCTCAACGTTCGCAATATCTCCGGCTTTGTGAAGGGGAGTAACTGTGGCAATCTTCCATTCATTCGGAAAAGTTTCAGTTCTAAGGGAAAGATCAAATATAAACTTCAAAGGAGAGATAAGCGCGTCCACACAGCCCTTGTATACAGTGTGATTGAAAAAACGTGATAATGCAGATTTCTTGGTTATTATTAAAGATAGAAAAAAAAACTCGTTCAGGTAACTTATAGTACTCAAGAAGCTTGTTATTTTGGTCAATTCAAAAGTACCAGTGGAATTAAAACAAAAGAGTAACGTTACTTAGGTTCATTTTATTAAATGGAATGTGTAGATTTTTTCTAGGTATTCTTCAAGAGTATCAAATTCTCTTTACAGTGATACTAAATAACATTAAAATATTTAAAAAAATAAAGTCGTAATAAGGTTTTAAAAAATGAATCTAGTAACCCTTATAACGTTATAACCATAGCATAACAATCGATAACAATCGAAACAGTCGTTATTTATTTGTTTTAATACTTATGCAACTTGATAGTAGATGTTTTTGTATTTTTGATTGTTATCGATTGTTGTGCTATGGTTATAAGGGTTGCTAGATTCATTTTTTAAAACCTTATTACGACTTTATTTTTTCAAATATTGTATTGTTATTTAGTATCACTGTAAAGAGAATTTGATACTCTTGAAGAATAACTAGAAAAAATCTACACGTTCCATTTAAAAAAAGGAATCTAACTAACGTTACTCTTTTGTTTTAATTCCACTGGTACTTTTGAATTGACCAAAATAACGAGCTTCTTGAGTACTATAAGTTACCTAAATAAGTTTTTTTTTCTATCTTTAATAATAACCAAGAAATCTGCATTATCACGTTTTTTCAATCACACTGTATATACGGAGGAATGCCATCCGGACCTGAAGCCTTTTTTGGTTTTAACTTTTTGATTGCTTGCAAAATATCATGTTCGGTTATTTGCTCAATGTTCAAGATATCCAAATTACTGTACATACTTTTTTTGACTGATAAAGAATCTATATTCAAGTTATAAGTCGACGGCTGCCCATATACACTGCCAAAATGATCGGCAAAACCCTCAGATACCTCCTGTGAACTATTTAGTTTTCTAGAATTAATGTAAAATTCGTGAGTGCTTGTGCTGTTCCTTTTTTTACTATTGATATAATTCCAAAATAAATTAGGATCCGACTCAATATTCGCCTCAACGGATTAGTTCTCACGGATGCCCTAACTCGAGCTCTAACCTTTTTAAACTCAACTTCATAAAAAGCTGAAATATACCTTCGTTTATGATAATACCTTTTTAATTTTACATCACGTTTTATTTCGGCTGTGAACCAGCAAGGGTATTTTATACTTTTCGGAATCACCCTAGGAACAGTTAAGTCCACAATACTGTTTAATATTCCATTATACATGGACACAGCTGTATCTACATTTCTGCATAAATATAGTTCACTCCAATTGGCGATACCGCGGCAAAGTTCAAAAAAATAGTAATAGATTTAGTTTGCTTACGGACTCACCTCGTAATCACTGGTAATCACTTAATTTAATATTGGATTATTTAAACGTCACGAGTAACCAACGTTCTAGAGCAATAATTCCAATATTAATTAGATCTTCTTGAGGCATTTTTAAATAGTTAACTTCATCTTTTTGAATCCCATAATCGCGGCTTAAAATTAATAGTTCCTGAAGATCTCCCAGAGATTCATGTTTAATTAATGCATTTGCACAATCATCGCAATTATATTTCTTATTAACTTTATAAAGTATGTAGCCCACAAAATATGAAATTGCGCAATTTGGAATTGGAATTGCACTTTTATTTAGTTTTTGTTTGTTCACATTCACGAAGTCACTGTCGGTAAAGTGTAAATCACATATTAACTTATTTTTGACATAACCGCTAATTAAATTAACATTGCCCGAATTTATAATCCACTTTTCTTGTAGTTCATCAATTTCAGGAAATCGGAAAAAATGTCCACCATAATTTTCTCTATTATTGTTACAATTAGAGTACTCACACTTTTTGTATTTTTGAGACATGATAATATTAAACACAGACACAAAATCACATACAAAACGAGAAATCGCACTGATCACACCGATACCGATCGTAAGAAAAATAGTCAAAAATTAAGCAAAGCTCACACTGAACTGTTTAAAGTCTCAAATATTTGCATGCCACCAATAAGCAAAATTTTAGGCCTATTGTTATTATTACTGTTAACTGTTCTTTCCAAAAACACAATACTTAATGACTTTCTGATCCCAATACCAGTTAGCAAAATTTTAGGCTTATTGTTATAATTACTGTTAACTGTCCTTTCCAAGAACACAATACTTAATGACTTTCTGATCCCTTCATTATGGACTCATGTCTTATGAGGTTGTCTCCACGACTAAACTAAAATTTCCAAGAACTTAAAAATCCTTTGCATCATTTTATCAAAAAAAGCTTCAGCTATTGCAAAAAAGGCCCACCCACGAATATAAAATCTATTATTTATCAATTGTCGGATTTCAAAAATCAAAAAACTATTTTAAATGATAGATACTACAAATTTTTTAAAATTTTGATTTTTTAATAATACAGCCTGTCCTAAAATTGCGGGGCACAAAAAGATCCACATATACTAGACATAAAATAAGGTCGATCTAACCCAACTTGCCTTATACAAAAGTCCTCGGCTACAAAGTTACAGCCCCTGAAAGAGGCGAAAAAATAATTAATTTTTTTGTTTTAAATGAAAACGGTTTGAGCTAGAGTGTTCAAATTTGGCACCGATTGTTTATTTATTAACAGTAATACTTAAGAAAAATTACATAATGATTGCTTTAAATATGGCGGAATACGGTGGGGTAAGTGGTAGTTTTTTATTCGTATTTTATTTGTACGTAGCAAATTCGAAAAAAAAGTTAAGAATAGTCAATTAAATTTAAAATTTTAACGTTTATGCCTCTTGTTTCATTTTACTAAGATTAGTCGTTTACGAGCAAAATGCAAAAAAACATTAGCTTCTGTATGGGGAAGCTACGATTGTCATAGCATAAATTAAGTACTAGACTTTTTTTTTTAGGACTTTTGTATAAGGCAAGTTGGGTTAGACCTTATTTTATGTCTAGTATATGTGGATCTTTTTGTGCCCCGGAATTTTAGGACACGCTGTATTAAGTTTGATGCCAAAAATAATCAAGTTTTTGCTTTTAAATGGGCTACCTACGTTTTTTTTTTAATTTTTCTGGTATAATAATTTTTCTTAATATTTATTAGAAAAAAATATTTATCAACAACTAAGTTGGCTTTTTGATTTTTTTTAAATTTTTTGCATGCCATAGAAAACAATCGCAAAAAGAACAGCGCGTTAAATTTTACAATTTAGATCTACAGGCTGTCTCACGAAATCGGCGCAGCATTGGGATATCGGAAACTATAAGAGATACAAAGTCGGTTAAATGGGGAAAAAACTTTTATATTGTGTGCCCATTTTGAAAGTGTAATTAGGTTTTTCAAAATTATCATAGTCAACTAGATATGAGGTAAAAACTGAAAAAGTGCGTATTTTTCTTTTGCTAATAACTTCTAAAGTAATGGAAATATAAAAAAATAGTTCAAATAAAAAAAATAGATATTTCTAAGCTTTAGTCAGTGGCGTAGCAAAAAATATTTTTTAGGGCTTAATTTGAAAGATATGACACAAACTTACCTTTTTTTAAATACAAACACTATTTTATTTTAACTTCAAAAAAATGCTTATTTTTTTCTCTTTTCAACGATATGTAACAATCAATAATACAATTTCTTGTTTTTTTTTCAAAAAGAAATTTTCTTATTTTTTCAAAAATTCTGTTCAAGTCGACTGGTACAGGTTACTGACATAAATTATTTTTTTACAAATGGTAATTTTAATAAAAAAATGTACCTGTACAGTCGATTGAAGAGAATTTTTGAAAAAATAAGAAAATTTTTTTTTGAAAAAAAAACAAGAAATTGTATTATTGATTGTTACATATCGTTGAAAAGAGAAAAAAATAAGCATTTTTTTAAAGTTAAAATAAAATACTGTTTGTATTTAAAAAAAGGTAAGTTTGTGTCATATCTTTCAAATTAAGCCCTAAAAAATATTTTTTGCTACGCCACTGACTAAAGCTTAGAAATATCTATTTTTTTTATTTGAACTATTTTTTTATATTTCCATTACTTTAGAAGTTATTAGCAAAAGAAAAATACGCACTTTTTCAGTTTTTACCTCATATCTAGTTGGCTATGATAATTTTGAAAAACCTAATTACACTTTCAAAATGGGCACACAATATAAAAGTTTTTTCCCCATTTAACCGACTTTGTATCTCTTATAGTTTCCGATATCCCAATGCTGCGCCGATTTCGTGAGACAGCCTGTATAGGTATACGTACCGTTTTCCATTTCTTGATTTTAATTGTAATTAGTTTTTGTCAAATAACGCCCAATCTGAACTTAGTGATTTGTTGCAACCGTTGCAAGTTTATTAAGAATTCAAGACAAATCGTAGACAAGCAGTACGTTTTTGTCCATGATGTCCGTTAGTGACAAAAATAATGAATTAAGAAAAACAAAAGAAGAAGAACAGTAGGTGGGTCTAAATTATGAAACTAATGACATTTATCGCATAATGTAGTAAAGTATTTCGCTTGTTTTTCATGGCACACTCGAAAATTTTGTAAAAACATTATTAATTTTGATAAACACGTCATTCATTTTTTCTAATAAATATTATGTCAAAATCGGCGTAGTAGACATCGTTAGATTCAGAAAAAAATTTCTACCCCCAAAAATTAAAAAAATATAGGTAGCGATTTAAAAAAAGTTTCATTATTTATGACATCAAAGTTGATATTAAAAAAAAGATCAAAATTACGACCTGTTTTTGTATTTTTATGGTCATGCAAATATCTACTTATAGGTATAGGCAAACCTAAGATCTACCGAAATGACTTTATAATCCTTTCACAAAAGGGGTTAAGCTTTTAAATATTCAACAAAAGAAAATACACTGACAATTAAAATAAATTGAACGTACCTGACCAAACCCCCGTGGCGTGTAACAGGGCTGCACTTTCTCTGTAGTATGAAGACTTTAAATAGCAAATTCAGGTAAATTTTGTTAACCTTGATGCATATTAAATATTTACTAGAAAAAAATACGACCCTGCTTTAAGAACTAATATTTTTACAGATAAATTACAAATCCTTTTACACCTTTGGTAAGTTGTTTTCTTTTGTGACATATTTTTCTTTTATTAAGGTAACAAAAGGATTATAAAGTCAAAATTCGGTAGAAGTAAATTACTACTATACTCGTCAGGTACTCATAGTAAAATTCTAAACTTTATACCTGCACAAAAATATTTATTTCTGAAAGTCGTAAATAAAATGTGTTCCATTGTTAAACCAAATTTCAAAATCCCGTTCTAATGCCGATTCAGTAGTATTAGATTAGACGTGCTGTAGATATTCTATTTCATCATCTTACTCTCACAAAAACTGCCTGCACGAAGAACGACATCTAGTTCGTGAGGGATGAGTTAACTAAATACTTGTCTCGTTCGGTCCCATTTACTTGACGAGTCTGATATTTATTTCGTCTATGCTATATTACAGTTATATTCGTAAAGTTTTATTATGATCCGAGGATGCAGAAAACTTTCTTCTATTTATAGAAGAATATAGAATATTGTACACCTTGTATAGAATCTATTATGACGATAGCTATAGGAATATTAGGCGTTCCATTGTACAGTGCGTTTGCGAAGGCTGGAACATGCTGTTTTATGAATTCTTGTCTTCCAATAGATGCTACATGCTACACCTATATTTTCGCGTACGAATTCCGTAGTTAATGATCGTATAATGCTCTTTTAACTATATTGATCACTGTGCTTACCACCTGCCTGCTATTATAATTAAAAATAACCTTCAGAAACTCATCAGATGCTCTCTGTCTTATTTTACATAGGAATAACATTAGATCTTTTTTACCAACATACCTCATAGAACCTCTTCAACAACAGGATCACAGTAAGTAAGATTTTTAAACTGATCTTTAGTGACTGAAAATAAACATTTAAAGTCCACATCTAGTGGAGTGAACGAGGGTTTTACTGCAAAGCACCCACGCCTTGAACGAATTTTGATGAAATTCTTTTTATTTAGTTCTAAATATCGTGAAGATCAAAGTTTATATTGTTAAAAAGTGTGCATTTGCCTCATCATCTTTTTAAACCACATCTTGTGAATTCAATTTTCAAAACATTAAAAATTAGCTGAAAAAGAAATTTTATTTCATAATTTTGGGTGAAAATGCTTACGCGTTTGATAATTAGTAATTAGTTAGATAATTAGTACGGAAAAAAAATTTCAAAAATGCATGATGAAATTCTTATTAGCATTTACTTAACTGTAACTAGTACTCCCTCTCTAGGCATCTCAGAAACTTCAAATTTGGCACCAATGTATATGATGTCATCAAGATTAATAAAAAAAGTCTTCAAGTCCAGAAAACCCTCTGGGGGCCGATTGAAGGAGGAGGGGGGGACGCCCCCCGTACTTTTTAGAAGAAATTAGACCTTTCTAGGGATCCTTAGAGTGTAATGTACAATGACACCAAATTTCAAGTTCTTAGGATGCTTAAAAGTGATTGTGCCTCAAAGTAACAAAATCTTTAAACTTTACAAATCCTAGGTGAGCAAAATGAAATGTCTCCAAAAATCGAATCCTAAGTTCAGAATCTAAAATATTAAAAAAAGCAGCAGGATCTTCATTATTGTAATACATTAAAGGTCTTCAGTGAGCAAAATGTTGTGTGATGAAATGTCTCCGAAAATCTAATCCTCGTTCGGCATCTAAAACATTATTAACAAAAGCATCAGGATGTTCATTATTTATATTTTCCGCAAACCCTTCCCAGCTTAATTATGTTTAACATTACATACTTGAACGTTTAAAGAAAAAAAACCTTTTCTATTACGAAATACCTCTCCGTTATCACCTCCTGGGTTTGATACTTTAATATGTGTACTGTACAATCGATACACCCAGAAACATGTGGAAAATGAGCAATTTCGTAAAACCGAGTAATGTTTGTGTTGATTTTAACAGTGATTAAACACAATTTTATATTTATAACTCTTTTTATTTAGAACTTCTAAATTAAATCAATTTTAACATTTTATTTTATAATGATTCATTTATCATTTGTTTTTTTAACTCAACTCTACAATTCTACCAACCTATATTTTTTTTTTATTTTCAAATGTTCAAATTACCTATGGCGGTAAATTCAAAACTTCAACACCCTTCCTTAATTTGAAACATTTATTTAAAAAAAATTTCTTCTCTCAAATTGACAAATTTTTCCTTTGTCAAAGGTTTGGTAAGTATGTCCGCTAATTGTACACTTGGCGCACAATGCTTTATCTCAATTATTCCATCGCTGACTTTTTCATGAATAAAACAGTATCGCACATCGATATGTTTGCTTCTCTTGTTTATTACTCCATTTTGA
Source organism: Malthinus seriepunctatus (assembly GCA_963924605.1). NCBI lineage: Eukaryota > Metazoa > Arthropoda > Insecta > Coleoptera > Cantharidae > Malthinus > Malthinus seriepunctatus. Next base: position 51,074,866 of record OZ004600.1, read on the forward strand.
ATTATGTTGATTGCACTCATATTATCCACGTTGAGTATAATTTCCATAGTTTTATTTGTGAGTTCTTCTAACAACATTTTCAAATATAGAATTTCCTTGACACAATCTGCTGCTGCTATGTATTCTGCTTCGGTACTTGACATTGCGACTATAGGTTGCTTCCTCGAAGTCCATGCCACCGGTCCTCCGCAGTAAAATATTATGTACCCTGTTGTACTTTTTCTTGTCTCTAAATCTCCAGCAAAATCGGAATCCGAATATGCCATCAAAGATTCATCTTTACTTTTTCTTTTATACATTATTGTACTCGCTAAGTTTCCTTTCAAATACCTTAACGTACGTTTTACATTTGCCACATCTTGCATACTTGGATTATTAAGTTTTCTACTTTCGAAACCAACTGCATATGCTATATCTGGACGGGTTTTATTGGCTAAATAGAGTAAACTACCCACTACTTCTCTATAAGGATAATTAACGTTTTGTTCTTCTTCTTGTAAATTATCATTCGCTACTATTGGTGGTGCTGTAGGATTTGCTTCCATCATATTAAATTTTTGTAGCATTTTATTTATGTAAATATCCTGTTTTAACGTGACGCCTTCGCTTGTTTTATTTATTTCGATTCCTAAAAATGTTTTAGGATTATAAATTACTTTAACTTCGAACACATTTTTTAAATTATTTAACAGTTCTTCTAATTCTTCCCGGTTTCTTCCTATTAGTATACCATCGTCTACATAAATTCCCAAAATTATTTCACCTTTTTCAGATCTGTAGATACACTTTTCTGATTTTATAGGACGTAAACCAAAACTCTTTAGAATACTGGTAAACTTCTGATTCCATTTAAGCGGCGCTTGTTTTAAACCATATAGGGCCTTTTGTAATTTACAAATTTTATTCTTTTCTTCATATCCTTCTGGCAACTTCATGTATATTTCTTCATCTCCTAGATCGCCATACAGGAAAGCCGTTTTAATGTCAAATCCGTACATTTCATAGTTATTTTTTGCTGTTAAAGCGAATAAAATTCTTAACGAACTACTGTTTATGACCGGACTAAAGGTTTCCTTGTAATCCAATTCATATCGCTGTTCGCATCCTAGTACCACTAAACGCGCTTTATAATTCTCGTTGTCTTTTATTTTGAACACCCATCTACTACTTAATACTTTTTTATTTTCTAGTTCCTTTTCGTCTATTAACTTCCATGTTTGATTTTTAATTAATGACTCTTTTTCTTCTCTGATAGCTTCTAACCATTTTTCTTTGTCTGGACCATTTATTGCACTTTCATATGTTAGTAATGCAGAATCCATCTCATAAGTATCAGTAGGGTATTTCACAGAAGGTTTTCTTATTCTTTGTGATCTTCTCACATGATCTTGCACTTGTTCCAGTTCATTAATACCATTATTATTTTCATTGATCTGCTCAAGATTATCATTTTGGTTCTGAATTTCTTCGGAATCTTCGATTTCAAAATTTTCAATCTCGTTTTCGTTTTCTTCTTGCAGTGTAGATGCTTTCAATTGATTTTCATCAAATACGACATCTCGATGAGTTGTTATTGTTCGTGATTGTTCATCCCATAGTCTAAAACCATTTAGGGCATAACCAATCATCATGAACTTTTTACTTCTGTCATCCAGTTTTTTTAAGTGACCTAAAACTTTAGCGTAGGCTTCACATCCAAATAAACGAATGTTTGACAGATCGGGTTTCTTTTTATTCCACTGCTCATAAGGTGTAGTTTTTATTGTGGAGGTTGGACTGCGATTTAGTAAGTAAGCACTTACTCGAATAGCTTCACCCCACATTTCTTTATCCGTACCAGAATCATTTATCAAGGCTCTGGCCTTTTCTAACAATGTTCTATTTAAACGTTCAGCTTTGCCATTAAGCTGTGGTGAGTATGGTACAGTGTAATCTAGAACAATTCCTTTTTTCTTGCACCAGTTTTTCAAATCGATACTTGCGAACATTCTTCTTCTGACAGCAGCGAAGAAGAATCGCTTATTATTACGGAATTTATGAGAAAAAAACATAATTTGTCAAAAATAAAAAATTACTTGCAGGTTATATCTGAACTTTCAGATGAACAGGTACCTATGTCTAGCTATAATTTTTATTTTTCCAAACTTGTGAATTTTGTTATTACAGTTTAAATCAAAATTTCGAGTATCAAGAAGTACGGCTAAGGATTTAGAGAGACGGTTCCAAAATTCGGAATTTTATCCGACCATTAGTCATGGTGGGAATAAAGAAGTATCGGCAGAAAATCAAGTGTTGAGTTTTTTATGGTACGTATGACTGAATACCCGTACGTAAAGTCTGTATAAAACTTGTATTACAATTATTTTTAGGTTTGCAGGAAATAAATGTTGTCTAAGGGACGTTTGTGAACGGTTTGGTGTTGGCAAAAGTACCTGTTTCAGACAGTGTTCGAGAGTGATGGATTTCTTGGTGTCAATTGCACCGGAAATTATTAAATTTCCCAAGACTATGGAAGAAAAAATGATAATAGCTGCAGAATTTGAAAAGGTAAAGTACTAAATATTTACTACTTAACTACTAAGATTATAGCGTAACTAGGTTTCAGGATTTCCAGATGTAATTGGTTGCATCGATGGAAGTTCGATTAACATAAGAACACCAGCAAATAAAATTAAATCTACATATGTAAATAGACATGACGTTCCCTCAGTAACCCTTCAAGGAATTTGTGATTCTAAGAGACGATTTTTAGATGTATTTACTGGAGCTCCAGGTAAAATACACGATTCAAGAGTATTTCGATTGTCGTTTATCTATAAGGAAATAGGAAGTATATGTAATAAACGCCATCATTTGCTTGGAAACAGTGCGTATGCAATCAGGGACTACTTATTAACCCCATATCGAGATTATGGTACTTTAACTGAAGCGCAAATTATGTACAACAAAAAATTTTGTGCTACCAGGGTTTTAATAGAGAATTCATTTGGTTTGCTAAAAGGACGATTCCGGCAGTTGATGTGTCTGGAATTTTATACAGTAGATAAAATCACCAAATTTATTATTGCCTGTTGTGTGTTACATAATTTATGTATCAACAGAGATGATTTGATGGAAGACGTGCTCGAGAGTGAACTAAACAGTAACAGAAGTAGAGTCGGACAATGTAGCGAGACAGAAACACATCTGCGTAGTGATGCGTTGCTAAATAGCAGTCTGCTATTTTATAACTGCTATTTGCCAAATAGCAGTTGTAGCAGTTATGCGCTTTGAAAAATAGCAGCTATTCAAATAGCAGTTAGTAAAAATAGCAAAAAGCATATAGCAGTTGTTAAAAATAGCAAAAAGCATATAATAGCAGTTAGTAAAAATAGCTAATAGCATATAGCAGTTAGTAAAAATAGCAATTAGTGTACAGTATATACTCGTAGCATTTTGCATTGAACTTAACATAAAGCATAATGGGGTGTATTCTGTAAGAAATATGTTAAATTTTAACAAGACGTTAAAATTTTAACAACTGTTGAAACAATTTTGGTATTCTGTAAGTCTTACTTCTGTTATAATTTTAACATATATGTTAAAATGTGCTGTTAAATGTTATAATTTTAAAGGCACCTCAAGAGGTGCATTTAAAAAATAAACAGCTTGTTAAAACGATAAAAATGGCTGCTGTAGCTGGTTTAGTGTAAGTTTGTAAAACATAAAAATGGCTGCGGCTGCTGGAGTTATTGCAATTAGATATCATGAAAATATCACAGAAGAGCAAAGAAAGTAAGTAATTAATTATTAAAAATTATTACGTCATTGTTAGTATACATTTACTTTATTAGGAACGAATTACGGCTTTTGAATAGACACTTACGTGATGTGTCAAATCCTTTTGAACTTCCAAATAAAAGATTTATGAAATTATTTAGATTAAACAAAGAAGCTTCTCGGTATTTAATAAACTCCTTAAATATTCATTTAGAAAATCCACGTAGAAGAACAGCGATTCCTAACTATTTAAAAGTGTTGTGTGCCTTACACTTTTTTGCACATGGAAGCTATCAAATAGATGCTGGGGCGGATTATAATTTAGCCTTATCACAACCTTCAGTTAGTAGAATAATTAATACAATCATAGACGTTTTAACTCAACAGTTGTTAAATACATGGATCAAGTTTCCCACCGAGGAAGAGCAAATTTCTCAGTTACAAAATCAGTTTCGAGAAAAGTATAATTTTCCTCATACAATCGGGGCAATAGATGGAACTCATATTGCCATAATTGCTCCACCTTTAGAGCACCCTATTTTTCCTGCTGGACCATATTATAATAGGAAAGGTTACTACAGCATTAATGTGCAAGTTATAACAGATGCCAATTTAAATATTCTAAGTATGAATGCACGCTTTCCTGGTAGTGTCCACGATGCTGCAATATGGATGATGTCAAGCATTAATAGACATCTGCAAAATCAGTATCTAAATAACGATACAAATTATCATTTAATTGGAGATGAAGGGTATCCACTGTTGCCATGGTTGATGATAAAATATCCGGGAGATTTGGATGTTAATACTCCAGAAGGAAGATTCAATGAACATTTAATACGTGCAAGGCTTACGATTGAACGTCTAAATGGAGTTTTAAAAGGAAGGTTCAGATGTCTTTTAAAACATAGAACATTAAATTATACTCCAGCAAGAGCGGCGAAAATTATATACGCTTGTGGAATTCTCCACAACATTGCTCAACATTTTAGGATGCCTGTTCCAGATAACGCTAACATTGAAGATGAAAATGTAAATGACAATTATGTAAGAGCTGAAGACAACCAAAACATATTTTTGGTTCAAGGAACGCAAAAACGGGACAGAGTTACTCAATTGTATTTCACTTAAACATATTTTTCATTTAATAAAAAATAAAATGTAGGTACATTAATGATCTAATGAAAATAAACAATTCAAAATGAAAATATTTCTTATGCAATAAAAAACATAAATAAAGAGCAAAAAGACATTAATTTGTAAACGAAAAATTAATTCTTAAGTAGTATAGGCTTACTCTAGTCTGTACATTGTACTCAGTACGAATGCAGAAAAATCAGACGAATAAAAACATTACTTATTTTTAGTTTTACCAATTGCCCATGCAAGCTTATTGATTGCTTTAGCAATATTATTATTGCTCTCTACTAATTCTTTGATACAGTTGTTTTGACAAGTGGGCATTGTAGGTCTTCTGCACTTCTTCTTCGTTATCGATTTTCTTATGGTTTGGCGAGTAGCAGGTGGATCTTTGTTTACGATTACGTCTTCAATAATTATATTATTCAAATCAATTTGTGGTAAGTCAATAATTGTATTATTCAAATCGATTTGTGGGAAGTTTTCCGATATTTCTGGTATTCCCGGCTCTACAATTTCTAGTCCTTCAATGACTATAGGGTTTATTATACTTAAAATTTTTTCTTCAATATCGTTTAAAGGTTTGGATGTCGCAGGGCCACCTCCTGTGCCTATTTTGTCTATCTTTGTTTGCCGAGCGTGTCGCCGACAGTTTGTTTTTAGATCATTGAAAACCTAAATTACAAAAAATACTGTCTTAATATACTGTTTACAAATCATAATTTACTTACATTTTTCCATTCTTTGACAGTTTTTTTCGGCCCCTCTAATGCATTTATTACCACCGTAACTTCTACCCATTTTTTTTCGATTTTTATAAAATCTTCCTTATTTTGAGTACTACCGTAAGCCATTTCTTTATTTTGCTGTATGAAATCAATTAATGTAGAAATTTGTGTTTTTGTTGTTCTTTGACGTTTCGACATTGCACGAAAATTAAAACTTAAACGTTAAACCCACAAAATTATGTAAACACATCAAGATAAACACTTAATACATAACCTAAAAAATTTAAATCGAGCAAAAACTAGTGGGAGTCGCTACACGAATCAAGAAAAGACATACAATGTTCAGTGTTTCTAGCTAACTTCAAGTTATATTTTTAAAGGCTTGTTAAAAACATCCAATTATAACAGGTTGTTATAAAATGAGGTTACAGAATACGATTTGAAGAACTTAAAATTAAAGTCATGTTATAATTAAAGTTTTTAACATGTTGTTTAAATTAACAGATTTGTTACAGAATACACCCCAATAGCACTTTAGAAGTTGCGAAAAAAAAGATGATAGTTTAGCGACGATCAGGTAACATAAAACGATCTTTAATAAGTTTAAATTAAAAGTCGAAGTTATGTTTGGATATGAATATGGACATAAATTTTGAATTATTTAGGAAGCAGTGTTTGTTTCAAAAGCAAGATAACAAGATACTATAAAAATTGAATTTTAAAATATGTGTTTGCTATCATGTAATTAGGCCGTAGGCCTGTTTGGTAGTCTCTAAGCATAAATAAATAAAAACAAACGCAAACAGGATGCCCAAAACACAGCAGGGTAGTATTGAAAGAGTCAAACCATTGATGAATTGTTTCTTTTGAATGGGGCATGGGGCTTCAGGCAAATAACGTTACCTGTGAGGTTTAGCTAAGTACTTATACAAACGATTTCTATAAGTTTTCTTTTGTATTTGGGATTTTACTAAATTTTAGTGAAATTTCGTAAAAACCCAAAATTGTATAAGCTTTTTTGAATATTTTTGTACTACCAAAGAGAACTCAAAGAAATCCTTTGTATTTAATCACAAGAACTTTAAATGTTAAAGTGAGAAAATGCAAAGTTTTTTTCATTCTCAAACTCGCTTGAGACTAATTTATTTTCAAAATGTAAACGTGAAGTTTTAAATTGATAACTGAACAAATGACCTACTAAATGTGTTCGTTAATTTTAAGATGTACCTATCAAAGTTTGTAAACAATTTTTTTTCCATCATAATTACTACTTTTTCAAAGTAGCTGGTAGATACGAAAAAGTAAAAAATTAAAAACTGGAAGTGTGTGCTTGTGTTTTAAAGTTGAAATGGAAACCAATCGAATTTCTTAACACATACTTACTAAGTACCTATACCTACTAGAAATATTATAAATCAATTAAATCTTAAATCATAATGTAGGTAATAAGACATTAATGAATTTCATTCGTACATGTCGGCTACAACTACACCCGTACTCCGGTGTAGGGATAACTGCTTTTAGTTGCTTTCTGCTATTATTACTGCTATTGGTATATGCTATATTGCTATTTTTGTCGATTTTTCTGCTTTTTCTAAAATAGCTGCTATTACAAAAAGCTGCTATTTTTAAATAGCATAGCAGGTTCGTAACTGCTATTTAAAAATAGCAGTTTTTGACATCACTACATCTGCGTAACTTAGGGGAGTTAAAACGAAATTATATTTGTGAACAGTTTTTTCATAATAGGAATAATTAATCTATTATTATACATTATGTATATTATTATATAATTTTTTAATTTAATTTGGTTTTATTTTTACCTTGTCAATATTTCATTAAAAGATTATTAAAGTCTTTTAAACACATGAATATGACCATATTAACCATAGGTCAAAACAATTTTATGAAAAATATAAAGTACAAATTAATTAACACAATAAATTCTGAAATAGGTATCCTAATGCTTAGTTGCATTTACTGATTCTATTAGCTTCCTTAGTATATCCATTTTTTCTTGGTGTCTTCTCTCTTTTTGTTCGTTAATGTGCAGTAACACTTCTGTTAACGGTTTACTTCTTTTTTTTTTAAATTCCGGAAAAAATTTTTTTACTGTGTCATTCACACCCCTCAACACCTCAGGCTCAGCGCTATCATCAATTGCAACAATTTTGCTCAATTCCTCCTCATATTCAACTACGTGCCTTGTGTTGCCTGTTTGTCGATTTTCATCGATACTTTTCTTTTTTCTTTTCAAAATGGTTTTGTAACGGTTTTCGACTTGCTGGAACGTTCTAATTTTCTCAAATTTTTTCTCCATATCATATGCAATTTGTGCCCACATGTTTTTTTTTGTTTTAAACCTCTTTAGAGGGCCTATAATTGATAAATACTGCTCATATTTATCCAACAAAAACCTCGTCTCCTCATGTGTCCACTCATTATCTGCAACGAGAAATTAATGATTTCATTTTTTTTTAAATTATAAGTATGTGGGTACCTTGCTTATTTCCAATTGCGTTACTGCAAGATTGTGACGAGTCTGTCTCATCGCTTTCAAATAGAATAGTCGGTCTGTAAAAGAGTTATAAATAATTAGGTACTTGAGCTCCTTTATCATGCTAATGAAACACAAAACAAATTTCTAGTTTAATTGTGCTCTTCTAATAGGTATAGATCATTTAGTTGGCGGTGAAAATTTAAGTGACAAAAGATGTAAAATCTTCAAGATATTCTAGTAAATGCAATAAAACACTGTTAGGTACCAAAACCCACAATTTTTTATTGTGGCAATTTATAAAAATTAAAACAAATTAAGCAAACTTGCCCATTTTTATCGTCGCGAATTATGGAATATAATTTGTCTATAACTATTGATTCTTCTTTAATAATGCTTTCCATGTATTTGAGAGCAAATTGGTCTTCATCTAAAAATGTAATAGGTGCTTTATAAATAGTTTTACAAATACAAATTATTTGTCGACTTACATCGCAGTCGGTACCGTAAATCTGGGTCGGTTTCTTCCCCAAAAATGACCTGAGTGCCATTTATCAAAAACGTCAGTTTTTTGTACTTCTTCTGCACTACACATTATTTTTATTTGAAAAATTGCGGTTTGAAAAATCACGTGAAAAAAATTAAAACGTGCACGTTTTAGGTTATGAATTTAAATGGTTATGAATCGAGTGAATTTGCGTTCCAGTAAAACCGGTCTGGTCCTGCACTTCAAGAGAGCAAATGCAAATTCCGAGCCAGTGCGACCCGCACTCGGTCAGATCCGGTGCGCCCTGAAATGCAGCAAGTGGAACTCGCTATTAGAAAAAAACAAAAAATATGTAGTTGAAGAGGACATCTTCAGCTTTAAATTACATGCAAAATATTTTGATTTTAAGTAATTTATTATGGAGAAAAAAAATAATGAATGGAAAATAACCTAATTTCGTAAATAGTAACTAATGTCTTGACAGTTTTCTTCTAAAATTAACACAGCTCGATTTAGACTTTATAGGCCCATCCCTCAAGGGACTCACCCGCTATTTAAATTATAAATTATTACAATATTAATTTGTGTCAAGTACCTATACGTATTATCTGCTTATGTAAAAGAATTTATAATTTTCCTGTTAGATTGGAGGGCTGCATTAGTTACGATTTTTGAGTTCAAATAAAAATGGTGAATTTTTTCTAGGCTTAAATTTTTATCTCTTTATTATTTTCCTAGTTTTCCCGATAATTTCATAAATATGAGTAAAAGTGCAATTTTGGGGGGTTTCCCCCATCGGAAGGGTGGGGAATTTTAGTATGATAATAAGGACTATAAGTACTAAACAATAGCAAAAATTTTAGAGTTAGATAATTTTGTTCCAGGTTCACCATATTAGTCCTGGGGCCTGTAACAGAAAAAAGGGGGTGATCGTATTCAGGCCCATCTTTTGGGAATAAGCTATTTGAGTGCCAGCGAACACGAAAATCTGGTTGGCTTCCACAGGCAGTGGCTTAAGGCCTCAGGACTGTTAATAATAAATTTCTAATTGGCGAGGAAGGCGGGAAACCCACCTGAGAGGGGTGGCAAAGTAAAATCTTACTTTTTACGTAAAAAGTAGTTACTTTGGCAGTGGACAACTCAAATACCGCTTATGAGTCACGAGTTAGTGTTTGCAGGTGTGTAGCATAAAGACGTTAATTTCAGTCCAGCTGCCACGCTCTCAGAGACATTGTAGAAGGCAGCCAATTTTTTTGGTCGATTTTTTTTATAAGAACGATAAAATATCAAAGTTGCATCCCGAATGCTGTCATATTTCTTACTTTTTTCCTTCTTTAAGAATTTCATTGAAGGATCCTGAGGGCTTAAGCCACTGCCTGTGGAAGCCAACCAGATTTTCGTGTCCGCTGGTACTCAAATAGCTTATTTCCAAAAGATGGACCTGAATACGATCACCCCCTTTTTTCTGTTACAGGCCCCAGGACTATATGTAAAATTTCATAACTGCAGTGAACTACAATTTTTTTGCTCATTTTCTTCATCGTACAAACTGCTGTCGTTTCTAAAGTAGAATTCATATCAAGATGCGATTAGCAGATATAAAACCTTTAGAGTATTACCTTTATTTTCGTTCAAGAAAAAGTTTGAATTCACAAAAATTAAGCGAGTAATGACCAATTTCGGAAAAAAACTACGTATTTCGATCTTTCTTCATATTGTTGAAAATGTTTTGATGAAAACGTTAAATAATATAAATTTTTAAGATGGCTTCTTAAAACGTATACTATAGGCTTTCTATAAAATAAAATTTATGGCCTTAGATCTCTTCTTTATTATTTGAGAGTCCTTTAAAGATAGAAAAATATCTAAGACTATTTTTTTTTAATTATGATTTTCAAAGTCCAATTATTTGTCAAAATAAACTCGAAAAAAATTTTGCTCTTAGGACATTACATCATGAAGATAGTAATCCTACATGGATTTTATATTTCCTCAATTACTTTAGGAGATTTTTAAATTTTAAGAAAAATTAGGTTATTTTACATTCATTATTTTTTTTCCCCATGATAAATTACTTAAAATCAAAATATTTTGCATGTAATTTAAAGCTGAAGATGTCCTCTTCAACTACATATTGTTTGTTTTTTTCTAAATCTGATAGGTAATGAGAAATTTTCAACTGTAATAACCCTAGGGCATTGATAACAACCGAAATAATTTTGTCATATCTTGAAAGTACATTTTTTAAAAACACCCCGACGCGAAGCGGAGGGGTGTTTTTCCAAAAAAATGTACCTGAAAGATAGACAAAATTAAAAGGAATTGTCAATGCCCGAGGGATATTCAACGAGATAATTTTTTTTAAATTTAAATTTAACGTCAAAAGTGACAATTCGTTGAATTTTATACGATATCGCGTCGGCAGGGCAATTGAAAATTACCCTAGGGTGATTGTCAGTTAAAGTTTTATGTGATTGGGTAAAAATGAACATGTGACGGAAAATTGTAAAATATGATTGGCTTTGTATATGAAAAAAAAATTATCATAAATAATATAACAAGTGGTCTAAATATTGCCGGTAATTTTTGACGTTCAGATCACGAGTAGCTGTTGTAACGAAAATCGCCAAGAGCGCGCAGCGCGAGTGGCGATTTTCCAAAAACAACAGCTACGAGTGGAATGAACGTCGAAAATTACCTGCAATATTTGACCACGAGTTGTATTCGACTTGATAATTTAACAAATTTAATTTTGACAATTCGTTAACAATTATATTAATAATTTGACGTTTATAAAATTGCTAAATATTTAAATTAAAATATTGTAGTTGCCAGTGCACTGAGAAAAATTTTTAATAGTGTTCATTAGAATAATTATTGATATTATAATAATAAGTAACTTTATTTAGTAATAGAACTATTTTGAAAATTTACAATAATTATTATTTAAATCTTAATTCTAGATATAAGTACACAATTATAATTTCCTGATTTGTAGTGTTGTTATACATATTCACTTAAATTCCTTTGAAAGTATTATACCATTTGTTTACTACAGGTTGCACATTCTGAAGGTTGCTGACACACATTTTTAAATTGTTTTCATTTTTAAATTGTTTTTATTTTTATTCCAGTCTTGCATATTTTGTTTAGAAGGTCAGTTTTCTTGTAACGCATTTTTCATTTCCTCATGTATTTTGAAATATTTGAATAGATAATATCTTCATCTTTTTTTCGTTTACTCTAAAAAATCAATTTGATTTCTCAATTGATCCACTTTTCTTTTATAAACTGGACAGTCAAAACTCCAAGCTGCATGTGTTGTATCCAATTCCATTTTTAATTTCTCAATGGTATGCAAGCAATTTATACATTTAAGGTTGTCCTTGGTTTCTTTGCACTGAGTTACATCATGAGGTCCGGCACATTTTGGACACGCTATATTTGCTTTGCACTGACTTGCCTTATGATTGAATCCATTGCATTTAAAACATCTTGTGACCTCAATGGCGTCATATATTTTACATCTATCCCAGTTTATATTTAGTTTTTCCTGAATCATCATTGACCTATAAATATTTGCACTGACTTCTGCAATTGCTGTATAACCATTTTTTTTATTTCTTGCTTCTTTAATATGTACAATTTTTATACTTGCTTGGTCCAATTTTAGATAAGTATTTTGTGCCCAGATTTTCATTTCTATCTCCTCAAAAGATAATTTCTCGGATAGGCCGACAATTTTAACCCTAGGTGTCCTTTTTTTGGGAATAGTTACCTCGTAATTTTCACCAAGTTTTTTAATAGCCGTATCTTTTACTTTATTCATTGCCTCTTTATTTTTGCACTCAATCAAAATTCCTCCATTGCTTACGTTTCGTAATCCTGAGATTTGCAGTTCTGTCGGGTCAATTGATTTCTTCACCTCATTCTTAGTTTCTATACTTTTCTGATTATGATTTTTAGGTTTCACAATTATTACTGGTTCATGTTTCTTTAGTTTCAATTTTTCAGCATAACTCGTACTGCTGCACGCCTCATTAGTATAAGTATTACTACCTTTATTTTCTTCAAAATCTTTTTTAAGTTCTTTTATAGATTCTTGCAGTCCGCTTACATGTTTCTCATTTTCAAATGCTCTATTTAGAGTTTTCATACAATCTAACATCCCGTTTTCTAACACTTTCAGGCACCGATCACACACCCACAAAAGATTTGGTCTGTGTTGGTAAAATATAAATTCATCCCCTTTTACATTAACGCATCCAATGTGAAATTTCTTGTCACAAAGACCTTTGCACAGTAATGATTTATCAGTTCTTTTAAGTTCTATATCACATTTACCACAATTTTCCATGATTAAATATTTTACAAGTCATCAACAAATTTGAACTTGAAAAACAGCAACAAATGCAATGCTTTACAAGCACATTCATGTGCTTGCAAAACACGTCCGTTCCGTACGAAGTACACAACACTACTTATAAGCTTTTCTAATACGTATTTAGATAGCAAAGCGTATTAGTACTGCTATAAACATAGTTTTATGGAGTAGTATTATAACATTAACAAACCTTTGATAGTTTGCTTTAAAAAATTAGCTTTTATTCAATATTAATCATGATGATGTCCGTATTAACCTTGTTTAGTACATATAACAATCTTTCTTGTATCAGCTACAAAACGAATTATTTAGCTTATAATTTTTGATTATGATTGTATAATAAGCAGTATTATAAAAAGAATTACTACCATAAGCCTGTCTAATATACAGGGTGTCCCAACGCTGCGTTATAGTAGAACTGTGGCTTTCCTGTAGAATTTAACAAAAAAATTTTAATGCACAACTATAGTTCTCTTAGAGCTTCATCTCTTAAAAATATTTTTAAATATACCGGGTGATCCATTTAAATGCTACAGGCCACACTTGTATTTTTTTAAATGGAACACCCTGTATATTTTTGCATATTCAGATTCCCCTTTCGAAGGCGATTATACTCATGTGTGGGTTAATGGGTCCACCATGGACCTGGGCCAAGATAATGCGCATTTTATACTAAAAACGAGTCAACTTTGCGTGCTTGTTGTGACTTAACGAGTTGGCATTTTTGACCGAGGTTTGAGTTAAAATAATGCTAATATCGTCTTTTTTCCTTATTATCTTTCAAAGCGACATACAACGTCAAAATGAGACCATGTGAGTCTCTAACGCAAAATGTCAGTTTTCTTCATTTTTTTAAATGGCACCCCCTATTTTCGATTTCAGGAAAAGAGAGCCCCTTTTCTAAGCTTTCTAATGATATAATATTTTCTAAATCTATTCACTTTTAAAATTCAACTTTTATCCCATTTAAAAAATTAAGAAAAATTACACTTTGCATTGGAGATCACCACGGCACAATTTTTGCGGTTTTGTCAACTTTGAAAAATATTTTAGAAAGAAGCCGATATTAGAATTATTCTAATGCAAACTGCAGTCAAAAATGTTAATTCGTTACATTATAGCAGATAAGCAAAGTTGACTTGTATTTTCCTAAAATTCGCAGTATCTTGGCCCAAATCTACGGTAGACCCATTAAACCATACATTACTATAATCGTTCTTGAAAGGGGAATCCAAATATATAAAAATATACAGGGTGTTCCATTTAAAAAAATACAAGTGTGACCTATAGCATTTAAATGGATCACCCGGTATATGTAAAAATATTTTTAAGAGGTGCAGCTCTCAGAGAACTATAGCCATGCATTAAACTTCTTTTGTTAAATTATAAGGCAAAGTCACAATTCTACGATAATGGAGTGTTGGGACACCCTGTACATTAATGTTCATTCTTATTGTCCTTATAGTACGATTTTATAAAAGGTATAACACAGGTTTTAGATGTATAATAAAACAAATCTATTTAAACTTATTTTTTTTTATTAATAAAAAATACAAAATATTACAGCAAATTAGCAGCACGATATGTAACAACAGTTATTTGGTAATTGTGTAGTTACAAGTGGCGAATAATACATCAAATTTGATTGCAAAGCGCTGCTAAGTGTAGCCGAGTTATTAGTAACTTTATAAGCTTGCAAATGCTTATTAAACAATAAAATATTAAATTTTTTAAACAAAAATAAAATTTCATTTTCTACAGAAATAAATATATGGGTTATTATTCCAAATAAAGGTATTCCATCAATACAATCTACATAAATAGTATCATTTATTTTATAATTTGTACTATTTATACTGACTCGTTTTGCACTTAATACATTTTTTTTGAAGCTTTCGATGTCATCATCTGCTTTTGAAACAATATCAACAAAATTACTTATAAGACTGGAGATGTTATCGATTTTTATAGATACTCCCATGGTAAGGTTTTTTTTAAAACCTTCACTAAGCAGCAATCTATTGCAAAATTTTAACTGATTTTTAACTGCTAGTGTTTTGGCGATATCTATTCTTGATGAAACTACATTAGCTGAAATTTTTGACAACCTATGCTTGGATTCGAAACGCATTGAAGACATATGAACTAAGGGACCAACTTTTTTCATTATACCTGGATAATGTACCATGTGGTGATGTTTTGGTTTTAAACGTTCTTTAAATGTATCTACTATTATCTGATGATGTTCCGTTATTAAAATTTCCAATAGCTTATAATCGACAGTTGTTATACAGGGTGTAACTACTCGACTCATCCAAAGATATAGGAGTTGTAGATCTCGAAAAAACTAACATTTTTTTTATTTCACCATTTTGAATTTGGAGCCTCCTATTCGAGATACAGTCGATATAAGTTTTTTTGTTTTTCTACTCCACTTTATCTAGTTTTAAGTTTTTAATAAAAATAAAAATTGTTTTGAAATCCTCGTAAATTTCTCTAAAACTTTTGTATTTTGCACAATCTTCTATCTTCATTAATATCAAAATGGCGGCCAATTTTAAACTTTGACTTTGAAAATTTAAAAAATCACACGGTGAATTTTCTAAAAAAGACTATGCGCTTATTCTACTCATGAAGATCTACATTTTAAGTTAAAAAAACTAGTAGAAATTTTTTATAGTTTAGGAGCTACAGGAGATTGAATTTAAACGATGAAATTCTAAAAGAGTGCTGTTTCTGTTTTTCCGTTTCTCTTTTGTTTTTCCTTGTCAGTTTTGATAATAATTGAATTTATTAGTTAACTATTGTTATTCGAAAGTGATTTTTATTAATTATTAATAAAAACTATTTTTTATAAAAAATGAAACTGTCTACTCTTCAAGAATTTATTGACATAAATTGACAGAAAATCTTCTGTAGCTCCTAAACTATAAAAAATTTCTAGTAACTTTTTTGACTTAAAATGTAGATCTTGATGAGTAGAATAAGCTCATATTCCTTTTTACAAAATTCACCGTGTGATTTTTGAAATTTTCAAGGTCAAAGTTTAAAATTGGCCGCCATTTTGATATTAATGAAGTTAGAGGATTGTGCTAAATACAAAAGTTTTAGAGAAATTTACGAGGATTTCAAAACAATTTTTATTTTTATTAAAAACTTAAAAATAAATAAACTGGAGTAGAAAAACAAAAAAACTTATATCGACTGTATCTCGAATAGGAGGCTCCAAATTCAAAATGGCGAAATAAAAAAAATGTTAGTTTTTTCGAGATCTACAACTCCTATATCTTTGGATGAGTCGAGTAGTTACACCCTGTATGTTTTGACAGTAACAGACAATTTCACGAAGTTTTATGTATAGTTCCCAATACTTATTACCAGCTGGGACTAAGTCACCAATAATTAAGCCAAAATATAATATAAAACATTTCATTTCGGATGCAGACATTTTTAAATTTTTATTTTTCAAATTATCTACAGATATCAAGCAGGGTTTATTTTTAATTTCCAAGCCATATTTAAAATACTTTATTCGAGAGTTAAGTACTTTTAATGTGAATAATTTATCCTTGTTTATAAACTGGTCTAACAGTAAAAGTAAGTCAAAACCGCCAACTCCCTCAAATACATCATGCATGATATCCACTGCATAATTTTTAGTTACTTCAAATGATGTTATGTTGTTCCAAATACAGGAAGCTTTTATTCCAGTTCGACTTATGTCATTAATTTCCAAATCTAGTTCATAATTTATCCCATTTCTTAAGAAATCTGGTTGTTCACAGCAAAGAGTTTGAGTTACAGAGCGCAAACATTTACAAAACCTGCAGAAATAGTTGGCTGTAAAGCTTTCAGAAAAACCTAAAAGAGTATGCAAACCTAAATTGTCCCCAAGTATGAGCGCAAGACAAAAATTAATCTTGAAACTTTGTCCATCTAATTCAATCACTATTCCATTGGTCTCTAAGTCATTTAATTCGCGTATCAACTCAGAAAAAACTAAACTTTTACCATAGTCATGTAAATCATTACTATGAAACAGCATAGCTAAGAAAATATTGCTTACAGAACCTTGTTCCAAGAAAGGCAAAGAAGGTAATGAAAAATAAATTGCTCCTAATTTATGAATGGTTGCATGAGCACCTAGAGGGTTGCCTGTCTCGTATTCATCGAAGTATAGATAAATAGGAAGTAGAACATTTTTATTTAAATGACATACTTTATCCTTCCAATAATCACTCTGAATTATATTGCTTACAACGGAATTATTTGACTTGCTTAGACTGTTCATATAATTTAAAGTATCTGTGTATACGTTTGGCATCTCAAAAAATGTTTTTAATGTTTTTCCAATTGGAATATATTGTATATTTACCCCCTTTTGTACAGTTTTAGAGCCTACTTGTTCCAATCTTTGTCCCACTATCAGTTGAGTAGGTTGAATAAAAATTCCACGATCACTTAGATTTTTAAACCTTTTATACTCAGTATCCCAATCATCAAATACACCGTTTAATGCTGTAATCATAGACAAACATTGATTTCTATGAAGCTGTGAAATTTCAGTATGGTATACATCTAAAATTTTTGTTACACTGTCTTTTATGTGGTTTGAAGAAATAAGAAGGAAATCTTTAAATTCATTAATAAGGTTTTGAACTTGTTTTCTTGTCAATGTTGATTCGTCATACATTTTGCAAATAAACTTAATTGCATGTTCCGTTATTAAATCAGAAAAAGTTTTTATATCAATTGTTACTTCTCTAAAATCAGGATTTTGCAAGGGATTTTGAATATTATTGGTATCAGTATTAACAGCATTAACATTAGACTGTTTACTGCGAATGTTGTACAAATTTTCATGCGGCTTACAATTTGATTGATCTGCTAATTTGTCAATTTTGCCTAAATGTGTCTTTAAAAAATGTTTTCTGAAAGAATCAAGACTCGAAAAGCTTCTGCTACAATTTGTTTCTTTACATCGATATAAATCGTTTTTTCTCAAATTATGCAAGTTTCTAAAATGTATTATGAGTGTATTGATGGAATAAGTCTTAACACTACAAATGTAACAAGTCGGCATATTAATCAATAACAAAATATAGGTTCGATTACACTAAAATAACAAGATATCGATTCGATTACACAAAAATAACAAGATATCGATTCGATTACACAAAAATAATAAAATATTCACTTTAGTGAGTAAAACACAAACTTACAGTTCAGTTAGTTGTCTCCTAATATCCGACATAAGTGTATGTGTAGCAGTGTTAACATTATCGAATGGGGTAGTCATATCGTAAACCATCTTTTGTATAAATGTCCATACGTGCGCCGATTCTGCTGGATATTTGGCATTTAATGTATGAAAAGCTTTGAATGTTATATCCAGGGCTTTTAGAGGTGTATCCACTTTATACCTCACTGCATCAATGACAACATAGTAGCCTTCCACAGAATTATACTCGCCTATACAAACAAAAAAAGGTTGAAGAGTTAACTTTTCCTTTAACAGCTTCTTTCTTCTATTTTTTCTTCCAGTAAGCCCACGTTCTATAATAAAGTTAAATTTATTTCTCACAAGCATACTTAAACAATGAATAAACTTACTGAAATATTAAGCAAGAAGCTTTCATGTATCTCCAATCGTGATGGTCTCCATGCTTTCTTCTTTGTTCTCCTGTCTCCAACCGTAATGGGTCCAAATAGATGAGGCAAATAAATTAGACTCAACAGGCAATAATCTTCAAAAATTGTAATAATGTATTATTTTACTATTATTATTTATATTCTTTTCTATTTACCTATATCTTCGCTTTGTTGCGGCAACTTAATATTCCTACTACTTGCTTCTTTAATAATTGCCCTAGCTAACTCCGGCCAAGCGGTGTAAAGATTATTTTCTTTTTTAGGAAATAATTGTTTGAAATCTTCTTCAATCTGTTAAAAAAAAGTGATAAAGATATCTAACAATTCAATTTCCCACAATCGAACTCACCAAAGAAAATCCTTTCTTTTGCTTTAGAGCAGGATACGTTTCAAAATATTCTATGATTGAAACATCAGTTTCGTTCTGTCGCAATTTAAATGTTTCCGACCAGTACCTTAGTACGGTCTCCCAAGGTTCAACCGCACTTTTCAAAAAAGCCAAACTGGCTAGATCAGTTTCATTGGCATTATCCGTAAGTAATGAGTTTGCTAAAGATTAATTATTAACTTAAAAATAATCAAATGTTTATAATAATTACAAGGCAACGGTGATACCTCTGGACGAGTTGTTAATTTAATGGCACTTCTTATATTCACGTAACAGGAATAAAGCTTCCCTTTCGGTGCTAACTTTGGAGCTGTAGCACTCCGTGCTTGATATGGTATGTAATACGTGTGTACATTTTCTTTCTCAAACAAATCCACTATTTCTGTACTCGCAGCTATAAAAATGCTCAAATTTATGCTGAAACAAATGTGTAAATTAGTCATTATACGCTATTACCACTACTTATTACCTTTCGTTCACGTTTAGAAAATTAGTTATAATTAAGTGACTTAATTTATTTCTTAAATTGTTGTCCAAAAACCCTTTTTCTTTTCTTGCCAAAATTTGTCTTCCCTCTATGGTTTCGGATAACAGACGTTCCAACGAGCCCGAAGCGGAAAAAACAGAAGTTTTAGTTTTTTTACATGGTGGCTCTTCCACAAAAACAGTATCTACATCCAAATTTTGTTTTGGGACAGTAACGTCCTGAAAATTTAAACCTGCTGGTACATGTGGTGACATTAATACGAACGATTGTTGTACATCAGTCGAAGTTTGCAATGGTGGAAGTAAATTCTCATCGCTTTCAATATAGAAAAACTTTGATGCGGGATCATCAGAACAATCAGTGGAGAAATTAGAGACTGTATTTGTTGAAGCAGAACCATCAGTGTGTAGTACCCAATTTTCCACATGAAATTTTTTCATTTTATTTTTAAATTTCAACTGTAGTCCTATCTTTTTTACAAGAGACTCGATGGTTGGATTGTCCAGCAATCTAAACGCTTCCTCGTCTATTTTCATTAAATACGTCTATTAACTCCATCATACCCCACTGGGTCAACACGGTTTTTACATAATTGTCTGCCATTGATTTTGTTCTAAATAAACGAAGCTCATTATTAACTTCAAATTATTTTTTACACAAAGCAAGTAAACAAACATAAAAATGCTTTATAGGTATGGCAAATAGGTACAACATTCATGGCGTGGTGGTATTTTATGCAATCATGACGCAACATTCGTTTTAAATTCAACATCTTAGCCAAATCCTACAATTTCATTAATAGCCAATAACTTACCTTAATTATTGTAGAAAAAACGCAAAAATTTAAATTAATTTAAAACACTTCACATTATTTCAAATTACTTGCAAAAGAATGAAAGAAAACTGTTCGTACACTAACACTACACGCTGCGCTGTACCAAAAATGCTTAATTTGCAAAGGGTGCATGACGACAATTCTTGATATAAGATATCTTATAAACAATATAACGATGATTAGGACGATCATTAGTCAGTTTTTTAGAAATCTGCTTAGTACAAGAAATCTCGTTAAGTCTACAATTTTTCTAATAACTTTTACAAGAATGCTTTTATAAATCCAAGTTTATTATTTCCATAACTTTAGTTAAATAATATTATTAAACAGTTTATTATTGTAAAATAATTTCTTACTGCTACTATAAAATACGTTTCAATAAACCTTTCTTATTAAACAATTTTTCTCAGTGTGTTAGAAAAATACCTTGACAACGCCATTTGTTTGCTATAAAACGGTAAACAAATTTTCTGAAATTTTCTAATTTCTAAATAATTTGTATTACCAAATCTTTGAAAGATTTGGTAAAAAAAGTATTAATGAAATCAACAATCGCGGAAACGGTTCCGAAAGATACGTTACGTTCCCATAATACTTGTTGGAAGCAAGTTGTAGGTTTCTGCGAATATCGAAAGTTTTTTCGAAAGTCTGCGAAGGAGGATCGCGAAAACTCGCGGATTACAAATGAATTATTTAACTAATTCTGATCTGTGTCCAGTGAGGTAAATTTTGATGTTTAAAATGTTGGTAATGTATTAAACGTTAACCGTTTTTAGACTTTTGGAAGCAATTCTGGAGAAACGAGGAACACATATAAAATCACCAAGATTATTTTTAACTAAAAATCCTTTTTGGAACCAGAAAAATGGATTTTCATGGTTTAGAAACTGCCCTGTGGGAATTAATATACTGTCACAATGGACAAAGTTGTTAAAGATTCTGGAAGTTTATCAGAAACGATTGTGTACAATAATTGTATTATTCATAATAATTATAAGTGAGAATAATAACTTATTTCCAAAAACGTTAATAAATACCTACTTAAAATTACAATTCGATATTATTTATTCTTGATATATTTACGCTGATTGGGAGGAGGTGCAAAAATCAAAGTATTTTGTATTTCTAATTTCTAAAATTATATTTTGTTTCCATACAGACAAAAATTGATAACGCCTAAAAAAGTTCTTGTGGAATTCAAGCTAGGACTAAACTATTTTTGACAATCACGACGAGCGATGATTACCGGTAATCACCACATGTGGTGATTACCGCGTAATCAATTTGCTATTGGCCAATTCGTCAAAAAGTATGACATTTGATTGGTTGACAAACAAGGCGTTAAATTATCAATAATATAAAATAGGGCGGTCAGCATCACTTTGATCACGCAACCCATGAGTACTGTAATACGCGCAAAATAGGTTAACTTTCAATAACATTTTTCTCAAAAACTATTAAATATTTTGAAAAATTGCAAATGAGATTTTTGCCGTATAATTTTATCCTCTTCAATTTTTTACTCGTTATAATTTTTCGCTTACTACCGTGTTTTCGAGATAATTGCAAAAATATGATAAAAAGTGTAATTCTTGAGATTCAAACGCAATTTTGGGGGTGTTCCACCCCTCGCAAGGGTGGGGACTTTTAGTACTATAATACGGGCTATAAGTACAATACAATATCAAAGGTTTCAGCTTTATACTAATTTGTCCCGCGTGCACTATGTAAAATTTCAGTAGTAGCAGAGTCGAATTAAACAAAAAACCAGCGCTTTTAGAAAAAGCGGAGGGATAGCAATTTTTCTTCACGAATCGCTTTATTTTGGGACCCTAATTATGGCAGAGATTTTTCCAGATCAGAGGCGTGCGGGAACAGGGTCAAAATCGACTTTGTTTGTTGCAAAACTGCTAGTTTTGACAATATCTTTGATCACATTGAAAATAGCAAAAAAATGCATCTTACGTAATTTTTAACGTATAAAATTACAAAGAGAATGAGACCGGTCCGAACCCAAACGGATAGTTCGTTTATGCAGAAAAAAATAGAAACCATAGGAAGTTGATATATTTTCAAATTTAATTTAAGAAAAAAGTAAATGGTCAAATTTTTAGAAAATGCTTTTAAAATATGTATTTTGATACACAGAAACACTGTACCAAATTTCAACTTCAAATATTTATTTAAACAGCCACAATCGCTAGAAGACTAAAAATTTTCAACCACTATTAAAGTTGGAGCAAATGATGGTAGAGGGTGAAACTTTTTTTTAAATGAAAGGTATTGCCAAGCACTTTAAAATAATAGAAAATTGTAATTTTTTGTCAACTTCTTCGCGGTTTTTTCACCTAATGTTAACGAGTAGTTCACCGCATGTTTCATGTTTATCACTAAGTTACTGAGCAAATTATTGTTATTTGTATACAACTCCTCATAAACATAAGGCGAAAAAACGGCGAAGTAGTTGAGAAAAAATTACAATTTGCTATTATTTTAAAGTGCTTGGCAATACTTTTCGTTTAAAAAAAAGTTTCACCCTCTACCTTCATTTGCTCCAACTTTATTAGTGGTTGAAAATTTTTAGTCTTCTAGCGATTGTGGCTGTTTAAATAAATATTTGAAGTTGAAATTTGGTACAGTGTTTCTGTGTATCAAAATACATCTTTTAAAAGCATTTTCAAAAAATTTGACCATTTACTTTTTTCTTAAATTAAATTTGAAAATATATCAACTTCCTATGGTTTCTATTTTTTTCTGCATAAACGAACTATCCGTTTGGGTTCGGACCGGTCTCATTCTCTTTGTAATTTTATACGTTAAAAATTACGTAAGATGCATTTTTTTGCTATTTTCAATGTGATCAACGATATTGTCAAAACTAGCAGTTTTGCAACAAACAAAGTCGATTTTGACCCTGTTCCCGCACGCCTCTGATCTGGAAAAATCTCTGCCATAATTAGGGTCCCAAAATAAAGCGATTCTTGAAAAAAAATTCCTATCCCTCCGCTTTTTTTTGAAATTGTTTAGTTCTACGCTACTATAGTGCACCGGACTAAATATGAGAATCAGTTAGTTTAGGTGCAGCTCTATTGATATATTTCTTATCATGATCATTAAATTTTTTAATGTGTGACCAAGAAGTTTTTTACCATCGATAATAAATTGGTGCTTTAATAAATTATTTCTTACGACCTTTAACAAATGTGGCGGATCGAACATTTAAACAATTTTGTGATCATTGATCATGAAGTAAGGTCTTTCAGCAGTCACGTTAAGCATTTTAGCCATTAGTAAGTTGTTGGAGTCCCTGTCGTTGACAACTGCGCAAACTTTTAAGTTAATGTCGCACAATTGTTTAATTGCATTACTAATCAGAGAATGTAATTTTTGTAACATCCGTTGTTGTTTCCCTTGTTATGGCCACAGTTTCAGGCATTTTACCAAATGTATGTATGCTAACTGGTTGTTTCCAACTTTTACCATTTGTAATTTTGAAAAAAAATCTAGAGTTGATGTAATCTGTCGGACCCAAGGCTGTATATTTTCTATATACCTATTTTTAACTAAAAGCTTAGATCCCAAATCTTCAATATCGTTAACATTCATTCGGACTAGTTCATCTGATCGACATGCCCCAGCGATTCTAAAAATTAGGGCAACCTGCAAAAATAAATATCTCAATAAAGCTCTTTTGAAACAAAAGTGCCTATGGAAACTTACTTTAGTAGTTAAAAAGGTATCATCTGGAGCTTCCGAAATAAACTGATCGACTTGTTCTTTGGTGAATATTTTTGACTTTTTTGGTTTATAGCCGTCGGATTTACGTTTCAAAAACGCATTTAATTTTTTGTATTCCGCTAAATTAACACTCTCTTTAACAAGTAGCGTCGACCTGAGCTTCGAGTAATGGGACCACATTGTTGATGATTTAAGTGTTTTCGATAACTCCGTGAAGTAAGCGAGAACGACATTTTCAGAAAAAGATTCCGCATTTTTGGACTGACGGTAACCCATAAAGCGTTTGTAAACGTTTTCATACTTTTCCCTAGCTTTTCCAGGAAGTAAATTCAGAGTTGCCGAATTTGCTGCTTCAATTATCTCAGGTGGTGTGCAAGATACGCTATCGCTATCCATCACTAACAATTTTTTTCGAAAAGGTACAACCAAATCTACAGGGTGTAACTACTCGACTCATCCAAAGATATAGGAGTTGTAGATCTCGAAAAAACTAACATTTTTTATATTTCGCCATTTTGAATTTGGAGCCTCCTATTCGAGATACAGTCGATATAAGTTTTTTTGTTTTTCTACTCCACTTTACTTATTTTTAAGTTTTTAATAAAAATAAAAATTGTTTTGAAATCCTCGTAAATTTCTCTAAAACTTTTGTATCTACATACAATCTTCTAACTTCATTAATATCAAAATGGCGGCCAATTTTAAACTTTGACCTTGAAAATTTAAAAAATCACACGGTGAATTTTGTAAAAAGGAATATGAGCTTATTCTACTCATCAAGATCTACATTTTAAGTCAAAAAAGTTACTAGAAATTTTTTATAGTTTAGGAGCTACAGAAGATTTTCTGTCAATTTAAGTCAATAAATTCTTGAAGAGTAGACAGTTTCATTTTTTATAAAAAATAGTTTTTATTAATAATTAATAAAAATCACTTTCGAATAACAATAATTAACTAATAAATTCAATTATTATCAAAACTGAGAAGGAAAAACAAAAGAGAAACGGAAAAACAGAAACAGCTCTCTTTTAGAATTTGATCGTTTAAATTCAATCTCCTGTAGCTCCTAAACTATAAAAAATGTCTACTAGTTTTTTTAACTTAAAATGTAGATCTTCATGAGTAGAATAAGCGCATAGTATTTTTTAGAAAATTCACCGTGTGATTTTTTAAATTTTCAAGGTCAAAGTTTAAAATTGGCCGCCATTTTGATATTAATGAAGATAGAAGATTGTGCTAGATACAAAAGTTTTAGAGAAATTTACGAGGATTTCAAAACAATTTTTATTTTTATTAAAAACTTAAAAATAAATAAACTGGAGTAGAAAAACAAAAAAACTTATATCAACTGTATCTCGAATAGGAGGCTCCAAATTCAAAATGGCGAAATAAAATAAATGTTAGTTTTTTCGAGATCTACAACTCCTATATCTTTGGATGAGTCGAGTAGTTACACCCTGTATAATAATACATTCATAATAATTTGTGGAATGAACTTATATGTAAACGAAACAAATACATAAAAATTTAATTGTGCTTACCTGAATTCTTGCTAAACTTTATCAAATAAAGTCACATAACAAACACTATACCGAGTGCCCACGAGCAAAGCGGAACATAGCCAGTTTATACAGGGTGATTCAAATTCGTGGGCCACTATGGGGATCTCGGAAACTGTAAGAGATACAAAGTTCGTTAAATGGGGGCAAAGTTGCGTAATTGGATAGCGAATAATATTCAAAAAAAAATTTTTTTTAATTTCCATTAGGTCCCGAGATTTCTGAAAAAAATCGAAATTTCGGAAAATCTTATTTATTTTTTTCTGAACTTATTTTGAAAGATATCAAAAAACTAAAAACACATTTTCATTGCACCTTTTTTGTCTCTACAAGATAGTAATTTTATATTTTCGAAACAACGTTTCGGTTTTGAATTACCATCATCAAATCAAAAATTTTAAATACGGACCTGCGTTTTTTATTTTGTTTTTAAGTTTAGTTTTTTATTATAAATGCAATGATGTGCCAAACTTGTACGAATTTTTACTTTATTTATAATAAAAAACTAAACTTAAAAATAAAATAAAAAATGCAGGTCCGTATTTAAAATTTTTGATTTGATGATGGTAATTCAAAACCAAAACGTTGTTTCGAAAATATAAAACTACTATCTTGTAAAGACAAAAAAGGTGCAATGAAAATGTGTTTTTAGTTTTTTGATATCTTTCAAAATAAGTTCAGAAAAAAAAAAATAAGATTTTTCGAAATTTCGATTTTTTTCAGAAATCTCGGGACCTAATGGAAATTAAAAAAAAATTTTTTTTGAATATTATTCGCTATCCAATTACGCAACTTTGCCCCCATTTAACGAACTTTGTATCTCTTACAGTTTCCGAGATCCCCATAGTGGCCCACGAATTTGAATCACCCTGTATAGGGAATTAAATTTGCAGTTTGCTGCTCATCAGCTTCATCTACAAGAACTGTAATTATATCTATTGAAAGAGAATTATTTTCTGAATCTGTTGATACCAAATACAAGAACACGGGGCACAGAGGACATAGTAAGGCTTTTTTATCATTTTCTCTTTTTCTTATTCAATTAATGGGAAACTAATACTTGAATCACCTAGGTACACATGTACCTGAAACATAAGTAAAAAATTGTTTCTTAACTGCTACTGCAAATCGCTGTAATTAAAGATAAAAGAGCGATTACCTGTGGTCCTCTTCGCCCTGTACATCAGGGCGAAGAGGACCGGCAAGTGGGGTAAAGAGGACCATTATTTACCAATTGAATTAATGATTGTGGTATTGTTTTTATCAGTTTATTTCATCATGTTATAATTTTGACAAAATAACAACTTAAGATAAGTTTTTAAAAAGAGAAATTACAAGAAACTATTCATTTTAGTGTGTTGAATAAAATAATCTAAGTATTTTATAAAATAGGCATTGTCCATCTATCCAGTACCATTAAAATATCTAAGACCCTACTGGACACGCTTTTATACAGTGGATTTATTTTTTCCTTTGCAAATAAAATAAACGAAGACACACAACTACATGCTGATATACCATATAAAACACATATTGAATCAAGCGGACCTATGTACCCCATTGGTGCGCTTTTCTTTGTTTGGAGGTTCATAAGCTAAAGCTTATAGGTTAGGTCCAACTTTTCACTTGAATATGTTAAACTCGGGGACACCGAGTTGTACCACGGGACAGCAGGTAGATATAATCCTATAGTCGAGTTGTACCACCGATTTTCTGGAGAGGATTAACAGTTTACAATAATAAAATCTAATAACAAACTAAACAGTTGTATCCGATATAATACAAAATACGTATATTTATCTAAAAATTTTTGAAATATACATACATTACATATACCTAAGGGTGTGCGCAAATTAAAAGTTTCGATCATAGAGTCTTGAGCATAGCATAGACCACAGCGTTCTGGGGTGCTCAAATTCAAAGCTGAGAGCATAGAGCATATTGTTCCCTTGTAGGGACATATAATTCTAGCTGAAATTTCAAACAACTCTATGTACACTCTATGCTCGAAACTTTTAATTTGCGCACACCCTAAGAAACCTACATACACATATTAATTACTTGCTAAAAATTTACAATTATTTTACAATAAAATGGATTATTTTTTACTGCAGCTATAATCCAGTCAAACTAAACACAATTACAGCGAAACCTCGGAAAAATTAGTAGAAGGCTGAATTTTTGTATGGGCCTTGATATTGTCCTTTTAAACAATGTCTCAAAAGTCCCCATCGATCCGAGTGGAGCTAAAAATTTTCTAGAGGGGTGAAGGTAAGAAAATACAGTTTTTGCCAATTAACTCGTAAACTATCGATTTTTCGATACAAATAGCGATTACCAAAATTGTAGATTACAAAATTTTCTACAGGAAATGTTCATTACTATTACTCAGTGTCCTAAGTTTGCTGCACATTGTATTACTTAAAAAGAAGATAACCTCTAATGCTTAATTGATTCGTATCTTCCAAGGTATCCAGTTTAAGGATAGTAAACCCCAACACAATTTGAAACATAATTAAATTCTTTATTACTCTACGCAAAAAATACAGAGTGTTCCATTTAAGAAATCAAGTTTTCGTCACTTGAAAATGACCAAGTTTCTCCCTCTAAAAAAAACACCCTGTAAAATAAAATCAATTTCTTGTGATGGGAAAGCATAAAGGATAGTCTTAACTATGTCTCCAGCAAAAATCTTTTCTTAACTTGTAAAAACAACCACTCTGGGATTTTTTTAAGCAAATATCCTGCATTTATAAAATAATAGTAGTCAAATTTGGAATCGTATGTTCGTCTGCGGAAAAATTTCCAGAAAGCTGGGTTTTTGTTTTTGTTTTAATATTCAGAAAACTTTTTAAAAATAATAATAATATCCTTTTTATAAGAAATTTTATAAACTACAAATTTGATAATAGCTACTTTGGCTAAAAAATCAATAGTTTTCGAGATATTCTTGAAATCTCCATTTTCTTACTTTCACCCTGCTACAAAATTTTTAGCTGCACTCGGATCGATGGGGCCTTTTGAGACATTGTTTAAAACGACAATATTGAGGTTCACACAAAAATCCAGCTTTCTGGGAATTTTTCCGTAGACGAACATACGATTCCAAATTTGACTACTATTATTTTATAAATGCAGGATAGTTGCTTAAAAAAATCCCAGAGTGGTTGTTTTTACAAGTTAAGAAAAGATTTTTGCTGGAGACATAGTTAAGACTGTCCTTTATGCTTTCCCATCACAAGAAATTGATTTTATTTTACAGGGTGTTTTTTTAGAGGGAGAAACTTGGTCATTTTCAAGTGACGAAAACTTGATTTCTTAAATGGAACACTCTGTATATTTTTGCGTAGAGTAATAAAGAATTTAATTATGTTTCAAATTGTGTTGGGATTTACTATCCCTAAACTGGATACCTTGGAAGATACGAATCAATTAAGCATTAGAGGTTATCTTCTTTTTAAGTAATACAATGTGCAGCAAACTTAGGACACTGAGTAATAGTAATGAACACTTCCTGTAGCAAATTTTGTAATCTACAATTTTGGTAATCACTGTTTATATCGAAAAATCGATAGTTTACGAGTTAATTGGCAAAAACTGTATTTTCTTACCTTCACCCCCCTATAAAATTTTTAGCTCCACTCGGATCGATGGGGACTTTTGAGACATTGTTTAAAAGGACAATATCAAGGCCCATACAAAAATTCAGCCTTCTGGGAATTTATCCGAGGTCAAATCGTAGTTTGATTAGACTACTAATAATGATAGCTTAGATCTTACAAAATCAAGTTTAGTGATTTTGTTTTCTTCTAATTCATTTATTTTAGAAGTTATATACTCTTGTTTCTTTCTAGTAACAGACCTTAATTTTTCAATTTGGTGGTATAGTGCTGAACTTTTATAAACGATAGGGCAATGACGACTAGGGCTGGGAAAAATATCGATATATCGATATTTTTATTGATATATCGATATTTTTCCCAGCCCTAGTCGTCATTGCCCTATCGTTTATAAAAGTTCAGCACTATACAACTCGGTGGTCAAAAAAGGGCAACCTTTTACGCTGCCGGATTAAGTCAGGTAGTCGTGGTACAACTCGGTAGTCCCCGTTAAACTAGTATCTTAACAATAACTTATGACGATGAGCTATCATTAACCGCTTTTCATATTAAACCTAACAACAAACTAACGTACTTAATTGAAAAATTAGATCACTTCCCGTAAATTTTGAATTTATCTTGTACACACTAAGATTGTTTACAATACAACCATTTGAATTGCTAGGTATACTACAAAATGTGTAAATTATGCATTTTGACTGTTAACTTATAGATGAAGCACCTAATTTTAAACTAATCCCGAGGTCCCATTCGCTCCGCCGGTCCTCTATGCCCCGTCTTCCCCTACTTCTTAATTAATGACTTTTTTAACATAAAGAAGTAATTAAATATTTTCATAATTTGAAAAACTATGAACAGCCATGATATGTCAAATTCAAATAATTGTATTAATTTGACATTTCATGATGAAAGGACTTATTCTTACTCAATATAATCTGTCATCTGTGACTTATTCTTTTTTAAGCAAAAGCTTTAAAAAGAATTTAAAAAACAACTTAGTAAAATATCACAATTTTCTTCTAAATAATTATACTACCGGTTTCGCTAATAAGCATCATCAGGTGTAGAATACTGAAGTTAGGAATTAAAATTAGGGTTTATAATCGGGTACCGTTATCTACAGATAAGGTAGCGGTTGGCGGGGTTACAATCTAGCAGCTATTTCTAGAATCGGTGAGTTTTCTGGGAAAAGTATTTCATTAATTATGTTGTGGTGTTTCTTCACTGAGCTCTTAATTTCAATAGTTTCCAGTTTATCCATGAGGTGGCCTTTATTACATGTGTGGAGTATATCGAAGTTCTCAAAGTCACATGTATGTCCTGTGTTTTTTATGTGTTGGTCTATTGATGAAGTAGTGTCCTTGTTACCTATGCCTCTCTTATGTTCCTTCATCCTTTCTAAAAAGTTTCTTCCCGTTTGTCCGTTTGACATACCCAAAAACTTCTTACAATTTTAATAATGGATCCCAGGTGTTTAGCAGTTGTTTCAACGATTTTAAATCGCATATGCGATTGAAAATCATCTAACAATTTGCGCAACTGAAGGTGAGATTCTTTATTCATTGCAGGTAATTCAAGTAATTGCTTTACATGAGTATTAATTATTAACCTGGTATTTTCAGACCTCTCTTTTAGCATTTGCCAAGCAATTTCATAATTTAAATCTGACGCTTCAATTGCCAAAATGACACCTGACGCTTCACCTTTCATGCTTTTAAATAGTAAAACTTTTGAATATTTTATCGTTCTTTATAATTTTTTAAATAATTTTAACAAAGTAGGTCCACTGTGTTGGAACTTACCCTGCCATTGTCCTTATTTGACGTTTCAAAATTGAATTAATTTTTGACCAAAAGTCTTCGCTTTTAGGACAAAAATGCTTGCTTGAAGAACCAAAATACGGCTCTCGTAGGACCAAAATGTACCATATTAGTAGTTTATTTCTCTTTTGATGTATACAGTGTGTCCCCGGATGGACTTAACTATACTTGTAAACTTCTTTACTTTTCATTTTTAGATAAAAAGTCATTCTTTATAAAGAGTTTTGCTTCTTCTGAAAAGTCCTTTGCCATAGTCAAAACGTCGATGTGACGTACAACGTCAAGGGAAACGTTAAATGATGCTAAGAGTAAAGTACTAGTTCTGTGAGAAAAAATTAAAAATGTTAGAGGAAGAAATTGTTTCTAATGTTAATAAAAGCTCGGATATGAAATTTGAACATTGTACCTCAAAGTTAATATTTTCTACATTATTAATGAATAAAATAAATCTTGCAAAAATGTGAATTGGTATTTAAATCAGATAATCTAGTTAGTAATTACATTTGACTGTAATTATAGGTATACTCAAAATAATTAGTACTCAAAGTTTACCAAAGTTTATTTTTCAATTCTTGGGGTTCAAGGGGTCAATTCTTGACATCCTTCGACTTATCACGAACGGTCAGTTAAAACGAGTGTTTTATCTCGAATGAAGCTTGACAACGTTGCAAATCCTTTTACAAACGTCACACAGATGGCGTCAATAACGAAGAAATTTAAGTAACGTGGTATTCTTGAGAAAACGTTCGTCTTAAACCCTTCGAGATAACACGAGTACACTTTGGCCACAGAATACATCATTTTTGGATTAGATTAGATTAAATCCAAAAAAGATTTGGATTTACTCCCTCGACGAAAAAGGGTAAATTAACAACCTAAACATTTTTTACACTACATTAAAAATTCATTACCAAATAATAAAATGTATCACACAAATAAATAGTATATTAAGTATGAAGAACGGTAAGGTTGGTTTACCGGTCAAAGACAATTGTTTGGAGGCTGAGAGAATCGAAGCCTCCAATTATTGTCTGAGACCGGTAATCCTTAACGTTCGACATGCTTATAACGTTTTTTGTACGATCAGAGACAAATAAATAATAGATCTATTATACATGGTGTTCGCGAGAAGTGGGCCACTATTGCTATATCCGTTAATATTAAAGATACGAGGTCGGTTAAATTGGTAAAGTAGTATAACTTTTTCCGCTGATTGCAATGGTCAACACAAAAAAAGAATTGAACATCTTGTTTTCAAGATATTCACAAAAATATATTTTTTTTTAATGGAACACCCTATATATTTTTATATATTTGAAAAAGACACTGCATTTAGAGTATAAAATGTCATATGAGTTTTGTCCTAAAATGAAAAATAAAGTACCGATTTCGTATCTTCAGAATTGAACGGATAAAGCAATAGTGGCTCACTTGGCATGAACGCCCGGTATTTTTGCTAATTTAGTATCTACATTTTACCAGGGATCTAAATTTGTATAAAAATACAGGGTGTTCGTGCCAAGGGGCCACTATTGCTGTATCTATTTAATGCTGAAGATACGAAACCGGTAATTTATTTTTCATTTTAGGACTAAACTCATATGACATTTTATGCTTTAAATGCAGTGTCTTTTTCAAATATATAAAAATATATAGGGTGTTCCATTTAAAAAAAAGTTATTTTTGTGAATATCTTGAAAACTAGATGTTCAATTATTTTTTTGTGTTGACCATCGCAATCAGCGGAAAAAGTTACACTACTTGACAAATTTAACCCACCTCGTATCTTCAATATTAACGGATATAGCAATAGTGGCCCACTTCTCGCGAACACCCTGTATTTTAAATAAATTTTTTATGAAATTAAGTAGCTTTGCTATATGAAAAGTCGACAACAAAACGTTTTACCGTTCTAGAACAGTAAAAACACTTATCGTCGCGCATTATATCCTAGCAACTGGTAAATTCAACTTACCTACGTGAAAACATATGCAGTAAATAGCTTCAAATGACTGATCGTACAAAAACATACAGGGTGTCCCAACACTCCGTTATCGTAGAATTGTGAATTTGCCTTATAATTTAACAAAAAAAGTTTAATGCATGGTTATAGTTCTCTGAGAGCTGCACCTCTTCAAAATATTTTTACATATACCGGGGATCCATTTAAATGCTATAGGCCACACTTGTATTTTTTAAATGGAACACCCTGTATATTTCTATATATATGGATTCCCCTTTCGAGAACGATTATAGTAATGTATGGTTTAATGGGTCTACCGTAGATTTGGACCAAGATACTGCGAATTTTAGAAAAATACAAGTCAACTTTGCTTATCTGCTATAAAGTAACGAATTAACATTTTTGACTGCGGTTTGCATTCGAATAATTCTAATATCGGCTTCTTTCTAAAATATTTTTTAAAGTTGACAAAACAGCAATAATTGTGCCGTGTGGATCTCCAACGCAAAGTATAATTTTTCTTAATTTTTTAAATGGGATAAAAGTTGAATTTTAAAAGTGAATAGATTTAGAAAATATTATATCATTAGAAAGCTTAGAAAAGGGGCTCTCTTTTGCTAAAATCTAAAATAGGGGGTGCCATTTAAAAAAATGAAGAAAACTGACATTTTGCGTTGGAGACTCACATGGTCTCATTTTGACGTTGTATGTCGCTTTGAAAGATAATAAGGAAAAAAGACGATATTAACATTATTTTAACTCAAACCTCGGTCAAAAATGTCAATTCGTTAAGTCTCAACAGGTACGCAAAGTTGACTCGTTTTTAATATAAAATACACATTATCTTGTCCCAGGTCCATGGTGGACCCATTAACCCACACATGACTATAATCGCCTTCGAAAGGGGAATCTGAATATGCAAAAATATACAGGGTGTTCCATTTAAAAAAATACAAGTGTGACCTGTAGCATTTAAATGGACCACCCGGTATATTTAAAAATAGTTTTAAGAGATGAAGCTCTAAGAGAACTATAGTTGTGCATTAAAATTTTTTTGCTAAAATCTACAGCAAAGCCACAGTCCTACTATAACGCAGCGTTGGGACACCCTGTATATTAAACAATGTTACAATAGTTTACAATAACAAAAAGTTATTAGTACAATTTTGAGCACTACAACGGCTTAATTATTCTTTAGTATTCTAATTTTCCTAGAGCCTCTTTGACTTTTAAAATCTCTATTTACAAATTTCAATTGATAAAAGAGTCGCATTCGACAAAACAACTTCATCAAAAATTTTAGAGGAAAATTACCTTATTCTTAGTCTCAATTACCTTATTTTGTACTATCACATTATTACATAGTTTTACAAAACCTTCTTCTAATTTTTGCACAAACTCAACAACTACTTACTTGGGGCATGCACAAATTGCCAAAAGTATCTTTATTGCCATTTTCATAAACTTTATAATGGCAATAGAAACTTGAGTCATCTAACGTATTGTAGTTTTTGGCAAAAGTTTTACACGTATCGCACGAATGAGTGACTAAGCATCTTTTGA
Organism: Malthinus seriepunctatus; assembly: GCA_963924605.1. Classification (NCBI taxonomy): domain Eukaryota; kingdom Metazoa; phylum Arthropoda; class Insecta; order Coleoptera; family Cantharidae; genus Malthinus; species Malthinus seriepunctatus. The sequence goes on from OZ004600.1 coordinate 51,109,486, forward strand.
TTAAATTTTGTTTTATTATGTATTCTGTGCTTTGGCGAATGAGAACTAAACGTATGCTAAACTGGCTAAAAGTATGAAAGATAGAACCGTTTTCGCTTATCCATTACAGTCACAGTAATTAAGTAAGTAACACACACACAAAAGTGTGTTGTTTCGAGGCGTTGTCTGTTATACTTATAATTTGTATTTTAAAGAACGAAGACGTGCCTCTTTGAGCACCGCAATAACTTCACAAGAACGAAGACGTGCCTCTTTGAGCACCGCAATAACTTCACAAGAACAAGTCTAAACGGATACTGAATTTATTTAACAAACAATAAGTTATATACAAAATATTACAATAGTTGGCGCCAAAAGGCTTAAAAATGTCTGTGGACACAATGCATTTAAGCAACAGGATGCGCCAGGTAGCAAAACACCCTTTACAAATAAACTTTAAATATTACTAAAAAGACGTTTTTTCCAAAAACTTACAATGGAACACATTTTCTAAACTATTTCAAAAACGCCGCATATCGGCGTAAACATGCTCCCACGTTGAAAGAATTAAAGAATGTCTTTCAAAACACACTTATTAATAAGCTGAAAAACAGCAATAAACTTCAAGTTGTAACAATGTACGTAACTCATAAATTGAGACATGCTACATAATACATAACTAAATGCATAATGATTAATAATGGAATAAGTTAAATTTAAATATAGTAGTATAAAAAAATAAACACACAATGATTATAACTAGTGCTTAATATTAACGTCACTCGCGACAACTTATACACTTTGAATTTTAGCGTTACTCCACTGGAAGCACACAAATTTTGGTTATAGCTCGTTTTATTATGCCATTTGTAGTTTTTAAACTCACGACTCGCACTAACCCGTCGCTGCCAGGATGGAGCTCGCAGATTCTGCCTAACCTCCACTTACATGGTGGAAGGTTTTCTTCTTTGATCAAGGCTAATTTGTTTATATTGGCTTGATCATAGGTGGTGCTAGTTAGCCATCGTGATCTCTGCTGCAAGGTATTGAGGTAGTCCTTGGACCATCTGGCCCAAAACTGCTGAACTATTTGTTGCACTTGTTTGTAATGCGATAGACGGTTAGCAGGTACGTTTAACAAGTTGTCCTGCGGTAGCGTATTTAGTGCTGATCCAATTATGAAGTGGCCAGGAGTAAGCGACTCTAGGTCAAGAGGATCGCTGGATAGGGGTAAAATAGGTCGGGAGTTTAAAACGGCCTCGATTTCAGTTATGATTGTATAAAATTGTTCGTAATGCAAACTGTTATTACCTATTATTCTTTTTATAAAGTATTTTGCAGATTTTACTGCAGCCTCCCAAAGGCCACCAAAGTGTGGCGATCTGGGAGGTATGAATTGCCATTTACTGTTGTTTGTAACAAGATAATTTTGAATATAGGAGTCGTTCAAAAGATTAGCCAACTCTAATAATTGGCGATTAGCGCCCACAAAATTGGTAGCATTATCTGACATGATGAGTTTACACAACCCCCGACGTGAGACAAATCGCTTTAGAGCGTTTAGAAATGAATCAGTACTCAAGTCACATACTAATTCTAAATGTATTGCCTTTGTGGCTAAACAAATGAATATACATAGATAACCTTTAATCAACTTGCGATTTCGTAGTTTGCCATCCTTCAAAGTGAAGGGGCCAGCGTAATCAATTCCGATTGAAGCAAAAACGCGGTCATGAGTGACTCTAGTTGCTGGGAGGTTTCCCATTTTTTGAGTTAAAGATCGTGGGTTGGCGCGAAAGCAAGTTACACATTTGCGCAATACACTACGTACCGATTGCCTACCATTTAAGATCCAGTATTCTAGCCTTAAATTGGATAAGATAGCGCAAGCACCAGCATGAAGATTGCGATGATGCTCGTTACGTATGATTAGGTTCGTAAACGGATGATTTGATGGCAGTAGTGCTGGGTGTTTGTTTTCATATGCAAGATTTGCGTTAATTAGACGCCCGCCTACACGCAATATCCCCCTTTCATCTACAAAGGGATTTAACGAAATCAACTTACTGTTAGAACCAAGAGGTTTATTCCCTAATAATAACTGTAGCTCCTTTTGGAAGCATTCCAATTGAACCAGTTTAATCAATTTCACCTTAGCGCGATTTATCTCTTCTACAGATAGATTTCCAGCTAATTTTACACCTTC